>CM040090.1:5780000-7030000 GCA_022496805.1 Pohlia nutans
CATCATCCAGGTTGATGCTGCTCCGTTTCGCACCTGGTACAGCCAACATTACGGTGTTGAAATCGGCAAGAAGAAGAAGGCCGTAGCAAAGAAGGACGAGGTACTCTCTTCTGACGAGTTTAGGTCCAAATTTGTGCTGAATTGGATGTAGTCACATGCCCTGAATTCGCAGTTTTAACCCCTAAACATCCACCGTGTATATTCTGTAGTGTAGGAAAATTGTCCCCCTGCTGCAAATCACCACGATCGACACTGTTGATCTTGCAGTATAGAACAAGAGCTTTAAAATGGTGTATTGCAATCAGAAAACCTAGGTGAAATGAGAAAATGTCACAGTTGCAAAGTTCAGTGATGCAGATGGTCATATGGCCATATTAGACGCTTAGGGTTGAATCAGAATGCTTATGGCTACCATGATATTGTTTGGAATCTCAGGTATCTGCTGACGCAACCGAAGAAGAAAAGAAGCAGAGCAAACATGTGTTGAAGAAAATTGCCAAGAGGCAAGAAGGACAGAAGCTTGACTCTCATTTGGAGGATCAGTTTGCTAGCGGCAGGCTGCTGGCTTGCATTGCATCTCGACCCGGGCAATGTGGCCGGTCTGATGGGTACGTCGCTTTTCTTAATTTTACTCAATAGTTCTACACACAAGATTTTCTTTGACGAGATCCCCACCTGACTGCACTTGTTCACTAAATTGTGGGTTTTGCACTACTGTAGTGAGACTCATTCATTTTTATTTAAAGAAAATCATATCTTTTGTAGAGGCTTGGCATCCACTGGATTCTATGATTGTTGAGTTATAACAGAGATTATATGGACTGTTGAAATTTGCGGACATTCTTGTTCAGGAGTTTAGAATTGTGCACTATCACTACGTTGGCTTTTAATATGGATTTGGCATTATGCAGATATATTTTGGAAGGCGCGGAGCTTCAGTTCTACCAGAAGAAGATTCAGAAGAAAAAGGGCAAGGGTGCTGCCTAGGCTTATTAGGTTCGGTAATAGGT
The DNA here is from genome assembly GCA_022496805.1 of Pohlia nutans. Classification (NCBI taxonomy): domain Eukaryota; kingdom Viridiplantae; phylum Streptophyta; class Bryopsida; order Bryales; family Mniaceae; genus Pohlia; species Pohlia nutans. Next base: position 5,781,011 of record CM040090.1, read on the forward strand.
GGCTGGTCTTGATGTGCCTGGGCTCATGGTTCAGGGAGCCGACGGGGGTGTGCTCTTTGTACTTGTGTAGGCCATCTTGTAATGAAGTTCTCACCTCCTTAAAGCTCAGACCACCGGGTTGGAAGATTGATCTGCAATCCATTTTGCCTTCGCATAGTCTCTCGCTGAGTGCGTATGATGCTCCTGCACAACTGGTCCAAAGTCCTCAGTAATTCTATCGCTTCTAGAGAGTTAAATTATGTAAAAACGATTGCACAGTGGAGCTGTGGAAAATTACTTTTTTGGGTGATCCCGAGGCTTTATTCTCATCGCTGTGTCTGTTTACATCTGTCATTTAATGCCTAAATCCCTAGAGGTTTTCAGTAATACCTAAATGTATATTAAAATGAGACTTCTTTTAACTTTTTTGAGTTTCAACTCTAAAGAGCATATATAAGACATCCTTGTTAGAAGACACATGTTTGGTTGAATTTGACATTATATGTCTAAGTATTTTTCAAATGAATTTACAAGATTTTGTTTTTGAAAATTCACTATTCTCTTCAATGGAGTTATCCGTAAAGTCTATCAAAGTTTGAAGAGCCTACTACAAATTTTGCTTTATTATACGCTTATTTGTTCACTCCAAATAGTTAAAAGGTGTATACTTTGCAAAAGATCTTTGTAATCTATCATTATTGGAGCTAAAAACTTTCAAAGACCACCAAGTTCTACACACCTCTCACACACCAATTTAAGAAATATGGCCTCATTTTAACAAGGTTATTTATGAGAAATATTTTTTAATCATTAGGAAGAAGATTTCTCACGAAATGTACAAATTTTTGCAGTTTAATTCCCAATATTCAATTTGATACAAATTTTTGAAGTGATAAGAACTTTGTCACCCAAATCAAACCTCTAGGTTTCCCCATGTTCACACCATGTGGTACTGATTTTCACTCATAATGATACCAAAAACCACCAACTATTTTTTCACAATGCTTGGCATGCCATTGGTCTACTTGAATAGTGAAATTGGCGGTTTGGAGTCTCAACTATGGTGGCTATCCATTAGATTGACATAAGTTTGTCTAACATTGCGATCTAAAAAGATGAATTGATGTGCTTTACATTACAAAAAAACCGTTGTTTGTGTTCCAAAAAGCTCATTCATTAGTCTTTGGATCTAAAAAATGTTGTTCTTTATGTTCCAAAAAGCTCACTCATTTGTCTTTGTATCTAAAAAACGTTTTCTTTTTTGTATTCTTTACCTTTACCTATACAGGTGGTGTGACTTCCATGAACGAGTTTCTAGCAAAGTTCTTTCCTCCCGTGCTAGAAAAGAAACACCAACATGCAAGGACAAAAAGCGCTTATTGCAAATACAACGGTCAAAAGCTCCAAGCGTTTACTTCATGTCTTTACATTGTGGCGCTTCTTTCGACTTTTTCCAACTCATATACAACGTGAAATTATGGACGCAAGGCCACCATGCTCATCTCTGGTGTTGTTTTTTGCCTTGGAGTTGTGTTTACCGCTACCGCACAAAACCTTATCATGCTCGTCATCGGTAGAATTTGTCTTGGATGGCACGTGGGGTTTGCCAATCAAGCTGTTCCGCTTTACCTTTCTTAGATGGCCTCCGAAATGGCGTAGTGCACTCAACATTATGTTTCAACTTGCAGTGACAATTGGAATTCTATTTGCAAATCTTGTGAACTACGGCACTGAGAAGATGCAATCCAACAGATAGAGGACTTCCCTTGCAATTGCTGCAATCCCTGCATTCTTGATTACAATTGGCGGAATCATTTTGCCTGATACACCAAATTCATTGGTACAAAGAGGCAAGTTTGACAGTGGAAGGAAAGTCTTGCAACGTATTCCTGGTGTTGAAAATGTGGACGAAGAGTTTCAAAACATTCTGGCCGCAAGCAGTAATGGAACAAAGCCCATTCCGAAATGTGATTAAAAGGCGCAACAGTCCACAACTCATCATTTCGATGCTCTTGTAGGTCATTCAACAATTCACATGAATCAATGCCATCATGTTCTATGCACCAGTAATATTTCAAACGGTGGGATTTGAGAACTCGGCGTCGTTGTACTCCTCAATGATCGTAGGCTGCGTGAATGTTTTGTCAACTCTAGTGGCTGTCTTTTTAGCGGACCGTTGGGGTCATCGTTGGCTCCTCCTAGAAGCATGTGTTCAAATGCTCATTGCTCTAGTATGAAACTAAATGAATTACCTTTTGTCATGTTTTTCCAATTTTTCATATTATCCTATTTAATCTCATTTATCATTGTGTGATTGAACTTACATTGTTGTATTGCTAATGTAAATTTCTTTTAGATGACATGTTTATTTTAGTTATGAGGAAACGGTTGTTAATGCATCTCATTTTCTACATTCAAATGTGATTGTGTAGGTGGCAGTTGGTATTATTCTTGCCCTAGGATTGAAGGGTACCAACACCATGAAGTCATCCTTGGGGTGGATCATAATAGTGATGATTTGCATCTACGTTTCCTCTTTTGCATAGTCATGGGGTCCTATGGGATGGTTGATTCCAAGTGAGATTTATACTTTGCATACAAGATCAGCAGGCCAAGCAATCACGGTGTAGACCAACATGTTTTTTACATTTGTCATTGGGCAAATATTCCTTTCATTGTTGTGTTCATTTAAAGTGGGGTGTTTTCCTTTTCTTTGGTGGGTGGGTGGTTGTGATGGGGGCATTCACGTATTGGTTTATCCCCGAGACAAAGGGCATCCCAATTGAAGAGATGAATTTGGTGTGGACTAGACACTGGTTTTGGAAACGGTTCGTTCCACTCCCTAAGATTGTTCGGCCTATGAGCGGAATGAAGGCCAACAATCAAGAAAAGGGTTTAAGAGAGACATTTATAAGCTAGTATTATTCGTCATATCACACCATGTATTTAAAATCTAAATACTTTTCTTATATGGAAAGATAAATTTTACTTGTTTGTAATAAATTGCTTGTACATTTTTTATAAGATAAACCTACATAAAATGTATGTCAAACGATTTTTTTTTATGAAAAGACTTAATAAAGCATGTTTTTTCATTTTGTGATCTTAACTTGTTAATTGCAATTTGTTGTATACTCAAATACATTCTAAGTTCGCAACTTTGTTGTTTATATATTGTATATTCCACTAACGACTATAGATGGGAGCATGTTTAGAAAAATGGTACTGACGACTATAGGTTTGACTAATGGCTTTCCAGGATTTATGAGTTGGCAAGCCGTGAGCTGGTAGTTTAAGTGGTAGTTTCAGCTTTAGGGCAGTTTAAGTGGTAGTTTCAGTTTTAGGGCAGGGATTTCAATGATGTAACCTAACCTTTCACATCCTTGGATGGTCTTCTATGATAGTTCCATTTGACCCTGAAAGACCACTATGTGAAGTAACTTAGCATTTCACCTCTTAATATTTAATTTCATAGTCTTTCACTTCGTCATAGATGGAAGTATGTCTTGCAATTGTTTCATCTCAGTTACTCAGTTTTTTTTAGAGCAGCGATACTTGTATTTAGTAAGCTATATTAATAAGTTGTTTTTCGTGTGACTAATTGGATTTTTGAATTTTTAGGCATTGTTGTTTTCATCATGTTTTTGTAACGATGCAAGTATTTCAAATGTATTGGTTAAATAAAAAACTCATTCTTTATAGATCATTATAACTTTATAGACGATTAGGAGGTCGCCTACAAGCATTATCTAATCCTTCAATGCTTTATTATATAACAAAAGTCACCTTTGGTAGTGTTTAAACATTTTCAAAATGCATCATACTCGTCAATGAACAATTCCTTATTATACTCTTATTTGTTCACTCCAATTAGTTAAAAGGTGTGGAAGATCTTGGTGATCTATAATTATTAGGTGTGTAAAAGGTGTGTAAAAGCTTGGTGGTCTTCAAAAGTTTTTTAGCACCAAGAAAGGAGCTAAAAGACTTTTGAAGACCACCAAGCTCTTACACACTTCTTACACACTTAATAATGATAAACCAGCAAGACCTTCCACATCTTTTAACTATTTGGAGTGAACAAATAAGAGTATAATAAAGCAAATTTCTTTGTAGATTCATCAAATTCAAGGTGACTTTACAGATAACTCTATTCAACTATGCAAATTGAGGACCTTGCAACAATTTTTTTTGTTATTTAGAGAAAAAAGAAAAATTAAAATTAAAAAGTCTTCGATAAGCAACTTGAATTTGCAAAGACACACAAACATTATATACCGGACGATTAGATATCCGTGATCTTTACTTATGATATTAAAGTCGTTACTTGTTTATCAATAGGTAGGTGCTTGTCCTATTAAGTTTAGCCACAAAAAGGTCATTCAAATTGCATTTTCCAACATACTATGAAACATGATCATGATAGTTGTATCTTTATTTGGAGTTACATTACTTCAAAAAGACACGGCAACATGTGTAAGATAGAAATAACTATTTACCATTATTTTTGCTACAAAATCTTGGAGGAAAATTTCTTTTCTACAATAGAGTTATCCTTAAAGTCACCTTGTGTTTGAATAAGATGCCGTGAATTTTGCTTTAATGTACTCTTATTTGTTCACCCCAAATAGTTAAAAAGTATAGAAAAGCTTGGTGGTTTATCATTGTTAGGTGTGTAAGAGCTTGGTAAAAGATTTATGAAACATCATTTGATTTAACCTTGAAATTAAGTAACCTAAATGCTTGGCAGGCCAAAATTGACTTATGAATGTAACTTGCTATTTAATTTCAAATACTACATGGATGATTTCCATCCAATTCATTTTGTGAAGGATTTTGTTTAATCATCCCACCACTTCAAGTTAAATTCATACCAATTAAGCTATTTTTATATTTTACATGGGTCCCAACTACAAAAAAGGCCTTATTCGTTAAATAGAGACAAAGTGTAGTCTCATTTTATCTTCGACTCGAGGATAAACCATTATAATTGTTCAGGTTTGCGACTATTCTGTAATTTGAGACTTTAATATATTAATATATATAAAAACCTTTGATTGCCCAAAGGTTAGAGTCTCATCTTATCTTCGACTCGACGATAAATGACTATAATTGTTTTAGGATTGAAGTCTCAAAATAACCATTTTGGCTCAATTTAACGAATAAGGCCTTAAAAAGAGTTGAAAAAACGGTTCACAATGTAGTGTATTTTGGATTTTTTTGCTATTTCTACTTAAAATAAATTTAGGCCATGAAAATGAGTTTTATTGCATTTGAGCTTAACAAAAAAATGAAGCTTACCAAGTCTAGTTTTTACTCCACTCTAAATTTTTGGAAAACTTTGAAAATTGAGTGTTTTATTAAAGTTACAAGTTCGGTGTGTATTACCATGGTGTAGCAAACTATTCTAAATTTAGAAACATAGATGATTTTCATTTACTGTAATTTTCTTCATTATAATTTACACCTTTGGTAAAAAAATGGAATTTTTTAGTACATTTTATAATTGATATGGATTTTCTTTACAATCACTTCAAAAATCATACTCCTGCCATTTTATAATAAGAGTCCATTATTTTGGCAGGTTTCTTTTACCAATAAAAATCATCTCAATACTCAAAAAATGGGCTATTTTTAATGTTATTATGTAGTTTTTGTATCACTCTTATTGTCCGCCCTTCTTGGCCCTCAAGTTTGGTCTTAACCCTTTAGTGCCCAGGGTGGTTATGGAGAAACCAAACTTTTCTGGTGGTTTTTTTATAAAAACTCTTTTTATTCAAACTATGGAAACTATTAATGGTGTTTAACCGTATAAATGTAAGCGTAGCTTAATCAAACAAGTGCACGTTAAACCTTGGTAAGATCCGACAGTCGGATCGAAAGATTATAGTATGTCTTTGAACCGTATAATGCACACTTGAAAATGAGATTTTGGAGGATGTGCGACTTCAAAGTTAAATTGAATTTGGGTTAAATTTTCAAAAATAAAAGTGAAGAGGTTCAGCAATGACCTATATCAACACCTCTCCATTGCAATCTTTCATGTCAAGAACTGACTCACATATAATTAATGTGAATTTTACAAGTGATAGTGACTTATCCATGTACAATTTAGGACAAAAATTATACGTTAAAATATGAAAGGAGTTTGTACATTGATCAAGATCGGAGTAGATACACTAATGGAACATGAACAAGAGAACACAACCCAATTTTTTTTTTAAGATAACAAACTTCCAAACACAAGAAATACCGCATAGTACATATGCCATATTCGTAAGTATTTACTGTATTTTCAAGTATTTGCAGTATTTTCATGTTTTGTTCATAGGTATTTTGATAGTTGCACAACTCCAAATTGAAATTTTTTTTTCCCAAAAGATGACATTAAGAATTGCGCAACTCTGAACCTCAAAGTATTAAACTTGAATCTTTACAGATTTTCCGGAATTCCCTTTTCCGATGACCGAGTGACCACATTATGGTCTCCTGGGCACTAAAGGGTTAAGGTGGGAATACTGAAAATTGTCACTTTTTGCTATTGAAAATAGATACTAATACTAAATTCATCAATATTTTATATTTTCTTGGTAAAAAAGAATCTCAAAACCAATAAAGAATGTATCATTTGGGTACTAAGGTTTTCAAAAAATTGTTTCTTTACCGTAACCAAATGTACAATAATTGATTTTTTAAAAGAGGTGGATGTTCTACAATTGTTATTTAGCAAAGTTAAATGTTCTACAATTTTTTCTTTGGTAAGGCTAAATGTTTTACAATTTTTTCTTTAGCAGAGAACACACAATTCGCTATTTACGCACTTGGCTATATAATCATGCACTTTGTCCCCGAGCGCATGATTTTATTTGTCTAACTTTTATTTTTAAAAAACCAACGATTATTGTCTTTCTTCAATCCCTTACATTGTAAACAAATAATTTTTTTAATAAATTTTTATTCTCATCTTTATCTTTTCTTTTATCTTTTCTTTTTTATCTTGATTTCTTTCTCGTCTTCTTTCTTGTCTTCTTTCTTGGCTTCTTTTTGTCTTTCTTCTTGTCTTCCTTTTTGTCTTTCTTCTTGTCTTCCTTTTTGTCTTCGTTGTCTTTTTTTTCTTCTACTTTTTCTTCAGTTGTGGCTGCTGAACCCTAAACAATGGGAGCAAACCAAAAAAACAAAACAAAACAATTTTTTTTTTTTTTTTTTTTTTTTTTTTTTTTTTCGTTTTTCGGGTTGGCCGTGGGGTGCTGCTGAACCCTGAATGGCAGCCGCCAAAAAAATAAATTAAAAAAAAAATAATAAAAAAATAAATAAAATTTTGCCCTTTTTCTTGGCCGTGGGGTGCTGCTGAACCCTGAATGGCAGCTGCCCAAAAAAAAAACAAAAAAAAAAAAAACTTTTTTTTTTGACTTTTTTGACTTTTTCTAAAAATTACTATTTTTAGTCGCTGGGGTGCGCAGCCGCGCACCCAAAGACTCTTCTTCCTCTTCTTCTCCTTCCCCTCTCCTCATATATATATAGGGGAGAGGTGAGGGGAGGGAGAAGGAGTTGAAGAATGAATGAGAGAGACCCTCTCTTCTCCCCTATATATATGAGGAGAGGGGAGGGATGGAGAGAGAGGGATGGAGAGAGAGGGATAGAGAGAGAGGGAGAGAGAGAAAGGGAGAGAGAGAGGGAGAGGAGAGAAGAGGATAAAAGAGGCTTAGGGTGCGCGGCCCTCATCCGTCTATAGTCTAAAAATAGATTTTTATTTATTTATTTATTTATTTATTTTTCCCGGCCGTTTAGGGTTCAGCCGGCGGCGGCTGAACCCTAAATTTTTTTTAGGGTTCATGAGCCCTAAACAAGAAAGAAGACGAAAACCAAAAGAGAAAAAAAAAAAAAAAATTTGGTTTTTTTTTCCTCCACCGCCGTTTAGGTTCAGCCGCCGCTGGCTGAACCCTAATTTTTAAAATTTTAAAATTTCTATTTTTAGGGTTCATGAGCCCTAAGCAAAAAAGAAGATGAAAAAAAAAAATGAATAAAAATAAAAAATGGTTTTTTTTCCTCGGTGCGGGTGTAGGGTTTGCGCCTGGCACAAGAGGTATGAAGAAAAAAATAGAAAAAGAAGAAGAAGACAAGAAGGAAGACAAGAAGGAAAAGAAAAAGAAGACAAGAAAGAAGACAAGATAAAAGAAACAAGATAAAGAAAAGATAAAAGAAAAGATAAAGATAAGAATAAAAAATAAATAAAAAAATTGTTTGTTTACAATGTAAGTGATTTGTAGAAAGACAAAATCGCTGTTTTTTAGAGAGCTTTTTACACAAATTTTTTAAGCACGATTTGCTCATGAAATGAACACACTTGGCCAAGTGCATAAATAGCGAATTGCGTGTTAGAGATGGATGTCATCACTAAACTTAGTAAAGGTCATCTTGATGTCAAAATGACATCAAAATGACATATGCCACGATGATGTAAGGATTAGTGCCGTTTTGATGTTATTTTGATGTAAGCTTCACATTGATGTGGTATAGGTCATTCTATCGTAAGGTGTACATGTATTATTTTCATGTTAAGTCTACATCATTTTGACTTGGGGAGTTGGGGCCTCGGTTGGGGCATGTTAAGTTTGCATCAATTTGACATCAAAATAGCACTAATCTCTACATCACCGTGGCCTATGTCAAATTGATGTCATTTTGACATCAAAATGACCCTTTCTAAGTTTATTGATGGCTCTACAATTATTTCTTCAACTCATAGACATTAATTAAGGAGATGTACACCAATTGAAGATGATTTTTTTATACTTTAAATCTACAACTTCTAGCATGAGAGTGCACAATTTCCTTAAAAAGTAGTTGATCCTGCTATAGACTGCTATGCTTCATGTCTTGACTGGCACTTAGGAAATTTAATGTGGTTTATTCAAGCCGGTTTTGATATGTTATTACTATATTCGGCCATTAGGGTCAACAAGTTATGCCAAATGTTTTTTGGTTGCCCAAATCATATGGATACTCTCTAAGATTCTTACTTTCATCATAGACAATAGTTTTTTTTTGAAAAAATAATTTCCTAGAAGTTTGAACTTCTCTTTTTATAATTGTTTTTTGCCGACCTAAACAATTGAGTACAATAGCAAATAATAATTGTAGTGTTGCACTACCTTGGGAGTGGTACATTGCCTTGGTAGTGTTACGATGCCTCGGTACACTGCCTCGGTACACCGAAATCACCATATAGTGTGGGTGGGTGAATTATGTGAAAACATTCATCCATTTGGACAAATTCTCATTTATTTAAACAAAATTTCATCCAATTTGAACAATTTTCATCCAATTCGGACGAATTTTACCACAATATTTTGAATTTTTAAAATTAATAAAGCCTGTAGTAAATACCATGGGCCACAATACATGATGATTTCAGTGTCGTGTTACATTGCCTCGATAGTGTTGCAATTCCAAAACTACAAAAGCCCAGCCTCAAGTCCATTGCACTCTTGCTATCTGTGTGCCTCTTCTGCCCGGAGCTCATCCTGTCAGCTCTGTTGGTGTAGCTTCTGGAACCCCAAAGCTCAACACCACACTCACCTTGCGGTACCTTTTCCTTTTACTTCAACATAATTTCTTTTTCACTTTTAACATGTTCATCTTTATTCTTTTACTTTAGCATGAAAAATCTTTTACTTTGACATGTTTGTATTTATCCTTTTTCTTTAATTTGAAACCCTTTTTTTTATACGTCAATGTTTTATCTTTTACATTTCACTTTAAAGTAAAATACAATTTGGATGTCTATATATTTGAGCTTCATGGTAAAATACAAGAATCAACAGATTATGTTATTTATGTCCTTTGTTTGTCATTATTCCATATAAACCTTGCAGAGAAGTCACCCACCTTGTTTGCCTTCAAGCAGATTCACTCCTTTTGTAACTCAGCCCCATTTATGGAAAACGAAGCAACGGTGATGGAGCCTTCCAACGACGATATGGACGATATTATGAAGAGCCTGAATCTGATGAGTTTGTCTTCCTCACAACAAGGGCAACAAGATGACACCTCTCATTCATCAAGCCACCCACTCGCAAGCGTGTTTAGTGCACAAGGTGAAACTTCGAGTCCTGCACCTGTGAGTAAATGGGGGGAGTTTTTGGTGAGCCACATGACGAATGCAACCGACTTGGAAAATGCGCAAGCTAGGGCTGTAGAGACATTGAACGCATTTGAGAAGTCGGTTATGTCCCGCTCTGCTGCTGACATGTGCAACCTCCAGAAGGAGAATGGAGCCCTAAAGGCACAGAACGATCGCTTGATGCATGATAATGAGACTCTGAAACGAGCTGTTGTAATTCAACACATGCGCCATGAAGACCATCAAAGACGAGAAATGGAGCTTCGGCAACAGCTTCGGGAATGCCAAGAACAAATCCAAATGTTGCAGTTCAACAAATCACCGCATCTATTGACTCAAACAAATGGAAAAGTTTCCATGGTAGAACACCATCACATGGATGTATTCTAAACGGCTCCTTTTTGTGTTATTAGAGTTTAGGTCTATTCACACTTGGTGTTGAGAATGATTTCAATCTAGTCTAATTGTGTATTTAAATTCACTACTGCAACATCATTTTCTGACTACAACTTTGAAGCCTTGCATCTTTTGCATTCAAACATATATATTTTTAATTTTAATTTTTTTTTAAATGTGAGGAATCGATGAGGTTTCACCCTGGTGCATGAATTAAATGGATGGTGATGGATGTATTTACCTTATGGAGTAACAGACAAATAACTCACACCTTCTGCTGCAAAGGGACCAGAGCTTTCTTAGGATTTTTCAGGTTTGGTGTTTTGACATCACCTGGTTTCTCACTCTCCAATTATTCAAGCAAGTTGGGTGGTAAGGTCTTAGTGATTGCCCAAGTGAATTTGTTAATGAGAAAATATTATGAAACCAGGGCAGCCCAGGTAAACCAAAATGATAAGGGCCATGTACACTGGTAATTCAAGCATTGTATGTGCATGTACAGATCATATAAATTCCCACATACTCGCTTGTACTTTCACAAAGTAGTTCACAATACAAAGAACGCTACAGTGAATGAAAACTTCACAACAAGGGCTCAATTGCTACATTTAAAAGCTGTAAGGCAGATTAGTCTCAGCAAACTGGATAATTAAAAAGCTATAGCACATGGGGTTCAGCTGACAAGTGCTCTGCACTCCCAACATGAAAGGTGACAGAGGACCTAAAAATAAATCTCAAAACATGTACCAGCATCCGACACATGAAGCTTAAAGTGTCTGAGGCACTTAGGGTATCTCCAAAACTCACCAACCTGGTTAAACTTAAAACCATTAACTGGAAAAAGGAGTATCAACTAACAAAATCCAAGACATCAATAAACATGACCAAGCAGTGGCGTTTGAAGAAATAAGGAATGTCTTAGTCAACATCATTCTCAAATCATCAGGCCTAAGCACAATCTCTATGGCATTCTACTTCTCAGTTTGGGATCCTTGCAAGCTCCTGTGCTGCAGGATACATACCTATTGATCTTTTCTGCAAAAAGCAAAAGCCTTGATCGCCACATTGATCTGATCTACAAATTTCCTACTAAAAATTCTGTGAGAAAAAAAAAGAGAATCGTAGAAAAAGAATAGGAACATCCAAAACATCAATAAACATGAGCAAGCAGTGGCATTTTAAGAATTAGGGATGCCTTAATCAACATCATTCTCGGCGATATCTGGCCAAAGGCTTCCTAAGCATAATTTCTATGGCATTCTACTTCTCATGTATGATTGCACAGTTTGGGATTCTTGCAAGCTCCTGTGCTGCAGGATACACACCTATTGACCTTCTCTGCAAAAAGCAAGAGCCCTGATCGCCACGTTGATCTGATCTACAAATTTCCTACTAAAAATTCTGTGAGAATCGCAGAAAAGGAATGGGAACATCAAGACCTAGGCCTTCGTTCGGTAGCTGTACAGCTTCCCAACCACATGAAGACAGGTCACGAACCCGATGAACATGAGGCTCATGACGAGCACGACGGTAGGGGTGATTTTCAAACCAGGGGCGTCGTCAGTGTAAAACCGCAACATATTGTTGCTGTTGCCGCTCCTGAATGCACCGCTTCCGCTACCACCGCTCCCGGTCGACGTGGTGCGCCTCCTCCTCAGCCCGGCACCGCCTGTTCCCTTAGGAGGAGCTCCGGCAGATGTCGATCTAGGTATGCCTCCACCGGGAGCGGCTCCCCTCGCCGATGACGACGCGGTCGTCGACGCCTGGCTCTGCGAACCCTTCGCCATCGCTCCCCTCTTCGTTCACTGAACACGTTCTGAATGATGGACAGAAAAGAAGGCTCAGACACAAAACCAAAGCAGGATCCAATCCTCGGAAAACAAACAAACCCTACACATCAACCGAGCTTACAAAACAGAACGAAACAGCCTGAAAATGGTACCAAAAGAGGCGCAATAAAAGAAGGATTGAAATGCGACAAGAAAGCGGCGTCGTACCTCGATAGAAGACGCGGAAATGCAAGCAGATCTGGCGGAAGAACGGGAGAAACTGAATGTTGTGAGGGTTTGTGAGGGTTTGCAAAGCTCACGACTAACCGCGGAGTTGACTGATCAGTGAAGAAGCACGCCATTAGGACCCCGATGTTGGTCATAGAACCCGTGACCTCAAAGCGTCTATCACCGCGGTCTGGGAACCAATGGGTGTTCGGCTCTGAGGTTCTTGGCCCTAAAAACGCGCACCCTATTTCCGCGCACCCTATTTCCGCGCACTCGGTACACCCACTTCTCCACAGCAAGGTCATGTTGAGGGTACACCATAGACCTCTTTAATGTCACAACCTAGGCATCCAACATGTGAAATTTTGTAATATTGTAAGAATATTAGTGGGATCCATGCCGTTGAGCACATTGAGCTTGGGTTGTCTCCTCGACAAATTCCAGCGCGGAATAGTCGAGTGAGACAAACCGAGCTGTATTGTATAATAGATAGTGTTGTATATAAAAATGACATTAAAGAAATGTTTGGAGATTTGAAGATCAAGAATGTGATTTAGAGTTTCTAGAGTTCCATGCCAATTCAACACATTATTATCACATTTGCATGTAATTTTTCAATGCACCATGATCTAATGTGAGAGTGAGAATACAAAGTGGATATTGAACTTATTATGTTCATTTTCTAGATTTTGATGACGAAACAAATGTTGGAATATCAATAAGGTGATATTATACAGCATAGCATTAAATTCTCATAAAATAAATTTTGGCAAATGCAAATAAGATGTGCTGGTAGAGATAAGAACGATTAATGAAGATGTTTATATGTACATTTTGAAATGAAGTGCAAAATATTAAACAAAAAATCATACCAAATAAATATATATTGGGCATCACTAGCATTACTCAATTTGAGTATCAAGAAATAAATAATTCTACTCAAAATTAAAAAAAACCAATACAGTCCTTTCATTGTACACAATAACTAATATTGATGATACTACATAGAACAAAAAAAAACATAAAATCTAAACCTTTGCAAATTTCAAGTATATAACAAACTTAAAATTGTTCTGAAATACAAAATTAAAACACCTTTTATACTATAAAGCACATCAAAAATACTAAAATCGATCCAAATAAAAAATATGTATACACAGTAAATAAATCTCAAGGATTAATTTTGAGCTAACTGATTACTTAGATATGTTTTCTAGATTTTATTTATTGAAGTTAAATATTGTGTTGATTGTGCATTACGCATCACGTACACCATTCCACAAATGATCAACACGTGAGCATTACCAACCTTGGGATTCAAAAATATTGTAATTTAAAAGATATAAACATAAACCCTATGTATACATTGACAAGAAATCCTAGATTAGAATTAGCCAATGATATGTAAACGCAACTGCAAGTGTCATTTGGACTAGTCTCGGAACACTAGTACAAAACATAGTATTTTGCCACCAAGTTTTGCATCAATAAATTGGTGCATTTTCAATGATGCACCAACTTTTGAATTGTAATTAATTGGTGCTTTTGAACACTCTGTCGTAAAACAGAAAAATAATCCACTTCATTACGTTGATATTGCAAATCACGTAATCCTCTTCAATTTACAAATTCTGAAATATCATTTTTTTGTGAAATTTGAATGTTGTGAAATTTGAATGCTGTGAAATTTGAATGCTGTGAAATTTGAATGTTGTGAAATTTGAATGCTGTGAAAAAATCTGCGCTGCCCGAAAAATTTGGCTGCCCGGAAAGATTCTAGCTACCCGGAAAAATTCTGGCTGCCCACAGCTACTATTACACCTTTGACCTTGCGTCCTAGTCAACGCTAAGTCCACTCCACGTCATTGCGGTCAACCCACAACTCCACGTCACCACTTCTCATGTACAAAAAGCTTGAAAAATCGATAATATACAATTACCAAAAAAATTCAGCAATTTACATTGTTTGGTAAAATTTTCAAACGGTCATAACTTTTGCAATACAATACATTTTTAAACGTTTTTTTTTTCATGGGTAGGTATTGTAATGAGGAATGTACTCCAATTAAAAACTTTGGCAAAAAATTTAAGAGATTTTTTGTATTAAATTTAAAGTGACAACAGAGTTAGAAAAACATCTAGTAATTTTAAACCTTCATAACTTTTGCAATACAAAACATTTTTGAACATTTTTTCATGTGTAGATGTTGTAAAGTGTTTGATGAGGAGCTCTTGTATTTTAATAATAAGAGGATGTTTTTTTGAAATTCACGTAAAACATAATTCACGTATTTCTCAAATTCATGTAGAACATAATTTGCGTATTTCTCAAATTTACTTAAGCCATAACTCATGAATTTCTTGAAATTTACGTAGGACATAATACATCTATTTCTTATGTTATGTGATATTTTTCAGTAACTGAAAGATGACGTGAATATAAATTATCATACTTTGTTGAATGTTGTGATAAAAATATGCAACACATCCTAAACATAAATTTAATACATACAGGAATAACGTAGTCTCGAATACATGATAAAAGTTTATTATTTCAACAATAAAGAATTATTAAATTATGAAAAAATCGGAGTACTAATAAGACGTGAAAAATAAAAGAAAAATGAATTGGTTATGTGCTTCAATTGGCTTTAAAATCCAACAATATACAAATAATAGACATCGAATTGTTAAAACTATCAAATCCATGTAAATTTCACATACAAACATGAATGGAGGTGAGAATGTATTTTTGTCATCAACATTGGTGCTACATAGCACCAACATATGAGTTTGGTGTTTTTTGCAAAATTTGATTGGTGGCAAAATGCCATGGTTTGTACTAGTGGAAGTAGGTATTGATTGTAGACTAAATTTTGTGTATAGAAAATCACTCATACATACACACTCTCGAGGACACAAGATGAATTGGGTAGGAGCTTGCAAAATCGTACCAACCGAGGCTTGAATTTTGTCCTTATAAAAGGTCATAGCTAGGATGCCAAAGGCACTTAGAACTTTCAAGGTTGGCTTGCAAAGTTGGGTGGATTGCCGGCTTTCTATTTATTTGTTCATGAGGGTTGGTTTGCACGTAGCAAACTAAGTAACAAGGTTTTGAGTTGTTGTAATTTTAGGTTTGAGACCTCGTACCGTGCTAGCGTGGAAGATGACCACGAGCAGAAGTTTGCTTTCAATGGGATCCTCAACCAACGACAACACCAACAACAAACGCAAACATGGTGGATCGTCGACGGCGTTGTCAATGCTGCCAAGGCCTCAAGCTTTGGGTCAAGTTGTGGAGAAAGAGGATTGGAATTGGGAGGACATATATGAGGCTTTATCCCTCTATCAAGCTTTGGATGGAGAGCCTGACCGAGAAATTGGTTATGTAGTTAGACTGTTACAAAGTGAAAGGATTGAAGAAAAACACCGATTGCACAATTCAAACAAGGAGGCAACAAAATCGAAAAGAACAAGGCAAGAAAAAAATCCAAAAGAACAAGGCACCATTGAATGTGCTCAAACACATATAGAGTGCATCAAGGAATATGCCTGTTGAGACTCTAGTTGAATTGTGAGTGGGTACGTTTTGGAAGGTGATTGTTGATTTTAGCCCAAAATATCCTACATAACTATTAGCCATGTACACATACTTGCGGTTGACGAGTTGGCTTGTTGCAAATTTTGTTGCAAGGTCATAATTACAATGCAATAAATTCAATTCTACTTAATACAATGCTATCTAGTACGTGGTTCTACAGAGCCGGGGTGCAACGTAACATCACAAGCCTTAAAGTTTGTAGTACTAGGAAACATCATGAAGATAAATGTTGTAGTGCACTCCCGTTGGTCTTTCCACATACCCACTCCCTACACCTTGTGTGTCAATGTGTGTTAACTCATTACATAGTAAAAATAAATAAATAAATAAAAAAAGTAAGAAGCAGGAGGAGTTTCTCATTTAGTCCTAGTCGAAATTGTTTGAATGAACATCAAGACCATTTTGGTCATTGTAGACATGCACTTAGGAATATAAATTTTTGTGTTAGATAGGATTTTCTTGGTATCAATTTTTTTTGCATGAAGGAGTCTCGGGGGTGTGCAATATATCACCCACTTACAAGTATACTGACGTGATCGTAGATGAGGGGTATTTATTCTATCAAACTATAAGTCCCTATGTATTCTAAAATTTGAGATCCAATTGTTTTTTCTTGTTGATCTACATCATACATATATCTCTACATGCATGCATGATTGTTAAGTAATTTGTGGCATTTCTATTTATTTGCTCAAGGGTTTCTAATATCACACTTGCTCACGATTGTGGAAGATAACCATCGGCGGAAGTTTGCTTTTGATAAGGTCCTCACGGAACTACAACAACAAAGTCAACATTCTCAAATGCAAACATTATAGACCATTTTATGAAACCAAAATGTCAAATGTAATGGAACAAAATGAGCATTGTATAAGTAGCAATACCTCAATGGCAAGGCCTCAATCTTTGAGTCAGGTTGTACATAAAGAGGAAAGTGTAGAGGAGATATATGAGGTTCTTTTGGATAGGAGTATGTTGTGCATGAAGAGGAAAGTGAATAAAGGATATATAAGGTTCTTTTGGATAGAAGAACGAAAGAATTTGGTTATTTAATTGAAAGGTTGCATAGGCGAAAGGATGAAGAAAATCACCAATTGCACAATTTATTTAACAAAGCAAGACTTGTGCTAGTTTGTGATGAGCAAAACTAAATTTGTAGACATATAGAGAGATTGCAAAGAAGCGTGCATCTAACGAAACGCCTATTGAAACTCTAATTGAATTGTGGGTCAGTGTATTTTGGAATGATTTTAGTTGACTATTCTACTTGACTAGTACTCGTGTACAAATACCTATGGTCAACAAATAGATTTGTCACAATCATTGCAATCATTGTGTTGTGAATTTCAATATTACTTATAAATATGCTATCTATTACATGCAAGGTGATAAAAATTTGTAAAATATTCTTGGTTGCATTTAAAAGAGGATTTCAATGCACCAAAAACTCATCGTTTGTAAACCATTTACAAAGTTATGAAAAGACAAAAGTTTACTCGTAAAATGCATTGTACTGGCATTGTTATTAAGCAATGAATTGTGCATCTATAGAATGAATATTTATTGAATACTTCCTTTCCAAATAAAGGGAGTAATACAAGAATTGCAACCACAATCGTTCTAAACTCACAGTTAGAAACTTGCTTCACAAATATTTGTAATCTCATTAGCTCAAAGGTTGTTTGCTATACCTCAATAGCAATTGAGGCCCACTTTACATTAGGATATGTAGTGGGGAATTTCCTTTGAAATGGTTACATGTGGCATCTTGACCTTTACCTAATTCTAAACTATACCATCCAAACCTAAGCACTTGTTGTAGGACCGTTTCAAACCCAAAGTTCAAGGTAACCACCAAAAATGACATCACACAAGAGAGCTCCCCATAGACCTATGCCATAGAGGAAAGAAGAGAGAGCGCACCAGTTGTGGAAAAAAATAATAATGTCTTTTCAGGTTTCACGGAACCCTCGGTTGAAGGACCTCCTTCAAATCACTAGAGCGTCTATTCCTCGTCTATCTCTGAAAGGGAAGAGTAATTTTGTTCTATTGCCCCCTATTCTGTGAACATTGGGGTAATGTCATTACAAACAGACACTTTATTCACGCCGGCCTTGATAAAAGGCTAGAGTTTCTATCTATCTATCCTCCTTCAAAACCCCAAAACTTGTTGCGGCAAGCTGAGGAGCGCTTTGAGTTCCTTGGCGCCCGCGGCGAATTTCCTCGCGAACAAGTAGCAGCTGGAGAATGGCGAGCCATTGTACACACACGAAGGCTGGTTGGCGTCGCCGCGCAGGTCGCGCGAGTCGTTGTAGTAGCCGTCCTCGTTCCTCGTCTGTTGCTGGATCTTCTTCCAAACTGCGCCTCCTTGCGTTCCATTCCGCACCGCGATGAGCCTCGGATGCGAGCCGTGATATGCGTCGGACCAGTCCACGTACATCACGGTGCGATTCGCAATGCCCTGCGCGTCCGCCATAGCCAGCATGGTCTGTATGTACGACTCGTCGTGCGCCGATCCCACCAGGTCCCTCTCGAATTTCCCATACAGCCTCGCTTCGCCCACGATCATGCCGGCGTGTCGTCTGTGCACAGCCATCCATGCCTCTCCTTTCCGCGTCTGGTTCCGGAAAAGCTCCGGCTCTTGCTTCCACATCCTTACAGTTTTCAGCTCCGGCTGAAACGCTTCCACGAAGCTTACCTCGGAATTCAACAAGTAATTGTAGACGAATCTGAAGGTTCTCACCTGCAAAAAAAAATTCATTTTTTTCAACGGAGTCTTGAAAGTAACTTGAAAATAAAAAGCGACATATAGCAACATAGCAAGCCCATTTTTCAAATAGCAGTTGGTCTCACCGGTAATGCCCTCTCGCAAACAAACGTGAACCACGCGTTTCTGGAATCCAGCAAGGCGTGCGCGAGGAGACGACGTTGCGCGTCCACCAACGTCATGGAGAATCGCTCCACCGGTCGACTCGGCACATTCTTCCCGAGGAAGAATGACGATTCCGGATACTCGTAGCTGCCGTTGCTTGCATGCACGTACACAGAGTACGATTCCTCGTGGCCACGGAAGAATCTGCGCCACAGCGGCTCGA
This sequence comes from Pohlia nutans, assembly GCA_022496805.1. NCBI lineage: Eukaryota > Viridiplantae > Streptophyta > Bryopsida > Bryales > Mniaceae > Pohlia > Pohlia nutans. Next base: position 5,800,199 of record CM040090.1, read on the forward strand.
AGACGATCTCCCCTCGCACGAGGAATAGAAACGCCACCTTCGGTTTCCCTGTCACGGGCACCGACGCCGCGATGTGCGCTTCACACAGAAGATCTCTCTCGGCGTAGTCGCTTCGGTTCGTTCTTGCAGATGAATCAGTGCAGTATACCGATGGCTCCGATCGTAGCACGTACCTCGAATCTGTCACCTGCAATGTTGGTGTGTGACATCGCTGGAGCGTCGGATTCGCTGCAGTTTGGGTGCATCCGATCGTACTCGGCATGTTGTGATTTCGGAGGAAGTTGAAGGTGAAATTCACGTCTGCCTGGCGAAAGAGGAACAGATACTGCGTGAAGAGGAACACGGCGGCCAGCCAACAGACCACCGTGTAACTCCGAATCGGTCTAACTCCATTTGCAGTGTCCAAACTCATATCAGTACTGTTCCGCCTCATCTTCCAATCTCCACTGTTATTGCAGGGATGTCATTCTCTTACTAAGCCTTAATTCGACAATGCTGTTTGAATTCCATCTGCAGCTAATGAAACGAGATCAGACGAAGACAGAAGCAACGTTAATCGAGCAACAAGAAACATGACCAACAGCTGCAGATGTAAGTGACTAAAGCCCTTCCTAACCATAATTCGACAATGCTGTTTCAATCTGCAGCTACGTAAACGAGATCAAACGAAGCCTTAATCGAGCAACAAGAAGGTTTGGGTCACATGACAATCAGCTGCAGATGTACGATGCAAAAAGAGAAAAGCAAATAGCAAATAGCGTTGGAATCAAACCAGATGAGAAATCAGCAGGTTCTACTCTTGATATGTTGCCAGAAAATAGAAGACAATGGACTTTGCAACAGCATCGAATTTGTCAATTGACGGCAGCGAGCTACAAGTTGGGGCATACAGCAAATCCAAGTATCCAGATAAATGTGAGCTGGTTACAGTAGGTCTTCATCCAGCTAACAATCGAAGTATAACATTTCATCGTGTGCACCATTTCCGGGCGCAGGGAGTTGACTTCAGTTCCAGAGCAGTTCGAATCCAAGTCGGTATCAGGATGCTTCACTTGACAGGGACAGGAGGGAGTGAATGGTTGACTTGGCTGATGTAGGTCAACGCTTTACACTCAACCCTTTCTAATTGCACATTCCCTGTGCTGCTATATGCACAAATCAGTTTGGTCAATTTTCTCATGTACAGTTGTGAACACATGTCACAATGCGAGACTTTGAGGCGCAGTTACTACGTGCAGTGATCCCAAACTGGCTAAAATTAGCTGGCCAAAAATGGGGTGCTAAACATACAAAGAAAGATTTTTTTTTTAAAAATTGATATATAGCGAGAATTTTCATCATGATATAAATATGTAGCAACTTCATGAGGTGATATCCGCAGAAATCATCATGGTATCACCTTAATATATCAAGGATATTGCCGGATATTATAGAGGAATCATGAGTATTGTATGCATTGGGTAGCAAAAGTAGATACCATTTATGTGGGAGGTCGCATAATGTTCTAAATGTCATAGAGTAGTTCTAGGATCACTGACTACGTGGTGCATTTCGTAGTTCGTGCTTACAATTGTGAGACTCTCACCAAACCATAATTACAGTTGCTTTTTACTCGTAAATTGACATTGTAGAGTTCTGCCGCCACTGGCCTTTTAAAGTGAAACATAGATGACATTTTTGTTCAAAAGCTCATAGCAAAATTTTCTCACAAGCGCTCTAAAAAATCACTTGCACTTTGACACTATACATTTAGAATCTCATTTGTCCTCGACACAATGCTATTAAAGAGTGAAGTATATTGCAAAGTTAATGTTTTTATTTTTATTTTTAAAATCAATAAAAGAGATTGAAAAAACTAACTTCCATACTTATTTATGTGTTGACATACTTTAAAAGTGTTTTTTAAAGGCCCCACATTCCTACCCTTTGGATAGCAACAATGATTCTAGTAATACATAAAATGCAAATTATTTCATTTCAAGTGCTGAATTAAAATCAATTTTTTCAATTAAAATCCATTATGTTCTTGTTGTCACAAGGTATACAATTATGACACTTTTTATTTTTTCCAAAAAATATAATCGATTGATATTTTAAAAATTATACAGAGCCATTAGTCTTTTTGTAATTGATAGTTCATAATTAAAAAAATACTTTTGAAATTCTTCCTTCAGTTGAGTTCTCCTTTCAATTATTAGTTTTAAAAAAATATACTTGAGAATGAAATTTTGTAGATCGGCTTATTTTTAAAATTTTCAATATAGAATCAAACATGAACTATATTCACATTCAAAGTTTGATCGTAAATTGGTAAATATATTATTAGTATGGGAGTTTTGAAATTCAAAATATTCAACATAAAACCATTTTAACATTCTAAATTTATTTATTTCTGGCTAATTTGTACATAAATTTTAAAAATGGTTCACTCATTTTTTTATTGAATTATTGCTACATAATTTTCAAATTGGTTTGAAAGTTAGCTTTTTAGCCAAAGTGCACAAATGTGCACCAAAATGTTGTTGGTGCACCAAGAAGAGTTGGTAGACCGTACCATACAAACGTGTGGTGAAAGTCCGTGGTAAGCAAAAAAGACCCCAAGGGTGAAGGCCTGGGCCTTGCAAGAAACAAGGTGGAAGTCCGTGGTGAACAAAGGGGACCCCAAGAGTCACAACCCAAAAGGACCTTGCACGAAACAAGGTGGAAGTCCATGGTGAGAAGAGGGATCCCAAGGGTCATAGCCCAAAGGGACCTTGCAAGAGACACGGTGGAAAAATTAGAAGCAATAGTGTTTTGGGGGATGCCTAAATTGAAGCTTGCCATACATGGTTAGAAACCTTATGAGAGCGTTGTGAGTCCAAGATTTATGCATATTCAAAGTTGGCAATGTCCTAAATGACTTATCATCAGTCATGAATGAGTATTGAGGATGGAATTCAAGGTTTTTGATAACACCTTCAATGGAATGGGACTTTTGCATTATTTAGTTCAAAGAAATGAAACAAATTTGTGACTATTGAACTATATCACTATCCCAATATAAACGGATGAAATACATGATTGGTGACTCTTGGAACCATAATGGGTCATAGTTGTATTAAGAGTTGAAGGAATAAGACTAAATCACCTAAGTGTCTTGTCGAGCTTCGTAAGGTGACTGGAAGAAAACCTTGACACTAATGATACGATATATCATTAAAAAAAATGATATACTATATGTATAAAAAATGAGACCAGAAGTGATGAGTGACACATTGTCATTGTGTGAATGTATTCTCTTCTATGGTTTAATGAAAGAGCTCTTAATTTATATCTTTTGGGTGTTTGTCCTGAAGGTTTGTCTCTTGCATTATAACATTTTGGGGTGTTCTTCCTTGGAGAGGTCATTCTTTGTATTTTTTTTATTATCACATCAGAAAAAAGGGTATTTAAAATTAAGCTATGAATAAAATTAATTCTCACTATAATTAGTAATACTTCAAGAATATTCTCATTTTATTATTTTAATCAATTTAAAAATTCTATATTAATGTAATTCACTTATAAATATTATTTTGAACAAAAATTTATTTGCACCCTATCTTGTGGCTTTTCACTTGTGGCTTTTCAACAGTTGTAGGGTTTGTAAGTGAGACATGGAGCTACGAGCCTCGGCAGTTGAAAGTTCAAGGATAGGGTTTTCTATGATGCAACCTTTCTATGATGTAACCTAGCCTTTTACATGCTTGGATGGTCTTCCCATGACTGTTTCGGTTCCGCCGTCAAAAACCATTATGTGAAGTAACCTAACCTTTCACACCTTATTCAATTTTATATCCTTTTATTTCGTCACTAGTGGTGCGGAGAGGAGCGGAGCCCTAGTTTTATTTATAAATAAAATAAAATGTATTTGTGATATTCAACTACAGATAAAATCTACATATTGTGCATCATAATTTAAATGTTTTATAAAACTTCAAAAAGTCGTGTAAAACACACTTTATAACATATTTAGTTCATGGCAAAACCTTTAGTCCTTTAATCCCCAAAGACCAAGGGGACGATTTTTGTCCTCAAAGTCATTTATACATGGATATTGTGATTTCTATAGATTTTGTTGAAACTTGAAAGTCATAACTAGGAATATAAAGGACTTTGTTGGCACTTCCCTATGACATGTCCTAATTTTTAAAGAGGCCATCAATTCTCAACATAAGTATTTTGAAACCTTGGGGGTCAAATTGAAGACAATGCAGTTATGGCAACTACAATGAAAAACAGTAATGTAGTAAAATAGAGTACCAATGGAATGAATTAGGAGATGGATTCTGGAATTCAATTGAGATGAGTTCTGGTCTATCACTATAGTATCCGATTTTAGTGGGTAAAGCTCAATGTTATATATTCCCATTGTCTTTGCAATTTCCTCTATAGATTGTTGGAATCTAACATCGAAACGGACACAAAACATTGAGGTGCAAAAAAGTGTTGTCGGTGCCTACACAAGAGTCGACATCATGGAGCCTACACAACCCCTTGTCCTTATCAACAGCCCATTGTACACACTCCCGTGAACAAGCACTGGTTCAACGAATTACTAATCAGCCACTTCGCCCAAACACCAATCTTTCAAATCAATCATTGTTGTTGTATTTAGTTTTAGATCATCATTTTTTGTGAGCACCTAAATACAATATATCATTGTATATATTTGAAATTTCAAACCCTAATCATGATTTTAGAGTTTATGAGAATTTTTGCAATAAATGACTTGTTGATTTTGCTTGAAATTTCTTAAAATAACTCATGATCAAACCTTATAATCATGTAATCCATACGATAAATTGTCTTTAAAATTGAAATACAATCTCGTGATTAAGTTCTCTTTGAGCTTCAACGACAAAGTTTTTTACATGAACACAAATTGAAAAATACAACTACATTCTTGAAAGCATCACAAGAAGTGATAATGAGCATGGTCCTTTAGAGGTTAAGGGTTAACATCTATTACAACCATGTGAAAACCATTCCAAGTTATATTTTGTGATTTTATGATGTGTTAATCATAAAGATGCCTAAACAATTTTCATTGACATCACACTAATAAGATGAAATTTTTTACTTTAATTAACTGAAATAACATCTCCATTGAGTCTGCTACAAGGTCACAACAAGGAATTTCTTCCATGTTTTTTTTTTTTAAATGTCCTAATTTAACCACCACGTTATTGTATAAATTGATAACAAAAGTTGTCTCAATATCACCATGATCACCATGGAGGCTTGGAACATTTCTTTTTTTACAAATTTCTAGTATAGCTAGAATAATATTGACAAACGATATTTTTTTTGTAGTTAAATGTGAATGAAAGGTGGCTAAATGGACTAAAACAATGGCAACAAAAAAGTGACTTTTTGGTTACATTTAACAATTCAGAGAAATAGTTTCTCTTTGAAATTAATTGACCAATAAAAAACATTGAAATAACTGGAAAAAACTGGAAAAAACTGGAAAAAACGTAGACAGACAGAAAACTTGTGACCAAGACGATACTGCAGTAAACACCCAGGCACCTGAACTAACAGAAGAGCTAATGACAATGCATCACAAATTTATTTCCCTGCTTGAGGTTCATATGTTCAGACAAGGATTTGTAAACGTCTCTAGTGCAACTAATGAGCAAACAACAATGTAAAAATTGTGTTCACTCCAAAAAAGTGAGCTTATAAACTCACAAGCCGATCGATACAAAATACTACTCGTGATTTCAGTTCTGACCGGCCTTGAATGAGTTCCCTTCGTTCCACGCCCCTTCGACTGTCACAAGTCCTTTTGATGTCTTGCCTGTCTGCGAGCAAATCATCATCTCGTTGACACGAGATCCACTCCAAGCAATTCATCCTTGACTGGCAGAGAAGCTTTTCCGATGTACTAATGGGCGTTTCTAATCAGGCCAGCCTCCATCTGTTCCACGAATTCTTGGTTTTCCTGTTGCATATTCATCACTTCGGCGCGTAACTGTTCACCAGTGTACAAATCGTAAGACAGTAAGGATAAGAACAACGAAGCAACACAAATGATAAGTTACAAAAGTAGCACTGAAAAAATTTCAAGCTACCTGAAGTCTCAGAGAAAAAACGATCATGAGGTAAAAGTGAAGAAAGGCATACCCAATTGGAAAACCAAATCCTGGAATAAATGTCATTCAAGAGTCCTCTGGAATGTTGAGGGCTATCTTGAGAATGTTCCGTGCACCACCTGACAGCAGTCGAAGTTCTCTATGCTGTTCAATCACTGACTACTTCACTGCCATGCAACTGCTTCCACAGCTCCTGATCCCTTCGCATGCAAACGCAGTGCAGTGCCTTTAACAAGCCAAGCTGAACGTTCAGGGGCATCCTTCTGATAACTCAGAGGCCGAAGGTTACCATTCTTTTCGACGGTGTGATAAACAAATGGTAACCGAAGCACAAGAAAACTATCAGGTGGTAACACTACTTCTGATGCACCAGAAACATTGATACCCTCCTGCTTGACTCCCGGCTGTGAATACCCCTGCTGCTTTGGTGTGCCTGACGAGAGCTCCTGATGTGCAGTCACCCACAATACATCAAATCTTTAGCAGATTAAAATGCTGACAAATTAAGACTGTCCAAGCAAGCTCTCTAATGAAAACTTGCTACAAAGCTAAGGATGCGGTAAGCCAGAAGATATGCATTGCATTCAAGACTATAAAATTCAATGCAAGGTGACTGTGACATTCTAAGTCAAGTCACCTTTTAACTAGATTATAAACAACCTAAACTTGTATCAAGTTCACATGCCGTGATGTACCTCGAATTGAACTACCGCTTGAGTTGTGAGTATCAAGGGGATCGAGGGAGTGACCTGTTGAGGCTCAGCAAGAATTAGCAGTAATATCAATGAAAATTTGAAAGATACACAACCGACCAGCTTGATTTGATCAGATTCCATGATCTACTTCTCATTGAAGCATTAAGAGAGCCAAAATGTAGCTCAGAAACACAACACATTACAGAAACTGATTGGGTCCTTAGTTCAAAGAAGTGTACCAAAAAAATTCGTTGAAGCTGCGATACACAGCCCGCATAGGCCATGTCCTCCCGTTTTTCTTCACGGCCCGCTGAAGCCTCACAATGAGGACAGTGCATGTAAATGGGCAGATCCATGCCTAGTAGCAAATGCCCCTCTCCAGAACCTTTTATTATTCTCATTACCTCCGAACCTTCTCTTGTCTTCTTATCAATTACAGTGCCATTTGATGTTACAGCTGTGGTTACAGTTTCATTCATAACAGATATCCTTGAGTCAAGCCTAGTTACTGCATCCTGCTCGGAAACCACGTGACCAGGAACAGATTGAGGGTAAGATAGTCCTAGACTCTGAACATGGTTAGCAGACAGCAAAAAGCGATGTCCATGAGGGCATTCATGTTCAAACCCGACATAGACTTGAAAACGTTGTACACTTGACGTTTTGCCACTGTCAACACAAAGTCCATCATGCGCAGATTCTTTGTCTTCTTTATCTGCATCCATTTTTGACGAAGCTACACCATGCCCCACCATTATGTTCTTTAATGAGTCATTCCTTGCTCCTGAGCGAATCTCCTCAACTCCATTGGATCTGTCCATGACAATTGACGGCTTTGAAGCTTTCAAGGGTGCCGCTGACTGCAGCGTCTTCGCTTTCTGTGGCAGAGGAGGGAAAGCAGAGTCGCCACCATAATTGACATTTGATGAAGAACTCATGCTCATCATACTTTTGTCCATCCTAGAAGTGGAGGTCCTGCCAGCCACCCTGTTGTTCTCTGCTACTTTGCTGTAAAAACTTTGCTCTACTTGTGCCCCTTGTTTAGGATCTACTGAACCATTCTGAGAGCTCGAAAGCACATAATTAGCATGACCAGGCTCTGTTACTGCTTTATGGGTCTCCAGCATGACGTCTGCATTTGCTGGCAGGCCAACTGCTGCAGAATTGCTTTCATATAGTACCACAATATCCCACAACAAGAGATGCTTTTGTTCAGGGATAAACCCAATTTGCATCAAGCCACTACCAGATTGATAATACCGTGCACTTCCCAGACGGACAAGACTCCAGGATGAACCCCCCAAATAATTGTCGCTGCTACTAGCAGGGAGGATCAGAGAAGGCAACAAATCGTCACAATTAGGAAACTGAAAGAATGTCATATTTGCACTTTCATAGTCGAAGGGATCCTTCCTCAACTTTCTGGAGCGACCACATGCACAGGCATGAAGAAACATCACACCACTCGAATGTGGCTTGCATACACCCCCTCCTGCCACATTTAACACACTTAGATTCGTTGTCAAGTAGCACAGATCAAGAGAGAAATACATGAAGTGCAATGAGGAATCAGAGGAAGGACAAAAGATGGATGAGAGAAGAATCTCTGGTGGCAGTTTCAGATACGGTAGTAATAGATTACAGAGTACACAGCTGTAAGAGTCGGAGAGGTGATGAACACAAACGCTTGGCAACACAGGATAAAGGTATAAAAGAAAGACTGGAAACATTTGAACAGTGTTGAACTCTTTTTACCTTTTATATGCCTCTTCTGCACTCTGATTTGAGTCTCTACTCCAGTGTCACACGCTTCCAGTGAGGAATCTGAAGGTTCACTTACCACATCATGCACGAGATGTCTACATGGTTTTCCAGTGAGGCTCACAACATCACATAGCTGCCGTCCAGCACGCCAAATGGATTCACAACTTGCAGTCAACTTTCCAACATACGATGAGACCGCTGGTCCTCTGACCATATTATGGAAAACAGCCAGAGCTTTGTGAAGGTGAGCATTATGAACAATGGTAGGGTATGTCGGCGGAAGGTCTCCCAAATAAACATCAAGAGCCGTTGGAAGTGATCTTTTGCACCACATCTTAGAAAATTTGTGATTAATGTCAATCGCACTCTCCAGGCTGGAGATAACTCCATCGAGAGAAGCTACCCGCTGTCGGGCCACTATTGACGAGTTTGATGTTCCTCCAGTGGAATTTGCGTGTGTCGCGCCTTGCGACGACTGAGAGTACCTCCTCATGCCTTTGCGGGGAGAGCTTTCTTGACTTTTCACATTGTCACTTTTTTCAGCAGTTACAGATTCAGATTTCACGGTATCTCGATTTTCCCACGCTGAAGCTAAGGCATCTGCAAGAATCTGGGAGGCAGAAAACCACGCAGTTACCGTTGGGAGATCAGGGGGATTGTGCAGGGGCTTCGTGGCTCCGCTTGCCCCTCCAGATGCGCTTGCAGCAGCTGCAGCTGCAGCAGCAGCAACCATGCCAGCACCACCAGAACTGCCTGCCATCACAATAAAAATAGCATTAAAGAAAGGAGCACCAAGTACACCACAAGAGAAAAGCAGTAGTTGATGCTTGACTGTAAACGTGAGTATTTACCATTGAGCACTAGTATTTGAAAACATACAGACTGGTAACTCGTAGAACTGCAGGCGGACAGTGTGCTTGCCATCCCAGGGCTTCAGATGATGCACTTAAATGGGATGATATTCGTATGCATATCTTAGTAAATTCTCGATCTAAATGAGATTATTGATTTAAAATATGCGTCCATTACTTTTAACAGTGACATTAGCAGAGTTGCAGAGAGGCATACCTGTCGTTGTACTGGCCATGCCCCCCCTCCCTCTTAATATTTCTGTATGCCTCAACAAAAAATCCTTGATCGCTTGTATGTCGTCCAGTATTGGCTCAGAAAGTCCTGCAATACATCAGAACAATATTTAAAGCTTCCAGTACAAGTTACAAGTTCAAGTCTCATGTACCGAGATGGAAGCAGTAGAATAATCGATTACTCAAAATACCTTGAAACTAGCAAGAATCTATCATTTTCCATTTGATTTTGAAATAATTAAAATCGTAGGATTCAAAACTTGCTAAATTCATAATCCAAACTCATGGTTAATAACTCAAGCAGAAATAGCTCTTCGAGCTGGGACCTCGACGTACGACAGACAACATTTTCTGGATACCCTAAAATGTTGACATATAGACCATTAAGATAAAGTCACTCAAAAGGTGTACCTGTCAGGTTTAATGTTTGGGTAGAAGGTCCTTCCACATTCCTCAGGAAATTGGCAAGCGAATCCGAAATCTCTTCAAGCCCAGCTCCTTGTCGATTAGAAACTCTATCTATAAAAACAACAGCTCGGCTTTGATCAAGTGCAAAAAGTGCACCTCCATTTCCGGCTCCACCAAATGTATTCACACCGCCAGTCAGGCCTCGGAGAGCGGCTGCTGCAGATCCAGAAGACCCGCCTTCCCCTACCACACTCGCTAGTGTCCGACATTTCTTCAGAAGAAACCTAATCTGCGCTTCGGTTGATGCTTGCAACTTCTTTCGAACACCTCCGTCCGTCTTGTTTCCAGGCCTGCTTGATCCTGGATTTGATTGTGAAGACTTTGACAGTCTACTGTAAGTACTTCCAGGAGATGAAGAAGACCCTGGCCCAATATGTAAACTGCTAGGAACTCCCGAACCTTCTGCAGCATCTTCGGCAGCAGATCCCAATATACTACAGCCAGAAGCTGACTCTGTACATTCTTCTAAACACACAAAAAGAGCGACAGGCGTGCACTGACCAGGATACAAAACAGGAGCGGGTCCGCCTATGTATCCATTTGAAGCGCTCTGTCGGCCAGCAGAAACCCCTACCCCGCTCCTTCCGACCGTATCCCGTGATGCGGCCCCTGTACGAGGGGATGGAGAAGATCTGCCGGTGGATTGAGGGAGAACGTTGGGGAGCACTTGAGTTTTGACGAAGGGTGCAAGGGCGTGCTTTGCAGTTTGCAACGTACGAAACATCCGAAGATGACGTGGATCAAAGCGCGAGCCCTCTTGAACAATCAATAGTATGTGACACACCTGAGAAAGGTACCCTATAAGAATACGATTCACAGGAAAGACTATTCCAAAAAATAACAGATAATATTTGCCTTATAAACGAAAAACCAACACCAGACACAACTGCAAACATGTGTAGTTGCAGGTCTACCTGCCACATGTTTCCATCCAGAATAGGAAAGACGAGTTACGACCGCTGTCGTCTAAATTCGAACTGACTAGAGAAAAATATCAGGTATACGATAAGATGTCTAAATCCTAACAATGAACCCAACAAGAAAGCTCAGTTCAATTCTATATTCGTGCCGCAGCAGGTAAGTTAGCCCTAGTAATGATTAGAAGACCAAATATCAAATTTAAAGGGTAATTTCTTCGGCTGGCATGTTCAGTGTTTGATGAATAGCTCAGCACTTTTGAGGTGTTGGATTTGCGGCATTATGACAGTCAATTGTGTCCGAAGAAGGTTCGATAACCCGAAAGCTAGATCTAGGATATGTTAAAGTTGCTACAGTCAGATGTCCAAATCTACCTGAAGGGTTTAGGGTATACAAGCCATAAGCTACCTGGCCTCGTTAACCCTCCTATATCAAATTGTAGCTTTTTTTCCGTCTGTGCTGGTTGACTACCAATGTCGTATGTAGTCATATTTCATCAACTACAACTGGATTGACAACTCCTTGACAAGAAACCCCGATTCTGAACAAAAATCCACTTCTGTCTTGATAGCCTAACCATAGAAGAAAGTGCATAACGATCGTTCAAAGGGAGAAGATTAGAGAGAAAACCTTACAGAAAACATGAACAGCAAACCGCGAAGACTATCAGCTTCGTGCCGCTCCAGGGCCTCTGCCAGATTTTCTCCAGCTCGATCCTCTTCCTTCAAACATTCATGAGGCGAAGAACCCCAGACGAACTGCACATACAATACACCTTTCTCTCGGTCGTAGTGATTTTTTATCTTTCCATCTATCCAATCCCTCTCTCGACCGTTTCTGGCAACTTTCTTTTCAACCGATCCTTTCGTTTGAGTGTCGCCAGCTCTAAAACCTGCATTCTGATCCCTCTGGCTACTTCCATCATATTTTCCTCTGCCTTTACCGTGACTTCTCCCCCGGACAATGCCATTCTCTTGTGGAAGCACTCTCTCTATTTCACGATCATCACTTGGAAAATTAGGGTTTGTAGTTAACACCGTAGTGTCCCCTTGCAAATTCCGAGGGTTTGCACATTTGCTGCCAGAAAAAACTTGCGCAAGGAGAATGCGGTCCAGGAGTTGCGAAGCCTCGTCTTCCAACCGACTTACAACACCAATTACAACAACCTGCTTGGTAAGCGCGTCCGTTAAATCTTCCCCTCCGTAAGGAGGCGGCAGCACGATCCTCGGTGCTGCAGCAGAATACTCAACATCTGTTGCAGGAAATTGGAAAGAATCTGTCCCGAAAATACCAGCATCCGGAGCGAGACGCGATGGAGCTGCGGGCGACCGAGAGGGAGAGACGAAAATTGAAGGCGAAGAAGACTTAGGTAAAGAAGGAGGCGATGTCGGGACGGCACCACCACCGGCGCTTTGCAACTGTGCGGAGCCTGATGAAGAAGAAGGACGGCTCAGCATCCGCACACTCATGGTGTCTTGTCTTCATACGTTACAGCAGCAAAAATCACAACCCTAACAAAACCATGAGAAAGAATCAAGTTTCATCAATCCAGTTTCACGATCTCGGTAGTCCTCCACTTTCTGTCTGCCCTAGAAAAATTAAACAAGGCTCCTCCAAAGAAGAGGAGAGGCCGGCACCTCAAAGGTTCACCCTGAAGAAGTGGAAAAAAAAATGAAATAAAAAGTCACTCACGTGAAAGACGCCAACACCGCCTTCGATCATCCAAAGAAAATAATCTGTGTCTCGATGAATGCGCCACAAATCAACGACGCATAACTTCGAAGCTCAAATTACTGCTGCAAATACCGCACAGCTCCGAAAGCAGAACGACGAACTCGCGGAGAAGAGACAGGAATCCAACGAACGATGTTCATCCATGTGGATGACTCAGTTGCTACTTTCATCCGCCTCGACTCTTTTTAATATCACCTCCTCTAATGTCATATCCTTTGCTCTCTCACCAAAATCAATGCAAGGGAAACGTAAGTGGGTTTATTTTATTTTATTTCCACTTTTTTTAAAGAGCCAATTTGCTTCAGAAATGCATTGGGAAAATTGCCATAATGAGAAAATTGTCATCTCATGTAGCCACGAAGGGAGTAGCACACGCGGGTTGCACGCTAGGTTAAGACTTCATGTGACACATCTAATGGATGAAGATGATAAGATGTTGAATGGAAAAAAAAATGTATGAAGGGTTTCGCAAAAGCCACTATATTGAATGAAAAAGATAAGATGTATTGAAAAACATAAAGTTGTTGTCAAATTTTTCAAATAAAAAAATAAGGGGTCAAAAAGCTATCGCATGCCAGCTTTCTAACCTAAAGTTAAATGACCCAAAAACCAAAAAAAAAACTTTGGATGTAAGGCATTTAGTTACTTTTAACATTAATTATCAATTTTATTATTGGAAGGTGAAATTTTTATTTTCTATTCTTTTTGATAATTATTAAAATATTTTGACGCAACTAAGCATACCTTATTTAGATTATATGCAAAAAATATAAAGATTCTAAGTATTTTTAGTAAATGACCTAAAACAAGTGTGTCAATGTTGTATATAATTACAAAATCACCAAGCACTTGCCATCAAAGGCTCTTTTAGTGTTCATGTAAATTACATATAAAAATCAAATGTAATTACCTTATTCAATTGAAACCCACTATATACTTTCGTCACAGTGCTAGCAAGGTCAATAGAAAGTAATTTTTCAATAAATACTAAAAGGAATTAAAAATTAAAAATATTTATTTAACAAAAATAGAATTTTGGCACATGTTTGTTAATTTAGCATTTTATCTCTGAAAATAATAACTTTTTGACAACAAGAGTATATCTTGCCCTATATATACAAGATCACATTTTGTTATGCTACAAAAAAATTGCATATAAATACTATAATAAAAGTTCAACAATTGCAAAAGGATTCTAGACCATTATCGTTTATAAAGCTAAAATCCCAATTATTTTTTGATGCCATCTTTACATTCAAATTCATATCATTACAATGTTAAAAATTTCTATGTAATTAAGTGCATTTTGAACACCTCATAACTCATGTTCATTGTTTGAACATACAAGTTGGGTATGGGTACCACAGTAGTTTTGTTTCAATGGCCCTTTGTCCAATGGGCATTGGGTCATTAACATTATGAACACTTTATTCACACCGGCCTTGAAAAAAGGCCGGAGTTTCTATCTATCTATCTGGGTACCGTAGCTTTTTAGCAGTTTGAACAACTTTTTGCCTAATAATCAATTAAAGTGCAAAAAAAAATTAAGCAACAAAAAAATTATATATTGAAATTGGGCAGTAATATATTAAAAATTATTATAACCATTGGCTTTTTGATGTTTTTATTTTTTTCGGAAAAACTAGGTCAATCTTTTATTTTATTTTTTTATTTACAAAGCTACTAGGATGCTACGGTATATATTTTATAACCTCCATTGAAACTATCCAACTAACACCATTTATGACTCTAAATCCAAATAACAAAATAACTGTCAAGGACAAGACCAAAGAGATACAAACTAGTAGAACTTCAAGGAATACTCAAACTTCATATAAGACGAATAATCAAGAATACAAGATACTACAAGATGTTGGAAACCAAGACTAAGATTCTAAACAAGACGAGATGGCTCTCACAAAGATGTATTGATAAGAGGGACGAGCTAATGAGGACTTTTATTTATTTTTATTTTAGATATCGTAATCCTTATTCAATTTCGGCTATGAGTGCCAAATATTTATTAAAATGTAGGAACTAGACTTTGTCACAGAAACCCAAATGTAATTGATTCCAGCAAAAAGCTTTACAAAATTGGGATTCCTCATTGGTTTGAAGACTCTCTCAAAGCCATCATTTATAGACTAGGAGTTGGATGTTTGATCCTCATGGAATTTCTATACATTTTGACTCAGGTAGGATATTTTTTACTAAAAAACAAGCTTCTTGGTTTTGCAATTATTTATTGATGGAGCTATTCATGTACCATGTTTTAAAAAAAAATTACTTCTAAAATAAATTTAACCCCTAAAGATCCTCATTCGTCTCAGATGCATTATAAAATGAAACTTAGAGGAATATATTGAACTTGATGTATGAATATATTAAGTTGTATATTTTGAATTTAAATTCTATCCATATGGTTAAATCTATGATTTCTATTACCAATATTTTGTATAAAACTTGAAACTTAACCCTTAAGCATCCCTAGCTTTTTGGGGTTTAAAACATCATTGCTTTTGATGTGTTGTAGGTCAAAATGTATTTGGAGTCATTTGGCCATAGAAATTGCAAGATCATAATGTTTTAGTGTTAAAGAAGTGATAGGCTGTGTCATTAAAGAGGTAAAGAGGAACTGAATCATTCATCCGCTGGACGACGTTCATCGCTTCAGAGTCTCTCCCTGAAACCCTAAATCCTGATCTCGACCTTCGTTGCAAGAGCATCCTACTAATCCAAGTGCGTTGTAGCTAGATTTTGCAGCGACAGACCTCGTTTTTATTGAAATCTGCGTTGGATAGGTTTTTATTGCAGATAATTAGGCCCGTTTTTCGGCATTCGCGCGGCATTGGAACGTGGGAGCAGATTCAAGGCAATCAGGCGGCCTTGACAGAAACTTCTGTTCGTGGATTCGAGCGGAGTGATGGAAGTGTTCGAGGGTATGTAGCGACATCTCCACTGTTTAGGTCGTTCATCTCAAGTAAGTATTCACGAAATGAGTCGAAGCGGGATCGAAAACGTGTCGTGAAAGTGAAGGATGAGAACTCAACGGGATCAAGAGTTCGACACGGGCCGAACTTAGCCTTTAAGGCGTTGAATCAAACCGGGCTGCACGATTCGACGAAGGCTGTTATTTTAGGGTCCCTCCTTGGAGACAGTACTCTTCGTATTTCCAAAGGTGAGTACACTCTGTACATAATTGAATATATGTTGTGAATTTCGGTAATCGAACAATTGTTACGATTAAGGTAAGTGACACTTTTTCCTGATTCCATCATTGGACGGGAATTACATCAACGCATTAGCAAATGGAAGAGAATCATAACGTAAGTTGTTTTGTACTTTTCCAGATACTCCAAGTAATAATATCAGAATGTTGATATTCTTGAAGCAAGAAAAATGCTTGTACTCCCATCGATTGCTTTGAAAAACTCTTTCACTTTCATTGATTATTTTTGAAAGCTTGTGAGAGTTTTGGAGACTATTGAGTTATCCTTAAAGTCACCTTGAGTTTGAATAAGATACCATGAGTTTTGCTTTAATATATTCTTATTTGTTCACTCCAAATAGTTGTAAGGCGTGGAAGAGCTTGGTGGTCTCTAAACCCAAGGAAAACTAGTTTTGCTGTCATTTTTGAGGGCAAACCTAGTTTTCCATGAGTTTGAAGACCACCAAGCTCTTACACATGTAATAATGACTCTACTAGAGAGACCACCAAGCTCTTCTATTTTTATTTCCTATGGTATCTTGGATGACTTTTATGTATTTACTTTTAGTGCTAAATCTATGTGTTGTATTTTGAATGGTCTCTTTGAGGTCTACTTACCATATGATGATGCTTTTCATTGCTTTATTGAAAGTTTCAAGCAATGAAATCTGACGAACATGTGCAACCAGGTGAGAACGACGCTAGGCTGTTGTTTCGCATCAGTGAAGTGGACGAGGAGTACTTCCAATGGAAAGCTGCTGCGTTGAAGGAGATATCGTCTATGAACTCTGTGCATCTAGGGGCAAGCAATAAGTTCCTGTTTCAAAGCCGAGCTATGGATTCTTTGACGAAAATATTGGAGGTTACACACAGTGGAGATGAATTGCTCATACGCAAGAGGTGGTTGAGTCATTTGACGCCCCAGTCTCTAGCCGTGTGGTGGTGCGATGCAGGTTCGTTAGTAGCTGGCGGACGGAAGGGTGAAATATGTACAGATCCTTTTTCTGAAGACAGAGTGCTGGTTTTATCTCGCTATTTGGAGGATGAGTGGAAGGTTCACGCACACGTTGGACAGTTTAAGAGCCCTATTAAGGACATATCGGGGAAGAAAGCGTTTCTCTACCAGCTATCATTTCGTACAGAGGAGCTCAAGAAATTTTTGAGAATAATCCTTCCTCACATACCTGTTGCAAGCATGCTATGGAAGTGTTTAGTTGTTAACCGCAGCCAGGCGCTTCAGGAAAGCTGGATTTCAGAGATGAAAGCAGCTGTTCCGCATTTTTCAACATACATTGATGAAGAGCTATTGAAGAAACGGAATGCCCATGCTCGATCTTAGTTTAGTAGACACGGATAAATTCTCGGTTCAGTTCTGGCGTCAGGGCACCGATTTGGTGGAGCAGGGTAATTCTGTGTCGTTCAATTTGAAAAGAGAAGCCCAGGAAGCAGTACCTACACCACCCTACATAACGCAATATGTGAATTCATTGAGTTCACTACATCTGCAAGGATTGTGCAAGGTAAACAATAGGCTGTACCATTGTTTTTGTCCTTGTAAACAGTTATCATATTCCCTTATCTGTGCTGCTTGCTAATTGGCACTTCATATGTGGCTTGGTAAACGTCAAGCATTAGTAATTAGCCTCTACTTAAACGTCAAGAGGGCCTGGACGGGCCTTAAACGTCAAGAGGGCCTGGACGGGCCTCTATTTAAATTTTATTTTTAAAATTTTAATTTTTGCAAAAACGGCTCTGCAGTGCACTGCTGGCTAGCACTGTAGCACTGCGGCACTTCAGCTGCCCCATCCTCAAAACTTGTTCAATTTGATAACTTTGATTGCTTACCAACGATTCCACAATCTCTCAAATGAGGCGAAAATTTGGAATCGAGATCGCTTTCTCAGTAGCTTTCCACCGCACCAATCCTCGCTTGATTTGGTTGAGAAAATCAACTTTTTCTTCATTATTCTCTTTTAAATAAGCCCATGGGGCTTACCTTGACGTTTAAGGGTTAATGAAAGGTGAGTTAGGTGACTCCAATTTTGTTTGACTGAGGTTCAAACTCCTGATTGTGTGCGTTTTGTAGTTTGCTCAAGAAAAATGTCTGAATCAACTTGTTTAGGGTCTGATATTTCCTAGAACCCAGAAATCTGAGCATTGGGACTCTAGTTTCAGAAGTTTATGTGTTACTCATAATTCTGAATTCCTTTCTTGTTAATTTGCCAGGCAAACAGGTTATTTGCATAAGTTTGAGAAGGCGAATATTGCATTATTGCTCACCGTAAGGGAAGCTGGAAGATTACGCTGGTGCTCAACTGCAAGGGTACAATACTGCAACTGTAACAAAGATTATAGCACAGAAATATACAAGGGTGAAGCCTACACTTTTCACATCGTTGGTGTTTCTGAAATTCCAGCACTGTATCAATTGTGGAAAACGATAGTCTTGTTACCAAGAAATCAACGGATTCTGTACAACAAGACCTGAAAGGCCTTTCGCATTCAAAATTGATCGTTACTACTGAAAATATACGGGTTGCTTGATCTACAATTTACCAGTAACTACCCACCTGTGTGCCTGACAGAGTACGACCTGCTTTTCCTGCTTTTAATCCTAATTTGTCACAAACGTCGTTGCACTTGTGGGTATCAAAGAAGAGCTTAAAACCTTCCTGACCAAGATTAGTACGCGTAAACCGTAACACATCAGTGCAGTGGATTGCAGGGTCGCAGAGTTTAAACACATTCTCACCAAATGAGTTCGTCATCCTCACACCTTGGAGATCTGTGACCATCAATAATCCTCTAGAGCGCTCGTGCGTCCAATGCGTAAATGCTTGCAAAACAGCGGCATAATCCAGAGTGTTCACATAGCCACCATTGTTTGAGTATCTGAGCCACTCTCCCTCCAGAAGTTGTTCCATGTTGTAGTACTTAATATTTGGCCCAGAGCCAACCCCTAGTGTAGTCACCTGAGTGAACTCAACCCTTTTGACATTCTTCATATTTGACGTACTGCAGGAAAACAGACATATCCTGAGATGACGATCTTAATAAGAACAGAAATAAAAGCACAAACCGGACCCTGTTATTGAAAAAAAATTACTCACGAAAAGAGTGAACTCCAGAAACATACCATTTGTTGAATTCATTTGCCATATGTGCTGATACTGATTGCACTTCCATTTGTGCCCAATATCGGTCCCGCTTGTGGACTTCCCGGATGTCCTTTCCAAGAGGTGTTTTGAATCTTTTGACAACCATGGAGCTGTTAACAAGGTACAGTTTGAACTCGTTATTATCACACTCACCGATATCACATTCCAGTATACATGAGTAATTGGACATTTTCCATAGAAAATTCTGAACTCATGTAAGGTGGGTACCAGAGCGGTGATATAAAAGAGTTCTGAGTACACTAAATTGTCATATTAGTGAGTGTGACTAATTTAAATTAGTGCATGCGGAGATCAAGGTATAATGTATCATTTTCAAGTTTTCCACCTGCACGAATCGGATAAATTAGTGCCGCTATCTATTGCCAGCATGCACATTATCACTTTGATGATAACGTTTTCTTGATTGTTTCCGGAAGTTATAGACTGCATCATAAAGAAAAGAGAATCTTCCCTATAATTCATTCAATGATCATACAGAGGTCTCCCCATAATACATACGGAGGCCTTTGTATGATCACTGTGACCATAAGGAAATCTCCTCATAATTCGTCACTTCAATGATAATAGCAGTTTCCTGACCGTTTCGGGAACTTATAGATACCATCAGCCCTTTTTATTTAGGCTTTTTAGTGCCAGATTGCACCAAAATCTCAATACAAGATCGCCAGAATATCTTCAACTTTTTACCAAATATTGGATGAAACCTCCAGATTTGGATGAAGCTAACATTAAAATATGGATGAAAAGTATGTTCTATCCAAAATACGGATGAATGTAGAAATATGTCGTTCCACCATATCGCCAGTTTAGCACTCCGAAAACGAAAAAAGAAGAAGGGCTGGATACCATAAAGAGAGTCTTCAGCATGATTCATGGGGAGGTCTCCCTATAGTCACAATGATCATACAAAGGCCTCGTTATGTATCATGGAGAGGCCTCTGTATGATCATTGTGACCAAAGAGACCTCCTCATAATTCATAATTTGCTAAAAACTCTTCATATACCAAAGAAGTGGAAGCAATTGGAACGGAGTTATTGATAATTGGATACTTACCGGGGAGCTTCATTTGGATACTTGACGGATGCATAATAAGGCCATCGTACTGCCCCCTCGTCACTGAACGGATGTGGAGCAATCTGGATTTGAGTATGGTCCATGGATTCCTCGTCCAGAGCCATCTTATCGTTAATTTTGCTGAGCATATCATCTAAAGCCCGGTACCACCTGCATGATAATTGAAATTTCAACTCACTTAGACTCTGAAGACTGAACAGTACTTTCTATTTATTGAAGAAAAAAGAACACTCAATTGAGACCACAAATGGAAGCCTTATTGATGGGAGTTTCTAGTCAGTAATTCCAGAAATTGATAGGCTCATGCCAGATTCACAGCAAATAGTGAATATCCATTAGCATACTAACCAAAACACCATTGACCTTGGCCAAACAACAAAAACCATAGCCGAGCCAAAATACAAGTCAGAAACTTACTTGCATTTGAAGTGAACCCCAAATTGTATTGGGATCTGTGGCCATGATGGTACATTTTTCACCACGGCTTCATTCACAAACTGTAAATCCAGAGGATGGTGCGCATTGAGAACACTCAAAGTCTTCTGGATGGTACCACGACACAAGGTGATCACCTTGTGTGGAATGCTGCTGATGTTCTCAAATTGCTCCTCCAGAATTGTTAAAGGGCTTCCAGCAGCTGCTGCTTGAAATGCTCGAATCATCTTTCGGGTACTGCTGTTTATGTGGCAGAAAAAGTAGGTGGAAATGTGACAAACCTCATACAGGATTTGCAGCTGAGCTTCAATTGTGCGGCCGTGTTTATCTCCATGTAGGTAGGAATCACCAACTCCCTCGTCATGAAACCGCATTCCGTGACATGGAGCATCTGCGATATGAATGAGCAAACGGTTTGTGGCATCCCAGCTCAATTGCGCGACACGAGCAATGCCCGAGAATACGTCCTCTGCATCATCTCCACCACCAGCAGCATACACCTGCGACAACGCTTGCGAAAACACACTGCTTGGGCCAGAGAAGCTCGTCGTAAAATCGCACACTTCCATGTCGTCCCGATCCTTGTCCTCATAGTCTCTGTAAGGTACGAAGGCCACACGCAATTTGCATTCTGGATATGATGCCATTAGTCCCATAGCCATCGAGTTCACTGTGGTCTTGATCATATCAATGCTTGACTGCAAAACCAAACCACACACCCTTTCAGCACAGCAAAACATGAACTGATCATCGTGACATAAGATGGATGCATTCATAACATTCTTAAGCCAGACCCAATGTTCACCCTTGCCAGAATCATTGCAGGAATCGAGAGAATCAGTAGAATAAAAGCCATCTTCAGCTCATTTTGGCTTTGGCAGCTCAACTGATTTCTGTTTTTTTAATAGTTTCTACATGTTCTACATCATCAATTCCCTGTTCAGATGCTGATTCTCTGCACAAGCAAAAGGGTGTGGTGCAGTACTGGCTTAAGAATATTATGTTAGTCTGCAAACTACCTAACACGAACTCCAAATCCTTGAAAGACCTATGTCAAAGGTTACATGCTTTACATTTTTCAAGACAATCCAAGACCGGAACTGAACAGTACCTGCATGCTGCCTGTTGCATCAACTAGAAACGCCAGATCCAATTCTTGACTGGTAATAATCATTTGTTTGATCTCTAGCGTGCGGATTCGGGAATTAGCAGCATGCTGCTGCTCAAAGTAGGCTAAGCGCCGCTTTGCATGTTCCATTTCTTTTGCTTTGTTGGCTTTGAGCATCTCATTCTCACGTCTCACCTTGTCGAGCTGGCTCACAACCTGACGAGTTCGCTCCGACACGGCAGGAACCTCCAGTACTTTGCTGGCTTTGAGCATCTCAACCTCTCGTTTCAAGCTAGCAACCTCGTCCAATGCCTGAAGTGTGCGCACAGAAACATCCGGTCCAGCTGAGAACGGGTTGTGGTTGTCTACTTGCACACGAGTGCACGAGGACAGCTCTCGACTAGCCATCAGCCTTTCCTTTTCCTGCCTGAGCATGTGCAACGATCCGAGAACCTCTAGCGTTTGAGGAGACATGCTTTGAGCCGGACCTGGTGAAGAAGACGCCACTGTATTCCCATCGCCGAGCCACGAGTTATTCCCTTCTTTAACAACCTGGATCAGTGATTTCTTTTGTCAGAGACAGTTTAGCATTTTTGCTACTTGAAGAGCAATCCAAGCTCCTTGGATGCTCTTTTAGGTAATATCAGGGCAATACACATGCTACTTAGGGTGATACCTAGGTTTAAAAAGGCTACACATCGTAGGAAATCTGGCTATTACTTCTTTTCTTTTTTCAAAAATCCTTTAGCCAACCCAAAATTTCTGTAGCATGGGAGTACGTTGATGGTGCCAGTCAAAGTGGTCTTGAAATTTCTGATGTGGTGCATGTCGGTTCTTGTAAATTTTATAATTTAGGCACTGTGGCAAACAACGAAAAAACATATCACTGACCTGGATACTTTGAGAATGTACAAGACTACGAGTAGAAGAGGCTCCTGGCGGTGCAGACGGCTTCGGTAGGCTCTGCGACCGGGAAGTTTTGGAAGACGACGAGACTGCAAACGGTGCCTCAATCACATACTTGTGGCCCATGGGCTCTTGTTCAGCTTGAACACTCCGGGGCTCCATGCCATCTGGAAACTGGTACTGGTCATTTCTATAAGACTGTGCATAACCACTTCTTTGCTCAGCTCCTGGGCTACGATTTGTGACAGATTTCGCCCTCAACCTCTCATTATCCAATCTAAGCTGATCCATCTCCTCCCGAATTTGCCGAGTTCGCGGCGAGTCCTCATAGGTTCTGGTTTGGGTTGCTTTTAAGAGCTCCACTTCCCGTCTCAGGTGCTCCAGCTCTTCATGCAACTGAACAGTCGACTGCCCATTGCTACTGCTACTGCCAACGCTCCTCTCGTGAGAGCCTTCTGATATTGGCTCCATGGTGGAGTCCTGGTCAGCATCAGTTGGTGAGGAATGTCTTCGTTTTGTCAGACGAGTTTTCCACGTAGAGGGCCAAGCCAGAGGCATGGCTTACATACTCAACCAGCTTGTATGTGCGCCAACCCACTCTACCCTGTTGAAGCCGCTTATTTTGTTGCCAAGTGGTATGTATGCACACTCCAGCAGCAATCGTTAAAAGTACTCAGGATCCAAGTATCTGCAATGCACAGTGCCAGATCATGGCGACATCCGTACCTGAAACCATTAACACACAAAAGTAAGAATGATTCTCTGAGTTTAGGGTGACACACCATGCCTTTCGGAAAACAAATTTGTTGAATAACTTACATCTGAGCTAAAATTTTCTAGTTACAAGTAGCTTCCATATTTAATCCGAGGGCATCACTCGTGTATTATACTTACAAAATTCAAAGAAGAATTTTGCATCACAGAAATGGTTACTAGAAAACGGAATCTTCCGTTTCATTCCATTTTAAAATTGACTTTTCTCGTACAAATACCGGTATTGATAAACGTTAAAAATGTTAAGAACGTTATCACACAGTTAGTCATCGGACAACGGAATATTCCGTAACAAATTATTTAAGTCCGTAGCGTCTACCAATTCCGCCATACCCCCTATTTTCAGTGACTCAAAATAAAAAATAAAATTTATAAAAAATCCTGGGATTGGCTTTGGGCTCTTCTTGCGCCTCGTATTATCTTTCTGTGTCTTCGAGGCCAGAGACGGAAAAATAAGCGGGGAACCTTCCTAAGACATCTAGAATGCAAAAAAAAATAAGCTTTGCGCTCTGCTAAGCTGGATCATTCCCATCTGGGCCACCTAGAAATAGTTTTCTTACTCAAACTTCACTAAAAATTTAGAATTCAGAAATTCAGAAAATTAAAATTCAGAAATTTAATACGGGGTAATCTGCAGCTGAAAACCGATGTACTCAGAAGAGAAAAAAACCCTAAATAATCAACCAGCAAACATGTCTGAAGCCTTGCTAGAAAATTCTATCATAAAAACACTGTGATTGAACCCTAAAGCGCACAACGACCCTGAAAATCTTACCCGTCACTAAAAGATGAAGCCAAGATCTGATATTTACAGTCCAGTTCGGCTTAACACTTTGGATTGCGACCTGAAAATCTAAAGAGAAACTAATCGATAAGGTTTTAACATACAGCCAGCCGCATAAAAGATGCTTTGCCCTGCTAGAACAGGAATCCAAACCTAGTTGCTGCACTAAACCCTTGGAACTAGAAAACCAGCAGAAATATGAACATCATGGAGGATGAAATGAAACATACCTGAAGATTGAAAAGCAGGATTGGTGAGAGAATTGCTCTGTGAGGGAACGCACCGACCACGCACAAAACTAAAAACCCACGCAACAATTTTGCAAACCGAGATGGACCCAGTTTCCGAATGCCTCAATGGATTCCTACTTTGCTACTACTCCAGAAAGAACTAAATTTGATAAACTGGCTGATAAGTGTTGGGATGGTTGCATTCTTGGCACGGCCTCTGGCTTTACTAGGGCGACAAGCTGACATGTCAGCACAAGTGTACACTCTTTACAGGCTTTTCAGGTTACCTTTTTAATTGACGTGGAGCATCTCCACCAACGCTCTGTATAGCTTCCTGGCTCTGGAAAAATGACTTGGAAAACATTTTATTTGGAATGTCATACTTAATAGTGTATCTTAAGGTAGACGTACCTTAAACCACCACGACACCTAAAACCACCGACTTCTACACCCCTCTTTCGTTTCAGGAAGGAAATGTAGGCTTTCATTACATGACTTATGCATCAATTGCTCAAAAGTGCAGTCATGTACCGACAACTTACATTTCCTCCCTAAAATGAAGAAAGAGTGTAGAGGTTGGTGGGTTTAGGTGTTGTGGTGGTTTAAGGTACGTCTACCTTAACCCCTAAAGAATGATGCTGGTTTGAGTATAGACCGAAGCTAGAGCGTACTTTCAGGGTGTGGGGTATACTGGACCCGTTTGCTACTGCTGTAGAAGTGTTGGAGGAGCTTTGATTTTTTTAGTATAACCTCGATGCAGTCTTGAAGAGGGTTTCCAAGTTTAAAATGGTCTGTATCGCAAACCGTAGGCCATTAGCCTGGTACAACATCCGAGGACGGGAACTGGAAAACCGGCATGTATTGCAAACCGTAGGCCATTTTGGCTTGAGCAATCCTGAAGGGGTTAATTCATGGCCTTCAAAATGGCTCAAACTAGTGTGTTTCCTCTTTTTAACCCCTAACCACTATTAGGAGAAATCTGGGGTCACAAAGGGGCCTTTGCCTTTGGCACGTGCTGAAAATTTGAGGGAAAACCGTACGCTTTACACGTTGGCACCTATGGTGCCAACAATGCAGTTCCGTGGGTCAAGCACATCGACGCTGCCAACACTGCGGCTTCCGACACTGTCAGTGGGCAGCGACCTGCACCAATGGGTTTACATGGAGAGGGGTAATTGGGCAGCCGGTTCACCTAGCACGGGTTATCTTACAGAGCCCCTTTGGGACCCCATATTTCTCCTAATGCCAACCATCCATATTTTGGATGATGTACAGATTTGAACTCAGAATTCTCATCGATCATGCACTTTTTGCATTGTGAAATTTTTACTGAAACTTTTATGGGAAGTTAGCTTCGTGCATGTGTGATCCGATTAGAAAGGGGATGATTTGTGAAATTTTTATGCCTCATTTCATGTTGTAGTGTTCCATTCCAAATTTGAAAGATTTTAGTCTAAAAGTGCTCTTGAAAAAGTCAAATACTAGAAATGAGCAACCAAAAAATCTCCAAAAATCACTACACTTAGAGTATCACATTTCAACCCATCTCAAAAAAATTAAATATTAGATTGTCAATATCTTATTTGTAATCATTTTACAAAAGAGCTTTAAATTTTAAGTTTTAAAATTTATACACAAATATTGGTGATAGCAATCGCAAATCTAACCGTATGGATAGAATCTAAAATGCATAATGTACAACTTTTATTCATTCATCAAATTGAAAATACCCCTCTTAGTTGCATTTTATAATGCATTTTTGAAAAACTGCCAAATCTGAAAACGGTGAGGATGTTTAGGGGTTAATCTATGCACAATCCATGTGAGTGATTTGTGAGGGTTTATTTAGTATTTTCAAAGTCTGATTGAGTGATGTTAGTGGGGAACCATCTGTTCATGCCCTATGATTTTTGAATGACCTTCAGAGTGTAATTCATAATTGCCGATGGAGATACCCTTGGGTCGGGATTAATCCTTAACCCCTAAACGTCCCATGGGGATAGTAGATAAGTGGCCGTATAATTAACATTTGCTACCAACAAGAAGCTCTAAATTGGGATCTCAATAGCTTACTAGAATCGCATTGATGTGAATTTCAGCTTCTGCGTTGAACTCAAACCTATAAAAGGTCTAGATTCATTCCAAATACTAGAAAAATACACCATATTCTACTGGCCGCAAAGGCACTTTCAGACGTTTAGGGGTTAACCATTTGAGTCACATTTGACCACTTGTTAAACATGTTTGTTTTCCAACCTTGTTGAATTTACAGCCATTTGTTTTACTGTTGGTTTCTTGTTTTTAGATCTTAATTGTATAGAATAAAAGAACACTTATATGTTTACATCTTTCCAGTATTGAAAAAAATTTAAGGTTTCCTTTAAATATGAAGACAAGGCCGTTTTTCTTCGGCCCGATTCAACAAAATTTCACCATGTATCAGCCTTAAAGCCGGCCTCAATTAATCAATATAATAAGATTTTAATGAAGACCACATAGGGCACCTTGACACATTCACCACGTAGTAAATGGTACAAGGATGATGGTGAATTCTTGGTGAACACTTGCTAAATTGAAGTGGTTGTTCAATATAGCAAGTGTTCACCAAGAATTCACCATCATTCTTGTACCATTTACTCGGGAGTGAATTGGTCAAGGTTCCCTGTGCCACTTCTTCTACCTCTAATGGTGTTGGGGCCAAAGAGGGGGGGACATTGTATAAGTTCTTGAATTTTTTTTGTCTATATTCATTTTTCTTTCTTGTCTTCTATACAAGATGGAAATTTATCATTGAAATAGAGTTTTTTGTTTTTTTATTTTTTATTTTTTTACTATTGAAATATAAAAACGGGTGCAAGGCCTTGAATTGGTCTTTCATTTTTGGTGCACCCAATTCTTTGAGTTGGGCCCATGTCAAACCTTGTCGTTTTTACGGTAATTGAAAATTGGTTTCAAAATTTCGCCTCTCAAGTCTTGGTATAAAGAAGTTGGAGTTGATTTCAGGATTTGAACAAATGAGAGGTGAGGATTTGAGCTCTCTTATACATCAAAGTGGCCTTGACTTCATACATAAAGCGGCCCTAACTACTATGTAGTTAGATCAAAACACGTATTCAAGACTATACGTTACAAACATCATTGCATGCACTCAGTCTAACCTCTCTTTGCTTCGACTTTCATAGATCAATCTTGCCAAAAGCTTGATAGACCATATTCTAAACTCAAAGTCCTTGCATATACAATTCCTTTTATTTTCTTCATTTTTTTTGAATTTTATTCGGAATTTCAAAATCAAACTTGTAGGAAAATTTTATTCATATTTATGAAAAAAGTAATTTATGATAGATTATGGACATAGTGCATGAAATAATACTACCATGCATACGTCTTCATGATCGAAAAAGAACAAAAAACAATACTTGTCTTCACTATAGACAAGCAAATTTGTAAACTACACTATTCCTTATGTTGAAGAATGTATTTCTTTCTGTAGCCAAATTTTGCCAATGATAAATCATAAAATCCCTCGTATTTTCAAAGCACTTGAGATTACCCTTGTAAGAACAGCTATGTGTTAAAACCCTTGATCAAATGGCAATAATAATAATTTATAAAATTTGATTACTTCAAAACATTCAACGAGGGGATATTTCATAGTCTCAAGGTCCAAATGTTGAGTTTTTTTATATTGGTGGAAATTCACGACAGTGGAAGTTTTCAAACGAGCATTTGGAAACTTAATCCTCATACTAGTCCTTGTTTTAATGTTGTATATAGTTTAGTGTCATAATTTTGATCCTTAAAAGATGCATCTTTTAAGTCATGTGAGAATTCATGCAAAGAGCTGATATGTGAGTTCCAACAAACTGTTTTAACCCCTAAATGGCAGGGAGTCCAATTTCTGAACGATTAACAGATTCAAACGAGGGTAAAAGCACAAACTGAACTCTACCAAAAAGCTACTTTGCTATATTAAAATCACAATTGTTTTGGTCAAAGGCCATAAATTTTTATCAAAATATATTTATTTTGGTTTTAATTTCATGAAGCCCTCTAGAGTTCTTATAGGTACTTGAATCCAAATTTTTAGAACAAAATCTTCAAAAAAGTTTCCAAAAAGTAGTGTTTGAAAATGAATGCCTAAATCCACCTTGGTTGCAAAATTGATGACCTCAAAGACACTCAACATAAATATAATTTTTATGACCTTTGAGATAATGAAAGAGTTGAGGTCTGTGTTAAAAAAAAAGTAGAAAAAAAATGTTTTGATATATGTTTTGTTTGTTTTATACCAACTTTGTTGATATAACTTTGTAATTTTGGCCACGTCTACGTCAATAAAAAAAATTATAACTACTAATTGAAGATCATTTTCTCAAATGTTTTTGGTAGGCTTTATAAAACAACAGATGTCTTATTTTATTTTTATATAGTTTTATACAAAGTTCAAATTTATAATGTATTTTGAACCCTACATTGTTGAATGGTCATAAGAGTCAAAGGTGGTAGACTTTTTCGTGCTTTGAATTTAGAATTTTCTTAGAAGTAACATATATGAGAATGTACGATAAAATGTCTATTATAAATAATATAGGCTTGATATAAACAACACATATTTTTTTAAATATTTGTAAAAATACACAGTAGGAGTTAAGGATCTTAGGGTTTTTTAGAAATATGGTGTCAACTGTGTTCAGAGGCGGGAAGATTTTGGATGAAAAACTACGTCGATTGAGTTAGAAAAATGGGATAAAAGTTTGATGAGGGCGGATGACAGATTAGGGTTTAGGAAGAATTGGAGGAGAACATTCACTACTAGAGAAATGGGGTCCAGTGTAAGAGAAATTCAACAGAAATTCTGTTGGTTTTGTGTGCGGGTTAGGAACACTTGATTCCGGATCACAATCAAGAGAATTTATCTTGGTTTGGTGTTGCTTCAATGTCCACGTATACAGATAAATAATGTTTCTAATCTAGCATTCATTTTTTCTGGCCTGCCCGAGGAAAAGTAGCTGCCCGGAGATTTTGGGCTGCCCGGAAAAAAATTTGACAGCCAAGGCCCCCAACCACCACCGTAGGACCCACCACGGTCGACCGAAGACCAATTCCCAACGGCCGGATTCGAACACAAGACCTTCTAACCCCCAACCACTTTCTAAACCACCACACCACATACACACGCTCATGCAAGTATGAGAATTATCTTGTTAATTATAAGAGAACTTAACCATTGGCGATTCGTTTGCCATGTACAAAAAGCTTTTTTTTTCAATTTTTTTTTGCACTATTTCATACAGGGATTTTTCTGTATCTACAAAAAATTTCAGATTTTTTGAATTTTTTTTTTTTTTTGGACAAAATCTTGAAGGCTGGAGCTATTTTTTTTTCCCAGCAGTCTTTGAATATTTTTAACGATGTAAAAAAAACTTTTTTTTCAATTTTTTTTTCTGCAGTATTATATGCAGGGATTTTTCTGTATCTAGAAAAAAATTCAAATTTTTTTGAATTTTTTTTTTTGGACAAAATCTTGAAGGCTGGAGCTGTTTTTTTTTTCCCAGCAGTCTTTGAATATTTTTAACGATGTAAAAAACACTTTTTTTTCAAATTTTTTTTCTGTAGTATTATATGCAGGGATTTTTCTGTATATAGAAAAAATTTCAAATTTTTTTGAATTTTTTTTTTTTGACAAAATCTTGAAGGCTGGAGCTGTGTTTTTTTACAAAAGAGAACCTGTTGGTTCTGTACAGTTTTTTTTTCCAAGAGAAAACTTGTTGGTTCCAAGAGAGAATCTGTTGGTTCTGTGCAGTGAATTTGGTTTTGCAACGTTAAACCCAATCTCTATTGGTTCCAAGAGATGTGTCTTGGTTCTGTATTTGGTTTTGACGCACTCTCTAGTAGTGAATCAACAGGAACTTGTTGGTTCCAAGAGGAAAATCAACAGGAACTTGTTGGTTCTGTGCAGATGACTAAATGTTTGCTACATAAAATCCATTCTCTGTTGGTTCCAACAGATGTGTGTTGGTTTTGTCTTGGTTTTTACGCACTCTCTAGTAGTGATTGTTGGAGGATTAGGTTTTGAGAGTTTTCTTCTTCGACTTAGTACTTTGAATGCTTGTAAACCCTTCAGAGAAAAATCAAATAATTATAATGAACATACCTAGCTTTAAATTAGAGCTTTATAAAAAAATTAAGTAATTATAGGGTCAGTTATAAAAAAGAAATTAGCAAATTATATAATAATACAGTACAAAAAATAAAGAATGGATAATTAAATACCCCTTGAATAAATACCTTTGTCACGCACGTGTATACATATATACATGTCTAGTGAACTCCCCGAGATGTTTAGTCTAATTGTATTTCTTTGTGAAGGCTTCATAAGCTCAATTATGGTTGTGTTTACATATTGTTAGCTTATTCTAAGCTCTAGAAAACATGTATACATATGACTTTTAAAATTAAACTATTTTTAAATGAGATTGATAATGGCCATGTTTTATAGAATTAGAATAGCATATCCAATCTCTAATGGGCAATCAATGGTTTAACTTCAAATAAATAAACCTAGAGAATATACAAACATACAATTTAATTACTAAAATATTAAAGATAGAGTTTAAACAATAAGCAAACAACACTCAAAATCTTAAGTATATCACAAACATGGACAAATGCTCAGTATATCACACACAATGTTTAGGGAGGGCATATCTAGAAAGATAAACGAGAGTACACTATAATATTTATTTCCTTGAAATTCACCAGTACTAGAAACTCTCTAGGGGCACTTAATGTTCATTTCAAAAACGATCTGTGTTCAAAAACATGGTCATACTTATTCTTTGGAGGGAAAAAGTTAAATTTAAATAAAAAGAAATTAGGGGCATGGAAATGGTCACATATTTCTTATAAAAAAATAAAGACGTGTATAAAAATAATTTAAAAAAATAAAGTAGTTTAAAATTAGTGGTAGATAAAAAAGAGTAGCCAACATAAGTATATAGTATATTGAAAGAAAGCTATTAGGGAAAGTAAAAATGGATGAAAGTGAACTCATTTTTTCCTTGCAATGACGTCGATGACCAAGGGTTTTGGTCAATTATTTGCTATGAGTGGTCAATTTTGGTATATGTGTAACATTCAAAAGTTGAGCCTATTTCGTAGTTATGTTTCTTGTTCTTGTATTTCAATTCGTTATGTTTTATTCAACAAATTCCTTTGTTGCCCTCTGTTCATTTACCATAGGCTACTATCACTACTAGAGAAATGGGGTTCCTGACACGCACAAAATCAACAGAAATTATGTTGGTTCTATGCGGGTTAGGAACAGTTGATTCCGGAAAAATCAACACGAACTTGTTAGTACCAAGAGAAAATGAACAGGAACTTGTTGGTTCCAACAGAAAACTTGTTGGTTCTGTGCTGATGACTAATTGTTTGCTACATTAAACCCATTCTCTGTTGGTTCCAACAGATGTGTGTTGGTTTTGTCTTGGTTTTTACGCACTCTAAAGGACATATATGTCCTTTCTAATTCATTTTGCCTTTGTTATTATTGAAAATATGGCTCTTCTTTTGTTTTCACAATGTACTAACTATAGTATTGAACAATGTTTTCCAACTAGTTATAAGTACAACAACCTCCATAATTATATTAACTGCTTTGGAAAATTCAAAAAAAACATAGGGTACTATTTAATGTCACAAAATAGCTTTTTTCTACTAGTAAGGTCTATTTAAAAGAAAACAAAAACAGAAATAATAGCCACATATTTAATACCTTCTTAACATAGGTGATGCCTTAAAAATTACAGTGAGTGCCACTTCTCCAACCTCCCCTCCCCCCGGCGCGAGAAGAAACTTTAAGACTTGTGATGTCGCGTGTGAAGTTACATTGCATCTCTTAGGGAGTTAGGGTACCCATTTTCTAAAACCCTCTAAATAATAGACAACAGTATAAATAGAATTGAAATTTATTGGAGAATGGCCTTGCAACAATTGTAACAAGTCAATTCATTGATCACAAGTATTTATCTATGAGTACTAGTCATGAAAGATATTTTGAGCTAAAATCAACAATCTCCTTCTAAAATATACTAACTCATAATTCAATTAGAATTGCAATAGGCGTTTTGCTTGATACACCCTTTTTTGCAATCCCTCTATTCGTTCAAATTGCAATAGGCGTTCTGCTTGATGCATCCTTTTTTGCAATCCCTCTATTCGTTCAAATTGCAATAGGCGTTCTGCTTGATGCACTCTTTTTTGCAATCCCTCTATTTGTTCCAGAATTATTTTTTGCTTTTCACAAACTCGCACAGTTGTTGTCTTCTTGTTTGAACTGTGCAATTGGTGCTTTTCTTGATCCCTTTGCCTCTGCAACATTTTCTTAAACTGACGAAATTTTTCGGTCCCTCTATCAAAAGAAACCTCATATATCTCCTCCTTACTCTCCTTTTCATGAGTAATTTGATTAAAAGCTTGAGGCCTTGGCACCAAGATGTTCCTACTCATACAATCCTCAGTTTCGTCCATCACATTTGGTACTTTTAGAAAACAAAGTTTTTCGGATGATCTACAATGTTTGCGCTTGAGAACGTTGACTCTGTTGTTGCTACTGGTGCTACTGGTGCTGCTGCTACTGGTGCTGTTGTTGTTGGTGGTGCTTTTGCTACTGGCGTAGTCGCTAGTGTTGTTACTTTTGCTGCTGGTGTTGTTATTCTTCATCAATGACCTGCTTGAAAGCAAACTCCCGCCGACCATGGTTATGTTCCACGCGAGTAGGCACTGTGATGTCAAGCTTGGATTACAATAACTCAAAACTTTGCTACTTTGTTTAGGGAGCAAACTAAAAAAATGTATAGAAAGGCCACAAATTAACGACCTTGCCAACCTTGAAGGTTCTAAGTGTCATTGGCATCCTAGCTCATTGCCTTTTATAAGGACAAACTTCAAGCCTCGGTGATAGGATTATGTGAGCTCCTACCGAGATCATCTTGTGTCCTTGAGTATGCGTGTGTATTAGTAATTTTTGAATACAAAAAAATTAGTTTACAATCACCTATTTCCAAGACTAGTCTAAATCACAAATTATTTGGAAACAAGAGCATAACCCTTAGGGGTCCCTAGTTTTTTTGGAAGTGGGAATTTCTAAACGAATACAGAAATAAAAGACAATGATATTCTAATTGGTAGTAGATTTGGGACTTCCGATTCTATGCGGTAGTAGATCTGGGACTTCCAACTCCACTCGGGTAGTAGATCTGGGACTTCCAAACTCTTCTCGGTAGTAGATTGGGGACTTCAATCTCTACTCGATAGTTGATCAGGGACTTCGAACTCCACTCGGTAGTAGATATGGAACTTCTAAATTCTCCTTGGTAGTAGATTGGGGACTTCCAACTCTACTCGGTAGTAGATCTGGGAGTTCCAAACTCACCTCGGTAGTAGATCTAGGACTTTTGAATTGTACTCGGTAGTAGATATAGGACTTCCGAACTCTACTTGGTAGTAGATGTGGGACTTCCAAACTGTACTTGGTAGAAGATATGAGGTCTCAGCATTGCGCTAAGGCGAGAAAAGAAGATAAAGGAGAAAGGTTTCTAATCGTAAATGTAGCAGCAACAAGATAGAAGAGAGTTGAAAGTAGAGAAGAACTCTGCAAAACACACGAGGAAACAAAATAACAAATTGAGAAATGAGGATGGAAAAGACAATGCTTCTCAAGAGGTTTGGCTCTATTGCTTTTATACATGTACAACCCGATCTGACTAGCTAGTAACGGTCAAATCAATCAAAAAGCTCATCAAAAAGTCGTTTTAGATCTACTTTCAAAGGTAATTTGGAAAATTACAAAGCTAGTAAAAAAACAGTTCGGTAGTAACTACTGGAGGTTACTATTTTACCGTTAACAGATATCCTCCGCCATAGCAACCACCGCTCTTATTGTTATCATTAAGCTATTTTTGGAGTTGGATTGGGAGGAGAATGTGTTGGATGAGGTGTTGCTATTTATTCCTGATGTTAAATACAAAGAGGAAAGCAAGTCTTGTGAGACCTTACCTTAGAGGAAAGTCGCTGCAAGTACGTCCTCTATTCCTCCCAAAGCTAGCTGCATTGATCTAAAGGTGCGGTATCTGTTGGCCAAATTTGAGAGAGGAAGTAGGAGTGAAGAACAATTTTCCAATGTAAAGTTCCTTTCAATTCACAAAAAAATAATGTTGTTGTGCATCCACACTTTGATTTGGAGAGAAGGGTTTAAGGGTCTTTTATATATATGTTGAGTTCTCTCTATGCACCCATGTCCGCTTATACTATTAGTTTTCAAGCTCGAAATAGGGCAAGCTCTATGTGAATTGAAACTATCCATTGCTTAAATCATGTTCGCATTTGAGGTACCAAATGCTCTAAATGTAACAAACGCGTAAAATATCTGAAGGTCTTTCAATAGTGTCTGTAGATCTTCTGATGCCTCCATGTCTTGTGTTGCCTAAGAGTTAGAGTTAGGTGACTAGGATAAAGTTGGAGGTTTGGGAGGTTGTAATCTCAAAAGAGCATCATGAGACCAAGTTTTATATCACCAGAATCAGTGAAAAACATTGCATGTGTTGTTCAAAAATCAAATACATTTGGACTTCATGGTCCTTTAGCCCGGGTTAAGTGGTTTAGGCAACTAACCTCCACTTTGAAAATTAATAGCAATTACATAGCTTATTCAAAAATTATCTTTTTTCTCTTTGTAAAACCTTCATTTTCAATTGCTAAAACTACAAAATATTCTACCATGAAGAATGTGCCCCCAATCATGGGTTGAATTGATTATTGTTATTCTAATTGCACTCCAAAGATCATTCAAAAATTGAGGCCTCACTCTGTGGTTCCCCACTAACATCACTCAAAATTGAGACTTTGGAAATTGTAAGTAAGCCACTCACAAGTCACTACACATCATGGATTATGCAATTATGATGTGCAATTAAAAAGAGAAGACACACTGCATAACATTCAATAGCCTTCATGCCCACCGTCTTCCTTCACGCACTTTGCTCATGGCCCACTCACACCAAACCCCTGCCGCACTTGCATTTCGAGTTGCATTTGCATTCCCGAAATGGAGGATGGTAAAACCCAAAAACAAAAAAATATTGAAAGCCTTGTCTTTTCTTGCTGCAACTACTGTGCAACTGCAATTCACTACCGCAAGTTGAGCCATGCTCCTTTTTTGCGTTGCGTTCCTTCTTGTCATGCATTCAAGTAATTTCTCATTTCATTTTTTTATATTTCTTGTTTCCCAACGGATTCAGTCAAAGTTACCTTACCGCACGCACGGATGCTGAAGCACTGCTATATGTGAATGGGCCTAATCACCTTAAGCCTCCACTTGTTCACTTAAGGCCCGTTCGCACTTGGCCTTTGCAAAGACCGTGGATAAAAATTTAACACCCCCACAATTTTGAGAAAAATACCTTCTTTGTAGGAAAGGTGTCATCAATGAGGTTTGGAAAGGTAGCCCCTAATAGTAGGGGAATTACATAATGGCCCCTCAAGTGCCACATTAGCTAAGACCATTCTTTAGTGTTCAAAACTAAAGAATATTTCCTATTTTGGTGCTCCCTTAACAATTGCCTACTATTGTTCAAACATTTTTTGTCCTCCTAAATGTTAGCTAATACCCATTCTTAAAAGTGTGCCATGTGTACATCCATGTAGGATTGGTAATTACTAAAGAATGTAAGTGGGAACACACACTTTTTTAAGGATGTAAGACCCCCTTGTAAGACCACCTCTAAGGCCAGGTACAAACATACCTTTAGTTACTAATGAAGTACTATTGGATGTGGAATATTCCACACTATCTACAGCAGAGCCAAGGCAGAGAAATCACATGCTACTGAATGTGGTCAATTGCGGGTCATTCGCTGCAGGCCAGGAGCGGTGCGGACGCCGAGGACGGCGTCGCGGGTGTTGAGCTCGACGTGTTGCTGCGTCTGAATGCACGAGCACACCAAGCAGTAGCACCACTGGGCGGCTTGATCCAGCACCAAGCTCACGGCCTTGATACTGTCCACCGCCGTCAAGCACGCCACAATGTCACAGATGCAGTCCAGGTACTGCAACACCACCATGGACCCGATGATGAAGTTGTCGCACGGCGAGTTGCGCACCTGGAGCTCGTCCTGGATCAGCATTCGCGTCGTCTGCACCGCCACTGCGAAGCAGCAGCACACCTGGTATATATATATATGAGGGGCCAGAACCGTCCATGTCAGATTTTCACAAGTCCATGTCGCCTCAAACCACTTGCCACAAGCTGTCAAGTGGCACTTAAATTGGAAAATACTCCCTCCGTCCCACAATATGGTAGATGATGCTTTTGAAAAGAAAAAAAAAAAAAAAAAAAAAGAAGTTAAAAGTATTAAAAATCAATAACGATTTCTCCAAATGCAAGAAGTTTCTGTCTTAGAGACCTTGCAGTCTATCACAATAGTATCATATTGCACATGGTATGTGTGGCATGTGGCAACATGGTGATTGTGTTTTGTGATGTAACGAACATATGCTAGCATTGACTTTAGATAGCTCATATGTTGTTTGTGATCCACATATGAGCAAAGACAAGCTTCCCAGACAAAAAAACTTGTCTTGTGATTTTGCTTGTTAAAATCTGGGGACACATGTACAAACATGTAGTTTCGGCAAATGTCCCCCTAGCGACGTTCTCTCCACGGGAGGTTCCCGATACTACATTCTAGCCAAAATCTGTAAATCAACAACTTCAAATTGAGTAAATGATTTGCATCGAGTAATTTGGGACAAACTTTCTTCTCAAAAGCATCATCTATTATGAGACGGATCGGAGAGAGTATACTGTTTCGAAACTGACCTCCAGCATGAGGCACAACTGCGGGCAGTCGCGCTCGCCCACGCGGCCGCTGCACGGCATCATGCCCGCGCAACACACATAGCGCGCCCAGTCGCCGTACAGCACGCGCTCGCGCTGCTGGTACGCGGCGCACATCGGGCATAGCATCGTGAAGCAGCAGTACGCAGGCGCAGCGCACGACGAATAGCTTAGCGACGTTCTCCACGTGTTGGGCAGCTGCTTGCGTGCCTCAAACTTGTCTTTGTTCAATTTGTACGACATGGCTCCAGAATTCTACCAAATCTCTGTATAGATTTAATTTGACGATGTCAACATCAATCACATTCTTCAGCAAAGGACTCGGGTCCGTGTCTTTTCACTAGTAGCAGACCTGTCGTTTTTCATTCCCCACTTTTTGGGAACAGTGAATAATGGCTATATATTATACTTATGTTTTTGTTTTCTTGTGACCAAAACCACTCACCAGCACTAACACAACCCATGTGCTTGGCGCGGTTTCATTTTTTCATTTATAGTAAGTGAAAAATGACACATTTCCTACTATTGGTTGGGAAACAAATATATAGGAATTATTCGTCTGTCACATGAGTTGCCAGTAACCACGTGCATGCATCATGGAATTAATACATATCAACATGTTTGCTTGATAGCATGTACTGTCAATTATCTGCCTTTGTTGATGATGGCAGCCTTAACAGTGTTATGAATCTCCACAGTTTGCAAGATTCTGCTTGCCAAACACTGTTACAAAAGTCCATCCTTTTGTAAAATCTCTCCTGCAGTGTAGTTCCTTCACAGCTGATCAAATTGCAGGAACTCGGTAGATATTATCTGAGCTACCTTTAACTCATTAAATTGATGGAGATTCACAATGTTGGTATGTTTTCAACACATTTCTGGAAGCTTAGATCTATAACTTAGTTTGTATAGCTGAATGTGGTAATTAGATTGTGCAAATTTGACCATAGATTCGCTCAAAGTGAGGGTGCTGACCTTGTTTAAGTGAAAAAAGCGGGAGATGATTCTAATGAATAATGAATGTCTTTTATTTTTTATGGTTCGATTATGAATTTGTGGTGAAGCAACTGACCAAAGATGTCATGCATTTCAACATTCAATGAAAGTCTGATTGATATATTGCTGAAGTCTCGACTGAAATTAAAAATCTCCGTGCATTTTGAGAAGCACCCATAGTAGGGCATTTTAATTTTGTAGGAATGTAATCAATAGGAGATTCTTGTGACTCATGTTCGCTTCGGTAGGTCACTCTGGCTGTTCAAATCTGGTCTTCAAGAGCCGTGAATCGCCAATTTCGCAGCCAATTCACTAGTAGGAAATGTGTCGTTTTTCACTTACTATAAATGAAAAAGGAATGAAAACCGCGCTAGGCACATGGGTTGCGTCGATGCTAGTGAGTGGTTTTGATCACAAGAATACAAAAATCTAGGCACAATATTCCGTCACTGTTTCCACAAAGTGAGGAATGAAAAATGACAGTTCTGCTACTAGTGATTTCATGTGCCCATTCTTAGAGCTCAAAATAGAGTCACTGCAAATGTCCTTTGCTGCTTTCAAGCGCCTCAAACGCCATATTGGTTAAATTGGCCAATCCCTGTTGTTTTTTTAGTGTAACAAGTTATAGGTTACACTAGAAAATAACAGGGATTGGCCAATTGAACCAATATGGCGTTCTCAGTTATAGGACTGAGATTTCACGGTCTCACAATGACCAATTCAGTTGATCATGTTGTGAAAAATATAATGCCAAATTCTGTATCAACATAGATCATTACAATATGTGTGGTGAAACAATAAAATTAAACACCATATTGGTTATTTTGGGCAATCCCTTATCAGTATTTTCTAGTGTAAATTGGCATGTTACACTAGAAAATAACAGTATAAGGAATATGGCGTTATAAGTAGTAAAATTGGATGAAATTTAGTTTGCATATCACTAACTGGAGGTTCAATTTGGACTTTGCAGCCCTTTAGGAGAGAAATGCAATGGGTGTATACCATAGTTACAACAAATGCAGTTTATATTATTTTATATTTGGTTATTTATCTTAATGTTTAATGTCCCAAGGTGCACTCTATATTATGTTTGAGAATCACGTGCTTTCATGACCCCCTCTTAAAAAATCCCTATATACAAGGGATTGTATGTTTAAAAACTTTTGTATACATATCTGTTTCATCCTTTAACATAAGTATACGTCAATATTTTTAGCTATAAATATGTTTATTGTATGTATACATCATACAAAAATGCTCAAATTAATATCCCTTCTGTGCATTCACTTATACTTGTCAAATTTAGTACAGTGCACCCCATGGGTTTATCGTGTTTGAAACAATTTAACCCCTAACTGCCTAAGCGTTCACTTTATGGATGATGTACAAATTTCATTCATAATTTCTCATCCATCATGCACTTTTTGCAATTTGGAATTTTTACTATAGATTCTATGGGAAGTTAGCTTCATGCATATGTGACCCAATTAGAAAGGGGATGATTTGTGATTTTTTTATGCCTCATTTCATGTTGTAACTGTGTTTCACTTAAAATTTTGAAGATTTCAGTGTAAAAGTGCTCTAAAAAAGTCAACTTATAAAATTAAGCAACCAAAAAATCTCCAAAAATCACTACACTTGGAGTATTACATTTTAACCAATCACAATGAATCTCATCCGTAGATTGTCAATATCTTATTTGTAATCTACTTTCCAACTCAATTTGAATTGTGTTAATCCAAATTAAACTCCACCTGGGAGCATTTTTCAAAGTAGATCACCTCAACATTGTCAGTGTTATAAAATTTTCTATTTGGGGAAAGTAAGGATGTTTCCTCCATCATTTCTTTTGATTTTTTGAAGTTTAGAATAGACAAACATAATTTTGCCAATCATGCTAGTTTTCAAACTCTAATAGTGAAAATTATTATTTATACGATTTTTCAAATATAAATGCTTTTAAATCCATAAGAAAAAAATCTAAAGTTTTTTTAAAAGTTTGACCGTAAGGATAATTTGTAGAGATGATGCCCACTTTTTTTCTATTGAACCAAACTTCATTAAACACATGGAAGAGACATATTATAACACATCTATGTTTTGTCCAATAAGGTAACGGGTTCTATTTCCGACTGAATTTCAGATTTGCATACTTATACTTGTGAAAGAAATTTTTTATAATTTTTGGATGCTCTGCAAAGCTATTGCAAAGGCATTCCCAAAAAAAAAAACATTTTTTGAGCATTTCTACAATTTCCTATGATTTTTTAAGTTTGAAAGTTTAGAGTGACCATTAACCGCTCATAGAGTCATGGTTTTCATGAGAGGTTGGATTCTGAAAATAGAGTGCTTCTACACCAATCAGAAGCTCTTGATTATTCCAAGCATGGACGAAATTAGAACACTCTTGGACACTATCAAAAACCATGCTGGCTGGTTTCTGACACCCATCCCCCAACCAGTAGGGGTCGGAAATAGAACCCAGTCGGAAATAGAACCCGTTACCTTATCCCTCGGACTTTTAGGGGTTAAATGAGATACAATTTTCTGTTAAAATATACACATGGAGATAAATACAAGATTCCCATATGGGAAACAGGGACACAATTGTAACTTTCCCAGATCAAAATACACTACAATCATCCCAAGAAAGTTACAATTCTGAAAATTTTGTCCCACTTCCCGTACAAAATCCCATGTGGGAATGTCTTTATTTCTCCCTGTGATACAGCACATTGTGACGTCATTCCTTGAACATAAGCTCAAAGTCATAGACGCAAAATTAGTCCAAGCTCCTTTCACAGTTAATTGTAAAAAGTTACTGCAATTCTCTGTATTAAAAATTAAAAATTAAAATGAAGTCTGAGCTGACTTAGCATGGCCCCTTTTCTAAAATTGAAGGTGTAGGGTTGGATAACCTATTACCACCACCTCCCCCATTTATGACAGGTACAACTTTCTTGGAGCCACCACAATTGAGACCCAAAACCACCAATTTCACTATTCAAGTAGACCAATGGCATGTCAAGAATTGCGAAGAAATAGCTGGTGGTTTTGGATTAGCTCATGAGTGGATCTAGGAACAACAAAGTGTGAACTTAGGAAATTGGTATGTGATGTATGGGTAAAAGGCTACTTTCCACTTTGGAATTTTGTATAAATTTGACAAATGCGAATTAGATGTTGCAAATTTTTGCAATCCTCATCAAAACCTATTTCGAATGCAGTCATATTTTTTTTGGGAATCTAGCACTGCCAAAAATAGGCCAAATTGCTTAAGTTGGTGGTAATAGGTTATCCAACCTTAGTCAAGCCCTTGCCGTACTTGCATCTTGCATCTGTGTTCCCAAATGGAGGAAGGTAAAACTGAGGAACCAAAAAAATAAATTTAACCCTTTAAGGTCCCGATTCAACACTGTTTTCAAAGATTTGTTATAAAATGTTTGATAAAAAATTAAAATGGAGTTGATGTTCAAAGCAAAGTTATAAATATCAATGTGAAGATAATATCTGTGAAGATATCAATGTGAAGATAATATCTGTACGGTTGGATTCATCATATTTATTATTAATATTTTTTAATTAATTTTGCAAGGTTTTCTCTTGAAATTCAATTAAAATCCAAAATTAACATTAAAAATTTAAAAAATATTGTAATGAAATTGGAATAACATGCACTACAAGATGGTATGGTTTTCACTATTTGATTCTACTTATTATGGAAAATCATGTTTAAGGCCTCACTTTTTGAACTAAGAATGAAACGTGACATAAACCACTTTTGCTATTTTTCAAAAAAACTCAATACCTTATTTTGAAGATCCGTACTGTACAAATGGTAGTCAACTAGCACAAGAATTTAAAAAAAAAATTGAATGGATGAAAAACATCACCGTGCGTAGTGAAAGAACGCTTCAGAAATCATCCAGCGTTCAGAATCTGGACGCTGGCGCGTCAAAGGGTTAAGTCTTGTCTTTTCTTGCTGCAACTATTGTTCAAACAGTGTGCAACTGCATTATAGTACTTGCAAGTAGAGCCATGCTCTTTTTTTGCGTTGCGTCCCTTTCTAGTTTCTATCATACGTTAGTGAGTAATTTCTAATTGCGTATTTTATATTTCCCACAAAGTTACCTAACACGTGCATGTATGCATCAACATTGGTATATGTGAATGGGCCATCATGCCACCTGTGGTTGGGGGCGTGTTTGGTGCTTTCTCAGCAATGGAATTATGTTTCATTTGTGCCAAAAAATAAATAAAAAATTGAAGGTGTTGAGTGTTGCTACACAAGTCTCATTGTTAATCCTAAAGGACATTTCCTGATTTAGAAAGAAAGGAATTTTTAAAAGTCCTCATCCCTCTTTCAACTCACCATAGATTAGTTTTGCATTCTTTTTGAACTCAAAAAAAATTTAAAGTGAGTTTTAGATTTCTTTCAATTTGAGGCACTCTTTTCGGTTAACTCTAATATTATCCAAAAATCTTGAGTGTAGAGCGTTGGCACCAAAGCAGCTGTCTATGTGAGTGTTCCCTTGAAACTGGTGATTCTTGGCCCAAATGAAAGCTTTAATTCACTAGGGACTAGGGACATGTAGAGTTTAGTAATGCAGTTTTTTTTTTTTTTTTTAATTTTTAATTTTTTTAAACAAATACAAGGAGCTTCTTTCCCTCTGGTTCTGTGTTTGTTTATTCTTCTATCATGGAATAAACATTCATTTGATTTTTAAAAAACAGATAAAGGAGCTTCGTTGCAGAGAGAGAACAAAAGTAGACCAAACTGCCTTGACTAGTTTGGTCTTGACTAGTTCACTTGTTATTTTAGTGAACTTCATGTGATCACTCTTAACATTTTTAATTTATTTTATTTTTAGTTCATGTATTCAATTTCAAGATATTTCATCATTCATCTAATTTAATTTCATGGTTTTCTGGCAAATAGGCA
Source organism: Pohlia nutans (assembly GCA_022496805.1). NCBI lineage: Eukaryota > Viridiplantae > Streptophyta > Bryopsida > Bryales > Mniaceae > Pohlia > Pohlia nutans. The sequence continues at coordinate 5,843,524 of CM040090.1, forward strand.
ACATAATATTTTATTTTTTTCGACATTTTTATTTGGAATTTTTTTTTGCCGAAGCTGCCCCTAAGGTACGGTATTCTTTTTTTTATATTGCTTCATTTTTCTTACATGCGTTCCTTTTGTAGTGTAGAGATTTAAATAAAATTGATTTTGCCAGTCTACATACCATAATGCATGCACATCCTGTTGCATGTGGCTGGTATGAACCCGCCATTATGGCAAGGGCATACAAAAAATTAGGCCGTGGACCTAAAAGGATGAAGTAAAATGTATTTTCAAAACTCCAGGACAAGAAACTGAGCTCAAAGTTATATATGTTGTTTCCATTACAATACTCAAGTAATCTTTCCGCTACATTGATTATTGCCATCAGTGTGAGATTTCCCACCAATTTTGAATTAGTATGAGCTTACAGACAATTCTTATTATTCAATGTGAAAATCCTCAATTATTGTGAGTCACACTTTGTTCAAATACCACAATTATAGTGAGAATATTGAATTAATGTGACTTACAATAATGACAATAACCGGTGTACTCAAGTAATGAAGTTTGTAGACATCTGTTTGTTAACCCCTAAAGGACGGACCTATTACCATGGAAATACCACGGAATTAGAATCACATTCCACAATTGATTTTCGCACTGAAATTAGCATTAAAATTCAATATTATAACTTTAGTAGATGAAGGCATCTGCATACTACATGTCAAAAAATATCCATAAATTTGTGTGAAAATTTGAAATTATTATAATTTTTTGAAGTGAATGCTAAGGTAATTCATATCAATTACAATATATATTCAATTACGCCAAAAATTCTACCATGGGTGTAAATCACCATGAAGATCATTCTAGTAGATTTTTTTTTACCGTGACCATAAAAATAGAAAAATAACCATCCCATGGTAATGGGTATTCAACTTGTGACCATAATAAAAAATCATAAAACTTAGATTTTTCCAAAACTCAAAATGTAGTAGAAACTAGATCTCGTAAACTTTATATTGCTAGTTACGCTCAAATTCAAAACACATCATTTTAATGGTTTAAATTGAGTTTTGGTAAAGAGATCCTCAAAACTGAAAATACACTACACCACGGTGTACTCTTACTATTCAATTAACAATTGAGACCCAATATTGACACCTTGTACATGCAAAAGCTGTTAATATTGATAGCAACTACACGTTTCATCCTCGAAATGGATGAAAATTTGATGAAAAATGGATCCCAAAGCACTTTCTGCCCATTATTCTTCATTCAAAGGACCCTTTTGGTCCCTGCCGGCGTTCCAGGGTTAATATATGGACTTTTAGTTTGTAGCAAAACAAAAATTTAATCCCTAAACATCCTCACCTCTCTTTAGATTTGGAGAATTTCAAAGATGTCTTACAAAATGTAACTAAGAGGATATTTCAAACTTGATATATGAATAAAATTTGTGTACATTATGATCATTTGATTCTATTCATACGGTTAGATCTATGATTGCTATCACCAATATTTTTGCATAAAATTTGTAACTTGAAATTCAAAATTCATTTGTAATTTGATTACAAATAAGATATTGACAATTTGTACATGAAATTTGTTGTGATTGGTTGAAATCTAATTCTCTATGTGTAATGATTTTTGGAGAATTTTTAGTTGCTTAATTTTATGAGTTGATTATTTCAAGAGCACTTTCATGTTGAAATCTTTGAAATTTTGGGTGAATCACTACAACATGAATCGAGGCATAGAAATTTCTCAAATCATCTTCTTTCTAATTGGATCATACATGCATGAAGATAACTTCCCATAAAATACATAGTAAAAATTTCACAATGCAAAAAGTGGATGATGGATGTTAGATTTTGTACATTGTCCACTTTCTAAACGGTTGGATGTTTAAGATTGTTAATTGCAAAAGTCCAACTGAACATTGCTACTTTTGTACAAAACAAGGAAAAGTTATCAATTGCTTTTTACAAGCTTAACCCCTTAACGTACCAGGGTGTCCCTGGAATTGACAATTTGAGAAAAAGCATTATAAATTACTATTTAGAAGAATATTCTGGAATTGATATACAAATGAAAGTTCTAGATTTTGAATTTTAGATTCCATCCGTACGGTTCCATTCACTAATACAATCACCAATATTTAATTATAAATTTTGAAAGTTAAAATTAAAAATTCCTTGTAAATTCGATTACAAACTAAATTTCAATATTTTTTGAGTAAAATTTGTTGGAATGAGTTTGAAATGAGATACTCTTAAACGTGGTGATACTTTGAAATTTTTGTGTTTCTTAAATTTATGACCTCATTTTTCACGATTCCACTTTGAACTAGAGTCAATGCAATTTTGGCTCGGTCAACGACTTGACATACTTCTACATTTGTAATTTTAGAAAAATATGTACTCTAGTATGACTAAATCCAGCCATTAGATAGGACAACAACTTGGTGAAGAATCTCCAAAAAATTGGATGAGTATCATCCAAGCGTTGATGAGAACGTGAGAAGGCTTTGAAATCATTCGTCGTCCAGTTTCTAGACGCTGTGACGTTTAGGGGTTAACGTTGAACACCATTTCTGTTCTTAGTGACCCAGTCTTCAAGAGGACTACCATATATCGAGTACAAGGTTGGCACATCTATGTTTAAATAATTTATTTATTTTGAAAATTAAATTTGAAAATATAATATTTGCGGATGTTTTGGGGAATCTTTTTTAGCATATAAATAACTTTTGTTGTTCAAGATTTAGCCCTTTGACACGCTTGCGTTCATATAATGGACGACAAACATATTGCAACCTTTCTCTTCACTATATCTTGTACATTTTTTCATTCACCCAAATTTCACTTGGTTCTTGTGCTAGTTGACTATCATTTGTACCGTATGGATCTTCAAAATAAGATATTGCGATTTTTTGAAAACAATACAATTGGTTTATGTCAAGTTTCATTCTTAGTTCAAAAAATGAGACCTTAACACCTAAAGGAATGCGGTTTTTTCTATTTTTAAGCATCATTTTCACCTCTTTCTAATCATTTTCTTGTGAATATTTTTTTCGCTCTCGACAAAAAATACCAAATTCAAGATTTAAATGAAATTCAAGATTTTTTTGACCAATTTCACAATTTTCCCATGTCTTCAAAAACAGTGGGAAAATATAAAATAGGACTGCACTTTCATCTTTCTATTTCAAACTCTATAACCCCTAAAAGCCCGAGGGGTATTGGACAAAACATAGATGTGTTATAATATGTGCCTTCCATATGTTTGATGAAGGTTGGTTCAATAGACAAAATGTAGAGTATCATCTTTACAAATTATCCGTACGGTCAAACTTCCTAAATAATCTTTAGATCATTTTTTAATGAATTTAAAAGCATTAACCTTCGAAAATTTGTATAAATTATAATTTTCAATTTTAGAGTTCAAAATTTAGTACGATTGGTTAAAGTTGGGCTATCTATTGTAAACTTCAAAAAAGCAAGAGAAACGATGGAGGAATCATCATTACTTTCCCCAAATAGCAAATTTTGTAACACTAAGACAATGTTGAGGTGATCTACTTTGAAAAATTCTCCCGGGTGGAGTTTAACTCGGATTGCCATAATTCAAATTGGGTTGGAAAGTAGACTTGATGTAGTATTTTAAAATATTTTTTATTTTTTCAAAAAAAGATTTTTTTGTGTTCCGGGCAGCCCGTTTATTTCGGGCAGCGACCAGAAAATGGTCGCTTGGGAGCTTAGGGGATAATCTTGCAATCTGTACAGCTAAATTCTATATAATCCAAAACAAGGTCTTATGGTTAGAGTTGAAAAATAATAATTCCTAAGGTTTATTTTCAGTCTTGCCCGCATTGCCCATTCTCTCCCAAAAAACCCCTTTTGCTCCATAACTTCCACTTAAACAGTTGGAATCAAAAAAACTTGGGTTCTCATTTTTGTATTGATATATCAAATTCATATGATTTATTTCAAAAAAAATAAAAAAAATAAACACCTTGGAACCTACCTGGACATTGAAATGTTCTAATAAGGACACTTGGTCCTTTAGGGGTTAAACATGATTTTCCAAAATAAGTGCAATCAAAAAATGGAAACCATACCATCTCCTAGTGCATGTTATTCCAATTTCATTACAATATTTTCTAATTTTTTGTGTTAATTTGGTGATTTTAATTGAACTTCAAGTGACGAGTATTGGAGATAGCTCTCAAAAAACAAATATTCCTTTGGGCTGCCCATCCAGAACCCACTTGACGTTTAAGGGTTATCTCAGATAACCTTCAACAGACTCCAGGTTCTAGTCAGTCATTTCAGGATAAGGATTGAATTTTGAAGCCTTCCTCAACAGAAAGTCCTGATGCATTCGTCAACCAAAATGGTCCCTTTGAATCCCAGCTATTTATGGGTTTGGCTTCTCATTACGCAGAATTGCCCCAAACCACAAATACTTGTCTCAGTGTTCTCTTTTTCTTTTTTGCCCTTATCTTTTCAGCCTTCAACCACACTCAGCTAACATCGCTCTCAACTGAATACTGAAAGCTTTTGGCAGCTGAAACACTGCACAAGAGGTGACAGAGAGTGCTGTGTTAAGAACTTAGTGTCCGCGGGCTACAAGAGGGGTTAATTTTCACTACTCTTAACTCGGTAGAGAATCCCCCAAATATCATACAACTAGTGTAAAATCCTTTCTACCACGCCAGTTCCTAGTGTAGACTCTAAATGAATTGAGGCTTTGTGAACAAAAAATGGCAGGAAGGTACTAACCTAACCAAAGTGGATGGGTGCCGTAAAATGAGCAGACCTACAATTACAGTATATACTCTATGGGTGAGTAAAAAGACCAAAAATTTGTCTTTGGGTCATTGCTGGGGACCGGGCTGGTCTCGTGTATCCCAAAGCACGTCCACACTCTCCGGCACCAGAGGCTCATTCAAGACGCTGTCGAGGCTCTGCAGATCCAAGTTGAGGAACTGGGAGCCCAGATTCTCGTCCGGCTCCCATTGACGATAATCGGCGGGGAACGACGAGCTCGTCGTCTCGCGCGACGGATTCGAAGCTCCGGACACTTCTTCCTCATCCTCGTGCCGCTCGAAGTCGATTTGGTCCAGGAATTGTTGAATGTCCTTGAGGTGCTCGCCGGACGACGACTTGCTGGCGCGCATCCCTTCGTTGCTGAAGTATTGCCGTTGATGAAGCTCGGGCAAGCTCGAGACGCGCTGCGGCGTAGAGCTCGACGTGCCGCTTGCTTCTTCCTCCACTCCCTCCACCGTCGCGGGCTGCTCTGCTGGGACGGAGGGCGAGGTCGTGGGCACGGCGTCGAGGCCCTCGGACTCGTGCGCGGGCAAATTGAGCTCCGCCACGGAGCCGTAGAGCTTGCGAGCTGCGATGTCGTACGCCAACGCCGCTTCCTTGGCAGTGGAGAAGCTGCCCAGCCAGAGACGAGCTTTCTTCATGGGCTCGCGAATTTCAGCAACCCATTTCCCCCACGTTCGCTGTCGCACGCCGCGATACTCACAAGCTGCGTTCTCCGGACCTCCCTTGCCTTTCATTGACCCCTTTTTCCATCTCTTCCCGGGTTTGCGAGGCGACTTCTCAATGTGACCGGAGGTGGGACTCAGCTTGTCGTTCCCCCTGTTTACCAAATGCATGCCGATCCGCGTCGTGACCTGTTTTGCGATCGAACCTGTCTTCCTCCGCAATTGTGAGTGAGTCCTGCACTCTTCCACTCGAAGCTTCAAAAGAGGCGAAACCTGCCTTCACTCTCTCCTTGTAGAAATGTCAGTCAGCGCCCACCAGAATTTCAGGTTTCGGATAAACACCTAGTAAGTTCGCTAGCTCCGCTGACTTGACTCTCACGTTAGACGCTTCGCGACGCTCGAACTTTCCACTCCAAGTCATCAAAATTCACTCCAATTAATCAAACCTAAAATACTCTGTCTCGACTCCTGCTGGGTCGCTAAAACCCAAAACCCAAAACCCCGTGCTCAAATTGATCCCAATTGTTCTCGAAAGTTCTACGATTGATCGTTCACGACAGAGCCCCTGATTTTGCTCTGCGTTCGAAATGGCGTGCCGGAGCGCAATCCAATTGGGCGTCCCATGGAACCAAAATGCTCGTCCGCCTCCAAAATACGAAATTCTTAGGTCAGTGAGGGTGGGTCTCTTCCGAGGTAAGACCGACAGGGCGGTTAAGGCAGGGGGTCGTCAGACAGTCCAGCTCAGCCTATTTCGAAGCCCAGTCGGAAGGTCCTCAGTCCGCGGAGCCCGCCACGTCCACCGACGACCTCACTTTCCGTGCTGACGTCACTCGGTCGCTTTCGTCACTTTTTGGATACGAGTCGTTCGTTACAGACCGGGTGCGTGCGGCAACTCGGGGCCGCGGCGTCCACGTGGCAGTTGGACATGATCCGATTGGGGATGTGTCGGGTAGTTGCCCCAGAGGAAGGTGCGGCGAAGCTTCGGAAATTCGGTTCAGATTTCAGAATGAACCCAATGAAGCCAAGTAGCCAACATACCTCCAATTTTCTAATTCAGATTCTTGTAAGGTAGTGTAGAATGTCCTGAAACTGTTACTCCAAGTTGTAGTCTGATCCAGAATCAGATCCAGATTAATCCAGAATCAGATCCAGATTAATCCAGAACACTAGTAGAAAAGGTGGCGCTCCCATGGAAATGCCCTGGAAAATCACATGTGGAATTGGGCACCACTTGCCTCTCGACAGTGCCACCTTTTTTTCTAATGGAATGATGTCACTTCTGATCTAGTTTAGGGTTTTTTTTATCTTGTTTGTGACCTAGCCTTGTACTTGATTCTCCTTGCAATGAAACTCTAGTTTTGTTTGTGCCAAAAAAAAACAAAATGATCCAAAATGCTTAAACCCAGGGTGCGGTGGTAACCACCAAAGATGACATTGCACAAGAGAGCTTCCCATGGATGCGTCGGAGAAGTTGGAGACTATAAAAATAGTAGCTCTTGGTTCAAAGTAAGATCAAATTGCAAGTTTTTCTTTGTGGTAAAACTCAAGACTCTTTCTTGCAAGGTTTAGGGTTTTGTAAGATTTTGATGATGCATGTATAAAATTCTAAACAAATTCCATGTGAAACCAACTCTAATTTGATCTGCATATATGGGTTGTATTGTGATGTTTTCGTAAGGCTAGCATGGTATTGGCTTCATTTGTGCAGTTGGAGAACTCTGACTGTTTGGAGTTTGTTTGAAGTAGATTTTGTGTTTGTACCTTGCTTTTCTGTGTCTGAGGTGGACCCCTAGTAATCCCTAGTTAGTGACATGGAGCCCAACATTAAATAATGGAAGGATTTGGCCCTGATTGATTGAAAACTGACCCCAAAAATGGCAGTCAAGTGTGGCTGGAAAATGCGGCACGCAAAGGAGAAATCAATATGGGTCCACGTGGAAAATTAAACTGGAAGGGAGATTTGGAGGGGTCCACGTGGTTGAGTGATTACAATCTGAGTTTCTATGCTGTCTGGTTTCTCTGCTCTCTCTCTCTGTTGTCTGTTGTCTGTTGTCTGCTTTCTTTGCGAAGGTTTCTTTGCTGTGGTTTCACTATCGGTAAGCTTATTTCCAACATTCTATGAATTGTCGAGGTGTGCAGGGATCATCATAAGGTTCTTTAACCCTTGCAAGGGTTCACCCTTATGCTCTCACTCCACAAAAGACAAAACATTTAAAACATGTGATTCTTGAGGCAAGGTTGTTGTAGACTTTCAACTCTCCATCATCATTCTTTAGGTAAAGAATTATGTGACATATCTAATATTCCAGAATCCGCTATAGCAATTTGTGCAACGATTCTTATTCCTAAGTACAACCTACAAGGGCTAAAGAACCTTATGACTTCCTACAACATAATTACAACAAGCGGCTAGTTGCACAGTCTGTGCCTTAGTATTTACTCTAGATTTTTTTACGACTTCGTTTTACTGCCCAGGTACGTAACTTTTGGTAACTCCTAAAAACGAATCGTTTCTTTTTTTCTTTTTTTTTTGGCACAAATTGAAAGAATCAATTGCAACTAAAATACAAAGCCACCGCGGCAGGACCGCCATGGGACAATGAGCCAAACTATCTAGCAAAATTGTGGGGGTTGTAAGCAACCCAAAAGATGTAGTTTCCTTGTCTAACACAAAGAAGCTGATGTCTGCCCCAAGATAGGTCAAACTTATCATGCTCTTGGGTGATGAGCTGAGGGGACTTCCTAATTCTAACTCGAACACAGTTCCAAGCACTGCGAGCTTAGTCACTAAGTCCTTTCCAAATGGTGCCTCTGATTCAAACGAATTGTTCCGTAGTCTCTCCCTGGAGGCGCAGAGACAATACAGGAAGAATGGAAAATGATTACATCATCCATAAATTGGAAAGAGGAAGTGTAGGTAACCTTTTGGATCACTACAGCAACCAAAGACGCCTGGTCAAGTTTGCCGTCGTGTGACTGGAATCTGTCAGACTCCCTGCGGGTGAGAGTGCGATTCTTCAGTTCTCGTCAATGTTACCCGCCCCTGCATCTGTGGTTGAGATTGGCCGGAAGCTTATACCCGTGCTTCATATGCAAGCCCGGGATCCGCGCTTAGAATCAGTACCCATGGCTGGTACCCGTCCTTGATATCTGGGTACTGTACCCGTCTGTCATATCAGTCCCTTGACCCGTCTATGATATCTAGGTATATTACCCGTCTTTTATATCTGGATCTACACTAAATAGGTAGATTAGTGTTAGATACACTAATTTACATAAACATGTTGTAAGTTTTTACTGTTGACCTATTTTTTTACCCTCTATATTGGTCAAGATGGGGATCTTTCAATAGTATTGGAATCAATGTCTTTGGTAATTTTTTTTGTCAAGAGTAAAATTCTATAATATTTTCAAATCTTATAATTATCTAACACTAATCTACCTATTTAGTGTAGTACGTTTGCTATTCGGGTGTTGTACCCCGTCTATGATATCCGGCTCAAGTACCTGTTCAATCCGGGTCGGTACCCATCTGTGATATCTGGATCCAATACCCATCTCTCACCCATCTAAGTGGATGACTTATTACCACCACCAACCCCAAAACCGGTTGTCTTATGTGTCCCAAAACCGCCAACCGCCCACCCCATTTCCGTAATTTTTGGGAAGTTAGTTCATAATGAGTCAAGCCGCTAGTATGGGTCGACGTCGCAAACATATCTTCAATTGGTCAAGTTATGTAAATGGTAGTATGTGATATGTAAACATCGTGAACATATCTTTAACTGGTCGTAGTCGTTTTAGGTTGCAGCCAACTCGACTTTTGGTTATTAGCATAGTAGTTTTCAATTTTCACAGCTCTCGATTTTTAGTCTCTTGTGTTCACAGTGATTGGTACTTTCACAAGTGGTCATTATCACAACTTAGTGTGGAATTAGGGAGTTTTGTATGTCAAGGAATGGGTCATAGCTTACTTTCCACTTTGAAATTTTTTAGCAATTTCAATGTGAAGAAATAAATGGTCGCGACAATTGCAATATTCATGAAATCTTATTTTGAATCCGTGTAAACAAATTAATTTTACCTTTAAAATAAAAATAAAATTAACTCTATAGTTATGAGTTCGTTCACAGGGAGATGAATTCAAGTTTCAATTGGATCTACTCAATTGGATTTGAAAACTACCAATAAATTCCCACTCTAAACCAATAGATAAGGGTATTAGAACATCTTATCATCTTCCATTGGTATTTATCTTCAAGCTTTTCCCTCAATCTCTTTCTCCAATTGTCGATTCTCTGGCTTCCTTTCCCAATTGGTTTTAAGTCTTTCTGGTTCCTTCAGGTCTTTGCTGCATCATCTTCTCAATTGGAATTTAAATTGTTGGTTCTGAATTCCCAATTGGTTTCAAACCTCCCATCAGCATCTTCTCCAGATTGATCCTATTACCAATTGCAACTCAACAAGGATATATTTTTCCAATTGATCCAGATCTACCCAATCGCATAAAATATTTTGTTCTAACTTCTGGCTTGCAACATACTCTTGTTGTATTTACCTAATTGGCTTAACATGCACTCACAACTCATTCTCACCAATTGATATTTTCCACACACGTTATTAACACTCGTCTCCAGATAACAAATTCCCAATTGATACTATTCAGTCTCTCACCATTCAACTCAGATTCTCATCCTATTGCAAGTTTTCCTCCCAATCGCGCACACACAATTAATTTTTATCTTCAAATTTTAACACTCCACTGGTTCCACAATTCACTCAATTAATTCACAGTCTTTCAATTGTTTCACATTCAGTCACTCTATCTCTTTTATTGTTGTACTTTGTTCAACTACCAATTGGATTATACATTCTCCAATTGATCAATCTCAATTTTTACACTGTCTCTTATCTCTTTTCCAATTCAGTTTAATTCTTTTTATATTTTTGGAATAAAATTCCAATTGTTAATCTGCCTCTTTCTAAATTCCAATCACTCACAACAATTACTCACAATTTCCAATTGCAAACACATTCAATTACACATTAATTTCTCCACACCAGTTTCTCAATCAAACACAAATCTCCAATTTCCATACAATGAATCACACACTTTCCACAATTTCAAATCACACACAATTAATACAATTTCACACTTCCAATTGTTCCAAAACTATTTTCTATTACACAAATCATTCACAAAACACAATTGTTTTACTTCCTCAAGCGGAAGGAGCTTCCTGCTCAACTTGCAAGGAAAAGACTGAAAAACCAATCGGCATTCTCTCTCTAAATACCCATCGGCCACACAACTTCCTAACTACCCTGAACCTATTGGAATCCAGATTGGGAAATCTATTGGTAACATAACCTATTTACACTACTTATTCCAAAACCAATTGATAATATCATCTTTTTACACTACAGACTACCCAATCGGCTAAATTCAAAATTAAAATGAGTCCACAATCCGCAAAAAAATTCTTACCACATATAGAAGCGCTATAAATAGGTCAGCAAGCATAAGTTGGTGGTTATAGGTCATCCAACTTTACATACCGGAGTCTTGTATACAGCTATGGTACGTATATGCTGTTTCTTTCCACCTGTATTGTGAAATATGAGGAATTTGAGATGGTTCATAGTTTGCATTGATTTTTTGTCCTTCGATTATTGAATAATGGATTTTAAACGAACCTGGCATTTAAAAAGCAATAGGTTTAGAATGAATATGTTCTACACTTGGTTTTGCTTTCAAACTGGATGCTTGTTCAAGCCCTCATTGATGAGCGGGAAGAAAGGGTTCTAAGTTTTAAAGCTCATGCTCTTCTTCCCACACTAGTAGCAGATTTGTAGTTTTTCATTCCCCACTTCATGGAAACAGTGAACAGTGGTGTGACTATATTTCTGTAAACACCAGCACTGACACAACCCATGTGCCAGGCACGGTTTTGTTTCTTTTTCATTTATAGTAAGTGAAAAACGACGCATTTCCTACTAGTGCCAGGGTTGCCATATTGGACTGGTTTGGATCATCGGATGTGTCTTTCAAGCATGGACCAACAGATGGGGCAATCGTTTTGTATAGGGAAGGCACCAAAATGGAGGGGCCTTCCTTTGCATAAAAGCAATTTTGAATTTGCACTCTGAACTGAGCATTCTTACAAATGGAATCGCAAAATTATCTTGAATTGTGCGTCGGATTATCGGATACGTCCAGAATTCACTCCACGCCAAGTGGGAAATTTTGTTGTAGGAGAAGGCAATATCAACACAAGGAAAATATTAAAATGCTGTGTCCTGTTAGCGTTGAGAAAATTAGGATTTTGACATGAATGTTTTGTGAATATGCTCAAATATACTTGGATATTTTGATATCTGACAAGCTAGAGGCTAATTGGATGGGTGAATTTGACCAAACGAGCAAGCAGCCTATTCATGGGCATGCACTAAAAGCAGAGGCGTCGTTTCTCACTTTGGAGGATCGTGTTCATTGTCGCTTTTCACTTTTACGCGCTTATCCCTTAAACGACAACCCCAGCCCCAGGGGCTGGGTTTTGGTGGCATCTTCCTTCGCGTGGGAAGCACAGTGAACCGATGTTGTCAAGAAAGGTACCGTTCGGTGCAGGATGGAGTGGGGATTCAAATTAGCTTTCTCTCAGGGTTTGATTTGATGCGCACAATCTGTGAGTTGATTTGCTAGTGTTTCGGAGAGGAGGAGGTTTACAGCGGTTTTTCTCGCTTGCTTGCCCGTTTGCTCAGCCAGGCAACCAAGCAGCCATGCAACCAGGCAGAAAACTGCTGCCCAAGCCACAGATTCGAAACCAGATCCTATGGGCTGCCCGGCCAGGACCCAAAATGACGTTTAAGGGTTATCCTAAGTGACGAATCGCTTGAAGGGATGACAATCCTGCTTCTTCCACCAACATCCATGCCTCAAGCCCCATCTCGACTCAAACTGAATGCCACCCAATTCTACTCTCATTTTCCAAAAGCCTCTCCTTGCAATACACCATATTATAAATCACAAGGAACCCTGACCATATTATCAGGCAGAAATGGGTACACAAGAATGATGGAAAATTCTTGGTAATCACTTGCTAAATTCAACAACCACTTGCAAAACTTGCTAGTAAAGTTTACTTTCCACTTGTGAATGCTGCAACCGAAAAAATATTACAAAACCCCAAAACTTCAATCTCACTGCTTCCTTGACTGCATTTGAATGAATACAAACAGCAAGAGGAGTAACTCGCTTTTAAGTAAAATCGAATTTATTTTATTGGCAAATCTGAACTGAGGCAGATAGTGGGCACAATAATTGGGGTAGGGAGAATGATATGTTGGGTTTTGAATAAGTGATAGGATGGGGCATGCTCCCTATCGTAGGAGGAGCTTAGTGGTGATTGAGCTTAGTGATAATAGAGTCACCTCTCATGTCCAACATTCTCAACTCATTCCGGAGACCACTTCTGAGAGAAGAATAGACAAGCTTATTCAATGCATGTACGTAAGAAAGACCTGCTTCCGGACAAGGATGTCTCCCCGATGGGGCACGCTCCCCATTTTGAAAGTCCAACTTTCAATACACTAGCAGAAAAGTAGCTCTAGGTAGCAAATTCAATACCTTCGGATGCACTCCCCATTACAACCTCAGAATACCCATCGCCCCTTCGCACAATTAGAACTGAACCCTGATTAAATTGTTTTTTTGTTAAAAGTGTGTTGGAGGAAGGGCTTGTACATAGAGTGAGTGAAGTGAGGCCTTGCAAATGAAATGGCTTGTTGTGGTGGCCACACCACCGCCACGCCATGCACGTCTCAAAACTGACAAACTAAAACTGTCTACGGAGGAATCCAACTGTCACAATGAAAACGGCCTAAAAACTCTAAGCAGCCTGAAAACCAACGATTTTCATTCAATCACTTCTTCGTTAGCCAAAAATGTTCTTTTTCCTCCACACGAAAAAATTGGGAATGCTGTATTCACAAGGGGTCTCATATAGTTTCCTTGTGTTGATTCCCCAGTGAGTGTCACTTTCCCCTCTGAGCTTCAGAACTCATGTTAAAACTTTCCTTCTACCACAGGGAGAAATATAGACGTTCTCACATGGGATTTCATATGGGAAGTGGGACAAATTCCCACAATTGTAACTTTCTTGGGATGATTGAAGTGTATTTTGATATGGGGAAGTTACAATTGTGTGTATGTTTCCCATCTAGGAATCTTGTATTTATCTCCCTGTTACAAGTAGGTGACTAAGCCTAAGAAGGCGATTTTGTACACATGTCAAAACTCAAAATCACAAGGAAAAGTGACACTCACGGGGGAATCAACATAGGAGAACCATATGAGCCCCGTGTGATCCTAAATGTGAGTGGTCGACATGATGAACAAATAACTTCCATGGAGCCTATATGAACGAGAGGTGGAAGCCTTGGATTGGATGAAGGAGAGCATGGTTATTTCCCATAAGGATGTTATTGAAGAAGATTCAATGGTTTAGGTTTTAACTGGTAACAAGAATGTACATGTTTGACCTTCTTGAGCCTGTTGGTCCATAAGGTACACCAATCTATTATAATCATATTTCCAATTTCGCCATCATGTTTTGATGGTGTACATTTCAAACCAAAAATGTCTACAGTCATCATTATGATGATAGGATGATATACCTTATGTCCAGAGTGTTGGAATTAAGTTACTCATGAAGGAACTGATAGACCAAGGGTCTATGCCTAAGTTACTCATATGGTAATTAAGTTACTTATGAGGGAACTGATAGACCAAGAGTCTATAACTCCAAGTTAGTTAGAACACCAAAGTGATAGTCTAGTTAGTCTGTACATATTTTAAGTATGTAGACAGACGGTACTAGAACTATAAGTGTGGCTTGGTGGGTGAAGGAGATATCATTGTCTATAGGACAATATCTCACTTCTATGGTTGGGTGGCAAGTCACATATCAATAAACTTTGTTTATTGTTTACCTTCTGTGCACATTATCTTTCTTAAATCTAACACAGAGTACTTAGTTTTTTGAGAAAATAAGGTTTCAGAAATGGATTATTCAGCAATATTCTCCACATTTTTCCATTTCATTATTAAAAAATAACTTTTCTAAATTTCGTTTACATTTTGCAGAAATATTTTCTGCCGACTGCTCGACCCTGCCCTCGACTTATGATATGTATTTGGCGAATTCATTTAGATACTGGTTTGGTGACCGTATATATTCCATTCTGATTGGAAGTAAGATTCTCTCTGGACAACAAAAGGAAAAGTGAAAAGTCAGTGGTTTGCACTTCGCAAATTATTGCAGGCGTTGCCTACGCAATTCAAGCGTCACATAGCCAACCTTGCGGAACCTGAGGCCTTGAATTCAAGCAGGGCCCGTACAATTCAAGCTGGTCGGTTTCCAATTGCACATAACTCTGCACACGTGTACGTGGAGATCAACTTGCTCGCTTACCGGTAGTCCGAGAAATAATTGAAGTTGTCTGTCATGCAGTACTCGATTGCCGGCCAAACACACAGAATAAAAAAAAAAAAAATAGAGTAGAAATCTTGTCCACTTATGTGACTTGTTTTATGACTCAAAATTGATCACTAAAGTCAAGTTACAACAGACATTTAGTCATTCGTCACATTCAACAAAAGTTTTATTACTAGTGCAATGCAACAAATCAGTCTCTTTGCAAGTTAACCAACTTGGATGATAAACTCATCAACAACCACTAGTGACAGAATTGTCGTTTTTCATTCCCCACTTTGTGGAAACAGTGAATAGTGACGGAATATTGTGCCTAGATTTTTTTCTTCTTGTGACCAAAACCACTCACAAACCATGTG
The DNA here is from genome assembly GCA_022496805.1 of Pohlia nutans. Classification (NCBI taxonomy): domain Eukaryota; kingdom Viridiplantae; phylum Streptophyta; class Bryopsida; order Bryales; family Mniaceae; genus Pohlia; species Pohlia nutans. The sequence goes on from CM040090.1 coordinate 5,858,859, forward strand.
CCTGGCGCGCTTTCATTCTTTTTTCATTTATAGTAAGTGAAAAACGAGACATTTCCTACTAGTGAACCTATCTGATTAATCACGTGAATCATTGCATGCGTGAAATCAAGGCAAAATCATGTAACATGGATGAAATCGTGACCGTCGACTAGAAGAGAGTTAAAGATGATTACAGCTTCTGATCAACGCTGAGTGGCAGTAGTAGCAGAGGCTAGAAAGGACGATTATCCTGCAACCACACCGACAATCAAAGCGAAACTAAACAAACTACTGATTGATGATACTATATAGTCTTCGATCAGGTGAGTCATCGATGATTGTTCTGGACTCCGACTGTGCACACAGGGGTCCCAAACATTTTTTCCAGGGTAAAAAGCATTAGGAGAAATCTGTAGTCACAAAGGGGCCTTGGCCTTTGGCACGTGCTGAAAAATTTAGACCAAACTGTGCACTTTACATGAGGGCACCAATGGTGCCACCGTGTCTGCCAGCAGTGCAGTTCCGTGGGTCGCGCCAATCGACGCTGCCAACACTGCCAGCACTGCGGCTTCCGACGCTGTCAGCGGGCAGCGACTGCACCAATGAGTTTACATAGAAGATGGTGCTTGGGCAGCCGGTTCATCTAACCCGAGCAAACTTACAGGGCCCCTTTGGAACCCCATTTTTCTCCTAACGTGAATGGTTTGGCCCCAATTTTTACCCCATTTAATACTGTGTCCAAAAGTGAAGATTCGGAGTCGTGTCAATTTTTTACTCCCTTTTTGGAACCTTTACCGGGATTAAACATGATTTATCGGGATAAAACCATGGTGCTTTTAACTGGCATGGGGGCAAAAAAAAACTGCCTCGGGATAAAAATCCCTCATTTTTACCCCACCCCAAGTTTGGCCCCGGGGAATTACACAGGGAATTACACAGGGAATTTGTAAAGAGTCCACAAGAAAGAACAAAGACACACAGGGAATATTGAGACACACAAGGAAAACTGAGTGTTCCCTGTGTCTCATTTTTCCCTGTGTGTCTTTGTTCTTCCCCTTCGTCTTTTTACAAATTCCCTGTGTATGTAGGGAAAACGTCACAAGGAATCGCATATGAGACACATATGCATGCATATGTGACACATATGCATGCATCGATATTGTCAACGGGACTCGTTCCCCAACCACCATTCGAAGAGACCCACGGCGGAAATTAAACTTTGTTGAAGTCCTTCCCGTCATCCCGTGGGACCATGTCCGGCACGCTTTTCAAACCTCATGGATGGCAACTGTCTATCATAGAATTTATTTCCATCCACCGGCGAGTACGTGGGACCTGTGGGACCTGCTGGAGTCTCATCTCTCTCTCTCTCTCGTTCTGTAGACATGCAGAAAATATATTCGTCAAAAATGTCATGATGCCATGTCCTAAGCCTGTTTTTTTAATGGTGAAAACTCTCCGGCAATTGCGTACCGGACGTCACTTTAGATTGACATAGAGGTCTGGAAGCTTGAGATAACAAGAATCTTGCCACTTGTTTGGTGCATAAATAGTTTTTTTTTTTTTTTTCGTTTTGTTCACTGTAGAGTTTTCATTAGTCTAAGCAGTGACTTCTATGACATGCGTGTTGAAAATATTTTAGATAAAATGGTTTCAAGTCACCTATGACCATATTTGTTAAACTGACGGAGACAATCTGTAGTCTCATATTATCTTTGACTTTACATTTAGATCATAATTACTGTTTGATATTGAACTTTTTTGGTGAATTGAGACTTCAATATGCTAATACACTCACAAACCTTTGATTTTATAAAGATTGATATGTTCGTAAATTTTTGATGTATTAGAATAGAGGTCTCAATTAAAGGGCTAAAGTCTCAAAATGTCCATTTTGTCTCAAAATAACGAATGTGACATATATGTCTCAAAATAACAAATTTGTACCTCATAATGCATCATAAACTTAACGGATTAGTTTAATCTTATTATATTACGTGTATGTCTAGTTGCACATGATATATTTCAAATTTTAAGCTTAGTACTATTGACCTAGACTGCAATAATCTAAAATGACCATAAATTTTGTTTGTAGAACTACCAATAGTTACGTTGAACTAACCTAGAAATAGCTAGAGAGTTTTGATCACTATTAATTCAATCTCCATCCGTGAAACACTTTTCAAACCTGATGATTTAGTAACAATTTCCATCTAGTTACAATCCATATTTGGAGCTCCTTCAGCTTAGCTACACTTTCCAATGCAATTACTGTGGGCTACACTAAAATTACCAAGACATATTTATTTTTTTAATAATGTATGGAGAGGACTAAATCGTACACACTCCATATGACACAAAGTTAAAAATAATTGAATCGTACAGAAGAAAACTTATTAGAATCACTTTAACCCAGCAATTGTACGGAAAACTGTACAGTCTAAGGGCAAGGTGGACCCTCACTCAGCTCGTGCTGGACCTCAAGCTCCCTTACAGTTGTCTACGTTAATGGACCCATGCAGCGTTGAGTTACGTCGTTCTCTCACTTGTAAGTTCAGTCAGCGAGTCTCCGCAACGTAGTCCCTCACTTTCCGATCCAACGCGTCTGCTTGCGAATTCAAAGTTTTCTCCAGTCAGACAATAATATTCTCGTAACAATGATCGATCGATCACGTACAGTAATCCTGGACTATAAACCCGTCTCGTCTCCAGCTCATTTGGACTTCACTCTCAGTTCTTCTCTCTCGATCGATCAGTCAAGCTGATCAGTCGACTCCAGCAGCTTACAAAATTTCATGATCGACCTACTCACGAGATAGTACCCGAAACTAATTCATCAATATTTATATATAATTCATATTACGACCTTGGTTCCAGGAATGGCGAGGGGGATTGATGTGGTGATGGCGGTGGTGATGGCGATGGTGATGGTTTCGGGGGTGGCAGCGCAAGGCAGCTGGGAGGTGCTGGTGAAGAATGCAGGGATCGCGGCCATGCACACGGCCGTCACGCACTACGACACGGCGATCTTGCTGGACCGGACCAACATCGGCGCGTCGGAGATTGCTCTCCCCAATGGCGAATGCCGCAACAACCCGGACGACAAGAAGCTGAACCCGGACTGCACCGCGCACTCCGTCATGCTGGACCCCAAGACCAACGCCGTGCGCGCGCTCAAGGTCCAGACCGACACGTGGTGCAGCTCCGGCCAGTTCTTCGCGGACGGCACCATGGTGCAAACGGGCGGCGACTACGAGGGCCTGTATAAGATCCGAAGACTCACCCCCTGCAAGCGCAGCGCCACCTGCGACTGGGTGGAGGATGACACGAACGCCCTCACGGATCCGCGCTGGTACGCGTCCAACCAGCTCTTGCCTGACGGGCAGCGCCAGATCGTCGTGGGCGGACGCAACGCATTCACGTACGAGTTCGTCCCCAAGCGCGACACGAACGAAGGCGCGTTCCAGCTGCAGCTCCTGAAAGACACCCTTACCAATCAAGGCGACAACATGTACCCCTTCCTGCACCTGCTTCCGGATGGCAACCTCTACATCTTCGCAAACCGCGACTCCATCGTCCTGAATTACAATACCGACAAGGTGGTGAAGACGTTCCCTACCATCCCCGGTGAGCCCCGAAACTACCCATCCGCAGGATCGTCTGTTATGCTACCAATGAGCCAAGATGATGGATTTTCCACTGTGGAGGTCCTCATCTGCGGCGGGGCGGAAGCGGGCGCGTTCGCGGATCGAAACGGGGATACTTGGCCCGCGTCGCAGACGTGTGGGCGCATGGACGTGACAGCGGAGAATCCCAAGTGGGTAATGGAGGACATGCCCATGCGGCGCAACATGGGCGACATGGTGATTCTGCCCACGGGGGATGTGGTGATCATTAACGGCGCGGGGAAGGGCTCCCAGGGATGGGGGAAGGCCAGCGACGCGGTGCTCACGCCGGTGAAGTATGCGACGTACGACGCGAATGCGCGGTGGCAGACGTTGGAAGCCACGACCATTCCAAGGGTGTATCACTCGACCGCGAATCTGCTTGGAGACGGGCGCATTCTGGTGGCGGGCAGCAATACCCACCAGTACTACGATTTCACGGGCGAGTTTCCCACGGAGCTGCGCGTGGAGGCGTACTCGCCGGCGTATGGGAGCGCCACGGTCAAGCCCACGAGTGTGTACGCGCCGGCGAGTATTCGTTACGGGCGCGAGTTCACGGTGAGTTTCATGGTGGAGACGGTGCGCGGCGCGCTGGAGGTCAACCTGGTGAGCGCGCCCTTCGTCACGCACTCGACCGCCATGGGGTTGCGCATGCTCAAGCTGACGACGGGGAAGATGCCCGCGGCGAGCAAGGATGGCGTGTACTCCGTGACCATCACGGCGCCGAGCAATAACAACGTCGCGCCCGCGAGCTACTACATGCTGTTCGTCGTGCAGGATGGCGTCCCCGGGACGGCCAGATGGGTGCGCATGAGATCGTAAACAACTAATCAGCAGTCCGCCGCATACAATTCTTGCAAGCTGCTTAAGGACGCCGTCATGCTTCATTTCTAACAGAGATTTTTTCCCCAAAGGCTATGAAATTTTGCCTGGGGCCAAGTAATTCGATAGAAAAAAGAATAACTCTGGTCTAAGACCTTTCAGTAGCCAGTGGCTCAATACTCCATTTAACCCGTAAGGGACCCAAATTGGGTCTCACATTTTTTGTAGCAATTTTGAGTAGGTCTTCCTCCTTCACTAGTTCCTTACTTCCTTCACTATTTGTCACAATATGATCCATTGAATTTGTCATTTTTTGAATCCGTGGTCTTCACAGGTTAAGTGAATTGGACTAAATTATTACGCCTAAATATGTCCAAGAATTAGTTGATTGCATGTTGCAAGTCAAATTAGGATTCCCTCACTGGGAAGTTACATCCATGGTGGTGTAAATCATGTATCCACCATTCATTGAGTACAAAGCGACTGCATTCTTGCGTCCGAGACTCTACACCCCCATGCACTTCATTCACAGCTTATGAGTCAAATATTTTAAATACTAGTGATACAGACACCTTAAAAGAAGATTGTAGGGAGGTTTTTAATCGAGGTCTCTTCATCAATTTCATTTTGCTTATCTTGCCTCAATCTACTTATAATGTTGTTTAAAATTTCTTCAAACCATTTAATTTTACTGAAAACCAAGTGTTGATTAGAATGGCGTACTGAAAACCAAGTGTTGATTAGAATGGCGTACTGAAAACCATGTTGATTGGTGAGGAGCTCTATGTACAGCTTTAAGCTAAAACGAACTCCGCGCCCCGCCCACTCTGTAGTATTGCAAATATTGAAGCTTTAGACATGTCACTTGTAATTCACGATGGCAAGTCTTTCATATTTAACACAACTTCCGTTCAAAGTGCAAACCAATTGTACCCTTTTTTTTAAATTGCAAAATTTAGCAGTAAAGAGGTTGGTGATCGCCAATTCCCTTCAATTCAGAGGGTGAATTTCAAAAATTGTGTTATAAGACGGTTGAATGGCGATCACTTGCCCCATGAAATTATCAGCCCAAATTCAAACTGTAGTACCATTGCTGGATCACCAAAAAATAACTCAAAAAATTAAAAACCTAAACAATCGGAAAATTATGAGGACAAAAAAATGAAAATAGAATAAACTATATTTAGCTATATTTTCTATCTCTATGCTATTTTGGGCCATTTTGGGCCATTTCACTTTGCTCAAAAACGAAAATCAAGAAAACTCATTTTTGGGGAACAAACCTTATTTCTCAAAAAATATTAAATATTCGTTCGTGGGGTGGCGACCCAGCTATGGTACTACAATAATCACAATTTTGTGCCACACCTTTCATATTACACGTGCACTTTCAACGGAAACAATGTTATTTGTAATTCATGCTAAAGTCTAGTGCTTCGATCAATTTTATAATAGACAGCCGACCCTCCTATAACCATTGTGGAGTGTGGACAAACATTAAAAAAATGTTTCATAGTCATTTGGCCCATAAGATTCTTGGTTCTTTATATTGACTCCGTGTGCAATAATTGCACAACCACAGGAGAACTTTGCATGTGTATGATGACAAATGCATTATGTGACAAAAGCTAGTATCGTACTATGAATTTTGATACCGTAAGCGATACTTTTTGACACATAGATGATAAAATACTTGGAAATTGAATGGAACTCAGGGATCAAATCTACAAAGTCTCCTTCTGATGCATATTTTGTTGTGATCATATTGTTGGCTTTTCTAGGCACAATTGATTCAAGTAGTACTGGAAGTTCTTGTACGAACAGAGTGGCTGCTGGGTGAATGCGATGTAAACTGTGAAGAGGCGAGTCCTGCGCAGTGCTGTTGGTAATTTTTGCATTAGGTTGTGCTCAGCACATGTATATGTGTATACGTGGCATCTCCATCTGATATGTTGGCCGACCAAGTCCTCCATCAATGCATTGCACTCGCTGAATTTCAGAGATCCAAGCTCGGATGATCCAAAGCCGAAGAGCTTTCGATCCAAACTCGACATTCAGAGATAATTCGGACGTGTTGAGTTATCAAACTCGACATTCATAGACTCGGACGAAACGAGGCAACTACAACAGTTGCGAATGAAAAACGTGGCAGACAACAACAGCACCAGAATACCAAGAAATCTCCCGAATATCATCGATGTTCCAATTTGCAAGCGATTAGGTTGGGTAGGGGCCGCGCGAACGCGAGCCCCTGCTGCCACAAATTATGACGTGTATGCCTCCCCTGGGAAGATACTACAGTCACCCGGCCCTTGGTGCAATGGGTCGGGCTCCTGTAGGCCATCCACCTTCTGGATCATGGATCGACCCCGCCCAGGTAAGTGAATCAAGCCTCGCTCTCAGGGCTACTTGTTTGGCTGGGTCAACATCTAATCCACCCGATGGTATGGGACATCTCTCGAGATCACCATAACATCCACTGCATCCACAAAACTGAAACTGAATTAAACACATAATCGAACAACATTCAAGATGTGTAGCCTAGGTATCACCCAGGTATTGCCTAAGTATCCATGTTGATTGAACAGCATCTCTGGGACATGGAATGATCGATCATTGAATTGCCAGTACTTTTAGAATTCCCTCTGAAACTGCCGGTGTGGGATTGAATCAGCCTGGTGTATACGTAATTGTAGTAGCGGCATCCGTTTGAAATGATCCCATCCAAGTTCCATCCATAAAAATCCTGACAATTCGCAGTCATGCTTCAGTTTTGTGCTGCCGCAGATGTGAGCCTCTGGCGCAGCCAAACATGAAGAATAGTTTTTCACATCGATGGGCCCCGTCAGGGGCAGTCCAAAAAAAGGGGTATGCCGGTGAGTGTACCCAGCGCACGGTATTCTTTAGTAAAAGGCGAAAGAATAGTTCGCTCTGTCGGCTGTGAAGGCTCCTGGGCGGAGTGTGCTGCTACTTATACACTCCCAGTAGTGTAAAAGGCTACAGCAATGCGTATGGGATAAACAAGTTACCCCTTGATCTCTTGCATGATGTACTGTATATATTGCCCTCCCTAGCCTGGTGTGTCTCTCTCTCTCTATAACCTTGCACATTCCAGCACCTTTCAGGATGTGCAATGGCATTATCACTTCCTGGCTGACGCAACATTCAAACTGAACTGGCCTCCAGTAACTTAGTCCAGTGCAACCACTGATCCAACTTATCTCAAGACCTTGCAATGTGTGCATATTTTGTGGCAGTAACATAATCTATTTGGAGGCTCCTGAGTGGCATCGCCATCTCATACTTTGTCCGAGCAAAACCATACTACTGATGCTATGCTGAAATGCAACACCATTTCAGTGCACTCAGGCATACAAAATCTGACGGCCTTAGTCTGAGAAACATTTCCATACGAAGGTGACTCCAGACCTCCAGTTTAGTATTCCCCCTGTCCCACAATAAGCTTCTTGCAACACAGGAAGTTTTCAAGAGATTAGCCGGGGCTAACGCAGTGTGAGTTAGCCCCCCGATTAGCCCCCCTTACACACGCAGTAGAAAATCTTGGATCTTCTTTCTACTTTGGACTTTAGCCCCCAAAATGATCCCATTACCGGAGCTAACGGGGCACACTTTAGCCCCTCCCGCAACATTAGCCCCCGGGGCTAGTGTCTTGGAAACTTCCTGTGTTGTTTCTCTTGTCAATTTATCCCATAATAAGCTTCCTATTCATTCAAACTACTACTCCTATTGGCTCAAGGTCCACGTCATTGGACTGCAACATCGAGGTTAAGCCTTCTAGTTTTAGGGTACAAAAAGCTTATTATGAGATAGACGTGCATACACAAGCCCCCACTACGACAAATTATGTAATAGATAATTTTATTGGGAGGAGCGTTATGGGTTATAATTGGGACCCTAGTGGTGTCCAGCCTAGTCGAGAACTGTGGGATTCTAATTATAACCGATGATGCCTCAACCAATGAAGAGTACCTTTGTGAACTGTCGAAACGGTTCACTTTAGTGATAAACTCTTAGTTCGATAGTTTTAATGTGTTTAGTAATTTATATTTGTTTAACCGGGACATTTTAGCCGGTTAGACAAATTCCCGGATTTGTTTGCATTAGTGTTCGGTTTTGCTCGGCAATTTTAGATTCCTTTTTATTTAGATAATTTTGTGTGTTTATTTACTTCTACCGATTTTATTGTTTGATTATGTGCAATTAGGCTGTTTGTCCTTTTATTTTACTCAATGATTTTAATTTATTTTCATTGCTTGTCATTTTAGTTCATTAGTTTGGTCTAATTGATTAGTCTATTTTATATTAGTTGCTTGAGTTATTCTTTGTGGTTTGTTATTTTAGCCTTTTAATTTCCTATTGTTTTAGTCTTATTTTATTAACTTATTGTTGGGTTTGTTAGTTAGTTTTTAGGTTGGGTTTATTATATGTTAGTTGATTAGTGTAGTGTGATAATTATACTCCTGGTTAAGTGAGGGTTAAGTGGGAGTTTAGGGTTTAGGATGAAAGTTAACATGGATAGATGTAGTTTAGAGTGGGATTTTGAATCTCACCCCTCCCGCTTCTGTAGCCGTTAGTTCATTGTGTCTCTGTGCCTGTTAGCTTGTAGAGAGAGAAGCTCATATTTTGTAGATCTAGATTTTGTGTTTTTGAGTTTTGGGATTTGTGTGAAGAGTTTGGAGAAAAAACACAAAAATATTAGTGTGGGCTTGATTATTGAAAGTAGGGATTATTTTTATTATTAAATATTATTATTGGAATTGGGAGACTGGAAATTTATGTGTTAGTGTTGGAATCCGTCTACAGTGGTGTTGAAGGCGGGATCTGGTGAAATCAGGAGGCGGCTCCAGCAGCCAAAAAAGACGACGACGATCACCAGCGTGAAGGGGTCCAGCATCGCGGCCACGGGACGGCAGCATCGAAACACGACCAGGGCGGTGAGAACACAACGAGCAGCGGATTCAGCGAGGTCCGGACAGAGTCACGAAGAAGCGACGACCAGCAGGGTACAATGGCGAATTGCGGCGAAGACGACGATCACGAGACCTGCAGCGCGTGGGCAGCGGGCGACAACAACCAAGGCGGAACGACGATCACCAAGGTGACTGCAGCGACCCAGCACGAACGCGAAGACGACGACGACCATCGACAACAGGAAGACAAAGATCACGAGGGCAGAGGACGGCGAGGCGACCTGCAGCAACGGAATTCGGCGGAGCGACGGGGCGGCGTTTGGATTTCAGGCAAGCGACGATTACGAAGGACAACGAGCAAGGCGGATTAAGTTCGATGGCTGGGTTCCAACGAAGAGACAGCGGAGATCTCAGGCGCGGCAGAGATCGCGAAGACGAAACCACAACCAGCGACGAAGGACCATCGCCATAGCTCCTCTGTCCCTGATTCCCTCCTCGTGTGATATTATGGAGGGAGGTCAGGGTGACATTGTAGAGGGAGACCTCCCTCTCTCTTTGTATTCCAAGTTTTAAGTTTTTGACAAACATTTTAGGTTTTTTTGTGATCTCTAGGAAGATAGGGAAGACCTTATCATTAAAATTGGTAGTTTTAATTATCTAAAGACATTGGTGTGTAACTCATTGTATTGGTGTGATTATTTTCATTGTTCATGTTTTTGTACCTTTTGATTGTTGTGGTGTAATTTTGTGTAAAATTGGTCCGGTAAAGGGTATAGCGCGGAAGTGCTGCCAAATTTTCACCGGGCCAATTGGGAGTTTTGATGTGTAAATTAGGCTTTACCTCTTTAGACCAATTTCCACCATTTTTTCACTGTTTTTAGTTAGAAATTTCTCACACAAACGCCTAGGTGAATAGGAGTCCATTGCTTGCGTTTATAATTCACCCACCCAACGGCCGGACACATGGGCTTTTGACCGGCGACGCTCAAAACGCTCATAATCTTTCGTAAAAAAATTTGGTGTCATATATATTTTTTACATCATATGTGTTTTGATTTGGAGGTATTGTAGTTGAAGTGAGGAGGATACTAGAATACATTATGGAATATAATTAGACCCTAGAAAAGCTATAATATGACCCTAGATAAAAATTTCAATGTGTGTGCATTCCATAGAAATATTCTACAATCACCCAGCCCAAAGTGCAATGAACCAAGGAGAACCGAGACAGACTGGTGTGGGAAAAACACGCTTTTAACCCTTGGACGCCCCTGCGTCCAGAATCTGGACGATGGATGATTTCTGGACGCGTCCCTTCACCATGCACGGGGATGTTTTTCATCCATTGAAATTTTTTTAATTCTTGTGCTAGTTGATTACGATTTGTACGGTACGGATCTTCAAGATAAGATATTGAGAGTTTTTGAAAAATAGCAAAAGTGGTTTATGTCAAGTTTCATTCCTAGTTCAAAAAGTGAGACCTTAAACATGATTTTCCATAATAAAAAGAATCAAATAGTGAAAACCATACCATCTTGTAGTGCATGTTATTCCAATTTCATTACAATATTTTTTAAAAATTTAATGTTAATTTTGGATTTTTAATTGAATTTCACGAGAAAACCTTGCAAAATTAATTAAAAAATGTTAATAATAAATATGATGAATCCAACCGTATAGATGTTATCTTCATATTGACATTTATAATTTTTCTTTGTACATCAACTCCATTTTAGTTTTTTATCAAACATTTTATAACAAATCTTTGAAAACAGTGTTGAATCCGGACCTTAAAGGGTTAACGCAATGAATTAATCAGGGTTCGGTTTTAATTTTGTGCCATGAGGACTGTGGTAGGGACGATGGGTATTTTGAAGTTGCGATGGGGAGTGCTCCCCATTGAAATTTGCTGACTAAAGCTGCTTTCTACCAATGTACTGAAAGTTAGTTTTTCAGAAATTTGTTGACTAAAGCTGCTTTCTACCAATGCACTGAAAGTTGGATTTCACTAGTGCCAGGGTTGGGGAATAGGCTGCCTACTCGTCTGGTCGAATTCACCCATCCAATTAGCCTCCAGCTCGTCAGGTATCAAAGTATCCAAGTGTATTTGTGCATATTCACAAAATATTCATGTTGAAGTCCAAATTTTCTCAACGCTAACAGGACAAAGCATTTTAAGATATTCCTTGTGTTGATATTGCCTTCTCCTACAACAAAATTTCCCACTTGGCGGGGGAGTGCATTCTGGACGTATAGGACGCACAATTCAAGATAATTTTGCAATTCCATTCTTGGGAATGCACAGTTCAAAGTGCAAAATTAACATCGCTTTTCTGCAAAGGAAGGCTGGTGACTTCCCCTGTACAAAACGATTGTCCCATCTGTTGGACCATGCTTGAAGACACATCCGATGACCCTAACCCGTCCAATATGACAACCCTGGCACTAGTGCATTGGGGAAATCAGAATGGGGAGCATCCTCCATTGGGAGGACGTCCTTGTCTGAATGCAGGTCTTTTACATGTACTGTACAGTGGGGTCCAAGGTAGAATGGCGTTTTTGGTTTCGTAGTGGAAAAAAATTCAAGTTTGCCCACTTTGAAAGCCTCTAGAGAGATCAAAAATTGGTATTTTACCTTGAAAGTTTTACTATGAACCTGAAATCAAGTTGTTAGTATGCCTACAAAATTTCAAAGCCAAATAATTCACCAAAAAACCGTTATTCAAAATCTACCAACATTGGTAGTTATTCACTGCTGCCAAGTTTGACAACCTCCCAAAGATTGATTTTATTTTTTTCTGCCATGAAATTCTTGGAAAAAAAACATTGTTATGTCAACAATATATGATAAAAATTTCAATACCGAAAGATTAATGCAAAAAAAGATATTAACAATCTATCAACATGTGTAGTTGTGGGAAACAATGGGGGAAACCATTTCATTGTTACCAACTTTGAGTACTGCCAACTTTGAAAGCCTTTCGAGAGCTCAAAAATTGGTATTTTACCGCAAAAGTTTTACCAAAGAATTATCTTTAAGTTAATTATGTGTATGCCAAATTTCAAGGCCAAAAGATTCACCAAAAAAAAGTTATTCATAATCTACCAACATAGTAGTCAAAGTTGGTAGCAATGAAATGGTTTCCCCCATTGTTTCCCACAACTACACATGTTGGTAGATTGGGAATATCATTTTTTTCACTAATCTTTTAGACTTGAGATTTTTACCATATATTACTAACACAAATTGGTTTCTACCAAAATAAAATCAAAGTGAAGAATTTTTTTTTCAATACTGGGGAGGCTGTCGAAGTTGGTAGGAGTGAAACTTTTTCCACAGCTACCTATATTGGTAGATTTTGAATAACTTTTTTTTGGTGAATTATTTGACTTTGAAATTTGGTAGGCATACTAACAACTTGATTTCAAGTTCACAGTAAAACTTTCAAGGTAAATTAAAAAAAATTGATCTCTCCAGAGGCTTTCAAAGTGGGGAGACTAGAATTTATTTCCACTGCGAAACCAAAAACGCCATTCTACCTTGGACCCCACTGTACATGCCTTCAAAAAGTTCGGTTATTCTTCTCTATTCTTCTCTCTGAATTCGTCACCAGAATGAGTTGAGGATGGACATGGGGATGGGACTCCATCAACAGATGAGCCACTCCCCATCGCAATTGTAATGCCCCCTATCTGCCTCAGTTCGGAATTCCCAAAAATAATCGTTTTAGATAAAAGACTGTTGAAAGCTCTGCATGGAGTTCTGCCTTACAAATGGAGACCTTAGTTTTAGTTTACGCTGGAGTTATTTCTTTCGTGTAAAGTTGCTATTCCTCCTGGGAACGAGTAAGGTCGATACCATAAGTGTATATGGTTATTTCTCCGGATTAAGTGTAACCTTGTAATTTTAAAACTTCATGCTTCCTTTCCATTTGGTCAATCATGACCTCTGGACAGTATTCAAGGTTGAGTGCAGGCTCCACTGGCGCGCAAGGAGCAAGAGCAAGAACCTCGCCCGCAAATCAAGAACCATGCCTCTCTTTACGATTTCCACAACTGAGCATCTACCCTACCACCACATTTTTCTGTATCAGATCACTCAGCACTTCTTAGAGGTTTGCTGCCACACGGGTTTCCTCGACGCAAAAGGGTATCCTCATTGTGATCTTCATTATGTAACGCTACAGAAAATATAAACTCTTCAAATGATCACTCAGGACTTCTTAGAGGTTTGCAGCCACACAAGCTTTTGCTTTCAGCGCAATTTTATTTCCTCCTCGTGATCATTCAAACTAAACTAGCTACATATTTTTCGATCATTCCCTCAGTCAACGGATATCACTTTTGTAATCATTTAATATCATGATTAGCATGGTATATTCATCATAGGGAAAAGGCAAACTCACAACCCCACCAACACCTGAGAAATCTATGAACAGGTACGATCCCAAGAATCATCAGAATGCAGTACATCGCAATCTAGACTTACAGATGGATCAGTTGGCAAATCTCGCTGGTGTTTCTCCATGTAGCTCGAAAGCTCTTCAGAAACACGGACCAATTGCGATCATCACATCCGGAATCAGATATTAAACCGAAAGACGCTGGTACTCTACGCTTGGAAAGTAGTCTGCCATAGCTTTAGAAGAGGCTCATCAGCGACTTAAATATAGGTAATCAGAAGCGCGCTTCATTTTGTTGCAGTATTTTCGTCATCACGCGAACTCTCCAACGACTACATAAACCCTAGAGTACAGACAGCTCGACTTCATATAATCAGGACGGACGGGTCAGTTAAGAATGGATTATGCCTCAAGTTTTGTAGATCAACGACGGTAAACCGTCTCGCACATCTAATTGAAGTCCTCATTCCCGCCACATCCAACAAACAAACCAACACCAGATACATATATCACACGACAAACAAACGACACAATGAACCGCGAGCCATACTGGAAGACGCCTACAACTCGGTTAAAAATCCGGGAGCGGTAAGATAACTGCGGCGAGGCGGCTCAAGCTAAGGAGATGTGAGAAGATGGCCGGAGGGGCGAGCTTATACGAAGCAGAGCGTCTAGCCCTAAAATATCAGACACTTCTCGAAGAGAGAATGGATGAAACCCTAGTGGTCATGGGGACGGAGTAATGATAAGCAGAAAATCATTCGTCAAGATCCCAGAATTCTAACCCCTAATTGTCGGGCCTGTAACCATGGAAACAGGCTTTACTTGTCCCACTCAATTTTGCCACTATAAATAACATAAGAATTCAACTATATGTTTTTTGTATTTTTCATGTCTACTACAAATTGTGAATTTTTCATAAATAAATAATATTTTTATTTAAGTTTGTATGTGTGTAGGTGAAGCCATGTGTCTACTACAAATCATGATTTTTTCATAAACTTAGTGAAAATTTCAAATTACTGTGATTTTTTGAAGTGATTATAAAAAAAATCATACCAATTACAAAATATACTAAAAAAATTTAATTTTTATACCAAAGGTGTAAATTACTATGAAGAAAAGTATAGTAAATGGAAATCATCTCTGTATATGAATCTAGAAAAAATCTCTATACCATGGAAATTCCCACCAGGCTTGTAACTCCAATAAAACACTCAATTTTTGATTTTTTCAAAAATTTAAAGTCGAATGGAATTGTACTTATTAAGCTTCATTTTTTTTTAAAGATCGAATGCAATAGAATTCATTTTTATGGCCAAAATTAATTTTGAAGTAGGAAAATAATAAGAGAAAAATCCAAAAGACACTATAGTGAACCATTTTTTAACAACTCTTTGTGTAGTTTGGACCCCATACAAAAGTCGAGAAATAGCTTAACCCCTAAAGGACCATGCTCATTCCCAAAATTTTATCACTTTCTCGTGATGCTTTCAAAAAGGCAATTGTATCTCTTGATTGGTATTTATGTAGAAAACTTCACCGTTGAAGTTCAAAAAGGACTTAGTCATGAGATTGTACATCAATTTTCAAAACAATCTACCATATATATTACATGATTATAAGGTTTGATCTTAAGTTGATTTTTGAAAATTTTGAACAAAACCAACAGGTCATTCATTGCAAACTTTCTCACAAATTTAAAAACGATGATTAACGTTTGAAAGTTTAGGAGCATACAAAGATGTACTACAGTGACTCACAAAAGTTGTGGGCCACCCTAAAAATTTCTCTCATAAATTGAGAAATTAAAATTATGAAGTGAAATTTGGACATGCTGTAGTACATAAGGGAATCTACCTTCACGTGAAATTTCACTTAAAATAGACTATTTTTAGACCCATTATTATTTGAATGAAATTTCTATGGAAAAAAAACTTTTTGTGAAAAGTCAAAATGTCTCATTTCTTTTTATAGGAAGAATGTACATCTTGACTTGAGTCACATGTTAAAGTTTCATGAATTTTGGAGTTTTTATTCATTGAGATCTTATTGATTGAAAAATGACCCCAAAATTTTGAAATTTTTATTTTTCACTCCATAAATTGCAAAAAATAAAAATAAAAATACACATAGTTATTTGATGTGATTGTGCATTATTGTTTTATTTTTTTGCAATTTATGGACTGAAAAATAAAAATTTCAAAATTTTGGGGTCATTTTTCAATCAATAAGATCTCAATGAATAAAAACTCCAAAATTCATGAAACTTTAACATGTGACTCAAGTCAAGATGTACATTCTTCCTATAAAAAGAAATGAGACATTTTGACTTTTCACAAAAAGTTTTTTTTTCCATAGAAATTTCATTCAAATAATAATGGGTCTAAAAATAGTCTATTTTAAGTGAAATTTCACGTGAAGGTAGATTCCCTTATGTACTTCAACATGTCCAAATTTTAAGCCTCTTTTATCCTCTCCCTCACTCCTTTTTCCTCTTCTCTCCTCTCCCTCTCTCTCCCCCCTCTCTTCATATATATAGGGGAGAGGGGGAGAGAGAGGGAGAGGAGAGAGGGAGAGAGAGGGAGAGGAGAGAGGGAGAGAGAGGGAGAGGAGAGAGGGAAAGAGAGGAGAGAGGGAGAGAGAGAGGAGGGAGAGGGAAAGGGAGTGAGGGAGAGGATAAAAGAGGCTTAGGGTGCGCGGCCGCGCACCCTCAGCCGTCAATAGTCTATAAATAGGAAAAAAACGTTATTTATTTATTTATTTATTTTTTCCGGCCGTTTAGGGTTTAGCCGCCAGCGGCTGAACCCTAAATTTTGTTTTAAACTTGTTTTTAGGGTTCATGAGCCCTAAACAAGAAAGAATACAAAAACCAAAAGAGAATTTATTTATTTTATTTATTTTATTTTTATTTTTATTTTTTAATATTTTTTTGGTTTTTTTCCTCCACCGCCGTTTAGGTTCAGCCGCCGTTGGCTGAACCCTAATTTTTAAAATTTTAAAATTTCTATTTTTAGGGTTCATGAGCCCTAAGCAAAAAAGAAGACGAAAACCAAAAGAGAAAAAAAAAATTGGTTTTTTTTCCTCGGTGCGGATGTAGGGTTTGCGGCTGCCACAAGAGGTATGAAGAAAAAATAGAAAAAGAAGAAGAAGACAAGAAGGAAGACAAGAAGGAAAAGAAAAAGAAGACAAGAAAGAAGACAAGAAAGAAACAAGATAAAAGAAACAAGATAAAGAAAAAATAAAAGATAAGATAAAGATAAGAATAATAAATAAATAAAAGAATTGTTTGTTTACAATGAAAGTAATTGTAGAAAGACAAAAATTGTTGTTTTTTAGAGAATTTTTTAGACAAATTTTTTAATGCGTCCGGGGGCCAAGTGCATGATTATATGGTCAAGTGCGTAAATAGCGAATTGCGTGTTAATAATGATTTCCCACATAGTGATTGTGATTGGTTTACGCATTGTGTAGAGTGTGATTACAACAGTTCAAAGGTGTGGAGATGACAACCCCTAAACTAAATCTTGGATGTGATTATAGTGACTAAGGGATGAACTGAAGGGAGAAGGATGTGCATCCTCTTACGCAAAAAGCGAGAGTGGGGTAAAGATGAAACCCTCATACCCTTTGGCAGCAACATCGTCACACTTGTGCACGTAATTATCAAGGCCACCAAGATAGTCGAGCATGACACGCGGCTTGTTGGGCACATTACTGCCCGTGTACCACGAATCCGTAGCCATGTACAAAGTGGCTGCTGCAACGTCACTCGCATGCGCCACCCATGCGTCCTCGGCGTCTCCCGCAACCTCCATCTCTACGACGCCATTTTTCTTCACATGCGCGATGGCGTTCGCGATCCACTCGGCGTATTGCTCGATTGTGGGCGCCATGTTGGCGAACACCGACGGACTCTGCGGTCCCGTCACCAAAAACAAGTTCGGATATCCGGCCGTCGCAAGCCCCAAATACGTTCGTGGCCCCGCGGCCCATTTCTCTTTGAGCGATGCGCCGCGTTTGCCCCGAATATCAATCCGGTTTAAGGCGCTTGTGAGGGCGTCGTAACCCGTTGCGTAGACAATCACATCCAACACGTACTCTGTTTCGGAGGTCCTGAGTTCCAACGGGTTATTTTATTTTTACATTTTTTCAATCATTTGAATATTTAAACTTGAAATTTAGAAAGCATTTTTCGGCAACTTACAATTTTTTTTAAACTACAAATGCATAGCTTTCTATAGAATCCTTGGCTACAGCATACATACCAATGATAAGGGAAGATTATGGCAATCACATACACTATTTTTTAACCCAATTTTTCTTAAGGAAACAATACCTAAAAGCGTCAATGTTTGTAAAAGTGACCCTATCTACAACAATCCAACATTTTAGAATTAAATTGTCAGACCGTTGTTGCTTTTAGGTATTGACATTGACGCTATTAGGTATTGTTACCTTATAGCAATATAGCAAGCCCATTCTCAAGCAACAACTTGGCGATCAACCACAAATAAATTCGCTGACCTGATTCCCGTGGGCGTGATCTCCACGAGCGGGGTTTTCTTGAGATCCATCAAGTGCACGTGATCACAGTTGAAAGCTTCGTAGTATCCCGACTCCAGGCAAACTCGCTTCGTGCCGAATGCGTATCTGTGAATTATTTTCAATTTGTCAAGGGAATTGTATTGAGAATTTGAAAATTGAAACTTAAAAAACAGATAGCATTTTTAGGCAATTTAAAATAAAAAAATTACTACAAATACACAGCTTTCTATATTGTTGTTAGCTATTCGTACCAATGATAAGAGAAGATTATGGCCCAATTTCTCTTAAGTTTATAGCAACATAGCAAGCCCACTTTGCAAATAGCAAGCCCACTTTTCAAATAGCAAGTTGGCGATAAGGTAGGAGTACCTTAAACCACCACAACAGCTAAAACCACCAACTTCTACACCCTTTCTTCATTTTAGGGAGGAAATGTAAGTTTTCGGTACATGACTTAATTTTTGAGCAATTGATGCCTAAGGGCCGCTTCACACTATGACCAAAGATCGAGAGGCCGTCGATTTCCACCCATCAAATTGCAAGAAACCATGGTTTCGGCCTCTCGACCCTTCACACTAGAGGCCAAAGTCCAAAGGCCGTGGACCTTCAAAATGCTTACATGGCAACACTTTTTGACCAAGGTGACGGCCTCTCAAGAGGAAGTTTGGGTCCTACATTTTGCAAGACCCGTCACTATGGTCGAGAGGCCGTCAATTTCTTTTCATAAAAAATGAAAACTTTATTTTATGCCTATTTTCAGTAGATTTCTTTGGACTCTCAACAAAGCTTGGACTCTCAATCCCACGGCCTCTCAACTTGGACGGCCATAGTGTGAAGCGGCCCTAAGTCATGTAGTGAAAGCCTACCGATTTCCTCCCTGAAATGAAAGAAGGGTGTAGAAGTTGGTGGTTTTAGGTGTCTACCCTATATAGCCAAAAAAGAAAGAAAGCAATGAGCGTACCCCCGCGGTGTGAGCGATTCGGCCGTTTTAGGGTTTTTCACGATTGACCTAATTTTCTCATGAACAAACTCGCAGATCGTGTCATTCGCTTCCTTGTTGATCATCATGTCGGTGTAGGCGCAGATCGTGTGCAAGAAATTACCATTCTGGTACCCGATTTCGTACTTGGCTCTCCGGTCGTGTTCAGGAACCTCAAGTGCGGATTTCGTCGCGGTTTCCAGTGGGATTCCTGTTCTGGAGTTTCGCTGCGCGTCTCGTATCGCTCGGTAATTCGCCTTTGCAGTTGCAATTTCTTCCTGACTGAGAGGGCGATTGTTAGCTGGGAAGCAGAACACTGGGGTACGTTGGAACACTGTCAATTTCAACGCCTGTTGCGCGATAATGGGAACGATCTGCACGCCGGAAGAGCCCGTGCCGATCACGCCCACTCGCTTACCCGTGAAATCGATTTCTTGTTCAGGGCACTCCCCTGTGTGGAACGACAAACCTTGGAAGCTCTCGATGCCCGGAAACTCAGGCACCTTCGGGACCGACAGGCACCCCGTCGCCATCACCAGGAACTGCGTTGCAATCGTCTCTCCAGTGTCGGTGTGCACCTGCCAAGTGATTTTTATTTTTGTTTTTTTCATTTTTTCCATTGGCAATCTGAAAATTGAAACTTGAAAAATAGAAAGCAATTTTTATTTTTTTTACGATTAAGGATTTTTTTACTACGAATACATAGCTTTCTATAGAATTGTTGGCTATACATTACATTATTAAGCCCTAGACTTTCTATTCCTACTAAAGTTTCCAAGATTTTTCCTGGTACTCTTGAATGCTCTTTTCTTCACATCTTAAGTAAGTGTTTTTTTTTTTGATTCTTACTAAATTTCCTCAATACAATGCCAAATATTGTCCACAACATTCAATATCTTTCCGTGGCTCTCTCTTGCTCTCCAAGAGAATTTACAACATATGTTGCAAGGTAGAGTTGGTGAAGGCTACTAAACGTTATGTATGTCTCTCACAATAATTCCATGAAAAGTTACTACATGTATAAAATTCAATCCAAGCAGTAAGGGGTTCAGAACCCTACTGTTATAAAATGTTATGTACCAATGCTAAGGGAAGACTATGGCAATATACTCTATTTTTTTTTAAGCAACACAGCAGCATAGAAACATACTGTAGCGAGCCCATTTTTCCAATCGCATACATAAGCTTAGCCACAAAAAACATTCGCTAGTAAGTGTGCACCTGCCATGGCCGTTTGCTGGGAGTAGTACTGTCGTTGTAAACCGCACTGGTGACGCGCGTGTTGAACGTGATGTCCTTGCGGAGATCGAACCGGTCGGCGACGTGGTTGAGGTAGCGCAGAATCTCGTCTGGGGTGGTGAACTTCTCAGTCCAGTTCCACTCCTGCTCTAGCTCCGGGGAGAACGAGTACGAGTAGAAGATGCTTTCGATGTCGCACCGTGCGCCGGGGTACCTGCTCCAGTACCACGTGCCGCCCACGCCGTTCCCTGCCTCGATCACTCGCGTTTTCAAGCCCAAGTTGCGCAGCAGGTGGAGCTCGTACAGTCCCGCAACGCCCGCTCCCACGATCACCGCGTCCACCTCGGACTCGGACATGCTTACTTACTGATTCCGGAAAGCTCACGTACTTCAATTCAGCCCCTTGATTATTGCCACTCCTAGATTGCTTACCTGTTGTCTCCCTGTGCCTGCACAAGAATTCGTCTCATCAAGGTGTGCTCAAGGATTAGTGTGCAGAATTCCAAGTGATTGTTACTTGCAGGTGTGAGGTAATTGCACTCCTAGAATGAGCAATTGTTTTGGTTGTGCAATTCTGCACTAGAAGAAAAGAGGAACTTGTTCACTCAGTCTGGAGTGGGATTCTGAGTGAATTTGGCCACATTTGAGTGAATTTGGTCACATCTGAGTGAACATGCCCAGTGTTCAAGTCCCTCTTTTCTTCTAGTGCTGGTGGAAACATTTTCGTGGTGTTTGCGAGTTGCAAGCCTTATCTAAAAGCGATCTCTAGATTCTTGCCTCATAACATTCAGTAGCCTGGACGTGCTCTGCCTTTCCTTCATGCACTCTGCTCATCATATACATGCACTCTGCTCATCATATACATGCACTCTGCTCATCATATACATGCACTCTGCTCATCATATACATGCACTCTGCTCATCATATTGGGACTCCACCTGTCCAATTAGCATCATGTTGGGTGTGGAATGCTGTACGTTCTCATGTGGGGCCATGAATGGTATGCTGAACCGGACACAAAAACTTTTGGGTATCTTTTGACAACACTTTGGAAAATCATAGTTTATTCAAACGGTTTCTAAAAATTACATGCTATGATGCATTGGAACGTCTTTCCGTTGGCAACAAGACCCAACAACAGTTTAATAATTGGAACCATACTCAAATGTGATTTTAGACGAACATACCTTCTTCCAACTATGTGCAACAGCTGTTGGTTGACTACTGGGAAGTGCAGGCAGTCATGGTCTGAAAAACGCGATGTAACTCTGCCAGAGAATTGAGCATGATAGAGTTAGGTGGTACGTATCAAGAGCCCTCGTGTGTGTGCATTCTCTTTTCACCAGGGACAAAGCAGTACGTGAAGAAATGGCCGAAGACTACAACCCCTGAACACAAGTGCTTACCGGTTACGTCGACGAACTACATATTGAAGGAGGTGAAGAGAAACGAAGCCTAAACTGAAATGGATGGTTTTACAATTTCTCTTCAGAAAAAATCAGGCAAGAATCAGGCAAATGGGTGTTTGGTCGAGTCCTCATGTTCACTTACTGAGAGCAATTTTCGTGCTTATCCCTCCACTGAGCTGTACACACTACTAGCAAAGGCGTAGCTTCTCACTCAAAACAATGTCAAAGTTCATTGTACACACTTATCCTACGTGACAAATTGCACTCACCAAGTCTTGAGCGCCTGGGGCAGTGGCGCCGTTTGACTCACGTACCAAGTGAAAAGCGACGCCTTCTCCTTGTAAGTTAGTGACACGTTGTCTGACTGCTCCCAAATGAGTGACCCAGTTACTTCATCCAGGTCCATACAACGCCTGAGACCTCACAAGTCCCTTTCCATCAAGTGCCAGAGACACTGTAAACAAGTCCTTGCAGCTGCCAGAGTTTGTACCATCAGGGGAAGAGTTTAATCCATTACGGGAATATCGTCAAACAGCATGCACCTTATATTATTATGGTTTGTACACACAACAAACTGCAGGCTAAGGACAATAAGTGTCACACATTAGGAACTTCAAGGCATGTGAACATGGTTTCATGGTGGTGCATTGAAATGCAATTAAGATAATTTGATGCCAACCTCCACACAAACCTAGTATGGATTAAATGATATTAAAATGACTTGTATACAGCCTTTGGTGTTAAAATGGCACCAAAATAGTCTGCCCCAATTTTTCTCATGCACATTTTTTAACAAATCTTCGAAAACAACATTGAATTGGGACATTGAAGGGTTAAAGGTTAGTAGTAAGTTCTCTAAAACCACCCAAGACCCAATTTTGCACCCTATCATTGTCATTCACCCCCAATATCTCCCTTGAATTGATTCAATCTCACCTCACTTTTCAAAGTGAACAAATAGATAGATATAAACTCCGGTCCTCTTTCGAGGCCGGCGTGAATAAAGTGTCTGTTCGTCTTGACAATGAGCCAATGCCCACCGGACAAAGGTCCATTGGTACAAGACTACTCACCTCTTTCGAAAATAGACACTTTAGTAACCAGAGATAAATACTAGTAACACTAGTAAAATGCGTTAAATTAGGACTTGTGCGGGTATAAGTTGGTGTTTGTTTTGTTGGTGGTCGCCAAGTCATGATTCCAAGGTTGGTTGGAGAAGGGCGTTTATGTTACAATTGTGCGGTCCGGGTTCGATTCCCGTGGAGTCCATCTGAGCGTTTATTGTGATATACATGACTTGGTGCTGCTAGTGAATTATTCATAGGCACGAAAGTTTGTACCAACCAACCGGCCCCGTCCCATCTACCTGAGACAAGTGTGTACTGTGAGCTAAACAAACAGACAAAAAATACAAAAAGAAATAAGTAGTGGTCTTCACCATTACCTTCCTTTTGTTTGTTTGTTTTGTTTTATTCAGTAATCTGTTGGCAGTGGTTGGTTATTTTCTATTTTTCTTTTATGTAGAATAATTGATCCGGCATGATGTATAGCAATGGTGTTTATTTCTTTGAATGTGTGTTTAATGGCGTTTTCTGGTAATTTAAATTTTGTTTCGAGGAGTTTCATTGAGGGGATATGTGTTGTGCCTCTAGCTCCTGCCGTGATGACTATGAGTGGGTCAACTTTCCATCCTAAATTAATAATGTTGTTAATAAGTGGTTGGTATTTCTGATTTTTAATATCTATTGTTGTTTGTGGGAATCTGTCATTACAGTATGTAAATTCAATAAATTGAATTGTGAGGTTGTCTGATGGGTGTAATGGTGGGTCATTTTTGTATGGGAGTCCTTTTACGCAAAGGATGTCTGGTTTGAATCTAGCGTTGCAATGACATCTTTGTTGTTCACATGAGCATGGTAGCAGCCATGGGGGTACTGTGTTTTCTTGGGGGTTGTTGTTGAATGTTCCTGCGTTCATGAGGGTGTAGCATCTAGATTTTTGTGATGAGAGGATTAATTTCCTTAGTTCCCAAACTGCTTTGTTGTGTCTTTTGACTCTAATGGCGTGAATATGGTGATGACTACATTTTAGAAGTGTGTGTAGCCATGTGTCTGCATCTGCAGAGTTACAGATTGAACATGTTATTGAGGGGAATCTTTCTCTACCAAAAAATAGTTGTTTTCTAGCATTACTCATATATTGGCCGGTACGAAGTTTTAATATTATTGTTTTTTGTGAGTCAATTATTGTAGGATTGGACCAAAATGCATTGGATAGTTCGTTATCGATGTTTGGGTTCATGGTCCATTTGCTAATGTTGGGAAATTCAATTGCCATTTCTTCAAGGTTATTTTCTTGGTCGTATTTGGTTAGATATGTTTGGAGACATCTGACCGGGCCTTTATTTGGCCGTTTTATAGGTCCAGCCATATATCTTTTTGAAAATAAAATGGTGTTGTATGCGCATATTCATATGAGTTTGTGGCTCTAAAGTATTCTTTTCTGGCCCCCATTTTTGCAAGTTTATCCGCTTGTTCGTTGCCTTCAATGTTGATATGTGCTTTGACTTTGTGGAATGTGGTGGGTTGAGTACGAGTTTTTAACATTTCTACGATATCTGTTAGTATGGTTTTATCCGCGTGATTGTTATGTGTGGTTGGGTGTTTAATGTGTGTGTTTAGATTGTATAGGCAGTTAAGGCAATCTGTAAATATATGTGCCGGTTCGTCTGGGTATTTAGTAGTGATTAATCTAAGTGTTTTTTGGATAGCCATTAGTTCAGCTCGGAAACATGTTTGTAGGCCTGGTAGTCTTGCTGATATCTGCATGTCAGCCTTTGTAGAGTTGTATATTCCGTACCCGGCTTTTTCTTTTTTCCAATGTCCGTCGGGAGCTTGTTCAGGAGGAAAGAAGGATCCATCGGTATAGTAGCTATGTTGTGGTTGGAATTTAGGTGTAGTGTTTGTCACAAAGTTTGGTAGAGGTGGTGTATTTAAAGTGGTTAGGTTGATAGAAGGCGGGTATATGAGTTTGTTCCATTTTTTGTTTTTATTAGCCGGTGTGTTGTGGGGGGTACTTGGAGCAATTTGTATGTGAAATTGTGGAATTTGTAGGTTTTCAATTGTTGCTTTAATTGTATTTATTTGGTATGGTGTACCAATGTTGTGATCTTGGTGATGAATGCATAGTACGCGAATTGCTAGGGGTTCTGTCTTTGGTTTATGGAGTTCTTGTGGGATTGTTGGTTCTTCATATGTGATGGAATCTGCGGCGAAGTGGGCAATTATATGGGTGTCTGAAAAGGGCCCCGTGTGTGGGGAAAATTTTTGGTACCAATTTGTATCTGGTATTACCAGTATAGTGATGGTAGTTGGATCGGTTTTGGCTGCCAATCGTGCCCAGTGAATTGCTTGTTGGGCTGTTTCTTCATTATGTGGGTGGGCGTATCCTATGCCTTTCCATTTGTATTGGAAGGCGGTACCAAGTGATCCAAAGACTCTATCTCTTGCAAAGGGAGAGTAAAATTCTGAAATTTGTTTGGAACATGTTATTGGTGAAGAGAAGTATGAGTGGGAAATATTAAAGGAGGTAGTAATAGAGTCCAAAATACTAATTGGTAGAGTATGTTGTGCTGCTTTTAGTGGGTCTTTTCTGGGGATTTTATGGTTGTATCTTTGATAGAGCCATATTACTTCTTTTTCAAATGATTGTGTTTGCGGTACTAGGCCGAGTGAGCTATAGATTGCTTTGTTGTATTGTTGCCATAGCCATTTTAGTCTTGTGGTTGGTATAGTGATAAGGTGTCTACCGGTATCTTCAAATAGGTAGGTTTGTTCGTTATTGATTTGTATGGTGTCGTAATTGGAAATAATATCTTTTTTCGGGTTACATTCTTGAATGTGTATGTGTGTAAGCGGGGTGGATGTAGGTGGTGGGATGAATCTTGCATCTCTGCTTTGTTCAGGAGTGAAGTGTGTGTTAATAATTTTTTTGTAGTGATTGTGTTGTAGTTTTGTGTAGTATTCTGTTAGAAGTTCAATGTTGTGTGTAATGACTGTTGGTTGGTTGAAGGGGAAGAGTTCTCTTTGTGGCATCCATTTGTTGTATGTATCGTTATTTTGGAGAGTCCATTGACATAAGTATGTTATATATTTTTTTGTTATTTTATATTTATCTTTTGA
The DNA here is from genome assembly GCA_022496805.1 of Pohlia nutans. NCBI lineage: Eukaryota > Viridiplantae > Streptophyta > Bryopsida > Bryales > Mniaceae > Pohlia > Pohlia nutans. Next base: position 5,885,015 of record CM040090.1, read on the forward strand.
GGTATTTGTTTTGTGGTCTAATATTATGTTGATGGGAAATCTTATTGGGTTGTTTTTGACGTTGGAGGGTGGGTTTGGGTGGAGGTGTTGATGTGGGGCTGGGAGTTGAGGTGGGTTATCTGGTGCTCTAGGTAATAAATTTTGATTGTTTGTGATGTATCTTGGTTTTAGCGTCCGGGCGGGAGGGTGTCGTGCACATGGGTGTGGGCAATTTGGTGTGCAGTTTGGATAGCAAAATAATTGTTCAGCTATTTTAAGTGCGCTTTTTTCTAATTTGGTTGGTATTTTGTAGTATGTTTTGAAGTTTTCTGGTGTCATAAGGGTTGTTCCGTTGGGAAGGGTGATGTGTTTTATTTCGTAAATGTTATGGATTAGTAATTTATGTAAAAGTTTGAGTGATAATTCTGGGGTGAGATATGGAAGTTCATTTGATTGTGCTCGCTATTCTCGTTCCAATTCTGTCATATGTAGTTAGAAATTTTCATTTGTACTTTTGAGGTGAATTCCTCCAGCATTTTTTAATAGAAATAATGTACGTATGGTTGGTGAATTAATGCAATCATATTTTGTGATTCTTGGGATTTCTTCCGCGCCTCCATATTTAGCTAATATGTGATGTATAAGTCCTTTGTATATTATACTGAGCCTCCCCGGGTCGTTAAGTGCGTTTCAAAGTTGTTCACCAATGCATCGTAAGTATGCGTTTTTTAGTGAGAAAGCTTCAAGACCAAAGAGTTTGTGAGGTAATTGGGTTATTACATTTGCTGTACATATTGGTAGTCCACATATTATTTTTTGGATTCCAATGATTTTTTTGTCCAATTTTTTGATGGTTGGTAGAGAGTATGGTACTGCATAAAAACTGTATGCAATACCTGCTCTAATGACGGTGTCAACCATGCTAATTTTTTGTTTCATTGTGGCAGGGCAATTTGATAGTTGTTTGCATTGGTCTATTATTTTATTTGTGGTGATGTGTGTTTGGAGTTTCCATTTTAGTGAAGGTACTAGTTGAATGCCTAAGTATACGTAGGGTTCATTTTGATGTAAGACTGGTATTGGTTGATTTCTGTAAGATATGTTTTGGTTTTGAATATGGATTTTAAAGGCTTCAGGTTTAGTTTTGGATTTATTAGGACATCCTGTAATGGCGCATTTTTGTACTCCTAAATCCATTCCTGTCCATTCACAGTATTTGTCTAGTTTTTCTAGTTGGATTTGTAATGATTGGAGGTTGTTTGAGATAGCTGCTAGATCGTCTGCATATGCTGCTGAGCTAATGGTTAGTTTGGATGTACCAAATGTGTATCCGTTTTTACCTCTATGTAGCCACCGTAGAAGTGGTTCTAAGAATATGAGGAATAAATATGGGCTTAGTGTGTCTCCTTGGATGGTGCCTCTTTGTATCGGTATTGGTTTTGTTTTTCCGAAGTGTTCGCCGGTAAATATAGTGGTGGATTGTGAGTATATATTTCCAACTAGCATTACTGCATCTTCGGGGTAACCAAGGTCCTTCATTATGGCAAGTAGTCTTGCGTGATCTAGGGAGCCGAATGCATTTTTAAAATCTATGTATAGTAAGTATATATTTTGGTTTGTAAATCTTGCATCTTCTAGAGCTGCAATAAGGAGTTGGAATTGTCTGGATGTGCTTCTTTCTGCTCTAAATCCTTCTTGGCTATCATGAAGTATTTGATGCTTTTCACCGTATGCTGATAGTATTAATGTTAGAGTACTAGTGAAGAGTTTGTAAATTGTGTTTGCTAATGCAATGGGCCTATGGTTGGGTAGTTGTGAGGGGTCGCTCTTTTTTTATAGTAGTATGGTTAGGCTAGTTTTCTACGAGGCTGGTATTTGTTTTTGTTTGTAGCAGTGAGTGAAGAATAGATAGAGCAGTTTATGAAAGCTTTCGGGCATGTTTTTTAATATTACATTTGGGATTTTGTCTGGACCCGGTGTTTTGTTGTTGGCTAAGTGTTTTAGACATATGTCGTATGTTTCTTGGTCTAGGTATTCGTGTAATGGAGTTCCTGGATTTCTCCTTTTATCTATGACAAATCCATCTAGATCATGCCATGGGTATTGTCTAACTCCGCATGTACATTGTGGTGGGTGCTCTGGTTGGTAATAACATGTTGGGACTGTGGGTCTATTGCTAATTGATTGTTGTATGTGAATTTCATTTGCTATGTCTTCTGGACTGGTTAGTATATTATTGTTTCTATCCATGATGCAGTCTAATGGTGGTACTTCTTGGTTTTTGAAGACTTTCTTATTTACTTTCTTTGGGCTTTTTTCATATACTTGTCTATATTTTGATATGGCTTTCTTGATACAAACTTGGGTGTATTTTGTGGTAATTTTACGGGCTTGTATGTTTGCAGTTTTAGCTAGTTCTGCTAGCGTTTTAGTCCATTCTTGTTGGTTATGTTCTTGATTTGGCGGAGGGGGGATGGTGATATGAGTATGATTTTTTAGTTCTTCTATGATTGGGTGTGATTGCCAGTTTGGGGTGTTTTTTGTTATGTAAATTGCTTTTCTGATTAGATGGTAAGTAGATAGGTGTTTTTTCCATTTTCTTTGTAGTTTTCTTGGTAAAAAACCTCCTTGGAGAGACGTGCGGTTTGTTAGTGTTGGGAGGGGTGGTGCACTACAAGTTTCTTGGATTTTGTCTGATATTTTTTGTATCATTTGATCTAATTTTGTACAGGATGTTTGCCATTGGACGTCTGTTAGTTGGTCATTCATTAGTATTGTGGTGAGGTCGTTTATTTGGAGTGCATTTTCTTCAGAAAATTTTGTTTTAAATTTTTCAATATTTTCTGATGGGATGGGGTTTAAAATTCTAGGTAGTTTTTTAGTTGCTATTGGTTTGGGCCGTGCTAATAGTGTATTTGGTGGTATATGCAGTGTGACAGGTGAATGGTCTGAGTTTAAATTATGGTCATTGTCAGTGGTTGATGTGTATGGAGTATTATTTGGTGTTTTGATGTAGTATCCATCAATTAAACTGGTTTGGTTATAGTTTAAGCCTCGTTGTCTAGTGTATGGACTATTTGTTGGAATGTATGTAAATTGAAGATTGTCTGTGAATGCACGCCATTCTATCTATGTCTTCTATCTAGGGTGGTGTTGTGTTGAATTCATTTTGACGTCCAATTAGGGCAATGTCTCTATTAAAATCCCCACATAATATGTATGTGTGGTTTGGATGTAATGTAATTTGTTGTATTATATTTTGTTGTATTATTGGTATATATGGGATGTCTTCTATGTGTGAGGGCATGTACATGTGTATAATTAGTCATGGTTGTAGTGGTTCGTCATTGATTTTTATTATTTGTAAGTATGGTGAGATTCCTGCTGGAGTAGGGATTTTAGTAATGTTGCCAGGGTATGCATATTTTTCATTTATAAGTGTAAGGAGTCCTCCTCTGGCAGGGGTATATGACCGTCTTTGTTGTATGCATCTTGTTAGTGTAAGTGTGTTATTGAATATCAGTTTGTAATTAGGAAATAGGTTTTGTATATATTTAGTAGATTTTGTTGCGATTAATTTTGTTTCTTGTATTGTGATTATTGCGGGGTTATTTGGTGTGTTGGAGATTAGATTTTGGAGACTTGGAAGTGCTGTGTTTAAGGATGAGGCATTCCAAGTAATTAAATGTGTGTTGTGATCTGTTGTTTGTATTTCTTGGTTTTGGTGTATGGGTATGTCGGGTAGTGGAGGGGGGTGTGAGTATTCATGTAGTGGTTCATTGCATTTTATTGTTTCTTTGAGTAGTTCTATTGGTAGATATGGGAATTTATTGGTCATTGATTGGAGATTTATTAGTTCATTCTGTTCATTGATGAATTTGTAGATTTCTTTGTGGATAGAATTCGATGGTTTGATTATGTTTTGGTTTAAGTTTATAAATTGTGTATGTGGGTGTGGTGTAGAGATGTATCTTTCAGGTGGATTTTGCAGTGTAGACATTCTTTGTAAGAGTATTGATGTCCAGTCAGGGTCTGGTGTTTGTATTAACATATTGTCACATGTTTCCAATGAAGGACTAATTGTGGTAATAAGTGTATATAGTATTTGAGGTGGTGGGTAGTCTTGTTTTTGAGAGATGTATCGAGAAAGGCGTGGGTAGTTTGTGATTGATTCTTGTGTGTTTTTTAATACATGTGAGAATTGTTTTGCAAGATGTTGGTATTCTGGTTGGAGTTTAATTGTGCAGGGAATAAAGTATGTTTTGCAGCGTCTTTTATGTGAAGATGGATGTGTTGCTAATAAATCTGGCATAGGTCCTGGATTAGTCTCAATGTCACCAGATAGTAGAAGTAGGTGTAGTAGGACTGGGTTTTTTATAGACATTTTATATTTGTGTGGGTACTGGTATTTGTATGTGGTTTTGAACATTTTTGGTTTTTTTTTTTGTTTGGTAAAGAAACTATTAGTTTTATAGGATGAGTATAACAAAGGGGATTTTTTGGTTTTAGAGTTTTTTATGTGTTTAGATTGTTTGTTTTTGTACATTTTTTGTTTTATTTTGTTTTGAATGGTTTGTATATATTTTTGTTTATTTGTATTTGGTGTGTATTTTGTTAGTATTTTGTTGTTGGGTTCGATTGGTGTTTTGTGGAATATTTGTGTTGTTGTATAGTGTGTTTTTATTTTGTTATACATATTCTCTTTTTGGCCGAGGCCGGTAGGCCGAGGCCATTTTTGTTTAGGGGGTTTTCTTTTGTTTTTTAGTTTTGGTGTGTTTTTTTGTATTTGTTTTTTTGTTGTTTTTTTGGTACTAATGTTTTTTATTTTTTGAGGTATTTTTTGGTGGTTTTTTTGATTTTTTGGTTTTATATATTTTTGTGGTTTTTTAGTATATATTTTAGCATCTATAGATACTATATTAGTATTTTTGTTTTTTAATATTTGTTCTTTCTTTTTTCTCTTTTTTATTATTACTCTTTTGGTAGTATGTAAATATACTATTATATTTAGATTGGCCGGAGCGTTTTTTGACCAAATTAGTTTGACGTGTCCATGCTGCCATTTTCAATGGCTAAAGTGGTAGTACTCTTCTCGTCAAGGGCTTGCATTGTGGACATTAGTTGCCTTCGAAGTATTGCCATTTGCGCGGACAAGGTTGAAGATGATTTCTCGGCGGCTTTTTCGGCAATTTGGATTTGCTCACTTCTTAGTTCTTTCTTCATGGTAGAGATTTCTTCTTTAATTCCGACTATCTCTTTCATAATGTCGTTTTGAGGTGTCTCTTTTGTGGAGTTTCCTATTGCTTCTATAGTGTTTGCTAGGGCAGTGTTCACATCACTAAACCCAAGTCTTGTGAGTTCAGTAGCATTGGGAGCATTCGCACCATCTAGACTTCTAGGATGAGCCGTAAATTCTACATATTTGCCAAGAAGTTTTGCACTTTTCTTGACAAAGATCTTGTACACCGTTGCGTTGAGGCATTGGATGTTACAAGAGCCTAAATGCTTGCCATTCTTCTCATCCCTTTTGAAGAAGAAGCTCACCACGTTCTTTGGTCCAAAGTGAGTTTCAATGTTTGCTTCAATGTCTTCGACACTCTTTGTTTTGTTGAGATTCTTGGCGATGAGGATGAGTGCGTTCTTCCTTGCAATGTCGTCCTTTGCGTTTGCTCGGTCCACTAATTTGCCCTCCAAAATCTCGTGGTTGTAGCTGATTTGATGCTCCTTCATCCTTTGGGCTTCTTCCGGAGAGGAGGCTACTACCCAAGCATATTTGTTTTCTTTCTTTTTTTGAATGTTTGTTATCTCATATTCTAATCCTCTCTTGAAATTTTCTTCATCCATGTTTGTAAACAATTCATACCACTCCTTGAATTCTAGTTCATCACTAGTGACTTTGACTGAAAGAAGGTTGTTCAAGGCAAGAGAATCATAAGACTTGCAAACTTTGCCTCTTTTGAATTTGCCATCATCTAGTTTAAGGATGAATGGGCGTAGTCCTTGGAGAAGTCCCACTCCATCAATTTCGGGGGTTTTCAAGTGTAACTTGATCACCCCACTCTATTTGGTGGATTTGTGGTAGCACATGAGTGCGATGGGTTCCCCAATGACATTCCCAAGTTCTATGTCCATTTCTTTGAGTCTCTCTTCTACCATAGACATGATGGTGTCTTTTTCCCATTCCTTTTCCCCCATCTCAAAGAGGATTGCGATTTGATAATCAAAGGAAAAGTCAAACTTGTCAACCTCAACATTAGAAGGAATCTGTGTGAGGTTGAAATGTTGGCCATCCTTCCCATCTTCCCTTGAGTTGGGCCATTCCTCTTGAACAACAAAGGGAAAAGAAATGAGGGCAGATTGACATTCTTTTGCTTTTTTTTCTCTCATCCCATTCTTAACTAGTGTAGTCATTGGTTCGTTACTATCCATGGGAAATCCTTTCCCACGATTAGTCCAGTTCATAGCTTGGTACCCAAGCCAAAAGGGAGGGCGTTTCAACCCGGAGGTTGATTTGCCCTTAGCCTTCTTTTGGTTTGAGGCAGCTTGTGATAAAGAGGAGGAACGTTTTTGAGTTACAAACATGTCTACATCCGAATCATTGTCTAAGGCTTGGAGTTTATCTTTGTATCTTTGGGAGGAGGTAGAACTAGTGGGACGTTGAGACATGCTGAAAATAACAAAACTATGTGTTAAAATATTTTTTGGATTTTTTGAAGTAAAGAGTCTCTCCTTTTTATCCCATGATTTACTCCTCCCCACAACTTAATTTGTGGGGCCAAGTGGAGTATAATCATTGAGGAGACATACGTTATGTGAGTGGTTTTAATGGAGTTGTAAGATTGGTTAGTGTTATACAAGTAAGCATACATATGGAGGCACATTTTATGAAACATAACATGGGTTTTATGAGCATAGCGATTGGGACTCTTAGTTCTTTTCATCCAATCATACATACGCAAGGCATTACGATAGTAATGCGTTTTATAGAAATCTTTTATCCAATAATATGTCCAGACCTTTTGGGTGTGGACATATATCTTGTGCAAAAGGTTTACAGCTATGGCATACGTGTAAGAATTGGCATACAAAGTATTATACAAGCATACATTCAAGACAACGTGATCATCCATATAGACAATTACATGGAGACTAAACATGCAGAAAATATTCAAGCATACCGAGGCTTTGTCCTCTTTCAAGTGATTAGGGGCGTACATGGCATGGCTTGCATAATAAGCCTTACAAGTTTTAATACAATGGTTGATTAAACTCTTGCAATTACAAAGGATCCTACAATGGGAGTAAGTAGAAAGAAGAGAACCTTGCTTGCTGTTGGTTGTGTGCTTCGTAGTTGGTCTGTTGGAGAGCCTCCCCGCTCGACAGCAACGGAAACTCCTCACTTCGCCCTTCAGTGTGTTGTTTCTTGAGCTGGTAGCTTGCTGGTGCGGTCTGGCTCCTTCAGGCGACTCCTCAGTGTTGCTTCCTTTGTATGGTGTGGTCGAAGATGCAGTTGGAGAATGGGTCTTACTGGCTGCAATGTTCTGTCTACTAAGAAGGTGGTTCTGTCTACTGTGGTATTCTGCGTACTGCTTGATCGCAAAGGGGGCAAAGGAGGAATGTAGGGAGGACAAGAGAGGAGTTGAGAGGTGGAGCAGAGTGTAGTAACTAGTGTCGTATACTAGCAAAGAAGGCAGAGACAGTGAAGTATGCATGAGAGGTATCTTGGAGGCAGAGAGTACGAAAGTTTGGCAAAGAGTGGAGGTGCTGTAGGTACGAGAGAGGGAGAGAGGCAAGGGTTTTACAACCAAAGCAGACAGATGAAGTGGTGTTGCGTACCTCTGCTGCTTAAGTATGTGGTGGTATGGCTTGGGTCTGTTCGTTGTCTTGTTGGGATGTTTGATGTTTTTCGTGGTGTGTTTTGTCGTTACGTTGAACCCAGCTTCTTGCACGTTGGAGGTGAATGTGGGGGCGGTCGTGGCCCAGTCGTTGTGGCCTTTCCAGTTGTTGCAAGGGTCATGGCGTTGGCGTGCGTGTAAATTTGGAGTTTCACGTGGGAAGACCGGAAGATGTTTTGACGTTTTCTTCTGTTTCATTCGCACGATCTTCACGCATGCGGTAGGCCATATCGTTACGGCCACCGTTATTAGGTCTAGCGCCGAGTGGTTGGAGCCGTAGCAGAGAGCGCCTCTGTCGTAACTTCTGGGGCTTTCAGTGGAGGGACAGTTTAGCAGCGGTTTGTGTGGTGCTGAGTGGCTGACACGGCTACAGGAGACGCCTTTCCCGCAGCTTCTGGAGCAGACGATGTCGGGGCGTTTCCGTCGGACGTGCTGCTCGGACGATGGTGGGGCGTTTCCGTCACAGTTTGGCCTTTCGTGGTGCTGCGAGGTCGTGGATATATCCACGTTGAGCTTGCGGGTGTGGTGTCGCAACGAGGGCTGCGGTAGGGTTTGAAGAGTTGTTGTTGCCTTGGACTTAGAGTTTTTCCTCGTCTGCATGTAATTGGAGTTGTTCTTCTCTCGTACGCTTGGGGAGTTCGGGAGAAATTGTTGCAGCGGAATCAGAGCCTGTGGTTGCGCATGCACAAGCCGGGGTTGTTGCGAGCAGAGGAGCTCGGGGCTGCAGCTACGGTACTTGTTGAGCTTCTGCAACGTCGTTGTTTGCAGTAACTTGCCGTGTTGAAATTCTGTCGTGTTGAACTTCGGAATCTGGGTTTGTTGAGTAGGTTCGATGGGTACTGCAAGCCAATGGAATTCTTGGGCAGGCTGTCGGTGTGGGTCTCTGCTAATCAAGCGTCTCCGTCCTAGAGCTACTGTCTCACTTGTTGCCTGGTGCTGGTGCGTAACATGGCTCATGGGCTTCTAGGACAGAATTAGGGTTTGTTGTTGGTGATCCGAGTAGTATCTGTTGATACTGTTGTTATGCATCTTTGCATTTGCAGCACACATGCTTGATTCTGAATCTGTTCCGGATATGCTGTTGTGGTTGGTGTCAATGGCCTTGTTCTTCAGTGTTGAAGTGATCTGCAACTCATGAACCGTCTTGTGTTTCGGAATTTGTTGCCTGAATCGGGAGCAGCTAGCATACATATCTTCTAGCATTTTCGCATAGCTGGTTCTTGGTGGGCGGTCTTGATCTGCCTTGGTTGAATGCTCGTCCATGTCGAAAGCTCGACACCTTCTGCTTTCTCTGGCATCTCCTATCTTGTACTTGAGGACTTTGTTTCTCGCTGAGGGTTGTTGTGTTGGCTTTGGCTTGCGTTTGTTGGTGTTGTTCGGCCTGAAGTGAACACTAAATACATCAAGTGATAGGTGGACTTGGATGTAAATAGAGCGGTTTTAGGTACTTCAATGAATGACAAAAGATCACAAACGTCCAATCGTTCAGAAAGTGGATGATATACACAATAAAATACAATTTTCTCATCCGTCATTGACTTTTTGCAGTGTGGATCTTTTACTATGCATTTTATAGGAAGCTGGGTTCATGCATGTGTAATCTGATTAAAAAGGGGATGATTTGTGAAAATTTTATGCCTCATTTCATGTTGTAGTTATTCACCCAAAATTTGCTATGTTGTAGTGATTCACCCAAAATTTGCTATGTTGTAGTGATTCACCCAAAAAGATGCCATGTTCCCAACAAACTAGTTCCGGAGAGGAATGGAATGATGCCATGTTAGGGTTTTGCCTTTTATATGTGATCATTGGGTTTAAGTAATCTGAACATCTTGGAGAACGAGTGGCATTCCCTCATTACTTAGAAATGTGAATCTAAGTGAAGATTCTCTTTTTATCCAATTCTCAAAAAGATGCTCCATTGTACTACTCTATTACACCATAGTTGAATTTCTATAAATTTCAAGTGAAGCCATATTTTTCCAACAAATTCTTTAATTTCTATAAATTTTCAAAGTAATATGCCTTGAAAATACAAACCGCCCTTAAACAAAGAAACCATGAGCATCCCAATAAAATGCTCTACATCATTCAAAATTAGCCTATAGTTGATAGAGAAGTTACCCTAAACCATTTTATTTTTGTTAATCGGGCTTTCTACATTCAATTTGATATAGAAATCCAGTGAAAGAATCACCATATGGAAACATAATGAGAAAAATGCCACCTCATGTAGCCACCAAGGCAATGGATTGCATGGGTTGCAAGTCAAGCGAGGCCTTTGTGAACGACACGTAGTGGATGAAATTGCCAATATGTTGAATGAAAAAGACAAGATATATAAAAGGTTTCGTGAAAAGGCCAATATATTGGATGAAAAAGATAGGATGTATGAAAACAAAGATCCTTCGCTATGTTTTTCAAATAAACATATAAAATGTGAATCACCCATGTCTTAATTGCTTAACCCCTAAACGTCCTCATCCCTCTCCAAATTTGGAGAATTTCAAAAATATCTTATAAAATGTAGCTAAGAGCGATAAAAGCTAAACATATGAATAAAAGCTTAATTTGAACTTGATGTATGAATAAAAGATGTACATTTTGAATTTTTGATTCTATCCATATAGTTAGATCTATGATTGTTGTCACGAATATTTTTGTATAAAATTTGAAACTTAAAATCAAAAATCCATTTGTAATTTGATTACCAATAAAATATTGACAATATGTGGATGAAATGTGTTGTGATGAGTTGAAATGTAATATTGTGAGCATGATTATTTGTAGAGATTTTATGGTTGCTTAATTTTATAAGTTGATTTTTTTAAGAGCACTTTTACACTGAAATTTTTGAAATTTTGGGTGAACCACTACAACATGAAATGAGGCATAAAAGTTTCACAAATCATCCCCTTTCTAATCGGATCACACATACATGAAGCTAACTTCCCACAAAATATATAATAAAAAATCCAGATGTGCAAAAAGTACATGATGGATAAGAAAACTGTGTTTGATTCTGTACATCGTCGAATGGTAAAAAGTGGACAATTCTGTACAAAGTGGACGATTCGATGTTTAGGGGTTGAATGAATGGTAATAGGTAAATGAATGGCATGTGACAAGAGATGCATGGACCAGTCACTGATGGCTCAGGAATCCTTCTCTGCTTGTGAAGGCAACTTGAGTTGTCAGCCTCTGTCATCCCTATCGAGGCAAGGCCAGTCCCAACCACGTACCACGCCAGTATTACCACGTACTATTGGCAACACACTTCAGTGGCAGTTCACACCATGGACCATGAAGTCGGACCATGGAAGATGGCTATTTTCCATGGTCCGACTTCATGGGACAACTTCTATGGTTCGAGTTATTAAATAATCAATTTATAAGGTTTATGGGCCTTTTACTAGGTGTAAACCAAATGTGGATTAAGAGGAATGACCATGCATCAAAAAGTGAATGTGATGATTTTTTAGCATATGTTCAAAAATGACAGTTTTGGAAAAGAAATTAATCTTTTGTTTTTTTTTGAAATTGCTCATTAAAAAAATTATTATAACGGCATTTCTCTCCCATGGGTCCTTGCTTTTTCTATTAGACCGCCTCTTTTGCCTCTCTCAATGGAAAAACCGTTGGACCATGTTAGTGGATAATGTAGGCTTTAAACATTGTTTTTTTAAAGACCTCAACTCCGTTGATTACTTTTCTTTTTTCTTCCTAGTGTAAACCCAAGTCATCCCGGGATGAGTTGATGAAGCCAATCACAAATTTTAGAGCTACATGGGACGAGTTCTTGGTCCGTAGTGTTAACCGCCCCTCACTGGGAGTTCATGAAGATTTTGCCCAACGCTCTAGAAATTGTGTCAATGTGAGTGTTTCCAGTGATGCATAACTTAACTTTCATTGTCTGTGTCATCATAACATTCAATCCTTGCCTTGGCTCTATACTAGATGGTGTGGAATATAGCTAAGTGGACATGTGGAGATTCAAGGTGATGAGCATAGTGCATGAAGGAAAGGCGGTGGGCATGAAGGCTAATGAATGTTATGATTGCCACAATTTAACCAGCTTAGCTTACATTAGTCTCTAAAAGCATTTCTGTCTGTACTCTAGATAGCTTTCTAGCTCTAATTGGAAAAGTAGATGTGTATGAGATGATGAACAATTTGTTTGTAGGGAAACCCTGAATATAACAACCCAGTTTAGGATCACCCTCAAAACGACTCAATTTACATTAGTGTACTTTCCTTTTTTAGTTGCACATCATGATTGCACAATCCATATGTCGTGGCTTGTGAGTGGTTTACTTGCTATTTTCAAAGTCAAATTGAGTGATGTTGGTGGAAAACTCCATAGTGTGCCTTATAACTTTTAAATTAGTAACTAAATTATGTAATTAATTGAGCATTCAGTTAATTAATAATTAATTGGGATTAGTTGATTGAGGTGAAGCAGCATCCCATACGCATGTTGAAAGAGAATGACGAAGATTAAATCCAAAAAGAAGTTAAAATGATGTGCCATTTTTTTACCATCCTCTAAAATGAGGTAGTTAACAAGATGTATGACTCAATTTGATGAGATGTTCAATTCGTTAGCATTTTTCATAAACCTTGTAATGGGTGGGGGTATGAAGGGAAGCAAGAGATTTTTCTAAATTAGAATATTCCTTCAACTCTCTTCTAATTGGAAAAAACCACAATTCGTGACATACAACCTATGTGAGTTGCACAAAAGTTCCTTCGACGTGCCCAATGAATCTCATTGGCTAACCTTAATTTTTTTGGCAAGCGTGTCCGAAGTGTTGAAGCTGACTTTTAAAATTTAGGTGTTTCATTTTGAAAAATTCCCCTAAGTGAAGTTTAGATCACATGAACATAATTCCAATTGCGTTGGAACAAAGTCTTGTTTACCTACGACATTGTTTATTTTGAATAAAAGTTATTTTTTTTGGCCTGGACGGCTTGGAAAAATGGGCAACGATCACAAAATGGTCTCTTGGGAGTTTAGGGGCTAACTCCTAAGTAACACAGGGCTAAGGACAAAATCTAAATGTGTTATAAAATGTTACTTCTACAACCATGATGAAGTTTGGTTCAAAAGAGAAAATGAGAAGCATGATGTTTAGTAAATATCTATACGTTCAAAATTTTCAATTTTTTTTTAGTTAATCATTTACTGAATTTACAAGCATTTACCATTGAATATTTGAATATTCACCAAAATTATAGTTTTTATTTTTAGAATTTGAAATTTGGTATGATTGGTTAAAATAAGATTTTATATTCTAAAATTTAAAAAGGCAAAATTTTCAAAGGAGAGAACATCATCACTTTCTCAAAATAATAAGTTTTATAACACTAGGACAATATTGAAGTCTTTGTCACGTGAAAAATTCCTTAGTGATCCTCAATATTGCAAATGAAATGCACCAAACAACACTAAAACATGATCTCTAACCCCAATTTTGACAAAAAGTCAAAACTTGAAAATTGTCATTTCCTGACCATAGGCAGTCGTTACTCTTTGGGCTGCAACCAAAAAATGGTCGATTTGTCATTTAGTGGTTAAGCGTATATTATATTTGTAACAATTTGTAAAAGTTGAATAGTAGATTTCTATAATTTGAAAAATATACAACACTGAACTCCTTGATAACTTCAAAAGTGAATAATTTTACTATCATAGAGTGTTCTAAATGTTACACTCAAAAATGAACTAGAAAGAATAAAGAAAAACACTCACCTTTTAAGTTACATTCATATAGAACGCTCAAAATTGATTATAAGAATTAAATTGAAACAATTGCTAATTTTAGTGATCATTACTTTTATTTTATACATCTGATTTGTAATTGAATTACAACATATTTTTGGATTTCAAGTTTCAAATTTTATACAATGAGGGCCGCTTCACACTATGGCCGTCCAAGTCGAGAGGCCGTGGGATTGAGAGTCCAAAATTTGTTGAGAGTTCAAAAAAATCTACTGAAAATAGGCAATAAAATATAGTTTTTATTTTTTATGAAAAGGAATTGACGAGCTCTCGACCATAGTTTGTGTTTCCATTCCCGTCCGACCCAAACTTCCTTTCGAGAGGCCATCGCCTTAGTCAAAAAGTACTCCCACGTAGGCATTTTGGAGAGCGACGACCGTTGGACTTTGGCCTCCAGTGTGCTACTGGGTTGAGAGGCCAAACCCATGGTTTCTTGCAATTTGATTAGTGGAAATCGACGACCTCTTGACCTTCGGCCACAATGTGAAGCGGCCCTTATCATCTGGCGATAGCAACTGCACACGTAGCCGTATGAACTCCATACAATCTGAAATTCCAGTGACGACGAAAGTCGGAGCTGGTTTAGCCTTCATTGCATAGTAGGTTCGTCGTCAGGACAATCCCATGGAATTGGTCATGGTGACGAAATTTGGTTTCGTCTCCATGACCGTTCCAAGGCATCTCCAGGACTGTTCCGCTGCACTGCTGCTGTTGCTGCGAGCTCTGCGTTTTTGCACGAAAGCGCCGGCTATGGCGCCACGCGCAAGGCTGTGGCCATGTGTAAGGGGACGAGGCGGAGAGTGCAGCAACAGGGACTGAGGAGGAGGCCCGGGCCCGTGACGACGAGGGCCAGCAGCGTAGCGGAGGCCGCGGAGGTTGAGCTGAGCGCAGAGCAACAGGCGCTGCTTGAGAAGCGAAAGGCCATCATGCACGTGGAGACACAGTCGTCAGGGTTTGTGGTATCGGAGGTGGAAACCACCGGCCACCAGGACTGGCACGCTGCCAAGGTCATTGCCGTGCGCGACGTCGCTACCGGCGTCCGCTGCGAAACCGAAGTCTCACGAGAGGTAACTGAGCTCTGTATCACTTTTCGTAGGGTTTTCTGTCATTGCAGTGCTTTCTGTTTCTCTCCCATTGAAGCTCTTGCATATTCCCCTGGTTGAATCGCCTTTTTTCGTTTTGAGTGAGAGGATTGATCCAAATGCGTCATCACTAGTACTCCATGTGTAGAATGCATGTATTTTAGTGGCATCACTTTTCGTAGAGTTTTCTATCATTGCAGTGTTTTATGTTTCCTTCAGATTGAAACTCTTGCATATTCCCCTGGTTGAATCGACTTTTTTCGTTTTGAGTGAGAGGATTGATCCGAATGCCGTCATCACTTGTACTCCGTGTGTAGAATGCATGTATTTTTGTGGCATCTCTTTTCATAGAGTTTTCTGTCATTGCAGTGTTTTCTGTCATTGAAGACGGAGGGATGGCCTGTGAAGACGTTGATGGAAGCGCTGGACCCGCGGGTCGCAGGGGCGCTGAAGTGAGCAATGAATTCAATTTCACTGCTGCCGAATTAGGGTTTTATTAATCCTTGCTGGAGAAGATCTAATTCTCGAGCACCACCACCCCATTGAAATTTACACATTCTTTCTATGGAATATGCACTGGGTGTCACCTTAGCACCATCGTACCCTAATTCTCTTGAACATGCCAATTTTCTGCAGATGTGTTTGCTGTCCAAATGTTACAAAGCCAGTCTTAGTATCTTGGAGGACGATATATTTGAAATTGGTCAAAAAAGAACCGCACTTGTACCACGAGACTTCCTTAGGTATTGCTACTATGGGTACATTGCTAAATTTCATTATTATTCATTTTTTCAAAATATCTGCAGAGCAATATTTTCATAGTATTAGCTTGTAGTGTATCAACACAACCTTGAGGTTGCACTTGAATTCGGGCAGTAACTCAAAGATTGAAGGGCCAGGCAGGTGCGGGGGATTCTTGCGATTTGGTTCCGAAGGAACGGGATACAGGTTTTGAATGGACTAACGTAGCGGAAAGTTTAGTTGGGCGTTCAATACCAAGAATCCAGAAATCTTCAATCCCTAATGAGAGACCGGACGGTACAGTAAAAAAAAACCGCACAACTTGTATATGTGTTGTGCATTCATTGTTGACAAGTATCTACAAATATTGAACCACCAATATCTGAACATATCACACTATCCAACAACTATTAGATTAGTAGATTTGAATTAACACAACATCACAAGCTCACACTACTTAATTCATCAAGATGGCTAACTCACTACTCAATTCATCAGGATGGCTAATTGAATGCATATAATGTATGAAAATCAATTAAAGCATCAAAATTATGAAAAACATTTATATGTCACATTACATAGAAGATCAAAATAAATAACAAAATGTTTTCAACATTTGTTCATAAATGGAAACCATTGGATACTTGTTCTCATATAACCAAATAATATACATTACCATGCCATAATATATGATTCCAAAAACCTCAATTTTGTTTGTTACCACCGAGGTTACCACATGATATAAATCAAAAACTCCAACAACTCATGCCTTCTATACAAAAATATACAAAACCATATGCATACCACTATTATATGTATATATAATATCATATATACCATTTTCTTCCTATATATGTACCAATGTATCATAAGATATCAATCGTCACTGGTAATGCGGAGAGCAGCGAAGCCCTAGTTTATTATGTACTGTACAACTTTCATTGAAGTTAGAATGAGTGAGACGAAGAATCTGAAGAATATTACACTGCGCGCCGTTATGTATGTCTAGGAGGCCGGTATGGGCCACATGCGGGTAGCATGATAGTGCGGAGGGTATAGGCCAGAGGCGGGTATGACCTGTGCATGGATATCGGGCTGACGCTCTTCTTCGTACAAGGTGCCCGTCCGGCCGTCTTCTCACATCTCCTTCCGGCAACTTTGCTTCAGCCGCCTTGCCGCACTTATCTTGCCGCTCCTTGCTTTTTAACCGAGTTGTAGACGTTTTCCAGTATGGCTCGCGGCTCCTTGTGTCTTATTTTTGTCGTTTAATATATGTATTTGGTGTTGGTTTGTTTGTTGGACGTGGCGGGAATGAGGACTTCAATTAGATGTGCGAGACGGTTTACCGTCGCTGATCTTCAAAACTTGAGGCATAATCCATTCTTAACTGACCCGCTCGTCCTGATTACGTGAAGACGAGCTGTCTGTATTTTAGGGTTTATGTAATCGTTGGAGAGTTCGCGTGATGACGAAAATACTGCAACAAAATGAAGCACGCTTCTGATTACCGATATTTAAGTCGCTGATGAGCCTCTCCTAAAGCTATGGCAGAATACTTTCCAACCATAGAGTACCAGCGTCTTTAGGGTTAATATTGATTGATTCCGGATGTGATGATCGCAATTGGTCCGTGTTTCTGAAGAGCTTTCGAGCTACATGGAGAAACACCAGCGAGATTTGCCAACTGATCCACGTAGACTAGATTGCGATATGCTGTTTCTGATGATATTTGGGATCGTACCTGTTTATAGATTTCTCAGATCTTGGTGGGATTGTGAGTTGGCCTTCTCCCTATGATGAATATACCATGCTAATCATGATATTAAATGATTACAGAAAAGATATCCGTTGACTGAGGGAATTTTCTCGAAATGTGTAGCGAGTTTAGATTGAATGATCACGAGGAGGAAATAAAATTGCGCGGAAAGCAATAGCTTGTGTGGCTGCAAACCTCTAAGAAGTCCTGAGTGATCATTTGAAGAGTTAATGTTTTCTGTAGCGTTATATCTTGAGTTTTCTCGAATGCGATTTGTGTGTGAAGAATTGGTGAGAGAAGATCACAATGAGGATACCCTTTTGCGTCGAGGAACCCCGTGTGGCAGCAAACCTCTAAGAAGTGCTGAGTGATCTGATGGAGCGAAATGTGGTGGTAGGGTTGATGCTCAGTACGTTGTGGTGGTGCATACAAATCGCTAAGAGCGGCTTGGTCCTTGCTTTGCGGGTGAGGTTCTTGCTATTGCTCCTTGTGCGCCAGTAGAGCCTGCACACAACCTTGAATACTGACTGTCCAGAGGTCATGATTGACCAAATGAAAAGGAAGCATGAATTTTTAAAATTCCAAATACCAACAGTTACCACGGAGTTCCAGATCTTCCCACCAAAAATGTCAGCCACTTAAACCGGAGAATGGGGATAAACAGGTCTGGTTTCCACTCATCTCATCCCCTTTAAGATTTCGGTCGACGCAATGCAGCCAGTATTGACAACGGGTTTAATGTCAGAATTTGGTCATTTCGTTCAGCGAAATACAGGACTGCAACGAGCTGAATAACACATTATGGCTCTTTAGCATGATTGTTGGCATTCGGTAGTTTTGTACAATCTCCAAATCTCTTATGGTGTCGACCTTACTCATTTCCAGGAGGAAGAGCCACTTTACAAGAAAGATATAACTAAAATTCCAGTGTAAACTAAAACCAATTTCCCCATGTATAAGGCAGAACTCCAAGCAGAGCTGTCAACAGGCTTTTAACTACAAACGATTGTTTTTGTAAATCCGAATTGAGGCAGACAGGGGCATAACAATTACGATGGGGAGTGGCCCAGCTGTTGATGGAGTCCCATGGCCATGTTCAACATCCTCAACTCATTCTGGTGATCAATTCAGAGAGAAGAATGGACGAGCTTATTCAATGCATCACTACAAGGAGAAGGCATCCCTTTTCACTCCCTCTGTGAGTCAAACCGCACCACTTCGCACCCACCAATTTTTTGGTTGGACTTGGGTGAGTGTGATTTGTCACGTAGGACAAATGTGTACAATAATAAATAAAAAAAGACAATGAACAGGATCCTCCTCAGTGAGAAACGACACCTCTCCTTTGGTGCATGTACATAGAAAACACCTCCTTTCAAACAAGGACGTCTCCAGATGGAGGATGTCCCCATTCTGAAAATCCAACTCTCAGTACACCGGCGGAAACGCAGCTCTGGTCATCAAATTTCAATGCGGAGCACTGGACTGCCGGAGGCCAATTCAGTTTGAATGTTGAGTCAGGCAGGAAGTGATAATGCAATTGTACATTCTGAAAGGTGATGGAATGTGCAAGTTGGGATAGAGAGAGAGACACACCAGGCCAGGGAGGGCAATGTACAGTACATCATGCAAGAGATCAAGGGGTAATTTGTTTATCCCATACGCATTGCTGTAGCCCTTTACACTACTGAGAGTGTATAAGTAGCAGCACACTCCCTTCAGTGACTCACGCAGCCGGGTACCCAGCACAGAGCGAACTATTCTTTCGCCTTTTACTAAAGAATACCGTGCGCTGGGTACACTCACCGGCATACCCAAATTTTTGGACTGCCCCTGACGGGGCCCATCAATGTGAAAAACTAAACTGAGGCGATGTTCTCTAAGTCGGACAGCACCAGAGGCTCAAATCTGCGGTGGCACAAGCCTGAAGCCTCACTTCGAATTGTCAGGAATTTAACTTTGTGGTTAGAACGTAGAGGGGAGCATTTTGAACGGATGCCGCTGCTACGGTTACACCAGGCTGACTCAATCCCACACCGGCAGTTCCAGAGGGCATTCTTAAGTTACTGGCAATTTAATGATCGATCATTCCATGTCCCAATTGCATTTCATGTTTGATCAATGACTTGTCGCGAGACTTGAAGATCAACCAATGCCGTTTTGGCTCTGACGGCTATTTTGTTGGTGTATGTTGGGATCAGTGATTTTTTTGGTCAGGCAACAGTTTAGCATTTTTGTTGCTTTTCCATGGCTTGAAGAGCTGCATCCAGGCTCCTTGGGTGCTCTTTTCATATCAATATGAAGGTAATACACATGTGCTACCTACGTGATACTTACGCAATACCTGGGTGATACTTACTGTAGGCTACACATCTTGACTCCACTTCATGTAGTAGGAAATCTGGCTATCATTCCTTTTCGTTATTTTTCAAAAATCCTTTGGATCAATTAGCCAGCCCAAATTTTACGTCGCAATTTGGCTAAATATTAGCAACAGAAATCATTGGTTGGGATTCATCCCCTACATTGTTGGTTTCTCGATCATGTGTTTGATTCAGTTTCAGTTTTGCGGTACTGCACTGGGTTACTTGACATGCAGTGGATGTTATGGTGATCTCGAGAGATGTCCCATACCATTGGGTGGATTAGATGTTGACCCAGCCACACAAGTAGCCCTGAGAGCGAGGCTTGCATTACTTACCTGGGCGGGGTCGATCCATGATCCACAAGGTGGATGGCCTACAGGAGCCCGACCCATTGCACCAAGGGCCGGTCGACTGTAGTACCTTCCCACGGGAGGCATACACGTCATAATTTGTCGCAGCAGGGGCTCGCGTTCGCGCGGCCCCTACCCAACCTAATCGCTTGCAAATTGGAACGTCGATGATATTCGGGAGATTTCTTGGTGTTCTGGTGCTGTTGTTGTCTGCCATGTTTTCATTCTTAACCGTTGTAGTTGCCTCTTTTCGTCCGAGTCTTTGAATGTCGAGTTTGATAACTTTGGATCGAAAGCTCTTGGGCTTTGGACCCGAGCTTGGATCTCTGAAATTCAGGGAGTGCAATGCATTCATGGAGGACTTGGTCGGACAACATATGAGATGGAGATGCCACGTACACACATATGTGCTGAGCACAACCTAATGCATAAAATACCAACAGCACTGCGCAGGACTCGCCTCTTCACAGTTTTCATCGCATTCACCCAGCAGCCACTCTGTTTGTACTAGAACTTCAAGTACTACTTGAATCAAAAAGCCAACAATATGATCACAACAAAATATGCATCAGAAGGAGACTTTGTAGATTTGATCCCAGAGTTCCATTCAATTTCCAAGTATTTTATCATCTCTGTGTCAAAAAGTATCGCTTATCAAGATTCAATATTTTTTTGACGGCTTGATTAGTTTTCCATGAGTTTGACGAGCATGAAGCTCTGACTCACCTAATAATGAGAGGCCATTAAGCTCCTTCACATCTTATATTTATTTAGAGTGAACAAAGAAGAGTATATTAAAGTAAAATACATGGTGTCTTATTCAAACATAACTTTGCTTTTAGGATAACTCTATTGTTTCCGTTAAAAGTGCACATGTAATATGAAATGTGTGGCATGAAATTGTGATTATTGTAGCACCATAGCTAGGTTGCTGCTCCATGAACAAATATATAATTCTTTTTGAAAAATAAGGTTTGTTCCTCAAAAAATGAGTTTTCTTTTATTTTCGCTGTTGACACAAAAAATGATTAAATATGGCCCAAAATGAACCAAAATAGTTTTAATAGTTTTAATAGCTTTAAAATTATTTATTTAATTTTTGTTATTTGGTCCTCATAATTTCTGATATTTTTACGTTTTTTATTTTTTGAATTTTTTTGGTGACAGACCTATGATTCTACAATGTGAATTTGGGCTAAATATTTCATGGAGTAAACGATCATCAACCAGAACTGCAGTTGTGGGCAGGTACATTAATGAAACCCACGACAAGGTATGTTTTTCGTAAGAGCATGCCCAGCAGCTCCAGATCAAATAAGTCCACCAAGCATCAAGTTGAAGGCCATTTTAAACTTAGAGGAATGTTGGAATAGAAGTACCCCAGCAACAATCCTTGTGCGAACTCCAAGGCAGTTTATTAAAAGAGAAAGTAATTTATAACACTTGATGGCCTTGAAGTATGAGCCAATGAATAGGCTTCAAGGCCATTATCTTACCTTTGATTGGCAAAGATTCTTGCTTGGCGTGAGCAATTTTCTTCCTCCAAAGCTTCAGCATATGGCGGAGAAAACTCAAATAAAGCCCACTGCCAAGGTTTCTTGGTGATTGAGATGAGATTTTCTACTGCTGCTGGGCCCATGTTCATGCCAAACCTCCGCCACCTTGAGGTTTGACTGGTGTTTTTGCATGCTGCTGGGCATGCTCTAAGAGCATGCCGAGCAGCATCCTTTTTACACTCACCGACGCATGCAAGTTGGTGTGAGAGAATTAGGAACTTCCCCAGCAACAAACATCAAGCATGCTTAGAATAAAGGTCATTAATCAATTTTAAACTACTACTTTTGTCTCTACTTGAGACAATCATAATGATGGAGAAAAAGTTTACTAAAGTTATCTTCATAAAGTGGGAGCATGGTTTTGTCACAGAGTAAGACAAAGTGCTTGATGGGGAAATCACCTCCGCCATATGAACAATATTTGGAGTTGAAATATCAAACTCCAAACTATGAGAGGCACTTTACCAGTCAAAAATAGCGTTGGTGAGTGAAAAAAGGATGCTGTTGGGCATGCTCTAAGCATACCAACGTCTGCTGCTACGCACTAAAATCATGTATGAACATATCATTTTACAGCAGTAGGTTTCCAAATCCCCTACTACTTGGATCAAATTTTACAGGCATAGTAAAATTTTCTTGGATTCATTGGTAAAAGAGGACATTTGGCATTGTATAAAAGAATTTAGTAAGAATCAAACAAGGAAAACTTACGCTTGAACGTTCTTTTCTTCACGTTGAATGTAAGTTTTCCATGAAGAAAAGAACGTTGTGAAGAAAAGAATGCAAGTTTTCCGTGAAGAAAAGAACGATGTGAAGAAAAGAACGTTCAAGTGTATCCAAGAGCATCAGAGAGAATCTTAGAAACTTCAGTAGGAGTACAACGTCTAGGGCTTAATAGTGTAATGAGAAAAAAGACAATGCATGCACCCAAGTGCAGGTAACTTTTTCGTATCATTGTTTTGTATACGTGTTGTGTATGTTGTGCATGTGAACAGGGTTTTAACCCCTAAATGACGGAGGGGGTAAGGGCAAAACATAAATGTGTTATAAAAAATTACTTCTTCAACTTTGATGAAGTTTGGTCCAAAAGAGAAAATGAGGAGCTTGATGTTTAGTAATTTTCCATATAGTCAAATATCAAAAAATAGCTTTTTATCATCTCATAATGAATTTAGAAGCATTTAACTTCAAATATTTATAAGAATCACAGATTTTATTTTTAGAATTTGAAATTTTGTATGATTTGTTAAAACTAGACATTCTATTCTAAAATCAAAAATTGCAAATTTTTCAACGGAGAGAACATCATTACTTTCCCCAAATAGTAAGTTTTCTAACACTTGACAATGTAGAAGTGTTTTTCTTTGAAAATTTCTCCCGGGTGGAGTTTAACCTAAGTGACGGATCAACCATTTTATGGTCTCTGCCCTTTTTTTATGGGCTGCCCGAAATAGAAAAAACATTTTTATAGAAAATAAAAAATATTTTTAAATAGGTAATCAAGTCTACTTTCCAACCCAATTTGAATCATGTCAATCCGAGTTAAACTCCACCCGGGAGAAATTTTCAAAGAAAAACACTTCTACATTGTCTAGTGTTAGAAAACTTACTATGTGGGGAAAGTAATGATGTTCTCTCCGTTGAAAAATTTGCAATTTTTTATTTTAGAATAGAATGTCTAGTTTTAACAAATCATACAAAATTTCAAATTCTAAAAATAAAATTTGTGATTCTTATAAATATTTGAAGTTAAATGCTTCTAAATTCATTATGAGATGATAAAAAGCTGTTTTTTGATATTTGACCGTATGAAAAATTACTAAACATCAAGCTCCTCATTTTCTCTTTTGGACCAAACTTCATCAAAGTTGAAGAAGTAATTTTTTATAACACATTTATGTTTTGCCCTTACCCCCTCCGTCATTTAGGGGTTAACTCCGATTGACATGATTCAAATTGGGTTGGAAAGTAGACTTGATTACCTATTTAAAAATATTTTTTATTTTCTATAAAAATGTTTTTTTCTATTTCGGGCAGCCCATAAAAAAAGGGCAGAGACCATAAAATGGTTGATCCGTCACTTAGGGGTTAAGCAGTGCAGGAGTGACAACGATGAATTCAAAAGTAGGGCATAAGAGCATGCCCAACACCATGTGTTTTGGAGGGACCAACGACAAGATTTGGTGTAGTTCTCTCCATTTGCTTCAAAGTTTGGCCCAGCAACTACCAACCAACGCTAAATAATAGTTTTTGGAGCCAAAGTTTGAGGTTTCCCCGCCATCCAGAGAAGCTTTGGCGCAAGCAAATTCTCACACCAAGCAAGCAAAGATGCTCAATCAACAGTTAAATAACGAGCTTGAAGACTATTCACCGGCCCGTGCTTCAAGATCATGAAGTAACTTTATATAAAATCTTCATTTTATAAGTTGCCTTGGTGTTCGCTCCATGAATGCTGCTGGGGTACTTCATGTATTCCATTCCTCCATATTAACCCTTAAATGCCTGACCCTATTACCGTGGTGGAAGAACTTTAGACTGTATGCTATCTTTCACCATTATTATTGAACAAAAAATTAAATTTCATATTTTTCCTGCATGAAACCGAATGTCAACTGCAATATATGATTTTTTCAAAATTATTAATGAAAAATTCAAATTATCATGATTTTTCAAAGTGGTAAAAGCAAAGAAAATTCACATCAATTATAAAATATATTTTAAAAATACAAAAAACTTGCCAAATGTGTAAATTACAAAGAAAAACATTATTTTGTTTACCGTGCTCAAAAAATATTTTTAAATTTAAAAATACAGTGGAAAAACCTAAAACCGTGGAACACTGTGGAGGTGCCACGATAATAGACCCTGAACTTGTAATTGCTATAAATCATTCAATTTTAGGAATTTTTCAAAATTTCAAAATGGAGTGGAAACTAGACTTCATAAGCTACATTTTGTTAGTTGAGCTCAAATTCAAAAAATATCATTTCAATGGCCGAAATCGTATTTCAGCTGCAGCAAAAACTGATCAGCCAAAATTGGTCATTCAGGCGTTTAGGGGTTAAAAATGGCCTTCAAATTGATGCTTGGCGGAATTTTTTTCTCTGGAACTGCTGGGCATGCTCTAAGTTATCTTGGCAGTAAAATGGGCATGTAAGAAATGGGTAAAACTAGAAGTTACCATAGAGGACCAAAAGTACAGCAGATTTTTTCCCCTCGCATGAGCATGTGGCAGTCACGAAAGATATTACCTCAAAAGCGAGGACACCAACATGATGAAGAATGTTGGACGGAGGTCAAGAACGTCGGACAAAGACCATTCTATCCACAAAACTCATTCGTCCTCGTCATCTTTTGTTTTTTATGACAGGTCTCATGTGTTCAATTTCACTGTGAGCCAATGTCCGGGGAGAACCAACCTTTAGTTACAGGTGAACCAGTTGAAATTCAGAATTGCTTAATTGAGTTCATAATCTTAGGAAAAAAATCGATCATTTTAGGGGTAATCAAAAAATATTCTCTATTTTCTTAAGGTCTAGGTGGTCTAGCTCCAAAAAACTGGTTGGTCCGAGAAAATGTAGGATCTTAACTGGTAAAGCTAAATTTCTCCCTGAATTGTGCTGTGAGCACAGAGATCATTTATATGCATGTCAGATAGTTGTAGGCCTGGTGGTGGGCATTGTTTGCATCTCTGTCCATGTTTACTTGAAAATTTGATGTATATAACTGACCCTAATCACATTCTCTATATATGCATACTATGTGTCCAATGTGTCAAAAAGGACTTTCTAATATTAGTAGGGAGAGAAAAAAAAACAAAAAAAACAAAAAACGAAGAATTTTTCTTTCCCCCCTGCATGTCATGATCTTCTAAGTTATGTATCTGTGGGGTATGCGCATTCATATGTACACAAATATCAAGGTACAATGTACTGATTGCATCTGTATGGTTACTTCAACTAAAAACCGCATGAAACTTGGGTTAGAACCCTTGCAACTCGCATATCTTCAAAGTGACAAAAATTTGCTAAACTAGACATTGAGGAGTTAATATAGAAAAGCTAAATATTTAGTAGAAAAACCTGGATTCTAAAATATTATGTGTTTAAACGACCTAATTTGTTTCGCAACTTGTGGATTGCCACGTGACGTGTTTTTCTTAAGAAACAGCATAACACACTGTCCGAGTAGAGTGGGAAAGCACTTGTGCACTTTTAAGCTAGAAACTCTTGTTACAGTATCAGCAGACAAACAAGCAGAATGACAGTGGCTGAGTTTGAGAGACTTGCCGAGAGAAGGCCTCTTCAACATCTGCCGCAAGTGAAATAGAAGTTCCACCCAAATCTCTTCAATTGGGGCTAATTGTGTGCTGAACAGAAAAACTTACAAAAGCTCAAGTGAGAAAGTTTAACGAAGTTGTATAAATAACAAAGCTCAGTTACAAAGTCCCTTGGGAGACATGTACAGACAAAGAACTATGACTAGAAACGGGGTCAGAAGTGTCGTTCTATGAATAAATAAAAAATAGAAATTCCACCCTAGTCTCTTCAATTGGAACTTATTGTGCGTTTACCAGGAAAACCTACATGAGCTCAAGTAAGAAAGTCTAACATAATTGTACAAACAGCAAAACTCAGCTGTAACGCCCGTTGGGAGAAATGTTCTGACAAAGAACTAATACCAGAAACGGGCTCAGAAGTGTCACTCCATAATTACATAATGTGATTGCTCAAGGATCTAGGTTGCAAAATTATATAACGCAGACATTACGTTGTTCAACGGATTAAAGCCATTGCAACAAAAAAGTTCAAGAAACTCTAATTCCAAGTATAGCAACATGGCCCACCATTTTCTTCTCGGAGGATTAAAAGGTCTTGTGTTTTATGACAAGACGAAGCTACTCCATCATCACATCAGGATTTGAGCCACAAAGCAGCGCCTCCTTCCAAATGAAATCCTTGATATGCTCTTCCGAAATTGAGGGCTCCTCAAAATCAAAGTCAAAGGGAGATGAACAAGCAGGCTCATCATTGATGTCATGAAGCGTAGCCAAATAAGGGTGCGCCAATGCATCTTCCACTGCGTACAACAAGAAAAGCAGCTTAGAAAGCTAAGCAACTATATGAGCTACTTACAGTCTGAACAATAACATACATATGATGTACAGAATAACCACAGCAACCTAAATCTGGGTTATTTGATTACAAACATGACGAAGCCAGGCTGCTTTCTGCTAACAACCAACAAGAAACTAGCTGAGCAGTTACTTCTCACTACGAGCATTATGGTAACAAAAATGGTCAATTGCAGAAATTTTAACATTCACAATCCCGTTGCTGAAATAATACCTGTGATTCTTCTTGCCGGGTCAAAGACCAGCATCTTGTCGACGAGATCAAGAGCAGCACGGTTCATGCCTTTGAACTTCTGGGTCAAAGGAATTCGTGCATGTCGAGGCAGTTGCTTAATATACCGTCTAGCGTTATCGTTTCTCAAAAATCCGAGATCCTTATCTTCAGGAGTCCCGATGAGCTGTCATTTAGAAGATAGGACTAAGCGACTGATCGTAGCAGGAAATTGCAAGATAACTAATTAGTTTAATCAATGTCAAATCAGTCATCATAACTTCTTACGTCGCATTTATCGTTTTTATCCTGTTTCTCTGTTTTAAAAAAGAGAGGAAAAAAAACACCCTTTATTCATAAAATTAAAACCGGTGATGCAATGACAAACGTGAACTCCAGAATTTTGTTACTGTTATTTTGTGACAAGTATTGTATCTGTTATACAATACTTGGACCGACCCCCCATAATGCGCGGCTATCAGAGTAGACAGATAGGAGTCCAAAGTGCGAAAACTCCATAATGAGACAGAAATTTAGACCAGTAAATCATCCATACTTCTAAATCGATATATTTCATGCGAAAAACAAAGAAAAATAAACGTGAATTCAGACTCAAATTTTACAGACTGGCTAAGTGAATAGTTGGTTGACCAAGTACTATTTACATGAAACCAAAACACCGGAAACACCACACCACATTCAGAATTAGGTAATGGGATGTTGTCAATACCTCGGTGATAAGGCGGAGCTGGTGTACATAGTCTCTGCCCGGAAACAATGGAGCTCGGTTGAGCAACTCCATAAAGATGCACCCCACAGACCAAATGTCAATAGCAGCAGTGTATGCTGAACAATTCAAGAGCAACTCTGGAGCTCTGTACCACCTTGTTACAACATACTCCGTCATGAAATCTGTTTCAGAAAGTGTGCGTGCTAAGCCAAAATCTGCAATTTTTAAGTCGCAATTGGCGTTGAGAAGAAGGTTGGTAGGCTTCAAATCCCGGTGCAAAACGTTTGCTGAATGGATGTACTTCAAGCCCCGCAAGATTTGATAGAGGAAATACTGCATTCAAATTCATATTAAGACCTTTTAGCCCACGATCAAATAAGCGAGCTGGACATCTCTCCCCCCACCCCAATCCACAACAAGAATACCCCAAAAGCTTAAAACTTGTTTCACCAAAAAAGAACAATGAACCCTACTCAATCTGGTTGCAGTCATTTATTGTATGATTTCTATAACTGAACTTACGCGTCAACTAGCAAGATTTATCATTTTCATATAAATACTCAGGTCACAAGTTCACAAAAAACCAGCAAAACCTGGAAACTTAGAGGTGTGAATTAACCTGGCAGTGATCTTCCGTCAGTAATTGATTTGAACGAATGATCTGATGAAGATCCGTATCCATCAACTCATACACAATGTAAACGTCGTTGAAATTCTCCCTAGTTGGAGGGCGAATGATGTCTGTAATGGCAATAACCTGCTCCAAGTCAAGGAAGTAATGAATAACATACGTCAAGAAACCGAAGTACATACAGATGTTCCACATGACCAACACAACCAACAATAGATGTGCAGTGATGGTGATCTCACAAACAATGACAAGGAGACGGAATAAAAAAAACATGTGATTCTCCCATCTGATGGCGTATACTGCAATCAAAACAGTAATTTGCAGAACAGCTAGTACATTTTCATGATCCATATGCCGGAGAAGTTTTATTTCGCGCAGTGTTCGCTTCGCGTCAATTCTGTTGTCGAAGGCATTTCCAATCTTTTTGACCGCTACCTCTTCGCCGGTGCGCGAATCTTTAAGGGCACTGCATAGGAAAGAGACGATTCAGTCCAATATCCTGCGAAACTGTCAGGGTATATAGAGTACAGAAAACAGAAACTAAGTCGCAGCGACGTTATTGAATACTCTCATCCGAAGCGCAAAGTATTTCCTCACCAAAATTAATACATTAACTTATTTTTCGATATTAAAATATTACCAGACGTGCAAATTGCCCAATACGGAGGAACCGAACAGCTTTGGCGTTTTAAGTTCAGTACTGTTGCTATTGATTACATACATATTGTCTAGTTGAGGAATTCAATACTATGCTGTACAAATTTAAGAGCGATATCAAATAGAGACTGCACATAAAATTCAAGATCGAAATTGAAGCATTATGCAATATTGTCATAAGAATGAAGGCAGGAGACACGAAAGCCTTGAGCTTCAGAGGAAGGATTTCTTACCAGACAATGCCATAGGCTCCGCGCCCGATCGGCCGAATTGGTGGTTTGTATCTATTGGAAACTTCAAAATCAGTTCCCGCCACTGTGTAATTGACATACTGGCCTCCATAGGTCGGAACTCCGACAACTCTCAAATCTGCGGCTTTGCTGCTATTCTCCATGTCGTCACTACGCTCTTGAGATGATTCTGAGGATGCAGCAGCAAGAAATACAGGTATTATTAATCATTCTAACTAAATTACAAGAAGAACAACCACTGGTTGACAAGATGTAATTCTCTTGCTGCTAATAATGATATTGCAATCCTCAATCACACACTTCAAATTAGTGACAAACTAAAATCCTACACTCGTTCAAAAGCAATTGATGTCCGGGGAGAACCGACTTTTAGTTACAAATTAGCCGGTTAAAATTCAGAATTGCATAATCGAGTTCTAAATCTTAGGAAAAAATCGATCATTTGAGGGGAAATCAGAGAATATCCTCTATTTTCTTAAAGCCTAGCCGGAGAGAATGCTCCAGAAAACCGGTCGGTCCGGATCTTAGCTGGTTGAGCTAAAATTTCTCCCGGACTGTGTTCAACACTGACATGTCTACCAAACACTACAAAAAGCAGCAGCCACGAAGACAAATGGCCAGATAAGACACTACAAAACCTTCTCGAAATTCTGTTTAGTAAAAGATACTTGCAACGGAAGAAACATACTTGAGGACACAAAACCTGCAACAGAACTGATGCTTAATAGTCCAGAGATACTCTCTATCTGTCAATAGCTCCTTCCACGTCCAATTTGCACAAAAACAAGCAAGAATGACTCCTTGAAAAAGATCAACAATGAAGTCAAGCTTGACTTAGGTTCTACTTCAACCTCATCATCGCTTAAAACCTCTCCCGGTTCAGAAATCTAGCACGTGATCAAACATCCACTGGACACAAGCAGGCGCAGCGGGTTCACACGGTAGCAAGAATTAACTCACACGCAATCGAGTGGAGACTTTCTTCGTCCGCGCGCCGGCATCAGCTCGCAAGCCAGATCGAGCTTCCAACTTTACCGACAATCCGCGTCCAGGAAGTCACTCTGCGCACAAAATAAATAGTGACAGGCACATCGCTCTGCTGGTTCTGCAATTGATTCACACTTTCTTACTGGAACGAGGCCGTCCGTCTGAGGAGAGAAGAAAATAAATTATGGCCACAGCGCGAATTCGGTAGAGCAAGTCAAAGAAACCAGCTCGTGGTTGGAAAGATTCCCGAGCTACGGCCATGGCCATGGCGTCTCCCTGGAAGCGCAGGCTCCAAAGTTCGACCAGGTAAGAGCCTCTCCCCATGGGCCGCCCGTCCCCGCTCTTGGAGATAATAGACAACCGGTTCACTGTTCAACCTTCTCTGATTCTTCTCTAATAAAAGTGAGAGCGGGTCTCTAAAAGACAGCGGCCTTGGTTTGAGGAAGTGCCAAGCCCGTCCTATCGCTCTAGCACCCGTCCTCTAATCCAAAGCAGGAGCTAAAATTGGCTTATTCTCTCTGCAGAGAGTGGGCACGGGTGGCCCATGGGGACTCGCCCTAAGTGGCCACTTGCTTGCCCGGTGAGAACGGGGATATTATGAGTCCCATTGTCCTTTTCACACGGGTATTTGGAATTGCCAGTCAAATCTGCGGCACGTTGCACGCAGAAAGTTTCTCTATTGTTGCGTCACCCTGATGTTGCACTTGGATAAGATTATAAGAATAGTACAGTACACCTGCTGTAGTTTGGATGAAGAATTCGTTATTGGGGCGCTTCACGCTACGGCCGTCCAAGTCGAGAGGTGGAAATTCATGGCCAATTCATGTTGAGAGTCCAAAGACTTGGGCTTGAAATATATAATAAAATATAGAAATTGGAGGCTTCGGCTGACCATAGTGTGAAGCCCCAAATTATAAAGTTCAAGTTTTAAATGTCCAAGTTTTTGATAATTTTTTTTTAAAAAATACCATTAATTTATCAAAAGAATTTGACAACCTCTCAACCATGAATTGGATGTCCATTCTCATTCGATCCAATTCTCCCTCGAAAGTGTGCTACCTTGGTGCCAAAATTATCGAAGGGTGTTGCCAAGTCAGCATTTTGAAAGGCAATGGGCTTTGAACTTTGGCCTGTAGGATGAAGGATCGAGAGGCCAATTTCTCATTTTTTTTGCAATTTGATTGGTGGAATTCGACGGCCTCTCGACCTGTGAAGTGGCCTCCAATTATTTTGGTTTTAGTTGTGCCTTCAGAGAAATATACTGATTGCATATACAATAGTATGAAGTAAAAAATATTTTAATAATCCAAAGGAATAAAGGTATGTTTTCACTTGGTATTAAGAGTGATGTTAGTGAGAATTTTAAGAAATACTTAAGATGTTAACCCGTAAACGTCCCATCGTTTAGAAACTCAATCACAAACACATTCAAAGCCTTATAACTTACTCAAACAATCTCGGATGACTTTCATCTAATTCATCTTCACAAGTTTATTAAGTTTTCTACCAATCAAAGTAAATCTCTTGTGATGGGGAGATGTTGAGAATATTGGAGAGACCTCCAATTGCAAGTAAGTCAAATTTGTTGGGTAGATTTTGTGCTTGCAATGGTCCTGTCATGTACACCTCATGTACATTGGAGCCATCCAAATATCTATTTCATCTCAAATTCACCTTAGAGTCGGTCCGATACATTTCCGACACTTTTTTTTGCATATTTCCAATTTAAATTAGGTTTTCATAAAACCCGATATCGTTCCAACATTTAATCATTGTCAATACTACAACAGTTGATTCAATAGAAAAACTACATCAAATGAATAGTGAAACAATATCGATAATATGCCATTGATTTAGTGACAATATGATACAAAATTGACATCCACCGAAACAATGTTGATTATGTATTGTAAAATTGATAATACGATTACTATCGATTTTGTGTCAAAACATAATTGGTATAATGTTGAAACATTATCAACCCAATATAAAATCAATTGCACAAATAAATACTATGAAAAAAAAAATTCATTTTTTTTATCATGATCGATGAGCACCCTCCACCACACGGCAACTTCTCATCTAGCCAGATGGCAAGCTCTGACACCTTCACCATTCTCCCCTGCTCCATGTCCTGCCTTATCTAGACGCCAGCATGAGTATCGAACCCTGGACTGCAACATCAGCAGTGCAACACTCTACCTTGACTGCCTGCTGACTCACACTAAACGCAGTTCCGAATCCTGCTGAATCCAATGAGATTTGTTCCACATCAGCTCCTTCAGAGCAAAATTCCTTTATACTAGCCGTTCAGTTTGACTGACCTCATAAAAGAAAGAAAAGAAAGCATTCCTTCCATTTTTTTCCTTTTAACCCCTAAACGTCCTCACCCCTCTCCAAATTCGGCAGTTTTGCAAAGATGCATCATAAAATGCAACGCAGAGGGATATTTTGAACTTGATGTATGAATAAAAGTTGTACATTATAAATTTTAGATTCTATCCATACGGTTGGATCTGCGATTGCTATCACCAATATTTTTGTATGAATTTTGAAACTTGAAATTGAAAATTCTTTTGTAATTTGATTACAAATAAGATATTGACAATTTGTACATGAAATTTGTTGTGATTGGTTGAAATGTAATACTCTAAGTGTAGTGATTTTTGGAGATTTTTTGTTTGCTTAATTTTATGAGTTGACTTTTTTAAGATCACTTTTACACTGAAATCTTCCAAATTTTGGGTGAATCACTGCAACATGAAATGAGACATAGAAATTTCACAAATCATCCCCTTTCTAATCGGATCACACATGCATGAAGCTAACTTCTCATAAAATATAGAATAAAAATTCCACACTGCAAAAAATCAATGATGGATGAGAAATCTGTGTTTGCTTCTGTCCATCGTCCACATTCTGGACGGTTGGACGTTTAGGGGTTAACCCCTAAACATTCTCACCCTTTTCAGATTCAGTTTGGCACTTTTTCAAAGATGCATTATAGAATGCAACTAAGAGGGATATTTTGAACTTGATGAATAATTAAAAGTTGTACATTATGAATTTTTGATTCTATCCATACGGTTAAATTTGTAATTGCTATCACAAATATTTCTCTATAAATTTTCAAACTTAAAATTTAGAGCTCTTCTGTAATATGAAATATGATTACAAATAAGATATTGACAATCTAATGATGAATTTTTTTTGAGATAGGTTGAAATGTAATACTCTAAGTGTAGTGATTTTTTGAGATTTTTTGGTTGCTTAATTTTAGTAGTTGACTTTTTCAAGAGCACTTTTAGACTAAAATCTTCTAAATTTTAGATGGAACACTGCAACATGAAATGAGGCATAATTTTTTTACAAATCATCCTCTTTTCATTCTCTTTTCTAATCGGATCACACATGCACAAAGCTAACTTTCCATAAAAATTTCAGTAAAAAATCCACACTGCAAAAAGTGCATAATAGATGAGAAATACAGTAGGAGTTCAAATCCATACATCATGCAAAATATGCATAGTTGGGCGGTTAGGGGTTAACTCTTTAAAGATTAGAGCGTTTTTCTTCCAAAAACATTCCAATGCTAATATTTTTACTCCCTCTTGCAAATTTTCCAACCTTCTAACGATGGAAAAAAATACCTCCAAAAAACCCATCCTTGAAAATTTCAAATGCGTTTGATCGTGACTAAATCAAAAAAACCTTACTATGGAAACCTTTTGCACTTCATTTTCACATTCTATACGATGTTACTAAGTTGCGTACGAATTTTTGTTGCATTTAAAGATGTTTAGTATGTTGAAAAACACCCTGCACTTGTTGAGGGTTTAAAAGTTTAAAAAAGACTCTTTGTTTTTGGAATTGCAATATTTTACTTTCGTTATTTAAAATACGAATCCAAACAGTGAAACACAAGTACATTCCATCTTCTATAGAATGGCAAAAACAATTTGAAAAAAATATAAATCTCCAAGTTGTATTTGTGCAATAAACTTATATAACTTACAACTGTTACAAGTAACTAACATGGTCTACTTTGTGGAAGTGAAAAAAAAATTCAAATATAATTACTCAAAGAGTCTTGAAGTTTTTTTGACTTCCACAAAGTGTACCATGTTAGTTACTTGTAAGTTGTATAAGTTAAATTATTATGTTGTTGTTGTTTCATTCACTAGCTTTTTTAATACATTTATTTATGTGGTAGAATAAATTGTCATCAATCATTCATATGTCACCTTTATCATCATCAAATGGTTGATTTTTTAGGAAAAAAGTTTAAAATACAATTATTATTGCAACGACATTGTTTTAATACTAAACTAATGCAATTTTTACAAAAATTGCATAACATATCAATGTCGTTTCAACATTGTTTTAGCATCGTTTCAACACTAGTTGAACCTATGTCAACTTATCATCGTAACGACAAATGTAGTGACTTTAACATAAAAACACTATCGTTTTATCATTGGTCCGATTGTTATCGAACCGGTGTCGAAACGGCGTTATTTTTTTTTAAATATATAATTTGCTTAAACGATGCCGTTTTAACTTCAAGTCATTAATACCAATGGTATGATGTCAAAACTATGCTAAATCAATAAGATAAAACCCAATGTTGTTTCAACGCAAATACAATGCCCATTGTTACGAAGCTTATCCGATACATTTCCGACACCAAATCGATATCAGTTTCGTATCAAAAACCGATAGGCATAGGTAAACCATTGGAAAAGTGTCGGACCGACTCTAAGGTGAATTTGAGATGTTATGATGCTAGCATCAACTTGTGTTCAAAAGGTCGGTATGTTTAAGAAATAATTCCTAAACGTCCCAGCATCCAGAAACTGAATCACGAACAGATTCAAAGCCTTGCAACTTTTTCATACAACCTCGGATGACTTTCATCCAAGTCACCTTTATCAGCCTATCAAATTCTCTACCAATTATGTCCAATAAATATCTTGTGACGGGGAGCTGTTGATAATATTGGAGAGGCCTCTAACTGCAAGTATGTCAAATTTTTTGGGTAGATTTTATGCTTGCGATGGTCATGTCATGTACACCTCATGTACATTTGAGCCATCCAAATATCTATTTTTGATGCTAGGTGTTCAAAGGGTCGGTACGTTTAGGAGTGATATGAGTAAAAAGCAAAGCAAGTGACGGTGAGGAGGACGCTGCCACGTTGTCACAGGAGGCCACCCAGGCAGGCACAGGGATGGGTGGCCATGGCCATGGTGTGCTCACTCTCTGGATAAGCCCATCGCCATGGCCTCAACTCAAGGCGCCACGCCCTGCAACTCCCTGTGCATTCTCACTCCCCTTCGATCATCGCAGCTATGGCGGCCCTGTCTCCTTCGCCCCTGGCCCCCTGCAGCGTCCGAGCCTCCTTCGATCGCCCCTCCACCTCCACAACAACCTTCAGGACCCCCGGATTCCGGCACCACACGGCCTCCTCCAAGGGGGCCGCCATTGCTGTTGTTCTTCGTAAGCGGACCGCCGTGGTGGCGTGCGCTGCCGCTACTACTGGTACGTGGGAAATAAATGCCACACAATTCTTTTCACCCGGCACCCACTGTGTATTTTCTGTAGTGTAGGAAAATTGGACCCCTGCTGCAAATCATCTGTTTGTGTGAAAATGACTTCAGTTTGACACGATCGACACGGTTGGTCTTGTAGTATAGAACGAGAGCTTTAAAATGATGTATTGCAATCAGAAAACCGAGGTAAAATGAGAAAATGGCACCGTTGCAAAGATGGGCGTTTTGACGCTTAGGGGTTAATGGTAAATTCTTAGCATTCATTGATGATATTGGTCTTGTAGTATAGAACGAGAGCTTTAAAATGATGTATTGCAATCAGAAAACCGAGGTAAAATGAGAAAATGGCACCGTTGCGATGATGGGCGTTTTAGACGCTTAGGGCTTAATGGAAAATTCTTAGCATTCATTGATGATATTGGTCTTGTAGTATAGAACGAGAGCTTTAAAATGATGTATTGCAATCAGAAAACCGAGGTAAAATGAGAAAATGGCACCGTTGCAAAGATGGGCGTTTTAGACGCTTAGGGGTTAAAGGTGAATTCTTAGTATTCATTGATGATATTGGGGCGTGGTTTGGTCAGGGCAGATGTACCTACGGTGGCTGATACCAAGGGCGCGTTTATTAGGGATTACAGGAAACCAATTCCGAGTATTTACAGCAATGTGATTCAGGAGCTTTTGGTGCAGCAGCACTTGATGCGATACAATGCGACCTACTGTTACGATCCAATTTTCGCTCTGGGATTCGTGACGGTTTATGATCAGCTCATGGACGGGTACCCTAACGATGCCGACCGGGATGCCATTTTCAAGGCCTACATCACGGCTTTGCACGAGGATCCGGAGTTGTACAGGTTTCTGTTCAATCCCTACTTTGTTTTAGGTCAAAACTTGCATATGAATTGAATTATAACTGAGGTTTTGGCAGTTTTTGATGAAGATGAGCAATGCTTGGGAGTTGTAGGAAAGACGCCAAGAAGTTAGAGGAGTGGGCAGCTGCTCAAAGTGGAAGCGGCATTACAGATTTTACAAGTAAAGAGGGAGAGGTGGAGACGGCTTTGAAGGACATCGCAGAGCGTGCGGCAGGCAAAGGAACATTCCATTACAGTAGATTCTTCGCCATAGGGTTATTCAGGCTCCTTGAGTGCGCTAATGCTTCCGACCCTGCTGTACTGGAAACCGTAAGATTCATGTCTCTGAAAATTTCTCGTGAAACGTGCTCCTTGTATAACTAATTATTGTCTTCCATCCTTGACATTGATAAGACATTGAGGGGGAAAGCATTCTGAGTGGTTTCAATGCTTCACTAAAATACTTACTGGTTGACAGCATGATTCTCCAGTTATCTTGAACATAGTGCTTAATACAATATGATTTTTCTGTCCTAATGTTAAACGATTAGGCAATCGTCAAGCATATTGAGCCTCGTCATGTGGAATTATTAGTTTTGCATGAATGTTGATGTGTGGGGGTTGGTGTTTGCGTACAGCTCGCCAAGGCTCTGAACGTCAACAAGCGGAGTGTCGATCGGGACTTGGATGTATACAGGAATCTGCTTTCGAAATTGGCTCAAGGAAAAGAGCTGATCAAGGAGTATAATGAGAGGTGAGATTCATGTTGCTTATACTCAAACCTCTTCATTATGACCTTCCCTAAAACGACGTTCTGGAATATCTGCACATTTGACTGTAGTACACTTGTCACACATTCAATATATGTCATGCAGTCAACTCTCCATAATATGAAGATATTATTGCTTCAAGTAATATACATGTGACAAGTCATTTCTGTGACTAATCCATGCCTGTTAGGGCTTTGCAAAACATGTCATAATAGAGAGGGACAACTGTAGTGAAAAAGGTGGAAAGAGTAAAGAGGTTGGAGTGTACATTGAACTGAGAGCTTGGGGGTTTGGTTTATAACATGCGTAGCCAAAGGTGGTTGACCATTTGCAGTTTCTGATGATGTTACTGTACCTCTACCAGGGAGAGGAAAAAGGCAGCAGAGCGAGAGGCCGCTGCAGCAAATGCTAAGTCCTCTGCTGAGGCTGTTGCAAAGACCCAACCGGAGGGAACTAAATCTGAGTAGGAGTTTGATTTGTCGAAGTTTCTTGTCCATCCTTTTGACACTACTATTCTTCTAGTTGGATCGGCTACTTTTGGCAAGTATCGGCTACTGCGGCAATGTTGAGCATGCAAGAGAGTGTTCATGTTTATTGAGGATGTACCATGTCGGACGTAATTATGTAGTTAGGATAGTCAACACGCACAGTCTTGAATAGCCAGTCTGTACAGATGTGTAAGCTCTCTATGCTCTCCGAATACACGCAAGAGAAGTAGGTTGTGTTACAGTCGCTTTCAGCAAGCAAGTAGGAACTTGTTACTTTCTCAGTTTTAAGTCCGTGAACTGCTAATAATGGAGAAATGCTTTAATGAATTTGTTTTTAGGCATCATACGGGACAAGAATAGTATGTACCTACATTTTTAGTATGTAAATTACTCTATATTTTGAGGTTAAAACTCAAACATACTCTAAATTAGGACAAGGTAAGCCTAAGGGGCTTAGTTTTGAGGGAATAATTCAAAAACTTTAGAAATAATCCACCAAAAATTGTGAGGATTGTCCCATTCAAAAGGTAGTGAAATTGCAGTGTTAGATTCCTCGCAAATGTATGATTGTGGTTGTAGGTGCAATTGAGGTGAATCATGGGGTGGGGAGAGAGTTTTTTTTCCCAAGTGTTTTTCTTCGTTGGACCAGGCACAGGCGCTGGACACTTCAAGGGGGGAGTGTAGGTTCAAGGGCTCTTCAAATGTAGTTGAAAAAATTTAACGAGTCAACATCAGTGCATGGGTACTGATGCTCTAAGAGCATCATCAATGCAAAAACGGCATCAAGGCGTTGTATCACAAATTTCCAGGCTGGTCTGCGGGGCCGCCTGTGTGGTGTTCTGTATGTTGATGCTTCCTCTCCAACCTGCGGTCCCAGACTAGCACTGTAAATCTGCCACCTCATCCAAATCTGCCACCTCGTCCACTTGTGGCCACCGAAGCAAGTGGAATCTCCATCTTTGCCATTGTGGTTGCGTTGACTTCTCTTCTTGAGCCAATGTAGCGGGCACAGGAGAAATCATAAAAATAACGGGCAAGAGTAGATAAGTGGCGTGCGCAGGAGCGAGAAGGGCGGTGCCGTTCCTGCACTGGAACGGCCAAAAACACGTTCGGAGCCCCCCCCCCCCCCCCCCCCGCAAAAAAGGTAACGGACATGCGCCTTTTCCTGCTGTGGGTTGATGATGCTCTAAGGCCTTTATTGCTCCAAGTTCACATTAAGCTTAAAACTCTTCCATCTTTGATGGGTAGGCCAAGGAGGATGCTCTAGCCAAAAAAAATGGATCAAATTCCTTCGACTTGTCTCCAATTTGTCCCTATGTCCTTTAAAAGTTAACCCCGTCTAAATGTGTGGGCCTATGACCATAGAATCATGTTTTACATGTCACTCAATTTTTCTACTACAAATGAGATAAGTATTAAATTTTATATTTTTAGTATACGAAGCCATGTGTCTACTACTAATCATGAACTTTTCATAAATTTTGGTGAACATTTGAAATTACTATGATTTTTTGAAGTGATTGTAAACAAATTCATATCAATTACAAAATGTACTAAGAGATTCCAATTTTTTACCAAAGATGTAAATTAAAATGAAGAAAATTGCAGTAAATGAAAATCATTCATTTATCTAAATTTAGATTTTTTTGCTACAACTTGGAAATACCCATTGAACTTGTAACTCCAACAAAACTCTCAATTTTCAGAGTTTTTCAAAAATTCAAAGTGGAGTAGAACCTAGACTTGATAGCCACTCTTGTGGCTAAAAAAAACTAGACTTAGTAAGCTTCTTTTTATTAGTTAAGCTTAAATGAAATATTACTCATTTTCATGGCCTAAATTGAGTAAACATAGAAAAACATAAAAATTCAAAAAACTACATAGTGAACCGTTTTTACGACTCTTTTTGTAATTGGGAACCATGTAAAATCCAAAAATACCTTAAATGTGTGATTCTCTCCTTGCCATTTGATTGTTCAACCATCCTCGATACTATGGTTGGTTGTCCTAAAACCACCAACTTAAGCAATCTGAAGTATTTTTGGCAGTGCTAAATTCAAAAAATATATATATGACCGCATTCGAAGTAGGTTTTGATGAGGATTGCAAAAATTTGCAACATCTACTTTGCATTTGTCAATTTTAAACAAAATTCCAAAGTGGAAAGTAACCTGTGACCCATACATCACATACCAATTTCCTAAAGTTCACACTATGTTGTTCCTAGATCCACTCATGAGCTAAACCCAAAACCACCAACTATTTCTTTGCAATGCTTGGCATGCCATTGGTCTACTTGAATAGTGAAATGGTGATTTTGATTTTTCGTGAGCACAACACATTATACACAACCTAAAGACCTTTGCTTCTCAAAAACGCCTCCTGTGTTGGCTCCCGTCCCAAAAACTCCCGCACTATGACTGCAGCGTCTTTGGTAGCTCCAGGAGCAAGAACCTGGCAAAAGGAATTAGGGTTTAGGGTTTAGGGTTTAGGCCAACAAGCCTCAAGATCACTTACGAAGTTTCACAAATGTGTCAATAGAAAGAAGACATCATGTCCTACATTTTTTCAACGATAGAAACATGTTTTATAAGTTACCATAACTGACTATTAGCTTCCAAAGTGGATTTTCTATTTTTAGTTTGGGCACTTCGAGTTAAAGCCTCTTCTAGATGATGTTTTAATTATCTTCTCCTATTAAGAAATCTAATGAAGAATATTCCTAGCGTAACAAAATCTAAAATTAAGATAAGTACAAATGCAATCAATCACTTACCATGTCTCGATACTCTCTGCCAGCTACCTTGCTAAGGACGTTGCCCTTGAACTTGGTTTCAAACATCTCTGCGGAAAATACCTACATGCAAGAAGATAGCACTTAGTTTTCATACCACTTTGGAAAGTTCAAAGCTCATTTTGCAATATGCATGCAGCCAAAGATTCACCATCAGAATGATCTTACTAAGCCAATATTGACGGTCTATAAAGAGCACTGATTCAAACTCAAGATAAGACTTCCACTAGACATAGCCAGTAGAATATACAAATTCGCAAAAGACACCCTGAAGGCTTCAAAGGACCAAACTTAAAATATTTCTTGAGAAATTTAAAACGTCAGCAAGGTCCAAAAATACCAGATATGGCAATACCATCTTGCTACCTAATGACATGGAAGGAACGGTTTTTACCTCACTCCAAAGATAACCGTAGTACGCGGCATCGTAGCCACCCGCCATATGACCAAATGAGGCACTGAAATTAGTGCCCTCCAGCATAGGGATTCCCTCCATCACCTGCTCATGTAGTAGCAGTTAATGGACACAACCTTCATGTGATAGTAAAGGGAGGTTACTGGATAACAACAAACAACGTAAATGCTACTGGTGTATGTATTGCTGGTGTCACAAATCTCTAATGGACACGTGTAATGTAGGAGGTTGAAACCTTGGGCGTCAGGTCTTTGAGAATGGCAGCTGTGTCCGCTTTGTCTCGCATGTGTATTGACTGGTCGAAAAGTCCTGAAGATATCACAAAATAAACATCAGCAAGAATTGAAAAAATCACCAATATTTATCTTGTTGTCAACTACGCAGAAGACTCAAGTATGAACCTGCCAGATCAACATTCTATAATCCTCAAATAGAGAAAAAGACAATGATGCCAATATCTCAAGACTATGCATAAAAGACAGAAAGAAATGGATGTATCTACCAAACAGTAATTGCCGTTTGGTGAGAAGCCCGGCATATGCACGCTTTTTCTTCATCAGAGCTTCACATATGTCCTGTGGTAAAGGTTGATCCGTATCCTGCAACCATGTTCCTAACATATAAGCACAAAATAATTCGGAGGCTTAAAGCAAAAAACGAGATTGCACAAAACAAAACTATAGATTGACAAGGCAGATTCTGTTCCTTGGTGAACTATCGACTAACAGTACAAGATGTAAAATTCCACCTTGTAATGACCACTCATCATCTTCAAAGAAGCACTTTCCAAACACCTGCAAGTAACACAGAGACAAATCAAGCCGCCGTACAGTTCACTTTCATATTATCACTATGGAAAAGAAGTTTTGCCATGTAGAATCATGGAAACTAAGATGGAGAAAGGACCACTTGAAGGTAACCAAAACAACCATAAAACCACCTACTCAAACACACGTAAAAAGTATTCTACCAGTTTTCGAGCATCTGACTGGGTGCCTCCACAAAATCTTCTTCAACACGCAGTCCTGAAAACTTTGCAAACGATGCACGGCTGCAGATATGATGCATCTGCAAACGAGGAACGCATGGAAAGAGAACCCATCAATAAGGACTAGATTGTATAATACTGAAGCCCACTTTCAATTATGCTCATTAAAGAAGGAACAGCCAGATGCTTACCACATGTCCAAACTCGTGAAAATATGTCTCAACCTCCGCATGCCCTAGCAATGAGGGTTTCTCTGCAGTGGGCTTGGTAAAATTCGCCAGCATCGCTGCCACTGGGAGCTGAATCAGATTACAGGAAGAAGTTAACTTTACAGAACAAAAAAATCATGTAGATAATAGTTCTGGCTACCATTCTATGAAACTTTATTGTATCCTTAATGAAATTCTCCATCGGAAAATTAACTTTTTCGATAGAACATCAGAATCTAAAGTATATAGAGTAATACCTGACGAGTGCCATCTTTCTGGACACACCCTGGCTGCAGTGAGCACACACATGCATGCGTGTATTTCCCATCCCTGGCCCAGATTGTCAATGATTATGATAAGACATTTGGGCAGCTGTCAAAGCTTGAGATTACACTTCATAATTTTTCGAAGTAAACTGACTGAAACGAAAAACCCCCTTAAAGTCGTGAAAGGCCAGCCATTATTTCAAGTCTGAATGAACATTTCAAGCACTCATCACCTACCGAGGGTGGAGGTCAAGATAAAAGTAACCCATGCGTTCCCCTGTCTCTGCGTCAGTCACAGCATACTGCTGAACCTCTGGATGCCACACCGTGGGCTTTGCAACCTCCTTAAATTTCAAACCTGCAGATGCACATAAATGGCAACACTTAGAAAGTGGAGTGTGAGAGAAAATCGGAATCATTTTCATGTCAATCATGATTTTCCTACAGCTCAAATAGAGTGGACTCAAAGAAGCAAATTTCTGGTACATGATCCGGAATCTTTTGGTACATGATCCTGAGCACCAAGACAACTAGGCGATTCCAACAACCATAGAATACGATAAAGAGCCACAGAAAGGTGCTAGAAGGCTCTTAAATATATTCTACGCTACGACAATGACCGTTTCCTCGAATTTTTTTGAAAAAAGTAAATTGGTAAGAAGTTGGTTTAAAACTTTCCAAAACCCAGAGA
The DNA here is from genome assembly GCA_022496805.1 of Pohlia nutans. Classification (NCBI taxonomy): domain Eukaryota; kingdom Viridiplantae; phylum Streptophyta; class Bryopsida; order Bryales; family Mniaceae; genus Pohlia; species Pohlia nutans. Next base: position 5,928,150 of record CM040090.1, read on the forward strand.
AAGCGATAAAGTGCCCCAGGGACCTTTTTCAGAATTTGGAATAAATACAAAATTCTGGTACACGAGCTGGGACACCAAGACAGCAAGGCAATTGTGTGCTGAGTTTTAGACACTGATTCTCACTGTGGGATGTAGATACAATGAACCAATCACAAGATGAGCATCGAACCTAACAAGTCTTGGTAAATCTGAAGCAGGCCAGCCGTGACGACCTTCATAGGGAAGTACTGCTTTACTGTCTCATAGTCTACTTTAAACTCCAACTCTTCAGCTTTTCGTATGTAGTACCTAAAATCTTGAAAACCAAAAGGTTCATCACCTTCCTCCTCCCTCTGCTCAGGCATGAGTGGATTTACGCACATAAATCGATGTTAGAGCAGTGTCTGCTAGTCACAATTCTAGACGTAAAGATATGCTCTAACGTTCTCCACCGTTGACATCCAAACTACTTACATGCACTTAAGAGCCACAGTAGCAGCGCCTTCATTACATTTCAATGCTGAAAAGTACATACCTTCATGGCATCTAGCTTTGCAAGCTCCTTCTTAGCAAGAGGGGAAATTTTTTTGGATATATTCTCCAGGAAACTTTTCACCTAAACAAGAAGACAAAACATCAACACCTGATAAGATGGCTATTACATGCATGGATCGCTCTATCATACTCACTCATGGATAGAACATTGCTGTGGATACATCTGTAGTCTAAAGTTGATTGCCATGAAATATTCAATGATCGAGAGTATACAAAAGGAAAGGGGAATATTACCTTCGCAGGAGACTTGGCCATGCGTGTAGCTATGGCATACTCTGCGTGATTCTTGTGACCTAGCAACTGTGCCATTGCATTTCTCATCGCCACCTGGTATAAACACAAACCAAATGACCAAGCCCAACTAAGTATGTAAATTGCCTAATAGTCCCAGCCCGTGTGAATGAGCAGTACAACGTAGTTCTTCGGGTCAAGCACATACCACTTTCTCCAAAATTGTCACATTCTCGTCCATACAACGCTGATCATAGGCAATTGCCACAGCTTTCCTTGTACTTCCCACCTGCCCAATGAAGATAGCGCAACAAAAGAACAATTAAAATAAAAATCAGGAGTAAAGAAACATCTATAATCATATGTAACTCCCACCTCAGAAACCGTAGACTCAACAGCAAATTATTTGCAGGTTCATCGCAAGGAATAACTTCAGAAGGATAGATATCACAAGTAACCATTGGAATCTAGCTCCTTTAAGTTTGCTAATCAGTCTACATCATCCATCACCATAGCCTCACTTGTGGAGTTGAACTGGCATACCTTACATCGCTCCATAATAGGAAAGTAATGAGGATACTTCAGGTTGATTTCCAGCTTGCCTTCGCTATCACGAGCAAGTTCCTGAAGAGCGGTGAAAGAAAGAAAAGACGCAAAAAGTACCACACACTAACTCAGAACAGACTACACAAGAATGATGGAACCATTTAATACTTGATTTCAAACAAAGTTGCGACACTGGCCCCGTGCTTGCAATTTTCAAGTTTTATAGAAGTACCAAGCAAGATTAGATTCCTACAGAAGTACAACCTGAATGAAGTCCGCAGGTAATCCTGCTAGCTCACTTTCAGTGAAGTAGAGGCGTCGATTCTCTTCATTCATGTTCTGCTGGAATTCGATGCACAGCTCGCCAATGGTGGTCTTCAAAAACTCGACCTTCCTTCTTATGTCTGCAGATAGATTCAAACCCAATCTCTCATAATCTCTGACCTGCAACAAGCGATATCATCTCCACTAATAAACATCCAAATTGCGCAAATTGGAAAAACCTACTAATTTCAAATAAAACCTACTGGTAGTTAGTCACCCCATGTGCACAAGCACAACAGTCAACTTTGTTCAAAATTTGAAATCCAATATACATTAAAATCCTCTTTCATGTGCACTACTAGTGGGAAATAGAATCATTTTCGTCCAATAAGTAATACTACATGAATTGTACAACCAAAGTTGAAGGTGTTGCCGTTACACTTCTACCTAATTACGGGAAAAGGCGAACTCACCAAACGGTCCACAAATCGCTGGGCTTGAGGGCTTAAAGGACCCTTCTTGTCAGCAAAAGCCTTCACAACACGATAAACATCTTCGCGCATACTGCAGAAAGCTCCGAATTGTAAGACACAAAACCATATATTACAGCCTTGTCCAAGAATGAGTTTTCATACACCATCAAAATACATAATAACTACCTGCACTTTACATTGTAGGCGTCAATTCTCTTCTCAGCCTCAGAGCTCGCATCTCGCACTTCCTTCGAAGTAGACACGAGCGCAGGAAACACACAGCTTTGAACCAACGCGAACTCCTCGGCCTCTAGATTTGCCAATGGAGCAATCACATTCTCATAGCTCACCTGTGACCAAAAAATCAACACAGGAGTGCGGTTCTCAAATATATCAACAAGTGCAGTGACAAAAAAACAAGGAGTTTATATGAATGAAATTTTCTGCACTGGTAGCATCTACTTAGCTAGCTCCAACTCTCACTAGTCTGCCGCCCCTCACCTGGGATCCGGACTGATCGTAATTTTTCTTACAGCACTTAATGAGCATGGTTACCAATCTTTCAAGGAAAAATAAATAAAAGTCCAACACCCCCACAACAAGAATAACAACCGATTCAGTAGAAACAAAAAAACAGGGTTTTACGTACTTGATCGAGGGGAACAGCAGCAACGGCGTCATGAACACTTGTGGACGTCGAAATTATCTGGTCGGCGACGCGGAGAATGTCGGAGGCGGAGAGTTTGAGGCGCACCTTAATGCCGTCGGAGACATCTACCAAAACAAGCACAACAAAATTCAAAAACCCAAAATTCAAACCCTAAAAAAACCAATCGCAAGATCTTCAGATCCAGTGGCAGGCTCACTGACTGACCGGAGTGGCTGCGACGCAGCATGCCCATGACGACGCGGGCCGTGACGGCGAGGCCGGCAGCTGCCACGCCCACCACGGCGACCTCCTTCCGTCGCACCATGGCCAACGATCCGCGCTTCCCGAATGTGGGTGGCCTGGCGGAGCTCAGAGACGACAATAGAGAAACAGAAGATGCAGAAACACAACGCGAAGAAGAAGAAACAGAAGAGGAAGCAGAAGAAGAAGAAGAAGAAGCCCCAGCTGCGAGGAATGGAACAGGGCGTGCGAGAAGCAATCCGCGCGTGGTGACAGCGGGAACGAGAAACCTCATGCCTGGCCCCTGTTTACTGGGACTTCTTAATAAGCTAAAGTGGGTCTTGTACTACAGTATCAATGACTGCCTAATGACCGCCTACTGCTGTTAAAATGTAACTTCTTACTCCCTAAGCTCCTCCACCCCTTCCCGTTCTCAGTTTAAGCTTCCGGTTGCTCAAACAGTTCAGGATTCACACCATTGTTGTTGTTCGTTTCAGTTCGATTTTCCTGTTGTACAGTAGTAGCACAGTACTGTAGAACTCGTTTTCATTGATGATCGTCGAGAGCTGTGCCCTAACTTAAATTCTCTTGCTGGGTGGGGTGCAGTGTCTGATCGATCGAGCTGAGCTCAGTTGGGTTCCCCCCGGGCCCGGCCAGGCTGCAGTTTGCCGGTTCTATAGTTGGCCACACCAGATCCTTGCCACCACTTGAGTACCACTTGAGTGCCGCACCCCGTTTTGGTCTCTCCCCACACCTGGATCATTTTTATACCTCTGCCACCCACACTATTTCTCTCCAGTTCTAATAAACTATTTGTTTGTTTAATGTTCAAAAGTTCCTTGGTGTTTCCTTTTTTTCCCTCCCATTTTGGATGCATGCACCCACTGAAATTACCCAATAAAGGGTTCAGTAGCCTTTGTGACTACTGCCTTTCCCCAACAAAATGATGTGGGATATTCCATATCACATCAGTAATATAGGGGCAGGTGGCATTAAGTAAGAGCAATCAACCAAGGTGAACAATAATTGAAAGCACTCACTCAACAGTGTTTTGTAATTGTTTATATGATTCAATAATCGATTCAATTACAAATCACTGGTCAGTCCATATATCAAGGTGGATGAAACTGAAAGGCAACGTCTTGGAAGGCTACTTAATGTTATGTGAAAAACAGCCCTTTATGGTCCAAAATGATCTTAAACTACCTAGGTGACAACTGTAATTTTTTGTTGTGCAATGGAAATAAAGCATCTTTCTGTTTCAAAAATTCAAACAAACAAACAAACAATCAGCCCTTTCATACTTTGAGTGAAAATTACAATATAAATATACATTTTGAATTGGTTTTCATGTGGTTGTGCTATTGGCCACTTATATATTACTTGTAACAAGTATTTCGACATTAACCCCTAAATGTCCTTTCCCCTTTCCAAATTCGGCAGTTTTGCAAAAACGCAACTTAGAGGGATATTTTGAACTTAGTGTATGAATAAAAGTTGTACATTATTGTACATTTATTGTATGAATAAAAGGGTTATTGCCTTGTGATGGTCAACTAGCAATTGTTGAGGTCCTTTCAAGAGTTTTGGTCCTTCAAATTATATGACTTCGATTGGTTCTATTAAGTTAAGAGAAAATATATTTTGGAAATAACACTAAAGAGAATAATCGACTTACCAAATACCAACACAACGTGTGTAGGAGAGACCACTACATTGAGTGATGTTTCACAAGATTGCATACAAATTTTTAAATTCAAATTTTGTATTCAATTCTCAATCAAATGTTTTGCATAAAGTCTCATTGGAAAGCCGCTAAGGATGTGCTTTAAAAAAACTATTATATACCTTTTAATTCAATTTATTTAATGAAAAAAAGAAGTTTGTAGTGGCAATGTGCAAACACAACACAATGGAAGCTTTTGATAATGTCACTAATTTAATGCTAATTTAAATTAATGGAATTAGCAAGATATTAGCAAGTTTTTAAAATTGAAATATTCATATTAAAAAAGGGAACATTTTGTTGGGCTACATTAGATGAAGTGAAAAGAAAGTTTAGTAACACAAGAAGAATGATGATTAATCTGTCAAAACAACGAGGCTAACAAATATAAGACGTTTGCAAGGGCTACAATTCGCGTTGAATTATTTCATTCGTTTTTCGTAGTGACAAACATAAAGAAGTCTAGTACAAGGCAATGCTTTGATTGCTAATAGTTTAAAAAACAAAAAGCATCCTTTAAGGGCACTCATTTACAACAAATACAAATATAGTCTAAGTAGTGGCCACCAACAATCTTAAGAAAGTGGAAAATTAAACAAAATCTTCAAATGTAAAAATAATAATATAATTTCAATGTCTGTATTTAAAACCAAATGAGCAAAGACGACTAGTACAATGTAAGGAACTCTTTTACATGAGTAGGAATAGACAAATCACCAATAAAAATGTATTTGGGCTCTTTGGTTGAACGATTCTCCACATGGCCACCTTGTCAAAATTATGAGCCACTTTTGGCTAAAACCCAACAATTGACTGTAGCGAATTTTCAAAGAAGAGCAATGAGTAATTAGAATTGGAGCCTTTGAACGACAACTGCATATCCAAAAAGGAATGAAACTAGGAGTTTGAAGACTCATCCAATTGTGCCAAACACAACCCCAACACCAAATTTGTGTTAAGTTTAAAATGGCGAGACATCCAACTATATAGATGGGTGAAAGCACGAAAAATTGTACCAAAAAGTTAGTTTGCTATACTAAAACTATAAATGTTTTGGTCAAAGGCCATAAATTTATATCAAAATATATTTTATTTTGGTTTTAATTTCATGAAACCCTCTAGAGTTCTTATATTAGGTACTTGAACCCAAATTTTCAAAACAAAATCTTTAAAATTTAGTGTTTGAAAATGAACGCCTAATTCCAATCTTCACTGCAAAATTGATGGCCCTAAATACACTCAACATAAATGGTACATTTTTGTGCTTTCACCCATATAAGCTAGAACCACTCGCAATGGACTCCAATTCGGTAAGCTCGTCTTTGATTACCCATAAATACTCTAATTCTCCCACCGTCAAAAACTAAAAATTTGGTCCTCACAAACTCCGTTGACAACGAGTTTTGGCGAATGAGCATGGATTTTCACTGTTGAGCATTGACAAAAGTTCAATTGTAAGTAATCACAGTTGCTAAACATAATTATACCATTAGAAAGCCTGCCAAAAGAAGCGGGGCTAAAGATGAACGCAACAAAGTTGTAGGAAACGCCGGATATGAGCCCCATTTGCAACATTCAATTATGACAACTATAATTACACTTTAATTTATCACATCCTGTAAAAATTGCATTCATAGCAATATTAGAAATAAAAAATTCATTCAAACTTGCGTGCAAACTGTTCTTAAAGAAAAGCCATGATCCTATCAAGCAATCCAAAGTCATTGGATGTTGTTCATAATTACTAGAGAGATCGCCTTCAAAATAACACTCAAAATTCATCTTTGAGGACTTACTAAAAATGGACTTCGAGAAGATGATCCTGACCAAAAACATGAAGGATTGGAAAACAAGCGTAGGAGGCTTAAGCAATTCAACGACCCTCAAAGCATTTACCCCAATAAGTAGAGTTGTAACAATATGCTTTTAATTTAGTCAATGGAAAATTTTGTTGGAAATGAAGGTCCGCTACAAGTGACGCACTTGTGGTGTAAGAAGTGATACTCTTGTGATACTTCAAGTGACGTGATTGTAGTAGTATAGAAAATATTGGAATTAAATCGTGCCATTGGTCTTTTGGACCACTAAGAATTAATAACCAACCATTCTTTTCACCATAACTTTTTATGAAGTATAAATTTTTTATTAAGTGAAACATATGTGCAAAAGTTAAAAGTACTATTAAAGGATGTGAATGTGATCCTTGAAAATAATTCATGCTAAATAAAATGAATTTGATTGTTGAAAATGTTATTGACAGGATAAAGGTTGTGTTGATGGAAATATGCATTATTGTTAATTCTTGTGACGACCACATGCTTGTATGCACTCCCATAGAGTTCAAGTAGAGATCGTGTCCCTATAATTACAATTCTCGAGGCAAAACATTGTTCATGGATAATTCTTTGGTTGGCTCTCTTAGGCTTGGAAGAACTTGTGGAAAAACTCTTTTAGCACTGGGAAAGTTCCGAGTTCTATTCCCCCATGTGGTGCAAGGACTTGTTTTAAATTATTAATTAATTCATCATAGACTAGTTTTGAATTGAAAACGAGTCTAAGGTGAGTACAAGGTGAGTTTCTACTTGGAGACACTTTTTGATTAACTCTATTGTTTGGTGTTTTGGAGCTAATGTGTATGAATATTGAAATTAATTTGTACTCACTATTTGCCACAAAAAGTCAAAACATAGTTACACTCTTGAGTCTTTTATTATGTATGTAAAGCAAAATCTTACATGGAATTTAGAGCAATTTTCTACATTTCGCACTATAGTAAAGTGAACGCGTACAAAGTTTGTCTACAAACATTTTGCATAATTAATGCATGTAAGGAATTTAAAAAAATGCAACATTGTGAAAACAAACTTGCAAAAATTGCACAATAGTAAGAATTGTTCTTTAAAACTAATGCACAAAAAAGCAAACCCATCAAAGTTTCTTTATACTTTCAAAAACAAAATTTGGAACATCTTTATTTCTAGAGAACCAGGTGTATGTTAAACCACAAAGGGATTAACCCTTGTGAGCAAGCAAGGATATATGTGTCCCTGTGCTTTGATTTTGAATTTGATGTACAGAGGGGTCCAACATGGAATGGCGTTTTTGGTTTCGCAGTGAGAATTTTTTTAGTACTGCCAACTTTGAAAGCCTCCCGAGAGCTCAAAAATTGATATCTTACCACGAAATTTTTACCAAAGACTCATCTTTAAGTTAATTATATGTATGCCAAATTTCAAGGACAAAAGATTCACCCAAAAAAAGTTATTCAGAATCTACCAACATTGGTAGCTGTGGAAATTTTTTCACTGCTGCCAACTTTGACAGCCTCCCGAGAATGGAATTATTTTTTCCTTACTTTGGTTTTTTTTCGGTGGAAACCAATTTGTGTTAGTAATATATGGTAAAAATCTCAAGTCTAAAAGATTAGTAAAACAAAAGATATTAACAATCTACCAACATGTGTAGTTGTGGGATACAATGGGGAAACCATTTCATTCCTACCAACTTTGAATACTGCCAACTTTGAAAGCCTCCTGAGAGCTCAAAAATTGGTATTTTACCACGAAAGTTTTACCAAAGAAACATCTTTAAGTGAATTATATGTATGCCAAATTTCAAGGCCAAAAGATTCACCAAAAAAAAGTTATTCATAATCTACCAACATAGTAGTCAAAGTTGGTAGCAATGAAATGGTTTCCCCCATTGTTTCCCACAACTACACATGTTGGTAGATTGGGAATATCTTTTTTTTTACTAATCTTTTAGACTTGAGATTTTTACCATATATTACTAACACAAATTGGTTTCTACCAAAAAAAAACCAAAGTAAGGAAAAAATGTTTCCATTCTCGGGAGGCTGTCAAAGTTGGCAGCAGTGAAACAATTTCCACAGCTACCAATGTTGGTAGATTCTGAATAACTTTTTTTGGGTGAATCTTTTGGCCTTGAAATTTGGCATACATACAATTAACTTAAAGATGAGTCTCTGGTAAAAATTTCGTGGTAAGATACCAATTTTTGAGCTCTCGGGAGGCTTTCAAAGTTGGCAGTACTAAAAAATTTCTCACTGCGAAACCAAAAACGCCATTCCATGTTGGACCCCACTGTACATCTGTTGTATTGCTTCAGAAGTTAGTTTGCAAAAAATATGAAAAAAATCATCGCAATCAGAAACCCTTATAGGCATCACTTCTGCAAATTTTCAGATTGATTGCAAACTATAATCCTTTTTATTAATTCAACCACTTCCTTTGCATCTCAACTGTATCAGAAGATGAAAACCTTACAGGGGTTAAATAAGGTCGACAAATTTCAAAATCCACCAGATCTATAACATAACATCTACTACACTCAAATTGATTTTTTGAAATTTTTTTCTCCCTTGTATATGTTCATGTTCTAAATCATAGCTCAATTGTTTATAATCATCATTTAAAACTATGAATCCTTAGTCACACCCCCTTGTAATACATTGGTGGTATTTTTCCAAATATAAAATTTGACTTTGTAATTTATGCTGTTGTATTTATTTTTAATGAGATTTGGAAATAAAAATCACGAGTTTTATTTGCGTTCATGTAAAAAAAACAAAACTTGTAACCAAACTAATATATATGTGTATATATATACTCAATGTACTTTTGTTCTTGGCTATTTGGGAAACACTCGGCAAAAATTTAGAAGTACGTGAGATCAATATTAGGATGTTTTTTATTTGTTAGAGATAAAATTTTGAATTTTTCTTGGTTTACTATAGGATATTTGAAATATGAAAAATTCATTTATAAATAAGTAGGGGCTTATTTAGGAATACATAAATATACATATATATTATATATAAGGGTTCAACATAAGATGAAGGAAAAACTAATTTATGTAGTGTAAATGCTTTTCAGACCCCCAAATAAATTGAATAAAAGATGATACATTGTCCTCTAAAACATGAATGATATTGAATAATTTATGCTTTTCTAGAGTAATGGAGGTTATACTTTTCATTCAGGGTTCATAATTTTTAGAATTCCCTTTCCATGCGGGGAAATTTCTCTTCAATGAAGGCATCTCCTTCAGGTTGTAGTAGGGGAGGAAGGAGGTTGAAGTAGTTTAATTTATAATTGTCAAGTTTACTCTCCTTAGTTTTTGAATTGCCAGAAATTGCATTTGATACACCTTATAAACAAAATTATGCTAAATGTAAATATTATAAATAAAAAAGGATTGATTTAGTAGATTGAAGAATTATAACTACATATAGGGTAGGAAAATGGAAGGATTTAGGAATTTACATTAACATAGGGTGGTGAAATTCTAAACACGTAGATACATAGTCCTCTAACTAATACATGATGTTTGCATGTGTATTCACCTTTCATAAGGTAGTGTCCCCATGAGATTGGCTATTTGTACATGTAATTAGTCTACTGCCAAGCTAATTGAAGCAACAAGATTAATACTTTTCTTTCATGTCCTTGTGACATATTTAATGAAACTAAGGTAACCGTACATAAGTGCAACCATGTTACAAAACTAACATTTACTGAGTTTAAATACCAAATTTATAATAAAAGATAAATTTATGAATGTAATTAAGGAGATACTTAGATTGTAGGACTGAATAACACATGGTATTGGGTCGGTTTACCTTAATGTTTATGTTTATTTAAAAAATAAAAATAAAAAATAGAAATGGAAGATTAGTATTGGTAAAGACTAGTATGGAAGATTAGTATGGAAGATTAGTATGGAAGATTAGTATGGAAGATTAGTATTGGTAAAGACTAGTATGGAAGATTAGTAAAGACTTATGAACAAAGATGAATACAAGGTGATCATACTTAATTCCTAAATGTCCCATGCAAAAAGTTTATACTCTGTCATATAATTGGCATTTGCTACCAACAATAAGCAAATTGGGATTTGACGTGGCTGTGTTCATATAATGAATGACAAACAAATTGCAACCTTTTCTTTGACTATATTTGTACATTTTTTTCATCCATCCAAAATTCTCTTGGTTCTTGTACTAGTTGATTATCATTTGTACGATATGGATCTTCAAAATTAAATATTATGATTTTTGGAAAAACGACACGATTGGTTTATGTCAAAATTCATTTTTGGTTCAAAAAGTGGGATGTTGAATATGATTATCCAAAATAAGCATAATCAAATAATGGAAACCACACCAGCTTATAGTGCATGTTATTCCAATTTCATTACAATATTTTTAAATTTTTGTGTTAATTTGGGAATTTTTACCCCTAAAATCCCGAGGACTATTGAACAAAACATATATGTATTATAATATGTGCCTTTCACATGTTTGATGAAGTTTGGTTCAACATACAAAGCGTAGGACATCGTCTCTACAAATTACCCACAAGATCAAATTTCCAAAAAACATGTTAGATTCTTTTTAATAAATTTAAAATGATTAACCTTTGAAAAACTGTATAAATCATAATTTTCACTTCTAAAGTTTAATTTTTTTTTCATAATTAGTTTAAATTGATTGTTTTATTGAAAATTTCAAAAAACCAAAAGAAATGATGGAGGGAATACCATTACTTTTTCCAAATAGCAATTTTTATAACATTAACCAATGTTGAGGTGATCCACTTTGAAAAATTACACCGAGCGGAGTTTAACTCACATTGACATATTTCAAATTGCATTGGAAAGTAAACTTTATACAATATTTAAAATAAATAAATAAATTCATAATTTATTTATTTTCCAAACAACTCGTTAAAAACAGGAACCGATTAGAAAATGGTCTCCGAGGAGCTTACATTAGGAATTTCAAGGCGCTTGAACATGGTGCCATGATGGTGCATTGAAACGCAATTAAGATAATTTGATGCCAACCTCCATACCAACCTAGTATGGATAACATGACACTAAAATGACTTGTATGCGGCCTTTGGTGTTAAAATGGCACCAAAATAGTCTGGCCAACTTTTATGATGTAGAGGTTAATTGAATTTCAAGAGAAACCCTTACAAAATTAATACAAAAATATTGTAAAAATACATGATCTTCACATTGACATTTACAACATTGCTTTGTACATCAACTCTTTTTTCATCAAACATTTCATAATGAATCTTTGAAACTAGTGTTGAATGGAGACGCATCAAGAACTTCAAGGCATGTGAACATGGTGCCATGATGGTGCATTGAAATGAAATTAAGATATTAGAGTTATTTGTAAAAGGAACCGGTCTTTTGCCCTCCTTTTTTCATGAAAAAAAAATCTAAACTGCATTTGAGTGTAGCTGCAAAGTAATGTGTGAAATAAATTCAAGATTTGAGTGTTCTATGGAAGTGTCAGCTGCCACAAATGCTACAAATCTCCAAAAAAAAAAATCTCCACAAATGGCACAAATCTCTGCTAACTACCACTACCACCCTCATTTAAATATGAGATCTAACTTCAAAATCCAAGTCCCTCCCATCAACCAATGTTCTTAACACCACTACACAAGGAACTTGTGACTTGTCTTGACGTTCAGTAAAGCCAAGACAAAAGTAGCATTCTGGAATTCTTGATAGCCGAATTCTTCTATAAGTTCTATTTCTGGTCTATAGTGAAACCTTGCCAGTGGCATCGGCAACCATGTAATTTTCAATTTAAAGGTTACAAAGCTAGGATTTGGGGTACTTTGGAGATAACTCTAGTTTGGTGCCAACCTTTATACCAATCTAGTATGGAGAAATGACACTAAAATGACAAGTATGCGACTTTTGGAAATGGCACTAAAATAGCCTGACCTAACTTTATTGATGACGTTATAGGGTAAAGTTAAATACTGCCAAAGTCCATTTAACGAAATGTTTACAGGTGAGTTCCTTTTATTTGTGTCAACAAAAAAATTTAGAAACTGAAAAATACAAGGAAATGATGGGAAAAAAACGGGGGTGAAATCAATTGCCATGATGATTTTTCAATCTGCAAACAGCAAAATCTCTAATTGGAGCCGATAAAGATGATTAACTCCAAGCCGCCGGAATCTCAGACTCTTCACCGGCAATCAATAATTGAATTTCTCCGAAACACAGTCATTTTACTAATCATATAAATTAATTAGCGCTAATCTCATTATTCTAATCACATATTAATTTGCACGAACGTGGCATGACGTCACGCTGTCGTCCATCGTCTTCAACTCCAAAATGTGCTTTGGGGTCCAGGCCTGGCAATAAACAAAATTAATGTTATTTAAGGTAGGATGTCCTAAAACCACCAACTTAAGAAATATGGCCAATTTTAACAAGAATATTTATGAGAAATATTTTTTTGTCATTTGGAAGAAGATTTCTTACGGAATGTGCAATTTTTTTGCAATTTAATTTCCAATATTCAAATTGATACAAATTTTTGAAGTGAAAAAAACTTCGTGACCCAAATCAGACCTTTAGGTTTCCTCATGTCTACACCATGTGGTACTAATTTTCACTCATAATGATACCCAAAGCCACCAACTATTTCTTTGCAATGTTTGGCATGCCATTAGTCTACTTGAATAGTGAAATTGGTGGTTTTTGAGTCTCAACTATGGTAACCCCAAAAAGGGTCTACATGTCATAATCGGGGGTCATGGTGGTTTTAGGACATCCTACCTTAGTGAATATTGCACACTCTTTTCTTCGTCCTTTGAATCCATTGGAAGCCTCATTCAATCAAGTAAGAGCATCCACACCCATGCATGCCAAAGTTGACTCGTTAAAATTATTCATCTACATTTGAACAGACCTTGTGGTTACACTCTTGCCCTTGAATGCCCCTCAAGCACCAAACGTGCACATCAAATAGTTAATGGACCAATCACAAGTAGAATGTCAAATATAGTTAGCTAGATTTAGATTGAAAAGGCTATTTCTTAACACGCTAGGATTGAGGGTCAAGAGTCGTTTTTAAAAGGCCCTTGGCATTTATCATTTAGTTATTGTGTATATCACACTTTGAAAGAGCATGGGTGCAGATGCTCTAACAACTATTAACCCCTAAACGTCCTCACCGATGTCCAATTTGGGCAATTTTGCAAAGATGCTTTATAAAATGCAACTAACATGAATATTTGAAACTTGATGTATGAATAAAAGTTATACATTTTGAAATTTGGATTCAATCTATATGGTTAGATCTTTGATTGCTATCACTAACATTTTTCTATAAATTTTGAAACATAAAATAAAAAATTATTTTGTAATTCAATTACAAATAAGATATTGACAGTATAAGGATGAAATTTGTTGTGATGGCTTATAATGTAGTACTCTAGGTGTAGTGATTTTTGGAGATTTTTTGAATGCTTGATTTTATGAGTTTATCTTTTCAAGAACACTTTTAGACTAAAATCTTCAAAATTTTGGGTGAAACACTGCAACACGAAATGAGGCATAAATTTTTCAAAAATTGTTTCATTTTTGATCGGATCACACATACATGAAGCTATCTTCCCATAAAACATTCAGTAAAAAAATCACACCACAAAAAGTGCATGACGGATGAGAAACTGCGGATGAAATCTGTACATCATGCAAAATATGGATGGTTGGGCAGTTAGGGTTAAGCGGTTGTAGAATCTACCCTCAAAAGGGGCATTAAGGGTGGCGTTCCATTGAGCATTTGCACTTTCTGAAACTACCGAAACTTTCCATCTGTGCCATTTCTAGAATCAAGATTGAGCTCTCCCAATGAGCCAAACATGTAATGCACATTGGAAGGTCATTAGTATGAGCCACCAATTGTAACACGTGGAGAGTTCCACGTTGAAGTGACACATGGCAATGTGACGAGTCAGCGTTCTCAATGTAGGCCATCATTCCCTAATTTTCCACATCAGGAATTTCGGACCCCATTGATTCTGCACTGATTCAGTGCGATTTCCGATATTTCAAGGGTTTGTACGATTTTCGCACTGATTCCGCATCGTTGCGTCATTCATCGCAACTACACTGATATGACACGATGTTCGTACAAGCGGATATAGTACTGATTCGACACGATTGATACATCCATTGAAAACGTATGAATTCAGCACTCTTTATAGTCGTCAAATGTTGTGTTTTAATCGTCTTTAAAACTACACGGATTTAGTGCGTTTTTCGTGCGACATCATCTTTTCCATATCCAGATTTTATTTTCTTTTTATATCTAAATTTGATCAAAATAGTATTATTAAAAAATATAAAATAAACTAAAATAATTACTTGCTCGCTACCCACTCCAACTACACGGAAATTGCCCGCACATGCGGTGGGGCCCACCATAGCTTCCCAAGCTCTATCGCCAACGGTGGGATTTGAACTCTCGACCTCCTGGTTGCCAATCAAGTTCCAAACCACCAACCCACCTCAAACTCTTCATGCATAGAATGGAACTCTTTTGGTAATTATCGTACTTTTTTTTTCAGCGGACTTTGAATGTTTTTAACTATGTGAAAAAAAAAAATTCCAATTTTTTTTTGCACTAGATTATGCAAGACTTTTTCTATATCTAGGATTTTTTTCATAATATTTTAAATTTTTAAATTTTTTTGCCAAAATCGTGGTGGTTGTGAGCTATTTTAATAAAGTAACTAGGAGATCTTGTAGTAAATTCAAGCTTTTTTTTGAAATTTCATCCTTTTCCATTGAAAAAATGTTATTTCTTTGAAATTTTAATGTGTATTGCTTCTAAACTCTATAAATATAGATCTAAAAATGTTTTGGGAAATTAAACCGGAAGTATAATTTAAAGAAGATTCTTGGAATATTCCAAAATATTCCAACATATTCCAAAATAATATAAAATATTTTGAAATGTTCCAAAAGATTCCAAAAATTCCAAAAAAAATATTAAAATATTGTACACGGATGTCGTACGAAAATAATTTGCATTATAATAGATATTGAAATCGCACGAATATAATAAATGGCATTAATATGATACGTATACGATACTGAATTCGCATTAACTAAAACCGCACGTTATCCGTGTCTTATCAGCCATGTGATGTAAATACACGATTAACGCACGGATTCCGTCAAGCACGACTTTCGTGCGGAAACAACACTTTTTTGATAATCATTGAAAAGACTCTGCATCGACACTCTAGTAATGCATGTCACTTCCATACGATAACGACACTTCTAAATGCACGTATGATGTGCGAAATCAGTGTTTAACGATAAACGCACTGAATCAGTGCAGAATCAGTGGGGTCGGAAATTCCTGATGCATGTCAACTTGAAAGAAAGCATGAATAGCATTGGAAGGTGCAAGTGTGAAATAATTCTATGAGCTACAATTTCCGATCCCCAATCTAAACCTTCAAGTCCCCAATGGAATCTATCTTAACCCTTTAGTGCCTAGCAAGCCAGATTATGGTCACTACAACGTCGGAAATGCAAATAACAGAGAATCCGTGAAGAATTGGAACTTCACATCTGAAGTTCAGATTTGCGCACATACATTACGCACCTTCCAGAAAAAGAAATTTTCAATTTGGAATTGTACAACTATCAAAATACCTATCAACAGAACGCAAAAATACTGCAAATACTGGAAAATACAGTAAATACTTACAAATACAACATATGTATTGTGTAGTATTTCTTGTGTTTGGAAGTTTGTTATCTTGTTTTATTTTTTTGGATTGTGTTTTCTTCGTCATCTTCCATTAGTGTGTGTAATCCAATCTTGACTAATGTACCTACTCCTGTCAATTTTCAACGTATAAAATTTTGTCCTAAATCGTACATGGACAAGTCACTTTCACTTATAAATCTCACAATAATTATGTGTGAGTCTATTTTTGATACGAAAGATTGCAACGGAGAGGTGTTGACATAGGGCATAGCTGAACGTCTTTGCTTTTATTTTTGAAAATTTACCTCAAATTCTATTTAACATCGAAGTCACACACCCCCCAAAATCTCGTTTTTGAGCGTGCATTATACAGTTCAAATACATAGTATAATCTTCCGATCCCACCATCGGATGATTCTCAAATTTTAATAAAATGTGTGCTCTCGAGTTGATAATAGAATTGTATGGTTACTTTCTAATTTAACCCATTCTATTTTTGGTAGTCTCAACCACAGTGGAAAACCCACTGAAATCCAGAGCTGTCTGCTACAGTACCCTAGGCACTAAAGGGTTAAGGGTAATATGTGCAAACTTGGTCATGGTGACCCATTTGATAACACTTCCTTCAACAAAATCTTCATTCACCTTGGCCTTGTAGACCATAGTTACTCTCTATGGTTAAAGAAGCAAGTTAAGATTAAGTGAATGAATAAAGCTAACTCCTAAATGACAAAGGGGGTAAGGACAAAATCTAGATGTGTTATAAAATGTTACTTCTGCAACTTTGATGAAGTTTGGTCCAAAAGAGAAAATGCAAAGTTTGATGTTTAGTTATTATGAGTGCAATCAAACTTTCAAAATTTGTTTTAGATACTCATTAAATGAATTTAGAAGCACTCACCATTTAAAATTCACCAAGACTACAGTTTATTGTTTGGGTTTTAGTATTTGAAATTTGGTATGATTGATTAAAACCATATATTATATTATAAAATTTAAAATGGATTTTTTTTCAAATGAGAGAACATCGTTAGTTTCCCAAATTAATAAGTTTTACAAGACTAGGACAATATTGAGGTCTTTGTCTTTGAAGATTCCTTCAGTGAACCTCAATATTGCAAATGAAATGTATCAAACATCATCAGAACATGGTCCATACCCCCAATTTCGACAAAAAATCAAAACTTAAAAAATGTCATTTCTCAACCAAGGGCAGTCACTGTTGTTCGGGCTGCGACCATAAAATGGTCAATCAATCACTTAGGGGTTAACCAAAAAGTCATTCCAATGAGGAAAGTTTTGGCAAACTCATGTCAAATTCCTCTTGAACTCAATTGAAATAAAAATAAACCAAAAACTAGTCTATGATGAGTCGACAGACAATCTGAAAGAAGGCCCTAGATAGAAACTCCGGTCCCTTTTTAGCAAGGGGCCGGCGTGAATGAAGTGTCCGTTCGTAATGCCAATGATCCGATGCCCACCGGACAAGGGGAAATAAAGAAGGCCCTATCATTAGTCTCCACGGCTTCTATACCTTCCATCAGAGCTCCAAACCCATGTCGAAAAGGAGACAATTTGTGACACGACACTATTCAACCCAAGTATAGTTCAATAGAAAGATTAGAAGTAGAGCTAAAAGGGAGGTTAGATACACTTCTTTTCGGTTAACTTAACCCTTTAACGTCCCATTCCTTTGCAAAAAAATCAAACTACACTTTTATACACAGTTCAGCATTCAAGAATTAATAAAATATATTTTTTGATATTTTTCATGCATGAAATTGTATGTTTCCTATTAGTCCTAAAAATTTCTAATTTTTTTAATACAAAATGAATTTTTTACAAATTTTTAGATCAAACACTTCAAGAAATTCATATTAATTACAAAAAGTCTTCAAAAAATATAGTTTTTTTTAGAACATGTGCAAATGACAATGGAGAATCACATGATATATTTTTGTAGAATTTTTGAATTTTAATTATTAAAATTCAAAAAGTGAACATTCTATGCAGTGCAATTTAGACCTTGAACTACTTAGCTTGCAACAGAAATAAAATATTCAATACTTGAAATTTGTAAGATCCGAAAAGTGAAGTGAAAACTAGACTTGATAAACTTCATTTTCTCAATTGAGAGCAATATCAAAAAACGTCATCTTCAAATTCAAAATTGGCTTTGACCAACAATCATCCACTATTTGGATGCGCGGTCCTTAAAGGGTTAAAGGGTTTGGAGATGGTTATCACCACAAATAAGAATAATTTTGCATGTTCACTTTTAAAATAAAATAAAAATAAAAATTGTTTTTTAATATTTTTACCATAAAATTTGGGTTCTGTTGATGCGATAAGCGCACGTGTCCGAAGCACAGTGATTATACTAATCATATAAATTAATTAGCGCTAATCTAACTATTCTAAATATCACGACGTCACGCTGACGCCCAACCCCAAGATGGCCCTTTGGGGTTGACGACCCTGGCCACTTCGGCAGGCAATGTTATTGTGAGGATTTTGCACACTCTTCTTCATCCCTTGAATCCATTGGATTCAAGTAATGAATGACTAAGTTAACAAGTGCATCATCTCGCCATGCTCGTGTTGTGCACTTTGAACATGATTTTGCTGAAGAAAAGTAACAGAGGACAGTGAGTCTTGTTTGATCAAGCCTGAGAGTGAGCACTGTTCGATCAAGCCATTTTAAAAATTTCAGTCGATTCCGCCAGCTCGTTGAGCTCACTGGTACGATCTTTCCTTGTCTCTTTGTCTTTGGAGGTTCTGTCGGTGTTGTTAAACTGATATAGCCCAACTGTATAGCATGTTGTTTCAATTGCTTGCGTGGGGTTCATTCATTCATTCATTCATTCATTCTGAGATTCGGTGGGAGAGCTTTGTTCTTGAGCTCGTGAGCAAAATTTAGGGTTTCGCCTCTACAGTAGCTGAGATCAGTCAGTAGATACTTTACGTCACGAAGTGTCCGTTGAACTGAAGATTTTCGATTATAAGCTATAGTTAGATTTGCCATTGCTATCATTGGTATAAATTTTGATAGAGTGAAACTTATTGGAGTGGATTTGAGTGTGACACTCGTGACGTTTTAAAAATTTCTGGTTACTCACATATATGAACTCATTTTATGAAATTTTCACATACTGTAATTTCAATATCCGAGTAAGCTTGCCCGGGTACTTCCAATTGTTTTGTTTGCACTAAACAGAGAGCTTTTGGTTGTGAATAACAACCATCGATTGGGCTGTGAAGGGTTAACCCCTAAAGGACCATAAGGCCACCAGGTGGCTCCTGTTTTTTTCAGTAATTTTGAGTAGCTTTTATATAGATTAATTTTTGTTAATTTTTAATTTTTGATTTATTCAACATATGTAATATTCTTCACTAATTCTAGTGATATGAAATTTGGTTCCATTCAAATTATAATTTTCACAATATGATCGTTTAAACTTGTCATTTTAAAACCATGAATCCTTGGTCCTTTAGGGGTTAATTGTAATTCCTTTCTGCTATGCTGATTGATCAAAAACTGACAGAGAGGGATGGGGAATTCAATACTTGTCTTTTTATGAGCCAACCGTAATTGCATGGCAGGAGACTGACCCAGACTATTTTCCAGCTGATTGATTAGCAGGAATGGGAATGAGGAAGCTGTGGTCGTCATCTGGAGTTGCTGTGCTACCGTTTGTGCTCACGTCATGCATGGCATCTCTTCTGTTTGGGTATCACCTTGCGTAAGTCTCTCCTGCTTTGAGCTTTCAAATCCATCCACCCTAAACCCTAAACCATTTTCTAGTTTGGTTAACTCTTTCATTTTACTGATGGCCAACAATGGAGTGATTGCTGCAGAGTGGTCAACGGCTCCCTGGAGTACATTGCTGCCGGGCTTGGCTTTGCTGATAATGCTATTCTCCAAGGTACTCTGTTCATTGCACTTGAATCAATGACAATTGGCTGTTTAAGGTAGAGGATACTATTTGACATATGTAGGAATTTGATTTGGGGAGATATCTTTGAGGTACAGGAGTTTTAGATCAAATTCTGATCACTATGCATGGGTTTATTTTATGTAATTTTGAAGTGGGAGGTTGTAGACCACTATAAGAGCCAAGTTCCATGGGTTTGAGAACTTGCTCATGGAAGTAGGCAAGAGGAGGGGATAAGTGGAACTTAGGTTTGTCTCATACCCAATCATGAAGTTGTGCACGTTTTATGGATTTGAACATGAACAAATTTGATTGGTTAGGTAGGAGTGAGGTGAAAAATGAACAAATTTGATTGGTTAGGGAGAAGTTGCCATGAAGTCTTGGGCTTGAGAACCCTTCATACTTCATGGCAACTTCTCCACCACTTTTTTTTCCTCAAAAGCTCACTTCCAATGTGGAACTTGGTTCCCTGAAGTCCCTAAAAACCTGTCTTTTAGTGCAATACTTCACCCATGGAACTTGGCCTTAAGTGATAGTAGACAATCCCATTTTCCATTAGTGGTTATATACATTATTAGCCAAGTTGAGTGGAACTTACACCCAACTTGCTAATTGAAGTGTATGAATAAACAAGTTGTTGTTGGTAAGAGCATGCACACCCTTCTCCCTTCAATTCACCCCACTGCAGTACAATAACATCCAAGATTTGGTGCCAGAAGCTATGCTCTTCACACCCTTGAACCGCTATAATCACCCTCTATACAATGCATGTACCAATCACAATACATGGATAATCATTATTGTCCATCAATCCAGGATACCGAGCCCTTCCTTGAATCAGCTATAGAGGGACTATAGAGACATCACTATATCTTGCTCATATTGTGCATCACTCTTGAATTTTCAGCATTAAATGCAAGCATATTTCATCCATTTTTCGGAGTCGGGCTCATGTAAGGTGTAGGGTGTGCATGCTCTAACATGGGTCAGTAGAGGAGACGGTATTAGTATCCTCTACCTTACAAAAGTGAATGGTTTTATGAAGGAAAAGATTGAGATCTGTGCAGGATGGGTGGTGAGTTCTACGTTAGCAGGGGCAGCAGTAGGGTCATTTACAGGCGGTGCTTTAGCAGACAAAATGGGCCGGCGCCGGACGTTCCAGCTCAATGCAGTGCCTCTGTTTCTGGGTCCTCTCTTAAGGTGAAGCTCCTATTCAGGAACACATTTTTTTGTCGAATGAAACGTCGGCACGTGGCACAGAATTATTCAGCTTTTTAAAAGAATGGGGCGTGGGTGGGGCAGTTCCTATTCAGACGGCTTTGAAAGCATGGTACTTGGACGCATCTTGGCAGGCATTGGGATTGGAATCTCGTCTTCTCTGGTGCCGCTCTACATCTCAGAGGTACATGAATTACTTGGAATATTCTTAATCCCTGAGTGTCCTGTTTTAAACTGACCAATTTGACTGATCACAATGTGAAGAAATGTACCTTAGAAGGGTTCAAGTTTTGAATCACCAGAACCAGTGAAGAACATAGCATGTTTCTGTCCAATTTAAAAAATAAATTGAATAACAGAAAGTCCCCATTTGACCCACTCAGAAGTAGTGAAAATATCTTGAAGCCCAAGTTGGGCCTCTAGGGGTTTAGTAGTCAGCTTCATACTGATTAAGCAGTGGTTTAATTTTGGTTGGCTTCGGCAGATTGCACCTACTGAGGATCGCGGTGCTCTCGGATCATTGAATCAGCTGGGCATCAACATTGGCATTCTGCTCGCTCTTGTAGCAGGCCTTCCACTTGCAGATATGCCCAACTGGTAAATATGTATATGTGTTTTACTATCAGCTACAAGTTTGAATTAAAAGTATCATTTTTAACCTAAAACAAAATAAGGTTTAGTCCTCGATACACGAAAAGGTTCTGTTAAAACATGTGGTAAATTGCACAGTAATTGCACTTTTGGTGTAGTCATGGAAAGTAGCTTGAGTGGTTCTGAATTTGTGCGATGTTGTCCATGTTTTTTTCTTCTATTATTTCAATCAGGTGGCGAGCCATGTTTTTACTGTCCATAGTTCCTGCCATCATCCTTTTCTGTGGCATGTTTAAGTGCCCAGAGAGTCCACGTTGGCTTGTCAAGGTTTCATCCATTCTCACATTTGTTTTAGCTAATCCAGTATATGATTTGCGTACTAATGGTTTGTAAATTGGAAACCGACTAAGCCTGCATTTAGTATTACCTCTTTTTACATTTACAGGCAGTGTAGCATTGGGATGCAACATGGACTCTCACTAAGAGACTCAGTGTTTGAATTTCATCCAGCAAGGGAGGTTTGCAGAAGCAGAAGTTGCGTCAAAGCTATTGTGGGGGAAGGCGAATAAATTTGAGGAGACAATAGGGAACCTGAATACTGAGAGTTCTGAGGAAGATGCCACCTGGGGGGGGCTCCTGAGCAAGCGTTACCGGAAAGGTATACTCCCTCTAAATCATTTTTTTTGGCATTTTTTTTCTTCAAACGTGAGCCCTATCCACTTCAAACGGGGCGGATCATGAGAGTGACACAAAAACTACATATTACTGTTAAAGATAGACCAATTTTTGAGTACTGAGATGGCAAAAAAAAACATTAAGTTAAAAACATGCCAAAAATTAAGACAATTATTTCCAAAGGAAGTATCTTGATCCTTTCATTAGGGGGTGTCACAATGCGAGCTCGTGAGGTGAGACTCTGCAACGTGGTTCCTACTTGGTGCATCCTGCAATCCATGCTCACAATTGCAAGACTCTCACCATAACAATTGCCTTCTACTTGCAAATTGAAATCGTGGGGTTCTGCCACTGCCCTTTAAGGAGACAGAGGTCATGTCCTCGCTAGAAAGCTCATTGCAAAAGCTGGGGCAAATACTCGCACTCTGACACCTTCGTTGAGTCCACATGTTACTAAGACTTGGAATTTGAGTAACTTGGTGTAATTGGAAAATAGTTGTGCAAGTTGACAGAAGTTTACCTTTCCTTTTTCTTTTCTTTCTGAGTCTGCTATTCAACTAACCGTATGTTTTGTTGTTTTGTTGTATTTTTCTTTTTGCAGTTGTGAGTGTAGGGGCAAGCCTCTTCTTGATTCAACAATTTTCGGGTATCAATGCTGTTGTTTTCTTCTCAACAGCCGTCTTCCGTGGAGCAGGCATAAAATCTGATGTTGCAGCCAGTGCCCTGGTGGCGTTGGCCAACGTGATAGGTGTATGTCGACTCCTGATGCTCCATGTTTTTTATACATACTAACAAACACCCCCGTTGCAATGCACCAACATTGCATTGGGAACGTGGGAATCAATTGGGAACACAATAGGAACATGAGAACTTTGGGAACATAAATGAACTTGGGAACATTAGGGAACATGAAGGAATGCTAGAGAACCTTTGGGGAACATCATGGGAACTGTGGAGAACAGTTTGAGAACATGATGACAAATTGGATGACAGGTGTGGATGTGAAATGTGGATGATTTCGTGACATGGTATCGTGACAGATACCAAGCAGGGTAGTGACATGATATTGTGACGCTGAGTACTTAATATAAGAGATTACACAGTTTAAAATAAAATAAAATTTCAATGCATTGTTTACAAAATCAATATAATCATGCATAGAATTATTCTTTCTATCTTCCTCTAGCACCATTTCATTGCTCACAACTTCTGTGTTTAACGGGAATTTGTTTGCAGGTTCAATAGTGGCCTCATCTCAGATGGACAAGCGAGGACGCAAGCATTTGCTCATAATCAGCTTTGCAGGCATGGTACGTCCAACAACTAACTAAACCAAGCAGGAGGAATTTCTTTGTGGCCAAACCTCAACACAGACTAATTAATCTGCTACACGAAGATCTGAAATCAACTTCATTTTGAATGATAGTGTGGATAACAAGGACGGGATACCCACGAGGCTCTGTCCTAATCTTGTTGTGAAATTTTAAAAAGGTTTTAAAATTAACTTTTTTTATTGGTTGAATAATATAAATGTGTAGATAATATATATGTTCTATTAGGACAAAATGTTGCATGCATAATCAATTTTTTCTTAACCCCTAAACGTCCCAGCGTTCAGAAACTGGATCACGAACAAATCAAAAGCCTTGTAACTTTCTCATACAACCTTGGATGACTTTCATCCAAGTCACCTTTGTAAGCCTATTAATTTCTCTACCAATTAAAATAAATCTCTTGTGATGGGGGAGCTATTGATAATATTGGAGAGGCCTCCAATTGCAAGTATGTCAAATTTGTTGGGTAGATTTTATGCTTGCAATGGTACATTTGAGCCATACTAATATCTATTTTTGAGGCTAGCATCTACTTTTGTTCAAAGGGTTGGTATTACCTTAGTTAGCGTTGTGTGAAAATGTGTATTAAGTGGGCAGTGTGAAAAGGATGTTCAATAGGAAGTGGACTCTCAAAGAGTGGAAATCGCTGGGTAATCTCTGAGCCAATTAAATAAAAAGATTCTTTTTATTACAAATTCTTCATTATCCTTGGTTGTGCAGGCTGTTTCAATGCTAGCATTGGCATTGAGTCTAGCGTGGCGTGCACTAAATACTTTCTCAGCCGTCTTGGCTGTCCTGGCAACTGTCTCGTAAGTCTCAGAACCCTGAATTTTCCAGACTAATTTCGCTTTTCCAGACTAATTTCACTTTTTAGGCCATTTTAAAATACCCTATGACTGTTTTCCTGTTTTGTAGGTATATGCTGGCCTTCTCATATGGGGCAGGACCAGTACCAGCTCTACTGCTTGCTGAAATGTTTGCGTCGCAAATCCGCGCAAAGGCAATGGCTGTGTCCCTGGGAGTTCACTGGGTATGGCAAACCTTTACTTGGCAAACCTCTGGATCTCAGGAGGCTAGGCTAAATTATATTTCATTTTTGAATGTGCATCTTCATCAAGAATTTAGGACCTCACTGATTTTTAACAACTTTCATGCAATATCCAATATTTCATGGGTTCGTACATTTTTCGCACGGATTTTGCGCTAATTCTGCTCTGAATCTCCACGGCTTCTACATTCACTCTTTTCGTTAACTAACAAAGTGCAGAATCCGTGTGTAGTTAGTGTAGAATCCGTGCGAAAAATGTACGAGTCCATGAAATGTTGAATGCCACACGGAAATCGTTTAAAATCCGTGGTGTCCTAAATTCTTGATGTTCACTGACTTTATCAGATGTTGCATGGAAATTGTTTAAATCAGTGGAGTCCTAAATTCTTGATGTTCACTGGCTTTATCGGATGTCGCCCGGAAATCGTTTAAAATCCGTGGAGTCCTAAATTCCTGATGTTCACTGACTTTTATCAGATGTCGCCTGGAAATCGTTTAAAATCAGTGGAGTCCTAATTTCTTTGATGTTCACTGACTTTTTCTGTTAACTTTCCGTTGACCCACTTTTGTTTGCAGGTGTGCAATTTCGTGATCGGATTGCTGTTTTTGAGCGTGGTTGAGAAAGTGGGAGTTAGTGTGGTGTACCTGGGCTTTGGAGCTGTCTGTTTATGTGGCATGCTGTATGTGTCGAAGAATGTGGTAGAGACCAAAGGTCGGTCCCTTGAAGAGATTGAGCGGGAGCTCAGTCCTGTTGTTTATGAGGATGACGTAGCGGTGTTCATTTGACCATGTACTTGTATTATTGTAACCGTTTGTCATTTTTTCTTTTTTTACTGCACAGAAAGCTACAGATTTAGAAAACTTGGAGAGGATGCAATAGTAATAAGCTGCATACACACGTCCGTGTATTCACTTTGTATAGAAAAAGCAGCAATTCAGCATATGTATGGAATTCATCATTCAGGTTCTGATCATGCAGTGTTTATTGCCTGGTGATTATCTCCAAAAGGACCAAGGATTCCTTGTTTAAAAAGCCGAATGCAATTGATCATATTGTGAAAAATATAATTCAAACATGACCAAACTTTATATCACCACAATCAGTGAAGAACATTGGATGTGTTTGGTCAAAAACCAAATAAAATTTGAACCAAAAAAGTTTATATATGACCTACTCAAAATCGTTGAAAATAATGAAGTCTACTTTGGGCTTCTTGGTCCTTTAGGGGTTAAATGTTTTAGTTGTTGTGTTATAGTAAGCACAAGTTTCTAAAGTGATTTGTTATGGATGCCATAACTATGATCTTGAAGATCATGTGGACCATGCAGAGCAGCCAATTTTTTTTTGTTTTTTTTTGTTGGTAGAGTGACATGCACCCTGGAATATAGCCAGGTAATAAGGAAAAAATGGATAGAATCATTCACAAATATATGCTCATCTGTAACAATATCTAGTACATATTACTATTTGCATTTTCATCCGAATAGTGGCGATTTTAGTTTTTTTTGTTTTTGTTTTTGAAGATTGATAATTTCATCCACGTTTTATTCCGTTTTTCTAGTGTAAAATTAGTCACTCCCCAAATCAAGTAAGATCCATGTTATAAGTTCTCAAAACATAGCTTAGAAATATATATTTTTTTAATGTATATCACAAATTGGCATATAATTACATAGTGTGTTGGTGTCTCCTGACAATCATAATAAATTCTCTTTGTTCTTTAATATTTTATTTAGTGTTTTATACAATATTTTGTTATATGTGGATCTTGTGCCATGTCACTAAACAAGTCTCATTGATTTGTACAAGTTTATAACTTGATTGACTACATGTATGGGCATTTAATCATAGATTGTTAAATTGATTCATTTTGAATTGTTTTTATCTATTCAAAGGTGTATTCACTCTTGAAGTACCAATTCCAAGTTAGTATTAATTCATATATAAATTTGTATGAAAACATGAAAAATTTAAGAACTACTTGAAGGACATCAATTTGACATGTAGATGCATTCCTTTAAACCTGTTTTTGATACCCCGAGTGGTCCCTCCATAATTCGCTAATTCCGAGCTATGTGATTATTTATGAACATGTTAGTTTTACATAATGAACTCAAAGCTGCTCATTGCTGCATTTAATGTCTTACATAATGCATGTGTATGGTACCGTTTATAGTGTACAAATTGCAACATATTTGTGTACAATATAGCATCAATTAATATATTTATAGTTATCCAATCACAACATAGCATGTGAAATGTGCACACAACAAGATAAATTCTTATGATTTAAGATAGATGTATCCAAAACTGAAAACTTAAGGTTTTAAGGGTATGTGTGGAGGTTGTAAAATAGAAGAAAAATAAAATCCCCAATAGGAAATAAGGATCATGAATAGGAAATAAGGATCATGAAGATTAGTGAAATTTTTGAAAAACAATTCCCAAAATGAATTATCTATGATTTTTTAAAGTCAATAGTAGTTTTTGAACCAAAACCACTACACAGGTTGCATGTAAATCAGTGACATGTAAATCATTAAATTTGTACCATCGGTGAGTAGCCATGTAGCATTGATGAAACACATACAACGATCTGGTTTATTACAATAATTGGGGAAGTCTACATGATGATTCTGGGTCCATTCTCGCTTTTGGGTACATCTACTTTACTTGGAATGCATAATTACAGAGTGTGCAATTAGAGAGGGTTGAGTGTACAGAAGAGCTCAACTGTACTGTACAGTACCGTGAGCCAAACAAGCCGCGGTCAGC
The DNA here is from genome assembly GCA_022496805.1 of Pohlia nutans. Taxonomy (NCBI): domain Eukaryota; kingdom Viridiplantae; phylum Streptophyta; class Bryopsida; order Bryales; family Mniaceae; genus Pohlia; species Pohlia nutans. The sequence goes on from CM040090.1 coordinate 5,955,965, forward strand.
CTCCGAAGCCGCAGACAGCCTCCCGAAGCCGCGGTCAGCCTCCCGAAGCCGCAGCCAGCCTCCAGAAGGGCGAGCGAGAGTGATCCGCGACAGCGGCTGCAACTGGCGTCAATTGTTTTCAGAAGTGCGTGCAGCAGTTGGCGATGGCGAGGTTAACGAAGAAGAACACCAGTCTGGGAATCGGAGGGAACCGGTTAGAAAATCATGTGGGTGGCTACTGCGAGGCATCGAGTGGGCGTTGCGTTGGGGCGCTCATCGCGTGCCTCCTTTTGGATCCGAGGGCTCGCTGCTGCGAGGTCGCACGGGGGCAAGGCGAGGCAGAACAACGAGGATGGCCGTGGCAGCAGCAGCAGCAGCAGCAGCAGCATCCCGCGAGCAGGAGCCGCGGAGGTGGCTGCGCGTGGGTGGCAGATCAGCGCCGAGAGCGACAGCGACTGGCGAAGCCATGCGGCGGCTGTGGCCCGCTCTGTCGACCTCATCAAATCCCGTCTCCAGGTAACCTCATGCCCACGCTCCCCACAATGCTTAGGGACCGGTTGGAGTGAGGTTGCCAATCTAGGGTTTAGGGTTTATGGATAACACTTGTGAGCATTTGTTATGTTGTTCCTATTGGCAGCAGAGCAAACTCTCGCATGTAGGTGACCTATAAACCCCTACGCGTCCACTGTGTATTTTCTGTAGTGTAGGAGAATTGGACCCCCTGCTGCAAATCATCTGTTTGTGTGAAAATGACTTCAGTTTGACACGATGGACACTGTTGATCTAGTAGTGTAGAACAAGAGCTTTAAAATGGTGTATGGCAATCAGAAAACGGAAGAGGTAAACTGGGAAAATGCCACCGTTGCAAAGTTCAGTGATGGGGCGTTTTAGACGCTTAGGGTTTAATGCGTTTCGTAATTGGAACTATATACTCAGCTGCGACATGCTTGGAGTGGCCAACTTCCATAACATTCAAGAGGAGCTCTTTGTTCAAACATCCTTGGAATCAATGAACAGTGAGCCATGGTACTTATAGGAAGGAAGGGACCAGTGCCACCCCGATCTAGGGTTCAGGGTTTATGGACAGCATTTGTCATGTTGTGCCTATTGGCAGCAGGGTGAACTCATGGTGCATTTAATTCTTAACAATTGGAATGTTATACTGAGCTTTGAGTGGTCGATTTCCATAACATTCTCGAGGAGCTGCTTTGAACACCCTTGGAATCAATGAATAGTGAACCAAGGAAAGGAATCCAGATTTGTTTTTGTGCACTATCTTGAGCTCATGTTATGTTTGGAAATTCACATTAAAATTATTTATTTCCTTTCATCCAGTCCTTAGGCGACATGTGTGAATGTGGGCTCGTTTGACATGGAATAAATTACTGGTTTAGTATTTTAGTGCTCCAGATCCTATTTGTGCTACATTGGAAAGATATACTGCACTTTAGTGAATGCTATTTCATTGGGCCATTTTTGGTCAAGTTTGAATGCTGATTAGAAAAACTATTATTTGCCATCGGGTGAGTCATTGTGGTGTCTGCACAATTTTGGTTTGAGATTTGCATATGTTCAATTCAATGTCTGTAGCAATTTTGGTCTCAATTCCTGCTGCTTTCTGTGCTGACAGTGCCGAAATTGGCTTTGTGCAGTGGAAGAAAGTGCTTTCTAGGCTTGAAGAGCTGGATACTGAATTGGCAAAGCCCAACCTCTGGGAGGATGCTGCCAAAGCTGGCCTGTTCAGTCGTGAGAGGGGTGCACTAGCAGGTCAAGTGAAGTCTGTCATTAGCATGGAGGAGGAGTTGCTGGAGCACGTTGGGCTTGCGGAGATGGCCTGTGAAGAGAACGATACACAAGTAGCCGCAGTAAGTATCGAACCTCGTATATGCAGCAATTTGTTAACGAGGACCACTAATACTAACCAAGAGGCCCAAAATGCGCCTCATGTTTTTTAAGCAGTATGGAGGCTTTCTTTTGACCAATCTTGTTTGTTTTTTGATCAGCACATGCGATGTTCTTCACTGATTCTAGTGATATAAAGTTTGGTCCCATTTTTTCATCAATTGAATTGGTCATTTTCAAACCATGAATCCTCGGTCTTTTAGGGCTTCACTCATCAGCACAAGCAAACCAAATCTGTGTTTTGGATTAATTCTTTTGGTACTGCACCAGTTTCTCATTGAATGTTTCCACAGGATGCAACCCGGGGATTGGCAGAGCTTCGTAAGGTTGCTAACGAGAAGGAGCTAGTTGCGTTGCTTTCTGGCGAACATGACTCACGTTCCTGTTTCATAGAGGTGATTATTGAGGGACCTAAACCCGAAACTTCTTATGCAAGACTTGCACCATGAACGTTGCAACGCTTGCTCATGGTGTCCTTGTTTCTTGTCTTCATTGTATGTGGTTGTATATCTGTTACTTGAAAACTCACACAATTCTTACCCTAACAAACTCTGACCAGCGTCCTTCCCTATTCCGTTCTTTCTCTCTGCGTTTGTGAATTTACCATGGAGTCCATTTCAGTATTTCTGAAATATAAATGGATCTTGGGAAATCCTAGAGATTGCAATCGGAAACGTGTAAGGTTCATTTGATAGCGAAAAGTATATGGAGTTGCAGGTCCAGGCAGGGGCAGGTGGAACTGAAAGCATGGATTGGGCAGCGATGGTCATGCGGATGTATAAAATGTGGGCTCAAAATCGCGACTATGAAGTAACAGTGGTAGATGAGATGCCTGGTGAAGAGGCTGGTATCAAGAGGGCAACGATTCGAGTTGATGGATTGTATGCATTTGGGTATGCCAAAACAGAAGCTGGGGTGCACCGCCTAGTGCGCATTTCTCCTTTTGATGCAGGCAAGCGCCGTCATACTTCCTTCGCCGCAGTGGCGGTGATACCTGCACTGGACGAGTCAGAAGTGAGTATTGAGATTGATGAGTCTGATTTACGCATAGAGAGATTTCGCGCGAGTGGAGCGGGAGGTCAGCATGTCAACAAAACAGAGAGTGCTGTTCGCATTATCCACCTTCCCACGGGCATTGTTGTACAGTGTCAGAGTGACAGGTACAGACTCCTTTGAGTCCTTTCTGGGAATGTAATGCTGCACGTGAAGAAGTGGAGCAGTAGTCAGAGTATCTCAATGTTGTATTTCTATTATTCTTTAGTTCTGTGCTTCTACAATAATCTTTACCATTTATAATGCGTGTGTTTGCAGATCACAACATCGGAACAAGGCAACAGCTCTGAATATGCTGCAGTCTCGCCTTCATCAAATAGAGGTAACACGTAGGGCAAAGGCCAATGCTCAACATACACAAGCCCTTTCGGATGGCTCATGGGGTAGTCAAATTCGCTCATATGTTCTTCAGGTCAGAATGTTCTCAACATTTCTCAGTGCAATTCTGAAACAGCAGAGGCTAGTCATTTGGTTGTTTTCTCTCTGCACGTTCTTCTCAGTAAATGTTGTGTCGCCTTTTCTCAAAGACTTAATGGAAGTTGGATTTTGTGCGGGGTGGGTTGCAGCCGTATCAGATGGTGAAGGACTTACGCACAAACTACGAGGTGTCAGATCCTAGTTCAGTATTGGACGGTGACATTGATGGATTCATTCTTGCCTATTTGGCGAACTCTTCAACCTCCTAGACTTCAACACCACACTAGTAATAACATCTGGTGGACACAACAAGTGTGGGATCGGAAAACACAGTAAGGTTACCTCTCTTTTCCTTTCTTTGCAAGTGCATGATGTACAGTCCATTCAAAAAGCTCCCTTTATAACTGTTACAATGTTAACTCACTATAAATGTTGGGAAAATTTTACTCCAGAGCCTAACATTTATAGAGGGTGGACTGTAGTCTGTTGTGACACCAAAAGCAAGCTGTTGGTCTCTTTGAAGAATTGCAGTTTGAAACAATGAATCTGTGGTTCTGAGCACTGACTGAGAGTATGGCGCTGCTGCAGATGCGATGTCTCTGCACCGGAGACTTGAAACCCGAATCTTTCATTTGAGGTCAATGGGTTTGGCTGTGCCTGTAGATTTTCATGATCGGGAGTGGGAAAGGTATTCTACCGTGCTTGCTAGAGGCAGCTTCAGATGATTATTTGGTGCTGTGTAATTACTGACAAGGCTTAGGATTTGAAGGTGGTGGAACCTAGTAGTGCTGAACTAAGCCCTCTGCCTGTAGTTGGATTTGGTTGTCATTTGCTAATCCATATAACTTGACACATGCGGGTTGCTTAGTTTGGCACTACATTAGTGGAAGATGCTTTTACTAGGAAGAATAAGCAGCGTTCTTTTTTCTGGCGACAAGAAGTTGCTGGCAGATGCTTGGAAGCAGCTGCGAAGGAGCTGCGAGCAACTTCTTGTCGCCAGAAAAAAGAACGCTGAGAATAAGAGGCACATTGTTAATGGACACACAATCTATTAAATTGAATAGGTACAATTTGAATTAAGTAATTTATCAACCCCTGGAGGACCGAGAAGACCAAAGTCGGGGCCGCGTGATTTTTTTTAAAAGCAATTTTGACTATGTTCTATGTGGACTTCCTGGCTAAGTTACACCAATCATATTTTGAAAGACATAATTAAGATGGAACCAAATTCTATATCACAAGAATCGATGAAGAACATTAGGGGGTGTCACACCTCTTTCTTCCCATTCTCAGAGAATGGAGAATGGGGACGTGGCACACTCTCCTTGAATGGCGGAGGGCCCATTCTTGGAGATTGAAGAATTCCATTCTTTTCCTTCACGGGTGAAGTATGGAGAATTGAGAATGGCCCATGCTTGGAGGATGAGTAAGAGCATGCCCAGCAACAGGTATTTTGGAGGGACCAATGCCAAGATTTGGTGTAGTTATCTCCACTTGCTTCAAAGTTTGGTCCAGCAACTACCCACCAACGTTAAATAATAGTTTTTGGAGCCAAAGTTTGAGGTTTCCCCGCCATCCAGAGAAGCTTTGGTGCAAGCAAATTTCTCACACCAAGCAAGCAAAGATGTTCAATCAACAATTAAATAACAAGCTTGAAGACTATTCACCGGCCCGTGCTTCAAGGTCATCAAGTTACTTTCATGAAATCTTCATTTTATAAGTTGCCTTGGTGTTCGCTCCAGGAACGTGCTGGGGTACTTCTTGTATTACATTCCTCCATAATCAAAATGGCCTTCAAATTGATGCTTGGCGGACATTTTTTCTCTGGAGCTGTTGGGCTTGCTCTAACCAACTAACAACCTCTATCCTCCATTCTCAATCTTCACAAACCACAAAAAGGGTGTCACACCTATTCCATGGAGAAGCTATCCTATTGGCTCCTCTTTTTCCTCATTCTCCATTCTCTGAGGAGGTGTGACAACCCCTATTCCATGTTTTGTTCAGAAATCAAATATGTTTGAAGAAATATAGTTATGTTAAGAGCATCCTCTATGCACACGGCATATAAAATTCAGTAACTTTTTTATTTACATAGAACTAGTACTTGATAGTCATTAGAAGTACATTCAAAATTACATTGAATAAACACTAGAAAATCGAGATTTTAACATTGAATGATCAAGCTACAGTCATTGAATATATTGTATTTTAAAATTTCGTTGTGTCCACAAATAAAAAATCATCTGATTGACATCGTAAAGGCATATGAATTCTTTTATATCTATTTACGATTTCAAATATGCTCCCAATCATAGGGAATAAAGGTTGTACTTTAGTACTTGTTGGAAATATTTTATTTACTCAAATGAACTTTTTTCTATTATAGATGGTGGTTTTGAATCTCTTTTCTATCTATTCATCACTTGAACATGGCTATTGCAAGTAGGGTTATATCAATAGAAGGTGCTACTAGTTCAATTCCAAATTATAAACTTCATTGCAATTAGCTTCAACTTGTGAAATTGATTTCATAACCCTAAACTTTTTAGGGGTTTTCACCATTAATTCACCACGTTGTAGATTTATCTCATATTTATATTTTTGAACTTTTTAGACTGGTCAAGTGTTTTCTATTATCTCTATTGATCATAAAAATTTGAGTTTGTTGTTTTACATCTTGTACCATATGAAGATTGTAACAAGTAGTGCATTTGTCACATCATTTTTAAATGAATTCCTTGGCCTTGCAAAAGTCAATGTAGAACACCTTGGTGAGCAAGGGGACGTCGAGGGTCACGATCCAAAAGGACCTTGCAAGAGACAATGTGTGGGAACTAAGGGCCGCTTCACACTATAGCCGAAGGTCAAGAGGCCATCGATTTCCACCAATCGGATTGCATGAAACCAAGAATTTGGCCTCTTGACCCTTCATATTAGAGGCCAAAGTCTAAAAGTCGTCGCATTTTCAAAATGTCTACATGGCAACACTTTTTGATCCAGTTGACAGACTCTTGAAGGAAATTTGGGTTGAACAAGAATAGAAACCCAAACTACGGTTGAGAGGCCGTCGATTTTTTTCCATAAAAAATAAAAACTATACTTTATTGCCTATTTTCAGCCCATTTCTTTGGACTCAACAAAGTTTGGCCACTCAATCCTATGGCCTCTTGACTTGAATGGCCATAGTATGAAGCGGCCCTTAGAGGTGTCCGATATGAACATCTTGTGAGAGAGTGTTTTATAGAAGACCGAGATGGAAGTGTGCCACACATGGTTGAAACCTTGTGAGAGGACACATTTGGGTTGAAAGAACACGTAAATTTGAGACGTGATTCAAAAATTATGGCTCCTCAAAGTTAGTAGTATCCTAGGATTATATATCAGTATTGAGGGTGGGACTCAAAGTTCCCGATAACACCCTCAATCGAATGGGATTTATACGTTGATTCAAAAGAATGAAACAAGGTTGTGACTATTGAAACATGTGTCCTAATAGAAAGGGTTGAAAGATATGGTGACTCTTGTTTCCATAACTAATCATGATTGGGCTCAAATTGTAAAGATATTATAAGATAAGCGGCTTGATTACCCTATGTGTAGCTTTTAGTGAGCTTACTAGTCAAGCCTTGGGAAAGGTAAAGAGATGAGATCGTTGACAGTGAGGATATGCATCGTTGAGGTACATCTTATATGAATAAAAAGAGAGCTCGGGCGTAATGAGACATCTTTTGACTCTCTTCTATATTCGGGATGAAGAGCTCTTAACTCATGTTTTTTGAAGGTTTCTCCCAAAGCTTTGTCTCTTGTATTATTCCATATACTATGACAAGTGGAATCCTTCCTTGCTCCATCATGGTGCCAAGAGCTGTCACGGACATAGATCCTTGAGATGAGTATTGCAAAGACTAGGTCTTGGAACCAAAGATAAGTTATTGTCCAAACTAGTTCGTGATGGGTATTGTCGTATTGTCCAGAGATAAGTTATTGTCCAAACTAGTTCGTGATGGGTATTGCCACCAATATAGAACCTTCTAGAATACTTTTAGAAGTTCTATAGATCCTTAGACTTTTAGGATCTTTCTAGATACTTCCTAGGGACTCTCATAGTCTCTAGGAAGCTCCTTCAGAAGCTTCCGTAGTACTAGTATATCTAGGGGACGAGATGAGGGACTCCTCACTCTCGTCAACACAAGTTAGGAGCAACCTTGAGTATTGCCTTGCCTTGAATCTTGTTCAACTATTGATTTAGTTCAATATACTTTCTTGAGAACCACTCTTGTGTACTATTGCACTTCTTGTTTTTGGGTCCTTGTTCATGCTCTTGTTCTTGTTCTCTTTTTCTTGTTCTTGAGTTCTTGTGTCCCTGACAAGAGCTCTTAACTCACTTTCTTTAGGGATTTTCCCGAATGGTTTGTTTCTTTTATTATGACATAAACTATGAGGAGAGAGGGATGTTCTCCCTCGTCACTTTCATATGGTTCTAAGGTAAGTTGGTGTGGTCTCCAAATAATGAGGTTAGTGTTGGGATCTAACTTCCAAACTTTTGGAATTGAAAGGTGCTCGTTTGCGACTCTTCACATTCGTTCGGACTTCAGAGATGTCCCACTCTACACTAAGCCACTAATATGGTGTCTCGAGAATTGTAAGTCTCAAAGTGAGAATCTAGAACCTATTAGAGAGAGTTGGGTGTCAATTAAGGCCTAAGGACGGAGTTCCATCAACTTGCAATTCTGGTCGGTGATAAGCAAGAAGATTGTCAAAGGAATGCTATTAACATCCAAATGTTGATGATGCACTCGGAGTCAAAAACTGTTCCTTTGAGTGAATCTTTTACGAGCGGGGGATTTTGGCCAGGACGTACCTAGAGTTCCGTTTTGCAAATCTAGAAGAGGACATTGGAATAGTCAGTCATATTAATTTGGGAAAATGTTGCAAATTTGGACAATGCCAAAATTGCGCTATTGAATTCAAGTGCACAATTCTCTAAAAACTAAGACAAGCGGGCAATTAAACATTCAAGGCTTAGGTGCCAATATCTTGTACTTTTGCCAAATCTTGTACGTTAGCCAATTTAGTGTATAATTATGTATACCATAGGAAAGGCTCTATAATTGCTGCTAATTGGTGGCTTCCGGGCTAAATGTTAGACTGATTCGTAAACTCAAACGGAACCATGCATACATCATCTAACTCGGTAGTCGGCATGTGAAACTGGCAACCATATGGAGTCTCGGGTTGAACAATTGCAAGTTCCATCATTGAGCATGATCTACTGAAGCATATAAAGCCTATAATGAAACAATTCTGGCTTCTCCCACCTTCAGTGTCTATTATTTGTGCTGTCATTTTCGTCCTGAAATTAAGGTAAAAAAAATCAATATTTTTGGAATGTTTGCATGGGAGAGTAGAAATGGCAGCACAATAGCAATTTTGGAGAAAAATTGGTCGGATCCTTTAGGGGTTACACATACTTGAATATTTTGATATTAGATAGATAGGAGGCTGATTGGACAGGCAACTTGGAGGGGATGGGCAATCCATCAACAACCCTGGTAAATTACTCGGCTACTACTATAACATCTGCAAACTAGTTGTTGTTGATGAAGAAGGACGACCGGGATCGCCAAAGTTCACTCCTCTCATAAACCTCAACCTCATTGCCCCACACAATTCACTAGTAAGTTGACTTCGGAGCTATAACAGCCGTGCCCCATAGGTTTGATCAGATCAAATAACAATTTCTATATTTTGAGGTGATAACTCAAAATACTCCTTTCTAAACTACGAAAGTTCTTTAAGGAACGGTTTATGGCATTCACATGTGCAAGACAGTGAGGGATGGGCGATGACACCATTGGAAGAGCCACATAATTCTACGCTAGTTCTAGGTGGCACAACAAGAGGAGACCACGAATCTTCAGTATTGAAATCTTATAGACAAAGTGGCAAACAACATTGATATCAATTTAATACTAAAAGCTCTACTAGCTAGATTCCAAACGAATATAGTGAAGGTGTTGATGATTTGAAGGTGCCAATATCTTGATATTTTAATAGAATTGAAGAACTAAAGTAAAATACATTCGGGACAGTGTGATCCTTCAGTTCAATTGAGGTAACTATTTTTTAAACTCTATACGCGAGTCTGAGTCTAATTAAAATTATAACAGTCAAGATAGTTCACAAGGCTCTTAGTACAAATTAAGACTGGTATGTAACAATGCATAGATCCAAGATTCTAGTTGGGCATCTGACAAAGTGCGGTTAAGTGCCAATTGCTTGTAATTTAACAAAAATATATGATGTTATTTTGTTTATTTACAAACTATAATATGTACAATACATCAATTCTATATGATCGGCTCACACAGGAATGATCTATATCCCATCTTCAATCAACAATCAGCTAGCTACATATGAATTGTAAACTAATTGCTTCAAGTTGAAATCATGCTCCACCGTTCATTCCAGCCAGAAGCAGGCTTATTGTTCGATCAAACTCCTCCCACAAAGTCCTTGCAATCGCGTCACCCATTCGATTTCCCTTTTTGAAATGCCACGATTTTGTTTCCTGATTTTGTTTAACCTCTTGAACCAAGGCTAGGAGAAGTTCCATTGTTGCAAATCATGCTCACCAGCCTCATTCGATTCCTCTCAAGTTCAAAAATCCGGTGGTCTTTCTCCTCAACTTGACGTCTCAAGTCAACAATCACGTGTTCTAAATCGCTCCTCTCACGTTGCGAATTGGATCGCTCTATCTCCAAATTGCACACTCGGGTGAGAAGTGCAGTAGAGTGTTCCCTGATCAGCCTCTTGTATCTACTAGCTATTGTCTTTGTAAAGTCACCCGTAGTGGGATACACGTGAGCTAAACCTTCCGTGCTTGCAGTACCCCTAACCAATAGTGGTTTTCTCGGGCGGGGAGGAATGGTCGTGTCTGAAGCTGCAGAGCTCTCAACAGCGCTACTCTCGTTGTCGTTGCCGTTGTTGGGCCCTCCACAAACTCCACCGCCGTAAAGTGGAATGATGTTGCGATCTATCCTCAATTTATGTCTGCAAACTGGGCAACATGGTATAGTTCTATCCCGGAGCCACTTGTACACGCATGGCCAACAGAAGACGTGTCCACATGACCCTGCAACTGGATCCGTCGGGGGTTCGAAACAGATGTGGCACTCCAACACATCTTTTTGTTTTGGACGAGATAGGTATGATTTGTCATTGCCTATGGCGAAGGTCGTGGATAAAGGATGACTGATTGGATCCATAACTCTTAGGCGTGACTAGTACTAGTTTCTACTCAGTCTTGATTGTGCTCTTCACTTCGGCACTTCCACGCCTTGCTAGATGCGACTCAATGTACAAGTATTGGAAACAATCTACATTGAACGGTATGAAAATACTCCCAGTTAGCACTAACAGATTGAAGTTAGCTCTAATCGCAAGTTTGTAAGTTCACAGAAGTTTTGATTATGGCATGAGGCCCCTGCCCATGTTTGCTTATGTAGGGCCGATGTTGGAGCCTTGGTGGTGAGATTTGCCCTAAGTTCTTGGTTGGCCTCAAGCGTTGGGACTCAAGACTTCGTGGAATTCGGTCTCATTCATTTTTCACATCAAGCCTCGGAAGCTAGTATAATAATTTGATTGTTTGCTTATGTAGGGCCGATGTTGGAGCCTCGGTGGTGAAATTTGCCCCAAGTTGTTAGTTCGCCTCAGGCATCAGGATTCAAGACTTCGTGGCATTCGGTCTCATTCATTTTTCACTTCAAGCCTCGGAAGCTAGTATAATAATTTGGTTCTCATGAGTCGTCGAAGCAGGCTCGTCCAGAGTGTTGGTGTCCTTGTGATGAGTCCTTTTTTGGTGCTGAAAAACTTTTGAAGTCCACCAAGCTCTTACACACCTCTTACTCACCTATTAAGGATAAACCACCAAGATCTTCCACACCTTTTAACTATTTGGAATGAACAAATAATAATATAATAAAACAAAATTTATTGAAGATTCTTCAAATTCAAGGTGACTTTACAAATAACTCTAATATATAACCAAGTACTATCTAATTTGAAATATATTACAACATTTATATTCCCCTAATATCTAAGAATCTTGATGTTGGTCCAACACATGTGTATAATATATTTAACATGTCTATTTTGTGGCATGGCTACCTTTCTACATTTTAGAGCATCACATATGGCATAAATCAATTCCCTTATGGAATCATGGTATGAAATTAAATTCCACCACTAACTCCAAACACCAAAAAAATTCAAACATTTGGTTAATAAAAGATGAGGAATACAGTTGAACATAGAGGCATAGAGCTAGCAAAATTCATCTTAAAAGAAATCATCAAATAAATTCATATGGTTTCAGAATGTATCATTCTTTACAACAAATCAATTAAGGAGTGAATTGTGGCACTATTGGTTGAAAAAAATGAAGTAGCAGCTTTAACCACCTCCAAGATGTACTACATATGTACATAGTTACTCAATATGTTGCAATCTTCTAATAACATCTTCCAAGATGTTTTTCTAACGTGTAAGATAAAAAAATATCTAATTGGACAATAGACCTAGAGTGAACCAAAGGCCTTCATTCTAACATAACATACAACTTTTAGGAGCTCTTTACATGTTATCCCTAAGACCTTTCTAAGAATTCACCCTAAAATGATAAACTACCCTACATTTGGTCCATCCAAGGTACATTGTCCAATTTAGGTACCTGTACCTTACCCCCTGCATAGATTGCAACCACCATTACATTCACGCCCACTGCCTTTCCTTCATGCTCTCTTGAGCCTCCACCTGTCCGCTTAGCTAGTGATGAAATGTTGTTGGGTGTGAAATATTCCACACCATATATTGGAGAGCCAAGTCAGTGACACTGCATGCTATTGAATGTTATGACCCATGATGGCTTCAACCCAATTCATGCCCTTCTCATTTTCTAATGATAATTTGCCATCAATATGGAGAGCAGTCACTTACGAACCAAAGGTACGAAAAATATGTACTAGGTAGCAAAACCTGACAAATGAAAGAGAAAAGGAAAAAAGAAAGAAAGGGTCAAGTGATAAACAAATCACTCGGCCGTGGGGGCCGCCTCTCGGGACTGGAAACCTCATGCAAATCAGAACACTCCACTTTCCTCTTTCCACACATGGAACTGCCAGAGCTTTCTCCCCGAATTTCAGAGCTTGAGGATGGGCTTGGGGATCTTATATGCCTCCTCAGTCGCTTCACATCTGCCATTTGAACAGGCTTGATTATAAATTCTTCCGCACCTTCTGCTAGACATCTGCAAGAAAATAAACCAACATGTCAATGCTGGGTAATGGTCTGATATGGGTACCGGTGAGACGCTTTTCATTAAACGTGACTTATAAATAAAAATTCCGTTTCATTATGCTAGAAATTTCGTCTTTTAACACCATATATAGGCCATTACTATTAGGCCATTACTATTAGGCCATCACCTTTCTGTATGTTTTAAAAACACGAGTAGAAACACCAACAAACGAGAAGACCCTCCAGAAGACAAACTAGAGTGACTGACTTGTGAGTCTTTTTGGGCATGCTTCTTTGGTGTTTCTACTACAATTATTGTCATTACTGTGAATCGTGCAAAATTAGTGTGAGACTTTAAGTGTACCAATTAATCCTCACACTACTTTCAGTACATAGAACTCAAATGTACATTATTGTAAGAATTCTCAATTATTGCAACTCACACTTTTGTTCTAATACCACAATTACTGTGAGAATACTGAGTTACTGTGACTCACAATAACATGAAGGAAAAGGCCAGCTGCGGCTTTTTAACCCCTAATGGACTGATAAAAATCCCAATTTAGGTATCATATTCTTGTTTTGAGCGTTTTTGATTGAGCAGCCTGTATTCTTTTTGTTCCAATCTTTATATTTTTTTTATCAACACATACAATGTTAAGGAAAAAAAATAAAAATATCCTTAATCCTCTGCCTGTTTGGAGAGTATAAGCATGTGCAACATAATGTATGGTCACGGCAACAAGATGTATGGGATAAAGAAGGCATATCAATCACCTCTCAATGCGAGTAGTGTCATTTTCAGACGACATGACAACCACGGGGATTTCCTTCAATGCTGATGTCTTGGCCTGAACATCATCATGCAGCAGCATCTCTGTGCAGCTTAGCAACCATCCAGGACTTTCAATTCATTCCACAACCTAATTATCTTTTCCTTTGGCATCTTGCTTCTTGCTTATTAAAACCTAGACTATGGAGTTCTCTACACGTCATAAAGAAGCAGTAAAGTTCTAAGGGTAATACTACTCAAATCATACAAGCACATCAGTCACTAAAATACTACCAGATTGAAACCTAGGTTACAGTCAAAAAGAGCCAAAGAGGAACAGTACCTTTACTCGTTTTAGTAGGTCATAGCCCGTCATCTCGGGCATACAATAATCTGTGATAATCAGGTTGATATCCAGCTTCTGCATGATCCCACAGTAGATGAATAAACTTCATTCATTTGTTTCTTAATCCATAAGGTAGAAACACCTGAGATAAGCATAGTTGAGGGCCCCCTTTTTAAGGTAGAATGAGTAATTGAAAATGATGATTTTCAAAAAATACGTAGAATTCATGGATAAGCCATATAATCGCTCTGATTTTTCAAAGGTAAAAGTTTCTTAGGTTACTTAAATTGTGTCAAAAAAATCAATCTCTATAAAATCCAAACTAATTAAGTTTGGAAATGGTTTAACAACATTTTATGGAATGGTTTTAGAGCAAGAATGGGTGCAAGAACGAAATTGGGTGCACGAACAAAATTGGGTGTAAGAACGAAATAGGGTGTTTCTACTTTAGAATGTACAGTAGAAGTCAGGAACCAATTTTGGCATTGAAAAGAAAAGTACCTTGAAAGAACTGATAGGGCTTTCTGAAAGCCCCAATACCTCTAAAGCCCTCAAAGCACTGTTGACAGTCGTGACTGCATGAAAAAGGAGTTCGAACACCATAAGAAAATATCATCAGGTCAATGAAATAGACAATCTCCACTCTGACTAATCGTTGGGTTGTTTTTCTAGATCAGATAATTATGTTGCCTTATTTAACACAAACGTGTATGATACATAAATTTGAATTTCAATGTCTAAAACACAAGTCGTCACATACTCAAAACTTATTTATCATTGTGAGTATGACTCCAAAAAGCAATAATAGTGTCATGTCACAGGTCCTACATCAAAAATCTACGTAATGGCTAGATTTGTAGATCCTATTACGCCTGTGATTCTCTCAAAATCTACGTAATGGCTAGAATTGTGGATCCTATTACCCCCGTGATTCTCTCAAAGAGCATATTTATGTAACCAAAGAAATCGTGTCATAGTAAGAGCAAGAGAGAAAGTGACAAACCTTTATAGGATGAGACTTTGAGAAGCTTTTCAATCACCCGTTGGTCAACATGGCTGTCATCGACAGCCAGAATGTGGTACTGAAAAGAGCTAGTAACACCTGGTTTGGTTTGTGAATTATGATTATTAGTAGTAGTGGTATTATTAGTGCTTGCACAAATGTTTTCTATGCTAGCAGAAAGGAGGCTCATGGTTTCCGCTGTTGTTTCGCCCACCAGTTTAATTCGCTGGACTGTGTCTGGAAAGGAACTCAAACTGGTCACGGACTCCGAGCTTCCCAGCTTCCGCATCTTCTTGGCTACCCCTTGCAGCTTGGCAGCAACAACAACAACAGAAGAAGAAGACCTGCTGCTGTCCACCACCTCTGCCTCGGAGGACATCCGCACCATGGTCAGTTGCGTAACGTCCAGTACGCAGCCTCAGCCTTCAAATCAGTGTTGGTGAAAACTTCGAACCTTTTTGAACCATATTGAAAAATACGTGTTACATCACTGTCTCCCATTTTCCACGACGGGGATCGACCAAATGGTCTACTGCACAAACACAAAAACTGAGCACTGAGAATGAGACGAGAACAATCAACTATCCCACTGTCGGTGCTTTCTAGATGACATCGTACGTGAATACTTCATACTAATTAGGTGAATACTACTTTAATACTGTAAGCGATTCCAACTCGTGGTCGATAAATCCCGTACCAGAGGCCGGGGTTGATCGATGTCCATAAGTGCATAATCACGGACTCTTACCAAGAGCATGAATCAAATTCTAAGACACCAATGATCACAACTAAGTAAAAAACCAGTGCACTTGATCTTAAGTTAGTATACGTGTGCAATGATGTTATCTTACCTACGATAAAGAAGCGGTACTAGAATTGTGCCTGGTGTAAAACCCATGCAACAACAGAAACCAAAGACCGTAAATGACCGAATAATATGATCACGAATTCCGAGAGTCCAGCGTTGAAGCCAATGTAGTACCGAGTCCAGGCTCAAGTCCAGTACCTCAATTCCACAGTCACGCGCTGCTTCGAAAAGCTCGAACTCATGCAGGAGCTTAGTACAGTGGGTACCTTGGCGATCGAGATCTGCACACGGGCAGAATAGAGCCCTAGCTAGGAGCAAATTGGCCGAGATTGGCCGTATCGATCCCAACAGTGAAGCACACAATCAGCCAAAAAGGCTTGCGAGACGATGATCGGGGCACTAGTACCACCTACCGGAACTGGGAAAAGCAACGGGACTTGATGAGATGCACAGTACTGGCCACAAGATCTCACTCACTCGATCAAGCTAGGCCAGCAGGGCGAGGGAGGGATCCATGGCTGCTGATTGTGGTAGCAAAACGACGAGCAGGAGGGAGGTCACGCCACCCCAGCTGTTCAGACAAGCGACAGAAACAGCAACCACGTCCCGATATCGCGCTGCCAGTGAATCCCCGTCCGCCACTGTTGCGCTTGCTCCACGACAAGCCCTGGGCCTATCTTTAGCCCACCCCCCTCCAAAAGCCGGATTTACCAACACCCCCACCTTTCCCTGTTCAGATTTCTTCCTTTCTCTTTCTGTATTTTGCCGTTTTTTGCGAATTTTTACTCGTATGGTATTCAACTCCGTCACCACATGATGCAAGACTCTCTGCAGAACATGCAAGCCTCTGGAGGAAACAGTAATTTCACGTCCCGGCCTCACTGTTTTCTGCAATTTATTTATTTATTTTTGGACACAAATGAAACTTGTTTCATTGCAATATGGTTTGGGAATCTTATAAATGGTAACTTAAGTTCAGACATGCCCGTGAATGTTATGTGCAGCTCACTGGAAAGGAAAATACATTCAAGCCTATAGAGCAATTAGTAATTTTACTTCCTAGCCTAGACAGTGTAAGTTTTGTGTGTGTTTTACACATAGTAAGTGAACACGTCATGTAGATCACTGGAGAGGGCTGCATGCAACTGAGCCTTCAGAGCAATTAGTAAGTTTTACTTCCCGTGTGGCAATACAATGGTGGAGCCGTAAGGCCCTGCAAGTGAAAAGTCTTTACATTTTGCGGGCACCTCGCAACCTGGGAGGCCTGCAAAAATTTTGAGATTTGGAATTTGCCTTGCAGTGAGGTTTTTCAAGAAAAACAAAATAAACCAATCGTATAATCCTGGGCTTTTGCCTTTTAATTACAATCATGCAAAATTTATTCAGACATGGTTGAACTAATCTTCTAAAAGACCTAATTACATTCTGATTCGGATGGGAATGGAAACCCAAACTATGGTCAAGAGATCGTTGATTTCTTTTCATAAAAAATAAAAACTATATTTTATTGCCTATTTTCAGCCCATTTCTTTAAACTCTCAACAAAGTTTGGGCACTCAATCCCACGGCCTCTCGACTTGGACGGCCATAGAGTAAAGCGGCCCTGAGACTACATGCAAGGGCCTAAGGGCCTCATAGCGGCTGTTCACTCACACTCTAAAACTAAATGAAAAGAGCCAAAGGCCCTTCCAAAATGCTTCTTGACTTTAAATCCTAGCGTGTCAAAAAATGGCCCTTCAAATCACTATTTAGTTGACTCTATCTCTACATTCTACTTGTGATTGGTCCATTGACTATTTGATGTGCATTTTTTATGTGCGAGGGGCGTGCAAGGGTCATAACATTAAGTAGCCTTCCAGGAGGGTGCCTTCTAGTTTCATTCGCCTTTATATATGGCTCAGTGACTAGTAATTTGAATTGCATGGACTATTCAATCAAATAAACAATTACAAAGCACTGTTAAATTGTGATTGAGTGAGTGCTTTTGATTACTATTCACCATGGTTGATTGCTCTTGCTCAATGCCACTTGTCCCTATAGCTACTGATGTGATGTGGAATATCCCACATCATTTCATTTGGGGATGAAATAATGTGGGATATTCCATATCATTTTGTTGAAGAAAAGCAGCAGTCACAAAGGCTACTAAACGTTACGATGGGAGAGTATAAGTTAACCCCTAAAAGCCCGAGGGGTATTGGACAAAACATAGATGTGTTATAATATGTGCCTTCCATATGTTTGATGAAGGTTGGTTCAATAGACAAAATGTAGAGTATCATCTTTACAAATTATCCGTACGGTCAAACTTCCTAAATAATCTTTAGATCATTTTTTAATGAATTTAAAAGCATTAACCTTCGAAAATTTGTATAAATTATAATTTTCAATTTTAGAGTTCAAAATTTAGTACGATTGGTTAAAGTTGGGCTATCTATCGTAAACTTCAAAAAAGCAAGAGAAATGATGGAGGAATCATCATTACTTTCCCCAAATAGCAAATTTTGTAACACTAAGACAATGTTGAGGTGATCTACTTTGAAAAATTCTCCCGGGTGGAGTTTAACTCGGATTGCCATAATTCAAATTGGGTTGGAAAGTAGACTTGATGTAGTATTTTAAAATATTTTTTATTTTTTAAAAAAAGATTTTTTTGTTCCGGGCAGCCCGTTTTTTCCGGGCAGCGACCAGAAAATGGTCGCTCGGGAGCTTAGGGGTTAAGTGCAAGGCCTCTTCAAAAGTTCAAATGCAAATGAATAATTTTCTCTAGCGTGTACGAGTGGAGATGCTCTGGTCAGTCCAGTGAGAGCAATTAATTAAATAACTAGTAAGTTTTACTTCCCAACAGTGGTGGAGCCCTTTTACGTGCCTGCCGACGCCCATGCATGGGTGGCGTTGCCCGTCTCTGCTGCACATCACTTTCTATTCTTTGCGCAACCAGTTTCTATTCCGGCATTTCCCCCTTCCCGATGCGCCGGGTGCCGGAATCATTTAGCACGCCCTTCTGCACATTAACTTAGTATTAATATTATTATCATTATTTTATTGTTTTACTTACTTACTTATAGATCCCCGGCCTGACGGAGTGCTGAGGAGTGAGTGAGTGAAGGCCCATTCACATATGGCACTGCTGCAGCATCCGTGCGTGCGTTCAGTAACTTTGAGGGAATCTGTGGGAAACCAAGAAATATAAAATATGAAATGAGAAATTACAGGAACGCAACACAAGAAGGAACGCAACGCAAAAAGAGAGCATGCCTCAACTTGCGTTGATGAATTGTAGTTGCACAGTGTTACACAGTAGTTGCGGCAAGAAAAGACAAGGCCTTCAATATTTTTTTGTTTTTGGGTTTTACCTTCCTCCATTTGGGGAACGCAAACGCAAGTGCGGTAGTGGTCTGGTGTGAATGGGCCATGAGTGAGTGGGAAAAGGCCGGGAGTTCCCAGAATTGTAACTTAGGAGCGGTTTACACGAAGGACCAAGAGCCATGACCAAGAAAATTAAATCATTTTCATGGTCATGGCTCTTGGCCAAGAGCCGTGACCATGAAAAATCAAAAATGGATTTTTGATTGGCTTGGTCACTCTTGTAGTGTAAAGTGGATTTGGACCGGGACAACTTTGGGCTGATTTTTTTAATATAAATCCCAACGATCTACAGTAACGTCAAAAAAATTGGGAAAAGAATATTAAAATAAAAAAATTCGGCCAATGGCTAATTTTTAGCGTTACGGCTCCCTTGATTTTCGTTGAGTCGAGCATTTTGCCTCGACTCAACGGAAAACCCGTTGGACCATGGCACATTATCCAAATGGCAGATTTTAGTAGTTTTTGGGGACCTCAAAGTTAGTGGTCATTCTCCTTTTTTCAAGGTAGTGTAAAGCCAAATGGGACCAAGAGCTCTTTTTGGGCCAATCACAGATTTTATAATTCCATGGTCATGGCTCTTGGTCTTTAGTGTAAACCGCCCCTTAGGCAAGCTTACAGTAAGTGAAGATATTAAGTTACTATAAGGTATAGACACCCATAACCGATAACGCACCCATCACAAATAAGTAGATTTCCTGGGTGCTGCGCATTGGAAAACCAGAAGCCGATATTTATATCCAGGATATTCAGGATGCGTCCTCCAATAGAACGCGTCTGTGACTGTTACGGAATTAAATAGTCTTATGTTTGTTCACTACTCTTGTTGTTGTCGGTCATGGGTGAAGCTATATGTTGGTTATGGGCTCTAACCAACTTTCGAACAATAAAATTTGTAGTAATTCTAATTTTACTTAGTTAATTTTGGAAAAAATCTCATTCTCCATGAACCTTATTTTCCTACGCACAAAAAATAACTCCTTCTTGATAACCCAAGATATGCTATGCTGAAATGCTTAAGTTATCGGTTATAGGTATCTGTACCTTAACTTAAGCGGAGCTGCCTCCGTCCGTCATTGATTGATTCCTTCCGTCCGTGAAGGTCCCACATACTGATCGGAATGCATCGATCAGCGCAACTCATCGATATCTACATTGTCTAGAGCAGGCACCAAGGGTCATAACCGACATTCTTGCCCTCGTGTGTGAATCATCCTTCTGCTACAAGAAGAACCTAGCTAGTACACGTAATGCGTGTGGTGCTAATTCCCAAAGCACGTACTATGGTAAAATATACATAGCATACTGGAGCAATACAAGCAAACACTCTTTTCAAATGGGACCACAATCTAATTATGATTAGAAACTAAGTTTACATGATAATTACAAGGAAATCTCACAATTTATGAAATACAAGTGGCATTCATACATCACTTAGAAGACTCAATATTCTTCTTGAGAGATCCACTTTGAAAAGGGGACTCCCTCCAGTTTGATATGAATGGTATCAAATGTGCACACAAAAAATTAGCTTTGTACCAATGTAAGCAACTAGTAGATATCTCAAAATCAACGAGTATATATCTCAAAATGTAGGACAAGGCTACATTTACTGTTCTTTTGGCCAAAATCTGTTAGAAAATCAAGACCATTGTAAACATTGGAGCTTTGTCATGTCAAGTTGCCAACACACATAAAGACCTCAACTTTGTAGGATGCCCGAAACATATACCTAAAATCATTAATATATTTCATAACGTTTTTGAGCCTCACTACTGTTCACCTCCAAATTTGAAGTATTTGTCAAAAGATTAAACAAATCATAGAGAATTTTCTCTAACATCAACTGGTCCAAGCAAGAGGATTGGAGAGTTGGATTATTTTAGTAGCATATTCTTTACAATGTTGCATCAGCGTAAAGGGTGATTATGGCCTAACAAGGTAATATAAAGAACTAAGTTACATCAAGAACAAAATTGAACCTCATATTTTTAATTTAGCCATTTTGAGTAGGTCCTATATGGACTTTCTCTTGTTTAAATTCATTTTCTTTTAAACCAACACAAGCAATGTTCTTTGTTGATTTGAATGACATAAAATTCGGTTCCCTTTGAATTATCGATTAACCCTTAAACGACATATGCTTTCCTGATACCACACCCAAAATCTCTTTTAAATTTCATTTTAAGCATGATTATGTTTTTAATTTACTTTGACTCTATTCTAAAGAAGTATAGATCTCTCTAGGGTGCTCAGTTTGGCATTTTATAAACCCCATTTGGTGCAATGGAGTAGAAGTTATGAGGAAGATTCTCCCAAAATATAACCAAGCCCGTGGGGCTTGCATTGTCGTTTAAGGGTTAACTAGAAAACACTGAATCTTTGGTTGTGTACAACATAACATTTTACAACAGTAGGGTTCCAAATCCCATCTATTGCTTGGATCAAATGTTACAAATACAATAACTTTTCTTAGAACTATGGTGAGAGAGGACATTTAGCAATGAATGAGAGAATCATTTAATCAAACAAGGAAACCTTCCTTAAGATGTGAAGAAAAGAACGTCCAAGAGCATCGCAAAAAATCTTGAAAATTTAATAGGGATAAAAAGTATAGGGCTTAACCCCTGATTGAGTCTCATGTTTTTCTTTTTGCACTTTAGAGTAAATCATGTATGAAACCTTCTTTTATACAAATTTATTTGTTTTTCAACCAACACATATGATGTCCTTCACTGAGTCCAATGATACAAAATATGAATTGTATTTTTCAAGATATGATCCATTGAATTTGTCATCCCAAGACAATGAATCCTTCACTGAGTCCTTTTAGGGTTTCCAATGTAATGCAATAAACTTACCTTCCTCTTCTACTGGAGCCGGCAGTAGGAATACCATAAATCGTGAAGGTCCAAAAGCTGTGCAGTAGATTGGCATTGAAATAGTTAAGACTATGACCATAAACCGCTTTTTAAGAGATTAGTGTTGACCAATCGACTTCTTATATTTTCTTTATTTTGGGTAGAATGGCTGAATGGTGGGTCAACCCATATATTGACTTTGGATTAGTCCTAGTATCGGTTTAAGATGAGCCTATGCAAACACAAAGGGATTTGAAATACTTCTTCTCACTTTGAAAAATTGTAGAAAAATATCTATATGAGATAAAAATATGAAATCACTTTACCTCTTTATGATTTCGTCTCTTCTATGTACAAAAATTGGGTCCTAAGATCAAATTGAGTCCTAAGATCAAATTGTATTTCTAAGGCCCTAATTACACTACAGGTGAGAAGCCGTGGAGAAAACCTCACAAGGGCCATAGCTCATGCTCGAGAAGCCAACCTTTGAACTTGACGGCCTTTGGATATAGTGTAAAGTGAGAAGGGGCCACAAAATAAAGTGCCGATTTTTAAATATAAAGTTCTTACATATTTCTTAAAAATAAAGAATGATTGGTTGTGAGAATTTTGGCCAAACGGTCCCTAGATTTTGCGTTAAACCCATCTCTTGAGGTGGGCTTGACGCAAAATCCGGGGCCTTGAAAAATGTGCACTTTTGTTGCCACAAATGACAAAAGTGTTGTTCATGTCATTTTCTCCTCCTTCTGTCCCTTGTACTGAAAATTTCCAGTGTAAAATGACATTCTTTGGTCTTCTCAATCATTGGCTAAAATTTCTCTCTTCACGATTTCTCCCCTAGTGTAAGGAGGCCCTAATATCCAAATCTCCTTATTTTCACTGCCTGTTTGTGGTATTTCTATGCAGCTACGTGTGGGGGCAAGTTAAGATTTTTGCAAATGGCGAGGAAGTGAATCTGAAGTGGAGCGAAGAAATGGCGATGCGTGTGCAGCATGTCGAGTGATCCCGCACCTTAAAATACACGGATTTGGGACAAAATTAGCCTTTGCATTCCAAGGTGTGATTTTTAAGTGATACTTTTGATATTTGATAGTATTGATATTGATAGTAGTAAGTAGGAGTGTGGCCGGAGGAGGGCGTAACTGAAATAAGTTAAGGGAGGATTCACTGGCTGGGGCGCTGTGGCCGAGACATGATTGTCCCGGCGGGGGCTCCTCCTCGGTAGTGCGGTGATCATGGCGGTCCGGGAATCATATCGCCTGCTTGATTTGTTTGTTGCTTTGCTTGCCTTCATTCCCCTAAAGTTAGCTCACTCCTGAGGCTGGTTGTTGGACTTGGATTTTATCACCGTGTTTCACTGTAGCCTCACTGCCTCCTCGTCTTCTTCTTGTCCTTCACTTCTTATGATTCTGTTATTCCCTCTGCCTGCCTTCCTGCCTTCATCAGAGAATGTTTTGTTCCTCTGCCTGATGACTTTTCTTCCTCCAGTCCAGTCCTATCAGGGTCGCTTCACACTATGGGCCAAAGGTCGAGAGGCCGTCGGTTTCCACCAATCAAATTGCAAGAAACCATGGTTTCGGCCTCCAGACCCTTCACACTAGAGGCCAAAGTCCAAAGGCCGTGGACCTTCAAAATGCTTACATGGCAACACTTTTTGATTAAGGTGACGGCCTCTCGACCTCTCATTTGGGTCCTACATTTTGCAAGACCCGTCACCATGGTCGAGAGGCCGTCGATTTCTTTTCATAAAAAATGAAAACTATATTTTATGCCTATTTTCAGTAGATTTCTTTGGACTCTCAACAAAGTTTGGACTCTCAATCCCACGGCCTCTCGACTTGGACGGCTATAGTGTGAAGCGGCCCTCAGTCTCTTTGTGAATTGTGACAGTCCCTGAAGTTCTTTCTTGTCCAAACAGAACCTCTGCTTCTCATGCCATGATTCTACCATACCATGATTCCTCTCCTCATTTTCTAAACCTAGGCTTTGGTATTTTATTGTCAGGAGTTATAGTAAAATCAAGGTGTAAAAGTAAATATGAGGTAAATACTAAGGTAGAGTAGCCGCTTGTTTTTTTTTTTTTTTTGAAGTGTACTAAGAGCAGATAATTTTATCTGTAAGGGTCAGCAAAAAAAATAATTATAAAGATTGAAACCCAAAAAAAACATTTAAAAAAAAAATTGTGGTGAGAAATAGAATCTTAGAGAATCTTCTTATCATTTGAGAAAAAATTGTAAATATTTGGTTGATCTTGGTGTCCGGGTATGGTTGTGAAGGTCACTTACCTATAGGGTAGGTCACTCAATTTTCCCACTCGTGCAACTTGCTATATTAACACTTAAGGAAAACACAATTCTTTTTTTATTTTTGAGGGTCATGTTCATAACTTTCCTTTTACAAACTGTTGTGAAAAATTCTTTTGGTACGTTACTCCTTTTGTCCCATAATAAGCTTCTTGTTCAAAGAAAATTCCTAAATAAACTCTACCATTGCAGTCCAATAGTGTGGATCTTGAGCACAATGGTGTGGGACCTTAAGCCAATAGGAGCAGTTAGTTTCAGCAATATGAAGCTTATTAAGTCCTAAATGACAAAGGAGGTAAAGGGAAAACCTAGATGTGTTATAAAATGTTACTTTTGCAACTTTAATGAAATTAGGTCCAAAACAAAAAAAATAAGAAGCACAATGTTTAGTTGTTATCGATACAAATTAACTTTCAAAAAATGTTTTAGATACTCATCTAATGAATTTAGGAGCATTTTCTATTTAATTTTCACAAAAATTACAAATTTCATTTTTAGAATTTGAAATTTGGTATATTTGGTTAAAAATAGACATTATATTCTAAATTTTAAAAAGAAAATTTTCAAATGAGATAACATCATCAATTTCCCAAAATAGTAAAATTTCTAACACTATAACAATATTGAGGTCTTTGTCTTTGAAAAATTCTCCTCGGTGGAGTTTACCTCGAATTGATATGATTCAAATTGGGTTCAAAAGTAGACTTGATTTTATATTTTAAAATGTATATATTTTTTAAATAAAATAAAATATTCATTTAGAGCATCCCGTAAAAAAGGCAACGATCATAAAATAGTTGTTTGGTCACTAGGTGACGGTGCTAGAGTTTGAACAAGGCAAATGGGTTGCAAAGATGAAGGATATGTAACATTGGCCCATGAGTCGACAGGAAAAAAAAAAGACGAGCGGGGATCTTGTAGAGCAAGGTGTACAAATTGCATGGAAGCATTATGAGAGCCATCTCGTGAGGGACACAAATGGGTTGTTAAAGACGCACCTATATTCTCATAAAAAACGTACTAGTAAGAACAAGGGGTGGACTTGGACAAGAGAATAACGTATGAGAGCACGGTGAGCTAATGAAGGTAAATATCAAAGTTCCAATACAAGCAAAACCGCATTTGGTGGAGTGTATTGGACTATTATTGGAAGAAATAGACAATGAACGTTTGCACAATGACTTGGATGCATATTAATAGGTTTAGTACATCGTATGAGACACATGGTACTATGAGTTGTATTATGTAGTAGCAATAGCTATATAGTATAGCACAGCGTGCAGTATACGATTGATGTGCATGGGTGCTTTAAATGACTTGATGTTTTGGTAAAAAATGCAAATAACTTTGTATCCATTTTTTACTACCCCCTTAATACATTGTTTTGTAGTAAACAAAGTACTAGTGTAACATTTAATCCAAAATTTTCCACGATCTGAGTAATTTGAAACCTCCAAAATTCCCACTTTAACAGTTTGTCAATTCCTAATCCTAAGACCCACGAGTTCCAAAATTATACCCCCTTGCAACTTCAAAAAAAGTTCATTTTTGTTCGACAGGCGACAAGTGCATTGTCATACATCCAAGTGCAAAAACTCCTAATTCAGTGTTAAATATGCAGTTTCTCATCCTCCGTGGAAAAACTAAAAGAGCTAAAAATAGATTTTTGGAGTGGTTAAAAATAAATGTCACCAAAGTGTAGATCTCGTCGCACTTGTCAAAAAAGTATATAGGGTCCAAAATGACTATTTTTAGCCCTTTCAGTTTTTCCATAGAGGGTGGCATTTACTTAAACAAAATTTTAACTACATAAAATTTAGAATACTTGGGTACCCGCTTTGTGACCATTAGCATGGCAATCATGATAATTCATCATAATCAAAACAATTGTAGAAGCACATAATTATCGAGGCATTAAAATTGTGCTTGCACTCAAGATTTCTTTTCTAATGCCATCGAAAAACACTAAGACCGGCTCACCATACATGGATGTTAGAAAACGCATCTTCATTGATGGAATAAAAAAAAAAGACCTCGGTAGGAGATGGACTGCACATGAAAAAATGAAAACAAGTTTTTGATTCTAAAAAAGCAAGCCAAGCAGTGACTTAGTCTCGAAAGGAGGCTCTCTTTGGCGTAGTCTTGCAAGGAGGCTCTCTTGGGCGTAGTCTCAAAAGGAGGCTTTCTTGGAAGTTGTCTCGAAAGGAGGCTTTCTTGGACGTTGTCTCGAAAGGAGGCTCTTTTGGGCATAGTCTCGAAAGGATAACCCGGCCTATTTAAGCAAGGACCCCTTGCCTTCTTTCTTCATTAGCAACAACATTAATCTGCCATCTCCGTCTCTCCCACGGAGCTTGCAAAGTGCATGCCATTTGTGAAGCTTCTAAGTTCTTCCTGATGATCATTGATCATTGTTAAGAGATTGTCTAATATTGTACTAGGTGAAGTGCCAATTTGCATAATTGCTAGCTTTTGGAAGCACTTCAATCGTTGAATCAATTCTACGTTCTTCGCTTTTTTCTAGTTCTTCTTGCTTTTTGCCCTTTGGCATATTAGGCAATGGACTTGTTCTTTCTTGTTCATAGGTTAATTCCTTGAATACAACGTGGCTTGCAATAGCCCCACATGATTTTAATTTTTGCCACAACACACAACTAGCCATTTTTAACATCACTATTTGACCTACAATTCAACTAATCTTCACTTTTTGTTTGTTTGCCTTTTGCTGATTGTTGCTGACTTGAGACACTTATTTCTATTCTTACTTTGGTTTGACGTTTCAAACACCCATCCATGTGGTTTGTTATCATGGCCAGAGGTAACAATCATGACGTTTGGATTCGCTTCATCGAAGCCAATTACTTGATAGATGCACGTACATATACAAAGAATTGTCCCACTTGCCATTCGCCTAGAGATTGCAACAACTACTACTGCCTTTTGTGCATGGTCGGCGGATTATGTCCAATTACATTCCGAGAAAACGGGCACCATATTTCTCACCCTTGGTTGCAAGTGCGATGCCAAACACGCAATAATGCGGTTGCTACAGATGATCTTGCGCGATTCATCGGTTTAGAGAGTACCAAATACATCCACAAACCGATATTGAACAATCAACACATTTGTTATCTTAAAAGAAGGAGTGCAACGGAGCTCACAAGCAAATCTTCCAAGCTCAATTCAAAAGCATTAGTGAGTGCTTCAAATTGCGCAAGAAAGAAAGCACGAAGTAATAGTGCACAGAAAAGTTGCGAAGGTTGCGGATATGGTATTCCAAATTTGGAAGGTTGCCGTGAAGAATTCATGGTGTGTTCACTTGAGTGTCTTGTAGTTGTGGCACAACTTCACCCCGAGAGGAATCTCCTTACGATGACAGATAGCTCCATGGATCTCACACAAGCATCAAAGACAACCAATGAGAAGCTTGGTTCTCATTCAAAAGCCATCGTTCTAGTTGCAGCCCCAATGGACCTTGATATAGTGCCCTTAGCGATGGCGGCACCCGCATTGCTTATAGCCGCAGCAGTAGAGGCTACGGCTAGAATTGAAAGGCTTAGGAGCACGAGTTTGAGTGAAAGTGTGTCGGTTCCAAAATCAATTCAGAGATTTGGGAAGCAATCACAAACAAAGAAGAGTCCCAAAGTCTCCTTCAAGAGTTCAAGGCTTAAACGTCCTCATTCTTCTCATGGCGTACTTCTCCATGCTTTGGATGGTGCGCTTGATCATGGTTTTGATGGTATTCCTTCTCAGCATGTTGATAGTGCACCTCCTCATCCCGTTGTTGGTGCATTCTCTCATCCTTGTGATGGTACACGTCGTCATCTTCTGATGGTTCAAGGCCATGCATTGCGTGTAGGTCGAGTGCTCCAAATATCCGACCGGAATTACTACCAAACCGTTCAAGTGACGGACTGTTAAAGCTTATTTTTGCTGCTAATTATAAGCGATTGGGATAAGCATCTTGGTCATTGCGGTTGGGATTAGGTTTTCAATTTGGATTATCAACTTACCAAATGAATTCGGTGTTGGAACCGTGCGTGAGATATGAGTAATTGGGGACAATGTATGTCTTCTTTAGATGTAGATTGTAGTTAGATTATCAACGGTCTCATACAAACTACAGTTGATGTTCAAGTTTTTCAAAAAATTGAAACTTGAAAGATTTGGTGCGGATGTAACCAACCTAATCGGTAGTTTTATAAAGTCATGATGGCGATGAGAACCAAATTTGGCATGTCTAGGAGTGTGGAGATTATAGCAGATATGCATTGATCAATAGTTAACCCATTAACGTCCCAACATCTATGAAAGAACTAGATCATGAACAGATTCAAAGCCTTGTAACTTTCTCATATAAACTTGAATGATTTTCATCCAAGTCACTTTTAAAAGCCTACTAAATTCTCCATCAATTACATCAAATCTCTTGTGATAGGGATTGACTATTGATAATATTGGAGAGGCCTCCAACTACAAGTATGTCAAATTTGTTGGGTAAATTTTATGCTTGCAATGGTCTTCTCATGTACACCTAATGTACATCTAAGCCATGCTAATATCTACTTTTGACACTAGAATCTACTTCTATTCAAAGGGTTGGTACATTTAGAGGTTAAATAAAAGTAAATGTCTTTTTGAAATTTACATATGATTTACTTATAAGGATTAGAGAAATGAGGGAACGTAGACTTTTTATTTTTGGATCTTCAAGAAATAATTATATTATATTGCCAAAGATCACAACAATGGCATGATTCTCTAAACACTTTCTTCTTTGTTCATGTCACTCTTTTAGATTGTCTTGCATATTTGTATACACCTTTTGTTGATTTGCCTTATTCAAAAAATTCTTTAAGTAACAACAATTTTTGTCTTTTGACAATCACTCACATTTCAATAAATAATAATAGAATGTGTTGGTTGATAATTGGTATGAGTTGGACAATAAGAAAATGTGTTGTGATCAAACTTTTGAGGCTCAATTGTGCATAGTAGACTACTATATTTTGAATATTGATCGACAAAGATTTTTTTTACAATCAAGCAATCTCTCGTCTTCAAGAAGAATTTTCTGATTTGGAGTTTTTATAGATAAAATATGCATATTTTTGTAAAGGAGTTTAACCAATTAACTATAAAGCAATTGTCCTACTTTGTACTATCCAAAAGTGAGACCCCACTGGGTTTGAAAACCGCAAGAGCACAGAATTGACACAATATACAAATGCAAAAAAAATGATTGAAAAAAAGTTTTTTTTAAAAAAGAAAAAGAAAAAATTGAAAAACGTTCACAAAATTATAATTTTTAAAGGTTTATTTTACAGAATTTATTTTGTACTTGACACAAATTGTCCAATCCTACCTTCCACCTACAATAGCATGATAATCGTAACTTTTGATCCTTAGCTAATACTCCCTTTGATTCACTATAAAGTTATGATTTGGACTTAAAATTTGTCCCAAATTAAAGCTGTGATTTCTATTGATGTGCTTTAGGACAATTATTTTGAGACAATAATTGTCCTATGTTTGAAGTATATTGGAGCGTTGCCTTCTCCACATGAGGCACATTATAATTGTTGCCAACAATCACATTCACATGCATCGACTCATTCATGCACTGCTTAATAGCATGAACGTGTTCTTCATGCACTGCTTCAGGGCATGAACGTATTGTTGAGCCAAGTGTTTTAGGGTTATAGGCAACTCTTACCTTAGAATTTTTAAGGGTGGTTTCGTGGTGCAAAGAGTTTTGATTTTGGTGAGCTAATTGCCTTCTCTTGTGACTTAGGGACTTAATTGCAAAGTTTCATGCACCTCAATCTTCCCATTTGCCTTCAATGTCAACTACCGGTCTACAAACAAAGTGATCTCCAATGCACGAACTTTAACCCCTAACCTCCGCGACGTCTATATTTTTGCTTGCTCAGTGGTCCCTAATGCACAAACTTTAAACATGTGTAAATTTTGCATGTTAACTCAGATTTTAAAGTTTTAAAGTGCATTGGAAAGCACATAGAAAGGAGAATGTGGGCCACGAAAGATCTTGGGGAGTTCACTGAATGTATTTAATGTGTATCCCGTGCAAACAAATCTTTGACCCCTATATTACATTATAAAGAATCAATCAAACAACTTGAAAAAATCATAGGATGTTTTTTAATGTTGAAAGTTTATATTGTGAATTTTTGGAAATTTTCTTTATTCAAATTAATTGCTTACAAATTTTTGAAGTAAATAAATACACCATACAACTAATTTTTGTGTTTTTAGAGCTGCATTAGAAGGGAATTCAGGCCTCCACAGGGCCGTGAGTTCTCTTCAAGCTCCCAAGCTTGGGAGCTCCATGCAATAGAAAAAGGGTGGGCTGCTGACGTGGTCGGAACACGGTGACGTCAGAAAAACGTCACAGAATACACTTGGAGCCCCTGAATGTTTGCCAGGTGTGGTGAGCCAATGATGAGGTTTTAAGTGTGGATGAGCCCTTACATTAGAAGAACACTGTATTGCCAGGTGTGGGTGAGCCAACCAGCCAGTCCGTCCCTTCATTTCGCATTCACTTGTTGTTTTGCATTTCATTTTTTTTTAATTTTTTTTATTCTTGAGAACTCCATATCTGGGCAACAGCCCTTTGCTGGCCTCAATTCCCTTCTAATGGTTTCAAATGTTTTTTTAGAGTTGGTGTTGAATTTAGTTGAAATAAGAGTTTTTAAAAATAAAAGATATAATGATTATGTGACCACATTCAAAAATTTGTAGCTAAATCAAACTTTATAAAAAATTATATAGCAGGTTGAAAATCACTTATTCACACATTGGTATGTAATATTTGGAAGTGACTTCGCCAAGCCAAAGATGACGTAGACAATCATTGTTCACATAGGAATCCAAAATTTTCCATGTCCACTTCATCAATTTGAGTTTAGGGTAGGAATGAAAGTCGAGGCCTTTTCCAGACCGCAATTATTTCATAATGTGTAATCAAAAGATTGAGGCCCATATCACTTGGATGACGACCAAGGAATTTCATACAAACGTCACAATGAAGCATAAACATTTCATCAACGGTAGCAAGATGTTTTTTCTTGACTTTGCCTATATAACATCTAGTAGCTAGTGCTACCTCTACCTTTGTTTCCAAGGAGAGTACCATAGTTTACTAGCATCGGCAACTTGTTGCCTAATATTTAATTAAAGTTCAAAAAGTAGGTTCGATACCTAAAAATAGTATATTCATATTTTCGGCAATTTCCTCTTTTAATTTTTAAAAATTCGGCTTAAATCCTTTTTTAATTTTCTATTTAAGTTTTCATCATGTACAACTCTCTTGCATTGGATGACAAGTAAGATGTGAGTGGAGAGGTGAGAATGCTCTGTGCTTTATGCAGAGTTGTGTCCAACAATGCATATGGGATATGTAAACTTCGAGGTGAAGCACCTAGTTAGTCTTCATTTTTATAACACGCATAACTTTTTCATAGAGTCTTCAAATGACATAAAATTTGTTGGAGGTGAAAGATTACTTGATTTCAAAACTTTTCTTAAACCAACAAAATTCCAAAAAAATTGATCTTCTATGCACAAATGAACTCCGAAAAACTGTTATGAACGCATTTTAATTTTTTGAGGGCTGCAATTTTTTGTCCATATCTTTTGCATAAAGACTTATTTTGACACAAAACTTGTTGGAGGTGGAAGAAAGATTGATTTCTCAACTTTTGTTGGTTGGACAAAATTCTATAAAACTTCATCTTCTATGCTCAATTGGACTCCAAAAATCTGTCTACAACACATTTGAAAAGCCTCACCTAGAGTCTTGCTACTTCTTAACCCATATTCTTTGTGGATTAATGTAAGTGAGCTTGATTACAAAAGGTGCACCTTCTCTCCTCCAAAACTACCACATGCTTCCATTGTAAGTAAAATTCTATTGAGAAGTAAAAATTTCTTACTTTACGGAAATTTTGAAAAAAAATTAATATTATATTTGGCAAAAATGCCAATAATATTCCAAAATTTTAGGTATCTATTTTTAGAATTATTTTGTGCCGAACCTGCTATTAAACTACGGTATGCAACATATTCTTCATCATCATCCATGGTCCATTAGCAGCTGTTCATTTATTTAAACATGTAGAAACTTAGATGTGGCATGTGTGCATGGTAGCAACAATGAGGAGATGGAGAGCCCATGTGTTGTAAATTCAATCTTTACATGCACGAAGACCCAAGCTTGTGGATGGATGGAAAGGCAAATCTCACAGAGGCTATTGCTACTAAATGTTATGTAGAGCATTTCAAACTCTTTACTAAATGTTACCAACATTTCTACCTAGGACAATGTATGTGCAATAACAATACAATTTCATAACACTCTTAACTAGATGCACTTCCTCAAGTCCCTTATGTAAAAAAAAATTGGAATTAGGTGTTGATAGCTACTACAAAGACACCAGACTTAATTGTTGCGGAATGACACCTCCACCACAGATCAAGGAGGGAAAGGTGATAACCACTTTTTGAGTTGGGTAATATGGCAATTCCAATCGCATGTAAGTTTTAATATCTTATCAACATCATCAATATTTCTAAAATTAGAAGTTGAATATGGTCTTGCTTCATTTGTTTTGGAAAATTCTTCAATTTGAAAAGCCCTTGCACCTACACTCTCCCACCCTTGCACGCCCCTTACATATCAAAAGTGCACATCAAATAGTCAATGAACCAATCACAAGTAAAATGTGAGGATATAGTCAACTAAATAGTGATTTGAAGGCCCATTTTCTAACATGCTAGGATTGAGAGTCAAGAGGTATTTTGGAAGGGCCCTTGGCACTTTTCATCTACTTCTTGGGTGAGAGACTCTTGGAGGGCATGAGTGGTCATGCTTTAACACAAAACACTAGTGTCTTTTTCCAGTATGTGTTCCAACTTTGAAGAATTTGTGAAGCTTTATTTGATATCAAGGTTGTCCATTAGTGTCTTTGATGTCATAATAGTAATAAAAAAAAAATTAATGTGATTTGTGGATATTATATTCAAGAGAGTCTCACCCAAGAAGTATTTGAAGACTACCATTTGGAATGGAGGTTTTTCATTTGAATTATTCTACCGATTTGTCACATGTGACATGTATGAAATTTGTGATAATCTTTCCCTTTGAACAGATTTCGATAATGGCAACGTCCAAAAACTTATATTTTTTCGGAGAACCAGTCCACTGTTGCCTCTAATAGAGGCACTTCAGGGACACCCATTTTCATGGGCTAAATACCCACTTCGGCTAATGATTCCACTGAAATACATTATCGCAAAGGGTTTTATGTGCACTTTCCTTTCCAAGTGTTCCATATGCATTTTCATTATTGCCAAGGGCTGTATACGCATTTTCCAAGTGCACTATCGGAGAGGGTTCTCACATGCAAACCATGACTGTTCCAGAATGATTGAACCTCGACCCGGCTAGAAATATTCTTCAAACAAGCAGCGCTGAGTAGATTTTCGGCATCAGGTTCGGTAATTCGTCAGGCTTTAATCTGCTCCACCGGAAATGAGCTAAAGATAGGTAGCATGGGACACTAAAATCTAATGAGTGCGGCTGTTTCACCAACAGCACAGAAAATGACCCAAGATTTCACATTTCAAATTTGGATGCAGTCTTCATGTTGAATCCGGATTCAAATGACTTGTCGCGGCCACTTCACTGAAGTAGATTTCAAATGTTGATCAAAGACTTGCGATTTAGGTTACATGTTACAGAGGCTTCTGTCAGCAAAAAATTAGAGTATTTTTGCGGCATCATACACCCAAAGATGTCACGCAGAAGTTTGGTCATCATCCAGAAGCTTGTAAGAACCTATTCTGTAAGATATGTTATTCGATTGACACAATAGACTGGCGAACACAACTAACGGCCTCAGAAATCCTGTGTCATGAAAACATCATCTCTTCTTAGAAGTTCAGATGGAGCTCATGAATCTGTCATCACCGGTCCCCAACGAAAACTAACGTAGCGCTCAGTGGAAGAAGAAGTCGTTTTGATGATTTGCCCACAGTACTCTGTTGAGTACTTCACAAAAGCCTCACGGCGTTAACATCATAGCGCATACACAACCAAAAACAAATCCAGTAGACTATGACCTTACCTACCCTGATATCTTCACATACAGTACAAAGGTGACAATGTCACAGACGAGACTGTTTGGAACGCGGTAAGCGATATGCTCATGAAGGGGAGCACACATCCTTAATGCCCCAGGTTTCTCTAGCTACAGCCGTGAAGGCAGAGGAATCACACCCATGGACGAGCGCGCACCGTGAGTACAAATGTAGCGAGAATGGAACAAACAAACCCTAGATGTATGTAGAATGAAAATGTAAACTCTTGAATAGTAGGGCAAGCGCACGAAAGGGCACGAGCACCGTGGAAGGAGTTCTACGGTTGTCTGGCCGCTGCCACACCATGATTCAGAATCATAGCCTGACGGTCACTCTGGGCACCATGTCGTCGCAAACGCCTCACTCTCGAGGCATCCCTAAACAAGACATTGCGCCAAGACTCTTGCACAACAAAGGAAAAACACACTGACAAGCCCGAGCCAGAACCTAAAGCAAAAACGGAAAGAGCGACGAGCCAGAACTGATCGAAAACCCTACACCAGAATTACCATTGACGAGTAGTATGTCGCAGAACAGATATTATATAGGGTTTTGGAAACTGGCGATGACGCCGGCGGAATTAGGGTTTAGGAATGATAGATTTAGGGCTGAGAACAACTAAATGCGTTCCAGCTCCTGCCCCTTCTTCATCCGTCTATGCCTCTGTGGGGGAGCAATGAGGGGAAGCCTAGCTAGAGTCAGAAATAAACATGTGACCCATTCTTTCACATACTTTTCTTTTTCTTTTATCGTCTTTTAAAAGAAATTAAATGTAAACTTTGTTTTTTAAATATGATGATTTATTTATTTTTATCTGTTTAATTTCACTTCTTGTTTTTTATACAAGACGCTTGGACTTATTAAATAGTAATGATAAAATCATTAGAAGAAAGGCCGGGCCAGTGAAGGGCTGTGAACCGAAATATCGGGTTAGAAGTCGAATATCGGGTCCTGCCCAAAACTCCCTCGTTTTCTCGTTTAGACAGGTGGTCAGAATCGTGTGTGAGCTGTCATCGCGGCAGGTTCGACGAATGATATTGCAGCATGGCGTACGTAATCATTTCTCTTTCCCGCCACGCACGATAATCATTTCTCTTTCCCACCACTCTCGCGCCAAACAGAGCCCGGTTACAATGCGTCAGTCCCTTAGGGTTTGTGGCGCACCTTCTTCGAGGGTTTTCCAGAGGGCTTTTGCTTTTCAGAAGGATGGGTTGTCGTAGAATACTTGAAGTAGAGTCTGTGTTGACATATAATTTCGTGAATGAGAATGGAGAGTACATACCAACAAAACTAAGTGTCAACTCCTGGGTTAAACTACAACCGGGAAAGCGTGGTGGTCATGCAATTGACGGAAAGAAGCATAACGCTGAAGGTGGATACAAAGCGCAAATTTTGAAATTTCGGTGGAAGGCAGGATCACTTGCTACTGCAGAAGTTTTAGTACAACACGTCTATATGCGTAGGCAACTCAACTTACGTCCAACAATGCAACATGGCGGGTGCAATTGTAAGTCCTTCGTTTTTTTTATTTCATGCGTATTTTAAAACCAGCTACAGTGCAATATATGACTCTTTTGCTTTTATCTGAGTGCAGACTTATACCCATCAAGTTTTGAAGATTGGATAGATCCCAATAGTATTACGGACGTGCTTTATGTGATACATGCAGAGATTGGTGAGACACAAAGAGGGAATGATACTCACAAGGAGCTCCTACAGATAGGTGTCTACTTCTATTCTGCAAAGTTTTTTCCTAGCAGAGATCCTGGTGGCTACGGTACATTACAAGAAATTCCTCTCCCTACTTTAGATAGTCCAGAGTGACCACTTCCAGACATGTGGACAACCGAGTCCTTTCGAGCTAGATTCAGGCAAGATTTTCGATCAGCAATGAAAGCCACTGTAGGTTCAAGAGCTACACATATTCAATGGTTTCTTCACTACTAGGAGAGCATACGAAATATGACTACGGCCATATGACTAGATATGACTATCGGGAGGATATGACTCACCAGTAACTACTTTGGTGACTAGAACAGTCCATAGTCATCACATGACTATGATTCTAGTCATATTTACATGGGACCTCAATGGGAACGTAGTTGGGGAACGTATTCTTCCGTGGGCAGCCATATGACTTTTTGCATGGGCAGCGATATGACTAGATTTAGTAGTTATGTGACTACAGTTTTGGGCAGCCATTTGTAAATGGGTTTTTGAGTGTGGCCTTCATGGTTTTAATTCAAATTTATATCCTTTGTTTAATGATCTATATATTATTTCTATTTCACTTTCCTTCCTTTTGATTAGGGTTTTCTTTTGAATTTCTTTTGTTCCTTCGAGGTTTTAACATTTTATACATTGTATTATTTAACTTTTCATTCAAAAACTCTTTGGCATTATTTGCTTTTGTTTTTCATATTTTTTCGTTCCATACTTTTTTTCGAAGTCATACATATTTATATCACTTTTGCAATTCATCTATCATGGATATTTATTCCAGATACCCTTCTTACTGCCTACAGTCTTATGAGTTCTCTTTGCACCTTGTTCAAATTCTTGTCATTTATCGATTTTGCATTGATGTATTGTTTTTCTCTTTTTGACTAGGATAGTTTTATTTTGACTACAGCGCTTCTTCCCCTCACGTATTCTTTCCACTTTTGTTTACTCTACCTCTCCCTCTTTTTTATCAGCTTTTTCTTTCAATTTGTGCCCGTTTCACGTCCATTCTGACTTTTTTCTCAATCATCGGTTTAGTGTTGCTTTGGTATTCATCATGAATTATAATTTGAGGTAGTGCCTTGGAAAGTGCACTCTACATTATGTTTGAGAAT
Source organism: Pohlia nutans (assembly GCA_022496805.1). Lineage (NCBI taxonomy): Eukaryota > Viridiplantae > Streptophyta > Bryopsida > Bryales > Mniaceae > Pohlia > Pohlia nutans. The sequence goes on from CM040090.1 coordinate 5,993,067, forward strand.
CACGTGCCTTCATGACCCCTTCTAAAACCCCATCGCACATGAGAGGTTCTATGTCTAAATACCTTTATATACAGATGTATTTTGTTCTAAATATATGTTTAGTGTAAGTATACGTGAATATTTTTAGTTCTTAACCCCTAAACGTCCACGCATCCAGTTATGGGATGTTTGTTGGTCAAACCCAATTTTGATCTCGAAGGTGATTTCTTTTGCTACTACAGTCAACAGAGAAAATGAAGTTTATCAAGTCTAGTTTGCACTCCACTTTTCAAATCTTAAAAATTTCATGTATACTGTAAATTATCTCTTTTGCAAGCTCTGTAATTCAAGCTCCGAATATACTACATGGAATGATTACTTTTCGAATTTCAAAATTTAACTAGTTTTTTTTAAATAGAAAACATATCAATGATATCATGTGATTCTCCATTGTGATTTGCATCTCATCCAAAAATTAATCAATTTTTTCAAGTCTTTTTGTAATTAAAATGAATTTGTGAAGCATTTGACCTAACAATTTGTAAAATAATCATGTTAAATCAAAAAAATCTGAAAATTTCAGGACTTTTAGGAAACACTTAATTTCATGCATGAAAATATTATAAAATATACTTTGATTATTCTTCAAGGCTTAATTCTATATATTTCTGTAGTTTGACTTTTCCAGAAAGGACTGGTACGTTTAAGGGTTAATGTGTTTATTGTTTGTGTACGTTATACGGCTATGTAACTCAAATTAATACCCCTTTTGTGCACTCACGTATACTCGTACATTTCTAGTACAGTGCACCCCACGAGGGTAGTGCGCATGCATGTTCTAGCATCCATCAGTGAAGTTGAAGATATTTACATGGCAGATCGCTTTGTATACCATGGCAATGTAGAGTTTGCAATGTGGAATTGGCCATTTGCTACAGTTAAAAAAATACTCTTACGCATGTTTTCTAACTGTAGGCATCTTGCTAGGAAGTTGGTGGGCTTATCATGAATTAGGGTGGAGGGGTTGGTGGTTTTGGGATCCTGTAGAAAATGCTTCTTTTATGCCTTGGCTATTAGCTACAGCTTGTATTTATTCAGTAATTTTACCTAAATTGAATTATTGGACTTTGTTTCTTAATATGGTCACTTCTCTATGTCGTGTTTTAGGAACTTTCAAATGCAGCAGTTTTGAACCATGTATTGAAGGATTCATGTCGTATATCCATAGGATAATCTGGAAGTTTTCTCCTGCTTCGTTTTCGGAATTCTTTTCTGGCCTCTTCTCGTCAACTCATTTCACTCGCGTACCGCCTGCAATATACACATCACCTCCAGTCCGTCATTGTTCCTAAATTTTTAGAATACAACCTCATGTGCACAGAAGTTAGTAAGTGCTTCCAGAATGGTGACTACACGTAGTCGTTTTTTCCACTGTTCTGACTGTCCCGTCTGTCTCGTGCTAATAGCTACTCTTTTAATCTAAAATGATGACCAGACGTAGTGCTTTGGTTATTTTATATAGCTATGTGGAAATCATATTGCACAGAAGCTTACTCTCTGTAATCTTGAAGGATTTCAGCGTTGTTAATCACGAACTCATGAATCCAGTTCCGGCGACAATATGCGTCGTCTCCCCTTCCCTTGCAACACTTCGTCATTCATACTGGGCTCCTCTTTGTCGTCCCAAACACGGCGTGTTGTCATAGTACAATTTTGCATGTACTCAGTGCAAAATCCAATCGCCTCCTCCATGATGTACCCTCTTGCCATCGACCCCTCCGGTTGTGCTCGTTGTCGTACGTAGCCCTTCAACGTTTTCAGATACCGTTCCACTGGGTACATCCAGCGTGTGTGGACCAGACCACAAATGGCTAACTGTTGCACTAAGTGGATCGGAAGATGTGACATGACATCAAAAAATGACGGTGGGAATACCTTCTCCATCATACACATAGTTACTGCTGTTTCTTCCATCAAGTCTTGCATTGTTGATGGATCCACAGACTTCACACATAAACCCTGGAACAATCTGCTAATCCGGATTATTGTTGCCCGAACATCCTTCGGTAGAAGTGTTCACACACATAAAGGAAGAATCTGCTGCATCATTATGTAGTAGTCGTGTGACTTAAGCCCACGAAGGTCTCCGTCAACGGTTATCCTCTTGGACAACTGCCCCACGTAATTGCTGGGAGTCTTTAGGTTCCGGATGGTTTTGATGAATTTTGCCTTCTCCACCTTTGACAACACATAAGGAGCACCCGGTAGTGCGATGGTATCATTTCCAACATGTTTTGGGTGGAGTTCGGGACGTATGTTCGCCTCTTCCAAGTCTTGTCGCACTTTTAGAGTATCTTTCAATTCCCATATTGTCTTCATGATGTTTTCGCACAGGTTTTTTTCGCAATGCATTGGATCCAGCACATGGCGGATCATGAGACACTGTTCTCATTAGAGGTATTTAGCCATTTTTCCCTCGCTTTAGCATGCCGCACGATATCTTGACCAGTTAGAGAGCAAGGAGGTGCTCTAATTACCTCCGTGCCATCAAATGCTCTTCGGAGTCGTCGATACGGGTGATTCCTTCGTAGGTATCTCCGATGTCCCAAATATACGTTTTTACCCAGTGCGGCTGATCGACGAGTAGTAACATTAGGGCCACATTCAACACATCCTCTATAACCCTTTGTCACTTGCCCAAAAACAAGACCATACGCTGGATAATCGTGGATGCACCACATCAATATTGCTTTGAGTACAAAATTTTGGTTTTCACTGTCATCGGAGACATCAACGGCATCGACTCCGTGCCAGAGTTGCTGCCCGGGGAGGTCACTCCATTGTCAAGTTGAACACCACGTGCGTTCAAAGTTTGCTACCCCTATCTTATATGCCATAAATAATTTTAAAAATTATGATATTTTTTCTACATATACGTAACCATTGATAACATCTATTGTATATTTTTTTGAAATTTTTAGTCATCTTCATTTTTTTTAGTAATTGTTTTAGTTCATTTCTACGTCATTCTAGTTAGAAACGGTATGTTTTATAAAAAAAGAAAGATCATCAAATTTGGTTATCTTTTTTTACTATGTAATAGATACTGAGTATATCTACTCATGAAAAAAAATTGATAAAATTTTGACCCATTTTGGTGATGCAACTTAGAAAACTTAGATTTATTTTGAACGCACGTGGTTTTCAACTTGACAATGGAGTGACCTCCCCGGGAGTTGCTGCAACTCTTCAATAAGTGGGGCCAAGTACACATCTATATTTTCCGATGTGACGCTTTCTTTTCCTGGGATGAGGAGAACCAACATTAGAAAGAAACGTTTCGTGATTAGCCAGGGAGGAAGGTTGTAGTTCAACAATATTACTGGCCATGTTGAGTGGCTTAATGATTGGTTTGAGTAAGGGTTCACACCGTCCAGAGCCATCCCCAATCGTATGTTCCTCTCCTCAGACGCAAATTCCGGAAAGAGCTCATTGATGTGTTTCCAAGCTTTTGAGTCTGGAACACTCTCCATTTTACCGCTGATGTCTTTTCTCGATGTGTGCCACTTGTTTAACTCTGCAATCCTCGTACATCGATACATTCGCAATAGTCGGGGAATAAGTGGAAAATGCCTTAGTATCTTCACTGCCCTTGTACTACTGTTCGAAGTGTATCGCAGCTCTCCACATTTTGGGCAGGTCAATGCATCTGCTAACTCTCCTCGAAACAAACAGTACCCGTTTCTGCAGGCGTGGATTGAGTTGTAATTCAGCCCCAAGTGGCGTAGGAATTTCTTCCCAGCCGAGTGAGATTTGGGCAGTTTATTACCCTCGGGAAGAAGTTCGCTGATCACATTCAAGATTTCATCTGCGGTTGAGTTTGTGACTCCAAATACCATGAAACAATTGAACAGGAGGAGCACTGCAACTAAAAGCTTTGTCTGACAACCTTCGTAGAGTGGGATATTTGATTCTTCAAAGAATTTCGCACGGCCTACATCATGGAAGTCGTCGTCGTTGAAACCAATGTCATCTTCATCCTCATCGGAGACGTCATCAGTAGCGGGAGGGATATTGTCGTATCTGCCAAGGCAGTCTGTGATCATTCGGGCAACATCAAATTCTTCTGATCCGGTTCGCATTGTCGGGTTTTCCTCGTGCGCTTCGTTGGATGCAGGAAGGATTGGACAATCTTGCTCACTTTCGTACACAAAACCAGACTACACAGATGATATTCACAACCCCCCCAATTATATGTTAGTATGTCACGTTTCTTGCATAGCTTACAAGTATGTAAACAAACTTTCATAATTGTAGCTCATCCATATGTACAGTAGTCATGTATCTGATAACTATGACTACAAATAGTCATCTCAAGACAAATAGTGAGTACGATGTAGTCATCTCTGCACGCACAGTGACTAGGTTTAGTCATATCTGCAAATGTTGTCACTACAGCTAGTCCTCTCTACAAAAACAATGACTACATTTAGTTGTGGTTCTTCCTTGACAGACAAACAATCACTAAAGTATTACAGCGGTTTCTTGTATTGTTACCCATTTCCTAGATGCAATCTAAGCGACCTGTCAATTAAGAGGGTAATATGTGAAAAGTTCCTCTCCCACTTCAATGTCACGTGTTGCTACAGTCATAATATACCCCAAGTTTTCGGGTTCTATGGGGCAGGCAATGACACGTATTCCCAAATAGCATTCCCTATATGCTCTTTTCCAATGGAACTGTTAATAAACCCTGCAACATTTCCATTCAACACATCTCCATCTTGGTACACATTTTTCTTCACACATATTGCATACTTCACAAAACGCTTGTCTGCCTCACAATGACGGTGGAACTCAGCCTTTGAGAATCTCTTCCCAACAAATGGCAATAACTCATCACCAGATTTGGCTGCTTCCATGGCATATAGGCCCCATCCCATGTGCGGATGTGTTGACACCCTAACCTCCCACTTTCTTTCCCAAAATGTGAAAATTTTGAGCTTCAAGATCGTGCCTTTGCGCCACTGCCCATAATCGATATGTGTTTGAACAGTATCCACAGATGCTTGATGGTTGGGATACAAACTAGTCTATGTGCTCCTTTGAAGCGGTAGAGGAGCTGAAATTACTGAATTTAATGCAGCAGCTGCTGCGGCCAGAACAACATATCTCTGTGTTTCCTACATGTATCATCGCAACAAAGTAAGGCAAGCGCATTGGCACCCACATATTTAATAACCAAGATATCAGACTAAACTGGTGAATAACATACCAGGATGGATGTCTTGAATTCAGGATCTCGCTTGTGCTTCTGGAGATGTTTGCGGATGGTTGTCCTTGATACTATTTTTGCACCCATGCATTTCTTACATGGGCAAGGGTAACTTTTAAGACCTTGTCTGTCTGCTTCTTTCTCTTCGATTTCCCACAGTTGCAAATGCAGAAGATCCTCTCGGGACGTAGGATCCATTAGCAATTCCGTGGTCCACCTAAAAAGAATAAACACAACTTTCAGTTCACCCTAGTTATGTATGCAGAACATCTGACTACGAATAGTCATCGAAGCAGAAAGGCTGACTACACCTAGTCATCGATGGATGACCTAAACGCTATAAATAGCCTACGAAGGTTTAGGGCAGAGTCGGCGCGAACTTTTAACTCCCGCAGCCGCCACCCCTTCATTACGAAACCCTAATGCCTCTGATTTTCACTTTCACTCCACTTCTCCACTCCCTCTGCAGATCTCGTCAATCATAATTGCGTAAGATTTGCAGGTGATCTTACCCTAATCTTGTTGTGGTTAGAAAGATGGCGGCGCTTGCGAGATTTTCACTTGCTCCTGGTCGGCGCGCTTGGAGGCTCTGTCGCCATGGCCAAATCGGCGGAGCCCACAGTGTCTGAGCAGCAGGAGCCGTCGAAGGAGGAAGAATCTAGTGAAGAAGAAGTGAGTTCGGAGGAAGAGTCGGAGGAGGCTGAGTCTGACGAGGAGCAAGAGAGCGGGGGTAGCGAGGATTCCGAAGCACACGATACGGCGGCGAGGAAGTTGAAGTTCGGCAGCGGCAAAATCGGCGGGGACGCGGAGATCGCAGAGAAGAGGAAGTCAGCGCGGAAGGCGACTCCGTCGACTGCGCCTGCGAGGGCGGCGAAGTCGGGGAAGCAGATCAGTTCGTCGACCGGAGCTGCGTGGGCGGCGAAGTCGGCGATCGTGGGGAAGAAGTCGACTGCGTCGGCGATCACGAGCAAGGGTTTAGGGTCGAAGCAGGAGAGCGGGGAGGTCGACGACCAGGGGAGCCAGGAGAGCGACGAGGAGGCTGAGTCTGACGAAGAGGACAGCGACGAGGAGGAGAACGACGACGAGGAGAGCGACGAGGAGGAGAGCAACAGGGAGGAGAGCGACAAGGAAGAGGACAGCGACGGAGACAGCAACAACGACAACTCTGAAGCAAGGGGGAAGAAGAATGGCAAGCCGATTGCAGCCAAAAAGTCATCTGCCATCGCCAAACTAACCCCGTACGAGCTTGAGAGACAGAAGAACATCGAGCGTAATCTCGAGGTGTTTCGCACCTTGGGCATCAGCAGCATCGCCACGGAGGTGACGGCTGGACAGATCACCACGTCTCCTCAGGCACCAGAGAAGGTCTCGCAGCCTGCAAAGAAGAAAAGCCGCCGCAGCTCTACTTCGTACGTGGGCCTCGTTATTGATGTCCTTTTTTCTTTCTCTACCTCTTACTCCAGCACCAAATTTTTTTGTATAGAAAGCCAATGTGTGATCCCTATACTACCTCTGTAGAAAAAATAATGAGGTTGGTGGCAAACTTACCGGACGATCGTGTGGAAGAGGTATTCCAAGGAGTCGGTAGAATGCCACAGATAACGAGTTGTGTCTTGAATCGCATGGCAAACGTAATATCTGACATGTTTGAGGAATCCAGGGAGGTGCCTATTCCAAGTACGTGAAGGTCCACTCGGCTTGCCGTACTGTCTACCCAGCCGTCCAGCCCACGCCCCAGTAAGCGGACAACAAGGTCGAGCACAAAATCCAAAAAGAAGGCCTCAGATTCAGAGTCTTCTTTTGACGACGAGAAGACGGAGACAGAGGACGAGGACACTCAATCAGAGCAGGAGGAGTCTGCAAGGGAGGAGGAGGCTGCAGTGCCACCGCAGCGAAAGGCCAAGGTATTTGCCCGAAAACTACAAGTGCTTGGTTCCTTACTAGCCAAAAACTCTAAACATTGAATGTATTTGATCTTCACGTCATGCAAGCACGTAATGACTAGTGCTAGTCATGCTTATGGAATACATGACTATAGCTAGTCATGCTTATGGAATACCTGACTAAAGCTAGTCATGCTTATGAACTATATGACTATAGTTAGTCAGGTTCTCCACATCGATGACTACAATTAGTCACTAAAATACCCAAATCTTTATTTGTTGATATTTCCACGATATTCATGTCAGCAGGAAAATTTGAAGACATCGGAACCAGTTCAGTGGGAAGTAAGAAAGCGTCCCTTTCCATCCACGAATCAATCATTCAAGGTGCCGAAGCGTGTGACCCTAGAATTGGCAGGCTCGAAAAGCGCACCCGCCGTGAAGATGTCGCAGGCATCATGGCCTGGCGAGTCGGCGGAGCACGATTTCTATGCAGATGAACCGCATATGGACGATGTGGCGATTCCATCTTCAAATATTGATGATCACCACAGTGATTCAGAAAGTGACGAGGGCGATTTGGAAGCCAAGTCCCTGGAACTGGAAATCAAGAAATTGGAGTTAAAGAAGGCGAAGATGTTAGTCGCACAACGTCGTCTTCAAGGTGGACAGCCTGCGGAAAGACAGTTGCGTGGAGGTACTACGCAACAAAGTCAGGGACATGGCGGTGACAGACGAACGGAGGACTCAGAGCAACGTAGTCGCATACGACAAGTAGAGCGGCAGCTGTTGTTGGGGGCTTCGGAAAGAGAGCACCGTGGCAAGAAGAGGTACGTAGTGGAGGTTGACATGAAGGGCAACCCCTGCGGTCAGAACCGGCAGCTTTGGATGTCATGCTTGCGAGGCCATTCCCAAGATGTGGACTTCAGCGTTGACAACTATAACCATCATAGCACGACGATGTTGCTCGCCATCAAGCAACGGGTCGACAACACCTTTGATTATGAGGGGGGACTTGGCCGAGTCACGGAGGAGGCCTTCCACTCGTTGTTGAAGAACCAGCTGAAGACTAAGAGATATCAGCTGAAGAAGGCATTAGTAGCCGAGAAGCCCAAGCCTAAGCACATTCGTCAAGACCATTGGCTGAACCTCTCCAAGTTGATCTCGGAAGAGAGAAAGATAAAGGAGGCACAAAAGCTACGAGGGAATCGGGCTCAGTTGAAGAAGGCTTCCACATCAGCACAACTATCAGATGAGGTTGCAGCAAATCAGGTAGAGCAAGGAGGAAGCAGATATGATCGCGGCTCTCTGTCCAGCAGGCAGTCAAAGATGGGGTCGGATAGAGACATACACAAACGCATGGATGGATTAGAAGAGAATATGAAGCTGATTCTAGCTGCCTTGAAGATTGAGCAGGGAGGCAGCGTACCTCCTCCAACTGTAGAGCCAGGAGCCGGAGCTACGAGTAGTTCAGCGGATAACGTGGAGAAAGGATGCGGAGGTGACAGCGGGGGGACCACAATGAAGGAGGTTCGTACTGATGTTATCAGTGCCAAAAAGGTTAGCCATGCTTCAGAAACGTATGACTAAACAAGGTCATGTTCTTAACACTTTAGATTAGAATTAGTCAGAAAGTCCCCTGGTCACTGTGAATGTTGCTGTGACTCACCGTGGTTGTTATGACCGGGGAAGGGGTGTTGGAACAGAAGCCTGCAAGAAGAGACACCGTGCAGTTGGACTCAGTCAGCAAAGGAGACAAAGAGGTAGAGGAGATTGCATTGCAGACGCTGCTGGAGATCCGTGCGCCTAGTGAGGAGAAGAGGAGAATTACCGAGGTACCCGCCGTGAAATGACTAGTTCTAGTCATTGTATTAGAATTTATGACTAAATTTAGTCACACTCTTTACATTGCTGACTAGTGGTAGTGAGGAGCAGCCATTAACTATATGTTTTCATGTCTAACTGTGGTACGTTATACTGCGGTAAACAGGAGCATGAAGGAAGAGACGATGTGCAAATAGTAGAAGTACGCACAGGGAAGGAAGTCAAGGCGGACAATGCCTTGCCATCGCTGCCGAAGCATCGTCCAGCTGCTGAGAAGAGGAAGAGGGTTACTGAGGTGCAGAAGCTCAAAAACAGCGGGGGATCGCAGAAGCTACCCCGGACAGAGAAGGGTACCGGGAGCGTTTACAAGATGAGAGAGAAGGGGTCCGGGGATGAGCGGGAGCAGCCAGCGGTAGAGAAGGAGCCTTCCATTCCTAAAGAAAAGAAGGCACGGGGAAAGGCTCCTAAACAGAAGAAGTCAAGCAATCAGGCTGTCGGGCAAAAGATAGCAAGGAAGACAAAGTGGGGGCTCATCAGGACAAGAGCTCATCAAAGGTAAGCGCACCCGAATCCTAAACCCACTCAGTTCTTCCTTAATGTTCATGATTAGTTGTCGTGGCAGTCCTCATTAATTCCATTATTTACTAGTGTTTGTGGAATTGCAGACAAGTGGAGAAAAGGAGGAAGCCTCATCGCCTTTGGAATTCAAGATGTTCAATGTTGTGCAAATCATGGGTATTGCAGTCGGGGAAGAAGAACTAGTAGTTGGTATTGGGAAGGTGATGAACTTGGAAGGGGCATCATTGCATGGGGAAACAATTCCAGAAGGGTGCGTCTCCGTGGAAGTGCAGGAGAGCAACAACGACAAATACGAAATCTATAAGAGCGTAAATTTGGACGACCCTCCCATCAGCACAATGGGACGTGCAGTAAAGAGCTTTATATTGTGGCCCAGCCAATTCTTAAAGCATATTTAGTTTTGGAGTATCCTTAATTTTTCTGGATCTCATGACTGTATGTAGTCATTAGGTGTAGTCACGTTCTTGAAAGTCATGACTATGCATAGTCAATTTTTGTACAATTTTGTGCGCAAATAAAGCTTTTTTCCAGTCATATCCTTGGGCAAAAGTTTGAAAGTATGTACAGTTCTGACTACAGCTACTCAGACTTTGTAGTAAGGTATCTGGGAACGATAACTACCAGTGATCAGAAACCGTAGTGGAATGTTTTAAGTTTATGACTAGAACTAGTCATTTGCCATGAATGAAAACGGTGGAGAATTAGTTTGAAACCATTCGTTTGATTTAACATATGACTAATTTTAGTCATCCCTGACTACTGGATATAGTCATCACATCTCGAATGCTTACTAGTGGATGTGAATGACTGACGAGCCTTCACGAATATTTAAACCGAAATGATGACTAAATCTAGTCATCACTACCAAATTTGGACCACAATGATAGTCATATAATGACGTCATAAAATTATGCATATTAGTCATTAGATTGACGTCATTGACTAAATCTAGTCAGATATTTCTGACTATTCCTAGTTACATAAATGACTAAACATAGTCATATTTGTCGGGCTGCCCATAATCGAGGTCCCAAAAAAAAATTTGGGAACGCGCCACAGGGAACGTATGACCGCAGATATGACTAGAGTATTTTTAGTAATTTTCGTTGTCCGCTACGACTGGACTGCTGACTGAAAATGGTATTAGTCATCAGGTCACTTTATGCCCGTTTTTAGTCATAAACCCCAGTCATATTTCGTATGTTTTCCTAGTAGTGCTTCCTGTCCATGAGATGGTTGACTTATTCTCTAGTACTACTTTTCATCGTACACCTACCTTGTTTGTCTTTAAGAATTTGGATGAGGACGGCTTTGATTCAGTGATGGACAAGGAATGGGATTCGAAAGTTTGCTTGGGTGCTAACATAATCAAATGCATCATTGATTGATCAACGGTGATCTTCCGCTACCACATTGGGCGATCTACATTATATGCCAATTACCAATATAATCGGCAGCGACTCATCCATGGTTCTGATTGGGAGCCTTTAGAACAGATACAAGTTGATTCAATGGTGAAAATTAATTGTGAAATTCACAATGGAGAGAGTTTTGAATTAGAAGTTGGTTCAAAGTGGACCCTAACTAGCATCAGGCAGGAGGTCATCATTGCCTTAGGATACGACGCCCAAGAAGAATTCAGCATGTGCATTGTGGACGGAGGATACATTTGTGAAAGGGTAAGCGATGTTATTGAGTTTTGATATAACTTTGTATCTTTTCTTATTATTTTGTATCTTTTCATATATGTATCTTTTATTATTATATTGTGTTATCGTTTCCGAGTAGGTGAATGCACGTCATGAAGAACAAAAAACAGTGCAAGACGTGATGCCACCGAAGCTTCTACGAATGGTATCTGATCACTGAGGTATAGTATCTGGACATTCAGCTAGATCAGGATTGTTTACAGTACCTGTGTTGTTCGGTACCCATCGGCTGCCTACCCTTGTGCAATTTTCTCTCCATTCAACTGCATGTCTAGCGACACTTGAATTCAAGGATGCCTCTCGTCGCTTCTGTATTATTTCTTCAACTGTGCCAGTATCTGTGTGTTGATTGTCCAAGATCTCTTGATTATGAAACCGGTGTTGGATGATCCTGAACCAGTGTTCGTATGTTTGTAGGAGAGGACTCTTCTTATTTTTAGATCCACCGTGCTGAGTATGTCTGTGGTATGCCGATTTGGCTACGTGGTGAGAGTATTCCATACCCTAGCAGGACCATACGGATAAGGAGCCATACGTTTCAACAAACCAGGGAGCGTGCTTGACGAAGACATGCTGCGAAGTTCAATAATTACACAATGTTAGCAACATCACCACGAAGTTCAGTAATCAAAATCAAGACTGAAGTAGATTTTGAATGAGAAAGGTTTGATGTGAACTCATAATGTAGTGAGTTACATGATTCTCCCGAGCAATAATTAGCTTGGGGTATCACTTTTTGGACACACTAATTAGGTTATTTTTGTTTAAAACCTCCAAAGTTTGCCTAATTTGTTCATTTTGATCAAGTAAAAAGACCCTAAAATGAAAAAAATAAAATCCTGCACCTCAATGGAATCAAAATGTATATGTTCAAAGAGTTTTTATTATAAAATTAAATTTTTTTGGATCCATTCATAGATGTGTAAAAAAATGCTAAATTTTGGGACTTGCAAGCTGCATGTGCACAATTCATTAATTTTTTTAATGGTAAAATAAATTATTTTGTACTCTACACAATTAGATGTAGGTCATATTAAAAAATAATATTAAAATAGTTTTTTTTGATATTCCATTTGCTTGATTTCAGGGATTTTGGGTGAGTGAGACATAACTTACTTTTTCAACTAAAAAATCAAATAAAATTACTTTAAAATCTTTGATTGTAATCAAATTTTTTTCCTTGATACGTTATAAGTATAGAAAACTAAAATTCCATTTAATGAAGTCTTACTTTATTAAAATTAAAAAATATGTTTGTTTGACACACCAGCACATAGTGCAATTGTCCCGAAGACAGCTTTTTTGGGTACCCCAATCATACCATCACCCTCCCCAAAAACGTTTGTGAATAACTTGCCAAAGTCATCTGCAAGTTTCTTGAAGCTTGAACATTGTTCTGCACTTAGAGTTAGACCAGTGAAGTAGGGAATTAATGATTCCAATGCTGCCCATCAAGCCATGCGATCGCGTCTGGCCCTTCCATCACTGCCACTGTTTCGTTCTGCCAAAACTATGTCCCTCCACACTCTATCCGAACTTGTAGGTAGTGAAGATTTTTTGAACAGCTTTGTTGCGTTAGCACCGCTCAATGATGGCTTATTGGGCATACTATTTGAGGAACCAGACAATTCAAGATCTTTGAATATTTCACAGCTCCCCCGTGCATACCAGTCGCTGAGAGTATAGTCTCAATGTTGGAGATAGCATCTTTCTGGGTTTTTTTATCACGGATTGTCCATACATGCTGGAAGTGTAAGTGGAGAATTTTCTCACATATGCGATTAAATGCATGGAGAGTGCAAATATGCACTCTCTCTAAGGGTTTCGGCAACACAGGTTTCCATCTCCCAATTGATGTTGTCTGGCTGATTGGTCTACTTGAAATACCAGATGCAAACAAGCCACCCTCCCATGTTGGAGTTCTCTTCTGTGTTGCAGTTCTAGCAACGGCTTCAGTAGTGATTACTGACTTTGTTTTCTTCTGCTAACAATAAATGCAACAATGTGTTGCATTGGCACCACTTGACAATCCATATAAAGACTTGATTGTCTTCATATCTGCGGAAACGTGCCACTCCACTTTGAAGCTCCCAATATCGGGCACTTGTAACAACTGGCCCTCATTTTGAGCCGAAATTAATGCTGGAATGGGGGTTTGTTTAAACACCCAACTTAGAACTTCATGATTTTCTTTAGGAATACGAAAGCAACCAATCGGCCAAATTTCACGCTCCGACTGTACAGAGAAATACTTGTCGTCATTTTTTAGTATCTCTAGATTCAATGCTCTGTTCATCAAGGTGATGCTTACGCGTTCCAATTTTTCAGTATGAACTATTTCCGCTTCATCCATCTTGATGACAAAAATTAATGGTGCACCTCCGATCTCTGAAAAGAAAATTGGTATCTATAGTTAGCAATCAGGAAAGAAAAAGGGACCATTGTGAATTTTAAAAGCAAATAAATGTACATCTCATTGTGAGCATCTTATATATCGTAATTTTGTACCTTCCTCTGTGATTTTGTAGAGCCGTATCATAGTACATTGCATGCTCTCAATGTCTAAAAACAAGTTGTTAAACTTGTCAAGTGTCGACAACTTCCCTTCTTTTGTTGATTTCTGATTCTTCTTAGTTGACGGGTAGAAATGAACATTGGTTGTCCAACTAAGTCTTCCAAATTCATGCTTAACTCCTTTCGAAGCAACTGTACTTGATAGGGGTTCGACAAACATCTAAGTCGTAGTCCCTTCCCAGCAGACTGAATACCTCCTTTAAATTTTTTGTAAAAAGAATTATATCCTGCTCGCGTAATTCCACTCTCATCACAAGTCTGTAGAACAGACCGAGGTCCCATTTTCTCACCAATTATGTTCAAGTAATAGTTGGCCATTCTAACTCCTACTGTTTTGAACGCAAGAAGTGTCATCAACGTACCAACCTCTGTTCTCGACAAGAGAGAGCCAAATACCTTCCCTGTGCGCTCTTGCATTTCTTGAGTGCCGCACAGTTGTCTATGCGTGGATCCTAAAGCATTTTGTGCTTGTAATTGCCTCGTTGTCTCTGATGCAATGATTGCACGAGCCAATCTGCGAGCAGCCTTTGCGTGCCCTCCACTTGGAACAAGCTCACTCAAATCCCGGCGAGCTCTGATATGACTGCGAATTTCGTATGGGGTTTTTTTAATCTCTGTAAACGTGCCTTTGTGTTTCTCAAATCTTTCGAGACAACAACAATCCTTGAATTCAATCCAAAAACAGTCTTAGAGTCAGCTGCCTCTATCTCCTTCAGTCTCTGATCATGTCGATCCTTCAAATTTGAATTCTCCGCCTCTAAATTATTCCTCTCTACAAACATACTACTCAGTTGATGCTCATAGTCTCTGCGAGTTATACTTAATTGAATTTGTAGCAAGGAAAGAGCATTCTGCAAAGCGGCAATGATACGTTCAAATCTGCTAGAGTCTTCTCCTGATTATAAGACTAGCTCGTCAATGCAAGCACGAAGCAAGTTGCTCTCAACTTCTTTCTGCATTGATCCGGATGAATTGCTTTCGAGACTCTTAATGTAGCCAAGCAAACCATTTTCTCCATCACCAACAAACTCAAGCAAAGAACTGGGTGAATCGATTCTGGGACGTTTTCCAGATCGTGGATCGATAGGATATAAACTACCGTCAAGCCACAAGTCTATATTTCAATCACAATTTCTCCTCTTCTCGGCAAAATCTAATCTGTCTGTTTGTTCATGTAGTGGCCGCCCACGAATAATTAGTGGCTTATACTTCTCACCAATCGATGCTTGCACTTTATAATCTCCAGGTGCCATTTCTCAATTCATCAAAACAAAGTCACTCACAACAACAATGTGTCGGTCAATGATATGAGGCAGCGAGTCTAACGAGGGTTCTCTTTGCGGATCCACATTAAGGATATAGTCCTCAACGATGCAAAGCAATGCTGAAAATTGCCAACAGCGACAAACATGAAAACGAATGCAAAACAGTGCAAGCATGCAGTGCGACTCTGCAACAACGAAGGCACAAAAACAGAGGCACGGTTTCCCACAAAAATCTTGTTAGCCCGCCCAAATTAGGACCACGACAGCTTTCCCGCGTTACCAGCTAGCTGCCACAATTGCCAGGTGATGCCACGACTGCTCAGCCCGCCCAAATCGCAACCGTTCATTCGAAATCAAGATCCCCGCTAGTTCTTCCGCCCAAATCAAGATCGCGGCTCCCGGGCAAGATGAGCCCAACAACCCAGTCACGAATCCCGGGCTCTCTGACACAAAGAAACTGCCCTACCTAGGCCCGACCTTTCTTCTAATGAGAGATATTTGTTAATTCCATTCCTAATTTTCATGTTGTGTTTTTCTTTTGACTTCCTATAAATAAGTGTATTTAATATCAAATGAAATGCACGCCACTTGTTTATATTAATTGCTCTCCTATAGATTCAATGTTTTAATCGATTTAAACATTGAAGGTATAGAATAAGAGATATCAAGGTCAAAAGTTGATCATAAGTTCATACAACGTTAAAAATTGTATTGATAACAAAATGAACTATGGGTGAATTTTGGATGAACAAAGTGAAATCACCATATACTGTAGGTGGATAATTATTGTAGGTACATTCATCCATTTGTTTGAGCAATGTTTCATCAAAGTTTGGATGAATTTTACGATATTATTTTTGTAAAGCCTCTCAAAAATACCGTGCGCTACAATATATGTTGATTTCAGTGTAGGCTAACTCAAGAAATCTTGCAAATCAAAATGTACATTTATTTTTAACCTCTCTTAAGTAGTTAAACCCTTTCTTATTATGTTTTGTGATAAAAAAATTGAATAAGTTAGAACATGAAAATGAATCAACTTTGAGTATCATGCTCTTTTTCATCTAACCTTCTTTTTTGAATTGCAAAAGAGAAATTCGTAAATGTCTTAATCAACCATCTAGAGTTGCATCTCCCATCCCCTACATTACAGATAATTAATTGGAAATTCATTGACACAAACTCAAGAGAGGTGTGTCGGGTTAGGATTAGAAGCCCATGAGGCTCTTGGGGGTCTTGGGGGCCACAAGGTCCAAGGTTTTTTTTTTTTTTTGATACAACAAGACATTTTATTCCTTTGAGAAAACAAAACATCACAGTGAACCAAGGGCCAAGGCCCCGGTGAGAGCAAAACAAGGTCCAAGGTTCAATCCTTGGCGTTGCTATAATCCGATCATGTGGTTCATTAATGAACAGGCTCTAGCGGTATACCTGGTGGCGCACCTTGATACGAGAGCAAACTCATTCACCTAAGTTTATTTTCCGAAAATATAACTCATTTTTGGAACCCAACACTACTACTTTTATTGTCCTGTAAGCTAGAATATTCACTAATGCAGTACCATAAGTCTAAGATTTTAGGACTATACGAATTTCTCTAAAATGGAATAAAAAAGCTTTCGATTAATTTTGAGAATCTCAAAACTAAATCTACGTTTCAAATTTTGAAAATTGCAACTTAGAGCATCTCCACCCTGCTGCATCAAAGGGACGCAACAAGCCCTTTGACTCAGCTTTGCTAAGAATTATCCCCCACCCCTCTCCATGAATGCGGCCTTAAAAGAGCGGGCCCTTCAAATCTTTCATTGAAGTCGCTATCCTCGCGGATAGAAGGAGGAACTTGCTGCGCCCGCATTCCGGGATTTTGCTTCCCTCATCCACATGGGATTCTCTTATCGCAGGGATTCTGCGGTATCAGGAGCTATTATAAAACTAAAACACAACCGCAGTGCACTTACCACCTGCCTAGTCATTCATGGAATCCCTGAAACCTTGCGTCCTCCTCTTTTTTTAACTGAACTATCTGACAGCCTTTGCTTTGGCGTGCCTCTTGATCCGGCGTGGGTAGGGGATGTGGGCATGACAGCAAAATAAATCGAGATTGGAACCCTCCGATGGTGAGCCAATTCTGCTGCGGCAGGGTGGAGATGCTCTTAGAGCTTGCACGTTGAATGCCAAATTCGTCACACCCTAAACCCTAATCCCTGAAAACCCTATATAGTATCTGCTCTGCTTCTTCCTCCACATCAATGGTGATGCTAGCGCAGGGTTTCCGACGAGTCTTAGCTTGTCGCTCTCTTTCCCTTTTGCATTAGGTTCTGTCTCGGGCTTGTCAATGGAATTTTCCTTTTGTTGTGCAAGAGTCTTGGCGCAATGTCTTGTTTAGGGATGCCTCGAGAGTGAGGCGTTTGCGACGACATGGTGCCCAGAGTGACCGTCAGGCTATGATTCTGAATCATGGTGTGGCAGCGGCCAGACAACCGTAGAACTCCTTCCACGGTGCTCGTGCCCTTTCGTGCGCTTGCCCTACTATTCAAGAGTTCACATTTTCATTCTACATACATCTAGGGTTTGTTTGTTCCATTCTCGCTACATTTGTACTCACGGTGCGCGCTCGTCCATGGGTGTGATTCCTCTGCCTTCACGGCTGTAGCTAGAGAAACCTGGGGCATTAAGGATGTGTGCTCCCCTTCATGAGCATATCGCTTACCGCGTTCCAAACAGTCTCGTCTGTGACATTGTCACCTTTGTACTGTATGTGAAGATATCAGGGTAGGTAAGGTCATAGTCTACTGGATTTGTTTTTGGTTGTGTATGCGCTATGATGTTAACGCCGTGAGGCTTTTGTGAAGTACTCAACAGAGTACAGTGGGCAAATCATCAAAACGACTTCTTCTTCCACTGAGCGCTACGTTAGTTTTCGTTGGGGACCGGTGATGACAGATTCATGAGCTCCATCTGAACTTCTAAGAAGAGATGATGTTTTCATGACACAGGATTTCTGAGGCCGTTAGTTGTGTTCGCCAGTCTATTGTGTCTATCGAATTACATATCTTACAGAATAGGTTCTTACAAGCTTCTGGATGATGACCAAACTTCTGCGTGACATCTTTGGGTGCATGATGCTGCAAAAATACTCTAATTTTTTGCTGACAGAAGCCTCTGTAATATGTAACCTAAATCGCAAGTCTTTCATCAATACGCATTCAGTGAAATTGCTGCGACATGTCATTTGAATCTGGATTCAACATGAAGTCTACATCCAAACTTGAGATGTGAAAGCTTAGAACGTCTTCTGTGCTGTTGGTGAAACAGCCGCATTCCATAGATTGAAGTGTCCCATGCTACCCATCTTGAGCTCATTTCTGTTGCAGATCAGAGGTTGTAAAGCATTGGGAATCGTATCAAAGCCTGAATTATTACCCAATATCTCACCGAAAATTTACACAGGAATGCTCGTTTGAAGAGATTTTCAGATGTCTACTTTAGAACTATCCTGGTTTGAACCCTTTTCGATAGTGCTGTGGTAGAGGTATCATTTCTCCACAGTTAGGTCTATGTCTTTGCAGTAGCCATCAAAACCTAATTCCAGGTTTTTTTGCGAAGGCGTCCCAAAAGTTCCATTTTGATAACAAAGGCTGTGTTATTTTATCCTTACTAGGTTGGTCTGGAGGTTCCCACCTAATTATCTTCATTGCATTTCAATGCACCATTGCATTTCAAGGCACCATCACGGCACCATGTTTCCAAGTTTCTGATGCGGGAACTGTAGGAAAAGGAGCTGGTTAAAGGACATAACGATCTCACTATCTACTTATAGCTTCATGTCTTTTCCTATTATGTTTTGTGATCAAAGAACACTGAATCAAAAAGAGCATGGAATTCAAAACTCGAACCAAATGAATCAAATTTGAGTACCATGCTCTATTTCTTTGTGTCATAAAATGGAAAATAAAAACTATTGGAACTTATTCAATTCATAGGTGTAAGTTCCACGGCAGTAAGTCCGGCTTGAACAAAAACCAGGCTTCTTCCCCAAATCTCAACACATAACAGTACAGCAGAAAATCTCAACAGATCAAACTACAAAGACAGACTCATAAATTGATACACAGGAGGTTCAAAACATACAACATGCCACTAAAATGCTCTCGACACATTGTCGTTGACTTCCATTATCTATCAACTGATAATGATTTAGCCAACTCCGCAGCAAAGTCTTCCTAACAAATTATAATGTAGCATCTTCCAGTCAAATAGTGGTTGACTTCTTGCTAGGGTAGAGGGTTTCTGACCATTGAGATTTCTGCACTTCATACCCAGAAGAAAAAGAGGCACGTCTCGTATTTTCTCACGCATCATAGCAGAATCATACTATGGTAGAAACACCCAATTTCGTCCCTGCGCTGTAGACTTGCTCTAAAACATCCCATAGCGTTTTTAAACCGTTCCCAAACATAATTGAGTTTATAGAGATTGGTTTTCTGACAAGTCTATGGAACGGTTTAAGTGGTTTAGACCACTTTCACTTTGAAAATTCATAGCAATTACATGAATTATCCACAAATTCTAATTTTTTTTTTTGTAAAAACCATCATTTTTAGTTGAGCACTAATATTACAAAAATATTCTACCTTGAAAGGTGTTTCTACCTTGAGAGTTATCCTATGTGTCATACTTCTTGTTTTCCCAATTGGTGCTCCAGAAGTAACACCAAGCTGGGTAGACATATAATTATCCCTATGGTTACAACATGGCCATGCATTTTCACACTGCCACCAAAAGAATGCTCAACAATTGTAACAATCGATTTGTGTAGAAGGGGTGGGTTTAGGTTGAAAGTGTGTTTACTGTTGGGAGAGGGAGTGATCAGCAGTAGGCTCCAGGGTCTTGATCTCTGGCACAAGGTCCAGCAGCTCATTCAACTCGCGCTCGAAGTCCAGCTTGGCTCGGTTACTCTTCCCTCCCACCACCAACCAAGTGCCATCTTGCAGTGCCCACACCTGCGAGTGCGAAAGGTAGCTGATGATCGTGGTCAACATGAGCCCCCCAAAGCCCGCGTACACCACCGGCACCCCGGGATCCGACTTGAGCTCTAAACCCGTGCTGCCGATCAAATCCTCCACCACAATGCTCACCTGAATTGCACACATAAACCAATAGTTTAATATAAGGCAGGCCACGCTCCTCACGGCAAATACTAAGGTTGATTGTCCTAAAACCACCAACTTAAGCAATCTGGCCTATTTTTGGCAGTGCTAAATTCAAAAAATAATATGACCGCATTCAAAATAGGTTTTGATGAGGATTGCAAAAATTTGCAACATCTAATTCGCATTTGTCAATTTTATGCAAAATTTCAAAGTGGAAAGTGGAAAGTAACCTGTGACCCAAATCAAACCTCTAGGTTTCCCCATGTTCACACTATGTGGTACTAACTTTCACTCATAATGATACCCAAAACCACCAACTATTTCTTCGCAATGCTTGGCGTGCCATTGGTCTACTGAAATTGGTGGTTTTGGGTCTCAACTGTGGTGGCCCCAAGAAAAGTCTACATGTCATAATTGGGGGAGGTGGTGCTTTTAGGACATCCTACCTTATGTGCCTAACTCCGACACGGGCCGTTTAATAATACTAAAGCATCTTGGGGAGGTGGTGCTTTTAGGACATCCTACCGTAACACCATAGCAGGTTCGCCACCTGGCGAACGAATATTTAATTTTTTTGAAAAAATATGGTTCGCCTCTCAAAAACTGAATTTCTCAATTTTTGTTTTTTAGCAAAAAAATCAGTAAAAATGTCCTTAAATAGCTTAGAAATAAAAAAATATTTCAAAAACTAATTTATTCTATTTTCGTTTTTCTGTCTTCAGAATTTTCTAATTTTTACGTTTTTTTATTTTTAGAATTATTTTAGGACGAACCTGCTATGGTACTACGGTACCTTATGTGCCTAACTCCGACACGGACCGTTTAATAATACTAAAGCATCTTGAGTTGGAGCAAAATACTAAGGATTTCATTTATATGCAATTATAGAAAGGATTCTATATCCAATTTTCTCTATGTACACAAATTTTTGTATCAAGTGAACGTTCTCTTGGACCCCAACAAGCAAAAGATTAAAGTCTTACCAAACTATCCAATTGGCACACTACTACTCATAGCACACAAACTTACCTACTTTGAAATCCTCTCAAGACGTATTACAAAAAGAAGTGTTTGCTTGTTTTAGTTGGTGAAAAAATGTGCAAGATACTGAAGATCAAAACCTAAACATGTTCCATTGTTCTACGCTCATGGAAAAAAATTTCAATCCTCAGTATCTTTGCACATTTTTTCAACCAAGAACAATCTATCTAGTAGTACACTTTGCGAAGATTTAAAATTGCCTAGGTTCATCTACTAATCGGTGCTCCATCCAAGATTGTTTTCAGCTAATTTGGGGCAAAAAAAAGTGGCAAGGTACATTCTGAATTCGTTATTATCACTCTCCAGCAGAGAATATATTTACTACTCCCTCTGTCCCAAAGTTTGTCATGTTTGAAAGTCATGTTTAAAAGTGCTTTTTTAAGTAGGTCAAAAAAATACTTCCTTGTGGCTAATTTTATTTAGGTTGCAATGAACACATGCAATGTTCTTCAATTATTCTAGTGAATAATTTGGAACCTTTTTTAATCATGTTTCTTACAATATGATCAATGAAATTGGCTCAAAGAAATACCAAGCAAACAAGTTGGACAACAACTTTGGGACGGAGGGAGTATTGTATACACATGTGATTGGACACTTTCCAGATGTCACGTACTGATTGGGTACCAAAGGTGTGATATAAAAGAGTTCTGGGTGTATAATGAGACGGAGGGAGTATCCAAAACACCGGTGATAATAGAATCATGGGCAGCTGGATGCTCACCTTGTCGACTTGGATGGCTTTTGAGGACCCGGGACGACGAACACCGACGAAATTCCCTTCCGGATCGTAGAACACCACCGTTTGCAGGTCGCGGGCGAGGATGGAGATGCCTTTGCCGTCCGCCGCGCCTTCGAGAGGAAGAAAGGTGCCGAACAGCTTGTTGTCGCCTGTCTGGAGCGGCGCCATGGCCAAGTTGTAAGGCTGGCTGCCGTCCACGCGGAGCTGCACGGCGGAAATGGCCCAGTCCGTCTGGTACATGGTGACGCCTCCGAAGCGCATGGGGTCGTTGACACTGATCGTCTTGGACGCGGCCACCTCCTCCTCCGGGTTCACGTTGTTGACTACGGCGAGGTCGGAATGGAACTGCCCCACCGAGCCATTCTCTCGGTAATCGATGTAAAACTTCTTCACTTGCACTCGTGCATCCATTACCTGTAAGCAGTAGTTCCAGAACAAGAACTCTGAATTCAGTATCGGTACAAGGAGTAGCACTTACCAGAATATATACATGACTTTGTGCCATAGATCACTAGACATGTATGAGTTCTGAGCTACAGTAAATCTATCGATCAGTCCGTTAATGGATGAGGGCACATAAACCAAGATTACCGATGCGGAGGGCGCGAGAATTCCGTCGCCCAGCGCGTCGCCGATTCGGAAATCCAGACCCTGGGGCACCATCACCGTGCCCCGAAGACTACATGCTGCACTCATTGTTCCTCCTGCACCACATCATCAACGTTGCATTAGGGACTCGGTCATGGCAATCCAGGACATGATTCTCGAAAACCAATTTGCAAGAACGTAGGTACTAACTTACCGATGCTTTTTGATAACCATGTCACTGCAAATGGCATTCTGATCCTTCCAAATTTCATTTTTGCTTAATCTGCAGTCTCCAACTGTAGGATCTTAAAGACCATATTTTGCTTGTCCTACCCTCAGAAGTGTTGATTTTACATGCCCACATCATCAACCTCTCCTCTGCGTTGCATTAGGGACTAGCTAAACGGCAATCCAGGACATGGTTATCGAAAACTAATTTGCCAGAAAGTAAATACTAACTCATGTAATTCAAATGCTTTTTGATAACCATGTCACTGCAAATGGCATTCTGATCCTTCCAAATTTCATTTTTGGTACTTAATCTGCACTCTCCAACTTTAGGATCTTAAACCCTAAAGGACCAAAGATTCATGGTTTAAAATGACAAATTCAATTGATCATATTGTGAAAAATACAATTCAGATGAGACTAGAATCAGTGAAGAACAATGCATATGTTCGTCAAAAACAAACAAAATTGAACAAAAGAAAGTCCACATGGAACCAACTCAAAACTGCTTAAAAAACATGAGGCCCAATTCGGACTTCTTGGTCCTATAGTGGTTAAAGATTATGTTTTGCTTCTCCTACTCTCAGAAGTGTTGATTCTACAGGCAAAAGTTTAAACTTCAAATTTAGCGATGTACTTTGACCCTAAGGATAAGAGTTTGTGCAATTGCCATTGGTTGCATATCCTCTATATAGATTTGGGTCGGAAGTGCAATTAAGGAGTAGCATCATGGGATCTAAAACCTTCTCTTCTATAGCCTTGAGACTATGCCACATCAGTTTCAACACAGCGACTTGCTCACAGAGATGGGATTCATCAGCTTCAAAATCTCTACAATTCGTTCACACAGAATTGGGGTGAGAATTGGGATGGTACCTGCCATGATGAGGAGGAGAGCGGCGTGAACGCCGATAGGGGCGAGCCTGCCGGGGAGACCTTTGAAAGCGTACAACGCTTCGCCTCTGGCGAAGACTTGGTAGCCATGGCCGGACAGCACGCTGCCGAGGTCCGAGAGCCTGGCTTGCGGAAGAGAGTCGGAGGTGTCCAATTTGGAGAACGCCTGGGGGGTCTTGAGAAACGACCACCGGCGCGCGACTTTCACGATGGGGAGCTGCGTGGTGGACGTGCAGGCCATGAGCGACCCGGCGAGCATGACCAGCAGGCCCAAGTAGAGCGGCGAAGTGTACACATGGTCTAACCCTAATCCCAAAATCCACTGCCACGACAGGACACTCGAGTCCGGGAAATTCTCGAAGTACCACGCCGGCCGCTGGCCTTGCGTGATCACGGTGCCCACGGCCGACAACCCGGCGATGGCGCAGAGCTCCGCGATGGCCAGCGGCAGCGACGCCAGCTGCCGCACTCCCTGACGCCACAACCGCTGCAGCGTGCGGTCCGACGCCACTCGCGTCACCTCTTCCTTCGCCTTCTTGTCTTCGACCCTGGCAACTTCTTCGGTCAATGTGGGAGCGCTGAATTCCTTGGTGACAGGGGCAGTAGATTTCTTAACGGCCGCAATCGATCCTCGCCTCTTCCTTCCAAATTCCAGAAACCGCACGCCCAAGCCCAATTTCGGTCCCTGTGCACTCCTACGTCGGCCGAAATGGCTCAAATTCGCCGTGTGCAATCCACAATGAGCCTGCATAAGTAGCAAATTGGCCATCGCTCCTCCTGCTTCCCGTCCTCGCAATTCTGCAACTCAATCACCAAAATTAAGACCTCTGAAATTTGGAGAGTCAGCTACCCAAAGCTGAAAAACCACCGCCCATTGAGCATGAAAGAGCGGTAAGATTTGTTATTGCAATCACCTCATCAGTCACCCACGCATCACTGACGCCTTGATGAATTGAGTGACAGAAGATCTTCGTCGTCGCCGTCCCGAATTCCTGCTGTTTCCCAATCCAGAACTACTGGCGCACTGAACGACACACGCTGGGTCTCCCGCGCGGTCGAAGCAATCGCCGGCGGGGGGGATCGTGGCCCTCCGATCCGTAGGGTCATCCAACGGTCCCCAGCGTCTGAGCTGGCGAGGCCGGGGCGGGAGAGGCCAGCAGGGCTGGATGCAAGAACTCAGTGATGTTTTTGGTTTTCTTTTCGGTCAGGAGACAGTTTAGCACTTGTTTTCAGTTGGTGTTGGTTTTTGTATTTTGCGTTTGGTGTCAATTGTGTAAACTTCGTGTTTGTTGTGTAGTTAGTAGAGTTAACCAAAAAGTAAGCTCAAAGAGGAAAGTTTTAGCAAACTCCTCTTGAACTCATATTGAAATATAAATAGACCAAAAACTAGTTCATGATGAGTTCGGAGACAATCTAAAGCAAGCCACTGTCATTATTCTCCACATCTCGCAATGACTCCCACACCTTCTACCAAAACTCCAAGCCCATGGCCCACAAGAGGACAAGCTATGACACAACACTATTCAACCCAAGTATAGCTCAAAAGAGAGGTTAGAAGTAGAGCAAAAAGGGAGGTTAGATGGGCTTCTTTTCGGTTAACTCAAGTGTGTTTGTTATTTATGTTATATATGTTGTTTATATTCATTTTGTGGTTTTGGGCATTTTCTAGATTTGCTAATTATTATTGAGTTTTTGGTTGATGGGTTCTTTTATTTTGTGTTGTGGACTATTTAGGAGGGGAGGTAATAGTTTGATTTTATTGGGTGTTTTCCAAGAGTATTTTTGGAGTTTTGTGGTGTTTTTTTGGTTTGATCTATTGGTTAGGTGTTTATGTACGGTTGATAGTGCTTTATGTAAGTTGAATTGGGTGTGTGTTGGGGAGTATGTTTTGTTTTTTGATTGTTGTTGTTTGGATTGTTTTTGGGGATTTTTGGATTTATTTATTGATTTATAGTAAAAAGATACACTATGACTAATTTTAATTTATTTTTTGGTTTCTGTTTATTTTTAAATTTTTTAAGTTAGTATTATTAATTGAAGATAATTGTTTATTTTGAGTTTGTTAATCATTATAGTATTTATAAATACTTTCTATAGAATTTGTTTTTGCTTTTATAATTATTTATTGGATTTCTTTTCTCTTTGTTATTATTTTTTGCAATTAAAAAAACCTTCATGTCTTATAATAACTCATTATCACTTCGTACCTTTCTATCTTGTCAATTGAGCTTTTCATTGGAATATTGATGCATTGAATTTATTTCTAGAGTTCATAAATTAGAACAATATGATTTCCAAATAGCATAGGAGTTGAAAATGGTCTATTATTTTTAATATGAGAATAAAATCACAATTTAAAGCAATTAGGATTTAAAATATATGTTATTAATGATTCACATTTTCAATGATTTCTTCATTAATGCGCTAAGAAAATGCAATATAATATTATTTTTTAATAGGTAAAAGACAATTTTTCATTGAGTGAACAACTGGAAAGTTGGTTACAATTGTATGAAGAAATTTAAAATGCATGTTTGTGAAAACTTTATAGAGGATGCATGTGTGTTAACTTTGCAAGGATAAAAAAATTCCTTCAATGTTTGGCTCAAAAGTCTAGATGCCCAAAACCTTTTCGACAACTTCAAGAGTTGACACACAAAATGAAAAAAAAACCCCTATATATTAAAAGTATTTTAAACTAAACTATACATAAAAACATAAAATTTTGATTCATTTCATTTTTAATAACAATGTGAAAGTTATAAAAGTCTTGTTTTTTAGGCAATAAAAACATCTAATTAGAATATCAACGTACAAAACTTATTTCCAAATAAATTTTAAAATTAAAAATAATATTAATATTAATTAAAAAGATGATCAAGATTTTATGCAAAATCTACAAGAGTCACTAAGGTAACTATACTTTAAATGGAGCATTCACCTTAAAAAGTGCGTATCTATTGATGTGTGACATTTCTTTGCAAAAATATCACACTGCAATACATATGCATGCTTTGAGGTAAATGCTCTCATTAACCCCTAAAGGACCACAACTATGTTTCTTTCCAAACACTTCAAAGTATCCCTTCTCATAAAAAGACAAACAACTTTTGATCTAAAACCTTTTTGATTGATTCATCCGTAGGATATTTCAACCAACTTGAATTTATTACAACCTAAAAAGTTTCAACCGTTCAAGGTTCTTCAATAGTAAGATTATAAGCTTCAAAGTTCGTAGAATTTTATTTTTTGGCTTGTTGCCCAAGTTTGAAACTTTCTGAAAATGCCCAAAATGCAAAGTTTAGTCTCAAATTTGGTAAAATGAATTTGGCAGTTGTGTATATGAGGGCGTTAGCTCATTGTGTACAAAATTCAGATGCATAGCTCATTGTATGAAAATTTTCAGGAGGTTCCCGCAATTAGGTTTTTCACCTTTGCATGATTGTATCTTTTGATCTATACATCATCTACGTACGCAAATTACCATCCCATCTTCGTTACGAAGAGTAGAATCACCACAAAAATCTCAATAATTGACGATCGATAATCATTTAATACTGAGCTGACCGAACTTGGAAAATTAGCCTTGGTCCTTTAGGGGTTAAGGTATAGCTCAAGGTATAGTTACCTTATGTGTTAATTTCTATAACCATTTGAGTCAATGGGGAATTTTAAAAGGAGATATTATTTTGAAGTGTTCTATTGTTAAGCGTGCACCCAATAATTTATTAATTTTCTAGTATGTACTAGTTTTAAGTACCATTGTTTAAATTAACTTTGCACTTGGTGTTATAAATGATTTCAACAAAGTTAACCCCTAAACGTCGGAACGTGCCTTTGCAGCCAGTAGAATACGTTGTATTCTGATTGTATTTAGAATGAATCCACACCTTCAATGAGTTTGAGTTCATAAAAGAAGTTGAAATTTAGATTGATGCAAGTTTAGTGAGCTATTGAAATCTTAATTTAGAATTTCTTGTCAGTAGCAAATCCCAATTATACAACAACGTACATACTATCCTCATGGGACGTTTAGGGGTTAATTTAGTCCAATCTGATTTTATTCTTGAGACCTTCACTAATACCACTTTTAATACCAAGTAGAAGCATAATTTAATCCAATTTTTTTAGGTGGTTTTTATTTTTTGACCCTACATTTGTTAAAATAATTGGAATTACTTATAGATTTTTTGTATTAGATTTTTTTGAGTTTGTAGCAATAGTTTTTCTTGATAAATATTTATTATTGAAGGTTGATGGCAAGTTCAACACAAAATAATTTAAATTTTGACCAATGTACTACATGTATCATGTGATTGCTTAGCCCTCTTAAAAATAACATGGGAATTCCATTTTTGGAAATCAAATGTTAAACCTAACTTCAATTAATTAAGGTCTATCTGCACCGAGAGGGTAATGAATCAAAGGAAAAATACAATTTTAAAGAGGTAAATTCAACATTATTTTAATTTACCCCAAAAACTCTAAAACGAATATTTATATTTGCATTGAAAGGAAACCGTTTTAACTTTCATGGAGTGAGCTAATCCTTAACTCCTAAACTTCCAACCATGCGTTATTTGCATGATGTACAAGAATGAACTCTATCTTCCGTAGTGTGGATTTTTTACTATATGTTTTATGACAAGCTAGCTTTATGCATGGATTGATCCCAGGGAGTTAAGACTAGGAATCACTTGATTGCGTACTTTTGACCCCCCTATGTATATACTAAAAGTCACTTAAAAACTGTAAAAAAATATGCATTTTGTTTGAATACAATCTAGAGTTCTTATTATATATATATATATATATATATATATATATATATATAAAATATAAAATTAGTTGTAAATATTTTTAAATTGATTTTTGAAGCAAAAGAAACGTATTTTAGTTCTAACTTCTATCATTTCTTTAATATGATTTTCAAATCACTTGGTCATGACATTTATACCAAATGATAGATATACATGTAACAATTTAGCAACTAAAAATCATAATTTAAAAACTATATTGAAGCCAAGTATTGTAAGGGTATGCTATTAAAACGCACTCACGTGTATTTATAATCTTAACTTTAAGTGCATTTCCAAGAAATTGATCAAAAAAGCGATGAATTGTGAAATTCTTATGCCTCATTTCATTTTGCATTGATTCACTAAAAAAAAATCTAAGATCTTAGTTCAAAAGAGCATTTGAAAAAATTAACTCGTAAAATTAAGTAACCAAAACATCTCCAAACATCACTACACTTGGGTCCAAATTAGGTAATAGGAGCCACTTGCGCCATGCTAGGAAGTGCTTACGGGATTTTTTTGGTTAGAAGTTGGATGCACAACTTGGGCGTTGCGCATTTTAGGCGATTTTGAACTTTCATACATGAGCATGTGAAAGGTTTAGTATGGGCGTTGCGTGTTTCAAGCGATTTTGAACTTTGACGCATGAACATGTCAACGGTTTAGCATGGGCGGAGGGAGTCATCGTCCTCACCGCTCTCACACTTTCTGTTGTAACATCGACTTAAGGTTGTTTTTGTTATGCTTCTTGCTCTCAATGCTCTAAAGGTGTTGGAGCGGTTAGAGAACTCCAAGATCAAGACAAATTGACTTGAGTTAATAAGTTCCAACCATGTGATCTTTGAGACACATAAAGATAGATAGAAATCTCAAAAGTATGAGTACTAAGACTTAAGCTAACTTGCACTACAACTTTAGAGATGGGCTCTGAATGGAACCAAAGATAGAAGTCCAAAAGTAATAGTAAAGTCCTAGTTAGACTTATTCAATAGTCATTTTTGCAATAAGATTGAGCTCTAGGGAGATGAGAGGAACGAGTCTATATCTCATTTATAGCTGGGTGGTTGAACTATGGTACTATTCTTAGATTTTAAGTTTATATTTATATATACATCTGTTAATATTAATGTCTACCAATGTTAATTGCGTATAAGAGCCAGTTGTCACAGATCTTACCTTTTATTTAATTATATCACTCTCATACGAGGTCCATAAAAGTTACATAAGAAAACATTACAAAATTGCGATATTTTTCAAAAAATAGGCTTAGGAAGCCCATGTATCTAGTTTTATTATTTTTATGTTTATAATAACTCTATTTTATATTCTTTAACTTCAATATAGATATCTTTAGTACTATTCTAAAAATATTCAAATTCAAAATTGGAATATATGATTCCAATACCCCAGAGGGACCTACTTACAAAAATAAAAAATCTCAACGATCACAAAATAAGAACATCCTTTCGAAAGGGTACAAAAACTACAAGCTCTCATAAAACTCCTAGTTACTAAGTAACATTTTTCCATAATGTCTCCTATACTAAAACAATAATTATAAACAGTTCATACTACATAATACTTTTAGTTTACAAAACAAAATAATAGACTTATGCATTTTCCAAACCCTAACTACATGTACACTCGTTAATTTTACCACTAAATAATAAATTTTACCACTAAATAATAAATTTTACAGAGTATATCCCTCTATGTAATGTACCTATATGTAGTGTACTTCTTCCCAAGTCTAATCCCTCAAATACCCCCGTTTAATGAGAATGCCAGTTACCCTCGACATGAGAATTCAAATGAACATACACTGACAGTCCGCAAATTAAAAGGTTACTAGTAAGTTACTGTGATTACCACACTCTTCGTGGGCTTAGGTGCCTGTGGAAAATTAGTGAAGATGATACTAATTTTCAGCACTCACTAATTTTAAGATTTGGCAAAATAGTGGAATTAAGTCATCCCTAGTAAGTTACAGTGGGAACGGGGCTGAACTGAACGTTTGAAGCTCCGAGCGAGGTGCGAAGCCCGAGGCAAGGAACGGAAGGGCAGGCTCGGCTATGGTGGCATTCTTTCTCAATCAAGTGGTAAAAGTTCAACCTATTCCCGCCGAGACATGAGCCAGGCGGGCGGGGTGGGACTCCAGATACGCGCCGTAGACCTCGGGAGTCTCGTTGGTCGTTGCGCAATGGAGTTTCGTGAGCCGATGCGTAATACAGTTTCCTGACTCGTTGCGCAATGGAGTTTCCTGGCTCGTTGCGCTTCTCGCTTAGGTTATCAGTTGGACGTTGGATTGTTGTAAAGAAGAGGTGGCAATTGTACGTGGTAGCGCAATGTGATCAAGAACTCGTGGAGTCCAGGGGTTCGAAGTGGCTGTCGGAAAGGAGTTCTTGTCCCTTTGACATATAGGAATATGGAGCCTGCAACGGTGTGATAATTGATAGGATTGTTCTTGACTGTGAAAGAACACTGAGGTGAGAGCGCCTTGGGGAGGTGAGCGTGCAATGGCGCTCAGCGAGGTTCAACGGGGTCACAAGATTGCGTGGAATTGTCCGATGATGGAAGGCGGTAGTCTACATCACAACGGGTACAAGCTGACCGAAGAGTTGCGGAGATCGGCAGAGCTTTCTGCTGCGAAAATGCGAAGTTTAGAGAAAGAGGACTATTGTTCCTTCACCGCCACAGAGAAGGAGGGCAATGAGGTGCGTGTAGTTTCGGAAGCTCTTCTTGCCGCAGAGAACGACGCCAATGGCGTCGTGGCGGGCGAAATTGGTGATCTGGAGTCGGAGTCGGACAAGAATAAGTTGGAGGACCACGATCTGAGGAACAGAGTGTGGATTCTGGAAGAAGAGAAAGGCAGGTTGCACGAGGATTTGGCTGCCATGAAATTGAAGGAGACGATTCTGAGGGACAAGGTGAGGGACTTTGAGTTGCAAATGGACAGTCACAGGAAGCGAGTGGAGAGGGCAGAGAGGACTATTTCGGAGCTTCGACAAGCGGTAGCTCAGAGCAGTAAGCAAGCACGGCAAGCTGACGCGGAGGCTGAAGAGCTTCGCCTGGTTTGCAGTCGGAAAGACGAAGAGAAGCACGAGATGCAGAAGAGAGTGGAAAGATTGCAGCAGCTGTGCATGGATCACGAGAAGAGCATTCATGGACTGAGGCAGGGGCTGAAGAATGGGCTGGATGGCAATAAAGAAGGGAGAACGAGCAGGTTGCAAAAGGAATTGCTGAGGTTGAGTGGCGTGGAGATAACTCTTCGGAGTGACCTGGAGGCTTGTCGAGTTGAGAATTCAACATTGAAGCGAGACATGAATGGCGTACTGGAGAAGTTTGCGAAGCAGCAGAGGGAGAGTTCGATTCATCTGAAGATACTGGAGCAGGAGTTACGGGCAGAAATCGATCGGGGACGAGCTAAGGTTGCGGAGCTCCAAGACGAAAACGGTCTCCTGTTTGCAAAGTTGAAGCTGTTAACGAGAGAGAGGCAGGACACGAGAGAGGCCCTTAAGAGTTGTAACGAGAGAGTATCGGACTTGGAGGAGGAGAACCACTGCCTGCAAGAAGAGATTGCTGCAGCAGAGAAAGCAATGGAGGATAAACAGATGGAAATTCACAGCTTAGAGTGTGAGCTGGAACGGTCCAAGCAGAACGAGGAGATGGCTCGGGCAGCTTTGGCGCTGAAAGAGAAGGCTGCTGCGAATGGTGCGACGGCGATGAAGGACAAAGAAGTTCAAACTGCTCCACTGTTGGGAACCGAACTGCGTCAGAGTCTGCAGGCCGCAGCACAGCATTTGCACAGCATGAACGAAAGGCTGGAGGCGTTGATGGACAAACTTTCGAAGCGCGACCGGCAATTAGAAGAAGCACGGGCCGACATTGCTGGCAAGGACGAGGTTGTTGCTGACCTGGAGCAGACTCTGAGCAATTTAGCGAAGACGGTGGATTCCCAAAGTTCACGCATCATGCGTCTCTCCAAGCAAAACGAGGACCTGACCAAGGCAACACAGTCACAGGCAATGCAGATAAAGGACTTCCAGGGTCGGATGACGACTGCCGTGGACTCGAAGAACAAGGCAGAAGAGGAACTGGACGTGGCAAGAAGGCGGTTGGAAGATTACGAGAAGCACTTGGAATCACAAGATTTGACATGCCAAGTGCTGGAGGAGAGAGTGGAAGGTTTGGAGGCAGAACTACAACGTTGCCAGCCTCGGATCTCGACGCTGGTGCAACAGAGAGACGAATTGGAGTTGGAGAGGAAGAGTTTGCGTGATTCGCTTGCTGGTGTCACGCTTAGAGTGACCGAGCTGGAGCATCGATTGGCGGACAGAGAAGAGGCGGTGAAGGTTCAGGAGGCAACAGTGGAGGAACTAAGGAAAGAGGTGGATGCAGGTCGAAAAGAGTTGAATCTCGTGAAACAAGAGAGAGACGAGATGCATAAAGAAGCAGAAGCTATGAGCAGGGAAGCATTGCGAACAAGTATGGAGGTGGAAGTGTTACGCAGGCGAGTTCAGCAGCTTGATGAAGACATACTGGTTCGAGATGGTCAGATTTGCATACTTCGCAGCGGCCCGGAAGATTCATAGCGGACTCTTGCCGCCGAACGGTCCTGAGCACGTCTAGAAAATGTAGATAATCTAACTCATGCTTTAGGTCTATAATCTAACACATTCTTTAGGTTGACCAGCTCCAAGAGCCAGTCCCAATTCTCTTCATTTAGTTTCTAACGTCAAGGAATCCAATCTACCACATGGATGATCAACGCGTCGCTGTTGATCAGGGACTTTACCAAGCATTTTGCCTACCATGGTGACGAGAAGCAGTGCGGCATCGGAGACCCATGCAGCAACACGAAGGGCAGAGCGGCAGAGCAGTACATTCTTGGAAGGTACACATGTTTCCAGCGCCTACCTTTGTGTTGCAGATCTATTTCATTTTTCCTAGTGGAGACGGCAATGTTGCATCCTTGCATGTTTTAAGTTTGCAATGAGTAGTTGGGTGAGCGTTTCTTCTGTTTAGTGATCCTGCACCCAGAGAACTCTGTTGAAACCACAGCATGTGGCTTAGTGGCATGAATCAAGGAAGCAGCGGTGTGCTTGGGCAGAGGTTGAATACATTTGAGTTTTGTATGAGTATGACAGTCTGACGCTGTGAAATACAATGTATGCAGGTGTTTTCTTGGTGCTGTAATGGCTCTGCTGGCTAGGTTTATACTGGTGCTGTCTTTCACTCTTGCGTATTGAACAGTGCAAGGTTGCAAGTACATGGACACCGGGTTTTTGGTTCTTTGGATTTGTTGCTTTGTCATGGGTCTGATGGGTGGAACTTGTGCGCTTTGGAGTGAGCGCGCATCATCTTCGAGTTCTTGCCAGGTAGAGAGCTCCGATACTGTGAGGTTTTCTTGTCTCTACTGCATTGACAAGCCTTCTGCCGGCCACCATAGTTGTGCGCATCGGAGTCCCTACGGGAATGTTCAACTCTGAGTTTGCACGTTTGGGAGTCACGATTGCAAAGTGTAATATCTACTGCTTGAAACTCAAGGTGTTTGATTTTCATGTGAGACGAATGGCAACATGCGAACCATGACCAGAATGCTCAGCAAATGGCTTAGTCCTGTCACTGTTCACCTAATGTTCAGTTGTTCCCATTAGAACTTTACACACCGGTGAACATATAGATACTCCTGGACATTCTTTCTTCGCTGCATGCAGCGTGTAATTTTTGCACCTTTTCGCAAGGTACCTACAACTCATTACCATCGTGTAATTTTCTTGGTTCACTTTCTGTTGCTTTTCATATTGGATGCAGATTCGATAACGCAACGGCTCAAACAATGAACATGGACTTGAACCGAATTCTAGCAGGGCAATGCTGTGCAAGTAATTCATCTCCTTGTGACCAATTCTTTCCGTTTGCAGGTTATTCTAACTGTTTTTTAGTTAGGAAGATTAGATGACAAGCTA
The DNA here is from genome assembly GCA_022496805.1 of Pohlia nutans. NCBI lineage: Eukaryota > Viridiplantae > Streptophyta > Bryopsida > Bryales > Mniaceae > Pohlia > Pohlia nutans. The sequence continues at coordinate 6,027,569 of CM040090.1, forward strand.
AGTAGCTTCATTTCAAAATATTGAATCCAAGTATAGTTGCTCTGGTGGATACTTCTAAGACTGAAATACTTGTGTCTTGAGAACAGGTCATTCCAGGCGCTCATGTACAATATGTCTTCTTGCTGCCATATTTGCTCCAGTTATGGCAGGTAGTAACTTGATGTCCTCATAATCAAATCCTCATTCCTGCATTCTGCTGTCAAACTTTTTGATGGTACTGAAATATGATTCTAGCCTTAGAATTGCCACCTGCATTTGGATCATGTATGTATCACTGATGCGTTCAAAAGAAAGAATATGCAGTACCTCAGGACACGAAAATGATGTAAACTGAACACTTTGAATCAACATTGAATCAATGTCATTTCATGAGGGAGTGATTTTCATGTTAAAATTACACATCGTTTCAATGTGAAAATGATATGAGAATATTTTTAGTTGTGGACATAGGATTGACATTGAAATGATCCATCATCGTATCTACGTCAAAGTGATATTAAACCAATATTTAATCATTGATCAATAAAAATGTGACGTTGCTCTCAATCAATATATTTAATGTTATAATATTATTTTCAATATCACAATATTATATTATAATGCTAAAAGATAATATATATATATATATATATATATATACACATACATACATATATATTATACATATACATACATACATACATATATTTTTTTACCTTCTTTTTGTTTTTTTGTTTTTTTCATACTTATCATGTCTTTTGCTTTTGTATGAGTTCAAGCTTGTATATTTGATTTCTTGCGTATATACAACAAAACTGAGTGGCAAGTCGGGAGAGTATTGATAGCAAAACAATTTACTGGGTGCTAAGTGCAAGTATAAACAGGAAGGACTTGAGACAAGCAACCAAAACGTAACCTCTAAATGTCCAAATGTTTAGAAAGTGGGCAATGTACAATAAAAAAAAGTTTTCTCATTCGTAGTGTGGATTTTTTACTAAATATTTTATGAGAAGTTAGTTTAATGCATGTGTGATCCAATTAGAAAGGGGATGATTTGTGAAATTTTTATGCCTCATTTCATATTGTAGTGATTCATCCAAAATTCCGAAGATTTCACTGTAAAAGTGCACTTAAAAAAGTCAACTCATAAAATTAAGCAATCAAAAAATCTTCAAAAATCACTACACTTAGAGTATTACATTTCAATCAATCACAACAACTTTCATGTACAAATTGTCCATAACTTATACGAGTCAAATTACAAAATTATTTTGAATTTGAAGTTTTAAATTCTATACAAAATATTGGTGATAGCAATCAAAAGTCTAACCATACGGATAGAATCTAAAATTTATAATGTACAGGTTTTATTTATATATCAAGTGCAAAATATCCCTCTGGGTTGCACTTTACGATGCATCATTGCAAAACTGCTGATTTGAAAAGGAGTAAGGATGTTTAGGGATTAACCCCTAAATGTCCCAGCATCCAGAAACTGGATCATGAATGTATTCAAAACCTTGTAACTTTCTCATACAATCTCGGATGACTTTCATCCAAGTCACCTTTGCAAGCCTATTAAATTCTCTACCAATTAGAATAAATATTTTGTGATGGGGAGATGTTGATAATATTTGAGAGGCCTCCAAATGCAAGTATGTCAAATTTGTTGGGTAGATTTCACACATGCAATGGTCCTCTCAGGTACACCTATTGTACATCTGAGTCATGCTAATATCTATTTATGAGGCTAGCATCTACTTTTGCTCAAAGGATCGGTACATTTAGGGGTTAAGTGACCACTAACGTGAGCCCCAAATCCTTCCTGCAAAGTTGTTTCAGAACAATTAAGACAAAATAAGTCTTTGTCTCTCTTCAGAACAAATCAGTCAAATCAACTCACACAAATCATGCACTTCTCTATCTCTTAGGGCGGACTTCCATGTGGGGATCGGCTGGGTGGAAGGCACTAGAAGACAAGAATTGAGGTCTCAAGAACCACCCATGCTCCACCCATTTCGGTACAAATGAAATTTATACTCTTGAATCCTCCTGTTTCCACCCATTTTAGTAGAGCTTCCTGCTTTAGAAAACCGGCCACCCACTGCCCCCCATACATGGAAGGAGGCCCTTAGTGCGTCCCATGCAAATTGTACTAGAGAAAGGGTTGGCGAGGACCGATTCTGCCTTGTAAGCAGTCATGGGGCGAGCCCTACGACCGTGCACAAGGAAAAATCGGCCCTCGCCAACCCTTTCTTTAGCGTTAAAGCATTTGTGGATTTTCTTGGCGCTGATACAGAATGTGCTTTGTTGATCAATTCTGCATGCAGAATCAGCTGTAGACCTTTGAAAATATTCTACATCTTTAATGTATTTTTGAATTGGTAGAATAATTTACAAGTGCTTTTAACGTACCATGGGTGGGTCGAATAGACATTTAATTCACACTGGCTTCGAAAGAGGACTAGAGTTCCTATCTATCTATCTATCTATATATATATATATATATATATATATATATATATATATATATATATATATATATATATATATATATATATATATATATATATATATATATATTCTTTTGGTGCTTGCAAATGTTCAAATCATGCATCAATAGAGACTAGTAACCAAGAAAACCGTTTGTACATAGCATGAGTTCCAAAGTGTGTCAAATACCTAGGAGGGACACTTCTCTATAAAAAAAAATGAACCACGTGCATTTAACTCCTAGATATCCTCACCCATGTTTAGATTAGGCAGTTGTGCAAAGATGCATTATAAAATGCAATTAAGAGGGATATTTTGAGCTTGATGTATGAATAAAGTTGTAGATAATGAATTTTAGATTTTATCCATGTGGTTAGATTTATGATTGCTATCACCAATAGTTTTCTATAAATTGTGACTCTCAGAATTCAAAATTATTTTGTAATTTGATTTCGAATGGATTATCAACAATTTGTACATGAAATTTGTTGTGATTGGTTGAAATGTAATACTCTAAGTGTAGTGATTTTTGGAGATTTTTGGTTGCTTAATTTTATGAGTTGACATTTTAAGAGCACTTTTACTTTGAAATCTTCAATATTTTGAGTAAATCACTACATCATGAAATGAGGCATTAATTTTTCACAAATCATCCCTTTTTCTAATCATATCACATATATTAAGTTAACTTCCCATAAAAAATTCAGTAAAATTTTAACACTGCAAAAAGTGCATGATGGATGAGAAAATGGAGATCGCTTTTGTACATTAAGCAAAAAATGCCTGGTTGGGTAGTTAGGAATTAAAGGGTATTTAAAATGGGGGTTATGTCAAGGCTTAATATTTTTTGGCACCCTTGTATACTTTTAATATGTAATTCTCTAATACGTTGTTTTTTAAAATGGAGGTTTAAGTTCTTTTTTCTTTTTTTCTTTTTTTTGAAAGAATCTTTGGAAGCATCCTATATTAGTTATAATTTGGAAAATACATAACACAAGAGAACCACAATTAACACATACCAGTAGACCGAAGACATCAAACCCTGCAATATTCCATGTTTACGAGCATATTTCATACATTGGGGATGCCTCTATAAAGTCCTCACTATTTAGAATTTGAGCTTGCTAATTGAAATATAGTTACAAATCATTTTATTGTCATATGAAGAATTAAGGGTTGATAGCTAACTCCTTTAATTGTCTAATCACCAAAGAGACCTAGATGAATCCTGGCAGTGCCACCAATTATCTTTTAATTTACAAGTAAATCCTATTTTTTTTAAATGAATGGCCTAAATTCCATCTACCTGCAAAATAGATAGCCACATCTCATATCACCCTAGTATCTCACAACACGTCCCAAATTCAATCTGCTCCCATCTCACATCACCTTAAGGTAGACGGTGCTTAAACCGTGCACTTAAGCAATTTGAATAGCTTGAATCAGCCAAAAGTAATTTCAAAAATTTCACATACTTGCAAGAATTAGAGGAGCTGTTCGGCAACGTGCATAGGAGCAAATCAAACCACCTCAATTAATGAAAAATGTTCAAAGTGAAATCAACAAAATGTCCCATTGACATGCCCTATTGCGACTATTGACAGTCAAGACCAAGGTGAGAACTGGCCATGGTGGTATACAAATCCACCCACTTCGTTTCCTAGATGTAGTTGTGAGTGCACCCAACTTGTGAACATTACTAGGTTGGGTCTGAGTCTTGCAGTGCATGGTTTTAATGCTCGGACCACAAGCACGGATTTAGCAAACGCACGGATTAAGCACCGTCTACCTTAGTATTTCACAACACGGCCTGAATTCAATTTGTGCCCATCTCATATCACCCTAGTGTCTCATAGCACGGCCTAAATTCTATATGTCCCCATTTGTTCTTGAAATCACCTCACATCACCCTAATGTCTCATAACACGGCCTAAATCCCATTTGCCCTTAAAATCAACAACCCCATCTCACAACACCATATGACAAGGATTATAGATCCTCATTGATCTTTCATTATTTCTTCTCTGATTTGATGTGTTCTTTGATTTCCAAGATCTTACAAAGATTCTTACTTTTTTTTACAATTTTATCCACCTAGCATATACATTTGCATCTACATTGTTTTTGTGGGTGTCGCATAATCACATTTAGACTTTTAATAATTCTCACAATAGAAGGTGCATCAATGCATCCACTAGTAGAATATTCTTCAAAATGTGACTTGTCTTTAATGACTAATTTTTTTTGGAATTTATCTATAGTGACTCAAATTCAAAGTCATAATTTTCAGTCATTATTGACAAGTCACAAGGGAATCTAGTCATTAAAAAGAAGTCACATTTTAAAAGATTTATACTATTGACCTAGGACTCTTTATTTCCTAATTAGTTCACTTCAATCATAATATCAATGTAGCTTTTTATAGATTTTTCTTTCAATTCGATTTATCTTAACTTAAATCACAAAATTTTAGACTTGCTCAACTTGGCTTCACTAAGAGTTTATCATTATTTAATGAATCTCATCCCATGGCATAATTTCGTTTGACTTATCTTATACAAAACATGTCACTTCACTAAAAAACACATTATTCCCATGCAAAACAACTTACTTCAATTTGACTCTTCAACTTACACACATTTACAATGCAAAATAGTTAGTCCAACTTGGCTTTCCCTCTTACACATACAAAACTCCTATACTCCATGATCAATATCCAATAACAAGACATCAATGCACACTCAAATTCTATCGGCACAATTCCATACATACAATATCTACATGGATGTATTTAAACTTTTAATTTATGGATGATTGTCTACATTCTTATTATTATAATTTCTATATGTAGAATGTAATTTTTTTTAAATATAGTTACAAGTCATTTGTGATCATTTGAGGCGTTAAGGGTTGATGGCTAACTACTTTTAATTGTCTCTTATCACCAAAAGAGACCTCGGTTCCAATCTTGGCAGTGCCACCAATTAAACTTTATTTTCAAATAAAATATATATTTAGAAACCTTGAAAAAAATAAACAACCCACATCCCATCTACCTACGAAATGGACGATCCCATTTTATTTCGATAGAAATGAATGATCCAGATCCCATTTATTCACAAAATGGACAATGCCATCTCATTTTGCCCTAATGTCTACTCTCAAAATGAACATCCCCATCTCATTTTGTCCTAATGTCTACCTACGAAATGAACATCCTTATCTTATTTTGCCCTAATGTCTACCTACGGAATGGACATCCCTATCTTATTTTGCCCTAGTGATTTGACATCCGCATGAAATGACCAATGTACACCATTTCATTTTGCCCCAATGATTTGACATGTCTGCCTACAAAACGAACAATTCTATCTCTGTCATTTCATCTTCATGATCTGACATGTTTCTTCATGAATTGAACAACTCCATCTCATTTCACCCTAGTGATTTGACATGCTTATAAAACGGACAACCCCATCTCATAGTATCCTAGTGACCCAGATTAGAGATCTTCATTGATCTTTTATTCTTTCTTCTCTGATTTGATGTACTCTCTCATATCCAAAATCTCACAAAGATTCTTACTTTTGGTTACAATCTTATTCACTTAGCTTATATATTTGCATCTACATTGTTCCTTGTAGGTGTTACATTATCACACTTAGACTTTTGATAATTCTCACAATTTAAAATGCATGATAGTTAGTCCAATTTGATTTTCCCACTAACATATAGAGGATGAATTGTATGTATGGCCTTAACATCATGTATGCGAGTACACAAAAAGATACTCCATGTGTCCCATAATGATTTGCACGTAGGTTCTCTGAAATCTACCTCAAGAGGTAGATTTCAGAGAACCTACGTGCAAGTCATTATGGGACAGAGGGAGTATTAATTAGAACGTCGATGTAATGATTATACATATTAAAAGCATTTCAAATTTGATAGAAAATACATTATATGTACATTAGGGATATTAAATTTCATACAAGAGCATGCTATACATACTTTAAACATATTACATTTCATCAGGAAAAAAGTGTACTTGAGAATATTTTAACCCCTAAACACCCCATGGGAATAGTATATACGTTGTCCTATAATTGGGATTTTCTACTGACAAAAAACTCTAAATTAAGATCTCAGTAGCTCGCTAGAACTGCATTGATCTAAATTTCAACTTCTTTTTTGAACTCAAACTCATTGAAGGTGTGAATTTATTCCAAATACAATCAAAATACAACGTATTCTACTGGCCGCAAAGGCACGTTCAGACGTTTAGGGGTTAAAAGGAACCATGAATACATATGATGTAGAATATATATCAAATCCATTTCCAAGATGTGATATCTTCATTTGAAAAGTAAATTAATGAATATCAATTGTAGTTTTAAGTTAAGTTCGGACAAATTAAAGTTTTAATAGGAATATTTTGTGAGTATGCTTGAATATGTTTGAATAGGTTGTTATCAAATATCAACTTTGTACATATGAAATGAAATTTTAAAAAATATACATTATTGGGTTCTTGTTGTAAATTTGATATGTAGTGAATTTACGAGATGTTTAAAGATGTTTGAATTATTATTTTTTAAATAAGAATAGAAAATTCATAAAATTCAATGATAAGGTTTTCAAAAGCCATTGATTACATTTCAATATTCCAAACCCAAATTCATAGTTTTAGTTTAATGGATTTTTATTTACATTTATTATGATAGTTTGCTCACTTTTCAATAATCACACAATAGAGAGCCAATCATTGGTTGTATGGAAGTAGAACAATGTTTAATAGAATTTAAGTAATAAAAGCTATCCAATTTTTAGTCAATCATGTCAAAAATACAATACTAATTTCTAAAGCATTGTATATCATTATTGAAGGGCTAATTTTTTTCATTAAGTATTTCTTTATTATCACAAACTAAGAATTATTTTTATAAATGAATAGTATACATGGTATTACAAATACGTTATGAATGCCTTGATGAGACTAACATGATATTTTCAAAAATTCATGTCCATTACAACCATGCATCAAAATTTGTTATCTTGATCAATTAGCGGCAAGAGGCTAAAGTTGAAGATGGATAGATAGAAACTCCAATCTTCTTGCTAGGCCGGCGTGAATAAAATGTTTATTCATGTCAATAAGCCAGTGCCCATTAGAGAAAATGGCACTTTATTCACGTCAATAACCGACTGCCGACTAGAGAAGAAGAGGACAAGTTGAGTTGAGCCACCCCTATGATCTAAAGTTGAGAACATGAGATTAACCCGTAAAGGTCCTCACCTCTTTTGCAAAAGTCAAAGCACTATACTTTGCATACTTTAAATATCACATTGAATGATTTATAAATTTTCATAGATAATCATCGACATTATGAAGGTATGACAAAATTTTCAACATGATTGGAAGATACTTTGAATATTTACAAATTTTATGATGTAAACAAGGTAAAATTTCAAATTTAATATGTTTTTGTCAAATTTAATATCAAAAATTATATTTAAGGTAGATAAAAGTTATATTTACATGGAGTAAAAAATTGAAGGTGAAGAAATTAAAAGAGACTTATGATTGAAGCATCTTTAGAAAGCCCTTTTGAATTTTGGACACTCAAAATTCAAAGTTCTCAACGGTGGAAAAGCTTCAAATGAAGTTTATTCTCCAATTCCAACGGTCAAAAAATGTATCGTAACTTAACTTAAACATCTAATGAAAACACCAACTACAATAAAGCTAAGACACTTGATTTTTGGGGCCTTTGACCAAAAATCAAGTATAATTGGGTTGATTGGTCATTTAGGGGTTAAAGAATGTAAAGATATAGGATGTGGGGATTGAGAAAAGGTCAACAAAAGATGCAAAAGGTCATGTCAAGACTCTTTGAATGGTTGATCATTAGTGGGTGGATACTCAAGACAAAGCTATTTATTCAAACTGTTCCATCTACACATCTTTTGATTTCTCAAATTGGATACTCCACATATCTTTTCAACACAAAAGATATTGTCTATATCTTTTGCACTCAAAAAGATCTTATATAGAATTGATTCATGGAGTCATTTAGAAATACTTGACTTTCAATTATTTTTTTAATTTTTTTGAATATCGTTGTTGAATATCACATTCTCTTTTTTTCTCATCAACTTAGTTCAAAACTTACTCTGATTTGTTTTACACATTCGCTATTAAATACTCCCTCCGTTCCAAAGTTATTGTCCAACTTGTTTGCTTGGTATTTCTTTGAGCAAATTTTGTCTATCATATTGTAAGATACATGATTAAAAAAGGTTCCAAATTATGTCACTAGAATGATCGAAGAACATTGCATGTGTTCATTGCAACCTAAATAAAATTAGCCACAAAGAAGTATTTTTTAGACCTACTTAAAAAAGCACTTTCAAACATGACATTCAAACATGACAATAACTTTGGGACGGAGGGAGTAGATAGAAACTTCGATCCTCTATTGAGACAGGCACGAATAAAGTATTTATTCATCCCACCAATGAGTTAGTGTCCATCGAACAAAGAGCCTTGTATGAGATATTCACTACCGGTATTACATTCTACTGTCTCACAAAAACAATAACAAAAACTTTAACCCCTAAAGGCCCTTAAAAGCCAAAATGGCTTTTTGCTGTTTCGGGCAGCTTAGATGGAAGGTCTAAATTAAGAATTTTAGACTATAATTTGGCGTGGGCGTGGTCATACATACAAGGTGTGTGGGGTAAAAATTACAAAGTCAAATTCGGATTTTATAATTTTTTTATTGAAATTTTTGGTTTCAAGCCCAACTGGGGCAGAAAAAAACTTTTTATTATAATCATTTTTTCAATTTTTTTTTGGAGACATGCTCTTCACCACATTTAGGCTCAGAATTTGAAGTGACCCATGTTGATTATATTCTTGGCTTGACAAGGGCAGCCTCCAAAATAAAGAACATCAACCTCCAAGGTTTTTTGTAATTTCACATCCATTTCTTTCGAAATTTGTCAAAATTTGAGATTTTGAAATTTTTTAAAAATAATTTCGCCTAAAATTTATAAAATCATAGAGGTACCTAATCACCGTTCATTTTTTCCAAAATCAAATACAATTAATGTGATGCATGTTTCACCAAATTGCCATTTTTATACCTACTTCCGGAAATTAATTTGGATGAAGGTTTGAAACGCGTAATGAGTCTCTAAAATTTTGCATGAGCGTACCCAACTTAGTTATCTACATGGAAAAAAATATGAGCAAAATGTTTGGAGTAACAATCTTCAAGTCCCCCTTTGCACTATGGAGACAATGCCTCCCAAGCAATGCCCCGAAAAACTTTTGCACAAACTTTGGATGCTATGATCTTGCAAATGATAAACATCCAACGGTCAATTTTTGAAACAGTAGCTATGAATAGGCTTAGGTACAAGATCTTACGGTTGGAATTCTAAAAGAAGTAAAAAAACTTGGTTCACATCCCCGGGAGTACATAGAGGTAGAAAATCGCAGTTTTGAGGTTTCAAGCTCCCAAAAACACAAGGAAATTTAGGGGTTAACAAGTATGAAAAGAATTGGAAACCGAAATACATTTCTCACATTCACCTTTATACTGTGATGATGTTACAAAACTCCATATTATCACGTGACATCAAAAATATTTGTAGGTGCAGTAACGGAGAAGAATATAAAACTCGTCCGTCCATGGACAGATTTCATCCACAAGCGAACTATCCATCTTTGCATGAGGTGGCAGTCGTGCTTCCCGTTCAACAACTGGAGTACTGCAGTTTTCCGATGCTGCTGACGAATCATGGATGAACGTGGTGGATGAAATCCAGTCAACAGCTTCAGTTGGTGGAGAGGGACAGTAGCATGTTACATGTTCCTAGATTCTTCGTTTAAATTCAACAGCAAGCCTAATAATGGACGGGAATAGGTGCTGTGGTGGTGATTGTGTGGAAGTACCTACAGCCTACGGATGAATAGCCATGTGGATGCGATATTCATCCGTCTGTACTCGCAGTCCCCTGATCCTGTAACCAAAATTCTCACAGAGTTCATCCAACATTCATCCACACGTGTTTCATTCATCCGTTTCTGGAGCCTCCTCCTTTCCCGTCTTCGTTCCTTTGTCGCTGGACTCGTTTCGACGGTTTCCTGCCTGCTCTCGCCTTTGGTTGCCCTGGCACGCACCGGACAGTCTTTGCTTGCTGCCACTCCGATGCATCTCCTGTGCTCCGATTCTTTTGCTTATGTTAGAAGCGTGCGAAGTTAGATGCTCACAGTACTTTGCGGTTTTGGATTTGGTGCAGTATTGCGATGACAGGGGGTTGTGGCGTCCGGTGCCGGGGTGTGGTTGCGGACTTCATTGCGGTGTGAGCAGCAAGGAATCGATGCAGGAATGGTACCGATACTAGATCCTCTAACGATACTGAATTTTGGAGTCTGGATTGGTAGAGACGAGTTTCTCTTCTTCTTTTTGAAGGAGTGGTTATGTGGAGGTTTTTTGTGAATGCGTCGACCAGCTGGATATTGATTAGATTGCGTGATGGTGGAATCGTGAGCGGAATTCGGTGTAGTTCGGTGTACGGCTGCAGTTGGCGGTAGTGTAGCTTTTTTCAATTTATTTTTTACAACTCTGTTTTTAGTTTGATGCAAAATTGTGGAGTATGTTGGAATTAAAGACGTGAAAATGAAACTGTAGTGTGCGGCAGCAATGGCCGATACAGTTCGAGAACGGGTGGTTGCGGAAGAGCATGTGTCCGCCCGCGGTTTCAATGCTGGAGCTTCCGATTGCTCTAAACCTTTAGTATTCGATTCGCCGAAATTAATCCCCTGTGAAACTCCTAAGGAGCAGGTATGTTCTAGATTTCTGGCGGAATTTGTTTACATGTTTTCACTTTCGACATGATGTATGTAGTTCTTAGATTGAACGTGTCGGTAGTCCTTGCTTTCTATCTAAAACGAGTTGTTTATTTTCTTGATCATGAACGAGTCTGAATAAATACGAAAGGATTCAGCAGATTCAGTATCGGCTAATTTGAATGATTGGAACTGTGTTGAGCAGGACATGGCTGCAATGCGGTCTTGCATAGCAGCTGCCGACAGTATAGGGATGAAGACATTACAGCATATTGTAGAGTCTCTCGAGACCAGACTACAGAGTGCATTAATGCAAATTTTGGAAACGTTGGGGAAAGATGCAGCCGCTCGAGTGGTTATGGCTGAACGCAAAGCTTCAGTAATGGAGCAAGAGCACATCAATGCTAAACAGCAGGCTCTTGCGATGATGCTTCGCATTAAGCATAGTTCGGATTCCATGGTATGGTGTTCTTCCTGCATGCTAGCAAACGGCTTTACCTTCCTGAGCTTTGTTTATTCATCATTTGACTTTCATTTATTTGGTTTTGATTGTGCTTGATTGAAGATCAGAGATGCTGATGCTTAAGTACTTTAGGCTCGAGGTTATATCATGAACCTTCTTCAGTAAGGGACTCCTAGAATCAGCAGCATATTTGCTAGATCTTCTCATAGTGTCGCTTCAGGGTACCCTATTGTTGTGTGGAATGAGTAGTTTGTGAAAAGTACAGTTCTTTCTTTTTGGGCAGTAAGTGTTAAGCAAAAGTTCGCCAGGTGTTCTTATCTCTGGTCTGAATGACGGGTCTGGCTCAAGTCTGAATATATTATTACGAGGTTAATGTTATATTATTGAATGTGTTAGCAGCTTGTGGATGCGGAGAGAAGATTGCTCTTAGAAAAGAGACGTTCGCAAGAATTAGAGTATAAGGTTGGTAGCTTGCAAGAAACAATTAGAAAGATGAAAGCAGAGTTGAAGAAAAAGGGGGATATCCTGGAGGAGTTGCAAAGAACTCACTTGGACGCTGGTATTAGATCGGGGTTGATGAGTCCCAGCGAAGGAGTCTCCAAGAAGCGCAAAGGAAATCCTCAAGTGAGGCTCATGGAGGTCAAAATTAGTCAACCTGGCGATGGTCTTGTAGAGGACGAGTGTGACGATACTGCCACCCTTTTGGCGACGATGCCTACCAGATCTCCATCGACCGATCGGCTCAATTCAGTTCTTGGTCGGGGTTTAGTTCCGTCCACTCCTCAGAACTCAGCTGTGCAAGATTATACTCGGGCTGCACCGACGAATAACAAGCAAGGGTCGTTACGAAGGCATCTTGATGATGGCAGTGCTATTAAATTTCCTAGTCATCGTGACAAGGAATTGAAATTTTCAGCTAGCTGTACAGCAGAGCAAAAGAAGATATTAACTGAATCGAAAAGTACTCGTGCAAAGCCAGCAGACGTTGATGAAGAATCAAGTGATGAGCACGACAGCAGTTTAGAGGGACCCTCTCATAATGCTGAAAAGAAGTCTCATTTTAAACGTGACTCTTTAGTTAACGGTGAAGACATGGAAGGCATGGATGATGGTTTTCTGGGACTCATCGCTTTGCAAGGTGCCTCGCCAATTCCTTCGACCACGAAGAATTTGCAAAATGGTGACAGGGTTCCAGGTCTGTTACAAATCAAATACGTCGTATATCTGAGGGTTGAGTTCAATTTCTGGTCAGTTTTCTATTCCAGTTTAGAAGCTCTACAACAACCTATGACTGCGCTCTACGACGTAAGGTTTTCACTAAATTAATGACCTAGCAGGGACTAGAGTTTATATCGAAGCATGCATAATATGTGTACTGTCAATGAAAGTCTGCTTATGATCAGAAAATTTTACAGCTTAAGAAAGAAAGGGTTCACATTGTATGGAAATGCAGGACTGAAGTCGGGGGCAGAAGCTAAAGATGTCAGTGATTCCTCGACCGATGACGAAGAGGAATATCAATCTAAGCAGAAAAAAGCAGCTCGTGGCGTGCGTAATTCTGACGAGGGTACTATTCGTCGCAACAAGGTTCCGGATACATCAAAGAGTAGTTTAGTTGAGCAGACAATGGTATTGAGGCGCAGCTCTGCAGGGAGGAGGAGAGGCAAGCAGCATATGTCACCTGAGAAATCAGACGGGCCTGTCTTGAACGAAAAGGAAGTAAAAGCGTCCGGGGCCATTGAGGTTGCGGAAATCAGTGCATTGGCAAAATTGAAAGGTGGTGCTGTGGACGCAGTAGATGGCTCAAGCAGTTTAGTGGTGGAATCGTCGCGCGATAGCAGACGGCTAATGCAGGGTGCTCGTCAGGTGTGTCAAATTTTCCTTTAAGTACACCCCTTCGTAATTGAAGGATGTGCCAGTTGTCTCTGATTAATTGCTCCTTAACATTAAGCATCTGACACTTGTTGCAGTGGGACTCGGTAGGCGATAGAGATAATCTTTGTATCCAACGTATAGTAAGTAGTAACCTTGGAGAGGATGATAGGAGGATGCGCTGAGTTGTAATTATGATTGTGCTAATTACTGGTATTTTGTGTTTTTGCAGCTACTATCTCTGAGGAAAGTGTGAAAAGCTGGAGAAATCATATTGGCGGGGACAATTTTGAATGTTGATGATTAGAAGATGAGTCTTGTGAATATTCGAACTGTACATCTTGCGTATTTTAATTATCTACAAAAATCCCTAATTTGCCATATAATTCAAGCCAAATCTGTCTTTTTTGTATATAGGGGATCTAGGGTTTCATCGTTCTCATTGTATTTCACTATTATAATGCCGCTACAGATTGCAAGAGTGAGCAGGTGCGTTTTTGAGGGTGAAAGTACTGACGATAAAATTTGTGTTGTAAGATATCCGTATTTGAAAATTGTGACTACTATGAGCACTTCAAGAACGAGGTGTGCCAGAGTATATCATATGTAACACTCCACAAATGGTTTTTCTCTTTTTTCTCTTTTTCCTTCCTGTGTCTTGGCCACTTGTTTTTGGAAACAACTTCCAGTCATGTCATCTAGGCTGCTTTCTTCTGTTCGAAATCCTGGAGGTGTCTAACCAGAGACTGGAAATTCGAAGACATGATACCGGTATTGGACCAGTTTTAATTCTGGAAGAACACGGTAGTTTTTGAGAGCCCTTTGTTGCTGGTTTCTAGCAGAGCGGGGAGGGGATCGTGGCACTTATGAAGCTCTGAATTTCACATAAGGTAAAATTTGACTCCCAGTCGGTGTTCCCATTATTTCAGTTGTTTTTACTCAATAAATTCAGCCCAACTTTGCATTCTTCTCTTTGGCGTCTTGATGAAAATCGTGTGCATTTCCTGTTTGGTAATCTAATTGTGATTTTTCTTAGGGCACTTATTACATGTTCCATTTTTACACTGTTCCTAGCATGCTTGCACCCGCAAGCATTCTAAAGTAAAGGGGTTTTTTATGAATAAAATAGACATCCGTGGTCAATTACAAGTTTGCAGCTATGGAACTGCAACCCCTTAAAATCCACTTATCTTCTGCTTGGTTGAGTGGGCTGGTGTGCAGAACAGTACAGTACAAAAATTGTGCTCAGCATAGTCAGCAGTGTCTTGCCCTTTTGTACAGACTTTGAAGCATACAATATTCTACCCTACCGTAGTGGACATCAATGGGCGGTATTTCTTTGGCAACTTGGATTTTGTCAGGTACCTTTCAATTATGTGTAATTTATATATGTATGTATGTGTGTGTAATTATGTGTAAATATGCGTAATTAAAAATAAGGTGATTAACATAGTTGAAGGGAGTTGTGGGAATGAATAAATACATGAATGAATACTACAAGGTACAAGGTTGATATTCAAGCATTTTATCATAGTCCAAGTGAAAATGTAGAGCAAGTGAAAATGTAGAGCACGAGCTTTATTCTAAATATGTATAAAAATTGTATTCTTTCCAAAACTAAACTACAAACTTTAGTTTCTCATCCCAAATTTTCATAAAAGCATATGACACAAAAGCATACATGACCAAGTGGTGCAAATGTGAATCATCAAAGTTGAATGCTCTAATCACCTATAGCTATCACCTATAGCTATCATCTAGAAGTGTACATTTTGAACTTCAAAACGTACCAAATTTACAAGATTAGTGGAAAACAGTCCTCAACAATTCTAGTATTAGCTGATAAAAACTATGAAAGGTTGAACTAGGAATTTTTTCTATGTTGTGTTTTTATTTCAATTCTAGTTCACCAAGTGCAAATTTTAGTATTCAAAATCAATGCCTCCTAGCATGAGAGGTTTCAAAGTTGTCTTCTCATTCTTTTGGCACCAACCAATCACACCAAGAATTATAACTTCTTGTGAAGGTTTTTCAATCATGGATCTGGATCTATTAGCTAGAAAATCCAACAACCTCCCATGCACTACCTATAGCATTAGATTTATGCATGAATTTGGGTAAGTATAAAGCAAGCGAGTGCCATGGTCAAGGTGCCATATCCACACAACACTTCCCCCACAATAGGTAGAAGTTTGGCTATGCTTGCCTTTGTGATTCTAGGAGATTGGATATTGATCAATTGAATTTAGGTCTCTTCTCATATTGGGAGTTTTGTTGTATGGTTGTATGCTTCTTTCCATCATTTTACAAATCAAAACTGAAGACAAATTCTTGTGAAAATCTTCAATAATCCATCCACAATTAATTTTGGAAGGAATCATAAATTTTGATTTCAAATTGGATTGATAAATATTGATTGGTGCATTATTTGATCCTAAATGTATAAACTGTGGATTATAGGTCGTTTGTAGTTTATTTGACAATCGTTACTAATTTGTTATTCCAAGTTGCATTTTATAACACATCTTTACAAAAAATTGTTTTGAAATTTAGACTACCCCAAGAATCTTTGGAGGTTAGAATAATTTTAATTCCAAAACAAATCATTTTGAAAGTTGATACAATTTTTTTTTAAAGATTTAAAATCTACGTACATACATATTCCTTTTATGCATTTAAAAAAATTGAATTGAATTTCCTGATGCACATTTTTCATCCAATTTTTATTTGGTAGCATGCAAATGGTTATTGATTGGGACTATTTTTGATAATTGAAGTTTTAAACTGATGTGATAGCTGCTAAAATATAGATGCTTGAACGTGGAATGGTGAATGAAGGTGATTTGAGAAAATGATTTTCTAGATGCGTTCAAAAACTTTTGGATATGGAACTATAAATGCAAACAATTTAATTTATTTAGTTTGTCCCATGTGAGTGGAATGAGCACGTAGGAAAAAATTCTATAACACTCGTAAATCAAGGGAGTTATCAAAATTTGAGACTTCTGCCATATGTAATTGAAGGAATGTGTTTCTAGTACTTGTACAATCCCTTGATATAAGTTTTGTTGCCCCCTACAACTTGCACCATACATACATAAATGGGTTTAAAATTATCAATTTTTAAAAAATGCATACTTGACAAGTGGATTACATATGTGCAAAATCTTGCGGTCAAATGATAGGTGGAAATGAAATGAATAGAAAATTAGTAACTTACTCTTGTGTATCACAAAATTTTACAAATTTCAAAATTTTCTCAGAACTTCGTAAATGAGTTTAAAATTACCAAAAAAATTAGGAGTGCATACTTGGCAAGTGGATTATACATGCGCAAAATTATGTGGCCAAATGGTAAGTGGAAATGGATAGAATGAAAACGCTCATTTAATTGTATTGTTCCTTTATTCAAGAATGGTCGTATCTCTCTTATGATATGGGCCGCATTTGCAAGATATCAAAAGTTTGAGTTGGTCTTTATGCCAAATGATTGAAACAAGACATTTGATTTTGTTGAATTGGTTTACAATGGAGAATTGATTGATTCATGAATAAGATTTCAAATACAATTGAAGATACATTCAAAAATGCCATTGAAAATACATTCAAAGATCCCATTGAAATCCCAATTAGATATTTAAGTGTTTACATTATGTTCTTTATCCTCTAATTATACTATGTTCATATAGCTACATATAGAGATCTTTAAACTGTAGGAAAGGATTAATAAAGTGAATTATTTCACTAGCTTTGTCACCTAAGCTAATAAATATATTTATTTCAAGATATAGTAAAATGAATAGTACTGCAATACAAGGAAATCATCACAATTTCACCTCACAATGATTGTGATGTAAACTCAAATGTAATAACACATGTTTAGCAAAGAATGCATTTATTTTGAGGTTGATTTTGGATCCGCTTACCTTATTTTAACCTCAAGAAACAAAATTCATGCTTTTAACTCTTAAATTCATGCTTTTAATACCTACAACAACCTCTTCAAAGATGCATTATAAAATGCAACTACAAAGGATATTGTGAATAAAAGTTGTACATTGTGAATTTTAGATTCTATCCATGCGGTTAGATTTATGATTGCTATCACCAAAGTTTTTGTATAAATTTTGAAACTTAAAATTCAATATTATTTTGTAATTCTATTACAAACAAGATATTGACAATTTGTACATGAATTTTTTTGTGATTGGTTGAAATGTAAAACTTTAAGTGTAATGATTTTTGGAGATTTTTTGATTGCTTAATTTTATGGGTTGAATTTTTCAAAAGCACTTTTGAGCACTTTTGAACTAAGATCTTAGAATTTCTTGGTGAATCAATGCAACATGAAATGAGGCATAAAATTTTCACAAATCGTCCCCTTTCTAAGGTAACTATACCTTAAAGCGTCCCCCTTACCAACTGAGCCTATAACACATAAAACAAAATATTTTGATGTGTCTCAATAGCAAGTTCATGAGGATTTCAACGCACTTAAGCATGCATTATTTGGACACTGTATGAATAAGTTATGAATT
The DNA here is from genome assembly GCA_022496805.1 of Pohlia nutans. Classification (NCBI taxonomy): domain Eukaryota; kingdom Viridiplantae; phylum Streptophyta; class Bryopsida; order Bryales; family Mniaceae; genus Pohlia; species Pohlia nutans. Next base: position 6,045,774 of record CM040090.1, read on the forward strand.
TCCAAAGTGCTGACTATAGGTTGACCTTAAAGCGACCCGAAACTCTAATGTTCAAATTGTGCACATTCTCAACAATAGTATGGTGTCATAATCTACTTATTATGGGAGATTGAGCAAGGGACAATTTAAGGAAAAGTCACTTTTACATATAGTTGCCTTAATCGGTTCTCACATGCATGAAGCTCACTTCCCATAAAATCTATAGTAAAAATTTCACACTCCAAAAAGTGCATGACAGATGAGAAAACGTGGATGAAATGTGTACATTGTCCAAAAAAATGAATGCTTAGGCAGTTAAGGATTAAATTTGACAAGAAAATAATTACACTATGAATTCTTTAAATCTTCACTTTATGAGATTACATTTTTTTAATTTCACAACACTCTAGAGAACAATATACTTGGTTCAAAATTCATCTCATAGTGTCACTATCACACATTCATTTGTGATGTAAACACGATTGTAATAAAATAGATTTGAGCAAATATTATCAAATAATTAGAATAGTATAATGTTAATATAATAATGTTAAAGTAAAATAAAATAAAAATAAATTATGTCATCTAATTTTTATTTTTATTTTAATATCATTATGTTCGTTTTTACATCCAAATAATAATAAGACTATGTTTGATATTATTAATTTACAATATTATATTATTGAAAGTTAGGGTTTGATTTCCATGTTGTCACATTTTGTTTTATTTTTTTGATAAATCATAGTGTCACATGCCCATGTTTGCACTACGTAACTCTTTGTAATCATGTGTACAATACATTGGTGTTTGGTCACCTAGGTCATAATTATGAATGTATTGTTTTAAAGAAAATTCAAATGTTTTGAACCCAACAATTCAAGAGATATTTTGAAAAGATTCAAATTCTGTCTAACAAAGTATGTCAAGAGCCTATGGTGGATCTGATTTTTTTAAACCCGTGCTACATTTGAAGATGACCAATACTTTTTTAACAATGATGATTTCACAAAAATCACCCAAGAGAGGAATGTTTTTGAGCATCTTCTTGGATTTAAGCATCTATTATTGAGGATTGAGACTTTTGGAGTGTCAAAGCTTTAACCTTGACTTTTTTTTGTGAAGAACCCACATGTTTGAATTTGATAACGGAAACCAAATTCTAGTCTTGATTCCTACTAATCACAAATGCTTTAATTTCCTGAAGTTTGCTTTTGCTAAGCATGACATCTTCTTACAGAAGGAGTCTTTATTAACTTTTTAAGGATCTCACTATTTGAGATCCACGAGTGGAATCATTAGGCTCTTGATACGCTCTTCTCAGCCTCGATGGTATCGACATCCGTCAATCCATGCTTGTCTTCATCTACCCTTCCTCATTCCCAACCAATCTTTTTACACGGCCTCGCCCGGTCTCTCCTACGAAAGAGAAAGAATAAGCATGTTCTGAGACAGTCTGGGCAAAAATTGGTGGATGAGAGAGAGGCCGGTTAGGGATGAGGAAGGGTAAATGAGGACAGTCAGGAGAAGATGGACATCGGGGCTACCCAGCTCAAACTAGCCCGTCAAGAGCCTCCTAAATCCACTCATAGGGTGCTAATAGTGAGACCCGCTTCTAAAGGCTTTTTGGTGTTTCTCAAGGCAATACAATAGGATCAACATAAAACATTTCTATAACAAATGTCAAATTATTTTCAAAAAAAAACTTTATCTGTAGTGTTTTATATACACTTTATCTATTATAGTGTTTTCATTCTAAAAAAGAGAATAATATTTGGATATTCTATTTTCTGAACCTTCTTTTACCCAAAAATAAAATAAAAATTTATTCGACCCTAAACCCTCCACCTCCGGTATCTTTCTCAAGACACTACCCCCAACAGGCATTTTTTTATTTTTTATTTTTTTTGTTGCAGGGCCAAAACTAAGCTAGTGTCACACAAGCACCACCAGCACATGATTTGTCACATTACACAAGTTCTATTCACTTTACTCTTCATACAAGGCCGGATTTGCACAACACTCCAATTCGAGCTCAGAACCAACTTAACTTAGAATTCAAGTCACTCAGTGGGCAAGAAAAACATGGATGTAGCACCTATCAAATGTTGAACTCATACCTCATGACCAATTACATTTGAAGGTGTGACGTGTGGGGCTTCCCTGAATGGCACTTGAAGTAAAAATAAAATAATTTTTTAGATGTGCACAAGCCCAACATGCATTCTCATACACAGTATCAACAGTCCACGGTGGCTTGTACTGAAAGTCCGGAACCGAAACCACTGATAATTATGCATGATGCATCACTTTATTCCATAAATTCTTACCAAACATCTCACGGCCAACTGCATCGATCTGAGGGTCACAATGGGCTTTCCATCCTCCTGGAGTGTTGCTTCGGTCACAGTTTGAGCACACGACAAGTCTTCGAGCTTGGAAAAACGGTTTGTGTGCACGAAAATTGTGTACAATTGTGTAACATTTGAAAGGGTGTGAAAAAGAAAATTCTGTTGCTTTTCGTAGCTCAGATCCTGCTGTCTGTGAAGTAACAGCATCTTGTCTCGCATCTTGTTGGTGATTGACAATCTGGATCCCTCGATCTAGGAAAAGCAAACTGTGCAGATTCTAGTTCTACAAGACATTAACCCCTAAACTTCCCAGCATCCAGAAACGGGATCATGAACAGATTTGAAGCCTCGTAACTTTCTCATACAACCTATGGGGAACTATTGATAATATTGGAGAGGCCTCCAACTACAAGTATGTCAAATTTGTTGGGTAAATTTTATGCTTGCAATGGTCTTCTCATGTACACCTAAAGTACATCTAAGCCATGCTAATATCTACTTTTGACACTAGAATCTACTTCTCTTCAAAGGGTTGGTATGTTTAGGGGTTAAAACTTCATCACTAGAACACACATTTTGTTAAAATTGGACTCCTAAACTGGAATAAGAGTATTGTAGAAAAATTGGGGACCTATTTCTATTGAAAAGGAGAGCCGGGTGATGGCCTGATATGGGTACCTCGTCCAAAAATAGTGTGATTTTCAAGAAATATATTTTTGGTAAGAAAAAAATATTGAAAAAATTACAAAAATTAGAGGGTGTTATACACTATACACACCATGACTATAACTATATACATGGCGTTAAAGACGAAATTTCTAGCACACATAAAATGAGTTAGACATAAGCCACACTATGTGAGACGCGTAAAAGTGATATCTATATCAGGCCATTCCTTAGCATTCCCCCATCACTTTTCTTATCAGGTCATTCCCCAGCATTCTCCATCACTTTTCTTATCAGGCCATTCCCCATCATTCCCCATCACTTCAATTTTAACAAAATGTGTGTTCTAGTGGGGGCCACTTATTTAGAGAGGTAGGTTACTCAATTACCCCACCCCTCCAACTCGCTATATTGTATTAACTTTCAACCCATCACTCGTCTCCTTGTGTGCAAAAGAAAAAAGAATCTTCATCATTTATTATTCAGCTTACTAATTGTAAAAGAAATAGTACACCAAAATCACCATATAACGTGGCCCATGATATTTACAAAAGGCTTTACTAATAATTATTGTTTCAAAATATTGTGGTGAAATTCATCCAAATTGAATGATAAGTTGTTCTATTTAGATTTTTAAAGCTTGTTTAAATGGATGAGATTTGTTTAAATGAATGAATGTACCCACATCATTCATGCGCCCACAATATATGGTGAATTTAGTGTAGTATTTGCCGAGGTTGCACAATATGGAAGAGGCTGGAGTTCTTATATAAGAAAATTTTGGCAATGTCGTTCAGAGCCAACGCATGCAACTAACATTAGCCCCCCTTTTATCGGGGAGGGAGAACCAACCCCCACACTGGGACCTGTTGTTTTTCTGGTTTTCTCATTTTGGGGGTTTGGGTGAATTTTTTGGAAATTTTAATTCTATATTTGGGGTCTGCGACCCCAAGTTAGTCTAGGTAGACCTACCATCTTCAAAATTAGGGGCAAGCTTTTGTTTTTTTTTATCTTTGGTCCCAGTGTGAGGGTTGGTTCTCCCAATTCCCTTTTATCCCCGTAGCACTGGGTCTCTTAACCCAGAGCCTCCTTTTCACCAGGGCTCCATATGCAATTCCCTGCGTGATTTCCTTGTGAATATCACGTTTCCTTTTTAGTCTTAAATCATTCATCAACTTAATGTTGACTCACCTGTTTGTAAAACAAATTTTTTTAACAAGTGTCAACTTTTGAGGCCTGGTGGGAAAAGTGACACTCAAAGGAAACCGCATACGGGAAACTTGTAATAAGTATAAACTCCCTATGTTTTAACGTAGACATCAACCCAAAAAATGTTCCCTTTGCCTTGGTTAAATTACCCCCATTAACCTCATTCATAGGGAACCCTCACAGTTTGACCCCGGGACCAAACTTAGAGTGGGGTAAAAACAAGGGATTTTTATCCCATGGCAATTTTTTTGCGCGTCAAAAGCACCATGGTTTTACCCCGATAAATCGTATTTTACCCCGGTAAAGATTCCAGAAAGGGAGTCAAAGTTTGACCCCGAACTCCCAATCTACACTTTTGGACACACTACTAAATGGGGTAAAAAAATGAGGCCAAACCATCCACTTTTTACCCGGCGAAAATGTTTGGGACCCCTGGGGCTTGCCTAATTAACACAACGAAATCCTCCACCCATTTAGTGCATGTAACTATCGACGTCCAGAGTGGCAAAAGTGATCGAGTGGCACCCTCCTCAAGTCCTCAGCGGAGCACAAGGAATGTGATCTTCAGACACAGTCGGCCATGCGGAGAAACGTGACATCCACAGCTGGCATACACACAGCACAGCAGAATGATAAATGATGCTTCAGGCCAAGTGGAAAGAACGTACACCCATCGATAAGTTAGATCCCGCTCCTCCCTAGCCTCTCATGATCATTCATTCATTACAAGTCGCCAGCCAGTCGTCAGCCACCCAATCCAAGACCTCGCTCTTAGATTGCCGCTAGCTAGCTTGCTTCGTATGGACAGACTTCAAACCTCCACGTTCAGTTAGTTGTGGCTGGTTAGCTACTGTTGCAATTGCTCGCTCGCTCATCGGAAAAGTTAAGTAAAGGTATGTTCGCACCTGGTCTTAGAGGTGGTCTTACAAGGGGGTCTTACATCCTTAAAAAGTGTGCGTTCCCACCTACATTCTTTAGTAATTATCAATCCTATATGGATGTACACATGGCACACTTTAAGAATGGGTATTAGCTAACATTTAGGAGGACAAAAAATATTTGAGCAATAGTAGGCAATTGTTAAGGGAGCACCAAAATAGGAAATATTCCCTAGTTTTGAACACTAAAGAATGGTCTTAGCTAATGTGGCACTTTAGGGGCCATTATGTAATTCCCCTACTATTGCTATCACCTTTCCAAACCTCACCTCATTGATGACACCTTTCCTACAAAGAAGGTATTTTTCCCAAAATTGTGGGGTGTTAAATTTTTATCCACGGTCTTTGCAAAGGCCATGTGCGAACATGCCTTAACCCCTTAACGTACAGATGCTTTGAACGCAAGTAGATGTTAGCCTGAAAAATAGATTTTAGCATGACTCAAATGTACAATAAGTGTACATGAAAGGACCATGGCATGCATGAAATCTACCCAACAAATTTGACATATTTACATTTGGAGGCCTCTCCAATATTATGGACCTCTCCCCATCACAAGAGATTTACTCTCATTGGTAGAGAGCTTAATAGGCTTGCAAAGGTGACTTGGATGAAAGTCATCCCACATTGCATGAAAAAGTTACAGGACTTTAAATCCGTTCATGATCCAGTTTCTGGACGCTGTGACGTTTAGGGGTTAAGCAGCTTATGGAATGGACGGGACGATAGATCGATAGCCTTTTGCGATGCTCCATTGGTGTCGTGGCGCTGTCGTCGCGGATTGCTTGGCCAACTACGAGCCGGATATCGATGTGGGGTCCTCAGGCTTCTAATGAAAAAGCAAGCTTGGATTGCCAGCGCCTTGAGTCCTTGACCGCTTCCACTTGTTGACAAAAAGCTAATTAAGCTCTGACTGGCGATCGATGCAGCAGAAACTTAACAGCAGTCAGTCACTTTGTCAATCTACGGTAGCTCGCTAGCTAGACTTCATCTTGATCGATCTCAACGTGTGATCCAGCACTTGAACATGCACAGCAGTCGGTGACCATGTTAATTAGAGAGGACTTCCACAACTGCAGACCCTTGTAATCTCAGGGAGTGCACTATTCATTAAAGTCAAGAATCGCGTACTTGCGTGCATCCCCTTATTAACCTCTAAACTTACCAACCCTTTGAACAGAAGTAGATGCTAGCCTCAAAAATAGATATTAGATATTAGCATGGCTCAAATGTACATGTGGTGTACATGAGAGGACCATCGCAAGCATGAAATTTACTCAAAAAAATTGACATACTTGTAGTTGGAGGCCTCTACAATACAATCAACAACTGCCCATCATAAGAGCTATATTGTAATTGGTAGAGAATTAACTAGGCTTACAAAGGTGACTTGGATGAAAGTCATTCAACATTGTATGAGAAAGTTGCAAGGCTTCGAATCTGTCCATGATCCAGTTTCTAAACGTTGGGACGTTTAGGGGTTAAAACACCCCTCAATACATTTTTGTTTTTGCTAAATCAACCAATATATGTACAAATCTCATAGCCTCGAAATACATTTCCATATGTACACAGGGGCTAAAAATGAGGCATTCTATCTCCAAGCCCTGTGTATATCTACTTCTCGCTCGATTGCAATATGTCTCCCGCACATACATTTTGTACATGCTTGTTCTGAATAATATTCCTCTCGTGCACGCACGTGTGTATTTACAATACTTGAAGAGCGCACTACGTGGGCTTGTAATTAGGTCTGTCCTTCAAGCGTTAAGCCCTAAAGGACCAAAGATTCACGATTTTAAAATGACAAATTCAATCCATCATGTTGTGAGAAATCGATAATTTAGATGGGACTAAATTTTATATCATTGAACTTAATAGTGATTAGTGAAAAACATTGCATGTGTTGATAAAAAAATAATTTAATAGACTTGAACACAAGGCAATTCACATTGGACCTACTCAAGATTGTCATAAAAAAAAATGAGACCCAATTTGGGCTTATTGGTCCGAAGCACCAAGCAATCAGTAAATTCCAAACTACCTTATTGAGTGGGATTCAGTTTTGCAAGATAATCGATAGAGGACTAGATGTATGAGATAACTAACGAGCTGTAATAACAAGAAGTAGGTTATTTGTTCATTTTTCAATCACAACCCTTGATTTTCATGATTCAAATGCGTAGGATGCAAGTTGAAAGGAGAGAAAGTTATGAGTTCCAACTTGTGATGGTGATGGTGACAGGCTGCCAATTGGATGGAGTCACATTACCGTTGAAAAGTCAATCACTGACTATGTTGAAAATAGAGGATTGAATGTTGAAAATTAACCCCTAAAGAACCATAATGCCCTCACGCGCCTTTTGAAACTAAAAAGTGAGGAACTTCAAGTTCTTGGGCTTTGAATTGTAGAATGAGCAACATGAAACCCTGGCTCTTATTAGAGCTAAATTTATAAGTACTTCTTGATCGGAAATTCATTAAGTGTGCGATTTTTGATGATTTTTTTGAATTACAAAGAAGTTGTCAAGGCGTCACTTCAGACCATCGTATCTTCTTCTTTACACCTCCAAACTATGTGAAATTTTTGTACATCTTTAAAATAATAATCGCTATGCACAATAAAAATTTCAGAATTTTTGAAGCAGTTTTGAACAAAACCAGATTTCAGCAAATCATGTACAAAATATCCCAAACAACACTAAATTAGCAATTTTTGCACTTGGCCAAGTTCATTGTCCGATGCCCACAATGGTGCAAAATTTGCACTTTTTTGAAATTTTATCTCCCTAAAATTTCATATATTCTCTTTTTTTAAATAGCAATAACACATTCATTCATATCAAATTTGCCATGTATTGAAAAAAAATTAAACATAATGTGCAATTGTTTAACAAGTTTCATCAATCTTCTCAACGGTGGCATTTTCTCCAAAATTGTGCAATTTTGTTGATCCATTTTTCATACAAAAGATACGTAAGTCTTTTTTAATTTTAATGGTGCCAATTGTCAAAATTACCCTACGCCAATGAAGAATTGAATTTGTTATGAGAGTTAGTCAAAAAAACCAGAGCTAAGTTGAACACCCCGGTCTTTTAGGGGTTAATTTATTTGTTTTCCATCTCTATTTAGTATCAAACACAGTCATAGATAAATTTTTGATCTCATTCTTCAAAGTCTGAATCCTATTAATGTAAATATTCTGAAATCCACTAATATCGTATGAAAGCTACTAACTCATAAATCCTCTATTATTGTTTGTCAAGTGGGATGGCATTTAACCTTGTTGGCACATTGGTGGTTCTAGATTTAACTCGATTAGTGAAGTTTAGGTGTCTACCAGTCTTGCCATACCTGACGGGTGGGTTTGTATGTTCCTCTTTCTCTCTGTGCAATAAAGGATTCCCTTCATTTGAATCAAAACTAGAATCAAAAAACAAATTTTAAAAAAAAACTTCTATTAAACAAATTTGCCTTAATTTGGTTAATGAAGCAAATTTACCTTAAAAAAATGGGGACATCCAATTGTAATGTTTTTTTATTGTTATCTTAAAAAAAATATTTCAAAGAATTCATTATTCGGATATTGTGATAAAAATTTATGGAGACAATTTTTTGGTAGACATTCTAAAATAGATTCTTATTGATTAAAGATATGGAGATTACACTTTTAGATGTCCTCATCTTTAAGTGGTTGTGGTTTTGCAACAAGCATCTTCTTTATGGTCACCCGTTCAAGAAATATAAAAACATTTTTTTTATTGTACCAATTTGATTGAATTTGGAGAAATGGTAACTTAGATGGTCCATTAAAGCATCCAATTTTTTCTAAATTTTTTTATCATAATCTTGCCTACTTTGGGAGTGGCTACCTAATTTTACCTCATTTTGTAAACCTAACCTCATTTACGCTAAAAAGGATGGGCAAAAAAGTGGATAAAATCATCAACATCCTCTTTATTTTATTTTTCTATGAAGATAGTATTTGGATGAAAAAGCTAATATTTGGATGATAATATTGGTGGACAATTTATGGATGAACATACTAATTATGTACGGATGACTCAATCCATTAAGTTTCCCCACATTCCAGGGTGCTTGTCGCTTTACCAACGCAAAAATATAAAAATTAAAAAGATTCTATAAAATTTAGAAAATTAAAACTGACTGCGCTGAGGAACTGAATATAAAACAGGAGCAACCGGTTTTGGGAGGGTAAACATGGTTCCTTGATTCGCTTCCATGGAACCAATCACAAGTGAACACGAATGTGCAATGCCGGAAACTAGGGATGGTTCATTGATTCCAAATTGAGTTATTATTAATTCAATATTGTTACCTTCAACCATACTCAGGCTGTTTCCTTGCCTAATTTAAAATACTGTGCCTTCCAAATGCCAAAATTACTCTTGGATTTTCTTACTACCCGTACACCAATTAAGGTATACATATCTTAAACCACCACGACACCTAAGGGGCGGTTTACACTACAAACCAAGAACTCGACCTATGGAGCTTTAAAATCTGTGATTGACTCCATCAACTCGTCCCGGGATGACTTGGGTTTATACTACAAGGAAAAAAGAAAAGTGACCAAGGGAGTTGAGGTCCTCAACAATCCTAAAAATAGGCCTAATGGATAATGTTGAAGGGTCTCCCGGATTTTATGGTGAGAGAGGCAAAAAGGGTTCCGAGTCTAATTGCCAAACGAGGAGACCTTGGGCTTAAAATGCCATTTTATTGTTTTTTAAAGCCCCGGTCGAAGTTCAATTTACTTTTACACATGATACGCAAAGTATACAAAGAGTGACCTCCCCGAGCAAAATTTGATTAATACATTCGAGGCTATACTTTGTCTTGAGGATAAACCTATACATAGTTCTTCAAGCTTTGTCTTTGCTTCTGCAACGAGCATTTGTAGCCAGTTATTGAACAAAGACATGCCCCTTGTCTCCTTAAAAAGTGGTGAGAGAATTGTGCAATTTCAATTCACAAGAGGACGACAAGTGTTCTTGTGTAAACCTTTTTGAAGAGTGGTGGCAAAATTGAGTGATTTCAATTTTTAAGAGGAAGACTATTGTTTTGGTGAGAGCCTTGTGATTGTTGAACATGAATTGCGAATGCCACCACATAGGGGAGTCTCGCCTCATTAAATTTATCCTAAAAAAAAAGTTGTGTTTGAATAAGATACCATGTGATTTGCTTTGATATACTCTTATTTGCTCACTCTAAATAGTCATTTCATGACGGCTAACAAAGTAATAATGAGATACCACTAAGTTCTTCCATACCTTATAACTATTTAGAGTGAACATTTAGAATGAACAAATACGAGTACATTAAAGCAAAACACATGATATCTTATTCAAACACAACTTTTTTTTAGAATAACTCTATTGCCTTGCATTTTTGATGTTACACCCCCTATTGGTATTTTTTTTTTCATTGATTTTAAGTTTTACAAGATTGGGAGTTACTTTTTCAAAAATCTAACTCATTTTCACCTTTTGAGGTTCGGTATTGCAATGACATGGCACTACACTAGTAACATTATAGAGAAGGAGTGTTGTTTTTCATTATGTTTTTAAACTGAAACGGCGTCCCTTCTCATTGTATCAAAGGAAGTGAATGTGGAACCTCACACGAGACAAGCATGTACAATTCACAACAAAATGAGAAGTGACTCTTTTCAGACTCTAAGGGAGGAGGAACGACGTGTAAGCTTGTAGTGTGGTAAAACAAGAGCCAATTTAGAAACTTATAGAGAATACAAAATTTCTAAGGGACTTTGTTTGGAAGTCCAAAAATTAAGCATTGCACTTTTGTATTTTGGAATCTCTTTTTTAACTTATATTCCAATAGAGTTATCCGTATAGTCAAGCAATAACTTTCCACAAGAGGAAAGACAAGGCAAAACTATTTTTTTTAGCTTGAAAGAGGGCAAAAATGATCAATTACAATGCACTATATTGTTAACCCCTAAACATTCTCACTCTTTTCAGATTTGGCAGTTTTTCAAAGATGCATTATAAAATGCAACTAAGAGGGATATTTTCAAGTTGATGAATGAATAAAAGTTGTACATTATGCAAGTAGAAATTTTTTTAGCTGTGTTTTGCTATTTCTAAGCTATTTTAGGCCATTTTGGGTCATTTTTAATCATTTTAGATTCTATTCATACGATTAGATTTGCAATTGCTATCACCGATATTTGTGTATTCAATTTCAAACTTAAAATTTAACATTATTTTGTAATATGATTACGGATAAAATATTGACAATCTAATAATGAAGTTTGTTGTGATAGGTTGAAATGTAATATTCTAAGTGTGGTGATTTTTGGAGATTTTTTGGTTGTTTAATTTTAGTACTTGAATTTTTCAAGAGCACTTTTGGACTAAAATCTTCAAAATTTCATAAAAGTTTCAATAAAGGATCCACACTGCAAAAAGTGTATGGTCGACGAGAAAACAAACTTCAAATCAGTACATCATGCAAAATATGCATGGTTGGGCGGTTAGGGGTTAAAGAGATTCAAACTTTGAACGAGAAGCTCCCCCAAACCTAGCTTTGAGTTCACAGGGAGGTATCTCCACATACCTCTACACCAACCAAAGAAAAAAAACTTGTTGACTTGTATGAGTGGGTGTCAGAAAATTCTATATCCTTGTGGCAGACATACTACCTAGTTTTCGCTTTACGAACAACTCTAATAGAGTTATCTGAGAACAAAATTGGTTTTAAACGGAGTTCAAGTAGAGTTCTCTTCCTATAGTTATAATTTTGAACAACCATTGTTCATGAATAGTTTTCATAGTCGAGGCTTTTAGCTTGAAGGAACGTGTGGGAACTCTGCTTAGCATTGGGGATGACACAAGTTCCACACCCTATGATGATGCAGGGCCTTGCTTTAGATTATTCTCTAACTTGTCATACACTAGTTTTGCAGTCTTTTTGAACTCAAAACACATTTAATGCAAGTTTAAGGTTTCTTTCTACAACGAGACACTCTTTTCGGTTAACTTTAGTATTGGGGCAAATACTCGCACTTCGACAGCCTAATGAGGTGGTTACCCCGATCCCAACTGGAGCCTTAAACCAACAACTAAGGGAATTTTCCGCAATCAATGCCGCAATAATGTTGGTTGTAGCATGAGTTACAGTTGGTAATGGGTTCTCTCTTGTTGGTTTTAGTATATGTAAGTGTGGTTATGGATTTTTTGTTTTTGGTTTAAGCATCTTTAGTGTGTGCAATACAAATCTTTTTTAGAGAGAAACAACTCTACCTATGTGACATGAATGGGATGTGTCATACTTCAACTTTGAAAATTTATAACTGATTCATTCTTCATTCAAAAATTATGTTTCAACTTGTTTTGGAATCCATTTTCTTCTTCCCTAACTCTAAAAATAATAATGCTAAATAATATCAATGTCTCATATCCATATTTCTTATTCAGTTGGGAATGGAGTAACCACCTTAACCCTTAAACGACATATGCTATCTTGATACTACACTCAAAATCTCTTTTAAATTCCATTTTAAGCATGAATCCTTTTTGATTTACTTTGGCTCTATTCTAAAAAAGTATAGATCTCTCTAAGATGCTCGGTTTGGCATTTAAAAAACCCCATTTGATGCAATGGAGTAGAAGTTATGAGCAAGATTCTCCCAAAATATAACCAAGCCCGTGGGGCTGGCATTGTCGTTTAAGGGTTAATAAGGTAGACGACCTGTTTCCGATCACCTTAAGCAATTCAGCACACTTCTGGTGGAGTAACAAATAGGCAAATAATTTTGCAGTGTAGGGAAATAGATTTGAAGAAGGTCACATATTTTTTAACAAATTTTGGGGCAATATTGAATTTACTACAAATTTTCAAAGTGAAGATGCTCTCCAATCCGTTCTCGCAACATAGGCTGACCTATTTCCAAGAACTGCAAAACTAGATTTGGAGAACACATGATATCATACTAACTCGGTAACAAGTTTCCATTCTTGGTGCCAACCATTCCATATTAAGAAGAAACATGTTTTCATCACCGTTTACAAATGAATTCGAAAATAATGCAGGCTAGTTCACGGAAATAGGTCGCCCTATACTGCGTGATTGGGGGCCTGATCGGAAATAGGTCGTCTACCTTAGATATCTTTGGAGATGTGGTGGTGTGAACGGGAAGAGTGAACACGGAGGGTCGGATCACGAGCAACGCAGAACAGGCGAGCGCTCAAAAGCGGCCACGTAGTCAGATTGCACTCCATCCCAGCCAATCGAGTGCCAAGCTAAGCAACGCCTCCTATCCTACCCGCTCTACCGGAACCAGGACCCACCCGACCCGGCCCGGCCCGGCCCGGCCCGTTCCGCCCCCTTCCCGACCCGTCCCGCCCCGCCGAAGCCCATCGATTTTCACTTCCCTGTTCCATTAACTTATCGCCCACTTCCCCTGTTGCGGATCGCCAGATGCCGTCGATGCAACCATTTTTTGCCCAATTTTTTATAAAAGCTTCCATCTCTCGACAATCTCGTCATCCCTCACCGGACGTGACGGAGGCTGCTCTATACATTCACCATGACCAACATTCATTCCCGCATTCATTTCTGTGGTACTTGCTTGAATTCTCTGGACTGAGAGTTTCGCCGAACAAGTGTAAAGCATTTGTCACGACAGACCCAGAGAGCGATTTAGTGTCGAGGTTTCTCTTCAATGTTTTCCCACCCTCATTGTGTGGCTGGAAGTTCGTTCCTGCTTTAGGTGGATAGTATTTCTTCCTGTGAGTTCGAGCTTTTTGTACGAGGAGCAGGATGGGATTTGAGGTGCTGTAGAGTGAGTGACTGATTTTTAATTTTTTTGTTTTTGTTTCCTGAAGTGAGTTGTGCATTCGGTTGAGTTTCGAAGTGTTTTTTGGTGAGATGGCGGCCAACGTTGCCAGCAGGAGCATTCAGCCGTGTGTATTCAGTGTTGCGCATTCATGTCGCATTAATGCACCAGCTGGTGTTTACTTGTACAATCCCTTGGGGTGTAAGAGCAGGTTGCATATCAGACCGTTTAGTAAGCAGAGGCCTACAGTGTGCGTTATCTCCAAAAAGAACTCCTCGCAAGAACAACCCGTTCAAGCTGAGGAGGAATGCGAAGAAGAGGAAAATGCGTCGACATCATCACCTATTGATTTCGCGTCGTCACTGGTGTCTGCCGTGAGCTCGGATTCTTCGACCGCAATTGAACCGCGAGAGAGGAAGAAACGGAACAGGAAAGGCGAACGCGAGACGTACTTGTTGGCAGCCATAGCCTCCAGCATTGGTTTCACCACCATGGCGGCTGGCGCTGTGTACTATCGTTTCTATTGGCAAATGCAGGTTTGAATCTCAACTGTTCATTTCATTAACACAGCTTTCTGCGAGAAGATAAACAGGTTGCCGAGGGTTAGAGGCTGTCAGCAGCAATTGCTTTATTGGTCTTGTTTTGTAGAGTGCAAAGTTTCAAAGAGAAGGAACCAGTGCAGGATTTGTGCGTCACGCCGGAATGGAGCTCATCCCTACAGTTGTTTATTTTTTATATTTTTTGCATTAGAGATGCTAGCGTCCTCTCATTAGAGATGTCTAACGTATTCGCTTGTTTCGGCAGGGTTCAACAGAGGTGCCTTACTTGGAAATTCTCGGGACATTCTCATTAGCTATCGGTGCCGCGGTAAAGATCTTTTGTCACAATATGTTCATTTGATAATTTGTTGAAATTTCAAGTCAGTCTATCCCATCTCATTTTCTTTCAAAGGCTATGGGTCGTCGAATTCCGTTCTGTATGATGTGGTGATCTCCAACCTGTGGTGATCCTCAGGTGGGTATGGAGTACTGGGCGCGATGGGCTCACAAAGCTCTCTGGCATGATTCTCTTTGGAACATGCACGAGGTGAGGCACCTAAATCCACACTCCCTCCGTTTCAAAATAATTTTTGGCAAATTATTTCCTAGTTTTCTGTCCTATGTTTTATACTCCAAACGTGAGCCCTATCCACTTCAAACGGGGTGGACAATGAAAAACTACATATTACTATTAATGATAGACCAATTTTCGAGTACTGAGATGACGATTCTTTTTGGCAACAAAAACGTTAAGAAAAATACATACTTATGAAGTGGACTCTTATTTTGAAACGGAGGGAGTATTAAGCATAGACTTTCTCTCAATCTGCACGCTTGTCATGGATGTTTATTTCAAGTTTCCAACCTGTGGTCTCTGTGCTTTTCCAGTCTCACCACAAACCACGAGAAGGGCCTTTTGAGATGAACGACGTTTTCGCGATCATCAATGCCGTTCCAGCCATATCGCTCATGGCATATGGTTTTTTCAACAATGGCCTTGTGCCTGGTCTCTGCTTTGGAGCAGTAAGTCGCTGAGGCTTCCCAATTACTGTGAGCTGACTCTTAGAAGTTCTGCCATTATCGGCTCTAAAGAGTATTCGGAACCTCCTGTCTATCTGGTCGTATGCATACGTTGTGAAGTGACAGAAATTTTCGTTGTTCTTGTAGGGCCTTGGGATCACAATGTTCGGTATGGCATATATGTTCGTCCACGATGGCTTAGTTCACCGAAGGTTCCCTGTTGGGCCCATCGCAGACGTTCCTTATCTCCAGAAAGTTGCAGCTGCACATCAGGTACTTTTAGATCCGTTCCTCGGAGCTTTTGTTTACATGTGCATCTGTCAACAGACACTATTTTGGTTTAGGGTTTTCATCTGCTGATCGAATGTTTTGTCTGTGTTCCAGTTACACCACGCAGACCTTTTCGGTGGCGTGCCATACGGACTTTTTCTCGGCCCTCAGGTATTTGCCCTTCAGGATCTCTGAATTTCTGTGAAACAGTAGGTTCGCTTCTTGTTTTCCCCGACGTCTCAAGTGTTCTCTTACAATGCTAGAATTCGTGTGGTTAATGATTCAGGAACTAGAGAATGTTGGAGGTGGAGAAGAGCTTCAAAAGTTGTTGAAAGCGAGATACAAGGCGCGCAAAGAATGATCAGGGTCTCTGTAAATTCAATTTGATGCCATTTTTCAGGGACTTAATCCCAATTTTCGTAGGCTCAAGCACAGGTTAGAACGTAGCACACAAGCAAGGAGACAGCGGTACAAACCAAGACGTTTGTATTAGAGGTAGCGCTATTCACGCTGAGAGATCCTGGTACCCATTCTACACTCCACACTATTTGGTACGGCTTGTGGAGTGTAGCCTTTGGGTAGGTTGATGTGAATCATCAAGTTGTACAAAGGTGATTTATTAATGTTAAATGGTCGTAAGCCATTTGCAATTGCGAATTTTTACTGCCAGTCTACATCGTGCATGGGATTATTGCTTTCAAATCACTGCCCAGTTGTATGATCTTAGTGTTGGGATACAGTACCCGAAGAAACTTGATTTCATAAGTTCCAGTAACTTACAGGATGTTGGTTTCTAACGACAGCTCTCGTTCTTGCAGTATCTTGGACGTCAAGTATCTTGCAGAAAGCAGAAATTGCACTGTAAGAGTCTGTCGAAGCGGTGCTCCGTACTTCCAAATTTAGAATCGATTGTTGACAGTTTTAAATGCAGACGATCTAATCTTGGTTTCTCGATATGCGGGAATGATGCCCGAGTGGTCTGAAAAATCCAAGCTGTGCAGGGTTTCTGATTAATGCCGCACAATCTACGCCCAAAATTAAGTGCAAGTGCAGACGTTGTGTCAACTTTTGAGTGACAGAATCATTGTCACTGTGGCTCGTCTAAGATAACTCAGCTCCTCACGAGTTTCGTATAGAACCTTCCCAACTACCATGTTGGCGACACGGGTGTGCATGCCTAACCTTCTCTCCTGCTTCCACGTCAACCCCAGAGGTCAATGGCAACAGTCTTGCCCTAGCTGACGCAACAACAATGAACTAACTTAACTTACTACAGATCGACTGCTTCATGCATGCAATCCCCTCACACTTTGTTCCAATTTGGGAGTAGGCCCAGTGGTCAGTCGGTTGCTATGGCCCGACAGTCGAACCGTCTTTTCCTGGATGCAAGGGTGGGTTCCTGTACAGAATCTTTGCTCACTGTTCGGACCCGGTGTCCACACAGGCACTGTTCCGTCTTATGCAATTTAACTACTATGCTCGCTGCATTGACTGGAACTCAACACACAAAGCAGAACTGAACTGCACTCAATCTGTTGAGTGTAAGACTGCATAACATTCTTCAGTATTGGGCACGCACCCTGGCTTTCTACTGCCTAGCTGGAAACGTTGTCAACGTGTCGTGCCGCTTTTGATAACTCATTGGGCGTAAAGTTTGCTTTGGTATGTTTGAATGCAAATGCACAAAATGATCACCCAATCACGAACACCATGTTATAGCAAATGCGCTTATGGTGTGAGGAGATGAATTTAAGAAGTTCGGTGTGAGCACTAGTAGAAAAGGTGGCACTAACAAGCAAATGATCTGGGCATGCGTGGAAGTGGGCAGCACTTGCTTGGGCACCTTCCTCGACATTGCCACCTTTTCTACTAGTGTTGTTTGTTTTGATAGATAAGACATAAAATAAACCATACATTTTTAATATCATAGCCTAGCATTCAAAATTTACGTGAAGCTATACTCCCTCCCTCCCGTAATAGATGATGATTTTTGAAAAAATCAAAAAATTAAGCAAACTAGAATGATTTCATCAAATATCTAAACACAATAAGTTTCTATTTCGGAGTAGTTGTCTATCAAAGCAATATTATATTGTTCATTGTATGTGTGGCATGTGGCAACATGGTGATGCTTGTTGAAGTATATTCTTTGATGCAACAAACATGTGCTAACATTGATTTTAGCTAGCTCATATGTTGTTTGTGATCCACACATGAGTAAAGACAAACTTCACAGACAAAAAATACTTCCTATGCATTTGTCTTGTGATTTTGCTTTGTTAAAATTTGTAAAATAACTTCAAATTGAATAAATGATTTGCATCAAGTAATTTGGGACAATAATTTTTCATGAGAATCATCTAGAATGGAATGGAGGGAATATAACATTGTGACAATCAATATTGTTGTATGTAAAAGTATTGCTAAGGAAAGACATGTGGTCCACCCCTAAACATGTACACTTCATTATTTACTAACAAATTCTTTCTTATTGTACCTGTATGCAACTTCTTGTAACATAATAGAGAGAGTGATAGTGAGGTTATGAAGTGGGTTTTGAACAACCTAGGATACGCTTAATTTCCAAAGGTCCTCATATGTTTTGTAAAAGTCTAAGCCCTAGAATTTGCATACTACATTGTATAATTTATCATAGATAGTCATCAACATTATGGAGGTATGACAAAAATTTAAACTTGTATGAAGATATTTGAAATTTTTACAAATTTTTTCATGTAAACAAGATAAAAATTCAAAATAAATATACACTTGAAAAATTTAGTATCAAAAATTATATCTAAGGCAGATAAAAGTTATGTTTACATGTAGTTAAAAAATGAAAGCGAAGAAATTAAATGTGACTTATGATTGGAGCATCTTCAAAAAGCCCTTTGTATTTTAAATACTCAAATTATGAATTTCTTGAGGGTTTCAAATCTTCAAATGAAGTATATTCTTCTACCCCAATGGTCAAAAGATGTATCATAACTCAACTTAAACATTTAATGAAAACACCAACTTTAACAAAGCTAAAACACTTGATTTTTTGGGCCTATGACCAAAACCATTCAAAAATTAAATGGTTGGTCCTTTAGGGGTTAAGTACCATTGTACTTTATGACTATGATAAAATATGTTCATTCTTTAAGATTTGCTTAGAAAACAACAAATGAGATAAAAGAAGGTAGTATCCAAGAAATTTGGGTGAATTTCTAATTTGGACACTCTAAAAATTGGGTATAGTTCCTATCATTAAATTGATCAATTTAATAAAAAAAAAATAGTCAAAAACTATAAGGAGATTCTAACTCAACTAAGCATACCATATTTATACACTAAAAATATGCTAAAAAATCACTTCCAATATAATCTATTAAAATTACTTTAAACTTTCTCCAAGTTCTATGAAATTTTATTACTTCTAGAAATCTTCATGAATGTAGATGAAGGTAGCTTTGGTTCTCGCTTTGGTTGGAGCTAGAAACAAGCTCTTATTTAGGAAATATTAAAATTTGAAGCTCAAAAATTGATTTTGTGATTTTTCAAAATAGTGATCATCCTTCCACCCAACCTTTGATCTTGCATTTAGTTTTCAATTCTTTAGGTAAGATAAAATATAGGCCCAAATTTTTAAAATAGAGCTGAAAATTATAAGTTTTTTTGATCTAATATAGGACCTCTGAAGTAGGTTATAAGTAACATAGGATGCCTTAAATGGTGGTGTATTACATGTTTAAAAAATAAATATACACCCAACTAAAATCCCAAAGTAGGTTTGACAATACATAATGAGATAATGTTATTTTGCAAAGTGCATTGAAACTACTCGATTGAAGCTTTTGAAGCTGAGACCGACGGTGGAATCATAGGATTTCATTGTGTTTTTAAACACTCTTAATTTTTGTAAATGGTCCCAACGTTGTTGTTTATTCATTGGCTTATCATTGTGTTTTTAAACACTCATTATTTTTTGTCAATGGCTCGAAGTTGTTGGTTGTTCACTTACTTATCATTGTCTTTTCTCTTATAGTTAAATTGTTGTCATAGTGTTGAGATGATCCCTGGGGGGAGGGGGGGGGGTGTGCATTCTACATTATGTTTGTGAATCATGTGCGTTTATGATCCCTCTAAAAACCACTTGTATATGTCTAAAACCTTTGTATATGGATCTACTCCGTCATAAACATATGTTTAGTGTAAGTATATGTCAATATTTTCAGCTCTAAATATGTTTGTTGTATATATACATCATACAACAATGTTCAAATTAATACCCCTTTTGTGCACTCACATATATTTGTACGTATTTAGTACAATACACTCTTGGGGAGATGATATAATACCTTTTTTTAAACGTGGTCTACTATAAATCGTATAGTTGCTTACATAGGCAAGGCAAAAATAATATTTATAACTAACATGGGTTTTTTTTTTTTAAATTTTTTTTTAATTTTTTAATTTTTATTTTAAGGAATTACAATTAAACATATGATATCACTTAATATCAAATGGTAAAGAATTATATAGTACTAGGGTGTTGGAAAATCCAAAATTCAAACATAATTCCCCAAAACAATATCCCTTGAACGCGTCTAGATGCTGAAATTTTACAAGTAGTGACCCCCACTCTTTAATCCCTAAAGAAATACAACTATGTTTTTCTTCAAACACTCCAAAGTATCCCTTCTCGTAAAAAGACAAATAGTATTTGATCTAAAACCTTTTTGACCAATCCAAGAGTAGGATATTTTAGACAACCTGAGTTTATTACAACTTAGAAAATTTCAACCGTTTAGGGTTTTTCAATAGTACGATTATAAGCTTCAAAGTTGATTGCATTTTTTTGGCTTGTTGCCCAAGTTTGAAACTTTCTGAAAATGCACAAAATGCAAAGTTTAATCTCAAACAGTTTGTTGAAATGAATTCGGTAGCTGTGTATATGGGGTGTTAGCTCATTCTGTACAAAAATTCAGATGCATAGCACATTGTATGAAAAATTTCAGGAGTTACCTGCAATTAGGTTTTTCACCTTTGCATGATTGTATCTTTGATCTATACATCATCTACGTACGCAAATTATTTATCATTCCATCTTTGTTACAAAGAGTAGAATCACCACAAAAAATCTCAATAGTTGAGGATCAATACTCATTCCATACCAAGCTCACCGAACTAGGAAAATCAACCTTGGTCCTTTAGGGATTAAGTTGTGAGACCTACACTCTAGCCAACTGCGCCACCACGCCCACCACATAAGGTTGAGACATCCATTCCCGACCAGGTACACAAAACCAAGCACTCTAAATTCTTGCCTAATTCCTAGATTTTGAAAGGGAAGATGTACCTCATTTGTACATTAGAGCATATGATCGGTTTTTGGTAAACCTACAACTTCCACTTTAAAAATTTGTACTTATTCAAATAATTATCAATTTTTTAATATTTAAATACAAAAAATTCTGTATTTCTTAGTGCTAAAAGAGGAAAATAATGAAAATATCGATTCATCTATCCTAAGTATAGTACATGTCATATTCATTTGATCGGTTTTAGTTGTCTCGACCTTAGTCCCCTGCGGGATTCAAACCTGCAACCTTTAGCGTGTGCAGTGAACCTGATTACTGCTACACTAATTATGTTGGAGGTTATCCTACATCTTCCCGGAGAGATTCTAATTGATAAAAGAATCAAAGAACAGTTTTCGTGTTACGAAATAAAATGAAATAAAATAAAATAAAGGTTTTCATTGTGACTCGATTGAATGAAGAGATGAGAATCATCCCAAAAAGGTTGTCTCCTTCCCAAATCTAGCGGGAAAGTCGTTGGACGGCGCCATTCAACTGTTTTGGCCATCGGCAGCTGTACATAGCCTGCCGGTACCCAACTGTTCTGAAGCCGCATTTTTCATCCAAGATCTTGAACAGAAAATACTGCTGTAGTGGATGATCTGAGATCGTATAATACCGACCACGTACTTATAACGTATACGCGGAACATAACTGATATTGGATGATCATCATCGCTCAACCGAGTTGAGACATCCGTCCGTCCGTTACAAAGTTCATTCGTTTGTACGTTTCATCCTCCTCGATTTCCGCAATGAAACTCTCGTTCACATGGTTTTCATCCGTTATGAACTCTGTCTCCCGCCCAGAATTCAAACCTTCCTCACCGCCTTCTTCCCATTTGCGAGCTCTGCAAATTGATGCCGTTTTTCGTTGATGTGCGGACTTTTTGTAATTTTGAATCCGGTGTGTCTGTCGGTGTGCACCGAACGTGATCATTTAATTTTTTTTTGAAAAGAACTGAAAGTGAATGAAAGTGGTTGTGGGAAATCTTGGTTCTGTGCAGGGGAATTGGCCATTGAATTTCGGCACTCTGTAATGTAGAGGTTTAGGATGTTGGAGTGAGGAGCAGCTTGGAGTGGCCGAAGGGGAAGTGTCAGAACTGACGTGTTTAGGTTGTTGGAGAGAGCGGGTTTCAACATGCCGATTGGCAGGGTTTGTGGCGAGTGAATTGGTTATAGTTTGTCAAGGGCGTTGGATTGTGCACCGGTCATTTTTTCTGTCTCTTAGTCGACTGAGAGCGATTGTTCGGTTGACCTGATTTGAAGCTCGGATTTCACGTGAGGTTTGTTTCTTTGTCGAGTGGAGAAGGAATAGAAATCGCAGACGTAATGTGCCAAGGGGCGTCTGGGAAGCACCGTGCTTCCCAGCCGAGCGAACGACCCGAAGTCCTGGTCCCTCGGACTCTGAATGAATGCCAACACACACAGACTGCGCACCTGCGCACCATTAGGGAGCTCGTGAAATGCCGGTCAGAGCACCGTGAGACTTTCTTCTCCATTTTATGCAACTCCCTGCGCCCGGTTTTCCTCGTCCAGGAGAAGGAGCCCAGCGTGGAGAGGGTTGTGAAGTATGTGTCCGCTTTTGCGGCATACCGTGACGAGGAGCACGCGGAGGACTGCAATTCGTTCGTGGAGGACTTTTTGAAGCATTTGTTGGCGTTTGTGGACGCGGCCAACAAGACTGTTCGCTTTCGGGCTTGCCAGCTGATCGCAGAGGTAGCGTTTTCTCCTCTGTACATGTCCTACACCAGATTATTGCACTATCATCCATTTCAGGCTAATTTATATTATCGCGCCATCTGAATTTTAAGAGTGCTGAGATCCTGCTATATGTGGTGCGAACGTAGGATGAACCTAACCTCACTGAATGTAAGCAGATTCGTGTTGTGCCCATACTTTGCACCTTTGCCTGCATTCCTTAGCATTCACTGAAGTCAATCGCTTTACAACGTCATGTATGATGGCATGGTCGAACAGATGTAGAGTCTGTATAGTTGGTCACAGGACACTTGAATGTTGGTCTTACATGAATATTTCATGAAGTTGGCTTGATGTGACATAGCCCGAACTCATAATCAGCGTACTGTGTGCACTTGATATTTTGAATTACTAGATAAAAAACCATTTCGCTACATTCTTGTTTGATGTATGTCAGCCATTTAGTCTACAATCTGGCGGAATGTAATAAGTAGTGCATCAAATGCACTCTTAATTTTGGGTTTGAAGATACTAACAGTGTGAGATGGCGGATGTCGTGATGTATTTAAGAAAGATTTTAGCTGTCATCATGGGAGATCTAACGATACTTGGCATCTTATCCCCGTGTGGTAATGCGATTCTTTGGTTACGGCGTACAAGCATTCTGGTGCTGAATTTCTCTCCCTTATATTGGACAAGCATTGAATCTACGTTGTGAATTTATACAGGTTATGACACGGTTAATAGATGATGTGGAGCTAAGCGATGAGCTATGGGAGGAATTGATAGGAAGTATGCAAACGCGCATGGAAGACAAGGTGCCTGGAGTACGTGTGAATGCAGCTCGGGCCCTGGCCCGCTTGGTATCTGGCGATGAGAATGACTCTACTGTGGCTGTTTATCGTCAAGCGTTAGAGACGGATCGTAGTGCGGTAACAATCTCTCGTCACGCAACCATGTTTTATCCCCTTGTCGAGGCCCGCTGAAAGCTAGAACTGGCTTCAAGTTTTCACTATATGAGCATTAACTCCAAGTGCTGTGTGCAGGATGTTCGCAAGATGGTGATCCTGTCCATTCCTCTTATTAACTCCACGATTCCACAAATTTTTGAACACACTATGGATGTCAGTGATAGTGTGCGAAGAGCAGCCTACTCGGTTCTTGGAAGCAAGCTGCCTATCAACATGCTGAGGTCAAATGCCTTCTCATCATTCATGATCTTATTGGCTGTCAGCAAAGTTATGATTTTTAGAATTAGCTGCATCCAAAAAAGAGGTTTCAATCATCAGGAATTTATTATCGAAACTAGCTGGCACGAATTGTCAATGTTTGCAGCATCATGCAAAGAGCGAAGGTCCTCCAACGAGGTTTGGCTGATCGCGTACCAGCAGTTCAAGCTGAATGTGTGAACATGCTTAAAACGTCGTGGTTGAATCGGAATTGTGATGGAGATGTCATCGCTCTGCTTCGCTATCTGGACGTTGAGACGAATGAGAAGGTGGGCGAGTCAGTCTTGAACGAGCTCTTGAAGCATGGCATATTCAAAGCCAATGAAGGAGAGGGGCTTCGACAATTCCTCTTACCTCTGACTTCGGATGGTGCAGGTCTGTCCCAAGCAAATTATCAATCTTACTCTGCTAGAGCTTACGTCTGCAAAAAATGATCTGCAACTTAAGTTCTCAGCAGTTTCGTTATTGCAGAAAATGAGGAGTACGAAGCACAACTGATGGGGCCAGAGCAAGCTCTGTATTGGCGTATTGTATGCACCAACTTGCATGCAGAGGCGCAGGTATCTTAACAGTGTTTTTTGTTGATATTGCTGGGGCACATTCTGACTCTCAACCCAATCTAAGTGGTCTAGCACAGTTCTCAACTTGTCTGTGCAGGATATTTGTCATTGTCAATTTCATCGGCGTCATACTGCCTTTATTTTGGAAGGGATGAATTGGATGTTGGGACTGAATTGTTATTCCCACTTCCAATTAATGGATCTTTGGTGATATCCTTGCAGACCAAGGGGAATGACGCAGCTAATACAGGAGGCGCACAGTCTGTGCTCAATGCAGCAGCAGCTGCTAACGCCAATGAAGTCCTCGACTCCATCCTACCTCCGACTGTTGCATCATATGTTGAACTTGTCAAAGTACACTTAAATGCAGGTAGACTATCTTCTATCACACACATCTTTATATTTACTGTGAAGAGCCTTCGTTTGTCTGCCGTCATATAGTACCGCAGCTGAGTAGCTTGTGAATGCTGGGAAATTTCGGCAGGTCTAGCAATGCCTCCCCAGTTGATGAACTAGACAGCCACATGCTCTTGAGGATTTGCGGCTCTGGCCTTCTGATTTGATGAATACAAATCTGGTTGTACTGTTCTTAACGATAGGACCAAAACATCGTTTCGCGGCACGGCAGCTCGTACATTTGGCCACAGTGCTGGACTTCACTGACAGCGCTAACCGGAAGGTTGCTGGAATCCTTGTCAAGACCCTCTTACTCGCTGAGGCTCCTGATAGTCAACAGGATGCAGATCTTGAAATTAGCCCTGAAGTGTTTGTGGGTGACGGGCTGAGCCTGGGAGGTGATCAAGGTAGCCTTCTTAAATTTTCGAACTAAATGCCGTCAATAAGCTGAATCCAGCCAGTTAAATGGTCGATGGATATCAGTGGAAATCATTAGGAGAAGATTCAATTACATATATATGAAACATTCTTTGAGATTTTAATTGATGTTCAGCACCGCTCGTGACGTATGTGTTGACTTTAAGATGTGCCTCCTGTCTGCAAACACAGACTGGGCTGCAGCAGTTGCAGAACTGGCAGGAAAAGTCTACTCCGAGCAAGGAGAGTATGAGAAAGTACTGGCTGATGCTATTTCTAGATTGGGCCAACCTTGTCGTGATGGAGGAGCTGAGGCTAGTCAGTGGTTGCATTGTCTTGCCGTGACAAGCCTTTTGCTAGAAAGGATTATGTCGTTACGTCAACTCGCAGGATGTGCCATCGAAAGTCAGGAGATCGTGGATGCTCTTCTTCTACCAGCTGTGAGTACATTAACTCTGTTGAATGTTTAATTAAAATATGCAGTATGTCCCGGAAAGTCATAGATCTCGCGCTTTCGATTCCTTTCGGCATTGCCGCTTATGCGATATAGCGATTCAGTGCTGCGACTGGCAGCTTTTGTCGCCCAGAATCTTCAGAGCTAATCACGTATGGTGCGTCGCTTTCAGGTGAAACATGTCCACCCTGAGGTGCAAAAATCTGGCATTCGGTGCTTGGGACTGTTTGGTCAGTTGGCAACAAAACCAACCTCGTCAGTAGTTAAGCAACTACGACTGTCTGTTTCGAGTGGTAATTCAATCGTGCAGAATATGGCTGTTAAGGCTCTATTTGATCTTATACTTTGTCATGGAGCCACAAGTTTGGATCGAGCCGTTGGTATTGACCCTGATCTAGGTCTTATTCCTGAGCCTTGCCCCCTTGGGACACAGGTATTTGTAATTCTCTCCCAACATCAGCAGGCCTGTACTCGTTGAACTTACTACCGGTATTTTTTCTGCATAATTTTCCTGACAAGTGGATTTACATCATACTCAGGTTCCCGCAGAAAACGCTGCATTTGGTGTCGAAGGAGATTTGGTCATTGCTATGCGTAAACCACTTTTGGAGCTGCTGATGTCGTTGTTAGACTCTGGCACTATCTATGAGGAAATGGAGGAGGATTTTGCTGAGGACCCTGAAACCCCAAGAAGTCTGGTTGCTGAAGGATTTGCTAAACTATTGCTGCAGAGTAAGCTGTTCAAAGAAGTTCAGGAGATTGAAGATGTTATCTTGGCGAAACTTCTGCGCTTGTACTTCAACGATGATTTGGAAATTTCCCCCAGGTTAGTTGTAGAATCTGTAAACAGTGTACACCATGTGCTTTGTGCGTATTTTTTTCCTTAAGATTCATGTGTCATGCACGCCTAATCACCTCTTTACTCCAACTCTGAAAGTACCTCTTGAATTTAGAAGCTTTCAACTCTTTTCCCAGCATGTTTCAACTGCGTTTTCTCGGGCCTATACCTCTTAATATTTTATTGTGATTCTCCATCTTGTTAAATAGTTTATGTTGTTATGAAGCTCGATTCTTCCTGTCTGTCAGGTTAGCTTATAATTTCATGTAGTAGGATATCTAGAATGTGGAATTGGCTGGGGCGCACCAGCAATATAAGACTCTTCCAGATGTGCTTTGATTCTGGTGGGACGTTTGCCACCATGTGATCTGCTGATGCAATGGCGGTCAACAATTAAGATATCTATGGCTTGTACTGTTCAATGAAATATCACTAAACTCTACACAACATGATCGGGCAGGTTGCAGCAATGCTTGTCGGTATTCTTCAACAATTATTCTGTATTGTCTGCTGAAAATAAGGTACGTTTATTGTAACTTGGTTAGTCTTACTGATCTGAGTTATGGGTTATTCCAGTTAGTCAAGATGTTAGCTCTGGGCTAATGTTTGATCTGAATTGTGGGCCTTGTCCAGAAATGTGTTGCCAAGGCATTCATTCCAGTGATGCGAGCAGAGTGGCCTGGAATATATGGCAACAAAGGCGTAGCAGCAGCCATGATTTCAGCTAAGAAGAGAGCTACACAATTATCTCGGTTCATGCTGCAGCTTTTGCAAAATCCGTTGCTGGCGACTTTCCAGCAGATCGATGGGGCCAGTGAGAGCAACTCTCCAGACTTGGGCCACGAAAGCCTTGCTATTAACATCGCCTTGGAGGTATGGATGTGTTGACATGGGCATTTTTTTGTATTGTCAGAGAGGTAGAGAAATCTCGAGCAGAAGATTTTTCTCTTACTGGGTGGAGACTCCTACTTTCGTTTCACTTTGAAATGTTGCTAGCAGTTCGAGTAAAGTCGCTTGGTCTCACCAAGTTCTGTGTACAGGTCAAACGATTCAGAAGAAATAGTAGTATCTCTGCCAAAGCTTATGTGCTGGCAATGGCACGGATTGCTACTGCCTTGGAGTTTCGATCCACAGCACAGGAGGAAATTAAGTGCATGCTTCACCTACTTGACCCGTAAGTCATCTTCTTATCTTCTGTTCTTTCAGTGTGTCGTACCTATAATTTGTGACATTGCACTGGCATTTGGTATTTACCCAGCTTCTTAGTCGATCATTAAGTGAATCCTTCCATGGCTGCAGTATGATGGATGCGGTTGCTGGTGACAAGTTATTGCTGAAAGATCTTAAGGAAGTGCATGACTACTTGAAATCTATGGATAACAGCCCGGAAGAATTCCTTACAGATGAGCAGTTACAAATCCTTCTCGGTGAGCTTCCTTCGTTTCGCCTATTTACCACTGATCGTCAGTGCGGTGTTTAGCTTCTCTATTGGGCTATAGTATTTCCGGA
Organism: Pohlia nutans; assembly: GCA_022496805.1. Classification (NCBI taxonomy): domain Eukaryota; kingdom Viridiplantae; phylum Streptophyta; class Bryopsida; order Bryales; family Mniaceae; genus Pohlia; species Pohlia nutans. Next base: position 6,074,012 of record CM040090.1, read on the forward strand.
AACACTGTTTCGAGGGATCTTGGTTAGCACACAAACAAGTTATACTTTCTCAGTCGGAACCGCTTTCAAAGCATAACATCTGAAGTATTTGGGAGAATTAAAGAGCTGTTGAAATCGTTGTTTATAGTTTGTAGCCTATTGTTTGCCAGAATTGTATCCTCCTGGGATAATTTACTCAAACGTTGTTGATACTGATTATCCAGGTCACATTGATTTGTGCAGATAAATGTGGGGTGAAATTTCCAGCCGTGGATCATGAGGACGAAGAACTAGACGTCACTCCTGCAGCAAAGCCCAGAAAAACTCCGAAGGAGCAATCGACTACAAAAAGTGAGTGCCTTCTAAGTTGGGGTGCAAGAGTTGTAGACCCTCGCACTCTTGCACCTTTTTACAGATTTGTCTCGGTGTTGTTTACCTCTATCTTGTCATTTTATGCAAGCCAAGCCACATGTCTATCGAATGCAGCCAGGGAGGTGAATCACCCATGAACTCCGAACAACCAAAATTTTGCGATCTTAATCTGTTCGAAGCCAGTATCGGTCATTTTCACCAGCATATTCTGAGGCTTGGGGTCGCGATGACAGTAACCGAGCCGGTGACTAGAGCATTCAGTCCACGCCGTTTTACAAGATTATGCTGGTCTAGGAAATTTTCAAGTTTAATCTGATGGTGTTGTGTTTCTTACTTTTTAAGCGAGCCAGAAGTGTCACGGGCTGGCTTATTTGGGTTGGTCACTTCTGCTCCAACTATGGAACGAGACTGCAACGTCAGGAAAACTAAAGCATTGTAATTTGCAGACACGAAGAAAAATGCTGCAGTTGCAGAATCGCCTGTGACTGTTGGTGTCACGCGTTCTCAGCGTAAGAGCAAATCTGAAGCTTTGCGGCGACTCACGCTCTCAGCTGCTAAGCAGCGATCAGTCGATTCCGATGATTCCTTGGAAGAATCAATGGATGATATGCCTGGAAACACAAGTGAATTCGACGAGGACGATGGCGCTGGCCCTGAGACGCTTGCATCAAAACCAAACACTAGCTCTGATACAGAACAGCCGATGGACAGGATGAGCCCTTCTCCAACATCTGCCACGGAAAAATTAGTTCTTCCAGCCGCTGTCGAAATCTCAATAGGTAAACTCTGCAGTACTCCTACTAAGATGGTATTAGGACCAAGGTCGGATCTTCTATTAATTTCTAGGTCAACTTCTTGTCCAGCTGTCATATGTTTCATGCATAAATAGATCATCAATGAGTGAGATGAAAAAGAAAATTTGTACCCTTGAATGCTAACAAACGACCATCAATATGCTATACCGAATACACCATACACTGGGCCACGGTAAATTACGAGAGGCTAGATTAGTGTATGTTCCAAATTTAATGTGGCACTTTTGACCACCTTGAAAGCTTACATAAGTAGATTACAAATTGCTTGGATATAATTGTTGTGGGCCACATTGTTTTTCACCCACTGCAGTTGAACACCTACAGTATGTGGTGTGTTAGGTGTAGCATCAGGAGCTGGAATTGCATGCAATCGTGTCCTTACGATCTTCCTTATGCTTGTTGCAGATGATGTATCAAGTATAGAACCAGATGATGATAACGATGATAATGGCAAAGCAAATCTAGAGCCAATTCGTTCTAGACCAAGCACTCGTGCGAGATCAGTGGATACTGCTTCGAAGAAAACGACTAAGAAGAAGACGGTGGTCAAAAGCAGGAATGAAGTCTCTATGCCTGTCCGACCTCGAACTAGACGGCAAATCTCAGAGAGTTCCACCGTTAGCAGTCAACTCCCAAGCAATGCCACAGACGATGAGGCCGATTCTGCTAACACTGAAGGAGCCTCATCTCAGTCGGTCGTTGTACTTGAGGGCAGTGACAGCGATCCTGAATTTCAACGGTTACGTAAAAAGAATGTGAAGGTCGCTCCTCCTGTGGCCAAGCGTCCAACTACGCGCGGACGCACGGCCTGGAAGTGATCTTGTCAGCGACGTCACTATGAACAGAAAACTGAACATCTCATCAGAGGCAAAGTACAAATTACTGTGATCGTGTCGTTATATGTCAGGTATTTCCCCCCAAACCCTTCTGACACAATCGTGTCTAAATGTAGTCACTTTGGAATTTAATATTGTAATTCAATTTGTCTTCCTGAAGCTGAATTTTCCTGAATTTTCATCCTCGTACTTGATGTTCTAGTATGTATGGATTCTTTCGTGGTCAGTCATCAACCTAAACTATGGTCTGCCATAGTCAAAGCCAGTTCCCGATTGTACGCACTATTTCCCCAGAAAAACTCATCCCCAGTCCTCATGCTCCATCTACTTTGTTAGACTATCAACATTTGATAGACTTCAGTAAGCAGGAATTATAGAAAACAACTATGTCAATCTGTCAGAGCGGAAAACTTGAATCCCCTTGAATCCAGAATCTAAGGTCCGATGAAAGGTACCGCCCTGCTAGATTTAATGTCGGAATGCGAGAAGATATATTCTGCAGGGTCAGAAATCAGTTGGAGGTAACGTAGAATCTTTCTACTGGTTGACTGACTATCCCAGCTCCCAGTTGGACACATTAGGGGGTGCCAGACCACGGAATTCCTGCTCCACGATTTGCAAGTTTGTTCCCGAATTGGGCGCAACGCGAATTTTCTTTCCTCAAAGTACTCACCCACTAACGTAGTAGAGTTTTTCGAATGTGATTTTGAAATTGCCACCTTCTATGGGCCAGCTCTGACACCCTATTGGAGTTTGGCCCATGTTTTGCTTGCTGTTGGAAGCCTCTTTAGCCTTTAGAAAAGCCAGTCCACAGAACAAAAGTCTCTCTACAGTCATGTGTCTTTCCGTGCAGTTCCTCGTACTGTATGAGGATTGATGTGACCTTTGGAGTAAACGAACACGTAACTTAGGATTAGCTTTGGAACAGAGTAGAAACAGTGCAGACTCTGCAACTTTGAAAACCCCGTCTCTATATCCCCGGTGGTCTTGAATGCGAGACCCCTGCGAGACCCCTGCGAGACCCTGCGAGACCACTGTTCATGGCCCCCCCCTTTTCTGAAATTTCCATTTTGGGCACCTTCGGTGCTTTTTTTGGCAATTTTTTTTGCAAATTTGGGGCCTACGGTCCCAATATATCCTAGGGGCACCTATTTGGGAATAAAAACCCATTGGAGGAGGGGGTTGTTTTTTAAGGTGGGCCCTGACAAGGACAAAAATAGGGGGCACTTTTGTCCCCATTCATTCAAGACCACCGGGGGATTTATTGAAATCCCTTTGAAAATGACGCGCTCGTTACAAAATCATGTGTCATGTAGACTTCTTGTTTAGATTAGATTTCACCAACCTTTTTTGGGGCTTTTTTTAGTGCCAGATTGCAACAACAAAAATTAATCTGGCTACAAAACAACCGAAAACTCAGTATTAGATCATCTAAATGTCTTCAATCTTTTTTTGTTAAATCTTGGATAAAATTGGCAGATTTTGATGAAAAGAACATTATATGAAAAAAGGAAAGCATTTTCTATCTAAAATATGGATGAATGTATGAATAAATTAATTATGGATTGTGAACCTTGCAATACCTTTGCAATCTGTAGGTTTGATAGCAAATTGGGCAAAACATGATTCTTTTTCCTCAATCCTCTCTTACCAATGGCAAAGTCATTTACAATTGAAATGTTCACGTCAAGTAAAATCAATACTCTTCAATGCTTGTGAGAGTAAAACCATAATCTATTTCATGGTGAGTTTCACAGAGATGGCACAACGTGGTGGTTAACGGTTTGGATGCTGTAGCTGGGTTCACTAGTTTTCATGGGTTTTTCCACTGTGATTAATATTTTCAGAAATAGAATGGATTAAATTAGAAAGTAACTACACAATTGTATTCTTGATTGGAGTGTAGACATTTTGCCAAAATTATAGAATCATTCAATGGTGGGATTGGAAGATCATAGTATGTCTGTGAATTGTATAATGCACACTTAAAAATGAGATTTTGGAGGTTGTGTGACTTCAAAGTTAAATAGAATTTGGGTAAAATTTTCTAAAATGAAAGTAAAAATGTTCAGCAATGACCTATGTCAACACCTCTCCATTGCAATCTTTCATGTTAAGAATGGACATAATTATTGTGAATTTTATAAAGTGAGTGGCTTATCCATGTACGGTATAGGACAAAAATTTATACGTCAAAATATGAAAGGAGTTAGTACATGGATCAAGATTGGAATACATACACTAATGGAACATGAACAAGATAACATAACCCAAAAAATGAAATAAGATAACAAACTTCCAAACACATGAAACATCGCATAGTACATGTTTTGTATTTGTGAGTATTTACTGTACTTTCAAGTTTTTACACTATTTTCGCGTTTGGTTCATAGATATTTTTATGGTTGCACAACTCCAAATTGAAATTTTTTTTTTTTAGAAAATGTATATCATAACGTTCATCATCTGAACTTCATAATTCAAAATCCAATTCTTCACAGATTTCCTGTTATTTGCGTTTTTGACACATCAAAGACCACAATGTGGTCACTTGAGCACTAAAGGGTTAATCACTCATGGGTTATTTCTCATAACTTGTGCCTTCCTCTTTGAACTACTTCACTCCATGCAAGTGTTGTAGGACTAGCTATTTCTTTTAATTAATTCAAAAAGTATCAATTCTTAATCGTAATTTATGTCCCATAATTAGTTGGGACCTACTTCAAGAATTGTATGACAAATATCCAGTGTTTATATATTCAAAATTTATTTTCCATAACTTCTTGACTTCCTTTTTGACTCCCACTTCTCTCCATGCAACATAAATGTTTATGTAGGTTATGGACCACACCTGCTATGTCTTGAGGGTCGGTTGAACAAACACTTTAGTCATGCCGGAATCAAAAGAGGACCAGAGTTATTCTTCTTTTAACGACTTCAAAATTGCACTTCTCCATTAATGAATTAATCAAAGTAGTTTAAAGCCTGGTGATGGAGCACCGACGTGAGTTTGAGCTCCGGTGATTACTCCACCAAATTCGGTGGCCTTTGTGGGGCCTTTGGGAATGAAGACTCTTCCATGCCCCGTACACACCAGAACACGGTTATTCATTCCAGCCCACCAGGCCCACTCTACTGTACACAAAGGACATTGGCTTGATTGCTACTATACACAAACAACACCACCACCACTGAACAAGCCTCACGTCCAAAACGTGCAACTCAGGCCCACTTTACGTTGCACACCAGAGGCCTTGAGTGACCGACAATATCGAGTTTACACTATGTATTGTGGTGGGAGTGCCTATTACTATTCATTTAAGCAATCTGAACATCTTGGAGGACATACCAATTGTGTCCTATTACTATTCATTTAAGCAATCTCAACATCTTGAAGGACATATCAATTGTGTCACAATTTTTTATTTAAGAAAAGACAAATCTAAGTGGAGTTGAATCGGAGTGAAATCATATTTTCCTAATAGAATTTGTAATTATATGAATTTTCAAAGTGGTATGTCTTGAAAATACCAAACCGTCTCTAGGTGGGAGAAATGGACATCCCATAAATGCTCTACAATCATTCAAAATCTCCTTGTAGTTGATAAAGAAGTTACCTTAGACCACCCCACTTATTCCCAATTCCACCCATTTACATTCAAAAAATCTACTTGATTGTTGTGCTAAGTTGTTTCTTTCATTGTCTTAATTTATTAATCATCACTTTGTGATCACATTGTCATTTGTTGTAGCATCTAATACCGCACTATTTACACCCAATTTAGTACCTAAAACCTATCACTTGATGCGTTTAGTGTTTACTAGAAGTAACGTGGAATTGGGGTTCAATGATAGGGTGTTGATTGTGGAAGGGGGACTTGGCTGGTTTTAGGTATATCCACCTTAATGAAGTCTCCCATTCACTGTTGGATCCAAGCACTACGCGCGAAGGTGAGAAAATTGGTGTAATTCCTTATTTATCTCATATCTTTCAGTGTACACCGTGTCTATGTCAAGTGACAATTGAGAATGGCTTCAAAGTATCTACAATCCTTTCCAATAGAGACTCACAACACGGGAGGTTGCTCTGAGAGCAAGTACAATGAAAGTGAAGCAGCTTTCCAGAAGTTAGCTATAAGGTACAGCGAAAAGGAGGCAATACACGACAAACTATTATGGCTCTCAACGTCCTAACCATGTTTAGAAATCAACGCAAAAGGCTGCAATGTGTGAATTTTAACGATCATAGTTTATCTCATTCTCATGTACTTGATTCGGTGTAAATTTTTTGGTATTGGTTGGGTCTGTGTTGATATTTGGTGTTAGAAGTACATTTATCGTGTTAGTAACTCCTAGAAGAACATGTGTTAGTTATGCACTTTGACAAAGTTGTTAATTAACAACTTGTAGGCGGCGTAGCCGTAATTGCCGTAGTAGCCGTCATAATTGTCATAGCCGTTATGGCGGTAATAGCCATAGTCTTGTAGGTAATTGACTACGTGTGTTCACACTTGGTGTGAATGGTCTAAGTCACTTAGACCATTGTATAAGAGTTTGGGGGTGATGCTCTTGATCATATCTTGATCATACCTCTACGGTTGGGTGGAGAGCTCTAATTTCATTTGCATTAGTGAATCTCCTATCTTCATAAACGGGTGAAGGCACAGTATTTTCGACCAAAAAGATCCACCGCTATACTCAAATCCAAATGTTTTGTTCAAAAGCTATTATAAAAATACTAAATTGTCTTTTATTTTTTTATTTTTTTCATGGCGCCCTATATTGTTGTTGTAAATACTTAAACCCAAAGTTTCAAAATAAAATCTACTAAGGAATTTATTAAGAGTAGTGTTTGAAAAAACTATATAAAAGTGGTTTTAATCGTAAATTTCATGACCTGAAGTATTTCAACTTAATTATTATTTTAATATTTTAAATTTTGTAATGATATTGAGGGTAGACAAAATAAATTGAAAAAAAACGATTTAATGCTCTTGTATTCTATTGTTTTCAAACTTATGTGATTGTAGACTGCCTTCTTTTAAAAAAAATCAAATTGTATAAACATAGATAAATTCGTTAAAGGTTTATTTTTCAATATTTTTTGTTTGAATTTTTAAAACAACATATCTACTACATTCTTGTAAAATAATTTAAATTTAGTATGCACTTTTTAACCTTGTATTGTTGAATCTTCATGATATAATTCAATAGTCCAGTTTACCATGCTTTCTCCCAAACACCTCTTGTTTTCTACATTCGGTGCTTCACGGTGGAGTGAGACTTGTGGGTGGATGTAGCCATCCACGGCAATGGTCTTGATTGAAGGCCATTTAGACTACAAAGGGATGTCGTGATGTCATTAACCCTTTGAGCCAATTTAACTGAGAAAACACTTCCATAGTATTTTGTTGAAAAACCGTTTATAACACTAATAGAAATCTTGTCAAATGGGACATGTTTTTAATGATTAAATGTCTGTTGTGACATGTCATTAGTGACTCATTAATCATTAAGGACATGTCCCATTGAACAAGATTTCTACTAGTGTCATATATTCAGGGAGTTTGATTTTGGTGTCATCAAAACCAATTTTCACACTTGTGAAATGCATTCATTGTAAAAGAAATAAAAGCATTTAGACCTTGGGAGGTGCGTTGAATATGATGAGATACAATCAAGAATATTGAAAAAATGTATAAGATTGTGTAAGAGAATAAAACGAATATGCTTCCTATGGTCTTTTGACAAGCTAATCTCAAGTCTTGCCTTTGCACTAGAAAGGTGAGGAATCTTTCATTGACAAGTTTTGGCTCTCAAAAGAAATATATACTTCAACATAGAGCATTTAGTTAATGATGCAATTTACAAATTTGTTTGTCTATACGAAGGAAGTATGCACGGTGATTTTCTTTCATAGGCTATGTTTTGATGTGTGATACTCTATCGCCGTAATACTTTTTCAAATAAAGTATAAAAAATAAAAAATAAAACAATGAATTGCATGTTAGCATGTGCAAAGACCTTCAATTTAGAATGCGGTCGTTCTTCAGACCTTGGTAAGAGTTTATGACAAGAGAGCACACAATAAATGGTTTGCTAGCCTACACAAAATCAATCATGTAAGCTTAGTTGTAGCAAAAATGCTAAACTATCTCTTGAACCAAAAAGGGTTTTTTTTTCCTTCTTCTTTGAAAATTCAAAGCATATTCTAAACAATCTCAAAGATCAAACTCCCTATGGACTACTAAATTAGGATTTTAAGCCTCACAAAAAATCACTTAACACCACAATATTGTTCACATTCTAAGCTTACAGGATAAACAAAGAATTAAAACAAAACCAATATCACATAACATCACAAAATTGTTCACATTCTAAGCTTACAAGGTAAGCAAAGAATTAAAACACAATCCAATATCACATAACATCACAAAACCCGTTCACGTTCTAAACTTGCAGAGTAAGCAAGCAAATAACTAAAACAAAATCCAATCTCATATAATACTACAAAACTATCTGAAAAAATTGTTTACTTTCTAAGTTTACAAGTAAGGAAAAAAAGAAAACAAAATCCAATATTATAAACCAGTTGATGGAGGCATTTTAGTAAATACTGCAAATCCTAAGTGCAAGTTGCTCCTTGGGATTCAATACATCAGATTGTGGTACAACAACTGCATAGACACCAACTCTCTTGAATAACATCGACAATCATAATGGAAAGCTATAATAGCAAAACAAAATGATTTGCAAGAAAAGAACATAAGCAGCAAACAAAGCTCCAGCTCCAAGTGCGTGAATTTGAGAATTTCTCAAGATGTAGTATCACTCACATATGCCCATAACAAAAAACAAACATGTAGTCAGTTTTAAGTTGTACACGAGATGGTTGTAGCAAATCACTGCTTGTTATTATGTATTCATAAGAAAATAAAATCGAAGGTAATAAATGCAAATTAGAAAGAAATATCTTATGAGTGTTGCATGCTAGGCCTGTTGTCCGCTACTTTGAGATCTGGGTGCCATCCCTTCAAAACTCCTGATCCACGTTCAACACAACTAGAGCACAAGCAACTCTTAATACAACATGTAGTTACGGGAAAAGAGACTACTTGCTGGACTTAGGGTTTGCCTAACTACCTCATACAATACGGCGACTGAGTTTTGTGGATTACATTATCGCCGCTTGGAAGAAATTCTTTTGAGCATTGAATGTTGTTGCATCATGCATGTATAGTATGTTTAAAGTACAAAGCCAGCGCGCTGCCAATTTTACACAATAAGCAGGAGTATTATGAGAGAGAATCCTATAATTAAGTAGTTCAAATCAATGTTGAAGCGTGGAGGGAGGGCATGCGGATTTCAACAACCCAATCTCCTTCGTAATACTAAATAAATAAACTCATAAAATAAAACCCAATTATTCAAAGGCAGTCCACTTTATCATAAATAAGTCCAGAAATTGAACTTAGTTAGTAAGGTCACATGTACAATTCACTTTGAGCAACAAGATAAATTTTTAGGCTTAAGTTTCATAAACCAAAGCTAAATCCAAAAGACAAGCGGCTAATCACGTAGTCTCTTATAACATTCAGTAGCCTTCCAAGAGGGTGCTTTTAGTTTCATCCACCTTCATATTTGGAGTGACCAATGATTTGTATATGAATGGACTATTGAATCAAATAAACAATTACAAAACACTGTTGAATTGTGATTGAGTGAGTGCTTTTGATTACTATTCACCATGGCTCATTGCTCTTGCTTAATGCCACATGCCCCCATAGCTACTGACGTGATGTGAAATATCCCACATCATTTCATTGGAGGGATGAAGTGATGTGGGATATTCCACATCATTATGTTGGAGGAAGGTAGCAGAGGCTACCGAATTTTATCTCCGCTTTAATATTTACCCTAGATTCACTTTTATCGCTTGTTTAGAGCACGGCTACCCATGCCCTTTTAGAGTCTCTCACACTCAAGAAGTAAATGAAAAGTGCCAAATGCTCTTCAAAAATACCTCTTGACTCAATCCTAAGAACAGGGCCACCCATGCCCTTCCAGAGTCTCTCGCACTCAAGAAATAGATGAAAAGTGCCAAGGGCCCTTCTAAAATGCCTCTTGACTCTGGATTTTAGCGTGTTAAAAAATGGCCCTTCAAATCACCATTTAGTTGACTATATCCCCACATTGTACTTGTGATTGAACCATTGACTATTTGATGTGCACTTTTGATGGGTGAGGGGCCTCGAAGGGTGGAGGAGTGTGAGTGCAAGGGCCCTTCAAATATAAATGAATAATTTCATAGAGTTAGTCCTAGCGTGCATTGGTGAGAATGCTCTAACGTGTTAGAAATTGGACCTTCAAATCACTATTTAGTTGACTATATCCTCACATTCTACTTGTTATTGGTTCATTGACTATTTGATGCACACTTTTGATATGTGAGGGATGTGCAAGGGTAGGAGAGTGTGAGTGCAAGGGCCCTTCAAATAATTTCAGGGAGTTAGTCCTAGCGTGCATGAGTGGGAATGCTCTTATAATGTTCAACCATACAAAACCTTGAAAACAATGCGTTTCCGTAGCCATGCCACTCCTTGAAAACAATGCGTTAACGTAGTCTCTCCCCTAGTGGGCCAGAGAGAAAAAAAAAATTAAAAAAACACTGGTGAAAACTGCCATTCCTAGGAAGGAAGAGACGTCTGTTGGGCATCAAAGGGGGCTGATGGAATTCATTGATGGGGCCGGAATCAACGTCGGTGATCAGTGCCTGTGAGCATGCGCATTATCGATCCAGCCCCAGCGGCGGGGCCCGCCCGGAATCTGGATGGTCGGTAAACACCCAGGACCACCGACCGTGTAGGCAGGAACATTCCCGGAAACTCAGGGCGTAGTTGCATGCCGGCCTGCCATGACGTGGCTGCCACGGGGGCATGCCGCATCAGCCTGGCACGTCACGGCAGAAATCTGAACCAACTGGCGTCCGGTTGATTGCCAGCTGTCGGTGGGTAAATTTCGATTGCTGGTATTATTCCGGTGGTAACTTAACTTAACTTAAGGTACAGGTACCTAAAACCACCACAGCCCCCAAAACCACCACACCCCACCAACCAGGAGGAGATCTAAAAGCGTATTGTCAGTCCAGATTTGGAGGACTAATTTGCTTACTGGTCACCTTGCTAGTGGGTGAAATCTGACAATCATAGAATATGGTTTTGGGTTTGATGGTGAGCAAAATTTAGGATCAACATTGTTGCTCATAGGAGATTCTGAGTTAGAAATGGGTCATACATTACTTTGCACTTTGAGATTTTCTATAAAATTGAGAATTGCAAATTTCATGATGCAAATTTTTGCATTCATCATGAAATCCTATTTTGAAGACTAGAATATTTTTGGGTGAATTTTTGAATTGCTAAATATAGGTCAGATTGCTTAAGTTGGTGGTTTTAGGTACCTCAACCTTAACTTATCTGGCGGGATTTTTTTTTTTTTTTTTCGGACACTGGCGGGATCTCTTTTCGGTTGTGTATCATATGTTATGGGCACTTTTTTGGCATTCATTCTAGCTTCTTCCTGTAGCTCCATTGTCATGTACGGTGGTCAGTGAAAGTGTAGCAAGGGCGGTGAATTGTTGTTTTATTATAGCCTGTGAGTGGGCCCAATTTCAGCCTTCTACTCGCCACCTACCTTTTCCCTGGAGTCCCATGTATCCATGGGCTTCTTCGTGCGACACGTGGGTCTGACGCGTGTACTGCAGGAATACTCTCATGGATACGGAGGCAAGCTTAGGGGTCTTTACACTAGTGACCAAGAGCCGGGATGGATAATTCTCTTGGTGAGAGCCCTTGGTCAAGAGCCATGACCAAGAGCCAACTTTCCCATTCATTGGTCATCAACAATAGTGTAAAGTGAACTTGGACCAAAGGGAAGGTGGGCTGAAATTTTTAATGTATTTTTTAAAAGAGTAGATTTGATAACTTATTTTTCTTTTGTACTCCTCTTCTTGGTCTTCTTCTCTCTCTTCTTCTCCCTGAAATTTTACATTACAAGTTAGTAATGCAGCCATATACAAGCGTATGATAGTGACAACATCCTCAAAATGTCAGAAAAACAACCGGAAAGGCCTCAAATGAGGTTCTAAAGAATGAGGAAAGCATAGTAAGTGGCCAGTAAACCAATAATGTTTGTCAAGACACGTGTATGCCGGGTATAAGCCCCCCCTAAACCCCCCCCTAAAAAAATTCTCTTGGTCACCCCGACAAAGCGGCGAGAGAACCTCTTTTGGTGGTCTCACCGCATTATCCGGGTGATCACAAAACCTTATCCATTTCTGGACATGTAGGATTCCATGTCATTTTCTCATCCATTTTTAGTCTTGGTCACTTCCTCCTTTTATGGCTAGTGTAAAGTGTACTTGGACCGGCCGGCTCTTATCCTCCAATCATAGTGCAAAATTTCCCTTGGCCACGGCCCTTGGTCACCAGTGTAAAGACCCCCTTATACGCACGTACTCTTCTTGGCACATTTCCATCATTATTATTATCATTAAACTCTAAACCATTGCAAACATAAATTCTATCCAACAAATTTGACATATTTTGTAGTTGAAGGCCTCTCCAATATTATCAACAACTCCCATCACAATAGATTTATTGTAATTGGTAGATAATTTAATAGGCTTACAAAGAGGACTTGAATGAAAGTCATCCAAGGTTGTATGAGAAAGTCGCAAGGCTTTGATTTTGTTCGTGATTCAGTTTTTGAACACTAGGACGTTTAGGGTTAACCCTTAAACGTCCCAAAAAGCCTAACAGGTTTGTTTAGAGAGAATAATGAAGAAAAAAGTGGAATTTTTCAACCAAGATTGAAATGGATTGGTATTTTGGAAAGGTGATGAAAAAGTGAGGTTAAACTTAGCAAATACTCATGTTTAAAAAAATTGTACAATGGGGTCCAAGGTAGAATGGCGTTTTTGGTTTCGCAGTGAAAAAAAATTCAAGTCTGCCCACTTTGAAAGCCTCCCGACAGCTCAAAAATTGGTATTTTACCACGAAAGTTCTATCAAAGACTTATCTTTAAGTTAATTATATGTATGCTAAATTTCAAGACCAAAAGATTCACCGAAAAAATGTTATTCAAAATCTACCAACATTGGTAGCTGTGGAAATATTTTCACTGCTGCCAACTTTGACAGCCTCCCAAAGATTGATTTTTTTTTTTTTTGGCCATGAAATTCTAGGAAAAAAACCTCTTTATGTTAATGACATATGCTAAAAATTTCAAGGCCAAAAGATTAATACAAAAAACGATCTTAACAATCTACCAACATGTGTAGTTGTGGGAAACAATGGGGGAAACTACACACATTGGTAGATTGTAAATATTTTTCTTTGTATAGATTTTTCGACCTTGAAATTTGGCATGAATTTTTTTGTCATAAAGAGCATGTTGTACCAAAAATTTCATGGTAAATAGACAATTTCTCAACCGTAGGGAGGGTGTCAAAGTTGGTAGCAAAGTTTCCTCCACTGTTTCCCACAACTACACATGTTGGTAGATTGTCAATATCTTTTTTTTTATTAATCTTTTGGCCTTGAAATTTCTATCATATGTTATTAACATAAAGAAGTTTTTTTTCCAAGAATTTCATGGCAAAAAAAAATTAATTCAATCTTTGGGAGGTTATCAAAGTTGGCAGCAGTGAATAACTACCAATGTTGGTAGATTTTGAATATAAAAATTTCGGTGAATCTTTTGGCCTTGAAATTTTGCATACATATAATAAACTTAAAGACAAGTCTTTGGTAAAACTTTCGTGGTAAAATACCAATTTTTGAGCTCTCGGGAGGCTTTCAAAGTGGGCAATATTGAAAAAAAATTCACTGCGAAACCAAAAACGCTATTCTACCTTGGACCCCACTGTACATTCCAAGGAAATTGGAAAGATAATTGGTGGGGGAGAAGGAAGGGATTTGGACAGAATAGGACCTTGATGCATACATGAACTACCATGGCATGCGAGTGGTATCCAACAGTGTTTTCCTTTTTCTATACATTTTGAATTCATAATTGCAGAGCTCATTGTAGAGCCGGAGTCTCATTGAATTTTTTAAATTTGTTTTAGGAGTGACATTGTTCATTCCATTCATTGTTCATAGAGGATATGAGGAATTTTCATTAGTTGTTCACGTTGTTCAAGGGATGCCTATTGGAGGCAACTCTCTAAAAGAAATTATTCCTTTGGACTGCCCGTATAGGACCCTCTAGACATGTAAGGATTAAGCAGTAGGCTATTGTACCGCCTATTTTTTGATAGATCTTTTACTAATACAATAACTTTCCTTGGAACTAGAGTGAAAGATGACACTTGCCATTCTATGACGGAATTTAGTAGGAGTCAAACAAGTAAGACAAACTGAAGATGTCAAAACAAAGAACATCTAAGAGATTAGACATAATCTTAGAAACTTTAGTAGGGGCACAAAGTTTAGGACTTAGCAATGTTATGTTGGGGTTGAAGAGAGGGTTGGGTTGAGTTGAGTTTTGGTTGAGTGATTTCAACGAAACTCAACCCAAATGAAGGCCGTAGAGAGGACTCTGTTTGGTTGGAATTGGAATTAGTTGAACAGTGAGGGGAGACACCTTCTGAAGTAACAGTGTTTAAATTTCAACCAAGGGAAGAGGATCACAGTTGGAAAATTGCTCTAGTTGAGAGTTTTTCTGAAGAAGAGACCATAGTTGAGATATTTTCTCAAAGGTTGAAATTACTCTTCGTGTGCGACCTATGGTTGAAACCATTTAAAAACCTCAACTTCATTTGCTGTAATCTTGACATCCGTATGGTCAAATGTTTTAAAATTTTGAGGGGTGGTTTATAAGGCCTAGGAGTACTAGGTCCTGAAATGTGAAAAAAAAGGCTCTAAAAAGCATTCAAAGATCATTAACAAAAATGTCCAAAATGAAGCAATTTTGGATGGGGGACTCACTTCGGACGTTTTAGGGTTGATGTTATTAATGGCGTAGTGCACAATATGGTCTACTAGATCGGCCTCCAATTTCGGTTTACACTTTGTGTGCTAGGTGTGCACATTGTGCATTTTGTCTAAAAAGCTATCTTCAAACTGATTTTAAAAATATGTAGCAATGATACAATGAAAAATGAAGTAAACCAACTTTTAAATTTATGTACATGTTAACTATAGAATGAAACTTTAGTTTGTCAAAATGATATAATCTTGAAGATTTTGACTTTTCGATTGCAAATGGTCCAAAGTTTGACTTAGTTTTTATTGACACCATACATACAAATAGAATAATGCACGCATAGAGTAGATCATGATGTCTCCATGATTTTCTACTTGTACATGCCTTAACCCCTAAGTGCCTAGATAAATGTATTATGAAATTAGGCTTTTTGAACTCTTTTGAGCTTCAACTCTAAAAAGAGCATATATAAAACATCTTGATTAGAAGACATCTATACGGTTGAATTTTGGATGATCGAATGGGTGATCAAAACTCAATGACACTTCACTTACATCCAAGTAACAACATGAAAAAAATCATGTAAAAAAGGATGACAAACATCACCATGGATGAAAAACTATACAATGATTTTGGACATCGTTCAAGAAATGAACGCTTGGGTAGTTAGGAGTTAAACTTGCTAAAAAGCTATTTATTATAGTGATTGATCATTTTAATTAATTATTTTCCACTAATATGTTTTAACATTTTTGAACTACCATGGTTTAGTTCTTTTCAATAATATTGTTGTAGATGCAATATTCTTCAATACTTCCTTTGTCCTACTAAAAATTCCAAGGTTATTGGCGTGTTCTAATTTAACCTTTTTTCCAAAAAAAACATCTTAGTACTCAAAAAATGGTTTATCTTTAATAGTAGTATATTATGTAGTTTTTGAATTACTCTCGTTGTCTATCTTGTTTGAAAGTAGATGAAGTTAATGTTTCAAGTTTAAAATATAAGACAAATATTGCATAAATAAAATGCCAAGAACCACAGGTTTTTTAATGGAATGGAGGGAGTATTAAGGAATCCCTCTATAATAGCACTCAAGACATTCAATTCAATATTTTCTTTGTTGAATTAAGGCAATTCAATGATGTTACTCCCCCCATTCCATGATACTCGACAACTTTGTTTTTATCCCGAATAACATGAAAATAATCTTCAATTACTTACAACGTATAAATCACTTGAAGTTAGAAAATGAGATCAGAACCTTTGAAATCTTTATCTACAAGGGTAGAATAATCAAACTTGTTTAATTTTTAATATACAATATCTTCAACATTTTTTCACAAAATGAATTATATATATAAAAAATTCTTGTAGTACATTTTGAGATTATTATTTAGAACTTAGACTCAACTTCTAACTTCAAGAGGTTTGTGCACTATAAAGGATGTGGCAATTCAACGGTCCTACATATGACTAGAAGCCTTTGATTTTTCACTTGGGGTCTTGCAAATTGTTCACTTGGTACAAATTTTTGTGCTCATTGAGAAAATTGCACGTATAAACTTTTATGATTTCATAATACAAGTAAATTTTGCAACAACTTACGGAGTATTATTTTTCTTTAATCCAAAGTGATAGGGTATTTATGAAACAAAAGAAGATATTCTTATTAATTACTTACACCCTATGTCTCAATAAAAAGAGTACATCCCCAAAATTCAGCATAGTGTTTCCAACACAATGTTGAATTTTAGGAGGTGCTCTTTATATTGAGACATAGGGAGTACGTAATTTCTATCTCCTTGTGCTAATACTCACTATTTGTGTACATGTGGTGCAAACAGTAAAACTATTTCCAATAGACTCTTCATTCACGTGATTTGTGATTTAAAATTCTTTTTCTTTTGTCTTATTATTTTATACATATTGGTCGTTATGGTTCAAAATATCAAGATTATAAGTAGTGTTCATAAGGTTTTTAAGCCCTTGTAAGTTGTATAAAAGAATAAAAATTAATTTTTGCACGAGAAATGTTGTAGCAAATTCTAGAATATTGGGCATGCTGCGTAATTCTTTATCCAAAGAATGATGGTGGAGGGTTGGAAGAAGTGTAAGCATAACTTAATTAAATAAGTTAGTTAGACATTGGTAAGATCGGACCGTTGGATTGAAAGATTATAGTATGTCTTTGAACCGTATAATGCACATTCAAAAATGAGACTTTAGAGGGTGTGTGACTTCATAGCTAAATAGAATTTGGGTTAAATTTTCAAAAAATGAAAGTGAAGATGTTCATCAATGACCAATGTCAACACCTCTCTAACGCATTCTTTCATGCCAAGAACGGACTCACACATAGTTATTGTGAATTTTATAAGTGAGAGTGACGTATCTACATAGAGTTTAGGACAAAATTTCACATGTTCAAATATGATATGAGTTAGTACATTGCTCAAGATTAGAATGCATACATCAATGGAACATGAACATGAGAACACAATCTAAAAAAATAAAAAATAAAACAAGAACGTGCAACAAATACTACATTGTAGATGTGTTGTATTTGTAAGTATTTTGATGTTTTGTACATCCGTATTGTGATAGTAGATCGCTTCATAATGATTTTTTTCCCAATGAATGTGGTATAAAATTGCATACATCTGAACCTTGCAACTCAACTTTAAATACCTCACGGATAAGAGATATATCAATTACAAAAGACCCAATGACTACAATGTGGTTAGCTGGCACTAAAGGGTGAACATGTTGATGTACTTACCCATAGTTCCAATGGCCATACGTCCGGTGGGCACTGGATGACTCACATTACGAATGGACACTTTATTCACGTCGACCTTACTAAAACTGGTGTTTCTATATATCTATCTACTTACCCATGTTGAGGAATATGAAAAAATACATTTAAATGATATAGTCATAGTGATAGCATTAAAAACTAGCATTAGTAACATGGTCTTTTTATAAAAATAATATATAAAGTGGTTTTTTTTGGCAACTCATGATTATCAAATGAATATTTAAAATGTACTTAAGGTCAACACTTCAGTGTACTTTTTCTTATTATCAATTATACCCATATAAGAACTTGTTAGGCCAAGTTTCAATGTATGGGCCATCGGTACCGAGAAGGTGGAACCCTGCTGATTCACCATCGAAATGGGTAAATCGAGGTGAATTGAGAAGTGAATGATTGGTGCTTCTTGGGACCTCACTTCTTGTCTTCTAGTATCTTCCACTCGACTAATGCTATCATGGAAGCCTGCTGACTACCTCCACAACTCTGCTTACAAATACATAAAAGAAGCAACTATGCTACGGGGAGCTTTGACCGAAATGGAATAGGTGAAGGACAAGAATGCATTTTAGCGAAATCATGAACGGAATATATCTACTCCAGTGGTATTTAGCCCAAAAAATGAGTGTCCCCACAATGCCTCTACCCTATGGTCAGAGGCAATAAAATAAAAATGCTTTGTAATTGGAGTTTGCAAACAGTTTCTGTTTCTTTGGCTGTATTTCAGTTCAAAAAATGCCAAATGTGCCCTACATCTGTCACAAAAGAAGGGGAAAAAGAAAAATTAAAAATTAAAAGAAGTTTCTTCAGCCAGCCAGTCACGTTATCACCGGTAGTCTGTAATTCTGAAGTGCCTCTAACAATCCTGGAAAGTTCCTGCTCACCTTACTGAATACCATACCCGCCGTCAGGGTCGGCAAAAATTTAACATTTTATAACACATGTAGGTTTTGCCCTTACCCCCTTTGTTATCCCATTTAAGTTAGTGCGTGTGGTACTAATTCCCAAAACTCACACTATTTATGTAAGATCTTCAAATTAGTGAGGATTGAACTTTTTACTAATTGGCTAAAATCTTCATATCACACTAATTTAACATCATAATGATATTTAGTATCACCTTCACTAATTTCCAACACGCACTACCCTCACTAAATGGGATAATCACTGTAGCTTTCAAATTCTCATAATATAAGAGAGCAGTGCGATAGAGTACCCTTTTGAAAATTGGATCAAAAAAAAAATCTCCATTGCTTTGAGTACTAAAGGAATGCCATATGTATTCCTTGAATTTCGAGACTGTGGTGTCATTGCCACGTAAACTTAATTTCTAATTGTAAATAGAGGGTGGTCCCATTGCAAAAGGGTGTTGCTCAAACTGCTCTATAATGCTAAGTTACGCTGGTAGCCTCCGCCCTCATGGAAAGCGGGCCTTAGGAGAATGATTTGATTACGACGACAACTTGGGAAGGGGCGGTGACAGCCGTTGGATGGAAGAGAAAACGGAGGGGGTCAACCGGACGGGAGGGGGGGGAGGGTATCAATAGTGGAGGTGGAGGTGGTCAGGTCAAGGGCGGTGGCTGTGATCGGGCGGAGATTTGAAACTGGCGGTGGAAAATTTGGGAATGCGGCGAGTCAGCAGCGAGCCTAGTGAAGTGGGCCGGGACATCCGGGCTACCCGGGACCCAAACACAAGTCACGGCAGCCGCGGACCATCGGAAGCAGACCCGGAAATGGGACCTGGCGCCCGCCCGCCCGCCTAGCTCGCTCGCTAACTCACTCACTCTCATCCATCCACCTCCAACCGACGGACGCGGCGAACGACCCTCATCCATCCATCAGGAGCGCCCAGGCAGGGGCAAAAGTAGGTGGACATCCATCCATCCTTGGGAATGGATGAACGGAGTCGGAACCGACAGCTCATCACTCGGGGCGAAACCTACCCTAGAATGATGGAAGTTGCCGTCCAGCTGGGTAGGCGATTGGGAGTCGGCTGGCACATCTTCCATGCTTTCCTTGGAACGGACGGCACCTGGTACATTTCCTATGGTCAAACATGGCAGCGTCCACCGCCAATCGTGATGCCTACCATGGCCATTGAGGCTCTGCCGCCCTCCCCCATGGCCCCATGCCTGGCTCACCTTCCCTTATAACTCTCTCTGGGGTTCCGTATTCTTCATTGCAACACCCACTACAGCCCAATTTGGCACCGACACTAAGTGTAAACAGCACTCCATCGCCATAGCCTGAAGCCGTTGCGAGAGCGCGAGCGAGCGAGTATTTGTTGAGAGTGGGATGCCTGGGATGGCACCTTCGTCATGGTGTCGGAACTTTGTGAAGTTGGAGCGGGATGATTCCACGGAGCGCAAGGGGATGGCGGTGCAGAGAATACGTAAGGATATGGAGGACAGGGATATTGACTTGAATGTGCCTTATGTGGAGGAGGAGCAAGAGTCGATGTCGGCATCCGGGTCGGCGTCGGCGTCCAGCACGTCGGCGGGCGGGATGGGGGATCATCATCATGTGAAGAGCGGGAGAGCCTCGTCCTCCGATGAGGTTCATTATCGTGGCAGCGAGGAAGCGACGTACCGTGGCGTGCGGCATCGGCCTGAGCTTAACAAATGGGTGACGGAAATTAGGCCCACGGCGCAGAAGCGGAAGATCTGGTTAGGGACTTACAAGACGCCCGAGGAGGCCGCGCGCGCGTACGATGTCGGCATCCACTACACCGGCAAGAAAATCCCGCTCAATTTCCCCGAGTCCATGCCTGACCTGCCCGAGTTGCCGCGGGGGACGTGGGAGGAGATTGCGCCGTTCGTCAAGAAACAGGCCGTCTCCGCTGCCAAACGCCACAGAGGGTTTTGACACACTTCCTCCTCTGCTGCGCTCTCCGGCGATTTGCTTTCCTTGATTTACTCTTAGATGACAATTCGTGTCTCGTCCGTGGATCCAACCCCACATACGGCACCGCTGAGGCGAAAGCGATTTTGGTGGCAACGGTATCAGCAAAGAAGACGAACGCCCTTCTCGCGTTTGTTGTCAGGCTCTTCTGTCTGTTTGTTTCCTCTCCACCAGGAATTTTGCCAAGAAACCGAACCACCCGGCATAACATAGAGTTTTGTATATAGATAGAAACAGACCATCATCATCGGAGTGCCTACATTTCAATCACCATTCTTTGGGATTTCTTTCTGGCTTCCAAGTTCCAGAATGTCCCTGACAGCAGCAACCATAGGGTTACTTAGCGATCATTGTTGCTAAGGCATCCTGGCGCAATGCGCACTGAGATTCGAAATAATAAAAACACTCGTTACCATGCATACATTGTGTCAGTTGAACGAGTCGTCATGGTCTCCAAATGGTTTCCTCATTATTTTTACTACTTGATTTTCCTCTACTTGATTGTTGTCTTTCTGCACTTTCGGAAGCTTCGAGATGCTTATCCATGCCGTGTGCGATATTTCTCGTTTTCTTTTTGCACAATCAGAGCTTATGCTGCATGGCATGAAAGGACTGTTTTCGCACAGATCGGACTTCAATTGTGCTTAGTTTTTTCCCCTTCAGTTGCAAACCGAAATTGGCAATCTTTCTTTTTTTGATTCAATTGTTTCCATCGAAAGGCAACATATTACAAATTGGGCATCTTTTAGATCGGTGATTTGGCACTGAGAGTTACATTCTGTTTAGGATGATCTCTAGTTTCTCTACCATCTTATTGTTATTATGCTATGATGGGCAAGGTGTAGTCGGAAGCTTCTAGCGGTAGGTGTGACGCATTCATGCTGACGTTGCTCATGATGTGGCGTTCTTTCTGAAAAAGCAGAGTCGGTGGCTTCCCCGACGCTCCAAACCGGATTTGCTAAGTTTGGTAAGAGCTCCATTCACGAAAGGTTCCTTTTCAGCTTCCGAGGTTTCTTTTTTCTTTTTTTAATACTACATCCAAAGGGACTATGATTGTAGGTTTGCCCTCTCTACTCTGAAATCTTGAGGATCTATAGATTTCCAGGGCTTTGCACAACTGCCGTGTGGAGGATCTTACAAAATCGTTACTTTTGAAATATTACCGTACATCGTGGTCAGTTTCAACATAAATTAATTATTGTTCGTCCAAAAGTGCCACATGTCATCTTGTGATTGGTTTATGGTGACGTGGACCTCTCAAAATATGATGTCGAAATTAGATTTCGACATGATATTGTCAGAATCTGATCCTCACATATGGTAGAGTCCATGTGAAACTGTCTTGACCATGTTTTTTGAAACGTAATTCCACATGACCTTGTCTTTATCCTAAATGCCTAGAGCCCTCTACAAATTCACAAAGATGCATTATAAAATGCAACTAAGAGGGATATTTTGAACTTGATGTATGAATAAAAGTTGTACATTATGAATTTTAAATTCCACAAATCTATGATTGCTATCACCAATGTTTGTATAAAATTTGAAACTCGAAATTCAATTTTTTTTGGTAATTTGATTCTTGATTTGATTACAAATAAGATATTGACAATCTATGGTTGAAATTTGTTGTGATGGGTTGAAACGTAATGCTCTAAGTGTACAGTAGTGATTTTTGGAGATTTTTTTGGTTGCTTAATTTTAGTAGTTGCCTTTTTCAAGAGCACATTTAGACTAAAATCTTGAAATATATTAATGAATCACTACAACATGTAATGAGACATAAAGAATTCACAAATCATCCCCTTTCTAATCGGTTCACATATGCATGAAGTTAACTTCACATAAAATCTAGAGTAAAAAATCCACTCTCCTAAAAGTGCATCACGAATGAGAAAACATGTACGTTGTTCAAAAAATGGACGCTCGTGCAATTAAGGGTTAATGATTATGACAATATTTAGCGACTTATGAATCAATGCTTACTCATAGTTTTACTCACACTACTGTAAGAACAATTTGAAAAATTCATAAATTATTCATATAACGATAGTGTCCAAATAATACATTTGTTAGTGCATCAAAGTTCTCTTGAAAAATAGGGATGCAATCTATTACAATAAAATAAAAAATGATTCATTCTAATGATAAGAATTACACTCATCAATCGAAATTCACAACAAAGGGATTTCTACCTTAGAATAATGTCTAAAACTACTAATAATTGTGTATTATGTGAATATGTTTTATTAAGTTTTAAACAAACTCTTTTTCATGAACTCTATGAAAAAGTGATGCAATTCTTCTTGAAATAATTAGACTATGTCATAAGGTGGGAATTATATAGAGTATTGTCCAAATAGTCAATGCATCCATTCACCAGTTGCTGGTGGTGCAAGGTTCGACAAGAATATTCCACTTGGATTTCATCATAACATAATTGTAGAAACATAACATAGCATAACATAACCATAGTGCCCTTGTATAAAATTAAAGTGCTTTTGTCTAATTATTAAGGAGTTGGTTTTGAATGTTTACAAATTATTATGGCTTTTATATCTCCTATAACCTCTAGTTGTGAGTAATTAAACTTAGTGCAGTTATTGTTTTAAGATCCACCGTCAAATTCAAGAATCAATATTTTATTTTTTAAAGAATCAAGTTTATTTTTTTTACTTTAAATTTTATCAATAGTTTAATTATATATAAGATGTATATTTTTGTAAAATAAAATAAAATAATTTAAGAAATATATTATAAGTAAAAGAATGAAATAATATATTTAAATAAGATAATGCAACTATATATATTTTTTCCATTCATATAAAATATATGCTTGATAGTTGTTTATATAGTTGTTATGAATTGGTTTTTGAGTCTTAGAAAAATTATAATTATAGCTATATATAGTATATAAAATGCATTCAAATGCACAATATAACAACAATGTCTTTAGATATGCACAATTAGACAAAAGAATAAAAGTATTGAACGATTGGTAGAAAAAATTCACAAACTTGGAGAGTTTTTTGCAATTGATGTTTACAAATTTTTACAACCTACATTTACATCTTGAATACAATTATCGCTAGAAAACCTATATCCTACTACAATTCCAATAGAATATGGAAGAATTGCATATACACCATTTTTCTATTTAGGTACTACTAAAAATTATTGCCTAGGTATCACCACATAAAAATAAAGGTGATAGTAACATGGGATTCATTAATTCTACACTTCCTAATAATATCTTAAAATTAATGAGTCCCATATTACTATCACCTTTATTTTTAGTAGGAAGGCAGGGTCGGCACTTTCATGTCGAATAATTAATTAAAGTTTGAAAAGTAGGGGTCGGCACTTTCAAAAATAATTATTAAAAATTCGGCTATTAATAACTAACATTGAATTTTACTAGCGGCTACACGTTTTCCTTTGTTTTTTGTCTACAATTTTTGTTGACTCTGCCTTCCTACTACGGTAATACCTAAACAGGAAAATGGTGTATTTGAAATCTTCCATATATTCTTGAAATTGTAGTAGGATATATGTTTTTTAGCAATTGTATCCAAGATGTAAACGTAGGTTGTAAAAATTTGTAAACATCTCTTCAAGTTTGTGAATTTCTTCAACCAATGGTTTTATATTATTATTATTTTTGTCTAAATGTGCATACCTATTGACACCGTTGTTATATTGTGTATTTTGATGCATTTCATATAATATAGTATATATAGCTAGAATTATAAAATTTCTAGGACTTATTTTTAAAGAAAATTTCAAAACAATTACATAAACAACTATCAAGTATATATTTTATATGAATGGATAAAAAATATATTGCTATAATTATGTTATGAAAAAGTTATGATGAATTTTATGTGGGATTTTCTTGCTGAACCTTACGCACCGGCTTTTTAGGCAATATTCCATGATCCTACACTTTCTAATAATATTCAAATGAATTTTTTAAGAACCTTTCACATTGCTTTTTAACCCCTCAAGGCCCAAGGGGACATATTGTGTCCTCTTACTTGTTCATTAGGTCATTTTTAAAACTCATTTTGTTCAAAAACTACATAAGATATATATAAAAAAGCATATTGCAATGTTAATATTGATGTGGGAAATCTTGAAGTACAAATCATATTTTCACTTAAGTTTGTTGTACAAGAGATAATTGCAGTCAAAGTTTAGTTTCTTCAAATAGTACAAAATATCATGGGGCCTTGAGGGGTTAATTATTTGCCTTGAGGGATTAACCCTTTAGCGCGCCGACGTCCAGAATCTAGACGCCGGATGAATTTGAGCAGCTCGATTTCTGTAGGTACCGGATGTTTTTCATCCATTTTTTTTTTTCATTCTTGTGCTAGTTGAATACCATTTGTACGGTATGGATCTTCCAAATAAGATAATGTGAATTTTTGAAAAATTACAAAAGTGATTAATGTCAAGTTTCAATCTTAGTTCAAAAAGAAAGACCTTAAATATGATTTTCCATAGTAAGTAGAATCAAATAATGGAAACCATACCATCTTGTAGTGCATGTCATTCTAATTTCATTACAATATTTTTAAATTTTTTTGTGTTAATTTTGGATTTTTAATTGAATTTCAAGAGAAAACCTTGCAAAATTACTTTAAAAATATAAATAATAAATATGATGAATCCAACCGTAGCGATGTTATCTACACATTGACATTTGCAACTTTGTTTTGTACATCAACTCCATTTCCGTTTTTCATCAACCATTTTATAACAAATCTTTGAAAACAGTGTTGAATCGGGACGTTAAAGGGTTAATATTACTTATGCATTTTTTCCTCCTTTTTTAATGACACCATCTCTTTTCAAAACCAAAAGAAATTGATTTTCTCCAAAGAATATTGAGGTCAACGTGAATTAAGTTTAGATAAGATGTGAAGGCTGGCATGCGCGCGTGTGACGTGGACATGAGCTACGGGCAATAGGGGGTCACAGACAAATCGACCACCGGACACAGGCGGTCGTCGTTCACGCAGAGCGGTGGACGCCTCTTCCCCCCGAGCTACTGCTCTTGCGACGATGCTTCCCCTTGTGTCCTCCTTTTCAATCATCGATGCCGGGCTCGCATCCCTGCTCTTGCTCCCGTGCTTTCCACCATCGCCATTGTCGCTGCTCCAGTGCTACATTCATTCCGGCAAGTAAGTCAACCTCTTCGTCACAATTCTGCCATTTTTTTCCGCTTGAAATTTCGTCGGTAGGTGCATTTTTAAGGGATCCGCCTGTTTTGCGTATTCATGCTCGTAAATCGATTCAGAAAGAACTTCCGTTGCCGTACCTCTCGTAGTTCGTGTTCGTGCTATTTTGCTTCGGCCAAATTGCTTCGTTAGGGCTTACGGAGATTCCTTTTTTTGGTGCCCCGAGGTTAGGTTTTGGTCATACTTGTCGGTTTACTGCTCAGAATCGGGTTTATGTTGCCTCGTTGTAGGAATGGTGGTTTTTGAAATTTGTTCGCCTCTTTCTTGGTTTCACATAATTCGATTTTGCGTTGAAATGGCGTGTGTTTTGTCACTTGGAAGCGTTGGAAAGTGTTGATGTCACTTGACAGCTTTTTTAGGTCTTGTTAGATTTGAATATTACAATGTGTTCTTACGATCTCTATTTGGTGTGGTGCTGTTATTACGAGTTGTGAGCTTTATCCATGAATTGTTAGCTGAGTGGATGTTGTGGAATTTTCTAGGTTAAGAAAATGCAGTATGATGTTAAGTAATCTAATTGCAGCTGACCTTTGAGTTTCATATGTGAGGTCAGTGGTATTTGTCGGAGAGCGTAGACATTTTGACGACTGTCGTATTGGATTTTTAAGATATTACTTGCTTTTGAATGGAAAGCCGTGATTATTGCAGATATTTGATTTATGGTGGCCATTGGCGGGATATTAATAAGTGTCGAGTGAGCTGGTGCATGAGGATACTTGCAGTGGAGTGAGAAGCTTGGTCATGGGGGCAAGTGTAAGTAAGATCTCTGAGGCTTTGACAGCGGGCAGCGGTTGATGACGAGACAAAACTCCGACGGAGAGCGAGCAAGCCTAGGGCGGAGAATATGCCCTCAAAGAATGTATTAGAATCTGTAGACACGGAGCGTGTGGGAGCCTCTGCGGCCCGGAGGCGGGGGTTTCAGCGGGATGAGATTGGGCGGAACCGTGGTGTGAACAGGGCGCGCGTCATTGCTCTCACATTGTGGGTGACGATTGTATGCGTGTTATTGGGGGTGGCCACTGGCTACCGGCCGCTCAAGGAAAAGGTGCCCAGCTTCGAAGAATCGCTATGGCACGAGGTGTGAATTACTTTATGAATCCTTTAATTTGTATCACTTGTTATGAACGTTTGCGATTCAGCAAAGTGGAGTGTCTAATTTTCATTTAACTTTCTCATTATCAGAGTTGGGAGCTCCAAATCAGAGGTGTACCTGTACTTGTTGTTTGCAAAGGGTTGTAAGAGGAAGATAGGTTTATATATTGTGAACTCATTTTGTGGATATAATCCACATTTACATATTTAATTTCAAGTCTTCTGAGTGTTTGGAAGGCACAATATAGATCTGTATAATCTATATTACGTACAGAAACGCTCAATGTAACGTGTGCCCTAAATTATTCGTTACAAGAGACTAATCTGGTTTTCTGTTTGGAAATGCAGCGTCTTTTTGCAGAAGGAAGTGGGGGACAGTTGGGGCCGTATTCGATGTTGAACATCTCCGGGACCTACAAAGGTAAAATGAATGACTTCACGAAGGCTAGAACAAAATTTAACGGGAGAGTAGTAGAAAGGCGGGCCGTAGTGTATTTATAAAAACCAAAGGCCGCTCTGGCGTTTTCACAAATTCTACTCGCTCCGCTCCTTTTTGTGATTTATGAGAGGCCGCCTTTCTACTAACTACCCAGTTTAACAGTGTATTTGTGCTGGCATTACCTAAAATTGCCTCTTGTATTAAATGCTGCCTGCCTATGATTTTCAAATATTTAGTTATTTAAATGTGAGTGAATGTTGCGTCTGATTTGTTCATAAGATTTCTAGCTGAACCTTACATTTTCTAATTTCTGGGTTTAGTTCCTTGTAGGTCGGGCTCAGTTTCTGTTTTACTTTTGTGGGAGTGTGGAGGAGACATATGTTAACCTCTTTTCTGTACTCGTGCTATTCTAGGGACATGGTCACTGCGCAGTGGCAACTTTTCAACCAAATTTCCACTTGTTTTTCAAAAAACAAGTGGAAATGTGGTCTTTGAGCTTACGAGCTCAAAGACAGACATTCGAGGTGTACACTATGTACAGGTAAGCAAGTTCAGCCCATTCCGCCACGGTCATAAAGCATCACAGGCTTGCCCGTCTGCATGTAATGGCCTGTTCTTGATCTTTGTGCATTTATTTATTTATTTATTTATCATCTTTTGATGTATTACAGTTGTTCTGATTCTGAAAGTTTGGTGTAATTCTGTTTGGGTTTTAGGGAGAAGTAGTGCTACGCGATGGTGTGTATATAAGCGACGGTGACTTGCAAATGAAAATGGAAGGCGTGTATGTGTGGCCCTTCCGCCAACTTCGGATGGTTTTGAGCAGGTTTGTTCATTGGATACGAACGGCTGGATACCTGAAAATATTCGTGTGTGATGTTGATGAGTGCATTTACGTTGTAGTGTTCAATGTTTCTGGGCGTATCATTGAAATATTTGTAAGTCCGACAGATTCAGGAGGTTCAACGCTTTGGCTGACATGTTCTGTAGATATATGTAAATCTTTGTACATTCTGTAAGTATGAGTTTGTTGGTTACATAAACGTGGCTGTTCTCTCGGTGGCAATTATGTCTTATATCAATAATGTGTTGTCAATCAGTGCGTTGGACAGTGAGATGAATCGGGGTGAAGATTTCATCCAATCAAGTCCTTACCACCTGGTAAGAATCTTATTCTGTTTGCTTTATCCGTTATTAATACCTGTTCTTGCTGGTCGATTTCTGAATTCAGAAATTAATGTGTTCTGTTGTGCATCATAGATAGTGCTTGAGGTCCCGCTCTGGGATGAAGATTTGGAAACTTGATGCCTGGGCTGAAGGGTAAGCGGCTAGGTTTCTTGTTAGTGGGAGGAACAGGTACTGACAGCGCTAGAGGCATTTGTGGGGTTTGTGGTCTTGTTGATGAATTGCAGCTCAGCATGTTCTCATCGCAGGTGGCACAAGACTCTCATCGGGATTATGATCGGCGCAAAAGGAAGACTTGTACGTCTCTTGATTATTTTGCATTTGTTTGGAGACTGTTTGGTTAAGGATTGTAGCATAACTTGTCTATCTCAGGACTTTTGTCATATCAATTTGTCTCTAAATATAACAATGAGATGAAGTGTTGCCGAATGATTGTACTGTCCATCTTACACTTTTATTGGACTAATCTTTTGGGCCGCATGCAGCAAATATTATGGAGATGGGAAAGGTGTGTAAGATTCAACTGGTTACTCAAGTATCTACCAGTATTCCCGATTACAAAAGTGAGTTGCCAAAGTCTTTACCAGTCATTTTCTTCAACTTCTAGTTTAGCTCAAGAATCTGAACTCATGCCTTTTAACGTGATTTTACAAGTGACCTCGATAATTGGTCAGAAGCTGTGCCTCAGCAGGACATACTTTCTCAAGCTCTTTGTAGGCCGTATACAAAGCATAGTCGGTTCTGCATTTGACTTCAGTTGACTGGGGTTTGAGCTTATATCCTAGTTTCTCAGCTACAAGTGAAATATAAGAGAGTATTAGTTGGTGAGTAGGGAGGCTCTCCTGGATCTGTAATGTAGTGAATGTTAGCTGCAAAAATATATGTATTATGTAGACTGATGATGGGGCTTTTGCAGATGGTGAACATGAACGCCAGGTTTGTGAAATGCAAGGGTTGGTGGAAGGTCCCAGTATGGATGACGACCAAGGCGAATGTTTCTCTCCGATTGTTGTTAATGCCACGTCAGTGAATGTGGAGTTGTATTATAATAAAGCTGTCAACTACACGTTGATGGTTACTTTTGTATCCTTTTCATCTTCTTTGAATACCTAGCAGTACATTTTTTTGTGAAGCATTTTCATTTGTATTCCCTGCAGCTATTACCATGGTACCAAGTTGTTAGAGGATTGTCGAATTAAAGAACAACTTTCTGACATGATCATAGAAAATGTTTTATTCAACCCTTCGTTAAATCCTGGTTAGTGCAGCGCAACCATATTTGGGTCATCAAGCCATGATTTGGTGTCCTATAGTGCAGGTCATTGCTATGCTTTGCCGGCGTACAAATTGCCTCTGCTATCCTGTGTGTGGTCATAAGTTAGGTCTAATTGAAATCTAGTTTTCGGAAGTTTTGCTGTCTGGGAATTAAGTCGACCCACACATTGGAGATACTAGCACATAGTATAGGTCAGCTTCATTTGCCTATTTAGTGTATTCATCTCTCAATCTTCTCACTGCTAATGCACATTAGGGGAAACATTCAAAAGAGCTCTCTTTGACGGCACTTCTCCAGATTTCTTTTCTGCAGGTTCTTTTCTTGATACGTCAAATGGAGCACAGCAACACACAATCGGTACCTTTCGCTGCTTGTATCTCACTCAAGGCCTGCATTGTTATTTAACTAGAGTAGTTAAATAAGATTATATAGCAAGTCAAGTAATTATATATTGTTTGACACTACGTGATTGCAGTATCTAAAGTGCTTGTCATTTGAATGGTTTAGGGCGCTGCAAAGGTATCATTACTGATGATAGGGCAGCAAGCCATCATGGATGCGTACCTGTGCCTCTTGCACCTCACAGCCGGCATCCTTGTGGGTATAAATCCTAGGCACATACTCTTCTTATCCCCGTTTATTACGAGTGATCTCTCTGGGTAGTTTCAGAGCAGGGATCTTGATTTGTATCATGTAAATTCCATTTCTTTTGGGTTGTCTTGTTAATATTTCAATGAAGATTTAGTTTCTGTCGGTGTGGGATAGTAGTTGATAGGGCCATAGGGTTTTTGAGCATCACTTTTAGACACTTTGGGCTTAAACAGTACCTGCCTGTAGGTCGGGGCTCATATACTATAGCAGCTTGGAAGCGCAGGGAAGAGATCAATCAAGAAGGTGATGCCTTGTAGTTATAGTGCCTCTGCTTTTCTTTACATGTAACATGAATGACTGTGTGCCATTGTACATGGAAGTATCTTGTGCTTAACTCTTCCAGATTTCAAGCAAAGTCTGTTCTGAGGAAATCATAGGCTGACACTGCGTGCAATTTTTGTTGACATCATTTTCAGAGTCCCTGTTCAACGCATTTGCAACTGCTGCATTTTTCAAGTTTGTGATATTCTCAATCTTTGAGATGCGATACTTGCTTGCTATCTGGAAATCGAGAAGACCCATCAGCTCAGGAGAAGGATGGGAAACTATGCGTCGCGAGCTCTCAGTTCTCTATTCCCGTTTCTGTAAGCTTCTGTATACATTTCCACCTCCCGTTCATGTCAGTCATCATTTCATTAGTCACTCATAGAATTCAGAGAGTACTAGCAGTCTTCAGATTAAGTTTACTAAGGTCTACTTGTGGTCGCTACTGTTAGACCGTGTTTGATGTGTTTGTTTTTGTTTATGTTCTATGTATACCAGTATTTTTCTTGAGCAGCATGATGCCTTCCCGTGACTGTGTAATTGATACAATAGATCAATGAGCACTTGTGACTTTAGATCCTTGTTCAGAGATCCAAATCATGTATGTAGCTTGAAAGTATCAGCATAAGAAGAGGAAGTTGTAGTTTTTTTCAAAGATTTTGCTTTCCATCGTACATATCCAAGATGCTTGGTACTAATGGAAGAACATTATGGGTGCAGATGGATTTCTGCTGGGCGGCATATTGATTATGTATGAGCTTCACAACATGCTTCGCTACATCCTTCTGTACTTTTACTCCTTTTGGATTCCCCAAATTGTGGCCAATGTGGTGCGTGATTCGCGAAAACCTCTTCACCCGCACTATATTGTGGGTATCACGGTGACGCGCCTTGCTATCCCTCTGTATGCTTTTGGGTGTCCAAATAACTTCATGCGCATCGAAACCAACCTTGGGTGGTGTCTTGGCCTTACCACATTCTTGGGCGCTCAGGCAGCCATACTTCTCCTGCAGCACTATTGCGGAGCCCGATGTTTTATTCCACGTCAGGTATGAATTTACAGTGTACAGTGAGTTTATATGCATACGGATACTTTGGCGCTCAAATAAACACTGGATTTGGGCACGGTGATTGGTTCAAGTCACTTTACTTTTTTTTGCACACATTTGCAATGATTCAAATATTGGATGGTTGTTTGTGTGCAGCTACTCCCTGAGAAGTACAGCTACTTCAGGAGAGTGGACCGTGCTAATGAGCAGCTGGAAGCTGGGGAGGAAGCTGTGCCTATCGACTGTGTAATTTGCATGGCTGCTATTGATGTGTCGCAACAGTGTAATGAGTGCATGGTGAGTAACCTCTCAGTTGAAAACAAATTATGTTCTCTGGCAAGAATCTGAATTGTAGGAAATTAATGATCAGAGCACAAATTTATGTCAACAAGGTTGAAGCAGCTGGAACAATATCTAAACCAACTGTAGTTAACACCTCCACTGGTTTCTATGCAATTGAGTACAGCGTGGTCTTTGTCTAGGTTATGTTTACATATGCAAACCACTCGCACTGGAGATATGTCCGAGTCTGGATTGGTAACTATGTGTTTGTTATAACCATTGGCAGGTAACTCCATGCGACCATTTTTTTCATACTGGTTGTTTACAAAGATGGATGGACATCAAAATGGAATGTCCAACATGCCGACGGCTGCTTCCTCCTATGTAGCTATAGTTAGGATGTAGTCTGTAGACTACTTTGGTTTGCCTCACCATAGAAGCTGTGGCGGATGGAGTGTTGCAATAATTCAGATCGTTGTGAATGCTTTTATCTTACATTCTTTTCACCCATTGAGTTCCCTGTTAGGTGTTGCAATGGCATTGCATGTTTGCCTAAAGCATGGGAGGATTGAGAGTTGGACTTGTTTGCTTGGCTGCTTGGCTACCTTCCAGACAACCATGACAGAACTGACATTCTGTTAATTACGGAAGGGTAACATAATCTTGTATTGTAATCTGGAAAGTAGGTGTATTTCTTTAGTTGGTCTCGTGTCCCAAAAGTTTCCGTTAGTTATTTATTAAGAACTTAAGCATGTATCATTCTGTCAGCTCTCCGTTGCTGGATACTCGGAGCAGTTGAGTCAACTTTGTGAATTTCTCCACGCTTGTCCCATGCTTGGCGTGAATGATGCGTGCTTGCTCCTTGTATGACTGGTCGCTCATAGTAGGCTCTTACTCTTTCAAGGCTGAGAAACGATTTGGACTTGATGTGTGCAACATTGGGATTTCTTAGCAGTCACCAAATCAAGCCAAGTCAGGCCAAATCACATTGTCGTAAGGAAGACGTTTGGCTCACTATGCATATTGGTCAAACTGTCGTTGGATCTAAGGGCCCGTTCACACTACGGCTATCGAAGTCAAGAGACTGGGAGTTCACGGCCAATTCATGTTGAGATTCCAAGGGCTGGGCTATAAACATATACTAAAATATAGGAATTGGTGCCTCTAACCACCAGTGTCATAGTGTGAAGCTTCACCTTAGTGTCAAAATGGTCAAAGTGTTGCTATGTAGGCATTTTAGAAGGGTACAACTTTTGAACTTTGGCCTTTGGTGTGAAGGATCAAGAGGCCAAGTTTTAGCTTTCTTGCAATATGATTGGTAAAATTCGATGGCCTCTCGACCTTCAACCACAATGTGAATTACCTCCAAAACAAAGCAACTACATATTGTGACTCCTAGGACATTGCTTTTATGCAAATTTTTTAATTTGAAAGGCTTTTCAGAGTTTGTCTTCTCTGAAATTTAGCAAACGCAGGTGCGTTCCTCCTAGATGCATTGCGGCATCTCACTTGTATGCAGTAGTCTTAAAAAATGAATTTTACAAAAGCAATATGGTAGGAGGAAGATTGAGAATGCAGATGGACCGCATCTTTCTGCTATAAATCTTTGGTGTGAATGAGCCATGAGACTTGTGAACACTTCTAAGGTAGACTTGCCAATGACTGCACATGCAATACTCAAATCTTTCCACATGACAATGCAAAAGCTTACAGCATCTCAAATTTTTGAAAAATTGTGGAATGTCAAGTTGGGATTCACCTTAAAAAAATCACACTCAAGTGTGTTTTATACAACAACTTTTATTGCACGCCAAACACATTATATATGATTTTGAATGGAAATTTTCTTGGAGCCCTTCACCACACGACGTGCGGTGATTGGGTGGTACCTTACATTTCTATTGGAATTGTGCGATGAAACTACATGGTCATTGGCATGTCTACTATGATTGAAACTGTGTGGTCACTAGAATTGTGTGGTCATTGGCATGTCTACTATAGGTTCTGAAAGATATGTTGGCTCGTTGTTATCCACGCGAAATGGCAAGACGTCATCATCGTCAAATTGTAGTGGGACGTTGGAACAGTCGGACGGAGAGTAAACTCAAGTTCAGATCAATCTCATGGCCATTTGGAAACGAGACAATTGCAACCCAGACAACTAAACCATTTACTTTGACAGATTCTAGACATATACACTGTCTCTAATTAATGAAAAAAAACTTACCGATGTTGTAAATCTCTATCAAGAAGTAAATGTTGTAACATCAGAGTACAATGAAATGCATATTAAATTAGCCATCATTGCAGCAAATGGGGGCTAGAGCTATGGCTTAAACCCCTACATCCGTGCAATATGGGAGAGTTTCAATGTATAATGGCATTTTTTAAGCGTTTTCTAGGGAAGCTTGAAATAACATCTTTATGTTATATAAAGCATAATAATGCAAAGAGTTTGACGTTCACAATTATGTCACTATTTCATTGGCTACTTAGAAGAAGTTAGACTAATGCATAATACTTGTTCTCATTATGATCCTCTGAATCAACTAAAAGTAGACATACTTAATTGAATATTTGAACAATGTTGCATTATCTATTATATGTATTACAAATTTTGCACGTGAAGACTTGTTGGCCGGTTATAACCTATAATCTTTATGCTCAAGGCTGTGCTCTTTGACTAGCACTCAAAATTACATTGGACAACTTTCATAGCCTATGTCCTATAATTGTCTATTTAGCCCATAGGGGTATTCATACTACATGAATTCCAGCGTTGGACGTTTGCCTCAATGATAGGCATGTCTAACGGGAGGAACCCTAAAACATGCAAGCTATGGATTCCCTTCCACTGTAAGAAAATTCCCTTCCACTGAAAGCATCACTGGAACTTCACAAGATCATGCGAAAGGCACTGCTACAGGACCCGAGTCAAAATCACGCAAAAGGCACAAGTGCTCTCATTGGCCCCACGGTCTTTGCTAAAATTCCAAATTTTAAAACCATTCCAGAAAACAAGTCGCCGAAATCTTATCGAGAAGGTCTACCACCTTCTGAATGACATTTCAACATTGAAAACTCACTATTTCCACTTGTTGTGCCACTTAGAACTAGCAAAGAATCAAGTGACTCTTCCAGTGCTGTCATTGCCATCTATGAATACCAGTTTTTTTTTTTGCTAATTTAAACTAAATTGCTACATAACATTTGAGCTAATTAATTGATAAAACGTTTTTTGGGATAAGAAAAAATATTAACTAGATATCTCTCATAGATTCAATATGCGTAGCCTCTTTCAACCTAGGTATCACCCTGGTAGCACCTAGTTAGCAAATGCGTATTACACATGATATTACATATACAAATATGTATACATATACATGTATAGATGTATATATACATATACATCTACATATACATCTATATATAAGTAGTAGTCGAGTTAGTCTATAAACTATCCTAAAGTAGGATGAGAGAGAGCTTTTATTCACTTTCACATACTCTTGCTTGAGGAACTTGACAAAAAGCCATTTGCAAACACGAGGAGATTTAGGAATATTCTCAGTTGGGTGTTAGAGCAAGTATTCATTAGAAAAATTATGGGGTTTTCAAAGGGTCATGAGAGCAACCAACACCCTCATATAAAGAAATGAATATAAAAACAAATTCTTGGAAAAAATATTTAAAAAAATACATATATTGAAAAAACCATTATTAATTTTATGCTTAATTTTTTTAATTATAAAAACATAAAAAATAGTAAATCCAAATTTGATGTGGCAAAATCTTGGCCGTCAGATATTATCTTTAAAATTTTCAAAAAGTTTATTTTTGAATTTCTTTTAATAAATTATGCCATGGCATCTTGACCAAATCCGTAGCCCTTAGGAGGCCTCAAAACATTTGTAGTGTGCTCTAGATTTTGTTTGAGCAAGGAAATGGCTTGTGCTATTCAGAGAGATATGGAGCCTCAACAAAGCCCCCACTTCAAATAACCTTAAGATACTTGGCCATCGTTAATCAAATAAATAATTTGAACAAACCAAAAACTATTTTGTGCGATCTAGGTAGTAGAACTGTTCATTCCAACTAGTGTTGGAAAATTTCTACCACTGTTGGAAAGTTTTTTAATCAGCAAATGCCAAATATTAGGAATATTCTTCAAGATACTCTTTTCATGCTTAGAGGCTCAAGCATAGTATCATATACTATGTCCGTCAACACAAAAATTTGAGCAATGGAACCATCTTCATGTGAAAAATTTGTGTTATATATTATAGATAATCTGAAATTGTGTTGTTCAGTTAATCCTGAAAGGCTCAAGGGATATTGAACAAAACCAAGAAGTAAGATGAAGAACTTCAATCTTCAAAGAGGGCTGGCGTGAAGAACATGTTTTTTTGTTCCACCACTAGCTTTATGTCCACATGATATAGGCCAAAGGTAGCTATAGATCTACTCTTAACTAAGAAGTATTATAAAATGTGACTTCTATAACTTTGATGAAATTAATTCCCACAAAGAAATTGCAAAATATGATGTTTGAAAATTTTACATACGATCAGGTTTCCAAAAACAATTTTAGATTTACACTTGATGAATCTTGAAACAACTAGATGACATGAAACACTTTAATTTAAGTTCAAATTTTCAATTGAATAAATTGATTTTCATGTATTTGTGCTTTGTGAGAGAAATTGCCAAAAATCAGCATTTGCAGGCATTGTAGTACAATATAAATAACATTTTTAATCATTCAAGTTAATCATTTCAAAAAAAACATATCTAGATGTACTTCATATAAAAATTTAGTTCTAGAAATCCAAAATGACGCCATTAGATATTTTAAACAAATGTTTTGAATTTCTTTAAGCAGCTAGGGCATATTTTGGTTTTTGTACAAACAGTCTCTTCTAAAATTTTAAACCTCTTCAATTTTTACGTGAATTTGTTTTATGTACTGCATGAGTATAGGAAAACAAAACCACATCCAACCAATTCACTCTTTTTATTTTTCTTTAAAGAAGGATTCATTTAAAATTGCCATAGGGGCTAATTTCAGAGTTCAAAAGGCTTTTTGGCACACATATCTGATCAATGGCCTTCTCTAAACATGCGCGACTCAACTTAGCACTAGTCAAACTAGTGCACAAGGCTCTTAGTATAAATTAGGATTAGTACGTAATTCCGTATAGATACGAGATTCCAGTTGAACATCCGACAAATTGCCAATTGCTTAAAATTTAACTTGAATATTTAATATGGTAATGTATTATAAGTTGTTGGAATTAACTTACTCATAAGGAAAATTAAGGTACTTATGAGGGAAGTGATAGAACAAGCATCTATGACTAAGGTACTCCTAAGGTAACTAAGTTACTTATGAGCAAACTAATGAACCAAAAGTATATGTCTCCTAGTTAGTTAAAACACTAAAGAAGTAGTCGAGTTACTCTATACATATTTTAAGTATTTAGACATACAATACTAGGACTATAAGTTTGGCTTGGTGGATGAAGAAGATCATATTGTCTCATTGACAAGATCTCACTTCTATAGTTGGGTGGCGAATCACACCATAAACATTATCTACATTTTGTTGAACATTTAACAAATTGCCAATTCGTTGAAATCAAAATTATTCATTAAATATAATAATGGACTATTTCCGTACAAATAATCATACGTATTGTAGGATACATCAAATTCCATGTGACTGACTAACGCAGGGATGCTCAAGATCTCATCATCGATCAACGACTAGCTAGCTACGTACAAATTGCAAATTAACTGCTGCATGCTAGTTGAAATCATGTTCTATGTCTCCTTGTCTACGGCTCCTTCTAGGCAACCGCGAGCTAATTGATTGATCTAATAGCTCATGCAAGCTCCTTGCAACCTCTTCGTCACCCATTTGATTTATCCTTTCAATGTGCGGCAGCGACTCCATTGCTTGATTCTCTTGAACCTCTAGATTTGAGGCAAAGTTCCTTTGTCGCATTTCGCGCACACCCGGGTACGTTGGGTTTCCCTGGAGTTCAAAAATCCGGTGGTCATTATCCACAACTTGACGTCTCAAGTCAACGTTCATGTGCTCCAAATCGCTCTTCTCACGTTCCAAATTGGCCCGCTCTATCTCCAATTCGTACACGTGGGTGAGAAGTGCATCAACCTTCAATTTGTCGACCATTTGTGGATTGCTCGGGCGCGGGGGGATGGTCGTGTCTGAAGCTGGAAGGCTCTCAGCTGCGCTACCCTCGTTGCCGTTGCCATTGCTTGGGCCTGCCCAGGCTCCACCGCCGTAAAGTGGAATGATGTTGCGGTCTATCCTCAATTCATGTCTGCAAACTGGGCAGCATGGTATAGTTCTATCCCGGAGCCATTTGTACACGCATGGCCAGCAGAAGACGTGGCCACACGACCCTGCAACTGGATCCGTCAGAGGGTCGAAGCAGATGTGGCACTCCAATACATCCTTTCGTTTCAGACAAGATAGGTCTAATTTGTCATCGCAGATGGCGGAGGTCGTGGATAAGGGAGGATTGATTGGATCCATAATTCTCGCCGTTACTAGTACTAGCCTCAACTTAGTCTTGATACTGCTCTTTACTTTGGCACTTCCACGCCTTGCTAGATGCTACTCATAGTACAAATATCGGAAACAATCCACATTCAATGGTACGAAAATACTCCCAGTTGGCACTTACAGATTGACGCTAGCTCTTATCACAAGTCTGTAAGCTCACAAAGGTTGTGATTGTGGTATGAGGGCCGTGCCCTTGTTGGCTTATATAGCCTTGATGTTGGAGCCTCGGTGGTGAGATTCACCCCAAGTCGTTAGCCTTGGGACTTGGGACTCAAGACTTTGTGGGATTCTTTCTAATTGATCTCTCACATCAAGCCTCGGGAGCAAGTATAATAGTTAGGTCTTGGTGGGTCGTCCAAGCCGGCCTCGGTAGACTATGCGGGTACTGATCGATGAGTAAGTCCATTGTAAAAGTAAATCAATGAAGTCTCGGTGCTTGGTTATGGATTTTGCGGGGGCAACATTGGTCTTCTGGTGTGTGGGAACTATGTGTGGAACATGCCACATATTAGGGGTTTGTTCCTAGTAGTGTATCCCACCGTGGGGTTTGAACATTGATCAATTCCCGAGAGTGCAACGTACTAAATGCATACAAGTATATGTGAGTGCATTGAAGGGGTATTAGTTTGAACATTGTTGTATTACGTATACATACAAATATACAATAAACACATTTAGAGTTAAAAATATTGACATATATTTACATTAAATATATGGAATAGATCTGTATACAAAGGATTTTAGACATAAAACCCTCATATACATGGGATATCTAGAGGGGATCATGAATGCATGTGATTCCCAGACATAATAATGTAGAGTGCACCATTGATATTTTGCGATAATGAACATTGTGCATGTTATCAAAAATTCAGAGCACACATCCTAATTTGGTAGAGACCACGAGCAAAAAGCAATCATGAACTTTACTCAATCTAAAGAATCCAAAAACACTTTGAAACATTTGATAAATGTTTGCCAAAAACCACCCGAAACAACCTAGAAATTTGAGGTATTTTGATGTTTGAATTATCACTTGAATTAGGCGTCCTAAAATTTTGGCCGGTAAATTCCATTAAAATGGCGTCTTTCAAAGTGCCGAATTTGAGACAAAAAGCTAGATTACAAACCAGCATGATGAAGCTGATGATGATTTGCAGGTGCTAATATCTTGACATTTTGACATTTTAACAAATTTGAAGTTAATACATCAATGTTATCCTGCAGTTGAATGGTGGTAATTATTCTCTAAACATGCGTGACTTGATTCAGAAAACCAAAATTGTAACAGTCAAGACAACTGTGCACAAGGCTCTTAGTATAAATTAGAAGTAGTACATAATTATGTATAGATATAAGATTCCAATCGGGCATCTACCAAAGTGCCAATTGCTTGAAATTTACCTTGTTTATTTAATATAATGATGTAGTTTTTGTTGGAATAAAGTTACTTATATGGTAATTAAGTTACTTATAATATGAAGGAAGCAATAAACTTAAAGTCTATGACTAAGTTACTCATATGGTAATTAAGTCACTTATGAGCAAACTAATAGACCTAGAGTCTATGACTCCTAATTAGTTAAAGCACCAAAGTAAAAAATAGTTTAGTTAGTCTGTACATATTTTAAGTATTTAAACACACAATATTATGACTATAAATGTGGATTGGTGGGTGAAGGAGGTCACATTGTTTAATTGATAAGATCTCATTTCTATGGTTAACCCCTAAAATTCTGAGCGACCATATTCTGGTCGTTCCACTTTTTGGCAGCCTACTAGGACCTCATACTTTTAAAAATTTCAATGAAAATTTCAGTGTGGCTTCCAAAAACTACACTCTACATGTCGCACTTCGTTTCATGTAATCATATCATTCTGATAAGTATTGCAAAAGTTATAAGCATTTTAAGTTTTTGAAGCCAGATCGGGCATCAAGATTTTTTAATTTTTTTTACTCTTTTTCAAAATTTCTTTTTTGATTCATGATTGGTTGATCTTTATCTACAAATGAAGCTTTAAATCTACCCATTTTGAGCAATGGATAAAAGTTATGAGGAGATCTGTTTTTTGGATAGTTTGGACAAAAGAATCTTTTAAGCTCATTTCT
This sequence comes from Pohlia nutans, assembly GCA_022496805.1. Lineage (NCBI taxonomy): Eukaryota > Viridiplantae > Streptophyta > Bryopsida > Bryales > Mniaceae > Pohlia > Pohlia nutans. The sequence goes on from CM040090.1 coordinate 6,114,900, forward strand.
AAACTCAATTTTCAATATTTCTTAATGAAATAAAAGGCACTAGGTGAAGATTTCCAAATACAAAATTCTCAGCGTTAGGATTGACATTTTACAATTCTATGTCAAACTTATTAACGATTTTCTTTTTCCTTTCACTTTGTACCCACTTCTAGTAATTGTTTTATGAAAAAATTAATATGAGCTTTTTTCTTACAAGATTTTATATTTGAAGACTTAACTCAATTGTTAACATGGCCTTGCCATTCGATAAATTTCTAACCCATTCAAAAAAAAGATATTAATTTCTAAAGTTCAAATTTGTCACCGGATTGAACCCCAAAAAATCTTCCTTTGCAACTTTGATCCTTATAATCTAAGAATCTAATGGTCATTTTGCTCTCAAATTTTGTGCTCACATGAAAATTCAAGTTGGGTATTAGATCTTATGGTTAAATGATAAAAAAACAAAAAACAAAAAAACATATGATTTCTTCTGCAACTTCCAAATGCTGCGTTTTTCATGGTTTTTTGTGAGAATACGGTCAAGGAATTTTAGAGGTTAATCCCTAACCGCCCAACCATGCATATTTTGCATGATGTACGGATTTGAACTCCGATTTTTCATCCATCATGCACTTTTTGCAGTGTGGATTTTTTATTGAAACTTTTATGAGAAGTTAGCTTCGTGCATGTAGGATCCGATTAGAAAGGGGATGATTTGTGAAATTTTTATGCCTCATTTCATGTTGTATTGTTCCACCCAAAATTTTGAAGATTTTAGTCTAAAAGTTTTCTTGAAAAAGTCAACTACTAAAATTAAGCAACCCAAAAATCTCCAAAAATCACTACAATTAGAGTATTACATTTCAACCCATCCCAAAAAATTTCATTATTAAATCTTCAATATCTTATTCATAATCATATTACAAAGGAGCTCCAAATTTTAAGTTTGAAAATTTATACACAAATATTGGTGATAACAATTGCAAATCTAACCGTATGGATAGAATCAAAACTTCATAATGTACAACTTTTATTCATTCATCAAGTTGAAAATATGCCTTTTAGTTGCATTTTATAATGCATCTTTGAAAAACTACCAAATCTGAAAAGGGTGAGAACATTTAGGGGTTAAGTGGCGAGTCACACCATAAACATTATTTACCTTTTGTGCACATTTAACTTTTGATTAACATTTGACAAAGTGCCAATTACTTGAAATTTAACTCATTTATTAAATATGATGACGTACTAATTTTGTACAAATAATCATACGTATTGTAGGAACATCCAATTCCATGTGACTGGCTCACAAAGGAATGATCAAGATCTCATCTTCAACCAACGATATAAAAATTGAAAATTAACTGCTCCCTGCTAATTAAAATCATGCTCCACTGCTCCTTCCAACTGACTGCAGGCTACTTAATTCAGCTAATAACTCCTGCAAGTTCTTTGCAATCTCTTCACGCCTTTGATTTGCCCATTCAATATGCGGCATCGACTCCGATGTCTGATTCTCTTGAATCTCTGGAACGTTCCTTTGTTGCAAATCATGCATACCCGGCATCATTTGATTTCTCTCGAGTTCAAAAATCCGGCAGTCCTTCTCCACAACTTGATGTCTCAAGTTAGCGTTTATGTGTTCCAAACCGCTCCTCTCAAGTTCCATAATGGCCCGTTCTGTCTCCAGTTTTTGCACTCGGGTGCGAAGTGCAACACAATGCTCGATCATCAATCTGCTGACCAATAGTGGATTGCTCGGGCGCGGGGGGATGGCTGTGTCTGAAGCTGGAAGGCTCTCAACTGCGCTACCCTCGTTGTCGTAGCCATTGCTTCGCCTTGCACCAACTCCACCGCCGTAAAGTGGAATAATGTTGCGCTCTATCCGCAAGGTGTGCCTGCAAACTGGGCAAAATGGCATAGGTTTGTCCCGGAGCCACTTGTACATGCATGGCCAGCAGAAGATGTGTCCACACGACCCTACAACTGGATCTGCGGGAGGGTCAAAGCAGATGTGGCACTCCAATACATCCTTTCGTTTTGGACAAGATATGTCTAATTTGTCATCGCAGATGGCGGAGGTCGTGGATAATGGAGGATTGATTGGATCCATAATTCTTAAGTGTCACTATTACTAGCCTCAATTTAGTCTTGATACTGCTCTTTACTTTGACACTTCCACGCCTTGCTAGATATTACTCGTAGTACAAGTACCGGAAACAATCCACATTCAACGGTAAGAGAATATTCCCAGTTAGCAATAACAAATTGAAGCTCTAATCACAATTTTGTAAGTTTATAGAGGTTGTGATTGTGGTATGAGGTCCCTGTCCATGTTTGCTTATGTAGGCTTGACGTTGGAGCCTCGGTGGTGAGATTTGTCCCAAGTTATTGGTTAGCCTCGGTGGTGAGATTTGTCTCGAGTAATTGGTTAGTCCCAGTGATGAGATTTGTCCCAAGTTATTGGTTAGCCTCGGATGTGAAGGCTCAAAATTCAAAGCTTCATAGAATTAGGTCTATTTAATTTTTCACATCAAACCTCGGAAGCAATTAAGTATCATAATTTTGTTCACATAGGTCGTCCAAGCTGGCCTCAATAGACTATATATGTTCGTACTGATCAATGAGTAAGTCCATTGTAGGAGTAAACCATTTATTGAAGTCGTTCAGATCAGTCCTCGGTTGTAGATTTTGGCCAGGACGTACCTTGAGTTCCGTTTTGCGAACCTACAAGAGGCCACATTGGAATAATCAGTCATATTAGTATGTGCAGGGTTGTCACTTTGGACGTCTTTGGAGCAAATCGCGTCCGGTTTGACGTCCGGACGTCCGGACGCCAGCGTCCGCTGGGTAAACTGTGATTTACTTTATCCGCTGCCGTTTTTACCCTGCGGACGGCTTAGCGGACGGCTTAGCGGACAACGTAGCGGACGGCTCGACGGACGGAGTTTGATGGCGGACGGCAGAGCGGACGGCCTGGCGGACGGCGGGACGGACGACCGGGCGGGAGGACGGCACGCGGACAACTAGAGGACGGCCAGGCCGGTTTAGGGGTTCTCAAGGACTAAACCTTGAACACTTCAGGCCGTTCTAGGGTGATTGTAATGGTGGAAAATATAAATTAAAGTCTCATTAAGTCACTGGAGCCTCATTGTAATAAAAATATAGCGACCCTGTTTAGGGTTATAGCCACTCTCGTTCCAACAACATAAAACATAAAAATAGTGTCATATATTATATTTCGAAGGTAAACAAACATTCAATAAAGGGAACGTCAACAAAATATTGCCCTCTATTCATGTACGTCATACATATCACTACAGAAATATATACTTATAAAATCTATCTCCTGTCCAAACAACTACAATTACTGAATACTAGAATATCTTATAAAAAAAACTCTACGAAAATACATAAATGCTATTGAGTTTTCAATCTGCCTTGTAATCAGAATCTCCTTTCACCTCTGCTCCGCTACTGTCCTCTGGATCATATGACTCGTCGTCACTGTGAGAGTAATACTCGTTTTCCTTTCTCTCCTTCTTTACTGGTTGGATACTCTTCATTTTCCATGTGGATCCACTTGCGTCAAGGGGTGTTTTAACTCATCCTGGCTTTGGCGGAGAAGCAGCAAATGGTTGCATGAGCCTTTTTCGTTTAGCGCTGCCATTTCCTGTTGCGCCAAATTTCTCTCCACTCGATGATATATGTTTCGGGCCCACAAGTGTCTCTTTCACCGTCATCTTCTGCATTGGCCGTTGATTGTGCCTTGGGGGTACACTTGATGGCTTCTTTATTATAGCTACTGATAAAGGCAAATTTCCGTCGCTTTCCGAATCTCCATCCGATTCTCTCACACGTTTATTCACCGCTTTGGAAAGGGATACCAATCCCGTTGAAGATGCAAGTGGAACTCGGGGTGTTGGTGTTTTAGAATTATCAAATAAGGCTCTAGATGCAAGGGCGGTCCTCTGCATTTGGTCCTCAAGACGGGGTCCACGAGGAGAATCTCTCTCTCCAAACTTCAACGGACTCTTACTGATTGGACCAAAATCTTCCTCTATGCCTTTCCATTTGGAGTGGCCATTGTTCACCGTTGTGGCCTTTTGTCCAGGAGAAAGCTCCAACTCAGAATCTTTGGGGTCCTTCAAAACACCCTCATGCACGGTGTCAATCCTTGTACCACCATCTTCACCACGTTTGTCCCCCTCTTCTTCACCCAACGACGGAATTGAATTGTCCTCTTCTCTGACATTCACACCGGTATCGTCGGCATTTGATGCTTGCACGTGATTGCCCTCCTCTCCATCCTCAGCAAACTCGTATACATCGTGGCTTGATCGACCAGATCTTGCTGAAGACGAATCCGGCCTTCGTGGAGAGAGTTGATCACTCCAATCGTCAAGAGGCACATCAGCCCAGCGATCATCGTCTGATGCATGATTACCCACCCAATCGCCTTCATCATCTCCATCCAATTCTTCTGAAGCGGAATCCGAATCCTCTGATGATACATTTTTGTTGTACCACTTCTTCTCATCCTTTCTCTTAGCCTTTGCGAGGAGCTTTGAATTTGTGTACACGTACACTAAATCTTCAGCCCTCTTTTGTTGGAGGCGATTCCGAGACCTGTTGTGCACGAAAGAATAACTACTCCAATTCGCATGATGACGATGACACGGTTTGGGCTAGGATTCTCCGTGCTATTGGTGCGATGAGCTTTCCGCATGCCCCTTCAAAATCCCACCATGCATGAGGCGAACACTTCTGTTGTTTCGGATCCAACATATTGTGGAATGGCGGTTCCTTGTGACGGAATGCCAAAAACTCTAGCACCACATCCGGATATGTTTCTGGAGTACATAATTTCCCAAGCACACGCTTGCATGCTGTGATGGCATCTAAATCGTATGCGAGTTCCTTATCGTGTAGCAAATACGGATTCAAAAGTGCACCCGCATCGTGTAAATCCGTTCTGACCAATGCCCATCGGTCGCGGAAGTGCTTCTCCACATCAATGTTTTCTCCACCGTCCAATGGAAAGAACTCATCCTTCACCCTTTCAATGTGTTTCTCCACATTGTGAAAGATGTGTCAAATTTTGCCCATACCAGGTTCCCCACTGTCAAAATCCTGCAGTGCATACATCAACGGTGCAACCATCTCCTGAAAGTTAGTGCATCTTTGCCAAAAGTGATCATCCAGTATATACCTTCTCACATCTCGAGAGATAGTGCGCGCTTTGATCCCCCCCGCTTGTCTCGGAGTGTGACGATATAGGACGTCCACTGTTCGTCCACAACTGACTGCTCTAAGGCCTGTCTGACCTCGAGTAATCGATCCACCATCATGAAATTTGATCCAAATCTAGTTTTCTCTGCCAATACTAGGCTGAACTTCTTCTCGTGCTTTCGAAATACTGCAAGAGGCATGTGTCTCTTCTTTATAAACGTCACGATCGTCCGGGCCTTCTTCAACACGTGAGTTATCCAGTTTGCCTTCGCGATGTCCCCCAATAACAGGTTCATTGCGTGAACATCACATCCTTGGAAGTATATGTGGTCATATTTGTTCGTCACGAGATCCGCTGCTGCCTTCATGACAGATGCGTTGTCCGTTGCAATTTGCACCACGTTCTGCGATCCAACGCCTTCAATGAACTTCTCTATGATGGTCGCTTGGTACGTTGCTGTCTTCGAATGTCCCGAAGTGTCTACCGATCCAAGAAAGTGTTCTCCTACCGTAGACACTATCATGCAATTGAATAATGGTTGGTTTGTGCACGAGCTCCATCCATCAAATGTCAACGTGGCTCCAAACTTGCGAATGCTATCTGCCATTTTACCTTCCAAGACCACCCCTAGCTCATTCTTGGCCTGCATCAAGAGTTTCTTCCGTAAGTCATTGTAAGAAGGTGGTGTGTATGGTCCCCGAAAAGCAGAAGTCCTCCGTACGGCCTCTTTGAAAGTTGAATTCCGTGCTATCGCAAAAGGGATATTCGCCTCGTAAAAGAACCTTGCCCATATCTTGTCTAACTCCCTTCGTTTATCTTCCTGAAAACCCTCTGGTATTCCTGCTTGTCGCAATGGACGGGCGGCCCTGCCAACTGCATTGTCACGTTCCGTGGATGGTGGTCTGCTCGCGGTAGTTTCATTTGTATTAGAACCTGACCTCTGATTTGGAATCTCTTGAGGTCCATCGCGTGACTCTCGATCCAGCGATTGCGGTGTGCAAAGCTCCATCATGTCCATATTTCCCGCTCTCGGAGTGCGACATTCATCGGATAGATCTGGATTTGGACGCTTAGGAGGATCTCCTTTGCAATTAAGAAAGAGCCCTTTAATCTGCGGTGTGAGTCTCTTGCATATACCGACGCCAGTGTCACGGTTTCCTGATGCGTTCCGGTATCCAAGGTGACTCAACATCCTCGCCGCCTTCCTTGCAAAAAGTGCTGCACATAGTAAGCACTTCACTTTTCCGGGGGCTATATCCACATACCAATCTTCCCAATCGCTTGGCATCTTGAAAGGTTCAAGCGGGTTTACGTTCCGCTACCCAATAGTTTTAAGTGACGGCGTGCAGTACCTCGTGATCGCGCGACGAAAAAATGTATCATGTATGTAAAATACAGTAGTTGTCAAATTCCGAACGGAATTTGACAACCGCGCATTCAAACTCGGTAATGGTCAAGCAAGGGATACCAAAAGGTTGCCCACAGCCCTTGACAACTGGTGAATTCGAATGAACTCACCAAAACAAAACCTTCAGGCTTTATAGTACCATCTGCCGAACTAGCCGTTGGACAGCCTGGCTGGTCCGCTGTGCCGTCCGATATGCCGTCCGATCGATTCGGGCTGGATCGGACGGATTGGAGGGACGGTCTGGATCGGCCGGGGTGCATCGGACGGGCTCGACCGGACGCGCTGGATTGGACGGCGTGGATCGGACGGCAGAATCGGACGCGATGCATCGGACGCACCAAAATAGCGGACGCCTTAGGGTTTCGGTTTAGGGTTTACGGTCCGCCGCCGCCACCCCATCGGACGACGATGATCGGACGGGCAGCACGCTCCGGACGACAGATCGGACGGCAGGCCTGGTTCGGACGGGCGGACGGGCTGGTTCGGGCGGACGGCAGTATAGAAGGCCCGTCCGACCCCATTTTCTCTCACTTCTCACTCCTAAATCAGGTTGCTGGCAATTCCCTTTGTGGACTTCCTGACCTTATTTACTACAGGGGTGAGAGGTCATATGCTTATTGTGACCTATCACCGGTTGGTCACAATAAGCATCTTACACACATTAATCATATCTTTGCGGTATTTTCATACGGACGGGTCACTCACATTATCGCGGTTTTCTTACACAGACGGTTCTTACACATTTTCGCGGGGTTTTTACGCAAACGGTTGATTCACATTATCGCGGGATTCCCTCACGCTTTAGGGTACACGATCGATTCACCTCGTTGCGGCATTCTGTCTCGGTAATTGCACACGGTTCATTCACACATCGCTAAGCAATGGCCGATGACCAACGTGAGGGTCACGTTCCGAATGCTAATGCTGGGCCTAGGAGGAACAAGCCTAAGGGGGCCCCGCATGCGATCGATTACGCCGTATTGGACGACCCAACTATTCTAGCCGCACCATGATGGGAAGAAGTTAAGAACGAATATTGGTCTGCCGCGGATTGCAGAAATTATGTCAAACTGCCCCACATTGGTAAATTGTGGCCGAGGGATCAATTACCATTGATGGCAAAAACCTTTACTGCCAAACCAAACTTGTGCAAAGATGATCATTTCCTTCACCGAGCGGAAGAGGTATGGAGGGCATTGTTTGGAGCTCGTTTGAAGTCAAAGGGAACATTCAACTACAACATACTGGCAATGGTCTATGTGGAATTAAGGTTGGAGCGCAAGGTGGATTGGAGTACATACCCTACAACTAAATCGATGCCAACTCAGTTGGCAGACGGGCAGCGAGATATTCCTGATTTGTATGATCCAGCATCTACAAGCACAAAAGAGATGTTGGTCTCTTTAAAGAAACCGGGCACATCGACTACAAGCAGCTCAGATCGAGTCACTCGAGTGGAAGTCAAACCAAAGACCGCTAAATTATCAGCACTGCCTATGGCCGCTTTGGACAATTTGGATGCAAGTGTGGAAACCGAAGTCAATGCTGAACGGGAGGAAATAGAAGTCAAAGTTGAATGGGACTTAGAAGAGAAAGTCGAAGATATTGTAACTTCTCCGTCTCGATCGGTACCGTGCAAGGAGGGCGAGGAACTGTTGCCGCATAACTCATCTACGCTAATTTAGGCAACTACGGAATCAAAGGGGAAACAGAAGTTGAGGTCCGATACAATTACCACGAATGGCCGCCAAGAAAAGTATAACTTTGGAACGGACTGGGCGGTTGAGGTGGGAAAGGACGGTCCAAGCAATCCAAGTTCCTCAACTCCGAGCGAGAAACGCGCATGTCCGGATGACACGGATACACTAATTCGGGATCCAAATGGACGTTGGAGAAATTGCGGGACTTGTGAGGCAAAGAGAATGCCTATTGAGGATCTAATGATTTCGTACGGGCAGTTGGCGGAGAAAGTTCCCAAGGTGGGTGAAATTGTAGAAGCAGAGCAGTGGGAACTGTCCGACGAGTTCCCTGATTTGGAAAGTGATCTAGGTTCATTGAAACTTCTTTCGAAGAACGTGTACGTGAACTTGGTAAAAGCCATGGACGTAACAACTTTCCTTCGTACAATCGCACCACAGCTCGCTAGAGATGTCCAATCAATTGAGAAAAAATTGGGCCGTTGGGGGCCAGTCATCGAAAAGGCGAAGCGTGTTGATGAGCTCACGAAGAGACTAAAAGAAACAACGGAATGTGCAAGGGGATTTGAGCGGTTGGCGAGAGAAACCATAAAGCAACTGCAGTCGACCATCATAAAGAACCATTTGAAGACCATGCATCTCCAGATGATGAATTGGCAGTTGATAGAAGAAGTAGAGATGCTGCGAGAAGAAACTACAAAGAAAGAAGCATTACCTCAAGAATCTCTCGTCCATTCGGAGCAGCTCGCTATTCCGTTGAATGCCAACACTTCGAATGCAGCAGTACTTGAAGAAACTCTTGCCCCATTGGACCAGTTGTCTCTTCGATTGGATGCGCAGGTTTTGGACGGAGTAGTACTTGAAGAAACTCTTTCCCCATCAGACCAATTGTCTCTTCCATTTGATGCCCATACTTCGGACGAGACAGTGGTTGAAGATACTCTCGCTCCATCGCACCAGTTGCCCTTTCCTTTGGATGCCCAAACTTCAGACAAAACAGTGGTTAAAGATACTGTACCGCCATCGGAGCAGTTGCCCCTTCCTTTGGATGCCCAAACATCCGACGGTGACCTCCACAATGAACAGGATCCTTCGAATTCGCTAGAGCGGCCAAGTGTAGCGGAGGTATTCGTGGCGGTTGATAGGATGCAGGAAGAACCTTGGAAAAGGCCACCAACCGAAGCCGGTGAAGCCAGTAACCGTGAGATCGAGACGTTGAGACAACGATTGCATCAAGCAGAGATTGACAGGGATATAGCGAGGTGTGAATTACTTTTTTGTAAAAGTAACAAGGAGATGCCCATACCACCTCGTGAGCAGAGCCTGCCTTGGTTGAGTTATGTCCACCAATTAAAGGATGTGGATGAATTGGTCGCGTGTGAGTTGTATTTGATGTTCCAGTACGAGGAGAAAAAAAGTGGGAATCTCTCTTGTATGCTAGGAAGTTTGAGGAGGGTGCAAGAATTATTTGATCGACAAGCCGCGCTGCCTGGAGCACGTACAATGACTACATTTACCATGTGGGGTGATGTTGACGTGATGATGACACGGGCACATGGGATTTGTGGTTCTCTGGAAACAAACAACATGGACTGGGCTTCGGCGATCGAAGAAGGGTGGATGCCATATAACGTGTTTTCCTCGCATTTGTTGGAGAAGGAGAAGACGGTGGTTCATACATGTAATCCAGCTCCCGACTTTCTAAAAGAGACATGTTGCTTGTGTCAATATGGGTTTGGTTCAGAAGGAGCGATCCAATTGGGACAATGTCAGCATACCTTTCATATTAAGTGCGTTGCGGAACATTGCTTACGACGCTCTTGGTGTCCCACGTGCAATTCGCCTATACATGTCAGATTCTACGAAATGATGGGCCTTCGCGCCTTTATGCCATCTGGTCATGAATACAACTAGTGGAACCTTCCTCTGGACCAAAAACCGAAGAAGTTTCTAAATTACAAAAACTGGGGTCAACCATTGGTATGGGATGTTAACTTCGACTGCCATGACTTGTACCATTTGCACGCAGAAGGGTCTGAGGTAGAAGATTTTATGGACAAGGACGAACTTTTCTGGATGACCCGAGATTATGAGATCGAAGTGCGAGCACGTGCAATTGTGAACGAGGCGGACCGGGAGGTGTTTTGCCGCAACTTTGGGGGACATTGGAGCGTATATTACAAAAAGTTCTTCCGATTCCCAAAGAATGAAGTAAAAAAGAGAGATGATAACACGTGGTACGAGGCATCCGGTCCCGTCTTAGGAGAACAACGCGGAACGTATGACCGTACGTTGATTGGCAGAGCTCTGGTCCTTTCAAAGTTGGAGGAGGCGGCTGGGCTTCGTGCCACAGCGACCGAGGACATGTTCATTGATGAGGAGAATTCCTATGCGGATGTTGCAGGTGCATTTGATAGGAGGATCAATGACGTCATCGAAATGTGGCGACGTCATATATTGACATCGAACTGGTCAACGACATTTGGGGAAACTGAGCAAACTGTAACTCTTGTTGTCGGTCGTGTGGAGAAGTACATGGAGGTTTTTAAGGCAAGAGAGGTGGATATGGATCGTTCTCGCAAGGGGAAACGAAAGGCCGACGAGGATGACTGTTTTTTAGCCATTTGGCTACTACATGAATATATATAACTCTATTCACGTTTCCATTCTTGTTGACTTCCATGTAGAATACTTTTTCCACACTCGGTTTTCTTTCACTTCTCTATTTATACTTTTTACAAAACTCATAATAATAGAGAATTCGCATGACAATTTTTTCATTTGAAGGACTCCCACAAATGCAATTTATTTTTTATCGTGTTATAATTTTTAAAAAGAAACTGGGACAGTAGTGTAGGCATTTAGAGGTTTACCTAGTCAAAGTAGTTGATCAGAAGACGTAATGAAGGAAGGACTCATCCTCCAAGCAATTTTTTTTTTTCACTGCCGCCGTCCGATGCCTGCCGTCCGCTTCTCGCCGTCCGCTCCGGGGCCCGAAATGCCGTCCGCTTCACGGTGTCCGATCCGCCGTCCGATACAGCCCTCTGATTCGTCCGTTCGGACCGCCGATAGTGAGATTTGATGAAGTTGTTCAACTGAACAACTTCCCAGAACGGATTAAATGCCATGAGGAATCCAATGATCGTGATTAAGTGAGCCAAAGAGTCCTATTAACCCCTAAACGTTCGAACCCTTTTCAGATTTGGCCGTTTTTCAAAGATGCATTATAAAATGCAACTAAGAGGGATATTTTCAACTCGATGAATGAATAAAAGTTGTACATCATGAATGTTAGATTCTATCCATACGGTTGGATTTGCAATTGCTATCACCAATTTTTGTGTATTAATTTTCAAACTTCAAATTTAGAGCTCTTTTGGAATATGATTACGAATAAGATATTGGCAATCTAATAATGAAATCTTTTGTGATGGGTTGAAATGTAATGCTTTAAGTGTAGTGATTTTTGGAGATTTTTTGGTTACTTAATTTTAGTACTTCACTTTCTCAAGAGCACTTTTAGACTAAAATCTTCGAAATTTTGGGTGCAACACTACAACATGACATGAGGCATAAAAATTTCACAAGTCATCCCCTCTCTAATCGGATCACACATGCACAAAGCTAACTTCCCATAAAAGTTTAAGTAAAAGATCCACACTGCAAAAAGTGCATGATGGATGAAAAATCGGAGTTCAAATCCGTACATCATGCAAAATATGCATGATTGGGCCGTTAGGGGTTAACCCTTTGAGGACAACGCAACATGTTGGTATGGTGAAATCGATCACAGGATTTGCATATTTGAAATATCACATTGGGTGATTTATAATTTTGCATTCCTAGTCATTAGCAGTATGAAGGTATAATAAAAGTTTCAACATGATTGGAAGATATTTTGAATATTTACAAATTTTATTATGTAAACACGACAAAATTTCAAAATAAATATACTTTTGTCAAATTTAATATCAAAAATTATATTTAAGGTACATAAAAGTCATATTTACATGTAGTAAAGGTATGAAAGCAAAAGATATAAAAGAGTCCTATGATTCGAGTATTATTAGAAAGTCCTTTGTATTTAGGACACTCCAATTTCAAATTTCTCAACGTTGGAATAACTTCAATAGATTTTCTAGTTTCCAATCCCAACGGTCAAAAGATGTATCATAACTTAACTTAAACATCTAACGAAAACTCCAACTACATAAAAGCTAGAACGCTAGATTTTAAGGACGTTGGACCAAAAATCAAGCATAATATGCTTGATTGGGCACTTAGGTTACACATATGAATTTTAGATTCAATCCATACTTTAAGATCAACGGTTACGAATACCAATTAAGTTGTATGAATATAAAATGACTTGGGATTCAAAAAGAAGTGAATTTCAATGGTTGAGATCATATATGAATAGTCACTAAGTGAAGTCATTCTAACAAATGTTGCCACACAACAATATAACATGCATGACTTCTTGTTAGAAGTCCCAAAATGTAAATCCACCAACCTTTTACACAATAAACAATAACATGGCACCAAGATCGTTCCATTTTGGAACTATTTCATTTTTGTTGATAACAAATTTCAGAGTATATTACGGGCTCCATTATTCAAAGAAGATGATTCATACATTCGCACATGCGTACACAATATATTTATATTCTGTTCATATAAATTTATGTATACATAAAAATACATGTGCATATATACGTGTGTATATATATATATATATATATATATATATATATATATATATATATATATATATATATATATATATATATATATATATTGATGGATGTGTCGACCATTTATAGATGTACATATTAATATAAACCCTAAACATGCATGCATATACGCATACAATAAGATTTATTTATATATATGTAAATATAAAGGTACATACATGTGCATTCAATATGTTCAACTATAATTTAATTTCATATATACTATTCATATGAACATGCATACAATAGGTTCAAATCTAATTTAATTTCAAATTTTCCCCTCTAACTAGGTTTGTAAAATATAAATTGTTACATATATTGTGTGATAATTTGTTTATGAAAATTGACGTGGTCTTTCCCTCTTAAATTATGTTTGTGAATCCATTGAATGAAGTCACTCTAGTAGGTTCGAAGTAATGTATGCATAAAAAAATGCTAACTCTTATGGAATTCAAATTGGAACGCAATGCTTCATTCTATTGCCTTTACATTTGAATATTTTGCCTCTTTATTCAATTGGAAAGTAATTACAAGTCAAGTCATGAAATTGACCAAAAGTGAGAGGGAGAATGAACAAAGGAAGAAAGGGAGAAGGGTAAGGTGGGGGGGGCGGAGTTAGTTAACAATGGAGAGGTAAGAGACATCATGAAAGAGGTGGTCCGGACCGCTCTCCTAGAAGTGAAGCACTACAAGAATTCAATGCGAAGGACAATAAATGTTGAAACATTCTTTGACCGTACTGAAAATAGTCCTCGAAGTCCGCGAGGATTCTTGAAGTGCGTGTACACCCAAGGAATTGGACTGGAGGAGGAGGAAGGGAGAGCAATGAAACACCAAAACTCAATACTTTGGAGAACCCCTTGGCCTGCTCGCGCACGCCGTCCGATTCCTGCCATCCGCACTGCCGTCCGATCCAGCGTCCGCTCCGCCATCCGATCAGGCGTCCGCTCTGTCGTCCGATCCGAGGGTTTTGTCCGATGGATCCTGTCCGTCCGATCAGCGCGCTCCATTTCATTCAGTTCGTCCGATCTCGTCGTCTAAAGCCGCCGTCCGAGGTGCTTCTGCAGATGACCCTTAACTCCTAAAGGACCAATCAACCATATTATGCTTGTTTTTTGGTCAAACGCCCCAAAAATCAAGTGTTTTAACTTTATTGTAGTTGGTGATTTCATTAGATGTTTAAGCTAAGTTATGATACATCTTTTCACCGTTGGGATTGGAGAATAGACTTCATTTGTAGATTTTCCACCGTCGAGAAATTTGAATTTTGAGTGTCGAAAATACAAAGGGATTTCTAAACATGCTCATATCATAGGTCTCTTTTAATTTCTTCATTTTCAGTATTTTACTCCTTGTAAATATGACTTTTATGTACCTTAAATATAATTTTTGATATTAAATTTGACAAAACTATATTTATTTTGAATTTTTCCCTTGTTTACATAATAAAATTTGTAAATATTCAAAATATTTTCGAATCATGTTGAAAATTTTGCCATACCTTCATATTGTTAATGACTGTTTATGAAAAATTATAAATCATACAATGTGATATTTCAAGTATGCAAATTATAGTGCTTCGACTCTTAGAAAAGAGGTGAGGACCTTTAGGGGTTAAGATAGATAGAAGTAGTTTGATCGATCACAGGATTTCTCCGCCAATGCCTAACGTTTACAATTTCCTTGATAACAAATAAGATCCTATTTTGTGATTTTGTCCATAGAATATTATTCATCCAATCGCACATGTGTACACAATATATTTATATCGTGGATATGTAAATCTATATAAACATAGAAATACACGAGCATAAATATATACATATACACATATGTATGTATGGATATATGTATGTATGTATATGTAAATATGTGGGTGGATATTTGTATGTACATATACATGGAAGCACTTACGAATATACATGCACTACAAACATGTCTTCCACGATATTGCACCATCATGAAAATGGCATGCCACATGTGTTTTATATTACCAATTGGCATATATTATTATTCCAAGCTTACTAGAGATGATAATATGCCTTGCACGACGTTCTACCATCATGTATACTTGCATGCACATACGCACACATACACGATAACTTATGGAATTCGAAGTGGAATTCATATTTTGAATATTTCGCTTCTTTATTCAATTGGTAAGTAATTACAAGTCAAGTCATGAAATTGACTAAAAGTGGGAGGGAGAATGAACAAAGGAGCAAAGGGAGAAGGGCAAGGTGGGGGGGGGGGGGGGGGGGGGGGGGGGAGTTAGCTAACAATGGAGAGGTAAGAGCCATCATGAAAGAGGTGGTCCGGACTGCTCTCCTAGAAATGAAGCACTACAAGAATTCAATGCGAAGCACAATAAATGTTGGAACATTCTTTAACCCTACTCAAAATAGTCCTCGAAGTCCGCGAGGATTCTTGAAGTGCGTGTACACCCAAGGAGTTGGGCTGGAGGAGGAGGAAGGGAGAGAAACACCAAAACTCAATACTTTGGAGAACCCCCTGGCCTGCTCGCGCACGCCGTCCGATTCCTGCCGTCCGATGCGGCGTCCGCTCTGCCGTCCGATGGATCGAGCGCGCATGTCCGTCCGATCAATCCGTCGGGCCGGCGTGGTCTGTCCGATATGGGGACCCGGCGCGGGCCGTCCGATTTGGCTACGCGATCGTGCGCCCCTGCCCGTCCGATTGGAGGGTCGAAACGTACGCGCGGACAGCGGCCGTCGGATGAGAATGTCCGCACGGACGCCGTCCGATGGATCTGGTACGGTCCGATCGAGGCCGTCCGATCGGGCAGGCGTCCGCTGTACGCTTCGTCCGCCCTAGGCGGACACTATAAATGGCGGACGGCTTTCTTCGTCCGCTAGAGAGGCGGTGGGCATGGTGAACGTCCGCGTGCACCTGCATCGACTCTGTCACGTGTTTTTTGAGCCACTGCGTCACGCTGTACGCACGTTTGACTTTATTCGAGGACGTCTGCACCACGTTGCGCTTCTACCTTCCACGCGGTTTCTTGGCGTTGCTTTGACTTCCCACGATGTCCCAGCGAAGCAGCAGTAGTAGGAGATCTTCACAAGGGACTCCTCAAGTTATAAACTGGGATCAAGTCGCTGACCCCAATTGTGTTGCGGAGCCGGGATGGGACACGGAGCCGGCGAGAACGTGGAGTTTAAAAATATGCAAAGAGTACGTGAAGATGACGCATTTAGCCAAGATTTGGCCACGAGCTCAAATGCTAGTGTCTGGCCCTCGTTGGGAAGGCCCAACTACGACGTGCCAAAGCAACCATTTTCGACAACAGTATTGGGAGGTGCACGATTTCGTTGGGTTGCCTAACTCGAAACCAACCATCATGAAATATGGCCTAATGTCAATGGTTTGGGCTGAGATTGTACTGCACAAGGATGTGGATTGGAGTACGGTGAATGGAAAAAACGTTGAACGTTTGAATCGTTCACAAAACTTTATTGCCACCAATTGGACTAGACTGAGTGATTGTGTGCCGCAATGGTCTAATCGTACAGCGCATGCGACAAACGTTGATGTTCCTGATGACGACACCTCGCAATGGGAAGTACATCCGCGCAATACATATCGGGAACGCGACGTTGAGAACTATCCCGTGACGTTCGGAACTGCTCCTCAACATGACTATGAAAATCATCATGGAACTTCAGATCCAGTAGGCAGGGGATATCAAAGGGGAGCTAGCCATGGCTACGATGATAATGCATACGCGGTATACAATGATGAACGGGTTCCATATCCGGACAGATACAATACTCCACGAGCATATTCTCCCGAGAGGACCCACAACGATTTTGGACATCATGGGTTTCAAAGCCATACTCCTATTTATTCTGGCCCCGGCGAAAGCTCAGGAAGCGGTGCACCCGTGAGTTTTGGTAGGGATATGTATAGTGCTGCAGACGGCCCCCCTGACGGATATGCTTCTGGGCCATCGAGTCAGTACCATCGAGATGATGAGTATGAAAGAGATCTTCAAGAAGCAATAAGACGGAGCGAAGAAGAAGAGAATGAAAGGCGGCTGATAGAGCAACGCTTTTATGAGCAACAGTGGGACGCGGAACGTGGAACATTTCGGGGACATCCTCGATATCAGGCGGATTTAACAGGACTATCCATGCTCAAGTGGAAGTTGAAACCTAGCCTAGATCGTAGAATCCAATGTCTTCAATTTTGCTTTGTATAGACCAAGACATGTCCTTAGTTTGAATTTTGTTTGGATGCTACAAACTTTGGATATATTGTAGGCTGCTAGCGCTAATGCTCTAGGCTTATAAAGTATATATGGCTCATTGTGTGAACATTATTGGCATAAATATTTATATATATAAATATATAATGTAATCGTAAAGAGTGAACTGGTCATGAGTACATAATCCACCGTTATTTCCATTAACAAGAGATCGAGTTCATGACTTATAAAAAGATATATAAATTGGTTTGGTGTCGCCTACTCGCCTTGACTTTTACTGCAGACGTTACATACCTGATTGAAAACAATATGAGTTTAGTTCAAATGCAATGGAGGGGCTAGAAGCTTATCTTAGAACTTGGTTGTGCACAGCACAGTTGACTTTCCAAGAAGGACTCCCATCACATTCTCATTTCCTACTCCTTTTATAATTACCTTGTGCAAGGAAAACCTCCTTCACGAATGAAGTTATTCATGAAAAACATCTTGTCTCACTATCTTGAGAAGTCCATGGCGGCGAACGAACCACCAAAAGTGCACTTTATTGAACCCCTCTTTATGTTAGGTCCTTGCTACACACTTTCCACTTGAATTAAGTGGCTTCCCGTATTTACTTTTGGCCGAGTACTTTCTTTGAACCGTCTTCATCATCGAACAACCTCATGAGCTTCTGTGCTTCAAGTGCAGTTCGGCAACATCAGATCTCACAGAAACGCAATCATGAAGATCGTAACGAACACCTTTGAAGTGCATACTCTCACAACTTGAAATCCAGCCAGTCTAAACCCTAAACTTTAGTCCCGATTGAAACAATTGAGATGATATTGCCTATTCGCCCCCTGCTTTGTGGATGCATGCTTTGCTTTTTCTAGAAAAAGATGAGCATGCAATTTATTAAGTCACTCATAAGCAAGATAAACACACGTAGTTTGCGAAGAGGTAAACTAGTCTCCCACACACTCACCTTCCAAAGGCTGTACTAGAAAAATATAATCATTCTAGGGTTTCTAAGGCATTTGTAGCATGCGGCGTTAAGATGAGGTGACAACCAAACTCTAAGAGCCATGCCGCAAGATTGACAGTTGAATACCTTCCTCATAGAGTTCATCCAAGTCTTAGTGGTGCCTAGTCCTCCCTCATGCGCTATGATTGTATCATAGTACTACATTCTAATCTGACTTTAGACACCGTGTCCCGTGACACCCTAAACCCTACTATTGTTAGTATCATATTGAGAATTTGGAACGATACAGAGAACATTGCCCTATGTAGTCAAAGGGTGTAGTACTATGGTAGGGTGTCGTACTGTAGGACTATCATGGTGCATGAGGGAGGACTAGGCACCACTAAGGCTTGGATGAAGTCTACGAGGAAGGTATTCAAGTGTCGATCTTGCGGCATGGCACTTGGAATGAGGTTGTCACAAGGGCAACAAGGCAATACCCTCTCCTGTGTTTTAATCGAGATTAGAACTGACGTTAGGCAAAGTGGATCTCAAGCTACGATAGCATTCACTTCAAAGGTGTGCGTTCCGATCTTCACGATTGTGTTTTTGTGAGATCTGGTATTGCTGAACAGCACTTAAGCACAGAAGCTCGTGAGGTTGTTTGATGATGAAGAGGGTTTGAAGAAAGTGCTGGGCCAAAGGTATGTATGGGAAGCCACATGATTCAAGTGGGGAGTATGTAACGTGGAACTAAAATGAAGAGGGGTTGAAGAATGTGCACTTTCGGTAGTTCGATTGTCCTATTGAACTTCTTACTATAGCGAAGCAAGATTTTTTTTCAGAAATAACCCTATTCGTGATGGACGTTTTCATTGTACAAGGTAGTTATGGAAGGGGAGGAAATGAAAATGCGGTGGGAGTCCTTCTTGGAAAGGCCTTTGTGCTATGCACCACCAAGTCATAGGATCAGTTCAGACCCTCCAAATTGCATTAAAGGTAAAGTGAACTCATTTTGTAGTCAACCATGTATAGAAGGTCCGATAAAAAAATGGAGAGAACACCAACGAAATTGATATATCTTTTAATGAGATACGAACTTAATCAATGATCAATGGAAATAACGCTTGATTAGGTACTTAACGAGGTTTACAATTTGCGAGACAGATTTTTCAATATTACCTTGAGTTATTGCAGGGTGCGGATCTTTCAAAACAAAGGGGATGGTCGTTAAATATTTAGTACCTATGGTCACTTAGTGGCGGACCACGCCGTGTATCACATCAGTGATCACACGTGCTCGAGTAATCTCGAACTTTGGTCTCAAAGTCCTGACATATAGTCATAATTTACCCCTAAGTGCCGAACCATGCATATTGTGCAAGATGTACAGATTTCATCCGTATTTTCTCATCCGTCATACACTTTTTGTGGTGCGATTTTTGTACTGATTTATTTACGGGAAGTTAGCTTCATGTATGTGTGATTCGATTGAAACGGAACTAATGTTTGAAAAAATTATGCCTCATATTGTGTTGCAGTGTTTCACCGAAAATGTTGAAGATCTTGGTCCAAAAGTGATATTGGAAAAAAAAAACTATGAAAATGAAGCATCCAAAAAAACTCCAAAAATCACTACACCTAAAGTACTACATTATAACCCATCACAAAAAAATTCATCCACATATTGTCAATATCGTATTCGTAATTGAATTACAAAATAATTTTGTATTTTATGTTTCAAATTTTATAGAAAAAGATTATTGATAGCAATCATAGATCTAACCGTATAGATAGAATCTACAAAAAAAAATGTATAACTTTTATTCATACATCAAGTTCCAAATATTCGTGTTAGTTAATTTTATAATGCATCTTTGCGAAACTGTGTAAACTGGACATAGGTGAGGACTTCTAGGGGTTAACCAACAAGACCGTGGAATTTGATGATCATGCGCATTGGATATTTGATAGTATTCTAAAACAAAGATAATTTGGTTAATGTTTCGGGTCCGGTCTGCCGTCCGATCTGCGGTCCATCTCGCCGTCCGATCTGCATCAGGAATTTCGGACCCCACTGATTCTGCACTGATTCAGTGCGATTTCCGATATTTCAAGGGTTCGTACGATTTTCGCACTGATTCCGCATCGTTGCGTCATTCATCGCAACTACACTGATATGACACGATGTTCGTACAAGCGGATATAGTACTGATTCGACACGATTGATACATCCATTGAAAACGTATGAATTCAGCACTGTTTATAGTCGTCAAATGTCGTGTTTTAATCGTCTTTAAAACTACACTGATTCAGTGCGTTTTTCGTGCGACATCATCTTTTCCATATCTAGATTTTCTTTTCTTTTTATATCTAAATTTGATCAAAATAATATTATTAAAAAATATAAAATAAAATAAAATAATAGAAAATATAAAATAATTACTTTCCTCGCTACCCACTTCAATTACACGGAAATTGCCCGCACATGCGGTGGGGCCCACCATAGCTTGGGCTTCCCAAGCTCTATATCGCCAACGGTGGGATTTGAACTCTCAACCTTCCGGTTGCCAATCAAGTTCCCAACCACCAAACCACCTCAAACTCTTCATGCATAGAATGGAACTCTTTTGGTAATTATCGAACTTCTTTTTTCAGCGGACTTTGAATGTTTTTAACTATGTGAAAAAAACTTTTTTTCCAAATTTTTTTTTGCACTAGATTATGCAGGAAGTTTTCTATATCTAGGATTTTTTTCATAATTTTTAAAAAAATTTAAATTTTTGCCAAAATCGTGATGGCAGATCAGGGATTCAGGGCTGTGAGCTGTTTTTTTTTTTCAGCGGACTTTGAATGTTTTTAACTATGTGAAAAAAACTTTTTTTCGAAATTTTTTTTTTGCACTAGATTATGCAGGACGTTTTCTATATCTAGGATTTTTTTCATAATTTTTTGAATTTTTTAAATTTTTGCCAAAATCGTGATGGCAGATCAGGGATTCAGGGCTGTGAGCTGTTTTTTTTTTTTCAGCGGACTTTGAATGTTTTTAACTATGTGAAAAAAACTTTTTTTCCAATTTTTTTTTTTGCACTAGATTATGCAAGACGTTTTCTATATCTAGGATTTTTTTCATAATATTTTGAATTTATTTATTTTTTGCCAAAATCGTGGTGGTTGTGAGCTATTTTTTTTTGCTCCTATGATGAAAAGTACAATGATAACCAATAATACCAAATTTGAATTCTAAAAATATAAAATGTTATTTTTTTGAAATTTTAATGTGTATTGCTTCTAAACTCCATAAATGTAGATCTAAAAATGTTTTGGGAAATTAAACCGGAAGTATAATTTAAAGAAGATTCTTGGAATATTCCAAAATATTCCAAAATAATATAAAATATTTTGAAATATTCCAAAAGATTCCAAAAGATTCCAAAAAATATATTAAAATATTGTACACGGATGTCGTACGACAATGATTTGCATTATAATAGATACTGAAATCGCACGAATATAACAAAAGGCATTAATATGATACGTATACGATACTGAATTCGCATTAACTAAAATTGCACGTTATCCGTGTCTTATCAGTCATGTGAAGTAGATACACGATTAACGCACGGATTCCGTCAAGCACGACTTCCGTGCGGAAACAATACTTTTTTGATAATCACGGAAAAGACACTGCATCGACATCTTAGTAATGCATGTCACTTCCGTACTGTAACGACACTTCTAAATGCACGTATGACGTGCGGAATCAGTGTTTTACGATAAACGCACTGAATCAGTGCAGAATCAGTGGGGTCGGAAATTCCTGATGTGGAGGCCGTCCGATCTGGCGGACTGCGCGACCCGTCCGATCGCCGACAGCCGGTCGATCGGACGATGGGTGTCCGATCGGGTGGCGGACGGTGCGGCCCGTCCGATCGGGTGTCCGACCTAATCGGACAGCACGTCCGCCTATAAAGCCGTCCGACCAAAGCGGACGACTCACTTTTTCCTCCCTACTCACATTATTGTGAGAGTAGTTACGGGTTGCTGTTGGCAGGGTTATCCCATCCTCTGGCTCGTCACTCGGGGAGGAAGAAGTCAGCGTTGCAGGGGGGTATATTTTGCCAATTTTTTAAACGATTCCGGAGCTCCGTCACCATGCCGAAGGGAAAAAAGCATAAGATAGGTAAGACGACGGAACAAAAATCTCTTGAAGACAGCCCTTACATGCCGTCGAATGCGTGTAAGAAGTTTCTCCACCAGTTCACGGTGGATTTTTACCGAAACAACACGCTTATGGCGTTGGAGAGTAAGTTTGTTCGGTACAAAGAGCAGAGTGTGCAAAAATTTCAAGACGACATGGCGAATAATATGTTGCAGGCTCTTCGGGAAGGAATTTGGTACCAGGAGATGGAAAAGCGTGATTTCTCAATGTGGCTGGGGTGGAGGGTGAAAGATTCTTTGTGGAATATCGAGGGAGTATTAACCAAGTATGGGAAGGACCACAAGCTGCTTCAGGACAATACGTATATTGAGGAAGTGATGAAGAAAGCAGACAGCTTTGTGAAGTTGATGAAACCATGGAGCTTTGGACGCCAGCGCAATCAAAATATCGGTTGGTGGAGACACGTTGCTGGTGGATCCGAGGAGTTAATGAAGAATAAGTTGGTCCACGCATTGCCTGCTACGGCCAATGTCATTGCAGTGGAGCACAGATCACTCAAGGGTGCATATGCTACGGTGAAGAGGGTTCGAATTGAAGGAGCCCCAGGGTTTGAACCTTATTGGGAGTTTGCGGCGAAGCTTTCTAAACAGTGGAAGACAAGACCGGATCTTGCAAAATTGGAACACCAAAATGAAACGATGGCCGTTCGAATTGACCATCCAGGTGTTATACGGTATGTGGCTATTAATCCTTCGAAATACGAGGGATATGCATATTGGTGGAATGGTGGGACATTGCGACAGATGCTGAATTTAGACAACACGTACGGAGACGATATCTACGCGCGTACGTTGCATACAACTATGTCAGCAGACGATGTCGTCAAAGCAAGTTATCTGAGGCGGTTCCGTAAAAAAAGAACGGAGTTGGCGTGGGCATTGGTGATTATCATGATGGAGGTACACATGACCGACAACCTGCACAATGATTTATCTCCTGATAATATCCTTTTTCATTTCCCTGCGGACGAGACGTGTGTATACATCGGGGTATGTGACTGGGGCATGTTATCCTTTGCGAGTGAGCCAATGAAGTCACTATATGGGTTCAACAGTACAGAGGAAATGGAGAAGGATCTTGCAGATCGGTACTGGGTGGATCCTACGATTGCTTATGTACGTAAGCCAGATGCAGATGTGGAGATATGCCCACTAGTGACGAAGGCAACTGAGGCATATGGAGTTGCAAAACTTGCGTTGCGCATCAACAAGGGCAACATGTCGGAGGATTACTGGAAGTTGCAGACGCCTAGAGAAACTTCAATTGTTTATAGACAACAGGAGTTGGCAGATGTGTTCGAGAGCTATTTGAATCGATTGTGCAGCCCGAATCGAGAAAATATTGGAGGTTTAACTCATTTAGTGACACGTTTTAGGATGACGTACCATTGGCCAGTACTGTACGAGCATTTTAGACATGTGTATTAGGCAAAACATAGTGATATAGTTCTTCTTGTTTTAGAGTAGTAGTAACGGTATTGAATTGTTCTATGGCTATTGTTGTGTGCTTATGTATAGAACACGTGGACTTCTGTCCGACTATCAGTAAAACATTTTCCTTGTTGACATTTACGGAAAAAATAATTCCATATGTTTTATTGTTTTTGGGATTTTGCTATCTCTATATTCATTGATATTTGTGGGTTTTGCAGCCATCAGTCCCGAGACTCCAATTTGGAATTTGTTTGCACACATGGGTACCTAACGTTATTAGAATTTAGAAACACCCTCGATTTTCTTTAATATTTTGGAAAATAGTTCTTCCATGTGTTATTGGAATTTGGCTAACTCTATGGTTTTTGACTAGGATTTGCAATCGGTGGATTTGTGTTCACCGTTGGGATTGGAGAATAGACTTAATTTGAAGATTTTCCACCGTCGACAAATTTGAATGTTGAGTGTCCATTGTCCAAAATACAGAAGTATTTCTAAAGATGCTCGTATCATAGGTCTCTTTTAATTTCTTCACTTTCAGGTTTTTACTCCTTGTAAATATAACTTTGCCGTAAACCTTAAATGTAAGTTTTGATAAACCCATTGACAAAAATATATTTAACCCTTTAGTGCGCCGGCGTCCAGATTCTGGACGCCGGATGAATTTCAGCAGCTCAATTTCTGTGGTACCGGATGTTTTTCATCCATTTTTTATTTTTTTTCATTCTTGTGCTAGTTGAATACCATTTGTACGGTATGGATCTTCCAAATAAGATAATGTGAATTTTTGAATATTTACAAAAGTGATTAATGTCAAGTTTCAAACTTTCAATCTTAGTTCAAAAAAAAAGACCTTAAATATGATTTTCCATAGTAAGTAGAATCAAATAATGGAAACCATACCTTCTTGTAGTGCATGTCATTCTAATTTCATTACAATATTTTTAAATTTTTTTGTGTTAATTTTGGATTTTTAATTGAATTTCAAGAGAAAACCTTGCAAAATTACTTTTAAAATATTAATAATAAATATGATGAATCCAACCATACGGATGTTATCTACACATTGACATTTACAACTTTGTTTTGTACATCAACTCCATTTCCGTTTTTCATCAACCATTTTATAACAAATTTTTGAAAACAATGTTGAATCGGGACGTTAAAGGGTTAATTTGAATTTTTCCCTTATTTGAATAATAAAATCTGTAAATATTCAAAATATCTTCAAATCATGTTGAAAACTGTGATCGGACATCCACTGCACCGTCCGATCGGGCACGTTCTCAGTCGTCCGATCTTGCAGCCGTCCGATCGGGCACGTTCTCAGTTGTCCGATCTTGCAGCCGTCCGACCGCGCCGTCCTGCCGTCCGACCCAATCATCCGTCCGATCCCGCCGTCCGCCATTCTAATCCCACTCGCCCGTCCGATTGGGCACATTCTCAATCGTCCGATCGGGCAGCCGCTCGCCCGTCCGATCGAGCACCCAATCCCTCGTCCGACCCGTAGATGGAGACACCAAATTCATAGATTTCTTCGATTTCAGTGAATTATAATCAGCCCAGCACGAGGATGGGACTAAAGATCTCGTAGATTGCGACGTAAACCTTAAACAACCGTCCGCCGTCCGCAGAAACATTGCAAAGGGATTTTACCTCGCCGTCGGACATGGGCGTCCGACCCATCCGCCGTCCGATCTACCCAAAACTGCCGTCCGACCTGTCCAGTCGTCCGATCGCGCCGTCCGCCGTTCGAACGCTGTCCGCTGAGGTAAAACCCCCGTCCGCTGTAGTAAAACCGCCGTCCGCTGTGGGTTTTTCAAAGTCACCGGACGCTGGGATGGGAACGTCCACGTCCCACCGTCCGAACAACCCTGAGTATGTGAATATATCACAGACTTGGACAATGCCAAAATTGGGACAATGCCTAAATTTGCGCCATTGAATTCAAAGTGCATAATTATCCAAAAACCAAGACAAGCAGGTAAACATTTGGAAAAGTGCCAATATCTTGTACCTTAGCCAATTTTGCAAATAATTATGTCTCCCGTAGGAAAAGCTCCATAATTGCTACTAATTGGTGGCTTCCAAGCTACACTACAGACTATTTCGACGGAACCATGCATAGGTCATCTAACTCGGCAGTTGGCACGTCAAACTGACAACCATTGGAGTCTCGGGCTGAACAATTGCAAGTTCTATCTTCAAGCGTGATCTATAATGCCTATAAAAAACAATTCTTGGTTCCCCCACCTTTGGTGTCTATTATTTGTGCTGTCATTTCCTTCCTAAAATTGGCACATTTTCAGACGAATATCAGAGATATTGAAAACAACCTATTTCTTATGGTGAAGAAGAGTATCTTCAAAAGTATTCACATGATTTGATATTAATTAAAAATAATTTCCCAACTGAATTAATTATTGGGATGAGATGTAGATCAATTAGATGGGTTCTTGAATGATATTATGTAATACGCTCTGGTATCATCCTAAAAATTCACAGGTCAAAATTCTGCGCATTTAATAATAGTGTTTAATAAATTTTCTTGTTTAATAAATTTTTCATCTTTAAAGTCATCTTAAATTTGAATAAGATACCATGAATTTTTATTTTAATATATTCTTATTTGTTCACTTCAAATAGTTAAAAGGTATGGAAGATCTTGGTGATCTATCATTATTAAGTGTGTACCAGCTTAGTGGTCTATTGGTCTTCAAACTCATGAAAAACGTTTTTTTGTCATCAAAATGAAATCTTGGGAGTTATCCTTGATACTAGAGACCACTAAGCTATAACACATTTAATAATGATTGACCACCAAGCTCTTCTATACCTTTTAAGTATTTGGGATGAACAGATCAGAATATATTAAATAAAAATTCATGGTATCTTATTCAAACTAGAGGTGACTTTAAAGATAACACTAATATTTGGAAAAAAAATGTTCAATCACTCTTCAAAAGATTCTCCAAGCAAGCAAGCTTCATTCCAAAAGCTATATTGTCTACAACATCATATCTTTTCCTACAACAAAAAAAGAAGAATAACTCTGGTCTTGAAATTAGAATCGATGAAGAGTCTCTAAGTCGGAATGAATAGTTTTTAAGTATACCTATGTCACACGAAATAATGAAAACTCTGAAATTCCTACAATACTCTACCAAAATGACAGGTATGCTTCCAATTTGCACTAGTAGCAAACATGTCGTTTTCATTCCCATGTAAAGAGGAATAGTGGTTGAATATGCGGACATTTCTGACATCTTGTGACTAAAATTTCTCACCAGCATTGACACAGTATGGTTTCGCGGCGCGGTTTCATTTTCCTTTTTCAATTATGATTAGTGAAAAATGACACATTTCCTACTAGTGTTGGGTTTTTGTAATCAAAATGTGGAATCTGATCCAACTTTTTTATTTGGTATTTTCTTAAAATATTTTCAAACTGGTTTTAATTAAAAAAATACTCACAATATAGTTATTATTGGTTCGACTCATTTTCCTAAGAAAGTGGATCCTGCTTTAATTTCTCCAAATAGATTAGATCGATTAATAAATATTCGAATGTTTAATATTTTACAAAGACAAAAAAAAAAATCGATTTTATTACACAGTAAAAATAGTGAATATTTTTATTCGAAAAATAAAAAATCATGTATTAACGAATTTGGATTATTGATGAAATGAAATTATTATGCATGGCTACCCATGTCCTTCTAAAGTCTCTCATTCAAGAACTACATGAAAAGTGCTAAGGGCCCTTTAGAAATGCCTCTTAATTGTCAATCCTAGCATGCTAAGAAATGGCCCTTCAAATCACTATTTACTTGACTATATCCCACATCCTACTTGTGATTGGTTCATTGACTATTTGATCTGCACTTTTGATGTGTGAGGGGCGTGCAAGGTTGGAAGAGTGTAAGTGCAAGCACTAAAAGAAAAGAGGGACTTGTTCACTCAGCTTGGAGTGGGATTTTGAATGAATTTGGCCAAATTTGAGTGAGCTTGGTCACATCTGAGGTTTTAGAAGCATGAGGTGTCATATTTTTGTCAACATTTTGTCCCCCTACTGTACAGAATTATATCTTTCAATACAATGACACATGTGGTTAGAGCTTTAATTTCTATATGACCTGGCACCCGTATGAGCTGGCACAAACAAACTGGACACGAACAAGCTGATCAATCACAAGCTCAAAGATCAATAGGGTCGGAGGAATGCAAAGTCGTTTGAACTAGAAAGAGAGGAAGAGATTGATCGAGAATTGGACGGTCGAGTACTGTGGAGAATGGCTTGTACAATTTGAATGATCTTTATACTCACTCGAATCACATACCAAAAAACAGGAAAGTTTGGTACGTACGTAGGGGCGTGACCAAAATCGTCAGTGGTGTTCTCATCCATGGTTGACGAGGGGAGCGGTTACTCCATTCCGCCGTTATCTTTGGACACATAATTAGCTTACCATTTTTGAAATTTTATTCAAACAGTCTAAGTGAAATGGAGTGGTTGATTGTGAAATCTGACTACTGAATGGGCTCCTCTGTGTCTAAGGCAACCATAACACACAGCTTGGTGAATTCAGTTGTAGCCGTACTGAGAAACGTACTGAAGAATTATCATGATCTGTCCTCTGAAATGGCTATCAGGCTTCTCCTTCCCGAAATGACGCATCACGAGGGAATCTTAGAGCTACTGGCAATTGAGGATCATGTGTTGTAAACAGTATCCTACAGCATTGACTTTTGTGGCTGGTAATTAAGCTTAGGTATGATCCTCATCTAGACAAGGTTAATGGGCCCACTCCGCTCCTGTCTTATCAATGTGTGACTGTGTACCGCAATTCTTCAAGTTGAAAACTCGCCTCGTGCGCAATTTCCAAATGATGTGCATATATGTCGAAGCAAAAGCAAGTGCAGTAAGATTCATGAATGGTACCTTCTCAGAGGAATTGAACCATCGCATGTGAGTATAACCCTCAGGCTCGATAATTCAGCTCTGCAAATTGGGCATGCATCCACATGCATGGGCCTGCACGTTTATCTGCTTTGGAATATTAAATATGCACTGTTCAAGCATGAGCAGCAGAATAAGTGCCCGCAAGTAGCTGCTACTAGATTGGTGACGGGGTGTATGCAGATGTCCCAATTAAGAGTGCAGTCACAATTCCAATTTGTTCCTGGGATAGTCAACAGAAGTTTGACGTGTGGCCATGATCATGCAGTTTTGATTATGTCTTTCACTCTAGCTCTTTGATCACTTGGTACTACTCAAACGGATATTAATGAGATTTTGAAATAAACCACCATACACATTTCTCAGCTAGATAGAGACATGCACGATCTAGATCGAGAATAACATAATGTGTGAAATGGTCGTGTTCCTTCAACTAGCATGTTTCAGGGAGTCAGATAATGCAAACATATTCTAGTGCAAAAAATTAAGCTGTAGAAACTAGGACTGGAATATCTCTAGCTGTGAAAAAGTGTCAATTTCAAAAAGGAAATGAAAGCGGGAGTAATAGACATGAAAGGTAAGTGAAGCTGGAAGTGTTTCTGACATGGAGGACTCTCAATGAGGGAACCTTGACCGATTCACTGTAAAGTAAATGGTACAAAAATGATGGTGAATTCGTGAACACTTGCTAAATTGAGCAAGTGTTCACCACGAATTCACCATTATTTTTGTACCATTTACTCGGCAGTGAATCGG
Source organism: Pohlia nutans (assembly GCA_022496805.1). Lineage (NCBI taxonomy): Eukaryota > Viridiplantae > Streptophyta > Bryopsida > Bryales > Mniaceae > Pohlia > Pohlia nutans. The sequence continues at coordinate 6,144,492 of CM040090.1, forward strand.
TCAAGGTTTCCTATGGACTGAGCGCTTTTACAAGCCTCTGTAGATCACGCTTGGTGGGGAACTTGCAATTGATCGGCTTGAGCCTCCATGATCTTCTTGTCAATGCGATGTACATGTGTCAACTCCCGAGATAGATGATTTATGGCTTAGTGAGAGTTCACGAACTATTAATAATTCTCGAGTTTAGTCGAGAAACCACGTACCATTTAGCAGCAATTGTAGAAGCTTTTGCTACAGGAGCCATAATTACTCGCTAAAATGGCTAAGGCACAAGATATTGGCACATACCCAGACGTAAGCCTCGGATGTATACCTGCATGTCATGGTATTTAAAGATTTATGTGCACTGTCTTGAATTCAATGGCGCCCGTAATTTTGGCACTTTCAAACTAAATGCAACATTTTCACAAATTAATACAATATGACTCACTATTTCAATGTCTTCTTCTAGATTTGCAAAAGGCAACTCAAAGAGTCAAGGTCCGTCCCGGCCAAAATCCATATTCCATAACCGAGGATTGATTTGAACGACTTCAATAAATGGTTTACTTCTACAAATCTATAATGGACATACTCATCAATCGGTACCAGCACACTAGACAGGCCGGCTTGGACGACTCACGAGGACCAAATTAATATACTAGCTTCCAAAGCTTGATGTGAAAATGAATCAGACCAAATTCCATAAAGTCTTGAGTCCCAACGCCCAAGGCTAACTAACGACTTGGGGCAAATCTCACCACCGAGGCTGCAACATCGGCCCTATAAAAGAAAACAGGGCTAGGGGCCTCATACCACAATCACAACTTCTATGAACTTACAAACTTGAGATTCAAGCTAGCTTCAATCTGTTAGTGCTAGTTAGGAGTATTTTCATATCGTTGAATGTGGATTGTTTCCAATACTTGTACTATGAGTAGCATCTAGCAAGGCGTGGAAGTGCCAAAGTGAAGAACAATATCAAGACTAAGTTGAAATTAGTACTAGAGACGCCCAAGAATTATGGATCCAATCAATCCTCCCTTATCCACGACCTCCGCCATTGGCGTTGACAAATCAGACATATCTTGTCCGAAACAAAAGGATGTGTTGGAGTGCCACATCTGCTTTGAACCTCCAACAAATCCAGTTGCAGCATTGTGTGGACACGTCTTTTGCTGGCAATGTGTATATAAGTGGCTTGGGGACAAACCTATACCATGTTGCCCAGTTTGCAAACACAATTTGAGGACACGACACGACATCATTCAACTTTACAGCGGTGGAGTTGGTGCAGGACAAAGTAGCGGCAACGGCAACGAGAATAGCGTTGTTGAAAGCTCTAAAACTTCAGACGCGGCCATTTCCCTGCGCCCGAGCAATCCACTATTGGTTAGGGGTACTGCAAGCAGAGAAGGTTCAGCTCACGTGCATCCGACTACGGGTGACTTTACGAAGACAATAGCTAGTAGATACAGGAGGTTGATGAGGGAACACTCTACTGCACTTCTCACTCAAGTGCGGAATCTAGAATCAAAGCCATCCGATTCGCAATGTGAGAGGAGCGATTTGGAACACATGATTGTTGACTTGAGACGTCACATTGAGGAGAAAGACCACCGGATTTTTGAGCTTGAGAGAAACCGAATGAGCACGAGAACTTCTCCTAGCCTTGGTTCAAGAAGTTAAACAAAATCAGGCAACAAAATTGTGGCATTTCGAAGAGGGCAATCGAATGGGTGCCGAGATTGCAAGGACCTTGCAAGAGGAGTTCGATCAAACAATAAGCTTGCTTCCGGCTGGAAAGAGCGGTGGAGCATGATTTCAACTTGAAGCAAATAATTTTCAATTTATATGTAGCAAGCTAATTGTTGATTGAAGATGATTGGGATATAGATCATTCCTGTGTGAGCCAATCATATGGAATTGATGTATTGTATGTATCATAATTTGTAAGGAAATAATACATCATCGTATATTTTTGTTAAATTACAAGCAATTGGCACTTTGTCAATCTCATGGAATTGATGTAATGTACGTATCATAATTTGTAAAGAAAAAATATATCATCATATATTTTTGTTAAATTATGAGCAATTTGCACTTAACCGCACTTTGTTAGATGCCCAACTAGAATCTTGGATCTATGCGTTGTTACGTATCAATTTTAATTTGTACTAAGAGCCTTGTGAACTATCTTGACTGTTACAATTTTGGTTAAACTCACAGGCGCGTATAGAGTTTAAAAAATAGTTACCTCAATTGAACTAAAGGATCACACTGTCCCGAATGTATTTTACTTTAGTCCTGTAATTCTGTTAAAATATCAAGATATCGGCACCTTCAAATCCTCAATAATCTTCACTATATTGGCTTGGAATCTAGATATTAGAGCTTTTAGTATTAAATTGATATCAATATTGTTTGCCACGGCTTGTCTATAAGAATTCATAATTGAAGACCCATGGTTTCCTCTTGTTGTGCCACCAAGAACAAGTGTAGAATTAATTGACTCTTCCAGAGGTGTCATCGCCCACCCCTTATTCATGATTGGTTTTTGCTCGTGGTCTCTACCAAATTAGGATGTGTGCTCTGAATTTTTGATAAAATGCACAATGTTCATTATCGCAGAATATCAATGGTGCACTCTACATTATTATGTCTGGGAATCACATGCATTCATGATCCCCTCTAGATATCCCATGTATATGAGGGTTTTATGTCTAAAATCCTTTGTATACAGATCTATTCCATATATTTAATGTAAATATATGTCAATATTTTTAACTCTAAATGTGTTTATTGTATATTTGTATGTATACGTAATACAACAATGTTCAAACTAATACCCCTTCAATGCACTCACATATACTTGTATGCATTTAGTACGTTGCACTCTCGGGAATTGATCAATGTTCAAACCCCACGGTGGGATACACTACTAGGAACAAACCCCTAATATGTGGCATGTTCCACACATAGTTCCCACACACCAGAAGACCAATGTTGCCCCCGCAAAATCCATAACCAAGCACCGAGACTTCATTGATTTACTTTTACAATGGACTTACTCATCGATCAGTACCCGCATAGTCTACCGAGGCCGGCTTGGACGACCCACCAAGACCTAACTATTATACTTGCTCCCGAGGCTTGATGTGAGAGATCAATTAGAAAGAATCCCACAAAGTCTTGAGTCCCAAGTCCCAAGGCTAACGACTTGGGGTGAATCTCACCACCGAGGCTCCAACATCAAGGCTATATAAGCCAACAAGGGCACGGCCCTCATACCACAATCACAACCTTTGTGAGCTTACAGACTTGTGATAAGAGCTAGCGTCAATCTGTAAGTGCCAACTGGGAGTATTTTCGTACCATTGAATGTGGATTGTTTCCGATATTTGTACTATGAGTAGCATCTAGCAAGGCGTGGAAGTGCCAAAGTAAAGAGCAGTATCAAGACTAAGTTGAGGCTAGTACTAGTAACGGCGAGAATTATGGATCCAATCAATCCTCCCTTATCCACGACCTCCGCCATCTGCGATGACAAATTAGACCTATCTTGTCTGAAACGAAAGGATGTATTGGAGTGCCACATCTGCTTCGACCCTCTGACGGATCCAGTTGCAGGGTCGTGTGGCCACGTCTTCTGCTGGCCATGCGTGTACAAATGGCTCCGGGATAGAACTATACCATGCTGCCCAGTTTGCAGACATGAATTGAGGATAGACCGCAACATCATTCCACTTTACGGCGGTGGAGCCTGGGCAGGCCCAAGCAATGGCAACGGCAACGAGGGTAGCGCAGCTGAGAGCCTTCCAGCTTCAGACACGACCATCCCCCCGCGCCCGAGCAATCCACAAATGGTCGACAAATTGAAGGTTGATGCACTTCTCACCCACGTGTACGAATTGGAGATAGAGCGGGCCAATTTGGAACGTGAGAAGAGCGATTTGGAGCACATGAACGTTGACTTGAGACGTCAAGTTGTGGATAATGACCACCGGATTTTTGAACTCCAGGGAAACCCAACGTACCCGGGTGTGCGCGAAATGCGACAAAGGAACTTTGCCTCAAATCTAGAGGTTCAAGAGAATCAAGCAATGGAGTCGCTGCCGCACATTGAAAGGATAAATCAAATGGGTGACGAAGAGGTTGCAAGGAGCTTGCATGAGCTATTAGATCAATCAATTAGCTCGCGGTTGCCTAGAAGGAGCCGTAGACAAGGAGACATAGAACATGATTTCAACTAGCATGCAGCAGTTAATTTGCAATTTGTACGTAGCTAGCTAGTCGTTGATCGATGATGAGATCTTGAGCATCCCTGCGTTAGTCAGTCACATGGAATTTGATGTATCCTACAATACGTATGATTATTTGTACGGAAATAGTCCATTATTATATTTAATGAATAATTTTGATTTCAACGAATTGGCAATTTGTTAAATGTTCAACAAAATGTAGATAATGTTTATGGTGTGATTCGCCACCCAACTATAGAAGTGAGATCTTGTCAATGAGACAATATGATCTTCTTCATCCACCAAGCCAAACTTATAGTCCTAGTATTGTATGTCTAAATACTTAAAATATGTATAGAGTAACTCGACTACTTCTTTAGTGTTTTAACTAATTAGGAGACATATACTTTTGGTTCATTAGTTTGCTCATAAGTAACTTAGTTACCTTAGGAGTACCTTAGTCATAGATGCTTGTTCTATCACTTCCCTCATAAGTACCTTAATTTTCCTTATGAGTAAGTTAATTCCAACAACTTATAATACATTACCATATTAAATATTCAAGTTAAATTTTAAGCAATTGGCAATTTGTCGGATGTTCAACTGGAATCTCGTATCTATACGGAATTACGTACTAATCCTAATTTATACTAAGAGCCTTGTGCACTAGTTTGACTAGTGCTAAGTTGAGTCGCGCATGTTTAGAGAAGGCCATTGATCAGATATGTGTGCCAAAAAGCCTTTTGAACTCTGAAATTAGCCCCTATGGCAATTTTAAATGAATCCTTCTTTAAAGAAAAATAAAAAGAGTGAATTGGTTGGATGTGGTTTTGTTTTCCTATACTCATGCAGTACATAAAACAAATTCACGTAAAAATTGAAGAGGTTTAAAATTTTAGAAGAGACTGTTTGTACAAAAACCAAAATATGCCCTAGCTGCTTAAAGAAATTCAAAACATTTGTTTAAAATATCTAATGGCGTCATTTTGGATTTCTAGAACTAAATTTTTATATGAAGTACATCTAGATATGTTTTTTTTGAAATGATTAACTTGAATGATTAAAAATGTTATTTATATTGTACTACAATGCCTGCAAATGCTGATTTTTGGCAATTTCTCTCACAAAGCACAAATACATGAAAATCAATTTATTCAATTGAAAATTTGAACTTAAATTAAAGTGTTTCATGTCATCTAGTTGTTTCAAGATTCATCAAGTGTAAATCTAAAATTGTTTTTGGAAACTTGATCGTATGTAAAATTTTCAAACATCATATTTTGCAATTTCTTTGTGGGAATTAATTTCATCAAAGTTATAGAAGTCACATTTTACAATACTTCTTAGTTAACCCCTAACTGCCCAACCATGCATATTTTGCATGATGTACAGATTTCATCCGCGATTTCTCATCCGTCATGCACTTTTTGTAGTGTGATTTTTTTACTGAATTTTTTTATGGGAGGATAGCTTCATATATGTGTGATCCGATCAAGAAGGAAACAATTTTTGAAAAATTTATGCCTCATTTCGTGTTGCAGTGTTTCACCCAAAATTTTGAAGATTTTAGTTTAAAAGTGTTCTTGAAAAAATAAACTCATAAAATCAAGCATCCCAAAAATCTCCAAAAATCACTACACCTAGAATACTACATTGTAAGCCATCACAACTAATTTCATCCCCATACTGTCAATATCTTATTCGTAATTGAATTACAAAATAATTTTTTATTTTATGTTTCAAAATTTATAGAAAAATATTAGTGATAGCAATCAAAGATCTAACCGTATAGATTGAATCCAAATTTCAAAATGTATAACTTTTATTCTTACATCAAGTTTCAAGCATTTATGTTAGTTGCATTTTATAATGAATCTTTGCAAAACTGCCCAAATTAGACATAGGTGAGGACGTTTAGGGGTTAAGAGTAGATCTATAGCTACCTTTGGCCTATATCATGTGGACATAAAGCTAGTGGTGGAACAAAAAAACATGTTCTTCACGCCAGCCCTCTTTGAAGATTGAAGTTCTTCATCTTACTTCTTGGTTTTGTTCAATATCCCTTGAGCCTTTCAGGATTAACTGAACAACACAATTTCAGATTATCTATAATATATAACACAAATTTTTCACATGAAGATGGTTCCATTGCTCAAATTTTTGTGTTGACGGACATAGTATATGATACTATGCTTGAGCCTCTAAGCATGAAAAGAGTATCTTGAAGAATATTCCTAATATTTGGCATTTGCTGATTAAAAAACTTTCCAACAGTGGTAGAAATTTTCCAACACTAGTTGGAATGAACAGTTCTACTACCTAGATCGCACAAAATAGTTTTTGGTTTCTTCAAATTATTTATTTGATTAACGGTGGCCAAGTATCTTAAGGTTATCTGAAGTGGGGGACTTTGTTGAGGCTCCATATCTCTCTGAATAGCACAAGCCATTTCCTTGCTCAAACAAAATCTAGAGCACACTACAAATGTTTTGAGGCCTCCTAAGGGCTACGGATTTGGTCAAAGATGCCATGGCATAATTTATTAAAAGAAATTCAAAAATAAAATTTTTGAAAATTTTAAAGATGATATCTGACGGCCAAGATTTTGCCACATCAAATTTGGATTTACTATTTTTTATGTTTTTATAATAAAAAAATTTAAGCATAAAATTAATAATGGTTTTTTCAATATATGTATTTTTTTAAATATTTTTTCCAAGAATTTGTTTTTATATTCATTTCTTTATATGAGGGTGTTGGTTGCTCTCATGGCCCTTTGAAAACCCCATAATTTTTCTAATGAATACTTGCTCTAACACCCAACTGAGAATATTCATAAATCTCCTCGTGTTTGTAAATGGCTTTTTGTCAAGTTCGTCAAGCAAGAGTATGTGAAAGTGAATAAAAGCTCTCTCTCATCCTACTTTAGGATAGTTTATTTTGTGAAACTTTTCAAGTCATGTCAGATTTTGCTTTTCGTGGCTTATACCTGAAACCATCCAAGACCTAAGTCCACACCCTACCAGTGATCCCCAATTCCAACCTGGAATTGACCCCTAATTTCACCCTCGAATTGATCCAATTCGATCTCACTTCAAATGAATACTACATTCACTACGGTTGGTTGCCCTATTACCAACCACTGCCCCAAAACCAATCACTCTATATTCTAGATTTTCATAGGAAAGATGTACCTCATTTGTACATTAGAGCATGTGATCGGTTTTAGGTAAACCTATGACTTTCACTTTGAAAATTTGTACTTATTCAAATAATTATGAAAAAAATCAAATTAAATATGAAAAATTCATAATTTCAAAGAGGAAAATACTCAAAATATCGATTCATCTATCCCATGTATAGTGAATGTCTTAACTGATCAATTTTAGGTGCCTCAACCTTAAGTAATAGGTGGAATTGGTTGTAAATAGAGTGATTTTAGGTACTTCAATGAATGATAATGTCATCATAAAGTCATGATTAAGCCATTGAAACGATAAATGAAGCAATTTAGCAAGGCAATCAATTAGAATCCTTGGGTGTAAATTCGGTGGTTTAAACTTCAATTAAGGTAACTTCTCTGTCAACTATAAGATATTCAGATTACTTAAAGGGATGGTAATAGGTACTTCCACCGTAGTAGGCTAGGGATATTTATTAGTTTTTGAAGACGTGCTATAGTGACAACATAAAATAAAATGGTGTAGCCAAACATTTTCATATTCATCTATATTTTGGATAGAACTATCTTCTCATCCACATATTTGAATGACTTTCATTAAAATTGGAAATTTCATCCGCTTTATTTTCAAAAATTGAAACAATCTCGCGTCTTTGTCCATTTTTTCTTCAATTTTTTCCTTAAGGCTTAGTCCACGCCAATTGTTATTATTATTATTTTGGTGCTTTTTGACATTTAAATGCCAAAATAAAAGAAATCACTGTAGCAGGCAAGCCATAGCTTTCCACAAATCCTCCACAAATTCAGCTGTCATATGTCTTATTGAAGGAAAAGACAGTATTCTGCATGACAATCATACTCGGCTTTAGACACAATTCATATACCGGTATGCATCATATCTTTGCATAAAGTATCTGTCAGCAGGGACATGTGACATTGGATCATATGTGCTTAGAGTGACAGCTCAGATGATAAGGTAGGTGAAACACAGGGTCATGTTGAGTATTTAATTTTTTTCAAAACCATAAGGTTTAGTAGTTGTAATATTTGTGACTATTTTTATGATTTTTTCCATTAACCGTAAAAAAAAAATTGAAACAAGAATTTCACAAAAAATTGGGACTTATTTGGGACCCCATGGCTAGTCAAATATCATTTCCAAGTGTAATTATAAACCATTTAAATTATACATAAATTTCAAATTAATATTTCTACTACATCAAACCAAATACTGTCTATGAGTGTGAAAAACATCGAATCCAGTACTGTACTCTACTGTACATACAATTTGCCTACTGTAGTCTGTTTCTCACCCCCACTCTGACCCACCAAATTTCAAAAGACCCAACCAAACACCAGCAATGTAAGAGAATAAGATGCAAATAAAATCCTTTTTTTGCCCTAATTCCTAAACATGGCCAAGACGTTGAGAACCACAAAGCTTTTCATGCCAGGTCTCATTTCTAACGTGTGCATGAATAAACCTCCTCACAACAGGAACATAGCAAAAGAGCTGGCTCAATGGAAAACAAGAGACTTCCTGACACTCAGAGGGATCTTATGCTTAACCCCTAAGTGCCCAAGGGTTTTCTTGAAATGCTAAATGTGTCATAATGTCCATCTTACTCAACTTTTATGAGCTTCAATTTTTTAACATGTGTAGAACACAATAGTAAGACAACATCCATACAGTTAAATTTTGGAAAAATGCTATGAATTATTTAATAATCAATTTATAAGAATTTTCTTTGAAAATTCATAAAAACTACATGTTTAGTCATTTTGACTTGGAATCAAGTATGACAGGTCAAAAACATTGGTTTTATATGGTGGTTACCTTGTTCACGTTAGAACTAATCTCATTTGGTAAAAAACTTAAAGATTCCATTCCGGGCAGATTTTCAAAATTGTGACAATTTGAGATGCTGTCACTTCGAGGGCTTTAGAGGAAAATTGGTAAAAGTTTTTTCAAAATTTCTTTTTGGAAAAGTTGCTCAGTCTCAATATCTACAAGTGAAAAAAATTACGCTCAAAAATTGTTATTTATGCAAAAGTTCTGCACGTTTAACCCTTTAAGGTCCCAATTCAACGTTGTTTTCAAAGAAACGTTATAAAATGTTAGATGAATACCAAAAATGGAGTTGATGTACAAAGCAAAGTTGTAAATGTCAACGTGAAGATCACATCTGTACGGTTGGATTTATCATTTTTTTTATTAAGTATTTTTAATTATTTTTGCAAGGTTTTCTCTTGAAATTCGATTTAAAATCCCACATTAACACAAAAAAATTTAAAATATTGTAATGAAATTGGAATAACATGCTCTATGAGATGGTATGGTTTCCATTATTTGATTCTACTTATTTTGGAAAATCATGTTTTAGGTCTCACTTTTTGAACTACAAATGAAACTTGACATAAACCAATTGTGTGATTTTTCCAAAAATCATAATAACCAATTTTAAACATCCAAACCGTACAATACATAGTGAACTTGCACAAGAACCAAGAGAAATTTATTTGGATGAAAACTGTTCAATGCGGATGAGAATCGAATAACTTGAATCTGTCCATCGTCCAGATATTGGACGCAGGAGCGTTCAAGGGTTAAAGTGGGCTGAACTTTTTTTAAACTCTTTTTAAACTCTGAAATTTTTGAGCGACCATATATGGTCTCTTAGGCAGTTAGGGGTTAACAATGACACTGATCTTTTGACAAAATTCAGGCACATCCAAGATAAAAACTTACAGTTACAATTATGTAGACACAATGCACAATTTTCAAAGTCAAGTTCGGTGCAAATCTGTCAAAGTGAACAATGTCACTAGTGATCATCCCCACATGTGTGATATTTCAGAGAGGAGTGCCGCAGGAGAAAGAAAGAAGGCTGACTAGGGTCCGACGATGGAGACGAAAATGAAGAGGAAGGATAACATGATGCCTGAAGACCACGAAGATCAAAACACTACAAAGATTTGAAGATCCGGCGATGAAGAGATCCATGAAGCCTGCTGCGGGCGGGCTGCCCGGCAGCCTTCAATTAGTGGGCTCCCCAACCCCCACCAAAAGAAGTTCAATGGGGGTTTAACCCTTTAGTGGCCACCTAACCACTAGGTGGTCCCTGGGTCATCTGAAACTTTGATACTAGAAAATCCGTGATGAAGCACATTCTAATGTGCAAAGTTCAAATGTGTAACTTTTTAAGCACCACCTTCTTGAAATTATTTATTTTTGATTTCACACTCTCCAACTATCCAAATATGCATGTATAAAAGTGCAAATAACTTACAACACATATGTGTAAATTCGCAGAGAGAAAGCCTGGTGTGAATGTAAAGGACGCTACCCTTTCGATATTTTGTGCAATGGTTTGGACATTCTACAAAAAGAAAAGCCAGGTGTCAGCATGTGGGAGAGAAAGAGAGAAACGTAAAGAAAGTTAAGGTATTAGAGTTATCCTTAAAGTCACCGTGTGTTTGAATAAGATGCCGTGAATTTTGCTATAATGTATTGTTATTTGTGCACCCCAAATAGTTAAAAGGTAGGGAAAAGCTTGGTGGTCTATCATTATTAGGTGTGTAAGAGCTTGGTGGTTTTCAAACTCATGGAAAACTAGTTTAGCCGTCAAGAAAGACGGCTAAACTAGTTTCCCTTGAGTTTAGAGACCACCAAGCTCTTACACACCTAACAATGATAGACCACCAAGCTTTTCCCTACCTTTTAACTATTTGGGGTGCACAAATAACAATACATTATAGCAAAATTCACGGCATCTTATTCAAACACACGGTGACTTTAAGGATAACTCTATTATGTGTGAAACTCTAGCATTATGGCCCAGTTGATGATATTCAACCATTTCTTTGGGATTTTTTCTAAGATTATCATACAGTTTGCAAACCATATGTGCACCTTGAGCAGAAACTGTAACTCGATCAAGGTGGTTTAGATTCCACAATCCATGTTTTATGGTATAAAGAATCTGCAAAAACCGTACACATTTGCCTGGCCCAAAGAAGAAAAATCCACCAATAATTATGTATGTCCATGTGAAGCGTGTGATGAACTGAATGAAAGAGGACGAGATGCTCGAAGGCTGAACCGAAGTATCAAGAACGTAAAAAGAACGTAAAAAGATGTTATCAGAAGGACCAAATTCACCACCCCTAAAATTGTCTCCTCCCAGTCTCCAATAAGGTTGAGGTACCTTATTCCGATAACTTAAGCTACCTACGCTATTTCTGGACCGGCCATTTAAAGGGGGATATTTTTCCCGGGTTGGAAGTTAGTTTTCGTGGAGAATGCAAATTTTTCATGAATTATTTTTCAATATTGAAATTTGTACAATTTTTCAAAGTGAAAAGTACTCCAAGACCCAAAACCGATCACATGCTATAATGTACAAATGAGGTACATCTTTTCTTTCAAAATCTAGAAATTAGGCCTGATCGGTTTTGTGTCCCTGGTCGCTTTAAGGTACCTCAACCTTATACGGTTGCATCTTGATCCCATGATTCCAAAATTTACACATCGTCTTCTTTGGTGTGTGCATCTCAAAATCATACGGTTGAATTGAGCACTAAACCCAGAACAAGAAGCTGATCACAAATAAAATAAAAAACACCCAGAAAACGGCCTGGCGAGCAAAACAGCCCTGGGCGGTAAAGGGTTAACAAGACCCCCATATCATGAGCAAGAGTAAGTTACAACCAAAATTGGCTGAGCCAAAATTGGAGAAAAACTGAAAGCTGTGCCCATCGAAGCCCTGGCATAAAATAATTTCGATACTCAGCCATGCACATGTCATCCAGCTGGGTGTCACGACACATATTGCACTGATCATTACTAAACATTATATACGAATGCCTTACTTTACTATACACATACTGTAAATCATATGTCAGGCATAATTCATCGCACGTACAAAATGCTGTATCCATATGATCTTCAAATATACTCTGTCCCTACCCAGTCACACAACTACCGTTCAAAACATTACAGAAGGATTCAAGACATACAACAAAGGGCCCGGGTATCATTTTGATGGGTGACCACACCCTATCCACCCCTAGACTTGCACATCTATATTCATGAACACTCTTCCATTCATCACTACGCAAACAACACACTGCCTTCCATGGAGGGACCCCCAAAAATATTCCACTGCATCAAAATAGTTGGGCGAGCAGCAATAATTGCAAGCTCCAAAAACATTTGCAATATCAAAATCCGGTCATAGCCGTATGAACAACAAGAGCACAGTCCTGCTAACCTCACCTAAGAGATTCATTATAACACACCTACTAAGAAAGACAGAAGAATCAACAATTCAACTGATTACACGCACAAGACAAATCACCTTGTTCCTGAAAGAGATCTAAACTGCTACTAAGGCTCCCAGCTGTCGCAATTTTTTCATAGGATAACAATCAGCACTCTACTGCTGACCTACCTAGCTGTCGGAAATGGGTTCAAACCTTCAAAACGAATACCAGTACCTCTGCAGCTAGGATCAAAATGGAGAGGCTCAGAAGTTCATTGCACCTCTGGCTACAAGCACACAAACACCAGAACTGACAATGCAGCCACAATACTGGCTACCTCATCAAGTGAACTGCTGCAATATGCACTTCCCCAGACCATACAACCACTTGATTCCACCTACACAATGATTTCAAATTTAGTTGCCGCCAAAAAGGTAACCCAACGATGAACCCCCGCCTGGCGCAGCATGCACTTTCGTTGATGGTCGGTCCTGTAGTCAAAATCACACACTGATCAGCAAGAGATCCATACCTCGGCATGCAATAAAGCCTTCCCAAATTATTCTTACATTTGTACAGCAATCATATTCATCTGATTCTAACCAAAATCAACATACCGACGAATCCATCAAAAGCACAGGGACGAGTATAGGTTAAAAGAAATCACTTCTTGAAATGTACTCCTGTAGTACATTGCTAGCATAGAACAGACGAAACATACCCTAAGATCACGCAATATGTACAATACCTTCATAGAGGATCAACGATAATTAAAAAAACCTAACTCTACTTAACATTGCTAAACTGACATTGGTTCAGCAAACTTATTCAAATGGTTCTAACAAACATCAACATATCGACGAATAATTCCAAAAGCACAGGTTAAAAGAAATCACTTCTTGAAATGTACACACATGGAATAAAGCCTATACGAATTATTCTACAGGTGAACTTGCATTGGTACAGCAACCTCTCAATCATTCTACAGATGAGCTTACATTGGTACAACAAAAATCAACATATCGACAAATACCTCAAAAGCACAGGGCCGAATACAGGTTAAAAGAAATCACTTCTTGAAATTTACACCTCTAGTACATTCTTAACATAGAACAGACACAAACATACGCCAAGATTACGCAACATGTACAATACCGGATCCGACAATTGAATAACCTAACACGAACCAAACGTTGATGAAGAAAGTCGATCACCAAGGGACACAGACACGGTATCAACCGGATCTGGACAAGCTTACAGTGATGAAGTTTCCGTTGTTCTGCCCATCAGCGCGGTGGTAGTTGTTCTGGTTCCTCCCGAGCTTGTTGGAGCAGCCCATGTCCAAGGAGGTCCCGGCGTCTTCTACCTTGTGAGCGGGGGGCGCGGCAGCGACACAAGGCTTGTCCTCGGGTGCGGCGTTGTTGCGCGCGAACCCGGCCGCGCGCTGCTCCACGGGCGCGGGGGTGGGCTCCGGGGCCGGCGCCCTGGCTGCGGCCTTGGGTGCGCCCGCATCGGAGCCGAACAGGTAGCCCAACGAGCTCTGTCCTCCTCCGCTGCTCCCACCGCGCACCATTGCTCCCGCTTTCACTTCTTCGGTAATCTGATCAGACACAAACCAAACAGCACGCATAAGAAAGCAAGATCCGATCAAGACATCCGATCCAAGCAAAGGGTACTAGCGCATAACAAAAGGAAATGTGGCGGAGAAGAGGGTACCTGATGCGGAGCGTGAGGGCGAGGAAGAATCGGAGGAGGAGAAGTGGAATGGGGAGCGTGAGCTTTGGGCTTTGGAAAGTTTGGGGGTGGGCTGGAGTTGCAGAGGGGGAGTGGGGTGAGACAGGGTGTAGCAGTGTGGATGGATATTTTAGTGTTCTCAGCAGAGCAACTGGCTAACTTGGACGGGGGGAAATCTTAATACCACACGGTACCTGACTGCGCCCTTCCTCTCATCATTCAAATCTCACTCGTAGGGCCAGGGTTCTTGTGGGGAATTCAGCGTTTTTTTTTACCGGCTTCACATCAGTGATCTCCAGTGATCTCAAAACTAATTAGAATTAGCTGGATTTCTACCCAAAAAATGGGGCTGCTAAACATACAATGAAAAAAAAATTGAAATGTAGCGAGGATGCTCATCATGTTATAAATATGTAGTAACTTCATGAGGCGATATCCGCGGATATCATCATGGTATCACCTTAATATATCAAGGGTATTGTCGGATATTATAGAGGTATCGTGAGTAGTACATTCACAAGGTAGCAAAAGTATCTACCATTTATGTGGGAGGTAGCACCCTGTGCTAAATGTCATAAAGTGGTTTTGAGATCATTGGTGATCTCAGAACCACTTTGACATTTAGAACATTATGCGACTTCCCACATAAATGGTATTTACTTTTGCTACCCAGTGCATAAAATACTCACGATACTTCTATAATATCCGGCAATACCCTTGATATATTAAGGTGATACCATGATGGTATCTGCGGATATCACCTCATGAGGTTGCTACATATTAGTGTCACGATGAGCATTCTCGCTACATTTCAATATTTTTCATTTTCTTCCTTTGTATGTTTAGCAGCTCCATTTTCTTGGTAGAAATTCAGCTAATTTTAGCCATATGTAGTGTCATGGGTACAAAAATAATTCAAAGTTTACCAAATGGCTAATTGACAAGGAAATCGGGGCCCACAAAGAATTTCAATGATACAATAAAAGGGTCAGTTTTATTGTATGTCTTTGTTGCTTTTGACATGTTACATGTAGCATCAATGGTGACGATGGTCGGGGCCCGGAAATACAATTTAGGCCATAATTAGCATTATTGAGAGTCATTACAAGCTTTGTTTTTTCAAATTTTTAATTGGATTTTTCATCAAATTTCCATAGGACGACTATCACATAAAAAATCTTGTGGGCACACTTAGTGCATTTAGTTCTAAATTTCATCTACACAAGATGCTTTGATGCTATAGTAATTGTCTCTCCAAACCGTAGTCCTTTTTTTTTGCCTCGGCCATTCCCGCGTAGCCACCTAGCACACATGCCAAAAAAAGCTCAAAAAATGTTGGTTGGGATTGGACTGGTGAAAGCGATTGGAAGACAATAATCCAAGTCTCAAGAACCATCAAGGATCCATCAGTGTGCAAGAGTTGAAACCATACTCATGGGTTCACCCATTTGGTGGTGCATGAGTAGTATTTGACTTTTTAGGATACATGACATTAGACAAGAATTTGGTTTTTTTAACCCTTTAGTGCTAGGGGGGGCTTGCAGTATTTGGAAACTAAGTACAATGAAATATAAGATATTTAATATTCATTTGAGATTAAAATTTTAAAATTTTAAAATAAAATATAGGGGCTGATTAATGTTGAAATTGGCTTATAAAATGATACCACACTATATAATATGTGCTAGTTTATTTTATTTTTATTAAACATAACCCTTAGATAAGGGTATCAAAAGTTGAATATCATAGAGGTTTAAATTGAATGGTTGGAAAATTGCATCTTTCCAATGTTGGACAGTTGTGTTTCTTGAGATTATAAATTTTAAGTTGCATTCTACCGGCATTCACCAATACAATTGCTGGTGTATTTTTGTTTGATAGTGTTTTCCTTGTACCACACTACAACAATGCAATTCCTTTCTAATAAATGTCAATTCACAATTCATCCCCCCATTTCAAAAAGAAAACATAAAAACTAAAAGCTTAAAAATTGTAAGTAAAATTATTTATATCAAATACATTTTTGAATTCTAATTATCTATAGGGTATTAAATAATCAAGCCCAAAGATACATGTCTATGTGCACTTTTAACGAAACACATGTTGAGGGTGAACATCACAAATTGTGCCACATTGGGATTGTCACTCTCTATGTATTCTTTGTATTAATTTTTTTTTTAAATACCATAGCATTGTCCATGTCCCATACAACACCACGTGGTGCGCCGAGGCATTGCTAGACCAGCGCCTTTTTGTAGTTAATATTTTAAAGGCCTATGTCCCAACAAGTAGTGGTGCCTCTTCTAATGGGCATGTCCACATTTATCCTTTAACGAAAGCGGCCTTTAGGACAAGCTTCCATGTGGGGATTGGTCCGGTGAAAGCCGCTAGAAGACAAGAATCCAAGTCTCAAGAACCATCAATGATTCCTTGGTGTCTATAAAAGTTCAACAACATCCGAATGGATAATCTCTAATAATTTAGTTGCACGAGTTGCGATGTCGGTTGGAAACTTCTTCCTACTTCGATTTCCATATAAGCACGCTTCGCATGTAGGCCAAATCTTCAAATCCCCTTTGTTGAATTTGAGAGTAGGCTCCGTTTCTTTAATCACCGTCACCTTCCGCACACCAATGTGGCCAAGTCTTTTGTGCGAGAGTGGAACATGATCTCCCTCTTTGGCTAAAATGTAAGCAAATTAAAGACTTTCTCTTTAGCTCAAATTTTCCCAATTTTGAAAAGGTCATTTGTTTCCTCAAGATGTGTAAGTCTAACCCCATCCTTGTCAGCAACATAAAATTTTCTTGTGCCAAATGATTGCCAAATCCGTCTTTCTAATTCTTCACCTGAGAGTAAATTTCTAGCCAACTTATGAACATCTAAGACATTGGTAATTCTTTCCAATTTATCATTATCCAACATGAGGGTGAAAGCACAAAATAGTCTACCACCTCTAAATCTTATGACCATTCAACAATGCAGGATTCAAAAATACATTACAAATTTGAATTTCCTAAAAAAAAAAAATAACAATAAAATAAAACATATGTTGTTTTATGAAGTCTATGAATTTTGTTATTGAGAAAATGATCCTCAATAAGTAGTTACAATTTTTTTATTCATTGACGTAGAAGCGGCCAAAACTGAAAAAATAGTTTCGTACCAATCAACAAAGTTGGTAAAAAAAAACAAGCAAAATGTACATCAAAACATATTTTTTTCTACTTTCTTTTTAAAGAAGGACCTCAATTCTATCATTATCTCAAAGCTCATAAAAACTATATTTATTTTGAGTGTATTTAAGGCCATCAATTTTGCAACTAAGGTTGGATTTAGGCATTCATTTTCATACATCACTTTTTGTAAAGTTTTTGTTCTAAAAATTTGGGTTCAAGTACCTATAAGAACTCTAGAGGGCTTCATGAAATTAAAACAAAAATATTATATATTTTGATGTGAGTTTGTGACCTTTGATCAAATCAATTGTGATTTTAGTACAGCAGACTAACTTTTTGGTACAGTTTTTTGAACTTTCATCTATGATTGGAATGGTACTAACCCCTTTAATTTTCCATTCATGATCATCCCCCACAAATATAGTTTTACCTTTGGATAAAGCTTTATAGTCTGCAAACCAATCTTTGTGAGATGCCACATAGTGAATAGCCCCTAATCAAGGTTTCAAACATTGTCATCCTTTTTTATCAAACATGTGTCTATTACTAGTAAGGTAGGACTCTCCGATCTTCTTGGCTTGTCAAGTATGTCACTTTTACCCTTTTTTGCCTTTGATGTTACACTTCTTTTTCTTCTCCTTGCATTTGGATGCTTTGTCTCCATATTCAACACAATTGAAGCACTTTCCATTAAAATGCACCAGACTTCTTAAATTGACCATCTTTTCACTAGTAAAGCACTAGAGGTGTTTTTAGTTTCACTATAGGGAACACCCAATCTTTGTTCTTCTTGTAAAATCTTACCGATAAGATAGGACACATTCTTCTCATTACTATGAACGTTGGTGGAACTCAACCATGAATCTAGTAAAGAACTTAGAAATGATCAATCAATGATCTAAATTTGGCTATGGCACTTACCATACTCTCAAATTCATCCACATTGATAAACCAAAACTCCTTTCGGAGAAGTCATTTTGAATGCATATCATTCATTTCATAGATGTGACAAAGTTCATCCCCTTGTGTGATCTAATGGACAAAGTTCCTCCCAAGATACATCATCACATTTCATAGATGTGACAATGTCCCAATGCATATCATTTCATTTCATAAATGCGACAAAGTTCATCCCAAATTACATTATCACATTTCACAAACGTGACAATGTCCCAATATGTATCATTACATTTCATAAATGTGACAAAGTTCATCCCAAGTTACATTGAGGGATCTAATGGAATGACTCATCTAAGAGATAAAAGACAATAGTAGAGGGTTATTTCACCATCTAACCAGTTACTCATAATGCTATCAATAACAATAATATTAACATTGGCTCCTCCTTCACCACTTTCTCCTTGGACAATTCCAATAATTGTGGCACTTGCAATGCTACTTGGCATTGGTTTTTACCACTTACCTACTTCCACAACCATCCCTCTTCAAGAAATAGATCATCCTCAATTTCTATTAATGGAACCCTCGATCGACAAACTTGTTCAAGAAACTAGTTTCACTGGTAGAACTAGCCATGCTAAATTGCATTCGTCAGTACAATAAACAACTTTGAAACTTTAGAGGGTGATCCTAGATTTAAGTGTGATTCAAATCAAAACCCAATTTAAATTCTCTATTGTATCCTTTAATTACCCTTGCTTTGATACCATGACAAATTAAAAAAGATAATGTGGACAAACTGTTAATAATGTTGATTATTCGAAATGAATACATACTTAGAACATGTAAATACTAACTAGACCATTACTTTGTTGTTCTAACTAATTTGGAATTAGAGACTCTTTACTTTAGAGGCCAGAACCCTTGACGAGAGAAATTTCAACCAATGAGAAAGTATCCTTCTCCATTTCTAAGCCTCCAGTTGGTTAAAATTTCTTTCGTCAAGGTTTCTCATCTCTAGTATAAAAAGGCTCTCAGACTCCTGATCTATCAATTCCCTCATAAGTAACTTAATTACCATATGAGTAACTTAGTCATAGACGCTTGATCTATCAATATCAATCCTGTCATGATCAATCCCCTAATGAGTAACTTAATTACCAAATCATCAAATAATTAACTTAATGAGTATCCTTATGATCTTCAAATATATTCTGTCCCTACCTAGTCACACAACTACCGTTCAAGACATTAAAGAACGGTTCAAGACAAAGAACAAGGGGCCCTGCTATCATTTTGATGGGTGACCACCACCCTATCCACCCCTAGACAAGCACCTCTATATTCATGAACACTCTTCCATTCATCACTACGCAAACAACACACTGCCTTCCATGGAGGGACCCCCAGAAATATTCCACTGCATCAAAATAGTTGGGCGAGCAGCAATAATTGCAAGCTCCAAAAACATTTGCGATATCAAAATCCGGTCATAGCCGTATGAACAACAAGAGCACAGTCCTGCTAACCTCACCTAAGAGATTCATTATAACACACCTACTAAGAAAGACAGAAGAATCAACAATTCAACTGATTACACGCACAAGACAAATCACCTTGTTCCTGAAAGAGATCTAAACTGCTACTAAGGCTCCCAGCTGTCGCAATTTTTTCATAGGATAACAATCAGCACTCTACTGCTGGGTTCAAACCTTCAAAACGAATACCGGTACCTCTGCAGCTAGGATCAAAATGGAGAGGCTCAGAAGTTCATTGCACCTCTGGCTACAAGCACACAAACACCAGAACTGACAATGCAGCCACAATACTGGCTACCTCATCAAGTGAACTGCTGCAATATGCACTTCCCCAGACCATACAACCACTCGATTCCACCTACACAATGATTTCAGATTTAGTTGCCGCCAAAAAGGTAACCCAACGATGAACACCCGCCTGGCGCAGCATGCACTTTCGTTGATGGTCGGTCCTGTAGTCAAAATCACACACTTATTAGCAAGAACACTATACATCGGTATGCAGGATCAACGATAATTGATAAACCTAACTATACGTAACATTGGTTAACTTACATTGGTTCAGCATATATATTCAAATGGTTCTTACAAAGATCAACATATCGACGAATACATCAAAAGCACATGCACGAATTCTGTTTACTAGAATCACTTATTAAAATGTACACCTCCATTTCATTGAAAGCACAGAACACACACCACCTCATGCACATACGCTAAGATTATGCACATGTACAATACCTTCATGAGAATCACCGATAATTTAATAAACCTAACTCTACGCAACATTAGTGAACGTTCATTGGTACAGAAAAGATATTCATCTGATTTAAACAAAAATCAACATATCAAAGAATACTTTAAAAACATAAGGTCGAGTAGAAATCACTTCTTGAAATGTACTCCTCTAGTACATTCTTAACATAGAACAGACACAAACATACGCCAAGATTACGCAACATGTACAATGCCGATCTCCGACAATTGAAAAACCTAACACAAACCAAACGTTGATGAAGAAAGTCGATCACCAAGGGACACAGACACGGTATCAACCGGATCTGGACAAGCTTACAGTGATGAAGTTGCCGTTGTTCTGCCCATCAGCGCGGTGGTAGTTGTTCTGGTTCCTCCCGAGCTTGTTGGAGCCGCCCATGTCCAACGAAGTCCCGGCGTCTTCTACCTTGAGAGCGGGAGGCGCGGCAGCAACACAAGGCTTGTCCTCGGGTGTGGCGTTGTTGCGCGCGAACCCGGCCGCGCGCTGCTCCACGGGCGCGGGGGTGGGTTCAGGGGCCGGCGCCCTGGCTGCGGCCTTAGGTGCGCCCGCATCGGAGCCGAACAGGTAGCCCAACGAGCTCTGTCCTCCTCCGCTGCTCCCACCACGCACCATTGCTTCTGCTTTCACTTCTTCGGTAATCTGATCAGACACAAACCAAACAGCACGCATGAGACAGCAAGATCTGATCAGGGAACATCTGATTCAGTACTCCCGGAACCCGATCCTGTGTTTCCAGAAAGCATACCAGAGCATAAGAAATGGAAATGTAGCTGAAAAGAGGGTACCGGATGAGGAGCGTGAGGGCGAGGAAGAATCGGAGGAGGAAGAGAAATGGAAATGCGGGTTCGGGGAGTGAGAGCTTTGGAAAGCTTTGGGTGGCTAGGTGTGCAGAGACGGAGTGGGGAGAGAGTGTATGGATGGATATTTTAGTGTTGTGAGCAGCTGGCTGGCTAACTTGGACGGGGGGAAATCTCAATACCACACGGTACCTGACTGCGCCCTTCCTCTCATCATTCAAATCTCAGTAGGGCTGCTACCTCTGCTCTTAGAGCAGAATTGCATTTGAGGATTGGGTCTATGAAGACAGTTAAGGTGGTTACCACATTCCCAACTGAATAAGAAATACGGATATGAGGCATTGAAATTATTTAGTGGTATTATTTTTTAGAGATAGACAAGAAGAATTAGATTCCAACACAAGTTGAAACATAATTTTTGGATGAAGAATGAATTAGTTACAAATTTTCAAAGTTGAAGTATGACGCATCCCATTCACGTCATATAGGTACACCTCTTTCTGTTTAAAGAAGATTTGTATTGCACAGAGTAAAGATGCTTGAACCAACAACAACGAATCCATAACCACGGTTACACATACTAAAACCAACAAGAAAGAACCCATTACCAACTGTAACTCATGCTATAACCAACACCGTTCGAGCATTGACTGTGGATAATGCCCCTAGCTATTGGTAAAAGGAGTCAGTTGGGAATGGGGTAACCACCTTATGGTTGATTGTCCTAAAACCACCAGCTTAAGCAATCTGGCCTATTTTTGGCAGTGTTAAATTCGAATTTTTTTAAAATATGACCGCATTCGAAATAGGTTTTGATGAGGATTGCAAAAATTTGCAACATCTAATTTGGATTTGTCAAAGTGGAAAGTAACCTCTGACCCATACATCACATACCAATTTCCTAAATTCACACTTTGTTGTTCCTAAATTTTGCTCATGAGCTAACCCAAAACCACCAACTATTTCTTCGTATGCCATTGGTCTACTTGAATAGTGAAATTGGTGGTTTTGGATGTCAACTGTGGTGACTTCAAGAAAGCGAAGCATGTCATAATCGAGGGAAGTCATGGTTTTAGGACATCCTACCTTAGATGAGAGAAGGCTTGCTTTCTCACAAAGTTTTAACTTGTCTCATGTACAAAAGCCTCCATGGCCATGGGAAGAAAATGAAGCTGACCCAAATTTGATCATTTGAAAAGTCAACGTGTCCACGGATTGATTGGTGAATTTTTATTTTTTTTAAATCCTAAAATCGGTTTAAAAAAAAATGACCAATCCCGATAAAAATAATAATACAAGATCAAGTCAGAAACAAAAATCAGAAAATAAATTTATAAAAGAAAAAAGACCGGGCTTTTGATGAAGTTCTAGGTTGCTTATAAGACTTAGATGAATGTCGGGATAAGTGTTTGGAGATGGTAGAGACCATGAGGGAAATGATTCTTGCCAAATTATTGTTTGAGATCTAGGAGTTTGCATGTGCAACTCCAAAGTGGTCAACCAATTTGCATGGCCTAAAGAAGTTGTGGAGGAAGATATTGGTGATTCAGGTTAGTACAACTATATGTGAGAGGGGATTTTCAAAGCAAAACTTGATTGAGAGCCATATGAGAAACCTAAAAGAAAACTAGGTTGAATAATCGGAATGTTGTGATGGTTGTTTGGAGAAACATGAAAGACAAAAGAACCGATGCTCTCGAATAAAATATGAAATGGTGATACAAAACTTTGATGTCTTATTTCAATGTATTTGTACCAAATTTGAAGAATTCGTGATTCTTTAACCCTTTAGTGCCCAGGTAACCACTAAATGGTCACTAGATCACTAGAAAACAAAATGTTGGAAAATCTATGAACTATCTCAATCTAATGTCTGAAGTTCAGATGTGTAACTTTTGATCTTGCAGATGATGCAAAAAGAAAATTTGAAATTGGACTTTCTTAGCTATCCAGATACTTATGTACAAAACACCAAAATATTGCAAATACATCAAAATACATCAAATACTTACAAATACAACACACGTACTATTTCGTATTTCTTGTGTTTGGAAGTGTGTTATTTTGTATATTTTTGGATTTTTTTCTCTTATTCATGTTCCATCAGTGTATGTAGTACGATCTTCATCAATGTACCAACTCCTTTCTTATTTTAACGTATAAATTTTGTCCTAAACCGTACGTGAGTAAGTCACTCACTTATAAAATTCACAATAATTATGTATGAGTTTGTTCTTGACATGAAAGATTGCAATGAAGAGGTGTTCTTCACTTTTATTTTTGAAAATTTAACCCAAATTCTATTTAATGTTGAAGTCAGACACCCCCCCAAAATCTCATTTTTGAGTGTGCATTATACGGTTTTAAGACATACTATAATTGTCCAATCCAACGGTGCGGTCTTACCAAGATTTAACCGACACTTGTTTCATAAAGCTATGCTTACATTCATACGGTGGAATATCATTAATACTATCACTAATTTCAACAGAGAGAGTTCTAGAGAAACATCATCCAAAAAACGGTGGTTTCTCCAGAACCACCCTAGGCACTAAAGGGTTAATTGATATCATGGTTGTCCATTACTATAGTGTCTTTGATTTCATATTAGAAATTTAGAAAAATCTAATTTGTGTTGTTTGTTGGTATTACATTCAGAAGACTCAAGTATTTCAAAATTACAATTTGGAATGGAGATTTTTCGTTTTAATTTTTTTGCTTGTCACTAATATGTCACAGGTAGGGTTTCTTTTTGGCACTCTAGAAGTGTTCCATGCATGCAATGGAGGGTGCTCCTTCCGGATTTAGACCATTTTCATTGTGCCACAACATTGGAATCTAACTCCAAGAAGCCAAAAAAAAATCCTCGTTATAGGTGAGATGTTTAAGTGGAATTTGTACTGGTTTTTTCTTAAATAATATAGATTTTGAATAAAATTTGGCAATGTGTCCAAAATCATTCTATCAAGTTCAAAAACCAATTTTTTTGGGAAAACTCGTCTACAAGGCATAATTTTTTTTAGCGTAAGACACTTTTTTTAGCAATTTTTTTGCCGTAAACTTATATGATTGTAGAAGCAACTTTTATTACACTATAAAAAAAGGGCGATGGTAGATAATTTTATGGATGAACGTGTGTGTGTGGGGAGATGGAACCCCAAGGATTTGGATGACGAGATGGACGCCCATGCTACAGTGTTTGACAAAAGTTCATTTAGATCTATATCTTGTATTGCAAAGCTAGTGTTGCATATCTAGGGTTGCCAAAAAAGTGAATATTGGAGACCTTTGGGAGCAAATTGCAAGATTTAGATTTGGGCCCCTACAATTTTGTTTTTATGTATTATTTTCAAGAGCCTCACTACAACAATATTGAATTTGATTATTGAACCTACTAGTTCATGGTTTAAAACTAAGGGTTGGAAAGATGTGCACTAGGCATGGTTGTAGTTTTCTAAAGGTTATGGGGGTTTAGGGTGCACATAGCTGCTTAATGGTTTATACAACTGTAAGTTTTGGATTTGCTTAGTTTGATGAAGATGTGTGCATTTGTACATGATTGTAGATTGTAAAGGTTGAATTGGAAGGGCATGCACTTTTTGATGGTTGCAACTTCGTGAAGGTAATTTTGAGGAGGTTTGTACTCACACTCCCACTTAGTCCTAGAAATCCTAATGTTTAGGGTTTTAGGATTTTAGGATTTATAGTTTTTTTCAACAACTTCGTATAATAGCATTGGATTAGATTTGTGCATCTACTATTTTAAGGACTGATGGTCATTTAGAAGCGTCTTAATACAAGACCTAGCTGGATATGTGCAAAAACTAGTTTAGGATTTAGGTTTTAGTGTTCCAACATTTGGTAAAGTGCTCTAGGGTTTAGGGTGTCTTGCTAGAGGGGCGTGCAATACTGTCGAATGTCATGAAGTTTACTTTCTGGATTTTCAGGGTGTATGGTTTATTGGAGAGTTGAAGGTTTTAGAATATTTTAAAAAGTGTATCATTTATATTAGTGGTTGAATAGAATTATCAAACCCGTAGATGCAACTGGAAGTTTGTACTTAATATGAATACAATACTTCTCATGTGATATAAGCATTCATGGTACCTAAGTATCTTCTTGCATATTGTTATAATATATTTGTTGTACTGTACACTACATCAGGGTCTCTTATCTCTTGCACTATATAATGGCTATACTATTCACTACATTTGTTGATCTCACATGTGACGTGGATGACGCATGGGAATCCCTACTCAACAAGACTTTTTATGTTTTTTCAAGCGTCAAATAATCATGTAAGGTGCACTCTGCCCCCGTTGACCTCAATTCCAATGTGACGGACGACATTGAAGTTGTTTGTAGAGGGGCTTCTCCTAACTCTTTCAATGATAAACAAACACCGAAGCTGCTTGTATTGACGTCACCTCTAATTTGAAAGGCCGGTTTGAAGCCCTACTTAGGAGAGGTCACTCTGAGTCTTAACATGATGATAAAGCACTCCTGCAACAACCTACCTATGTCCCTCTTAATTCCCCTACAAAAGGCAACGGAGTAGATGACTAGAAGCCTCCATTCAAGACTAAAAATGAAGATAGAGTGGGTAAAATACAACCAATGTATGTGGATCTAACCTTAGATGTAGGAGCCCATTGTAAAAAAGAGCCCATTGTTCTTACGACTTGTTGATGAAGTATGTGGTTACAATAAAGAATTAAGTAGGGCTGCATTGTAGTTGTTCTTCTTACATTGAAAGAACGATCATGTATGAATTCTTTGCATTGTAGTTGTTCTTCTTACATTGAAAGAACGATCATGTATGAATTCTTTGAATCTACTAGTATATTGTTAGAGCCTCTTCCACGGAATAACAACAATCCGGTTCACTTGATGATGTCCATTTCAGACTATGAAAAAAGAATTTTCAGTTTTAAGTTTCATTATATTAAATAATGCAACTTTATTTTTATAAAAGAAAGGCAAGCTAAAGAACCTAAGGGTGTAGGGATATTTTGTTTGTATCTTGCAATATAATTGAGGTCCCCATTTTGCATGAGTGAATTGAGATGGCCAAGAATTTGCACAAGTGTACAAACACTTTTTAAACTCTTCATTGTGTCCTCATTTTGTACATATTGAAATTTGACTTTTTATCATGTACCCATACGTTAGTTAAAGCAACGTAATAGAGGCAATGTAATGAGCCTAAAGATAAGGTATAGACACCCATAACCGATAACGCACCCATCACAAATAAGTAGATTTCCTGGGTGCTGCGCATTGGAAAACCAGAAGCCGGTATTTATATCCAGGATATTCAGGATGCGTCCTCCAATAGAACGCGTCTGTGACTGTTACGGAATTAAATAGTCTTATGTTTGTTCACTACTCTTGTTGTTGTCGGTCATGGGTGAAGCTATATGTTGGTTATGGGCTCTCACCAACTTTCGAACAATAAAATTTGTAGTAATTCTAATTTTACTTAATTAATTTTGGAAAAAATCTCATTCTCCATGAACCTTATTTTCCTACGCACAAAAAATAACTCCTTCTTGATAACCCAAGATATGCTATGCTGAAATGCTTAAGTTATCGGTTATAGGTATCTGTACCTTAGTGATATTTCATTCTGTGTTCTTGCAGCATGATTGAGGGAGTTGAGGGGCCCCATTTTGCATGAGGGGACTGAGTTCACCAAGAATTGGCAGTTTGGCACAACTGCATTGACAGATGAAAAACGGATGGATGGATGACAAAAGACGGACGGATGCTATGGAATTTCCGTGGATGATCAGACACATTTTGGATGTTGCTGGCTACATTGCTCACAAAGTGATACTGTCCCTTCATAGCAGCTTCGTTCTAAAATAATTCTAAAAATAGATTAAAAAATTTCGGAAATTTATTTTTTGGTAAGGGAAAAACGGATTTGAGAGAATATTCAGGAAAATGAAATTTGATTTAGAAATAATTTTTTATTGTCCAAGGAAGGACGAAGCTGCTACGAAGGTACGGTATGCGCAAGATTCCGTGAACACGGCATTTTTGGTGGTGAGTTGAACTCCCTGCATAGAGCTTTTAGGAACTAGACCAGAGAGGTGAGTGTAAGAATTAATTTGAACAATCATCCAAATTCAACCAAATTTGGATCGTTTTTTGAATTAAATTGGATGCAAATGTATTAAATTGAATGAATTTGAAGTTTTCAGTATTCAAAATAATTTTGAAGAAATTCACACTACACGTACCCCAAATAAGGTAGGAGTACTCAAAACCAACAATGTACCCATTTCTAAACCACGCAATCATTTTTTTTTATAACGCAAATCTAAGCATATCATAGAGCCCTTATCTTCTGTTAACCAAAGTGATAAGCTATCTATGATTTACCTAGATTCTCGTTTTAGAATGACCACCTTGTTTAGAAATTATTGGAATTGGGTGAATTGTTGATTTTGGGTGCTCCTACCTTAAATGATTTAGGAGCCGCTACCATGGGTTCCCATAGCACATGTCAATCTCAATAGGATATGTTCCTGCACTACCTAAAAAGAAGATTTGGTGCTCTAAGGTAGACATACCTATTACCACGCAACAATTAATCCCTCATGTACTGGTGGTGTTCATTTTAGAACACAAATGTTAAATGCAGGTATATGCAGTTAGAATTATCAAATAGATGGTAAAATAGGTGTGTCTACCTTAACGTGACAGCATATGTGTCCGTATCCAATTACATCGATTAGATTGATCCCAAATGATGCACCAAACCAAAGTAGCAGATCTTGAGCTCTCCCTTATTTAATCCATATGAACCCACTTGATGGTCACTTTCAAGTGTTCTCTTGAATAATTTGAGATCCACATGGAGTTTGGTTTGGCGTCAATAGAACAAAGTTTTGTACTCTAGAAATGCATACATTGCAAAGAAAGATAAAAGCATTTGGATCAAATATGTGCCTTGAATATGATGAAATATGGTTGAGAATACTAAAGATTTGTATAATATGGTGATTGCATTAAAATTTGATGATTTTATAGAATTCCATCCATATTAAAATGTCATATTATTGAGTAGGTCACACCTCGATATTACGACATTTCTTGAGTTTCCTAAGGTGTCATATTATAAAGGGGAGACTAAATATGAATAAGTGGTGTTACTTTAGAAGGACTCAAAGAATTATTCACAATGGTTAGCAACTTTGTTAGCATTTTTTCACAACTCACCATCATTAAACGTCAAAACTTGCATAACATTCTTCAACTGCCTTAGCCTGATTCCTTTCCATAATCTCCATCGACATGAAAAATCGTGAATTATAGTTGTTGAGTGCCACAACAACGGCCCCATTCCTCTCTTTTGAAAAACTGTGAGGAAGATGTATCAAATAATAGTACGTCGCGAGTTATATGTAGGTACAAAAGGTGTTCAATGTATGGACTCTTATTTAGACTATTATTAATATTCTCTTTGCAGGCGGTTCTTTCTTACGCATTTGATGATCTAAAGGATTCAGCTCGTAACCGTTAAATATGTAAGCCTATTTTAGCCCTCAATATTTTCTTTTGTATATATACACAGTATAATAGTACTCAAACTAATCCTCCTCTTGAGCACTAACGCATTTCCTCACGCACATAAAAGAATGCACCTACTGAGGTACATATATATGTTTGTCACGAAAGGGGTAATAATATGAACACTGCCGTATAATGTATACATAAGTTGAAAATATTGAAGTATATTTAAATTAAACACACACACATACACATATATGACGGAATTACAAATTTGCATACAAAGGTTTATAGACATATAACCCATTGTATTCAGGGTTTTAAAAGGGGTCATGAACGCACATGATTCTCAAACATAATGTAGAGTGCACCACTGCAACCCAGGGCAAAGTAGTGTGCTATGAGGAAAAAACAGTTGTAGGCTGCTGCAAGCTGCAAG
Organism: Pohlia nutans; assembly: GCA_022496805.1. Lineage (NCBI taxonomy): Eukaryota > Viridiplantae > Streptophyta > Bryopsida > Bryales > Mniaceae > Pohlia > Pohlia nutans. The sequence goes on from CM040090.1 coordinate 6,174,041, forward strand.
AGGCTTCCCCAAAAGACCGATTTAGTGTAAATGCACGAAGAAAATCAATGCCAAATACACAAACTAGACGTGAAAGGGGATGCTTTGTTTAAAATCAGCATACCTTGCCTGGAACGGAGACCATGAATGTCCCATATAAGGTACCGAACAGAAACCCTACTGACATAGTAAAAGGAACAGCCAAAATGACAACATAAGGTTCTGTTAACTCCTAAAGGACCAACCCCGTTCATTTTTTGGACAATGTACAGATTTTATCCATGTTTTTTCATTTGTCATGCATTGTTTGCGGAAAAAAGAAAAACAACGAAATTATATGGCAAGATAGCTTCATGCATGTGTGATCCGATAAGAAAGGGGATGATATGTGAAAATTTTATGCTTCATTTCATGTTGCTGTGATTCTACAAAAAAATAAAGATTATAGTCTAAATTATGTGCTCTTGAAAAAATACTCGTAAAATTTAGCAACTAAAAAATCTCCAAAAATCACTACATTTAGAGTATTACATTTTAGCCCATCCTCGGGAGGTGACTATCAAAATTTTAGAAAACCACGTGAGATAAAAAAAAAATAGGACCAATTTAATTTGTTTAGGGTATAATGGAGTAACACCATCAAATCATTGCAACTTCTGAAATGAGCATAGGATATTCTTGTGTTCGACAACAAATTACCCTAACAGAATCTATTAGCAGGAAGTTGTATTGAAAGCCATAACACAAGCATTGCAAACACGCATTAGGGGCTGTAAGAGTGCAAGCTTGTGAGGCCAGATTCTGAAACGCAATTTTGCAACCCATGCCCACAACCGCAAAACTCACACAAAAATAGTGGCCTTCTGCACACAAATTGAAATTGCGGTGATTTGCAACCGGCCATGACTTGTCTCCAAAGCTCATTGAAGAAGTTTGTGCAAAATCTGAGGCACCTATTTTCACTCTAACAATCCCTATTCCAATGTTCTTAACCCCTAAGCATATTGACCCTTTGAACACAAGTAGATGCTAGCCTCAAAAATGAGATATTAGCATGGCTAAAATGTACACAAGGTGTTCATGAGAGGACCATTGCAAGCATAGAATCTACCTGGCAACAAATTAGACATACTTACAATTGGCGGCCTCTCCAGTATATCAACAATTCCTCATCACAAGAGATTTATTACGATTGGTAGAGAATTTTATAGGCTTACAAAGGCGACTTGGATGAAAGCCGCCTGATATTGTATGAGAAAGTTGCAAGGCTTTGAATGTGCTCGTGATCCAGTTTCTAGACGCTAGGACGTATAGGGGTTAATATCCTTGGTATTGGATAAATTTTATTCACAAGTCATGAGTATGGTGATAGGCCCATCCTGTCAGAATTAGAGTTATCGTAAAATTTTGCAGAATCTGAAGTGAATACTTGCACCCCTAAACACCCCTATTCCAATGTTCTTAATACCCAGATGGGTAGTTCTTGAGAGACGTTTGTGACTTTAACCTTCCCATTACTGATCCCAGTCGTCGTCATTCGCTCATAACACTAAAATTCATCATCTCTTGCAATGAGGTCCTCATCCTCCCACTTCCTTAATTGTTGCGTTTCTGATAATCCAAACACACACCTGCTTGAAACTGGATTCACTGTAAATATCATTCAACAAATGGCTGGCAACCGTGTTGAAGGGTTCAAAATGTTCTGCAAGCTCAGGTTCATAAGCTTCGCACGTAAAAAGAGACGATGCTTCTCTCTCTCATCTTTATCAAACTCCAAAGTCAATGGATGCACATGTAACTCACCAAAGCATCCGGTCGTCATGTTGTATGTAACCAATTTTCCTGTACGACGTGAAAACAACACAACAGAATCGGAATTGATCGCAAATCCGTACGGAATGTCAGATGTATATCCCAATCTGCTTTCGTATATAGGATTTTTGTCATCAAACATCCGGTCAAGGTCTTCACGCCGGATTCTCACAACCAACTTGCTGGAGTTCTCCAAAATCTCTCTGACCTCCAAGTAAGGTTGAAAACCATCCAACAACACGTTAACGAACATGCGGTTGCCGAAAACAATGGGCTCCAAATTTCCAAAATTCCAAGTTTCAACTTCAAGTTTAATTTTCCACAAACCCTCCTCAACGTTGTAACTCAAAAGAAGGTGCATTTTCGGAAATATGAAGTACGCTACGTACAAGGTGCCGTGGAAGTAGACGGCCGATAATGAAAACTCTTCATATTTCACTTCTGGATCCCCAGTAAATCCAAGCTCCTTCATTGGATTTCCCAGATCTCGCCATGCATCCGTGAACAAGAGGCACAAAAGATTGGTTATGTTCGACCCCGTTGCGAAGACAAGGCGGGCGCTTCCCGCCATACATGGAGCCGTACTTTCCCTTCGCTGGGGTCTCGCAAATGAGGCCGTCGTCCATAGCTAGAAGTTGAGGAACGTCCGCATCGGTATGATTTACAAGAATTCTATCGAGCGGGAGTGAACACCACCGGCGGTGATCTAGGTCAAAGACGCCCACCGTGCCCCTGTAGCCACCGGCAACCCGAATAGAGCCCCACTTTTTGAAATAACTTGTGACGAACAAGTACAAAGGCCCCTTCCTGTCACAGAGATCGAGGAATCCCGGCCGGCATAGATGCTCTTTCCATACCCTGCAAACCGACCGACATATTCACGGATCAGGAACTGGCAAAAATGACATCACGCGTGCCGTGATCTCCTCTGGGACGTTGCTCCAAAAGCCCATACTATCTTGCAGTATTTTAAAGGGCTCCATTGCGTTCCTTGTGTAGTCTTAAATCTATCGCGGAGTTAGAGCATAGAAATATAATGTAACCTACTCACACTAATTACAACTGATATGTAAATTTGTGTCGAGTTGACACAATTATTTATGCAAGAGAGAATTTTATTAACAATGGAGGAGGTAAATATCACAATTAGAAAAGCTCAATGACTTTTGCTTTTCCACAACAATTAAACATTATGTGTCACTATCATCACTAACTTTTATTTTTAGGGTTGTTAATGTTAGTGATACATGATATTTACTTTAAAGTAAAATGCCTACATTTAAAAAAAATCAAGTGCCTGCATATTTTTAAAAATAAAAAACATTTTAAAAATATCTAGCAACTTCACTTTAAAGTAAATATCATGTGTCACTAACGTCACTAATGCCAAAAATAGAGGTTAGTGATGTTAGTCACTTATGATATTCAATTTTTCAAAATAAAGTTTTTTAATTGAGGCTTATTGATGTATAATGACCAAAAACTGTGTATAATCATCTACTTGTTTAGAGTGTTTGTTTTATGTTTAATTTTTGTGTAAACTCAACTAATATATTTTAATGTATATACTAATGTAAACAAATCTCTCAGCACTGTGTCAGTCTCAGCCAATCCCCACCGACCCAACCCAATTCCACTAAGTATGCTAACCGGCCCAACCCCACCGAGTGCATTGACCTGGACCGAGCCCACAGACCCGATTCGCCCCACCCCGTCATGATGCCGTCATTAGACCTTTTTTTTCAAAAAAATTATGCTATATCACAACAGTGGGGCAACCTTTGCATGAATGCTCATAGGGTGAAAATATTTATTTGAATCCGTTGGGTTGCCCGCCATTTGAACCCATGTTCTTCAAAGGTTAAGCCCTAGACTTCTAAAGCTTAAATACTTACTAAAATTTCCAAGATTTACTTCTATGCTCTTGGATGCTCTTGGATGCTTTTTGTTTTCATAATTTAACCCTTACAAGGCCGTTGGAGTCCCTCTCTACAACTTGTATTAAACCTTATAAAACACACAATTTGCTATTTACGCACTTGGCCATATAATCATGCACTTGGCCCTCGGGCGCACTAAAAATTCAAATCCCAAAAAATTGCAAAACAAATTAGGAAAATTGTTTTTCCCAGCAATTCCCTTCTAATAAGGATAAATTGCAAATTCATGGAGATTTTCGACGGGGGATTTCCTTTAAAGAATTTGTATTTGCATTTTCTATATGTCAAATTTTTGTCCTATATGCAACAAAATTATCCTGTGATATTCATTCTGCACATACTAAGCGATAGGTACGAAAGTAGGAATCCTGAATCCCTTATTTGTGCACGCATCTTACATAATCATACAAGCACATTGTATGCATTTAGATATGGGCTACAAACATACACATAAGATTTAATTATTCTTTGTATTATATAAAAATCGTGTACTCGTTCACGTTTTATAATAATAGTACACACTTTTTCCTTCAAGACCTCGACATCTAATACAAAAAACCATATACTGTATAACATATACAATTCTATTCTAGTAAGCATCTAGCTCGTTCTGCATCCTCTCGTCATCCATGCCTTCCACTTGTAATGCAATATATTCAAGTATGTGTGGCTTTGCTTCATTGGGAATAGTTACTTGGTTCTCAGTTCGAACTCCTTGTATAGAAATGAACTTCACCTTCAAATGTCCACTTCTTGTTTTTGCTGGTACATCTCTCCATGAAAATATAGCAGCTTCTTTGTCCATCCAACCATGTCTCTCACCAGATGGCTCCCAAGATGCTTCCATGCAGTTCCTGTATCGTTGTGGCTCAGAACCTGCTTCATCCGTCATACCTCGCCTCATAATAGGCCAATACCATATCACCTTCACTTTCATTGCCCATTTGCCTTGTCCAAATTCCACCACCTTCCCCACATAGAATGGTACTCCAGCCCTTACTACTTTCCGCTCTACTGTTAAAGCCACGAACTGTCCAATCTCCAAGTCCCTCGCTGGATTGAAAATTGGAAACGGATCATCTGTTGCCTCCAGGGTAGCTGTAGATGATGCTTGGCCCACGACTTCTGTCCCTGTTCTTCTAGGCGTTCTCGTTACCGCTGCAGTAGATGGTCTGCCCTTTCGAGGTCCGAAGTACCTTCGAGGCTCTGGGTTCGGCATTGTTGCCATGATCGAGTCCACAATCGCATTCGTATTACTTGTCGTATTGGAGTCAACGTCATCTGTTGTTGTTTCTACCATCGCATCGTCTCCTGTTGCGTTCACATGTGCTTCGTCAGGCCAGAACGATAGCTTTGCATTCTCACTTCTATCTTGCAGAGGAAAATTCTTCAAATACTTGATCAGCCACCGCGCTTCCTCTATTGCCTGTAAGTTCTCCTCCGCGTATTGTATTCTTTCCACACACTTCTCCTTGTATGCAATGAATTCCCCCAAGGCTTTCAACTCCCTGTCGTCCGCACCAAACAACTCTGCAAGATTTGGCTTCTCCTCTCTTGTAGGTAGAGACCGCAGACACAAAAGTCCCTCCGTAGGACCCCATACATCCTTGCTGTAATGCTTGAACTGCACTCGGGGCGCACCATTCTCCGTGTAAAATCTCATTTGATGCGGAAATGTTATGCCCGTCAGTGTATCACCTCCAGTCAGCAAATGCGGCGTAATGAATGCCTTCCAATCCCTCACGTTCTCCAAATGCCGAGCGCTCACGAATGACTCTGTATACGACGTTCCTTTCTCCACCAACTGCAACAGTTGCTTCAGAGAATCGATGTTTGATCTCTTCAACGTATGAGATATAATGTTGAACCGCTGATCGATGTCCTCGTGAGTGTGTCCTACTATAAGAAAACATAGTTGTACTTCTTGGAAGTAGCCCATTCCAACAAGGGCAGCACAAAGTGCAAACATGTAGATGTTCTTGTTTTCTCAGGTTGTGTTGTCTGCTTGGATTCGCAACGTAGGAGGCAGCGCACCCTTCCTTCGTCTCACGTCATCTATCACATGCATCACTGTTGTAATGACTTGGTTGCTATCATGCTTGTGGTGCGAGTCTATCCACACGTCTGCGTACAATCCAATTCCATGTACGAGGACTCCACACAAGTGAGTCTTCACAAACCCCGCCTCAATGTTCTTCACCATTTGCCTCATCTTTGGAATCATGGTGGTGTTCTGGTCCATGCTGTCGACTATTAGGCACATGTAGAGGTCAGGGTTTATTATAGCTGATCTTTTGAATAACCAGTAATCACGTCGTTCCTCCATTTGGTGGCGGATGTGGATGAGAAACAAATTCTTAATCTGCACCTTCACCACCGTGTTTTTCGTTGCTTTCATCCCACACTTATACTCCCAACAATGGAAGCACTTTGAAAACCTTGAAAACGGTGGAATTTGCACGTGCGGGAACTCCACCCTCCATAGCTTTCAGAACAAACTTATCGACAACGGTTCCCCATCATGTATCCGCTTCACCTCCTCGTTCACATAATTGAACACGTCCACTTTCGTCGTGTTCATTGGCAGCAGCACTAGTGCCAATACCGAGTTATCACTCTTCCGTCGTACTTGACGATGCGGTTGTGTGCACCCCGCTTCATCTACAAATGTAGAAAAACATTCACGGGCCGCAGACAATTTTGCCCCTTCTCTAATTTTGCAAACGTTTCCATGGACAGCTGCGATCCTCCCATACACTTGTTGAGATTGTTTCAATTCCTTCAAACGTCTCTGCGAGTAACCCAATGCTGCAGCGTAACACCCATTACAAACCGGCAAACCATCCAACTTCGTATCATATTTGTTTCGCCTCTGTCCCTCAGTAATTGTGTAAAAAGCGTTTAGCATCTGCAAAATCCAAGTCGCTCTCACTTCATACTTCTGCGCCCACGCCATGTACCGTTGTTCCAAAATGTACTTCTCATTCACATCCCTAAAACAATTACGTTTGCACCCCCCTCTTTGCTTTGCAGATCTAACGCTTGCCAATGTCACTTTCTCCATTCATGGCTCGCCCTTCTCACGTGGTTTAGGAACTCTGCTCTTTCGATTCACCATAGAGTACGTCCTGCTCGGTCCCTCTGGAGCTAAATCTTCTACATGTGGAAGATTCCCTACGCTAGATTGTGATCCTTGCGTCATTGGAGATGACTCCTCTCGAATGTCCAACTGAACTGGCGTGGCAGAATACATATCCGTACGATTGGATTCTCCATCATCCTCATGGAAATCATACTGGGCCATTGCCGCTGTAGAGAACGAGAAATTTTGTCCCCTACCAGATGAAAGTGGAGGCTGTTCATTGCTTTGGACAACCCGCAACAGTGACCTCTGCCAACGTATGACTACGTCCAAACATTGTCCAAGATGTTCCCCGACTACCTCTCCAGTCCAGAACATTTTGTCTACAACACGTGAGACACGTACAGCAACTTCACATGGAAACAATTTCACTTGATTCAGTTCCATCCCACGTTTGAAAGAACTATCAACCACTCCGAATCCCACAACGCTTCCTCCAGTCGATAGTAGTTGTACCGTCTCATTCCTCTGTTGTGTCTCCATCTGAGTACAGTGTGTTCGTACCTCTTAGAACAAACTCATGCGAATGGGACGCCCAGTGGGTCGCTCTCCTACACTAGGTCCCGGTCTGTCCACACCTCCTACAACGTTTTGTAAAGCAACAGGGCTTCCAAAGGCACTTGAATCCATCGTCATCCGTATCTCTGTTCACCACATTTACAATCCGTACTCAGTATAACAAACATTTATAATAGCTTATCGATAACGCTGCTATTAACTACGATCTATACATAAAGTACAATTGTTTTGCTATGTTTTGTTATGTTTTGTTTGTTTGAAACGGTGAGAACTCTTAATCCGAGTGTCCCCGGGCTTGACCCCAGGCCCCATGCGGTCTTAGCGATGTCCCTCGGGGCCCAAATGCTAATTCAGTGCACTTGAGGGCCCCAAACAGGGCCCCCAAGTGTTCTAGGAGCCCCCGTGGGGCCCCCGGGGTTGACCCATACCGACATGCGCTCCTAGCGGTGCCCCTCGGGGCCCAAATGGCAATTCAGCCCACTAGGGGGTTCCAAAGGGGGTCCCCAAGTGTTCTAGGAGCCCCCGTGGGGCCCCCGTGGTTGACCCCTAGCCCCATGCGGTCCTAGCGGTGCCCCTCGGGGCCCAAATGCAAAATCAGCCCACTTGGAGGCCCCAAACGAGGCCCCCAAGTGTTCTAGGAGCTCCCATGGGGCCCCCGAGGTTGTCACCTAGCGCCATGCGGACCTCGTGGTGCCCCTCGGGGCCGAAATGCAAATTCAGCGCACTTGGGGGCCCCAAACGGGGCCCCCAAGTGTTCAAGGAGACCCTCTGGGACCCCTGGAGTTGACACATAGCGCCATGCGATCCTAGCGGTGCCCCTCGGGGCCCAAATGCAAAATCAGCCCACAACTTCTACTTAAAAATTTGTTAAATTTGTTAAAATGAATTCATCCATTCCAACAACTTCTACTTAAAAATTTGTTAATATGTTGCTTACAATCAATTTTATAAGGAATTTAGAATTCTCACTTTTAAAGTTTAGAATAAAATATTTGAGATAGCATTGGTTAACCTCACCATACGGATCAAATATTCAATTCAAAATCTAAAACTATCATTCATACATCAATCGTAAAATATTATTCCATATAGTACTTTATGATGACTTTCCTAAAATTGTCAAATCTGGAGACACCTTTGTACGTTTAGGAGTTTAAAATGAGTCCACTAGGGGGCCCCAAATAGAAACCCAACTGTTCCTAGGGCTCGTATGGGGCCCCCGTCAAAGTACACTTGCAATTTGCCAGAGTACAGGCCGCTATTGATGACAACATTAATTAAATGTTAACCCCTAAATTTCCTTGTGTTTTAGGGAGCTTGAAACCTCAAAACTGCGATTTTCTACCTCTATGTACTCCCGGGGATGTGAACCAAGTTTATTTACTACTCTTAGAATTCCAATCGTAAGATCTTGTACCAAAGCCTATTCATAGCTACTGTTTAAAAAATTGACCGTTGGATGTTTATCATTTGCAAGATCATAACATCCAAAGTTTGTGCAAAAGTTTTTCGGGGCATTGTTTAGGAGGCATTCTCTCCATAGTGCAAAGGGGGACTTGAAGATTGTTACTCCAAACATTTTGCTCAAATTTTTTTCCATGTACATAACTAAGTTGGGTACGCTCATGCAAAATTTTAGAGACTCATTACGCGTTTCAAACCTTCATCCAAATTAATTTCTGGAAGTAGGTATAAGAATGGCAATTTGGTGAAACATGCATCACATTAATTGTATTTGATTTTTGGAAAAAATGAACGGTGATTAGGTACCTCTATGATTTTATAAATTTTAGGCGAAATTATTTTTAAAAAAATTCAAAATCTCAAATTCTGACAAATTTCGAAAGAAATGGATGTGAAATTACAAAAAACCTTGGAGGTTGCTGTTCTTTATTTTGGAGGCTGCCCTTGTCAAGCCAAGAAAATAATCAACATGGGTCACTTCAAATTCTGAGCCTAAATGTGGTGAAGAGCATGTCTCCAAAAAAAAAAAATTGAAAAAATGATTATAATAAAAAGTTTTTTTCTGCCCCAGTTGGACTTGAAACCAAACATTTCAATAATTTTTTTATAAAACCCGAATTTGACTTTGTAATTTTTACCCCACACACCTTGTATGTATGACCACGCCCACGCCAAATTATAGTCTAAAATTCTTCATTTAGACCTTCCATCTAAGCTGCCCGAAACAGCAAAAAGCCATTTTGGCTTTTAAGGGCCTTTAGGGGTTAATGCAATGGTTTAGGTATAAAGTCTTACCGGGAAGTCCTGGATTCGTTGTAGAAAGCTCCTACACCCCGCTGATCAGTACTCCACTAGTGCTGAATAAATCCTCCCATATATATACCTTTCACAAATCAAAAGGAAATGGAATAGACTGTTAATTCAATAACAACGATGATTTATTCTGTCGATTTTATGAGATAATAGCTTCACGCAAGTTTGAACCGATGAGAAATAGGATGATTTTTGAAATTATTATGCCTCATTTCATGTTCCAGTTATTCATCAAAAACTTCTAAGATCTTAGTTGAAAATGACTCAAAACTGCACTCGAAGAAGGCACCTCATACAATTATGCAACCAAAAGATCTCCACAAGATCAAAGAAGGAAAGAAGGAAAGAAGGAAAGAAGGAAAAACGAACAAAGGAAAAAAGAAGGAAAAAAGGAAAAAGGAAGGAAAAAAGGAAAAACGAAATAAACAAAAATACAAAACCAAAAAAAGGAAAAGGGAAAAAAGGAAAAAGGAAAGAAGGAAAGAAGGAAAGAAGGAAAAAGGAGAAAAGCACAAAAGATAAAAAGATAAAAAGATAAAAACAAAAAAACAAAAAAACAAAAAAACAAAAAAACAAAAAAACAAAAAAACAAAAAAACAAAAAAAAAAAAAAAAAAAAAAAAAAAAAAAAAAAAAAAAAAACTGGGCCGCCGGCCGGCCCCGCCAGCAGGGCCGACCAACTGGGGCCGGCTTTGGCCGGCCTGCTGGCCAGCCAAAGCTCGCCAGCTGGCCTCCCTTGGAGACAAACACAAATAGAAGAGGGTGCGCGGCCGCGCACCCTCTTTGCCCATTTTTTGGCATAGGCAAGTTTCTCTCTCCAGCCCTCCCTCCCTCTTCCACATTCTCCTTTTTTTATAACATCAGATTGCCTTCAATTTTTCGCAAAAAACTTCAAAAAAACCCACTATTTCACTAAAGCTCTCTCACACATACCATGGTCAGCTCTCCATCGTTGTAATGAGAAGAATGAAGGGTTCTTGTGATATATATGAAGAACAACTCACGAAAGCACTTCATTTAAAAAATTCACTCTTTCTCAACTAATTTTCTTTTCATGTTTGTTTCGATTCGTGACAGGAATTTGGAAGGGAGCATTAATTCGTTAGTGGGGGAGTTCCATCTGCACAGTCTATGAGCTTCAACCACGAATTCAAGACTTTGAGGTAAACGTTTCTCCCTAAACCATTATTTTATCGATCAGTTCATGCGCTGAATAGACATCTAGGCCCGAGGGGCACCGCTAGGATGGCATGGTGCTAGGGGTCAACCCCGGGGGCCCCACGGGAGCTCCTAGAACACTTGGGGGCGCCGTTTGGGGCCCCCAAGTGGGCTGAATTTGCATTTGGTGCCCACGGGGCACGGTTAGGACCACATGGGCCTAGGGGTTGACCCCGGGGGCCCCACGGGGACTCTTAGAACACTTGGGGGCGCCGTTTGGGGCCCCCAAGTGGGCTGAATTTGCATTTGGTGCCCACGGGGCACGGTTAGGACCACATGGGCCTAGGGGTCGACCCCGAGGGCCCCACGGGGACTCTTAGAACACTTGGGGGCGCCGTTTGGGGCCCCCAAGTGGGCTGATTTTGCATTTGGTGCCCACGGGGCACGGGTAGGACCACATGGGCCTAGGGGTCGACCCTGGGGGCCCCACGGGGATTCCTAGAACACTTGGGAGCCCCTTTTGGGGCCCTGAAGTGGACTGAATATTTATTTTCGCAATGACGGGGTTTCCGTGGGGACATTGCCATTGTTGGGATTGAATCGTAATATGTAATCTCAAGTTTATTTTGAATATCGATGTCTGGATTGCTGATACGCTACTCTTTTATGCAGACTTTTAGACTTATTACCATGGCGCCTAATGTGGTATCCGAGTATAGGGAGCATGGTTGGTGGGTTACGAGCGAGGACCTTTTGATGCCCATGCTGTGGATGACTGATTTTCCGGTGATGCCGGGTAGGTTCTGGACAACACTCGGGAGGGTGATTGGTGTGGTGCTTTGTATTACCTCGTCGCCGAATGGATTTTTTTTCATTCAGGTGGAGAGCGAGGACCCGACTCCGATGAAGTACAGGTTGCAGAGGGAGTTGATAATGGCACCGGTCCCGCACAACCTGCTTGATCGTGTTCCCGCGATGAAGATGGTGCGTTCGTTGCAGAGGGAGTGGGAGGCCATTCCAGAGGAGTTGAGGATGGCACGTGAGGCTTCTGTTATGAAGTGTATGCCATTGGGCCCCGAGGAGATGCTCCGTGCGAGGCGCCGGTTTCTAGAGCATCAGGCGTATGACTTGTTGAGGGAGCGTGCCCCCTTGGAGGCTGCAGTGGAGCAACCTCCACCTGTTCCGGAGAGTACCGACCCCTTGTATAGGGTGCTTGCGGCTCCTGTCAATGTGGATTGGGTGCCAGTGGCAGAGCGCAGGACACGACGGCCTACAGTGGGAGCACCGGTGGATGATTTGGTTCCGGAGCCCTATCCTGTACCGCAGGCGTCTGCACCACAGAGGAAGAGGAGGAGGCTACAACGAGTGTCAAGGGCTGTGACACCACCATTGCAGGCAGGTGCAGAGGACGAGGCTGATGATATTGATGATGCTTCGTCAGAGGAGGAGATTGTGGAGGGTGCACGTCCAGGCATGATACGGAGGAGGAGGTTGGTGTTTCCGAAGGAGGATGAGCTTTGGGCGGGTTACATTTGGGGAGCAGATGCGATATTTAATGTCCCAGTGCAGAACATCCGTGCAGTGGAGAATCCTGAGACGAACCACCGCGTGTTGACTGGAACGAGGGTGATGGACATGTATCGACAGTTGAGGGGGAAAGACAAAGAGTTGATCAGTCCGTTGACTTTGAGGCCCATCAGATACATTGTAAAGGGTACGGGGTCGCACGGTGAGAGCCGGAGGAGGGAAGTGCCATTCTCGGAGGATAATGCAGTTCGGGAGTTTGAGGCTGCGTATTTGCACTATGCGGAGGCGGTGTCTGGACATGGAGTTCTTGGTTCTAGGGCAAATTGGTTGGAGAACAACATCATTTGGGAGCCAGTGGATGGGCAGCACATTGTTCATGCTTGCATGGAGGCCAAGATCGAGTGTGATACGGGGTTACTATCAGAGGAGGAGTACCGTGAGGTGTTTGCAGTACGGAAGGCCAAGTTTGTGGTGTACAAGGATCCGCATTTGTACATCGATGCTTCAGTGAGGATCAATGCCAAGGAGTTCGAGAGACAGTTCTACACCACGATGGTGGAGGACCTCATGAAGCTCCGGGCTATATGGATTGCGTGTGGAAGACCGGATCAGTATGAGCGAGAGGACGATGAGCGGCGGGGTCGAGCGTTGATGATGGCCGCAAGTGCACTGCATCTGACTACAAGCATGAAGGACAACAAGGTGGGCTTGGCGACATTGTCGAAGCAGATGGTAGACCATACCCGTCATGCATGGCACAGGGACGAAGAGTGCTATGAGGCAGTATTGCAGGTGTGTTCGGATTACGAGAGCGGGTTCTTGTGGTTCAGCAAGGAGGACGAGAAGAAATGGAGGGATTATGCGTCCAAACACAGTTTGGATGTCACCGTGGACGTGCGAGCGGGGCGGAAGAGGATGGAGAAGAACTGGCTCAGACCATTGTCGAGGATTCCAGCTGGGCAGTATCTCCGGGTGGCGAAGGACTTGGCAGCACAGCCAGTGCAGGGAGGGAGCCGGTCTACGCAGAAGTACTACTTCAACGGCAACAACAGCCCCAATCCACCGAAGGAGACTTTGGCGTGGGTGGCTGATCGGATGCAGCGGAGGGAGGCGGTACGGAATGCGTTGAGGTGGTTGATAGTGAAGGACCGAGAGCGCCCGGTACCGACGATGGAGGAGTTCTTTGTCATTCCAGTGGGACGATATGGAGGGGAACGTGGGGAGGTCCTGCAGGAGCTTGGGGAGAATATCGAGACGGATATGAAGAAAGCTTGGGCTAGTCCATTGGTCCGTGCGGTGGGAGCGTTGGAGAAATTGGATCCCCTCATACCTCCATTGATCAGACATCACTACACGGACATAGCGACCGGTGGTCGTGGATACCGAGGGCATGCCCGAGATGTTGGAGATCTCGGAGCAGCGCGATGGGACTGGCAGTTTCGTTTACCCATCAGGAGGGGAGGCCATGCTTTGAGAATGCTTCCGGTGCGAGGTCGAGGGGGTTTTTTCACGGAGGAGCACCTAGAGCTTGGGGAACCATGCTTATGGATTATTGATTGCAGACGGGGATCATCACAGGGAGAGGACAAGGCTTGGGGAGATGACGATTATGCACATGTGATGGAGAGGTTGCAGAGGTGGATGACGGGTATTTACAAGTGGAACGTCATTTTTTTATTGCCACCCGGAGTGCACTTTGAGGAGCGGTTGCGCAACACCTTGCACGTACCAGAGGAGAGCCGGTGTTTTGGAGGAGTGTGGGTGTTCGAGTCAGGTGCGATCAGCGGATATGAGCATGATCTGAGGCACGAGGGGAGAGTAGAGCGAGAAGTACAGGCTATTGGAGGTGTGGCAGTCGTGTTGGTGCATGCTAGCGGGTCCAGGGCATCTCAGAATGTTCGAAAGGGGACACGGGAGCTTCCTACTGTGTTCATGGACTCCTGGACTGAGGCCAGAGCACCGTGTACAGCGGATCCATTGGAGAGGTCTCCGACAGAGTTGCAGAGGCTTGTGCAGATGTATTTACCGGAGAAGTGGGGTCTCGTGGTTGTTGGCATCACCACGGCCATACCAGACATACTGCAGGGCGATTTTGTGGGTAGCCAGATCATTGTCCTTGACAGCTCGAGCACACGTACTACATTTTTGAGGAATGCATGCGCAGAGATGTACGGGTGTGACATGGATTGGCCATCTGGTGCTGCTACTCAGCCGTGGGCTACTGCGGGCCCTTCTACAGTGAGGCCTACACGTGGGAGCACATGATTGATGGACGGTGTAGACAGTGGGGCATGTGAGGGTTCTGAGGGGGAGCCTTCTGCTATACAGCGCAGTGCAGATACTGTACGACATGTGGAAGTGTCGTTAGGCTCTAGGGACACACCAGACAGAGAGAGGACTCACGAGGACACAGCCCGGAGCGTGAGACAGGACGACAATATCACGGGGTTGAGTCCGAGGTATGAGGTTGTTGCAGGACTGAGTCCCCAGCCAATTGTTGGTGTAGAGAGTTCTGCACATATCGTATACTCTTCAGAGGGGCAGGACGCCACTGGAGCTTCAGGTGCACGAGGAGATGCACTACAGTTCCTGGAGGTTGATGGGACCATAGAGGAAGGAGGGACTATAGAGACGGGGGACTTGAGCATCCGTCCTGAAGAAGTTGCAGAGATACTTGCAAAGTCTTTGGGGCACGAGGTGACATTCTCAAGATCAGCAGGTGTATCTACATCTCCTCTCCGTCCATCAGGAGCGATTCCAGTACCGGATTCATTAGTCTCGCGTGACATGGAGGTGTTGCCACGATCAGGGCCAGATGTGGGTGGATCTGAGGTGTTGCCAACACCAGGAGTAGTTGTGGATATTGATTCCACCCCACGTCCGTTTCATTGGGCCCTACCAGACCGAGATATGACACTTGCAGCGGACGGATTCTACTATGACGTTGATGGAGTCAGATACAGGCGTCACGGGATTGGAGGGCAGTATACGTTTGAGCAGGCGGCGTCTATCATGGAGGAAGCGTCGCCTGTGCACCAGGTGTCATCTCCGATGGTCAATGCCATGGTGGCTCAAGCTTTGGAGTATACAGATCCCGAGACCCCTTCAGATGTTCGTGCGAGGTTGGAGGAGCAGCGTGTAGCTAGTGAGGAGGGTCGGGACGACGGAACACAGTCATCTAAGAAGATTCCGGAGACCCAGTTCCCCTTCGAGTAGTAGCTTTTTTAGACAGTGTGGATTAGTGCTATTGGTTGCACTTCAGATGGCCGACTTGTACTTCTTTATCATATGTATTTTTTATTTTTATATATATATATATATATATATATATTTATATATATTTATTTATTTATTTATATTTATTTATATTTATTTATATTTATATGTGGATCCATACTTTATGTGGATACGTGGATATGTGGAGTAATGATGTCGTTGTACGAAAATGTATTGCGGATTGTATGTGATTGTAATACGAGGGGAATGGGGAAAATGCGGTTGAAAGATAGTAAAATGTTGGATATTTATTGCACTTTTGAAGGGGTTTTATGAAAGACACTTTGCAAAATTAAAAAATTGTATGAAATTCACATATTTATTATTGAAAATCCGTAATATATTTGATTAATTGCAATGCACTGCACTTTTCACCATAGACAAAAATCACACCCTTTTAAAAAAAAAAAATTGATTTCTGAATTATTTGGCACAATGGGGCCCCGAAATGACCGCACTTGGCCAAGTGCGTAAATAGCGAATTGCGTGTTATAATTGTTTAATTGTAGTTCAATACAAGAATTGTGATATATTATTATATACATATTATCATAATGATTGTTTTTACTTTGTGCTGAAAAGTATTTGGTCATTGTTATTTTGATGAAATACCACCATATGATATATACTATATGACCGGAAATGGTTTTCCGGCCATTCAAGGGTTAAAAGTTTGTCTTACTTTTCTTGACTCCTACAAAATTTCCTCATATAATGGAAAGTCTCTTTTCACTCCATATTCCAAGGAAAGTTATCGTATCAGTAAAAAGTCAACCAAGCAATAGGCAATACCACGTTGTTTAAGAATGTTATGAGAAACAATACTCATTCTTAGAATTAAATATGTTTTTGCAGAATTGCAATTAGCCCCTAAAACACTGAGGATCTATGATTTTAAAATGAAAAATTCAACAGACCATATTGTGAAAAAGATAATTAAATTGTAACCAAATTTGATATCATCAGAATCACTGAAGAGCATAACAAATTTTAATCCCAAGTATGCAACTCTTGTATTATATACAGGGGTCATCGGCATTAAAATATCTCAAAGGACAGCTCTTGTTAAAATTATATCAAATTAAAAAGACCAAAAAGTTAGGTGAAGACCAAATTAAAAGAAAATTAAATGTAGAAAATGCAGAGTAGCATACATTTTAAAAAAAAACTCACAATAGAGTTAGCCGAAAAGAAGGCCATGGAACATGCCTTTTCAACCTTCTTTCAAGCGCTCTTTTGAGCTCCCTTGAGCTATGTTTGGGTTGAATAGTGTCGTGTCATAACTTGTCCCCTTGTGGGCCATGGGCTTGGAGCTTTGGTAGGAGGTGTGGAAGTCATTGCGAGGTGTGGAGAATAATGACAGTGGCTTGCTTTAGATTGTCTCCCAACTCACCTTGAACTAAGGTCGAGCCACCTAATACAGACCAGGTACCTAATGCCGATAATTTCTATACATGGCTTTCATTTTAGAACGCACATCTAGGTAGACCATAGATTGCTTATCGTTTTGGTCAACAAACAATAAAGGCTCTATGACATATTTAGATGTGCGTTCTAAAATGAAAGCCATGTGTAGAAATTATCGGCATTAGGTACCTAGTCGGTTTTAGGTGGCTCGACCTTAGTTTTCCGTCTATTTATATTTCAATATGAATTCAAGAGGAATTTGCTAAAACTTTCCTCTTTGAGCTGACTTTTCGGTTAACTCTAATATATATGAAGAATTGAAACACCTATGCAAAGTTTCTAAAAATGCATACAAAGAAGTTGGGTTTAGTTAAAATTAAATTTTTATTAGAAAGCCCCAAAAGTTGCCTAGCTCGGCCTATGGTACATGTATTAAAAAAACTGATATAATTAGGTTTTTAAAGCTATTATTAGAGTTATCCTTAAAGTCACCTTGTATTTGAATAAGATACCGTGAATTTTGCTTTAATGTACTCTTATTTGTTCACCCCAGATAGTTTAAAAGCATGAAAAAGCTTGGTGGTCTATCATTATTAGGTGTGTAAGAGCTTGGTGGTTTTTAAACTCAAGGGAAACTAGTTTAGCCGTCAAGAAAGACGGCTAAACTAGTTTTCCAAGAGTTTGAAGACCACCAAGCTCTTACGCACCTAATAATGATAGGCCACCAAGCTCTTACGCACCTAATAATGATAGGCCACCAAGCTCTTCCCTACCTTTTAACTATTTGGGATGAACAAATAAGAGTACATTAATGCAAAATTCACGGTATCTTATTCAAACACAAGGTGACTTTAAGGATAACTCTATTAGAGTTATCCTTAAAGTCACCGTGTGTTTTAATAAGATACCATGAATTTTGAATTAATGTACTCCTATTTGTTCACCCCAAATAGTTAAAAGGTAGGGAAGAGCTTGGTGGCCTATCATTATTAGGTGCGTAAGAGCTTGGTGGTCTTCAAACTCTTGGAAAACTAGTTTAGCCGTCTTTCTTGACGGCTAAACTAGTTTCCCTTGAGTTTAAAAACCACCAAGCTCTTACACACCTAATAATGATAGACCACCAAGCTTTTTCATGCTTTTAAACTATCTGGGGTGAACAAATAAGAGTACATTAAAGCAAAATTCACGGTATCTTATTCAAATACAAGGTGACTTTAAGGATAACTCTATTGTCTTAAAAATATTTGTGCAGAAAGGGGAGGGAAAATTTACTTTTTGTGGTCATTCTCATAAGACTAATTTCAAATACTCAGGAAAGATGAAGCACTTGCCACACATTACTTTGATGTAAGTTAGAGCATTGTAGCAAATAATGTAATTTACAAATTTACTTGACTATGGTAAAGGCAAGCATTGTTTTTTTGAGATGCACATAGATGAGCACATACTATGTCCGGATGTGTAATACTCCCTTTGTCCCATCATACGTGATGCTTCTGAAAAGGGCTGGTGTCAAGGTTGAGGTTATACCCAATCGTGCAATGAATTACTTGCCTTTTGAAAACAACACCACAACAAATTCCAACACAGAATGATCGTGTGCAGATCAGCTGAGGGTGATAGAAATGGACACAAAGAACTCCCAGTCACCCACCTTATAGAGAGTTTCATGCAGGCGCTTTCTATTGGAAAGACAAACTCATGATGTTCCAGGTGAACCAAGGCAGGTGTACTGTAATAGCTCTTCAGCTTCAGCAGCAATTACATTTTATTTTTAGAACTGCAAGAAAATTTAGAAACGAGGACTTCATATTTCCAATGATATCTAAATCTCTAAAGCTGGTAGGCGACCTCACAAGAATCGAGAGAAACATTTGAGCATGTGCATAAAGCTTGTAACTTAATGCCAAAGATTTCCAGAGAAACTTGGCAAAAAGATTATGAGTGGACAAAAATATCTGTCTAAGATAGAGATGATTTACCAACTGGGGAGGGCTTAACAACTGGCATACTATTTGGTAAACACACCTCGAGTCGTGGAAATGACTAGAAAGTTCGTTGCTTAGAAGCACAAATACCCCAAGAGCTTTCAAGATCTGCACTATGCAGAAGCTTGTCACAACTAAAAACTCAGAAGCATAAGCAGAAATTAAAAACCAGTGTCTCTAAAGTCCGAAGAGAAGAATACATGTGACAGTGTATTATACACCTAAATCCGCAACTCATATTCGCCTGCTGTGGTTATGTACCGCACCCATGGCAAAGCCTGATATCCGCTTTTCTCAATGATCTTCAAGTATCGCACCTACAGAACACAGTAGAGTTTTAGAGGAATAACCAATCAATGAGGGACAAGGAATGGCTGAATTGCCCCTTGGTCCCAGAATCTATAAATCATAGCAAGAACTAACGGTAGTGACTAAAACTAGCATAATACAAATATATATAACAATCCAAGTTGCTGTCCTGAATCTTTATGGATGGTCTAGAACACTAATTACAAATCTCTGATTACACATCAACTCTTCAGTGCTTGAGCCTGAAGAAATTTAAAGGCCAAAACACCAAACCCAATAATACAACTCACAACTAAAATGCTATAATTATTAGCTCTTCAACAAATAGGCGGAGGGGGAAAATTACCTGGATGCCGGAAACAGTGAAGTAAGGAATTTCAAACTTGACTCGAATGGGTGGTCGCTTCTCAACTACATTCTCTTCAGCCTCAACGCTTGGTAGCCCAAACTTAGCTCTCATCATGTATTCCTGTTAAGTTTCACCAGTTGTCATTACATAGTGATAGAGAGCTGAAATATGATTCAGATGCTATTAGCCTATCACGTACTAAAGTACTCTCACCGTGCTTGAGACACATTGAGAACCAAAGATGATATGATCCATCGCAATAAGTCAGAATTAGTACCTTTCCTCCTGGAAAGGACTTAATTTTCCAGATCAGAGCCTCCTTCTCCGGAGCATAAACAGCTGAGCCCATGGAAGTCCGGACAGCAGGGGTTGAAGCATCAGCCGGCACAGGCAGCTCAATCTCTACGTTGGAAGCCGTACTGTCAACAAGAAACAATTCACCTTTATTTCTGGACTTCACAGAGGGCTCCGCACATCCTGTGGCAGTGAAAAAATGAACTGGCAACAAAGCATAGACTATACAATATTCTATCCAAAGAAATGTGCTTGAAGCCAACCATAAAATTGCAATAAATACCTTCGTTCCTTGAACTGACTCCGTGCTTTGATCATAAACTCTACGCGACTTCTTGAATGTCGCTCTACTTGAGCCTCCACCCAAATTAGGGGCCTCACCTGTAGCAATCGAAAGAATCAGTACCTGAATTAAACTGTAAAATTTAAAACAGAAAGATATAACAAATCACAAAACTTATCCTTTATGTAATGCTTAGGTTTAGCACTACTTGACCTGTGTACTGAGGCGATACGTCATCAAATCAAAAGCACCATCTGGAGGAATGAACGATATAGTCCGGTCGTTTTCAAAACGGGTTAGTCGTACACACCTACACACAAAACTCCAATTAGAAGGTGGTGCAAATCTATTTGAGATAGCTGCTGAGTCCGCAACAACTTATAGTAGTCAAGCGTTAATTCTTAACATCACACAGAATATCAACACAGAGACGCTTGAACTTTAGGGACGCTTGTGATCTAGCTTGAGAGACTACCTTGAAATGTCAACTCTACAATAATTTTAGACTATAGCAATGTCTAACACAGAAATATATATATATGACTGTATTCCAATAGAAGAAACATACTGGTGGAATTTTATGTCATCAAGATCGATAGCCTTCCCCTTTGTAGCTCTGCCTTGAGCTTCCAACAGAACACGGTCATTGAGGCCAAGCTTGCACTCTGGCATACCACTGCATATACCACAGTACTCAAGTAAGAGGCACATCATGAAAACCCAACCAAAACATTACATATAACAAAGCCAGGATAATAAAGCGCATACTTCTATTTTCAATGTAATGGCCAATAAGCACAATAAGTCAACGATGAGCTAAGAAACAAGAGGAAAAGGATGTTCAAAACTAGGAAATTTCTTCTCACCTCAAGTATGTGCGCATCTTCAAGGCACCAACAACATCCGAACGCACCAACTGACCATTGCTATTGACCAAAATATTCACACTTTCTACTACATCAAGAAAGACCTGTCCAAGTTCCAGAAAAAATAGTTAATAAGTATTATAAACCAGGATAAAGCTTGCAAACTTTGTTCAAACAATTATACAACATGTATAATTGATAGCCAAGCGTGTATCTACTACCAACATAGCCATTACGATAGTACAAAAACTCTTCCCAAAAGGTAATTTGATACAGTAGATACTTGCCTCGTTCTTTTTGTACTTTATGCCTTCCATTCTCCAAGATACCGCATTTGTCACTGCCATAGGAGGCCTCTGTGTAACCTCCATTCTGTATGCATC
This sequence comes from Pohlia nutans, assembly GCA_022496805.1. Lineage (NCBI taxonomy): Eukaryota > Viridiplantae > Streptophyta > Bryopsida > Bryales > Mniaceae > Pohlia > Pohlia nutans. Next base: position 6,195,552 of record CM040090.1, read on the forward strand.
AGTTTTGATGAACTCGCTAAGAATTTTGGCTTCAGTGTATTGCGGGTAACCAAAATCCATCATCTCGTCAAGAAGCTCGTACTGCAAGGTTTGATAATAGAATATTAGACCAATGCACAGGAGGACCTCTCTGATAGCACAAAGCAGAGAGAATGAACATCCTTAAAGACAAGACAAGGAACAATGTCAAAATATGGCCCGTAACAGGATCATGACCCAAACCCGTTCACTTACAACAACAACAAAATTGTCACGCAGAGACTCCTCTTCCAGCTCCTCAAAGTAGTGCTTAAAAACCTGCATGCGCAATATTCACTTAAGACCAGTCTGTGAAATCACATTCAGCCACATGAGCTCCTAACCTTATAGCTTCAATGAATCTGAATCATCAGCAGCAACAAGCACGCATTTAAACGTCTGCACAACGACAACATACTCTAAAATGAAACTTTACTCATCAAGCATTTTGATCGTTTGTCAAGAGAATAATCACTCACATCGACAATGCGATGCAGGAAGAGAAGCAGACTAGCTGCATTGCAATTCTGCCTAGAAGCGGTCATGACATAAACGTTGTTATGCTGGATGAAGAGATAAGTAACTCCATTCTCCAGCAAAATTGGATCATGAGAGGCCGGATCACCCTGCAGACAAGAGACATACTTAACATGAGCGAAAACTATGCCCTTCATTACAGTGATAAATTTCTGGTTATCTAATAGGCCGAAGAAAGATAAATTCGAGACAATTCATGAATACAAAATAAACGAAGTTTCTGCTTGATGAATTAATCAACACTTCTGAAGCCTAGATTATACATTGATTGATTTCAACTATTAGTGCCTTCAACCTGTAAGCCCTCACATTCTACTCTTTAGAATAACACGTATTCGGCGGAATTTGGTTTACTCTTATTTACTGGGGTTTCAGAGAGACCATACCTCCCCATCCATGAGCTTTGCAAAAGCACGCTCAGCCTGAGGAGCAGAAACATCGCCCCGATAATCTCTCCATATGAGCACCCGGCCCTTCATGTCCAGTAAAAAAATGGCAGACGCGGCTCCTGACATCTTGCTGAATTGTTGACAAGAAACGTCTCTCCTTTCAGCTGTGCACGACTACTCTATCATATGCAAAATTCACGCTCCAGATTCACTAGGTCCAGAACGAGATGATCCCAGTGGTGAAGCTGTTTCAGGTCCAACGCCTGCTAAAGACTTCAATAGCTGCAAGACCATCATGGGTGCAACATCACTCTGCATCAACTCCCAAATCTGCACTCAACAACTGTCAATTTTAGCAAACTCTCAACACAATTAGGAAGCAAGAAGTACGAGAAACCTGCTAACCCTGCTTTAACCCCTAAATTAATGGCCAAAAGCGACCACTTCCATATCTACAGTTATTGTATAAGAGTTGAAATATATCATTGAGGAAGCTTCAACGAGGGTAACAAAATGCACCAACAGAAAGAACAAATTTTACCCTACATTTTTCAACATAGAAATAAGTCTTGAAAGCTACAACAATAGCTTCCTTTCTACTTTAGACTTGGTCACTTAGGAATCAACTTCTGATTTCACATAAATATTGTTACAAAATGCACACAAGCAGAGCCAGTCCTACTTTAGTGATGAATATCGAACTTATTTTTCATTTATCCCAACATCTAGTTCAGAATGATCAGCAATGCCTATTGGATGCTAATTCGTTCAGAATATACTAAATTTCTGATCCCAGAGTAGATATACACGAGTGCGCAAAAGCCCTGAGAATTAACACGTGACTCAAGAAACAGGCATAACAATGACAGATCTACAAAAATATGACGAAGTCTCGAAACACAAAACTCACAATGAGAAACACGTCCTCTCGAATATCAAGGCCAGCAAGTTGAGTAAGCTCCAACACGTTCTGTTGCTCTGTAGATCAAACAACGATCATAGGACAATCATCAACAATAATGTAGCCCTAATGGGAAAGAGTCGAGATTGAAACGAATGCATCGACTGAAACCCTAAATCCAACCCTAAGAGATCGGAATCGTGCAAAAAAGGCCGGTAAGAAACTCAAATACTCGCTAATGTTAGATCCGACCACACAGCATCACTGAAACCACTGAGAGGATCAATCAAGCGCAAGGCAGCAACAATCGGATGGTCCGGACACAGCGCGCTTTCCGATCCAGAATGTTGGTCAAAACTGAGCCAAAATGGGCCCGAAATGGCTCTAAAGAAGCGCAGGAGAGAAATGGACGAAAAAACGGGCAGTGCGCGCAAGGGGGAAGAATGGCGACGGGGAAGAATACCTTGCGTAAGGGGCGTGGACGGCGCCATGCGCCATAGCCAGGTCTTGGTGAGAGCTTGGGTTGCCGAAGAAATAATAATGCGAGAAGAGCTGAGTGTATTGAGTCTCTTGAGTGTCTACGGTCTGGCTTCTTGCACCTTGACCTCTTTAATATCACCTTCTCTAATGGCACGTCCTTTGTACTCTCACCAAAACCTACGGAACGGACCTACCTACCGGTACTCTGTATTCTCGGGCCCGCTTTACATGTTCATAAGGACCCCTTTACACTTAGGGCCGCTTCACACTATGGCTGAAGGTCGAGAGGCCGTCGATTTTCACCAATCGGATTGCAAGGAACCAAGAGTTCGACCTCTCGATCTTTCAAACTAAAGGTCATGGTTCAAAGGCCGTTGTCCTTCAAAATGTTTACCCAGCAACACTTTTGATCAAGGCGACGGCCTCTCGAAAGGAAATTTGAATCAAACAAGAATGGAAATTCAAACTATGGTTATGAGGTTGTCGATTTCTTTTCATAAAAAATGGAAACTATATTTTATTGCCTATTTTCAGCCCATTAACCCCTAAGCTCCTGAGCGACCATTTTTTGGTCGCTGCCCGGAAAAAACGGGCTGCCCGGAACAAAAAATCTTTTTTTGAAAAAATAAAAAATATTTTAAAATACTACATCAAGTCTACTTTCCAACCCAATTTGAATTATGGCAATCCGAGTTAAACTCCACCCGGGAGAATTTTTCAAAGTAGATCACCTCAACATTGTCTTAGTGTTACAAAATTTGCTATTTGGGGAAAGTAATGATGATTCCTCCATCGTTTCTCTTGTTTTTTTGAAGTTTACGATAGATAGCCCAACTTTAACCAATCATACTAAATTTTGAACTCTAAAATTGAAAATTATAATTTATACAAATTTTCGAAGGTTAATGCTTTTAAATTCATTAAAAAATGATCTAAAGATTATTTTGGAAGTTTGACCGTATGGATAATTTGTAAAGATGATACTCTACATTTTTTCTATTGAAACAACCTTCATCAAACATATGGAAGGCACATATTATAACACATCTATGTTTTGTCCAATACCCCTCGGGCTTTTAGGGGTTAATTTGGACTCCCAACAAAGTTTGGCCACTCAATCCCACGACCTCTCGACTTGAACGGCCATAGTATGAAGCGGCCGCGTGAGTGGGGTCCGTCATTCTTGGGCCCAACGTAACAAAAAAAATCAGCCCATATTAGCCTTATGCTCGACCTCAAACACTTAATATATAAGATTATAGTTTTTAATGAAATTTGCAGTCAGGCCCAAGTCCAAAGTTTGGGATTCTATATTTGGTAGACCCAATGGATCGAGTTAAGCCCATGTATAAGTTTGTTGGTTTTAATGTAAAAAAATGTTTTGCTTGCATGGGACTCAACTCCTAGTGTAAAGGGGTTGGGCCAAAAGAATGGCTTTCGACCATTGAAAATCGAGGATTTCAGCCCATTCACACATCATTTTGGGCTTAACTCCTAGAGTAAAGTGGCTCTCAACTCTTAAATCTCTAAAGAGCCCAACTCAATGTGGCAAAACTTGGCCGTTTTTTGGTCAAACACTGATTTCACCTAATTCCTAATTTTGAATGAAAACGGTCTCTACTATGAAAGTATAGAGGTTATTTTTTATTTTCTAGTCCAATTTACTATTCTTCAAGATTGTTAAAATTGCACTTTTTACAAAAATTTAAACCTAGGCCCCTAAAATTCCAATACACACAACAAGGAAAGACTTTCTATCAAATTTATTTTTATGTAAGCTTTACAAGCATGCCCCTAAACTTGTTGTTCATGACTATTATTTTCAATTTTTCTTTTAAAATCATATTATTTTAAGCTTTTGTAGTTATTATGATTTTACAAGAAAAAAACTTTGAAAAATCTTATAAAAATCATTTTTTATTTACATAATTATAAAAAATCAAGGTAATTTTTTAACAATAACCTATTCAAGAAAAATACCAATAATAATAATATATTTTAAAATGTAAAAACTTGATGAAGTTTGATCAAGTAAATGGAGTGTAGATGGTTAGGCGTTAATACCTTGCTAGACCACACCATTTACACTATAGCATCATTGTAGACATATGCTACTAAAATAATCCAATTCTCCAACATTCTTGCTTGGACCAATTGAAGCTAGAGAAATTTCTCTTTGATTCCTTTGATCCTCTGACAAATTTTGAGATTCAAAGGTGAACAATAGGGACACTCGAGAACATTGTATTGCTTGGGGGCCGTTTTTTGCCTATGTAAACTAATCAGAAAGCAATTTTGAAGCAAATTGGTCTGAGGTGCTTTACATGGAATAAAGTTGCCAAAGTGAAGTTGGAATAAAATATGACAGAAAAGACGAGGTTTGATACAACCCAAGCTATGAGAATTGGTTTACGTGAGAAAATAAACCCAATTTTACACCTTAGGGTTGTTTGTCATATTTGAAGAAAGTATAAACACTAGTAGAAAAGGTAGCATTCCTCATAGAGATGCTGAGACAAAATCATCGTGCATGCGTGGAATTCGGCACCATTTGTTTGGGCATCTCTTTTAGCAATGTTTCCTTTTCTACTAATGAGCTTTTGGAATAAATTATCAATTTGGAGTAGGGTGAACCATAAGATGGAAATAGGATCCAAGGACCAATCTACATGCTTTCGCTTCTCTACAATTTCCTTCTCTTCTTCATTGCCGTGGCCTCTACTTCTTAACTCACATGCCTTCAGACATGAGAAATGGCTCCTAATCAATTATTACCAACTAATGAGACTTTGGAGCTAACGTTCATGCCAATTAGGATGACCTTTGAATAAATTGGCTTGGTTTTTTAATGCCCTTCACCCTCATGTAAAGCGGGCATCACTATCTCACTTTTTTATATTATCATAAGAGACTACACTCTTTGGCGCCTCAAATGTTTTTTGGTTATTAAAATCACTTTTACATGCACTATTGATTATAATAACAAGGGTGTTATGATTGCATATTAGGATGGTTGGGATGAATGAAACCCAAGTTTTTTAAAACACCAACTACACAACAATCGTAAGGAAATGACTGGGATGTCTTTGGAATTTTGAAATGCTTATAGAAAAACTCAAAAAATTGTTCACATTAGTTGGTAGTCTATATTGGAGTAATATTTACATACATATATGCATTGCACTGAACTCACAAATCCTAATTATATATATAAAGTACTTATTTTCTTACTTGTTTGCTTGATGTAACACAATGAAAACATAAAATAAACATTTTGTTTCTCTTCTTTTAATGATGAGATTCTTTTAGATTATTGAATAATGTTATTTACATTTATGTGTCATGGCATCAAAATAAAGTAGTTTTCAATAACATGCAAACGAGACAACTTTTTTAAAAGAAATAATAATTTTGAAACCTCTTTTTCTTTGCACCTCTTGAAACTAGTGTAAAAGGTTCAAAAGTTATTCACAAACGGTGTCAAAAGGTAATTAGTGTAGACTACACCGTTTTCCAAGACAAGAATTAAAATTTACTAATGTTACAAGATTAGAATTTACCAATGTTACATTAGAGTTTTCTAGCTTCCTATTTTTATTTACACAAAGTCTACACGGTAAGTTTCGGACGTACTATGTTGCCTCCTTCACTCAATCACTTTTTAATGTAGTTTTCCATTCATTAGTTATGTATTTGGCTATCAAGATCGGCATCTCATGCCAAATAATTATTTTTTTGAAAAAATCCTTTTCAACAAAAGTCAAACTCTATGAATATTCATCAAGACTCTCTATTTTCACCATACAAAATAGATTTTTTTAGAAAAACAATTTCCTGAAGATTTGTGCTTCTCTTCTTACAGTTATTTTTTGCGAACGACCAACTACGGAAATCCTCACTTACACTCCAATAATAGGGGCATATACAGTGCAATTGTTGCTCCACTAAATGCTTCCATTCAATGACCCAAAATAAAAAAGGTAGAAAAGAAAGGAAAATGGGTCCCTCCATAGAAACTTTCATTTTCAAATTTCAAAGTGAAGTGACACAAGAGAACGGGCTCTTATCTTTTAGTCACATAAAACTCATTAAGAAGATGCTTTTTTGCATTTTTTTCTACCTTTTTGATTTCAGACCTATGGAACATTCGTGAGAACTGTAGAGTTGTTTGAAAACAAAAGAGAAGCTCAAGAGGAGTTTGCTCTTTATAATTTCAATTTATGAGAAGCATTATTCATAAATAATCCATGGTCAGATCTCTTGGCTTGGGGGAACTTGTGGGTACTCTCCTCTAGCATTGGAGAGGTTACAATTTCCGTACCCCATGACGGCACAAGGCCTTGCTTTAGATTATTCTTCAATTAGTTCTGCAATCTTTTTAACTCAAAACGAGTCTAAGGTGATTTTAAAGTTCTTTTCCACTTTGAGACACTCTTTTCGGTTAACTTTAGTGAATACCCCTAATGTTTCAAAACTACATACGGTCGCGTGCGTGATGCGATCATACCAAGGCTACTACACCAGATCCCATCAGAACTTTGAAGTTAAGCGCCTTTGGGCCGGAATAGTACTGGGATGGGTGACCTCTCGAGAAGTCCCGGTGCTACATCCATTTTCAGTCTATTCTCAAAAGAGGAAAGTAGTCTTGTACCAATGGCCCTTTGTCTGGTGGGCATCGGCTCATTGTCAAAACGAACAGACACTTTATTCACGCCGGCCTCGGAATACATATCTATCTATCTGGTCGCGTGCATTTTTAGCACCTAGGCTGTGACATTAAAGAGGTCCAGGTGGAAAAGCAAGCAAGGGCTCTGTTCACACTGTGGGGTCTTAAAGAAATTAGGGTTTCTGCCAGCTTCATCGTTCTCCTCTTCTTCAGTTTGTATCAAAGGAAGAGTGCTCTGTTTCAATCAGTGCGCAAGCTCTGCAACGTGAAGTTTCGTTTTTTCAAATAGCTTCATCATGGCCGCGGAGATCAACAAGGAGGTACATTTTCGTGCTCTGCAATGAATTAATTTTCCGGTGACTTGATTAATTTTCGGATGAAAGTAATGTGAGCTATTCTTCTTTTGTGCTTTCTGGCGCAGGCGTTTGTGGAGCTTCAAGGGCGGCTGGTGGATACTACCTCGAAGCTGAAACAGGTATGTATATTTCCGGTTTAGGGTTGGAGCATCAATTAGTGTAGATCAACCATGTATTGCTACTCATCGATGAATTAGGGTTTGAAGTTTTTGGAGTGTAATGGTGTCAGGTCCAAGTCCAGATTCGGAACAAGGAAGCTGAGAAGAAGCGTGCGTTTCTGACATTGGAAGAGTTGAATAGCCTCCCTGAAGGAACCAACACTTATCGGACTCTTGGTATGCATTTTCATTGTGAAAATTCTTTTTTCACTTTCAAAATATTCAAACTCCTGTTATGGTTACCTTTCCATTATGTCGTAAAAGAGGCTTAGATGTCAGCTTCAAAGAGTATGTCCTAAGCTCAGGATTAATATTAGTTGAACCAAATTTTGGTTGTGGTTTTCTCCCGTTCTCAGTCTTCTTTCTATTTAACCAATCTTGAATTTAACGAATTCTAGACTACTTCATGAGTTATAAAATAACTTAACCTTTTAACGTCCTCATTCAACACTGGTTTCAAAGATTTGTTATAATTTTTTTGATGAAAAACAAAAATGGAGTTGATGTACAAAGCAAAGTTGCAAATGTCAATGTGAAGATTACATCTGTGTGGTTGGATTCATCATACTTATTATTAATATTTTTTAATTAATTTTGTAAGGTTTTATCTTGAAATTCAATTAAAAATCTATAATTAACGCAATAGAAATTAAAAAAATCTTGTAATGAAATTGGAATAACATGCACTACAAGATGGTATGGTTTCCATTATTAAATTCTACTTATTTTGGAAAATCATGTTGAAGGTGTCACTTTTTGAACTAAGAAGTTCCTGATGTATTACGTGGTCGTGCTTTTGTGCAGGAAAAGCGTACGTTTATTAGGCCCTTACATGTGTTTTACAAGTGTGCTCTATGGATGGTGGAATTTTCGTGGCTAAAGGGCATTTACACTGCTGTTTGTCTGACCGGGGTGACACTTCTGAGGACATCCAGCAGTGTGTGGAAATGCTGCATGCATTATTGAAAGATTTTGCTTATTGGCTTCAGTTCGTGCTTTAATTTTTGGTCGAATTATGTGTTTACCAACCCGCTTGGTTCTTCTGATGTCATTGGCGGCCTCAATCTAGCATTTCATTATTGGGGTTTGTTGTCCCTAAGAATTGCACTGAGTTCTGTCAGCTACACTTTCCGTTCACAGATTTGTACTAGAGCCAAAGGATGAGCTTATCAAAGAGCAGCATATGAAAGCTGACGAGTGTGACACTGCCATTGCCGCACTAGTGGTAACGTTGCTGTCTGTACCCTGCTTATTCTTAGTTGAAATTTTCTAAACATCCAGTTCATTAGTCAGCCGCAGAATTTTTCAAGATATCTGAATGTTTTCTGATGTTGTGTTCATTGTTTGGCCTCCAGGGTTCTAAGGAATACTTGGAGAGACAAATGAAGGAGGTTGAGAGTAACTTTAGGGAATTACTTCAGAATTCTCCTGAACTTGCACGACAAGTGATGGCAATGTCTGTGTCATGAGCAGGGCCACTGGCTTTCCATCTATGATCACAATATTGACGACTTCAGAGCAATGACAACTATATGCAAAAATCAGAATGAGGATGCACACATTAGGGAGGGTTTGTTGCCTGCTGCAGTTAACGTTAGTGTAAAGAGGGATGATCAACACCAGTGTCTGCATTTATTTACAGTATCCTTATGCTGTCAGTCTAAGTAGCATGAAGTTAGGCTAGAGGTTACAGTTTCTGTAAAGGTTTTAGTACCCATATACAATTGAAATACACCCACTTGTGTTCATCTTTTAAATTATTATTAGTTTATTTTGAAGTGTCAATGACAATGGCTCTATGTAACTCAAAATTTGGGAAGGTTTCCTAATTTCCGAACGTTCCAGGAAGGCAGCTTTCAATCTTTCATTAATCTTAAATGCAAGCGTCCAGGCTTCTAAAGGCTTTTGGGGGACTGAATCTCCAGTGCAAGTTTACAGGTTTTGCTCGCTCTTCCATTGGCTCAGTGGAGGGCCCAGCACTGTGTAGCCAGGAACATTTGTATACAGATCTACTGCAGCTTTCCAGCCCGCTTGTGTTGGGTGAATGGTGTCAAAGATGACCGATTTGGTTGGATCATCGCATACTGTCCACAACGAAGTGTTGGAGTTTCCACATGCGCCCATGCAGCACTGCCTGTAAGGGTCCACAAAACCTATTTTTTTCCAACAGAATTACTGTTAGATGTTCTCCGACACCTTGTATAAAATGTAGTAAATTGTTATTATAGTAACAATTTTGAGAGAATAGAAGCATACGTTTAAATTACTATGATCATATGTTTACTTTAGTCTCTTCATTTTGATATGTTTTCTACAAGTACTACTCTCTTACTACAGTACATAACATTTCTCTTACTACAGTACATAACATTCAGTAGCTTTTGTGAGTGTTGCCTTACCCCAACAATATGATGTGGAATATCCCACATCATTTCATCCCCCCAATGAAATGATGAGGGATATTCCACATTACTAATCTATGGGGGCACGTGGCATTGAACAAGAGCAATCAATCATGGTGAGCAGTAATCAAAAGCACTCAATCACAATACAACAATGTTTTGTGATTGTTTATTTGATTCAATAGACTATTCAATTACAAAACACTGGTCACTCTATATATAAAGGTGGATTAAACTAAAAGGCAGCCTCTTGGAAGGCTATTGAATGTTATGTAAGCCAAGTACTACTCTCTCTACATTTTTTTCTTTAGAAATTTGTTGTATTTTAATGACAATCATTTTCATGTTTAGAGATTTATGATCATTTCAATTCAAAGCCTCAATGTTTTTTACTCACCATAGTTGTAACCATTTTGGAACAGTTCCTGGAAAGCTTTGGTCATGTTGATGATGATGATGCTAGACTCGGGTATAGCGCTATTAACGAGCTGCATCCGGTCTTCAAGCAACGTATTGTGCTGAATGGTCTCGCTACTGACCATGTCATTTGTGATGCAGGCTGTGGAGTTGTTGACCCAATAAGTATTGTATGGCATGCATGTTCCGGGAACTAGGCTTGCAACCATGATGTGCCGAATCCCAAGCATTTGGATTCGCAGTACGTTGAATGCAATTCCATCCACCACAGTTGTTGCTTGTGCAGCTACCCTCTGGTTTTCCAAACATTCTAAGAAATGTTATGACTGCTCTTTCGATCCGTTTTTAAATACTGAGACAACATAGTGAACCTTCCTCATTCCAAATCAAGAGGTTGTGGGTTGGGGCCATTCAAGCTAATACGAACAAAAGGTGTCTTGTTTTGAGTGCTTTGGAGAGTAGCTAGAGACAAGAAAGTCATGATTTTCATTCAAAGAACAATTCTGTAGTGTATTTTTTTTCAATTTTCATTCACATGATCATCATTCTCAATCAATTGTCCCAAAATTTATACTAAAAAAGTGTTATTTTTCATTTAGAAAAGTCCTTGGTGAGTCATTGAAACCACTGCTGACAGAGCTATTCTAGTGCTTTTGATAGCTAATTGTTTACAATATTGCTTTCATCTTGTACTATGTGTTTTATATACATGTTGGAAACATTGACATATCACTTTCTTCTCTAATTACAATATAAATCAAACATCACATTGAAAATACCTTGAAAAAAGCAATGAAAAAGCATTGTTGACAGCTTAGGTGGTTTGTATTAGCTTGAATGGACCCGATTGTGTTAAGGAAATTAAGCCTAATTTCAATTTCAACTAAGGGGTTTTGAAGATCTTTCCTAAACACGAAACAAGTTTGCATGGAAAACAAAGTAGGAAGAAGTTTCCTATCCATATGGCAACTTGTGCAACTAAACTATCGGAGGTATAGTTGGACCTCTACCTCCTTCACTTGGAGGTCACATTTATTGACGATTTCTCTCGATTTACACACACACACACACATACATAAATAAATAAATAAATAAATAAATATATATATATATATATATATATATATATATATATATATATATACATATATACATATATATATATAAAAGTTATTTTGAGTCCCGAGCATGGAGTGACCAAATAGTTGATTGCGTTTACCTCATCAGTGCCATTGATATTGAAAGAGGTATAGTCGTTGATCCCAATTGAAACTAATGCAACTGAGTGATTGAGGTGTCCCTTGGACCATAGACCTCCCTTGACGAGTTTCTCGAATGCATCTACCTGTGCAATGAATTTTTTGTCAGGAGATAGTTTAACATTTTTGCTACTTTTCTTGAATGCATCTACCCGTGCAATGAATTTTTTTGTCAAGAGATAGTTTAACATTTTTGCTACTTTTCCATTGCTTGAAGAGCAATTCACGCTCCTTAGATGCTCTTTTCATATTAATATATAGGTAATATCAAGGTAATACACATGTGCTACTTAGGCAATGCTTGGGGGATACCTATTTTAAAAGAAGCTACACATCTTGACTCCATGTAGGAAATCTGGCTATTATTCTCTTTTTTCTTTTTCGAAAATCCTTTATATCAATTAGCCAAGCCCAAATTTTATGTAGCAATTTGGCTGAAATTAGAAAAAATAAAACAAATCACTGTACCTGTGCAGCCAGGGTTCGGAACCCTAATGCATATGTTACGCCAGCGCCTCCAACTCCAAAGTTGACTCCTCCATTGTTCGTATTGTTGACGTCTAAATGTTCCCATGGCGTAGGTGAAGGAACTTCAAAAAGTGTTGCTGCAGCCCATTCAAAGTGAAAAGATGAAGTCGAATACGCACAGAATGTATGTGGCCAAGGAGCTTTTACAGATCAGTGAAAGAGAAGACTCCTTTGACACACTTTCTGCTACTTGGTGAGACTTGACCCAACGCTCTCTGCAAGTTATTACTCCCTCTTTTCGGAAAATAATTGTCCTAATTTTTGGCATTTTTTTTTTCCCCTAATGTTTGTCCTGTGCTTTATACTGCAAACGTAAGTTATGTCCACTTCAAATGGAGCAGACAATGAGAACGACACAGAAACTACACATTACTATTAAAGTTAGACCATTTTAAAGTTTGAGATGACTTCTTTTGGCAAAAAAGTTACATTGAAAAATGGCAAAAACTGGATTGTTATTTCCGGATAGAGGGAGTATGAATTCATATGTACGTTATTGAATGAAAATGTGGTTTTGAGAATCATCCCCTAAATTTGCCACATTATGAGAACCCAATGTTTGTCATCAACACTACAAGGAGAAGGCGTTGCTTTTCACTCGGTAGGTGAGTCAAACGGCGCCACTTCGCACTCACTGCCCATGCGCTGAAGACTTGGTGAGTGCGATTTGTCACACAAGACGAGTGTACAATGAACTCTGATGCTATTCTGAGTGAGAAGTGACGCCTTTGCAAGTAGTGCAACGTGCTACTATTTCAGAATATCTCGCAGCTCTTTAATGAGACCATTTGAATCGTGCAAGGCTACTTCATCTTCCTTACCCGGATTGGGTTATTGCAAAATTTGGACATTAGAACAATGCTTTCTCTTTGAACCTAGAGAACTCAACGCCTTACCGGTAAAAGCTAATTAACACCACTTGAGGTAAGAAATTGGTTGGTGATTAAGAAGATGTGACTTTATCTCCTATTTTTTTCCACATTTGTAGGAGTCATTAAAGTTTGAAATATCCCATTCATCAAGCCGCTAACCCACTACTCATGACGCCCTCTAGATAGTGTTTTCTTACCGAGGTGGTCAACTTCATTGCGCCCATCAGATGATCTATTTCCCATTCCTTTAATCCCCGGCCAAGTCATCCCATATGGATATGGTATGGTTTCACCAGTGTCAGTGTATGAATCACCAAACACATACAAACCCTTTGCCCCATCAACCCCTATATCGCTGAAGGCATGGAAGATGACGTAGCAGATTGTTAGAATCGCTAGAAGTCTCATCGTTTTCTTCACAACCTTTTTACGAGTTCTAATAGCCTGCAATAGAAAATAAACGAACAACATGTTATATCATTTGCTGAATTATAACGAATGTCTTCGATAACTGATCTATATGTGATACATGATGAAACCACCGAAAATTTCATGGACTGGTGACTAGTGACGGTATTATATTTTTACACAAAAGATCTAATTCTAACACTCTACCTCAATTGCAGTTCAATGAAATGTGAAAGGATGCACAATGCGATCAAACCCATGGATGAAGACGATAGAGGAAATCTACCTTGAAATAATTTATAGGTTCCGAAGCTGCAAGATTACTTTTCACGGAGCTTGAGTTGAATACACCATTTGTTTGAAGGCGTCCGTAGATGAAATTCAGATTCCTGTGCACGCTTTCATGCTCTTTCTTCATCAGTCACAACAAGTTACTTGGATTTCAATGCGTGACAAGAAGGAAAAGTAGAAGTGCTCCAAGCTGTGGGACTTGCAATACTCGTGATGAAGTATTTTACACCTTCGCAATGACTGTAAGTTGAAGACATGATCCGCACCACAATAATTCTCTCTGCATGCTTCATACAGCTGTGTCTTGACGGCACATCAAATTGCAGTAATTTTCCAATAGTCAGAAAAGAAGCTGTCATCCTACGACGTGCACAGACGTGCAAATCCTACGACGTGCAAATTCAGCTTCGACTAAGACTGCATGCTGGCAAATCAACTATTATTTCAAGCTTCTGTCAAGAAGGGGAATTTCACCCTGAGTCGTCTTGTAGTTGCTAAGCTTCCCTCTTTGAAGAGTTTGATTTGTTGGGATTGAGGTGATGTGAACGTTGTCAGTGGAACTGGAATTAGCGAGCTGGTTATGAAGGATGCAAGGTGGTCATGACATGATCAGAAATTATTAAGAGCTCTGCCACGTACTCCAACATGTCCTTGGCATGATGTACACTGCATCGAGGATTGCTTTGTCAAAAGTATTCGTCACTTTCTGACCGCTCGTAGATGTGGAAAAGCAATGAATGGGAAAGAAAAGCTCTTGCATGAAGTCAAATGTAACGTTTTCTCAATATGCTTTTACTTTAATTTGGCTTCTAGATAGACTCATTTGCCCCTCCTCTAGTACTGTGAGAAATTCTTAACGAGAATCAGTCTGGTTTAGGAGAGATGGAGCAATCACGTTAGTCAAGGGATCGAATAGCATAGTCTTTGATATTTGATTGAAATTCTCCATTTCTGTAATGAACTGATCTTTACAGTTTGAATGCAGTCTCTCACTGGTGGTTGGGAAACATTAATTACTAGCGATTATGAGCAATGCTGATTGCGTGGTCAATGCTTTTACCCAATTCAAGAATGGAACAATCCTGAGCTTTATTCAAAGTGTTAAATCAGTGGCTCTATGTGGGCTTTTTGTTTGACTGACTCATTGCAAAGGTATGAAAATAATTGTCCGATTCTCAGTGCTTGATACTAATCCAGCATATATATGTTCGAATGGGAAGTCTCTTACACATGTATGGGTTGTCATTTCACCGTCAAGATGACAGATGTTGAGATTGTCACTCACTAATTAGCACTGTGACTGACTGACTAACTGACTACTTGAATGAACCAGGCTCATGGCTTTAATCGATGTCACACCATCTGAAGTAATATGAAACTCATCACGGCTTATTCCCACACGATGGGACAACCGTCATCATCGACTGGGTGCTGTTCCCACCGACGTAAGTCTGTATCACAATTCAGGAGCTGTCTGTGAATGTACTGTACTTAAAATTCTGGCAGTAACAGACACTCAGCTTCTGCAAAGTACCCTCCAATAAGTATCAGTTCATTACAGAAATGGAGAATTTCAAAATGGCACTGTGTACTCAGAAATCCTTCAGTTCAGGAATTGTAAAGTGTATTGGATACATAATAGAGTCAATTTTCATGGCACAAAATTTCATTTCGATTGAAGTAACCGCTCTTTTCTCTCGCAACCCCAGAAGTGCACAAAAATGACGGATACTTATTGTGGGATACTGTACTCAATAAGGGCCTTGTATTTGCTTACTATCCAATCAGTGCGTGAGGCATTATATCGAGATACAATACGTAAATTGGGAAGGCTGGGTATACAAGGCCCTACAATTGCACTCAAATTTAAAACTTGTTTGTGGTATTTTGTCGAAAAACATATGGACAATGCACTTATAGTATTGAGATTGTAGCAAGCAATTGAAGATAAGTGAAAAAATGACAATAGATTATATAGAGGGCCAACAAGCAACTTGTTTTCTTTGACATTTCTTGTTTGATTTTGGCCCAAATTATATGAGTTAGCAACAATCAAGTAGAGTTTCAAATGACCTGACAAAGATTTTGTTCTTTGGTGTTCTAGTTTAACCTTTATAGAAAGTTTATTTTGAAAATTCGTAGCCAATAATACAACTTCCAAAACATGTTTTTCATATTAAAAAATGTAGGACATAACTTTGCGATGGTATACCTTTCTTTCAGTGTTTCATTTCAAGTCCTCTACATGTGGAAGCAGCTGATTTTAGGCACTTGGGTGATACGGTTCAATGGTTTCTGCAAACAGTAGATGTAATGGAACTGTTGTGACAACTGCATTACAGCTTTTGTGTTTCAACTTGCGGATGCAGAGCTCTTGGCAACACAGAAATTGTATACGGTGGTAAGTACACAATCATAGTTTTGAACGATGAGATATGCCATCTATACGTCAAGATCTACAGAAATGCTTTGACCTAGACGCATGTAATGTGAATTACAACTGAGATATTGATTTCATCTGGGTTTCTAATTGAGCTGTTATTCTGCACTTATACCCTTTAACCCTAATTGGGCGGTGACAAATTTAAGAGTAGCAGGAAGATCAAACAGTTTTTAAGGGCAAACAACGGTGTAAAGCTCTGCTCAGGATATACACATAACAAAAATTTGGTAGTATTGATAGATATCTGTTCTGATATAATTCGCAAGTTCTCCAGTACATCTCTACAGTGTCAACTACAATCTACAGAAAACTTGGTGGTCAAAAGCGATGACACACACGAGCTCAATCTATGATACCATGATTTCTTAAGATTGAAATCGAAGCTACCATTTCCTATCCCTCAAAAAATGCTTGATTCTAACGCCAGTGAAGCGAGTCAAAACATATATGGCGCTTTGTTATGTACATGTAATAAGCCAGTCTGTTCTGTTCTGTAACTCCACTAATTGTCCACCTGCACTGAGCTATTCTCATCGTTGATGTCTTGATTCTCATTGTCATTCAAGAGGTTACTCTTGGTCTGGTTTTTCTGCTGCTGATTGACCTGATTGCCGTTGAAAACTGTCACCGCCCCCGCCACTTGTTGCGGCCAGAACGTGGACCGCTTCTTGATCTTCTGCAGACGGGCCAGCAGCTTCTCAGCGGCTATGGAGCTCGTGACCGTCACTTTTTGCTTCCACTGGTCGCAACTGACTCTTTGCACATCTGCACGCCCATTTCACAACTCAAAAACATCATCACCATTACATACTCTACCTCTAAAGTACTGAAATTTCATGACCAATTGGACTTGGGAGTACTATGGACCACGGATTAATGTCAGTTTTGAAAAATGACAGATTCAATCGATCATAGTCTGAAAAATATTATTCAGATGGGACAACAAAACCATTGCTCAAAAGTCAAATAAAATCTAAACAAAAAGAAATCCATATACGACCTACTGAAAACATAAAGCCCAATTAGGGCTTCTTCGTACATTAGGAGTTCAATCAGGACAAATTTCGTATCACTGACGAACATTGTCTTTGTCGATCTGAAAACTATTAAAACCGAACAAAAGATAAGAGCTCACTCTAAAGTGCCACAACATCAGCTTCTTGGTCCTTCCAAGACACAACACTAACTTCCACATTACCCCTACATGACAGGAGAGACAACTTATAAGGTAGAGGGCTCTAAACCCGCCACAGTCCATGAACAGGCACCTATAGATAGATCAAAACATGATCCATGTGGTACCAAATGGGTCCCTCATATGAAGTAATGCCAACAATACATTCATTAGGGGGCCATTTTAGAATGAAAAATTATTACAAGCTGACTTGCATAGGGATGAAGATATGGAGATGCATTGTCTTTAAATGGGTTAAATGGTGCCCAAGAGGCTTAGGAAAGGGAGACTGAGCCATCATGTGCTTACCGTCCAAGTCCAGAAGCTGCTCCTTCACCCTGTCTTCACATTTCTCGCAGCACAAGGGCACCATGAAATGCAGAGTCTGTCCACCCAGAGTTTCAAGGTTAGTGCTAATGGAGATTTACGGGAAATAAAAATGTATAATACTGTATATTGATATCATCAGACGTGATTCAAATTCGGAGCTGTCAGTTCTCACCTGGACGTGCATGCCATTGCGGGGCTGCAAGACACCGGCATTGCGCGCTGGGCTTTGCGCTTGATGTTTCTGGTTGTTCTGCTGCCCTTGTTCAGCTGCATTGGCATTATTCTGGACGAAGTACTGAGCCTGGTAGGGACACATGGCTTGGCCTGGTCTGACAGCAGCAGGAACTGTCCCATCCTGCGCTACCATGTTGGTGTAAGGCACCGCGTTCTGTTGCATGTAAGGGTTGCGTCTGTACGTGAAGGCGTCGTCTGCGTAGATGAGGTAGGGATTCGCTGTAGTATTATTCGTGTTGGGCTGCCGCTTGGGTCCGCCACGATACTGCGGGTGCACTATCCATGTTGGCTCAATAGGGCCATAGAACAGCTGCACACTCAACCAGTGCATCCATTAAACCTCAAGCCCAATTGCAGCAAAGTCATAATACCGAAACAATACAACAGCTGCACGCAACCAATGCTTGCTTCCATTCAGTAAGAACATTCCCTAAACCTCAAGCCCAATTGCCGAAACTTCATAATACCGAAACAATACAGCAGCTGCACGCAACCAATGCTTGCTTCCATTCAGTAAGAACATTCCCTAAACCTCAAGCCCCAGATGAAAACTCATAATACCAAAATTAGCCATACAAGAGCTGCACGCAACCAGTGATATATTCCAATCAGGCATACCTCAGTCATGGTCATCATGTTCGCGCAACGAAGTCGAAGCCGGAACGAACTGAAAGAATGTGCAAACGGGAGACGATCAAACAGAGCTACTGTAGGGAAATGAAAGATGTGTGGGGATCGATGATGAAGAACAACGTAAGTGATCGACAGGCTGTGAGGGAGACGGAATGGAGCGAGAGAATTTATATCACTACAGTGGCATATGGATGACAAAGAGCGAGGTTGATGGACCGTTGCTGGCATGGCCTGATCGATAGTGTTCACTGGCTAAGTGAGTCCCCAACGGTAGTGTGAAGTGTGGTTGTTTGCTGGTCCCTTCCAACGGACATGGCCGGACACTGAGCTCCACAACAGACAGTGAGACTCTTTCTCTCTCTCTCGCAACGGAACAGTGAAGCCAGGCCGCCTCCTGCTGCTTATGTGGCGGTTCTGACTCTCTCATTCCCTGGGGCCTATCACCGTGCTAAGGTTGATTTGCCTTTTAACCCCTAAAGCATGTTGGGCTATTTTATATGCTAGAATTTAGGGCTGAGACACCCATTCCCAAACAGGGACACAAGATCAATCAAGCCTAATTTCTAGATTTTGAAAGAAAAGATGTACCTCATTTGTACATTAGAGCATATGATCGGTTTTGGGTACACCTTCAACTTCACACTTTATAAAAATATGAAGTTGAATTTTATTATTATTTATAGTCGCAAAATTGAGTGTGATAGGTAAAGGATGATTCCATGGTCATAGGCCCAACCTTCAGGGGTTAAACCGCAATTGGATGGTTTTTTCGAATGATATATTTGGTGGAATGTTTTTTTTTTCATATTATATAAGGTTTAACAAGGAATGCGTATTTTTTCACAATATTGAAATTGATTCGACTTTTAAAAGTGAAAAGTAGACTAGGACCCAATATCAACATACAGGTTCCCCCATGTTCACACTATGTGATACTAATTTTCACTCATGATGATACCCAAAATCACCAAGTATTTCTTTGCAATGCTTGTGACCATGCCATTGGTTTTCTTGAATACCGTAACACCATAGCAAGTTCGCCACCTAGCGAACGAATATTTTTTTTTTGAAAAAATAAGGTTCGCATCTCAAAAACTGAATTTCTCAATTTTCGTTTTTTAGCAAAAAAATCAGTAAAAATGACCTTAAATAGCTTAGAAATAACAAAATATTGCAAAAACTAATTTATTCTATTTTCGTTTTTCTGTCTTCAGAATTTTCTAATTTTTACGTTTTTTATTTTTAGAATTATTTTAGGACAAACCTGCTATGGTACTACGGTAGCAAAATTGGTGGTTTTGAGTCTCAAATGTGGTAGCTCTAGGAAAAGTCTACACACAGAGATTGGGGAGTTAGTGGTTTTAGGGAGGCTCTCCATGGGCCACCCATACTCGCACTACATAGCGGATTCGATACCAAAGCTGTGATCCCGATGCAGTAGCAGACAATGAGTTGGCCCGCATTCAATGTGGCTTGGCTCAAATTTCCAACCACTAACCCACCCTCAAGAGTGGGTTCACCTCCAACTCTTGAGGGTTTGCCATATGGTAGTCTTCTATATTGACCTTGGTTTTTTTATTCAACCGTTACCAAAGGATGAGCAATGGTTTACAAGCAAAGTTTGTATAGAGAGTACGAAGAGAGTTTTGAACTGATGCATTAAAAAAAATGTCAAGGATTCTACCCTCACAAATGTACGACTCAAACTAGTTCATAATGACTAATGATAGTCATTACAGACTAGTTTATGAACTATTTAAGTCGTATACTTGTAGTCGTAGAATCCCACATTTCTTGTAGTGATGAAAAAACAAAGTAGGTGATATTACAGAGGTTTGGGTGTAATATGTCATGTCAAAATTGATTGGAATTAGAAATTTAGCAAGGGACCATTAACGGATGGAGATAACGAGATGTTGATTCATTGACGATGGTTTGCGGTCCTTGCGAAGGGCATCCCCTCCACACATGTGGAAGGATAGGCTACATGGCTAATCACTTGAATGATCACTGTCTTGTCTTGCTGCCTTGGTATGACTAATCCTCATTCATGCTTTGATTGATTGGGTGCCGTTTCAAGTACTGCATATCTATGTGGATGTCCATTTGCTCTTTTCGTTTTTCGTGATCGAGTGCCGGGAAACTCGCCTGGGGTGAGGTCGCGACACTGTTATCCATCTAGACCGCACCTAGATTTAAATTCTAAAATCCACGCCCTGCATACATGGGTGATACATAACACTCAATAACCTTCATGTCTACTGCCTTTCCTTCATGCAGTCTTAAGCCTCACTTAGCTACTGATGAAGTATTGTTAAATGTGAAATATTCCACACCATCTGTTGTAAAGCCAAGGTAGTGATAGTGCACGTTACTGAATGTTATGTATAACATTCAATAACCTTCATGCCCACTGCCTTTCCTTATGCACTCTTAATCCTCACTTAGCTACTGATGAAGTATTGTTAAATGTGAAATATTCCACACCATCTATTGTAAAGCCAAAGCAGTGATAATGCATGTTACTGAATGTTATGTATAACATTCAATAACCTTCATGCCCATTGCCTTTCCTTGATGCACTTTACTCATCACCTTGAGCCTCCACTTGTCCACTTAGCTACTCATGAAATATTGTTGAGTGTGGAATATTCCACATCATCTATTGTAGAGCCAATGACAATGCATATTGCTGAATGTAATGTGTAATGCATCAACATTTTTTGGGGGTGATTTCTCGCTAAACAAAAGAAATATTGAAATGTAACAAAAGAATAATGCCAAAATCAGTGTAATGAAAGGCCAGATAATATTGCTTCATTTTGGATAAATCACATGGCATTTCTTCGTGATATTTTTACATGTTTCATTAAGGATATAAGGAACTTCGTCATTTTACTGAAAATTATGACTTGCACAACCTGAAAATACTGAAAAATCAAATAAAATAAATCACGACATGGCATTTGGGTTTTGAGTCTTGGATTGGTGACTGCAGTGTGCGAGGATTTTGTACTGGGAAGGAAATAAACTTGGATTGTGTTTATGCAGTACATGAATTGTACTATGTTTTCAAACCGTTGCAGTTGTCATCGAGATTAGTTCCAAAGTTCCCTCTGAGCTGAAATTTGAACCTCATAGTCATTTGAAACTTGTAATGGGCAGTGTTCCATGTTAACCCTTACCCTAAAAGACCAAGGTTTCAAGGTTTTAAAATGACAAATTCAATTGATCACGGTGTGGAAAGAAGAATTCCTGTGGAACCGAGTTTTATATCACCGCAATCAGTGAAGAAAATTGTATGTGTTGGTCAAGAAATAGAGGAATTTGAACAAGAGGAAAGTCCACAAAAGATCTCCTCAAAATTGCTAGAAAACCATGAGGTCCAAATTGGGCTTCTTGGCCCTTTAGGGTTTGAGTGTCCACACTACAATTACCCAGTCAAACCTCATCAACTCCTCACATTTTCAAATATATTATATTCATTTGATATCTTTTTCATATAAGGGATTGTAAAACCAATTTACCCTGATTTTTTTCATAATTATTGAAATTAAATTATATTTCTTAAGGTTTTTCAAAAAAATATTGTAAAAATCATAATAATTACAAAAATGCTCAGAATAGTATGAAAATTTTATGGAAAATGTAAATAGTAGTGATAAACAACAAGTTGTAGGTGGCACGGTTCTTGAGCTTATATCAATAGAAATTTGATAGAATTTTTTTTTTGCAGTGTATATTGAAATTTTAGGGTTTTGAGCTTCAAAGGGTTGTAAGAAACGCAATTTAACAATTTTGAAGAATGTAAATTGAACTAGAAAATAAAAGACAACCCTCACACATTCATAATTGAGACCATTTTCATTTGAAACTATGAACTAGGTAAGGATCAGCGTTTGATTGAAAAACAACGAAAGATGATCCAATGGGTTCCTTGAACGCTTAGAGATTAGGGAGAATTGAAAATAGCCTAAACCTCATAGCATGTGGTCAATAACTCAACAAATATCATAGTTTCCTTTTAAACGGCTCCAGGCTCCATATGCATACCATATTTGCTCATATTTGCTCATATTCCATATGTATACCATACTTTGTTCCATGTATTGAAATACAACGACGTATTCAAATATGGTATTTAGGTGACATATGGTGGCATTCACATATTTGTATGCTAAAATAGGTGACCACAAAGGTACACCTAGGGGTTAAATTGAAATTTTAAACTAAAAAACAAGATCAAGATAGCAAATATTATAGTTTCAAAGGCAATACACTAAGGAAGGGACAAATTCAAGTGGAGGGTTCATGAATACAAGTGTTATGGTATGAGCACGCATGCACACTATGTTATGACTTGCTCGATGACTTGTAGTTCCTTCTCTTGGACATGGGCCAATAAATTTAATTTCTCTTGGACATGGACCAATAAATCTAATTAGAATATCCTAAGTGGATGGCAAGGTGAACACGTATGTACAAATTTATATATTTTTACAAATATAAGGTTCATTCTTGATAGAATGTTCATAAATTAATTTCTTAAGATTTTCTTTTTCTCCATGTAATTTTTTTGAAAGAATATTTTCCCAAAGAATTGACATTTATTTTTAGATTTTTTTTTTCCATTCCTTACCCTCCACGGCTCCACCTATAGTAGTGACTTGAGGGATGCACTCTTGATGCACTCTTGATGACTTGAGGATTCACTTGAGTGGACAAGAGAGGGATTAATTTGAACACTATTGTACTATGTATACATACAAGAAACATATTTAGGACTGAAAGTAGGGTTGTAGATTTACATTACACATATATACATCAACAAATATAAAAATATTCTAACTATACAAGGGTATTGCAATCGCTAAAGGAGGTTGCCCATGTTCATACGGTGTGAACATTTGCATAGATGTGGCGTTATCATAGCATGATGTGTCCTACTAGGTCAATTTTTTTGTGAGCCTTGTAAGAACTACATGGCATGTTGCTATAATAATTTCAGTATTTTTTCTTGTACAAAGATGGTCGAAAAAACTCATGTACAAATGTGGTAGTAAGAAATAGTACAACACATTGAGGTTGTTGCATGCATTAGGGGTTTAAGGGGATCGTGAATGTGCATGATTCCAAGATTTAATAAAGAATGCACCCCAGTACACTAAATAGGTAGATTAGTGTTAGATAATTATAAGATTTGAAAATATTATAGATTTTTACTCTCGACAAAAAAATTTACCAAAGATATTAGAGTTATCCTTAAAGTCCATCAAATTTTGAAGAAGATACCGTGAGTTTTTCTTTATTATACTCTTATTTCTTTACTTCAAATAGTTAAAAGGTGTAGAAGATCTTGGTGGTTTATCATTATTAGGTGTGTAAGAGGTGTGTAAGAGCTTGGTGGTCTTCAAAAGTTTTCAAAAGTTTTTTAGCTCTATTCTTGGTGCCAAAAAACTTTTGAAAACTTTTGAAGACCACCAAGCTCTTACACACCTCTTACACACCTAATAATGATAAACCACCAAAATCTTAAACACCTTTTAACTATTTAGAGTGAACAAATAAGAGTATAGTAAAGCAAAACTCACGGTATCTTCTTCAAAATTTGATGGACTTTAAGGATAACTCTATTGATTCCAATACTATTGAAAAATCCCCATCTTGACCAATATAGAGGGTAAAGAAATTGGTCAACAGTATAAACTTATAACATGTTTATATAAATTAGTGTATCTAACACTAATCTACCTATTTAGTGTAGTGAAGTGCTATTATAGATTTGCAAGTGAGATTCAACAATCATCATGTGCTTCACATTGATTTGGCATTGATCAACATCATCTGCTGACTTTTCCCAAACAAGTAACGTGAATGGGGTTAAGGTGGGGTTAAGGTATTTGTCGATGTTCTTACAAAGTCAAGTTGTAGATCACCTTGGATTGTGGTATCTCGCACAATTTAAAAATGACCCTCATGCAGATCCAAAGAACAGATTCTTACTGGGGATTAACTGGCCTGTTTTATTTTTTATTTTTTAAGTTGGCAAAACATAGCCAGAAAGTGAGTGATATTATTTTTAGAGAGATCTAAATTTGGACCAAAAACTTATTCTTATCGTCAAAATATTCATTTATGTTCACACATTTTCATTCATAGCTGAGTAAACTGTCATTCACTTATAAGGACTTCATCTCATATCTAGATGAAAGTGATAGAATGTTTGTTTCACTAGTGTCACTTATAGAATAAATTAATTTAATTTAAATTATTTTTTTAAAAAGAATCTTTGGGTTTAATCCCTCAAGGGACAGAGCCTCTAAACAGTGGACATACCTAAAACCACCTGAGGTCCAAGTTTGCACCCTATCAGTGACTCTCAATTTAACCCTTAAACGTCATGGTAAGCCCCATGGGCTTATTTATGAGAGAATAATGAAGAAAAAAGTGGATTTTCTCAACCAAATCAAGCGAGGATTGGTGCGTTGGAAAGGTACTAAAAAAGCAATTTAATTTCCAAAATTGTGCCTCACTTGGGAGATTGTGGAAACATTGACAAGCAATTGAAGTTATCAAAATGAGCAGGAGTTGAGGTTTGGGCAGTTGAGGTCGTTTTCTGAAAAGTGCCGCAGTGCTACAGTGCCGCAATAATGCTGGCCAATAGAGCCATTTTTCCAAAAAAAAAACCGATTTTTTTTTTTTTTAATTTAAAATTTTTCTCCTCCAAAAATTTAGATGCCTTTCGGGCTGCCCCGCCCAAGCCCTCTTGATGTTTAACCCCTAAGCTCCTGAGCGACCATTTTCTGGTTGCTGCCCGGAAAAAACGGGCTGCCCGGAACAAAAAAATAATTTTTTGAAAAAATAAAAAATATTTTAAAATACTACATCAAGTCTACTTTCCAACCCAATTTGAATTATGGCAATCCGAGTTAAACTCCACCCGGGAGAATTTTTCAAAGTAGATCACCTCAACATTGTCTTAGTGTTACAAAATTTGCTATTTGGGGAAAGTAATGATGATTCCTCCATCATTTCTCTTGCTTTTTTGAAGTTTACGATAGGTAGCCCAACTTTAACCAATCGTACTAAATTTTGAACTCTAAAATTGAAAATTATAATCTATACAAATTTTCAAAGGTTAATGCTTTTAAATTCATTAAAAATTGATCTAAAGATTATTTTGGAAGTTTGACTATATGGATAATTTGTAAAGATGATACTCTACATTTTGTCTATTGAACCAACCTTCATCAAACATATGGAAGGCACATATTATAACACATCTATGTTTTGTCCAATACCCCTCGGGCTTTTAGGGGTTAAGAGTTAACTTTGGGATTGACCCAATTCCACCTCAATTCAAATAAACACTAGAACCCCGTGGTCGGGAAAGAAGTTTTTAATTCACTAAAAAACTAAAAGTGAAAGTGAACTAAGAGTCATACTCTTGTTTGAAATATCAACTACAACTTCAACAAAAGTCTTCTTCTTGATTGAATGGAAAGTATGCAAATCAATGGTCAATGACAAAAAAGAGGAGGATTTTCCCGCACAAAATCACTAGATGAAGTTACATGCAAACAAACAAACCTACATTTTTTTCAACCCTAAGACTCATGACTTGATGAATCAAGAGAACTAAATGTAATAAGTGAGGAATTGGTTGTAAATAGAACGTTTTTAGGTACTTCAATGAATGAAAATGAGATTGCAAAGTAATGATTAAGCAATGAAGACAATGAACGAAGCAATTTAGCATGGCAATCAAGTAGATTCATTAGGTGTAAATGGGGCAGTTCAAGGTAATTTTTGTATCAACTACCACACTTGGCCGTCAAGATTGGCAAAAAAAAACATTAGAAGAGAATCCCAAAGTTTCAATAAATGTTTTCTTCAAAAAAGGTCTATTTTCTAAGGTGAAAAAAGGAATCTTTGAAAATATCTGCAACACTTGGGCAAAAAAAAAAAATTATTCAACATGGGTTGTTGACCCTAACAACCGAGTACTAGTATACCAACCGATCTTAAATGATTATAGAGCATTATTGGATGCTCATGACCCTAGGAACGGTTTGTATTTTCATGGCATAACACTTTGAAAACTCATAAAATTGCAAACTTTATCAAAAAAATAAGATTTCACTTGGTTTCAACTCGACTAAGATTTATCTTTCCTTACAAAATTTGTGACGCACTCGGTATGTCCTCAAAGATGATTAGATTGCTTAAATGGATGATAATAATTACTCCACCTTAACCTTGTATTCAAACTTGCATGAGTGTGCACAAACTAGTCATGGCAATTATTGGAAGTTTTTTTGAGGGGAGATGGTTTATGTCATTTAAAAGACAAGATCTATAAGGTTCTTGACCCCCTCTACTGTTCACCTCGGAATCTTAAGCATTTGTCAGAGAATTGGAGGAATTGTGGAGAATTTTATCTAAATTTAGCTTGTCCAAGCAACAAGGTTGTAAAGTTGGATTATTTTATTAGCAATTCCTTTACACTGTTGCAACATGTAAAGGGTGTGGTTTAGCAAGATATTAAAAATGTTATGTCCAAATGCAACAAACTAAATTCAAAATACACTACATACCAGTGTTCCTTGAATTATATTCAATGCTTACTCTAGTGACAACATATGCCTTGGAATACATTGATGGGCTTACTAGAATGTTGAGAAATGTTAGTTGAAACTGTTAACATAGGACATTTATATAATAGGCACACACAAGTGGTTCATATGTACTCAATCTTGTACACACTCGCAAAGTCCATCATTTGGGAATTAATGAGTAGGTCTAGAATTATCAGAAGTGCAATTTACATATAGTGGTCACACAATAACAAGTCTAATCACTATATTTTCATAAAACCTTTTTTTTTTAACTTTCAACATTAGCATATTCAATATGTAAAAGGGTTACTATTAACCCCTAATTAATTTCTGATTGGAGTGGTAGAAATTGTTGGAAAAATGTGAGATTATTTGTAGAGCCCTGTAGAGGGTCTAGATATGTGTTTGCAAAATCTCGTAACTATTAAACAAAGAATGTGGGTTCTCATAATATTTTTACATTGGAATGTGTATGAACCACTTGGATTCATCATCCCACTTAAGGGTTAAATTCAAGAAGTTTTAAACCCTATTTTAACCCCTAAAGGACCAAGGCTAATTTTCCAAGTTCGGTCAGCTTAGTATGGAATGAGTATTGATTTTCAATTATTGAGATTTTTTGTGGTGATTCTACTCATTGTAACGAAGATGGGATGGTAATTTGCGTACGTAGATGATGTATAGATCAAAAGATACAATCATGTAAAGGTGAAAAACCTAATTGCGGGCACCTCCTGAAAATTTCCATACAATGAGCTATGCATCTAAATTTGTGTACACAATGAGCTAACGCCCCCATATACACAACTGCCAAATTCATTTTACCAAATTTGAGACTAAACTTTGCATTTTTGGCATTTTCAGAAAGTTTCAAACTCGGGCAACAAGCCAAAAAAAAAATGCTACCAACTTTGATGCTTATAATTTTACTATTGAAGAACAATGAACGGTTGAAATTTTTTAGGTTGTAATAAATTCAAGTTGGTTGATATATCCTACGGTTGAATCGGTCAAAAAGGTTTTAGATCAAAAGCTATTTGTTTTTTTATGAGAAGGGATACTTTGAAGTATTTGGAGAGAAACATAGTTGTGGTCCTTTAGGGGTTAATTTGAAGATTCTGGACACCCATCAAAATTTCAACACTATTGAAAATCAATCCTTTAGGATAACTCTAATACTTTAACCTTTAAAGGTCCCTTAGGGAAAGTAGATACGTTGGCGTATATTTGACATTTGTTGTGAGTAGAAAGTTCTAATTTGAGACCCCAATAGCTCATTAACCCCTAAACATTCTCACCCTTTTCAGATTTGGCAGTTTTTCAAAGATGCATTATAAAATTCAACTAAGAGGGATATTTTCAACTTGATGAATGAATAAAAGTTGTACATTATGAATTTTAGATTCTATCCATACGGTCAGATTTACGATTGCTATCACCAATATTTGTGTATAAATTTTCAAACTTAAAATTTCGAGCTCTTTTGTGATCTGATTACGAATAAGATATTGACAATCTAATAATATTTTTTTTTGGGATGGGTTGAAATGTAATACTCTAATTGTAGTGATTTTTGGAGATTTTTTGGTTGCTTAATTTTAGTACTTGACTTTTTCAAGAAAACTTTTAGACTAAATTTTTTGATATTTTGGGTGGAACACTACAACATGAAATGAGGCATAAAAGTTTCGCAATCATCCCCTTTCTAATTGGATCACACATGCACGAAGCTAACTTCCCATAAAAGTTTCAGTAAAAAATCCACACTGCAAAAAGTGCATGATGGATGAGAAATCGGAGTTTAAATCCGTACATCATGCAAAATATGCATGGTTGGGCGGTTAGGGGTTAAAACCATGTCAACATGAATTTTAACTTTGCTTGCTTTTGATCTTAACCCCCAAACGTACCAAGGTGTCCCTAGAATTGACAATTTGAGAAAAAAACATTATAAACTACCATTTAGAAGAATATTTTGGAATTGACATACAAATGAAAGTTCTAGATCTTGAATTTTAGATTCCATCAGTACGGTTTGATTCACTAATACAATCACCAGTATTTAATTATAAAATTTGGAAGTTAGAATTAAAAATTCCTTCTAAATTCGATTACAAACTAAATTTCAATATTTTTTGAGTAAAATTTGTTGGAATGAGTTTGAAATGAGATACTCTTAAATGATACTTTGAAATTTTTGTGTTTCTTAAATTTATGACCTTATTTTTCACGATTCCACTTTGAACTAGAGTCAATGCAATTTTGGCTTGGTCAACGACTTGACATACTTCTACATTTGTAATTTTAGAAAAATATGTACTCTAGTATGACTAAATCCAGCCATTAGATAGGACAACAACTTGGTGAAGAATCTCCAAAAAATTGGATGAGTTTCATCCAAGCATTGATGAGAACGCGAGAAGGCTTTGAATTCATTCGTGATCCAGTTTCTGGACTCTGGGACGTTTAGGGGTTAAACCCATAGGAGATGTAGATCCATTCTAAACACACATGTATAATACTGGTCGGAATGGGCTTTCTGAACCTTTAAGGGTTAAGTCTCAATTAAATATTAAAAAAAAACTTTAATTTAGATATGTTAAATGTTAGGTGAGGGGTTTCTGCACAATAAAGAGAAATCGTTTACTTGTCACACTCTCACTATTGCGTCTCTGCTTTCCTGGGTTAAGGGGTTAGGGTTTAGAGTTCCCTGCATTCAGAGAATTGTCACATGAGATATCAAAAAGTAAAGAAAAAATCTGGCTGACTACGATTCCCAGGGAACCTAAGGTCTTTTAGCACAAGTACTTTTTACACAAATCATAAGCTAACTATTGCATAGGACTTAACTTGGATGGTCATGGCAAGCAAGCCTGTCAAGCTCAAGAAGTAGAAAATGCTATAAGATGCTGTACGTCTAATACAACAATGCAAAAGGCCTTTGTCTATTCCGCACATCACATTTGTACTTTTGCTCATATCCGGCTTTCTAGGAACTCATTGAACCTTTGTGGTACAAGTTTGATCGCTGCTCTGTTGCTCACGTTCAACAAGTAAGGGGGGGATGTTGCATAATTTCAGTCTACCGTGCTTTTGCAAGCTCATTGATTATTTTACAATTTGTCAATACACTTTCAAAAGCAGCCTTGCTGCCTACTCCTTCGTAACATTCTTTACCTAGTACTATAGCACACCCTTTTGCTTGTGCAGAGAATCAGCATATGAACAGGGAATTGATTCATGATGTAGAACATGCAGAAAAGATTAAAAAAAAAACAAGAACTTGTTGAGTTGTCAAGCCATCTTTAGTTTAAAATGGCTTTGATTTTGTAGAAGATTTCAATTCCTGCAACTGTTCTAGCCCGGGATGTTGATTTCCAAAGGTGAATAGTGGGGCTCCCAAAGAACGTTATGTTGGTTGGAAATGAAATTAAGTTAGAGCCACTTGTTTTAAATTTCATGCTATTTAATCCTACATCCTTATCTATTTCAGTTTGAGATATCATCACCGCAAATTCAAAACGTACTACCAAGAGTTTGATGTCTCAAGAGAGTTCATTAGTTAGCATTTCAACCATAATAGCTAGAATAACTTTTGTTTTTTCCTAGACCTAGTTGGTGATTGCAAAAAACTTAGCACTCATGTAGTACAGTGGATGAACCATAAACCAACGCTTCAAGCTTTTCACACAAATCTAGTATTGGTATAGAATTAGAAGCTTTCAATTAACACTTGTTTGAGATATTGTTGGTTTATAGTACACGTCAATTATTGGGTCATCCACCTTAAGTACATTTGATGCATATATACTTGAAACTCTATATAAATGGTGGAAAAGTTGCTAAAGTATTAGCTACAAGAGTAAAAAAAAGTGATCATAAGTCGCTCTCTACACAATCACCCGATGTGGTTGTGATTATTAAAATAATTATATTTTTATTGGCAAGTGAAGAATGCATTGTTTGGGTATTGTACACAAAAGTTATGAAAGATCTGAAAATGTATCACAGCAGTATAGATAAATGAATCACATTCCTATCATGTAGGAACAAAATTATCAGCTCAAATGGGACAATCGATTTGGAAGAGGAAAGGAGTAGTTCTCGAGGTGGAAGATTTGAGGACATTCAGGCTCCCAACAACACCAGCACATATTCAATCCTCAAGATTGGCCAAAGATTTTGAACAGGATTGTTACAGCCAAAACTAAGCAAAATGCAGAAGGGATTGCAGTACAAACCAGAGGATCATTTTCATAACAGAGCCATCATACATTCGGTGCCGACAGACTCTTACACACGAGCCCTACATCAGACGAACTCTGCAGACATATATCCTCTCCTTCCAGTGCACGCACATATGCTCGTGACTCTTTCTGCACTGAAGGCTCCCTACACCAACCACTTTTTTGAACAGAATCACATCAGGTCATTGTCTCGCCCGTGCACATACCTTCAAAAAGTTCACAAACGCTGCACACCGGATGCCTTGGTATGAGGATGATGATGAAGCTGCACCATTGTCCATATACTACCATTCACAGTGCTCTTCCTTTACAGACTGACAAGTACCGTATGAGCTCTGTGTAAGACAAGCGATGAAGATGACACATTCACATACATTGTCTTCATCTCTGCTACTGTGACGCAATCTCTGCTACTGTAGGCTGGATAACCCTCTGCTGTGGAGAACTCCCAAAGTGCAAGAGAAATTAAGAGCATTTTCAAATCACCCAGTAAATACCACATCATTAAACAAAACTGCTTAGAGCTTCAATCCTAGCATGGTAACAAGCAAATTGCAACTTTAAACATGGTTTTCAATTTCAGTCCTAGAGTCCTACGGAATTGAAATGAACTCAAGAACTAAGGGCCGCTTCACACTACGGCCGTAAGTCGAGAGTCCGTCAAATTCCACCAATCGACAGCTTTCTTGCAATCTGATTGGTGAAATTCAACGGACTCTCAACCTCCAGCCATCATGTGAAGAGAATGCTGTAACTAGCCCCTCCCCACTTTAGAATAATGCTTCCATGCATACCTTCCAGAAAAAACACTAGAAAACCTGAGAATCTGATTTCCAGTAAGTGGAGAAACTCAATCGCATTCTGCTCACTGAGACCAGAGGAACACTCAATTTCTCAAGATGTCAGTTCGATGTGTTGCACAAAATAGTTGGCTCCAAGAACATTCCAGATATTTCAGTAGTGATAGGGTTTGAAATGCCACTAATCAGCTGCATCATACACGAGAATTAGACTAAGAGACTCATTCATGGTAACACAGGTAGAAACGATTACAAACACGTGATCCTGGATACATGCATTTGCTTTAAAGTCAACATCATTTCGAAAAAAGTAACAAGAGTACCTCAAACTTGACTCATCACCTGCAGAGGCACGTACGTAACAACACTAGCAGAACTATGGCCAACTCAATAATGGAAAAAGCAGGTGAGTTTAACCATTAAATCGTCCACAATACACAACGCAACATCTTACAGGAGATCAAATCCACATCCGTCAAAAATGGGCACCGAAAACTGTTCAGACTGGACACATTTAGGAACCTCTACCGTAAACTAACTCCCCAAGTTTTGTGCCAACTTTGCATGCAATGCAGAACCCTCTTTTAGCATGTCCTTGGCATCAATGTCCATGCCCAGCTTCGTAAGAGCTGCCGCTTGCATGAAAAATGCAGTCGGCCATTCTGGGTGGACATACTGAGCTTGCATTGCATCGCGAAGTGCGGCCTCTGCCTGGTCACTTAACAGGTAGGCTAAACTCCGGCGCGCAAATACAGTCGGTGAAACCATTGTCCCTACATCCACAAACTGAAGGGAAGATGACTGTAAGTACCCCAACACAGAAAATGCACAAACACATGGACCGACAATACTGCAACTACAACCATTTAGTTTTTATGATAGCAGGTAATCAACAAGAATCAAATTCACCTACACAATGCCACACACTACCATGATTCTAAAAACAAGTCACAAATGTCACACCCAATAGAAGGGTAATATACCTGCGAATAGCAGTCAATAGCAGTCTTAAAATCCTTCTCCCGAAAAGCCACGTCCCCACGCTTCCTTGAATTGAGCATGTCTTGCATTTGCTTGGTCCAAACCTGGAAAGATAACTGCACTTACAGCAATCGCTTGTTACTTGTTCCATCAATACACAAGTAAACATAGTATCAATACATCTCGTTCCACTAACATCAAAATCTCTACCTATTAGATCAGTCAAGGTTCAAGTAAAAAAAATGAACAAACTAAATTTGTAGGAAATATTACTCAAAAAGATAAATCGTGCTATTGAGTCTTTTCCACCAGGGAAGACTTTGCACAACTTCGGAAGAGCAATACAGTAGATCCCTTAAATCTCGTCAGCCCCAAACATGCAAAAAAGACTCCAAAATTTGTAACACGGCAATACCTTCAGTTCAGAGAGGATATCAGAGAAGTTGGAGTAACAACACTTTCAAGGACTAAAGCCCCGAAACAGTAAATCACAGAAACAACAGGAAAAGATGGAAGAAGCTTACCTCATTATCAGTACCCTCGTCATCCTTGTAGCCTGTTTTCACAAGAATCTCATGCACTGCTGTAAGATCATTGCGAGAGCAGGCTTCACCCAACGATGACAACTGAGGTGGTGGTGGCATATTTGTCCCTCGAGGAATACCCATCAATGTATACGATGGAATTAGCTGCATTGACGATTAAAGAAATCACAATCCCCTTAAGCTCAAGAAATAATCACAATTGAAACAAACTGTCCAGCCGGTCGTGACAAGGCTCTCTTATTGACCCACCTAGTACAATACCTGAAGGTCCCTGAGTACATCCAGAGCATCCAAAGATGGGTACAAAAATTCACCATGCACATACGGAACTGATGACAGTCAACAACCTAGATCACGCAGGCTGGGATTTTTCACGAGTCAGAAGAAACAGTGTACAAATTTCATATTTTTTTAAATCCTTGCGAACCGTGTTAACCACAAGGAAGCTTGAATGAAACAATGGAAAATGGACATGTCACAGTCACAGCCTCAAAAGGTTACCACTACTCAAAAAGTGTCAAAATTCTGGGACGGGTACTTTTCAAAGCAGCAAATGTTCAAACGTGGGCTGAGTCTTGGCCCACCTGTGACATTGAACATTTGGCTTTTGCAAGTGCATGTCCCAATTTATAAATGAAACCCCTCATTCCGCAAGCCTGATAAAAGGGAAAAAAGATCATATGCCCCTATTTTTTTTTTTCCTCCTTGTCTAGTTCAGAGCCCTGCCTGCCTGCTATTGATTTAGAGACACTAATTGACCAACTACCTCTGTTCTCCGCTGAAGAGGGGTAAGTGCAGTCACAAGCATCTTGGCATTCGGACGTTCACGAGGCTCAAATTGCAAACACCGCGATGCCAGACGAACGAGCTCTACGCCATCATCGTTCGTAAACTGCCCTTCCAAGTAGGAGTCCATAAGCCCCAGCATGTTTTTTCCACGTATCAAATCCAAGGCCTGCGCGCAACCGGTTAATCAAGTCAGCCACACACCTTCCAACTCCAAAATCACAGTTGATTAAACAGGAAATTACATAGAATGCATAGTGATCACACCTAGGTACAGGATTATGACCCCAAGGTAGGCAAGCAAAACTCACATGGCTTGGAGGAATATGTTTCCCGCTGAGCAAATCCAGTAACACAGTTCCATAACTGTAAATTACACTTTCGGGTGTCACCCTTCCTGAACTCAACAACAATCAAGAAACGTTAGATGCAACCACCAACTGAATGATCATAGAATTTGGCCTAATGGAGCCTAACTGACCCTAACAGTATCTGAAAAAACCAGAATTTATGACCACAATACTACTGTTCTTCCACTTGAGAAAAGCTCCAGGCCATACATCGACGACAAGCACCATATCAGGGGCTTACCTGTACGTAAATACTCAGGAGGTGTATACGCAAGGTTGGTGCTGTAACTCTTGCCATCTCTACTGTTTTTCATTAGACCAAAACAAGATAATCGAGGATCGCCATCCTGAAAATCACAAAAATCAACAATTCTGGAAGCGTAAGCAACTGAAAGACCCACACTAATATATACTTGTCCTAACAGCATGAAAAACCAGTTTTGATCCATTTTTTAAATTTAGGACACACAACTTTGAGCGGCTTCATGTATCAGCAGAATTTCACCTTAATAGATAATACACTCCGAAAGGATAAACTTCAGCGTAACTTTTGATTTCAGGACTTCAGACTGACTAGGCACTCAAGTAGTACAGACCTGGTCAAACATCACCCGGTAAGCATTCAAATCATGGTAAAGGCGAAGGTTATTGTTTGAACAATGATCAAGCGCCTGGGCAACATAAAGAGCAGCTCGCACCCGCATGCCCCACTGCATTGGCTGCTTCTCCCCTGCAGTAAGCACATAGCCACATTTATCCCAACCCTGATTAGAAAACCCGTGATTGAGAATTTGACCCAACATTGGCCTCAAATATATGTACTAATACAGAAACTAACACACCATCATGCACTCGTGTCCCAGTAATAAAAACAAAGATCATAAAAGAGTTCACAAGGTCAAAAAGTTCACTACTTACAATGAAAGAGATGTTTCGCAAGAGTATCGTGGGGCATGAATTCAGCAACTAGAAGCCTCTCATCACCCTCGGCGCAGTAACCAATCAAGTTCACCAGTCTGTCGTGCCTTACTTGACCCACCTTCCAGGCCTCGTCCTGTCACAGGCATTGTATAGGAAAATTATTAAAATGCCAGCACTCCCTTCAATTAAAAACAAAAAACAAAAACAGTTTTATGACTCCACAACATCTGTAAGCAAAATGAAAACTCTAGCAACGCTCTAAGCGCAGTACACCTGTAGTACAACTCTGGTTCCCATTTTAAGAGTGCACAGTGTAGTAAGCCAACTGTGCACTCAAAAAATGGGCTATCTTGACAATGCAAAAAAGGTTATAAAGTTTGGGGTATTACCGAGAAGCCCTTGGCATCAGGCCATGCCGTTTTGGGAAAGCGTTTGACTGCAATGACACGATTTTGATCGATTTTGCCTCTGTACACAAAGTTGGGGGCTTTCTCACCGCTCTCGGAGACGATGAGATCAGCACTGAACCCTTTGGTAGCTAATTTCAAGGACTCCAAGGTATACTCTCTAAACGCAGGCACAGCCTCTGGTTCAGCTCGTTTTCCATTGCTTTCTGCACACATCATAAACTGTTTGTCATTCTTGTTGACCCAAAAGTGAAGGATCACAAAGCTAGAATTCATTCCGATGGAAACACAATAACATGCTCGTCGTACCGACATCTCTGATTCTATTATAGCCACCTTTGTACTGTCCTAAAACCATAAGTTAGGTCAAAAAACACGAAACAGTACCAAGAAAAAAGTCGAAATTAGGCTACCATACAGTGCATATCATCAGAAACTTTGAGAAATAGCAGCATATTTGTACCAACCCCTAAAATCTACAAATTGGATAGAGGATCTTCCATACATACATACAGACCCCTGTTACCACCAACAGAAACTCTGAATCTATTCGTTGAACCTCTTAGCAAGTGGTAGAAGTTTTTAGCAAGTTGGGTATCAGCCTAATAATGTCTGATCTTTGAGGTTCTCGGTCTACAACCTCCCGGTGATTGCATAACAAATGGTAAAAATTTATCAAAATTATCTCTCATACTGATCTCCCAAAAATCATCAACACTCTACCTTCAAGAACCAAGCCACAAGATCTACAGGTAAACCTAACTTGAAAAACTAGACGCTACAAATAAAAATTGGTTCCGCATCAAAAACAACGATCTCTTAAATTCAGTCCCGTAAAAATTTGAAACCTAGTATCCACCACAACAATGTCGAAGGCAGTACTAATCAAGAAGGAGAACCAAGAATAACAAAAAGCAAAAACCTCCCGCTGCAACATCTAAACACCAGTACCGACAAAAGGGAGGATGCGTCCACGAAATGATCGACAGTACGGAGAGCTTGAAACAACAAAAATAGCGGAATAGGCAAGAAAGATCAAAAAAAAAACTCTCTGAAATTGGTGAGCGAAACACAAACCTAAACTGTCGAGATGCCTTTCAGGATCTAAGGCCGCCTCGTGGCTGAGTCGTCGGTGCGAGGCCTTAGGCTTCGAACTGAAGCAGCCCATCCCTGTACAAAATATACCGTGTCCTGTACACAACACCGTCCTCAATCTGCCATTGCCGACACACAAACAATCTGCTCTCAAAAACCAACAAAACAAATCCCTTGGCTCGATCCAAAGATTCCGTCTTTACCGCTCACACAAATCTTCGGATCCCCGCACACACACACACACACTAAGTTATGTCAGTTCTTCACAAAACCCAAGGACCTTTTTCTCTTCTCCTTCTTCTTCTTCAGGTTCTCCTCCTCTTCTCTCTCTTTCTCTTTCAGTGCATACAAACATGAGCAAACGGTCTAATGGTGGGGGAGAACCAAAGCAAAGCAAAGAGCATGTCGAGAGTACTGCCACTAACTATGTTAGTCCGAGGGAAGTGCTGAAAGATGAAAACTGACTTTTTTATGGTTCCCTCCTTTTTCTTTTCCGCTACTGGTTCTGATTTTCCTTTTCTTTTTCCTTTTTTGGTCCCCCGAATGGCAATGAATGATCCATTTCAGGGGGGGCTGTCAGACGCACGGAACTAAAAAAAAAAACTCAAAGGGACATGATCACGGGCTAGAGGTGCACTTAGCAGAAATCTCTCCATTAGGCTACCATATCATATCCAATTTAGTTTGGGAGTGAAGAAGATCCCACTCACTGCTGGCTACTAGCCCCAATTCCTGATTCAAATTTTCAGGGAAAAAAATTAAAGATTAAAAAAATAAAATCTCTTTGCGTCCGTGTTGGCATAGGAATCATGCAAAAATATTTAAAATCGTAGTTTTTACTCAAATATAGGAAAAGTCTCAAATATTTCGTAGAAAAAGTCATAAACTGTTCTCAAATACGTAATACAATAAGAAAGTCATTCAAATCTTGCACAGGCAGGGACGATGTTTATTGATCTCAGTTGATTTTATACTGAAATATATTCCATTTTGCAAGGTATCCAGGTAAGACTGCTTCTTCTTCGACGACTGTGGCAGCCAATTCTTTTGTTTTTCCTTCGGTACAGTCAGCCCTGTTTTTTTAAGTTGGAATAATAGAGTCAGAAAGTGAATTTTTTTAGAAATGGTTAAATTTAGACCAAAACTCGTTCAAAGTGTTCATCCTAATTGACATTGATTTTCATCCATTTGAGCAATGTTTCATTCACTTATGACACTTTCATTTAAAATCCAGATGAAAGTGCTACAATGTTTCATTGGTGCTACTTTTTTGAAAAATGAAGGATTGCAATAAAATCCTTGGGTAGAGTGACACGCACCGTGGATGGAATCATTCACACATATAATACATAATATGTGTAATAATTTTTGTTCAAATAGTGACGATTTAAATATTTTGTAAGAAGATTTCGACAATTTCATCCACTTCTTGCCCCATTTTTTTCCAGTGTCATAGTAGCCAATCCCAAAATCTGGTAAAAGAAATTTGGCTGGACTACTGTGGAACTAAAATTGCTTTGAGGAACATGACAACACAAGAAACTGGCAGGAAATCCAGAGGCGGATCAATTTTCCGGCTGAGAGTGAAAATAGAAGGAGAAGCTTCTTGACTTCCAGCGTGGCAAGCAGTGGTTTTTTTCAGCTGAA
This sequence comes from Pohlia nutans, assembly GCA_022496805.1. Lineage (NCBI taxonomy): Eukaryota > Viridiplantae > Streptophyta > Bryopsida > Bryales > Mniaceae > Pohlia > Pohlia nutans. Next base: position 6,234,445 of record CM040090.1, read on the forward strand.
AATAGTGCAATTGCTACGCTTGAAATACAGTGACTAATTTTAATGAAGGATTTGTCATAATATGAAAGGAAAAATAGTCAAACACTTAGAAAAAAATTATTACCTAACCCAATTGTTGCCTAAGTATTACCCCAATATCATCATGGTAATACCCAATATCACCCAAGTATCACCACGATATCGTGAAAATAAATAAATAAATAAATGACTCACTAGTGGCAACATAAGGTTCTTTAGCCCTTGCAAGGGTTCACCATTTTGCTCTCACTGCATGAAAGATAAAAAATAAATAAAAATTCAAAACATGTGATTCTTGAGACGAGATTAGAGTTAACCGAAAAGTCAGCTCAAAGAGGAAAGTTTTAGCAAATTCCTCTTGAACTCCTCTTGAACTCATATTGAAATATAAATAGACCGAAAACTAGTTCAAGGTGAGTTGGGAGACAATCTAAAGCAAGCCACTGTCATTATTCTCCACACCTCGCAATGACTTCCACACCTCCTACCAAAGCTCCAAGCCCATGGCCCACAAGGGGACAAGTTATGACACGACACTATTCAACCCAAACATAGCTCAAAAGAGCTCAAAAGAGAGGTTAGAAGGAGGTTGAAAAGGGAGGTTCCATGGCCTTCTTTTTGGTTAACTCTATTGTCGAACTCTCCACCATCAGGTAAAGAATTAAACGGCATGTTCAATATTTGAGAATCCGCTACAACGATTCTTATTCATTACTAGAAAATTTAAGCTTCCACAAGGCCGTAAACTGAACAAAATTGCCATTCAAAAGTAACAATATAATTTTTTTCAATTTTAAAATCATCGATTTTTTTTTAAAGATCCAATCTGACGTGTCCGAAGTGGTGCCACATTAAAAAAAATCAATTTTTTTTTTCAAAAGGTAATGTTTTTTTAGTTTTCATATGTTATTATTTTATTGTTTTTGCATGGCAGTTTGATTTAGTTAGTAGCCTTTTGAAGACCTGAATTTTTTTGTAATGCTTAAGTTATGAAGCACATGAGAGAGTGGAAATGCATAATTTCTAGATCCATGGATCTCTCTATTGCACGAGAAAGGTGCAGGAGATGATGGCGTGATGACGTTTGGTATGTAGCTGCCCAGGGGGGCAGGCAGCTGCAGGGTTAAGTTTAGAAGGTAGGTAGGTAGGTAGGAATTGTGACCCACTTACTTCCTTCCTGCTTTGTAGCCCTTGTCAGTGAGGCGGTAGTAGTGCAAGTGCCCCTTGTTTAATGGTGCTGCACACTACTATTACTACTATTATTATTCAATTTTGAATGGGTTGGGTTCTTGGGAAGGGGGGAGCAGGTTGGTTATTGGTTGGAGTTCAAATTGACGGGAGTAATTACTGGGCTGTCTCATTATTGATTGATTTCATGATTATCATCAGCCCTGTTGTAAATTCTGCATTTACGGTAGCGCCCACACTGTAAACAATGGAGGCCAACTCTTTAGTGATTGATTGACACAATGAACAACAGCTACTTAGTTGTAAGGTTATCAGACCTAATTGTGACACTGACCATAGAGTAGCTACGTGTTGTTTTTGTTAGTGAATCCAAGAGTAATCCAATGTACCAAACAATGCATTATTTGGATATTGTATGCAAAAATTACTAGGGTTTAACACTTGTTTCGTTAAAAGTGCACATAGTCATGTGCTCTATTTTTTAGTGGTATGTGCACCGCATTTCTTTCTTTTAAAAAAGATAAGGGGGTGGGAACATGTCAACCCCCTATAAATTTCTCTTTACATTTTTTTTAATTTTAAGGAGGGGGGTGGGAACACACACACCCCTTTTTTAAATTTGCACTACATTTTTATTTAATGTAATGTACATTCAATTTTGGCACCTTTTAGATAAAATATGACTATACTTTTTTTTAACTTAGAAAATTTCAGCATAAGAACTTTTTATATTGCACATGCACTTTTGACAAAACAACTGCTGTTTAAGGTTTCTTTTGTTATTTAAAAAACAAAAAATTATTGCAATAAGTCATACATAGAATCAGTTTCACCACCTTGTGAGAATCACATTCTAATTCTCACTTTTTGCAAATGCATAAGGATTCAAAGTGTTTTATTCATGGATAATTTGAAAGCGGGAAGAAAATGAAGAAGTAAATTCGTACTAGTTGGAATTTTGAGGAATGTTAAAACAAACGGCTAGATATCTCGGGGGGTGCACTGTACTAAACATGTACGAGTATACGTGAGTGCACCGAAGGGGTATTAATTTGAACACTGTTGTATTACGTATACATACAATAAATACATTTAGAATTTAAAATATTCACATATACTTACACTAAACACATATTTAAAACGGAATACATTTGTATACAAAGGTATTAACCCCTCGTATACAAGGGGTTTTTAGAAGGGGTCAAGAACGCACATGATTCTCAAACATAATGTAGAGTGCACCCCCCCCCCCCCCCCCCCCATCCGAGCTAGATATTGGCAAGTTTTCAAAATGTGTGGTCTTTGTGTGTGTTTTCAAAGGGGTTGGATACATCAAGCACTACGAAAAGTGTAATTTGACATAAGACAAACAAACCCAAAGATATTGAATTGAGTTTTAAAAGAAATTGCCAATTAACCCCTAAACATCAAAGCGTCTAGAAAGTGGACGACTAACAAATTCAAACCCTTCTCACGTTCTCATCAATGCTTGGATGAAAGTCATCCATTTTTGGAGATTCTTCATCAAGTTGTTGTCCTATCTAACGGTTGGATTTAGTCATACTCGATTACATATTTTTCTAAAATTAAAAATGTAGAAGTATGTCAAGTCGTTGACCAAGCGAAATTACATTGACTGTAGTTCAAAAGTGGCCTTGCAAAAATGGAGTCATAGATTTAAAGGAACACAAAAATTTCAAAAAATCACCATGTTTAAGAGTATATCATATCAAATTCATTCCAACAAATTTTACTCTAAAAATTTAACATTTTGTTTGTAGTCAAATTTAGGAGGAATTTTTTATTTTAGCTTTCAAATTTTATAATTAAATATTGGTGATAGTATCAGTGAATCAAACATACGGATGGAATCTAAAATTCAAAATCTAGAACTTTCATTTGTATATCAATTCCAAAATATTCTTCTAAATAATAGTTTATGATGATTTTTCTCAAATTGTCAATTCTAGGGACTCGTTGGTACGTTTGGGGGTTAAAATTACTAAGCCTTTGTATCATCCAAATGACCAAAGAAAAATTTATTAATTTTTTTAATTTTTAATTTTTTTTAAATAACCATTTTTTTGGGTGAAAACCCTATGAATTGATAGTGGGAGGACATGGTTTCTTAGCAACCAAAAAAAAAATTAACAAGTGGCTAGTTGCATAGTCTCTACTTTAAAATTCACGCCATATCTACTTTTACTATTTGTTTTATTTTCCAGCCATATAACTCCCAAGTGTTTCCGTAGTGTCTCCCTCCTTGTAGGGCAGAGACAATAAACGGTGTTGGACATAAGAGTGATAAATTTAAGGGATAAGTTCAAGTTCATGAAAACTCTATAGGATGCACCTACTGTAGTACCATAGTTAGGTCGCCACTACACGAACGAGAATTTTATGCTTTTTGAAAAATAAGGTTCGTTCCTCGAAAAACGAATTTCTTGCCGTTTTCGTTTTTGAACAGAAGATGATTAAAAATGACCCCAAAAAACCAAAAATAGCCTAGAAATAGCAAAATATAGCAAAATATAATTTATTTTATTTTTGCTTTTTGATCCTCAAAATTTGTGTTATATATTTTTTGAATTATATTTTGGCGACCAAGGTATGGTATTACGGTATACATGTATTAATTCCACATGAATTTGCGGGATGTACCGGAAGTTGTTGTACGCCCACACCTGGGCAGGGCGGGCGGGCCGTCACTTGCTCCAAGCCCCAGAAAGAAGCATCTTCTTGCTGGCTAGCTAGCTTGTGATGAATATTGGCATGCCTGCCTCAACACATTGAAGGGCGTCTGTCCGTCGCTCATGACAACTGCACAAGTTGCCATGCTTATCCAATCCATTTGTCCGTCATGTGTGCATGAACACCAATGATATCATGTACCCCCGTAGCTGTGAAATTGTGTGTGCTGCAGTTCCAAACCATAACTTAGGGCCGCTTCACATTATGGCCGTCCAAGTTGAGAGGCCGTGGGATTGAGAGTCCAAATAAATTTACTAAAAATAGGCATTAAAATATAGTTTTCATTTTTTATGAAAAGAAATCGATGGCCTCTCAACCATAGTTTGGGTTTCCATTCCCGTCCGACTCAAACTTTCTTTCGAGAGGTTGTGTTCACTTACTATTTCCAAGAGTCTAATTGAGTCATGTTGGTGGGGAACTGCTTGGTGAGGTCTAACTTTTGGGATGATTTTCAAAATGCAATTTGCAGTGCTAATGGAGATGCTCTAAGGCCCAGCCCTGTTCTAGATATTAGACATGTTTCTAGTGGTTTCTTTAAAAAAAATCTCTATATTAAAATTTGGGATACTATTAATAACATCCAGCTGTATAAATGGAACTATAGTTTAATCAAACACGTGCCGGTTAAACCTTGGTAAGGTCAGATTGTTGGATTGGAAGATTATAGTATGTCTTTGAACTATACAATGCACACTCTGTATGAGATCTTGAAGCGTGTGTGACTTCAAAGTTAAATAGAATTTGGGTTAAATTTTCAAAAATGAAAGTAAAGATGTTCAACAATGACCTATGTACATCAACACCTCTCCATTGTAATCTTTCATATCACAAACAAACTCACATAATTGTGAGTTTCATAAGTGAGAGTGACTTATCGATGTACAGTTTAGAACAAAAACTTATGCATGAAACTATGAAAGAAGTTGGTACATTGATCAAGATCAGAAGACATACACTGATAGAACATGAACAAGACAACACAATTCAAAAAGAAAAAGAAAAACAAGACAACAATATTCAAAAAGCAAAAAAAACAAGATAACAAACTACCAAACACAACAATTATTGCACAATACATGTGTTGTATTTAAGTATTTGTAGTATGTCTTGGTGTTTTGTACATGAATAACTTAATAGCATATTACTTCAAAATGATTCTTGTTTGTCTGACAAGTGTTGTATAGAATTGGAGCATATCTAAACTTTACAATTCAACTTCAAATACCTCACGGAATAAAAGATGTGCCAATTGCAAGAGAATTAGTGACAATGATGTGGACACCTAGGTAGTAAAGGATTATGTCGAGTTTTTAAAAAAACTACGGTAGCAGTGAGAAATCTCTTGGGGACTTAGGGTATTGGTGTGATGTCTTTGATCATTGTTTGTGTTCTTTAAAAAAATATGTACAATGAAATGTACATAATGTGTACTGTACACCTATGCTATTTTTGTGGATATGAGATTATGTACCATATTTGTTTTGTTCTTTTATTTTGCAACAATATACTATTGTTTTTATGTAAGTTGGTTTTTGTGAAGGTTAACAATGCATGATGAACATCTTCAAGTGATTATAACCAACGCCTCTAGAATTAAACGATGCTAACTTGTGAGCCTAAATGGAGATTCAAAGAGTTGAGAGCGGAGACTTAAAGATCCTATAGTCTAAAACTCAGCTAAAAGTATTTAAAAACCCAAAAATTTCAAAAAGTATGTTACTTTTAGTAACATGACTATTAATAGTAAATGTAAAGCCCTATGGTCATTGGACCTATGACTGTGGTTTGAAGGTCAATAGAATTTTGAGTTTAGGGTCAACTTGAATAGGTTGATAATTATTAATAAAAGTTAAGTATATGGAAATTAAACACGATACAATCTCATTTGACTGCATGGTACCACGCTATTAGGGGTCAAAATTATTTCACTGTCATATGACTCATGCATGTTGATTCAATTGACAAGTTGTGGCATTGTGAGTTCTAATGATCTTAAAATAAAATCAACCTGGAACTGCCGTAATTTTTTTCCAAACTCATATAAGGTGTTGGTATTGATAGTTGTCATGCAGCTCCAATTTTAGACCTCGCTAACCTTCTAAAATTGAATTAAAATTATCAAACCAAAAATAACACATCTGAAGACTCCATTGTGATATATACCCAATTGAACTCCGTGAACCTCACACAATCTTCTCTAATGTTTTAGTTGCTTTTATTACTTTGTCTTGCAGGTGCTCTCAATTCTCTATACTCTCATTGTAATTGCAGTTTCTTATAGGGTTTATCATTATCTTCTAAGGTTATCTATAGACAACATCTATGTTAGAGGTCTTAGAGTCTCTTTGTATTTGGGATTAGATATGATATATAGTTTAAATTCTCTCGACTCAAAAAAATGTTCAAAACATGATCATAGTTGTTATCCGAGTTGAGAACCGTAGCCAAGGCAAAATCAATTGACTACTTAACAAAAGAGACACTCCAAAGTTGAATTCATTCATGATTGTGTGTTCCTGTGCAAGGCTAAAGCAATGTATATGTGCTCAAAATGATTGTACCTGGACTTAGTAGTAGAGTGGATTTGGTATGACGGATGCAACCAAACGACAACCTTCAGAGCTGCTTTGTTATGTCGACCACGTCAAGAGAATGAAGTCATGGACCACGATCGCTTGCTATGTATACAACTTGATGTATTGTAAAGTAATGAAAATTTTCATGTATAATATGCAAACAAAAGGCATTTGCGGCAGAATTATTTTTTGCCAATGTCTCAACAAAGTAATGGACCAAAATAGTGTACCAAGCCTAAATTTCAACGGTTTCATTAATGATGGCGTACAAACAAACTTTAACATAGTGCACATTATGTATGATTTGGGAGATCCTGAAATCCTAATGATAGACAAGCAGAGGACATGCATATTCCATTGGACTACAAAATGTACAATATCCACCAACAAATTTACGTTCACAACAATCGTTCTACAAAAACAAGGCACATATCTCCAATTTCAAATTGCCACCATTTGCTCAAAAATGATCCAAATCACAAATTGTAGAGTGTGTTGGAAAGATAATGAAATCTAATTTACTAATATATTAGGCATTTACAAAAACTTATAGACTTATGTGTAAATATAGCATTTTTTGACAAACTATCTACCATCTAGTGTTACCACCATTAGCTTTGATTGCAGCCTTGATATAGTGAGGCATGTTAGCAAGGAGAACTTCAGTCATCTCATCTAAAGGCACCTCTTCTAAATGTTGACTTATTCTTCTTTGTTTTGCGGTAGCTCTTCCTTTTGGATAATATCTTTCACAATCTTCGATAAGTTTTTTATGGGGTTTAAGTCGAGAGAGTTTGTGGGCTATAGAAGCTTTTATATGCTATGTATTTGCCTCCAATCACTTGATTCCTTGCTACAATGCAGCGAGACACTATCTTCCATGAATATAAGTGTTTGAGGGTGATCGTGGAGGAAATAGAAGCCACTCAAGCGACTTTCATAAACTACATCAACAAAGTCCCTACCTAAAGGCCCGTTCGCACCTGGCCTTTGCAAAGAACATGAATTAAAACTTAACACCTCCATAATTTTGGGAGGAATACCTTTTTTTAAGAAAGGTGTCATCAATGAGGTTTAGAAAGATGTCATCAATAATAGCCGGATTACATAAGGGCCTCTCAAGAGCCATATTAGTTAAGACCATTCTTAAGTGTTCAAAACTTAGGAATATTTCCAATTTTGGTGCTCCCTTAACAATTACCTACTATCACTCAAGTATTTTTTGTCCTCCTAAATGTTAGCTAACACCCATTCTTTAAAGTGTGCCATGTGGACATCCATGTAGGATTGGTAATTACTAAAGAATGTAGGTGGGAACGCACACTTTATTAAGGTGGTAAGACTGCCTTCTAAGACCACTTCTAAGGCCAAGTGCGAACATACCTTAACCCCTAACTGCCTAAGCGACCATATATGGTCGCTTAAAAATTTCAGCCCGCCCATAACTTTTGCAAAAATAACAATTTTTGAGCGTCATTTTTTTTCACTTGTAGATATTGAAACTGGGCAACTTTTCCAAAAAGAAATTTTGAAAAAACTTTTACCGATTTTCCTCTAAAGCCCTCGAAGTGACAACATCTCAAATTGTCACAAGCTTGAAAATCTGCTCGGAATGAAATCTTTGAGTTTTCTACCAAATGAGATTAGTTCTAACATGAACAAGGTAACCACCATATAAAACCAATGTTTTTGACCTATCATACTTGATTCCGAATCAAAATGACTAAACATGTAGTTTTTATGAATTTTCAAAGAAAATTCTAATAAATAGATTATTAAATAATTCATAGCATTTTTCCAAAATTTAACCGTATGGATGTTGTCTTACTGTTGTGTTCTACACATGTTAAAAAATCGAAGCTCATAAAAGTTGAGTAAGATGGACATTATGACGCATTTAACATTTCGTTAAAAGCCTCAAAGGCTGATTCGGCCAATTTGGAGTTAGGCTTAGGACGCAAAATCGGCCCAACTTGTCAATTCTGCACGTTTGCAGAGGTAGGGTCGATTCTGAACGTTCTCCACGAGTTCCCAATAATTTTATTTGTGTTCTCTCGGCTTTTAACGCTTGAGAGCAGGCAGGGAGTAGCGTGTTCTGCCGTGCGCGCGGCTACAGGTCTCGCCCTGCTGGGCTCGACCTGTAACCGCTTGCACGGCAGAACACGCTACTCCCTGCCCGCTCTCTAGTACAAGAAAACCCTTGGGCACTTAGGGGTTAAGCGCGCGGACGGACTCCCAAAGCTCTGGGCTGACGCAGGGAGACGCCTCTTCCAAGAATAACCAAAAACCCGACGCCCAGGCTCACCTCGTTCGAAGCCCTGGTGACGAGGGGAGCCCGAACAAGGAAGAGGGTCCTGTTCACACTGCGTCTAAACCCTGCCTTAGGGTTCAAGCATTCTTTCGTCGCTAAGGAACCCTAAATCTGCGTCAGTCCTTCTCGGATCCGTGTTCATTCCGATCCGTGTCACAATTTTATTTTTTTCTTTTCTTCCCCGGCACCAGGGTTAGGGTTGCAGCAGCAGTAGTCATGAATCTCAACAACATGCGCAACGTGAAAATGCCCAACGCGGGGCCGGCCGGCGCCTTGGCCAAGCTCGCGGTCATCGGCGGTCTCGGTTTGTATGGCGCCATGAACTCCTTGTACAACGTCGAGGGTGGTCACCGTGCCATTGTGTTCAATCGCATCGTGGGAGTCAAGGACAAGGTGAATTGCTATTGCAATTTTCCCTTCCCTGTTTTCTTTCGTTCTTGCATTTTGATCGTGCTAGGGTTTGGATTATGATTGGCGTTCCCTTTTTGGTTGGCAGGTATATCCCGAGGGGACGCATTTTATGATTCCGTGGTTTGACAGGCCTGTCATATACGATGTCCGTGCACGACCTAACATTGTTGAGAGCACGTCAGGAAGTAGAGATCTTCAAATGGTAAGCGATACGGTGATCGTCGATGACTATTGATCTTGAGGACTGTGATGTTCTCGAGTTTGTTTGTTTGTTTGTTGTGAATTCTTGTTCTTGTTTGGTGGCATCATTGATTTTTATTTGTTAGGAGATAGTTTAGCATTTTTGGTACTTTTCCATGGCTTGAAGAGCAATCCGGATGATCTTTTCATATTAATATATAGGTAATATTAGGGTAATACACATGTGTTACCGCGCAGTGATCTCAAAACTGGCTAAAATTAGCTGGATTTCTATCCAAAAAATGGGGCTGCTAAACATACAAAGAAAAAAAATGGATTTTTTTTTTTGAAATGTAGCGAGAATGCTCATCATGTTATAAATATGTAGCAACTTCATGAGGTGATATCTGCGGATATCATCATGGTATCACCTTAGTATATCAAGGGTATTGCTGGATATTATTGAGGTATCGTCCTTAGTATATCAAGGGTATTGCCGGATATTATAGAGGTATCGTGAGTACTACATTCACAAGGTAGCAAAAGTATCTACCATTTATGTGGGAGGTAGCATCCTGTGCTAAATGTCATAAAGTGGTTCTGGGATCACTGCTACCGCGGTGCTACTTAGGCAATATCTGGGTGATGCCTAGGTTGAAGAGGCCACACATCCTGAGGAAATCTGGCTAATATTCTTTTTGTTTTGTCAAAAATCCTTTATATCAATAAGCCAGCACTAATTTTATGTAGCTAATTTGGCTAAAATTAGCAACATAATAATCACTGTGAGGGATGCGTTTTGGAGTATTATCGTGTGCTGTAATCAACTCATTTCGTTATGCGCATTTTTGTTGTTCACAGGTCAGGATTACATTGCGAGTGCTGACACGGCCGATGGCTGATCAGCTGCCAACGATTTATCGCACTCTAGGGCAGGACTACGCGGAAAGAGTTTTGCCTTCCATCGTTCAAGAAACTTTGAAGGCCGTCGTTGCACAATACAATGCTAGCCAGCTTATTACACAGCGTGAGGTAGGTTGTCAATCACTGTGGGATTGTATGAGCACGAAGTGTTTTAATATTTATTTATTTTTTCGTCTTGAAACTTTTTGTTGGTCCAAGCTTCTTTGAGTTTCTTGCGATCTAGAAGCTGCAGTTCTGATTCTTGCCGAAGTCCAACCGGTGATTTCTTCTTATCTAGACCAGTGATTTTATTTCCTGTCAGGAGACAGTTTAGCATTTTTGCTACTTTTCCATGGCTTGAAGAGCAATCCAGGCTCCTTGGATGCTCTTTTCATATCAATATATAGGTAATATTAGGGTAATACACGTGCTACGTAGGCAATACCTGGGTGATACCGAGGTTTAAAGAGGCTACACATCTTGAGGAAATCTGGCTATCATTCTTTTCTTTTTTTCGAAAATCCTTTGTATCAATTAGCCAGCCCAAATTTTATGTAGCAATTTGGCTAAAATTAGCAACCACAAAATTCACCGATCTCGACCATGTTGACCTTTGTAGACTCTCAGTAATTTGAATTGAAAATGGCAGGTGGTGAGCAGGGAAATCCGTAGAATCTTGCAGGAGCGCGCTACGAGCTTCAATATTGCTTTGGATGATGTGTCAATCACCAATCTCACTTTCGGGCGAGAGTTTACAGCTGCTATTGAAGCGAAGCAAGTTGCTGCTCAGGACGCTGAGAGGGCCAAGTTTGTGGTGGAGAAAGCAGAGCAAGACAAGAGAAGTGCAATTATTCGTGCCCAGGTGATTTGATTGAACCAGCTCTTGTTTCGGATTTCTTTCTGCACGGGTTAAACGTTACAGAAGCAAGGATTCATAGTTTTAAAATGACACATTCAATTGATCATATTGGGAAAAATGTAATTCAGATGGGACTAATTTTTTATCACTAGTACTAATGAAGATCATTGCATGTGTTGTCAAAAAACAAAAAACAAAATCAAACAAGAGGAAGTCTAAATAGGACATACTCAGAACTGTTAAAAAAATCATGGTGACCATTCTGGTTGATATTTGCAATTTGATTTCTGATAAGTAGATGTGTGTGTCATCAAGTATCCTTTGAAGGGGTTGTTTTAAAGTATCCTTTTGTGTGTATCTCAGGGAGAGGCAAAAAGCGCCCAGCTTATTGGTGAGGCCATTTCAAACAATCCGGCTTTCATCACCTTGCGAAAGATTGAGGCCAGCCGTGAAATTGCCAACACTATTTCCACTTCTAACAACCGCGTGTTTTTGAGCGCCGATTCTTTGCTTCTGAACCTGCAAGACATGGGTGTTGAGGAAATCGGTCTCAAGGCGCCACTGAAAACCAAATAGAGTGAAAGGAACAAGAGCTACTGAGCTATTCATTCCAGGCCTTCAAACATGTAGTCTCTCTCTTGTCAGTCTTCTTGCTGGAGATTGCGATTTTCCCAGGAGTGAGACACATCTGTTACATATCAACATGATCTTGTTACTCATCCTTTCCAATACCCTTGGTAGGCCTTTGATTAGCAAGTTGGCTGTAGACATGACGACTTGGTTAATAATGTCTATGGCCACTCATCTTTGAATGGAAATTAATAGAGTTGTCTACTGTCCCTTCCAAGAGTGGTCTCTACAACCTCCCACTTTGAATGATTGCATAAGAAAGCTTTGTACATGGAGTGAGGAATCAACTTGACATCAAGAGAGTGATTAAATAGATTAAAAGAATTTAGCCTAAAGTGATACTCCATCTTGGTTAATCCCTAAATGTCCTCACCCCTCTCCAAATTCGGCAATTTTGCAAAGATGCATCATAAAATGCAACCCAGAGGGATATTTTGCACTTGATTTATGAGTAAAAGTTTTACATTATGATTTTAAATTCTATCCATATGGTTAGATTTGTGATTGACATCACCAATATTTTTGTATAAAATTTAAAACTTGAAATTGAGAATTCTATTGTAATTTGATTGTGAATATGATATTGGCAATTTGTACATGACATTTGTTGTGATTGGTTGAAATGTAATACACTAAGTAAAGTGATTTGTGGAGAATTTTTGGTTGCTTGATTTTATGATTTTATGATTTTATGATTTTATTCGTCAGACTAATGAACGACCACATTTGCTAAACAATCCAAAGAAAAACATTTATGTGACTTTTGCCATACCTTCACGGGCCTTGATTTTTTTCCGGTTTCAAATGAAGATTCATCCATGCATATCACATTCTTCCAATCAAATGTTGTCCAATGCTAATGTTTTTTTCGTAAATGTCAATTTCCTTGCCTTGTACTCTTGACTAAAAAATGACTTTTTGCAACAACGCAGTTAGAAAATCAAATACTCTTCATTGCCTTCCTTAATGTGGTGAAGGAAACCTTCACATGCGTCTTTTCTCTAATTGTAGCAGACATTGATTCTTAGATAGAATACGGCCAAGCACCGTCCTGTCACGCACATTGAGCTTTGGAAGCCAACTGCTTGACTTCAATGGTTGTATAGTTCCACGCTCTTGAAAATTCTTCTAAACAATAAACACCGTAGACTATGTCATTCCGAATTTTGATGTAATACAATGTATTGATATGCCAGTAGTACGTTTACCAACGATCATCCCCCAATCATCCTTACTTAGTATTCTAGTCTTCATAGCTCTAAAATCCACCAACATCACCAGTGAAATAAAAATCAAAACACCTCTTATTTTAAAAAACCTTTTAAAAGTAAATATACTTTTGGGCTACTCCAACAACTAGGATGATGTCCAATCTAATTAATTTCAACAAGTCAAGAGCATGGGAATTCAATCAAAAACATTTAAACTCAATATCATGACCATACTATTTGAATTAATCAAAAAGACATCACTATACCATCTCAATTCATTAACACAACATGACCACCATACCATATCATCACATGAAGCTATCCGAGACCATTTGAATTGAAAATTGGGGCATCGACACTTACAAATTTGAGTGAATTCTTTTCTTTTAGTTGATCTTATGCCCATCAAAATCCTAAAAAAACAATAAATCCTTCCAATTCTACTATTTGTGCAAAGTTACAAGCTCAAGAAACAATACCACTAGAATTGCAACTACTTACTAAAAATACTCACACAATGTATCCACAAGCTACCACATTGCTTGAACAAAGTATGTTTTTTGTTGAAGATCCATATATGAAGCTCAAACTCACAAAAATTTGAAGTGTGTTGGCTCAAGAAGAATGGATGGTGTACGTCTTCATGGTGTAGGAGCTACAAACACAAGTTGGAGTGCAATTAATGCAATTTGATTTTTTTAAACACATGGCTCAAATTTGCATACTACTGACACCTAGAATGTAGTTAACCTTCAAACGTCAAGAGGGCCTGAACGGGGCAGCCTAGAAGGCATCTAAATTTTTTTGGGGAAAAAAATTAAAATTAAAAATTAATTAATTAATTAATTTAATTTAATTTTTGCAAAAACGGCTCTGCAGTGCACTGCTGGCTAGCACTGTAGCGCTGCGGCACTGCTAAACTTCAACTGCCCTAACCTCAAAACTTGTTCAATTTGATAACTTTGATTGCTTACCAACGATTCCACAATCTCTCAAATGGGGCGAAAATTTGGAATCTAGATCGCTTTTTCAGTAGCTTTCCAACGCAACAAGTCTCGCTTGATTTGGTTGAGAAAATCAACTTTTTCTTCATTATTCTCTTTTAAATAAGCCCATGGGGCTTACCTTGACGTTTAAGGGTTAACTTGTTTCTAAACAAACATGTGGCAGTTTTGTGAAGTTTGGAGTTGTAAATTGGGAGATATAATTTTTCAAAATTGCACTTTTTTTTGCACTAGCACTTGGAGTTCAAAAATTTGAACGTAAACTTGTTGGTGGGTATTGTACAACCATACCAATTATCACCAAAAGCTTCTAGCATCAACACATAAAACTTTATAGACAATATAAAGATGCAATAACAATGTTAGATGTGGACCAAATTTACTATGAGCTACAAATTTGACGGTACTCTTACGGATCCGCTACTAATAACGCAATTCGTGAGTTTAAAGAATGGTTGGCCTTTTGGCACTTTCGTTACCACCAATGAGATGGCTTCATGGAAATGATAAGATCCAAATCTATAAGCTCAAAGTTCTCAAAATGTGCAAGGTAGAGCCTAGTCAAAATTGGCCAGATAATAAAGATGCCGAGGCGAGTACAAAAAGGATGTTGTTTAGCTACCATAACACGTCGTGCAATCAAATGAAGATAGAACTAGAATAAAACGTAGATGTGTTTAACCCCTAAACGTCCTCACCTATGTCTAGTTCAGGCAGTTTTGCAAAGGTGCATTATAAAATGCAATTAATATGAATATTTAGAACTTGATGTATGAATAAAAGTTATACATTTTTAATTTTAGATTCTATCTATACGGTTAGATCTATGACTGCTATCACTAATCTTTTTTTATAAATTTTGAAACATAAAATAAAAAATTATTTTGTAATTCAATTACGAATAAGATATTGACAATATGTGGATGAAATTTGTTGTGATGGGTTATAGTGTAGTACTTTAGGTGTAGTGATTTTTGGAGATTTTTTGGATGCTTGATTTTAATAGTTTTTTTTTTCAAGAACACTTTTAGACCAAAATCTTCAAGATTTTTGGTGAAACACTACAACACAAAATGAGGCATAATTTTTCAAAAATTATTTATTTTTCGATCGAATCACACATACATGAAGCTAACTTCCCATAAAAAATTCAGTAAAAAAATCACACCACAAAAAGTGCATGACGGATGAGAAAATACGGATGAAATCTGTACATCATGCCAAAAACGCCTGCTTGGGCAGTTAGGGGTTAAACTATGAAAGAGTTTTTAAACACTCATGATGATACACAAAATATGTTAGTTGAATGCTAATTGTTGGTAGCATGCTCATGACACTACCAACATGAGTTTTTCTAAAACGCTCTAGCAAACGTTGACACTACTCATGACAATTTTTAGGGTGTTTGGTTTTTATTATATATATAAATTTATTAAAACTTAACAATATCCAATTTCACGTGGTCGAGAGATTGCCACGTCATAATTAAGTTTTTTAACATTTTATTTATATAAAAATTTGATTTTATAAATTATTTTACTTATTTTATTGATTTTTTGGAATAGTAACTTGCAGCCTTCTAGAGGCTTGAGATTCCCTCTAATAGAAAATTCATTTTATTCAATGTTGAATATGGAGCCTCATTCATAATAAGGCCTTAGTTTGTATCAAGATAGTCAAAATTTTATGTTTAGATTGCAATATGGTTTCCTATTAAAAAATAATTATTTTGACAACAAGAGGCCAAATCAAACCTTCAAACGAGCCTTCAAATATGGTAAATTCTTTATAGAAAGAATTATACAACTTTTTTTAGAATCATTTCTAAAAATCCTCAAAATTTTGAAGGTTTATTGATGAAGATATAAAAAGGAATGTTATATTTATCATGATCATAACATTCTTAACCCCTAAATGACGGAGGGGGTAAAGGCAAAACATAAACGTGTTATAAAAAATTACTTCTTCAACTTTGATGAAGTTTGGTCCAAAAGAGAAAATGAGGAGCTTGATGTTTAGTAATTTTCCATACGGTCAAATATAAAAAAATAGCTTTTTATCACCTCATAATGAATTTAGAAGCATTTAACTTCAAATATTTATAAGGATCACAAATTTTATTTTTAGAATTTGAAAATTTGTATGATTTGTTAAAACTGGACATTCTATTCTAAAATCTAAAATTGCAAAATTTTCAATGGAGAGAACATCATTACTTTCCCCAAATAGTAAGTTTTCTAACACTAGACATTGTAGAAGTGTTTTTCTTTGAAAATTTCTCCCGGGTGGAGTTTAACTCGGATTGACATGATTCAAATTGGGTTGGAAAGTAGACTTGATTACCTGCTTAAAAATATTTTTTATTTTCTATAATTTTTTTTTTCTATTTCGGGCAGCCCATAAAAAAAGGGCAGAGACCATAAAATGGTTGATTCGCTCAGTTAGGGGTTAAGCAGTAGGGTACTGCACCGCCTATTAGTTGGTTGGCTTTTTATTGATACAATAACTTTCCTTAGAACATGGAGTGAAAGATGATACTTGCCATTATATGAGGGAATTTAGTAGGAGTTAAACAAGTAAGACAAACTTAATCCTTTAGTGCCCAGGGTGGTTATGCAGAAACCCCAGTTTTTTGGGTGATGTTTCTTTAAAGCTCTCTTTGATGAAATTAGGAATACTATTAATAGTATCCAACCGTATGAATGGAAGCGTAGCTTAATGAAACAAGTGTCAATTAAATCTTGGTAAGATCGGACCGTTGGATTGGAAGATTATAGTATGTCTTTGAACTTTATAATGCACACTCAAAAATGAGATTTTGGGGGGTGTGTGACTTCAAGGTTAAATAGAATTTGGGTTAAATTTTCAAAAATAAAAGTGAAGAGGTTCAACAATGGCCTGTGTCAACACCTCTTCAATGCAATCTTTCATGTCATGAACAGACTCATACATAATTATTGTGAATTTTATAAGTGAGAGTGACTTATCCATGTACGGTTTAGGACAAAATTTATACGTTAAAATAAGAAAGGAGTTGGTACATTGATCAAGATCGGAATACATACACTAAATAATGGAACATGATCAAGAGAACACAATCCTGAAAAAAATACAACAAAACAAACTTCCAAACACAAGAAATACCACATGGTACATGTATTGTATTTGTAAGTATTTGCTGTATTTTGAGGTATTTGCAGTATTTTTGGTGTTTTGTACATAGGTATTTAGATAGCTAAGAAAGTCGGATTTCAAATTTTCTTTTTGCATCATTTGCAAAATCAAAAGTTGCACATCTAAACTTCAAACATCGAATTGAGATGGTTCACGGATTTTCGAGCATTTCATTTTCGAGTGATCCACTGACCACTTAGTGGTCACCTGGGCACTAAAAGGTTAAGATGTGAAAACAAAGAACATCCAATAGCATTGGAGAAAATATTGTAAACTTTAGGAGGGGTACAAAGTCTAGGGTTTAAGAATATTATTAATGTGTCTAAATGTGTTTTTTTCTTTCTGGATGTAATTTTGAATGTATACATTTGTTGAGATTGAAATCATTGTTTAGATGTTTGATTTTCAACAAATTATCATTGATTACAAACAAAGAAGGATCAAACACATTTTAGCAACCATTGAAGTGAAAAAGCCCTTTGGTTCTTGTTTGGATTCAAAGTGAAACCAATACACTATTTAAAAATTAAAAACCAACTCAATGTTAATAAATTGTATGCAAATATGCAACTATGAATTATTGTTGTTCCAAAAAACACACAAAATTGAACAAGCCGGATCCAAATGAAATTTACTTAAAAATAGAATTGAAATGTGGTCAGTGTGAGATTACAACGAGGAATTGTAAAGAGGAATTACGATAAGAAATTACCACAAAGGCTTACAAATCTGAATACACTATGGCTTTTCAATTTTTTTTAATTAAATTTGAAATTTGAAATCCAAATCTACTTAATTTTACAACAAATGTTATATGTTTGACGTAATGCCCATTAAGGTTTTTTTGTATGGGATTCACAGCTGCCTCACAACGTGGGAGGTCTTTCCACATCCTCGGAGGACAAAATTTGGGGGAATCAGCCATCTAAAGCCCACTTCCCACAACCAGCCCGTTGTACACACATATCAGCCCGCCGTATAATTATGAACTGGTCGTGGGTTCAAACTAGCTACCTCGGAGTTGTAGGCAGAAGACTTCGTAAAGCCTGACTACTAGAGGATATATTATGATTTAGTGATGTGGATAGTATAAATCTCGGAGGATAAGAGAGGCCTTGCCACTCAAGCCTTACTGAATGTGAAAGACCTTTTTATTGTCCTCAAGCGGAGTCCTCTTCTCCCGTAAATGTCCCTTACATTCAATAAGACCTTCGGGGTAGGGTCGCTCCCTTTACGCAATTCACCTATCTATGCATCCACTTACATACTTATCCATCCATTCACTCGATCATCCATTCATTCTATCATCTATTTACTCAATTATCCATTCATTCCATCATCTATTCAGTCGATCATCCATTTATTCTATCATATATTTACCCAATCATCCATTCATTCCATCGTTTATTTACTCGATCATCCATTCACTCCATCATCCATTCATTCCATCATCCATTCACTCCATCATCATTCACTCGATCATCCATTCATTCCATCATCTATTTACTCGATCATCCATTCATTCCATCATCCATTCACTCCATCATCATTCATTCGATCATCTATTCATTCCATCATCTATTTACTCGATCATTCATTCACTCGATCATTTATTTACTTGATCGTCCATTTATTCCATCACCTATTTACTCAATTATCCATTCATTCCACCATCTATTCAGTCGATCATCTACTTATTCCATCATGTATTTACCTAATCATCCATTCATTCCATCATTTATTTACTTGATCATCCATTCACTCGATCATCTTTTTACTTGATCATCCATTTATTCCATCACATCTATTTACTCGATCATTCATTCCATCATCCATTCACTCAATCCTCCATTTCCAATCGCTTATACCCGGGATGAGACCCGATCCCTAATACCCGTCTAATCCTTCTCGAACATACCCGAGATGAGACCCGGACCGTGACACCCGTCTGATCCACTTCACCCTGCCACTCAGACGAGAGCACCGTGGAAGCTTGCCGATGCGCTTGCTGGGTGAGTGGATTTCGAGGAGCATTCCGCATTTCGCATTTCGCATTTCGACATTGACAGGAATTCGATCCTCATTGCAGCTCAAGCAGCGGCGATGGCGATGGCGATGGCGAGCATGAGCATGGCGCTGAACAAACCGTGGGCGCCATTGCAAGCCCAGCCATCGAGCCTTAGGAGGAGGAATCCAAGCCCTGCTACTCCTGTCGTCATTTGCAGCGCTCAAGCGCCCAAGCGGACCCAACAATGTCCCGCTGCTGCGGCTTCGTCTGACGCGCCCGGACCGCGAACGCGCGCTGGCGGCGTGCTTCTGCCGCTTTTCGCCGCCGCTGCCTTGGCTGGTGAGTCAGAGGTTTGGGACTTCCTGTGGATTTTTTTGTTCAAATTAGGTTACGAAATGCGGGTTAGTGTCGGTCGAATTTCGGAGCTGAAGTGCTTGACCTGTTGGATTGTTCAAACTATTTTAGCGCTGCCTTTGAAGCCTGTGTGTTTCGGATTTTTTTATATTTCAAATACTCCCTCCGTCCCAAAGTTATTGTCCAACTTGTTTGCTTGGTATTTCTTTGAGCCAATTTCATTGATCATATTGTAAGAAACATGATTAAAAAAGGTTCCAAATTATGTCACTAGAATGATTGAAGAACATTGCATGTGTTCATTGCATGTGTTCATTGCAACCTAAATAAAATTATCCACAAGGAAGTATTTTTTCGACCTACTTAAAAAAGCACTTTCAAACATGACTTTCAAACATGACAATAACTTTGGGACGGAGGGAGTAATTTCTTGTGTTGCAGTACTCATAAAAATTCTATGTCATATTATAGATTGGTGCAATTCCACATGTCTCCCCTTGTTTGCAAATGACAGAGGAATCCAACGCACCATAGAATGCATTGTTTGTATACTTTATGAAAAAGTTACTAAGGTTCATAGTTTTAGATGTTCTGCGGTAATATGCATCCTCTCTCTCTTAATATGTACCTATTATCTAAGATTTTAGGGTGACGAGTTTGGGTGTCCATACCTTAATATTTTAGCGCTGCCTTTGAAGTCTGTGTGTGTCCGGATCTTTTATTTCAAATAATTTCTTGTGTTGCGGTACTCATAGCAATTCTAAGGGAAGGGACTGCCATAATCGCTACTGAGCATATGTCCTATTATTATTATTATTATTATTATTATTGTTATGCTCCCTCCGTCCCATAATAGATGATGGTTTTGATAAAAAAAATTGTCCCAAATTACTTGATGCAAATTATTTATTCAATTTGAAGTTGTTGTTTTACAAATTCTAACAAAGAAAAATCACAAGACGAGTGTCTTTTTTGTCTGTGAAGCTTGTCTTTCCTCATATGTGGATCACAAACAACATATGAGCTAGCTAAAATCAATGCTAGAATACGTTCAAGCACACTGCATCGAACATCACCATGTTGTCACATGCCACTCATAGTATTTAGAGACTTTATGAAATCATTCCAGTTTGCTTAATTTTTTAATTCTTTCCAAAGGCATCATCTATTATGGGACGGAGGAAGTATTATACATTGGTCCAATTCCACATGTATCCCCTTGTTTGCAAATGAAAGAGGATTTCAACGCACCATAGAATGCATACTTTATGACAATGGTACGAAGGTTCATAGTTTTATTGGTAGATGTTCAGAAAGTGCCACTTGATCAGGTGTTGAGGTAATACACATGCTCTCTCAATATGTACCTATTGTCTAAGATTTTAGGGTTACGAGTTTGGGTGTCCCTAGCTTAGTATTTTTTTGGGTCACTGAGGGCTTTGAGGGTTTTTAGCGATATGGAAGAATTGAATGACTGTAATGGGTTTTAGCAGGGAGCACTCCAAGCCTAGTGGAAGCTGTATTTGGACCACCGGTTGCAATTGCAGCAGAAGTGGACACCACCGGTCAGGACGCTTACAAGGAGCTTCTGCAGCGTATTAAGGTTCCTTCATTGTCCCTGTAATGATATCCAATTCAATTGCAGAATACCTGAACACATTGTAGAATGTGCTACTGTCAAGCTAGAATGGTCTCTAGCACTTGTGATAGTGATCTGCTTCTCTTTTTGAAACCGGTAGAATGCTGATACCTTCCGTGTGTCATTTCAGGAGAAAAGAGGAAAGCAGGGTATTCAAGCTCCAGTCCCAGCTCCACCCCCAGGTGGTGCAGTTGTCCAGCCAGAGCAACCAAGCGTCTCACCCGCAGTAGCTGTAAGTTCTCTTCGGCCCTGAAATGTCTCAAGTGTTTAACCCCTAAGCGTCCACTCTGTATTTTCTCTAGTGTAGGAAAATTGGACCCCCTGCTGCAAACCATCTGTTTGTGTGAAAATGACTCTTGTTCTGTACTACAAGATCAACAGTGTCAGATCGTGTCAAACTGATGTATTGCAATCCGAAAACCGAGGTAAAATGAGAAAATGCCACAGTGATGCAGATGGCCATATTGGGCGTTTTAGACGCTTAGGGGTTAAATCTTGAAAAGTTAGATCTCTATATCTATGAACTAGACATTCGCTTGATAAATTTGAGTAATAGAAACTGTTAGCAATATACGATTAGCACTAATTTCCTTCGCATTTCTCAATCTTTGCGTAGAGTTGCTAACCTTTTTCGTTGCTAGTGTGATTACATCCTCTTCAGCAAAGCAGCGAAAAAACAAACGCTCGAGTGCACTTTCATCACATATCGCTTGTGTTGAGTTTTAGGTTGACTGGTAACAGTTGCTATTCGTGGTTTACTTTACAGCGGCTTAAGGAAGCAGCAGAGAAAGCTCGACAAGAAAGGGAGGCTGAAGAAATCAGAGCTGAGAAACGAGAAGGCGAGAAACAGGCTGAGGCTCGTAGAACTCAAGCTGCCAAAGCTGAGGAGGAGAAGGCTGCCATAGCTGCGCGAGAGAAAGCTGCTGTTGCGAAGGTGCGCTCTTCTAAACCGTGTATAAATAAATCAACTGTAATTTGTGGTTGTGGTAGTAACATCATCGTAGTTCAAGACAGACTTTAGTTGCCATCTCAAATTCCCCAATCCCAAAGGATTCAATTTGATACTTATAATAGTTACCAGGATGGGTTAGTGACATTCCCCGGTAGCTTATTCAACCTTGCTTTACCGAACGTGTGGTTACTGTTCGCAAACTCAGCGTTTTTTATCCTACTCTGTGTCTATCTAGTGACAAAATTGACTGTGTGGAGAGCAGGTTGCACGACAGAACGATGGTGTGGCAACTATAACTATCAAGAAGAAGACACATGGGTTTTTACCTCTGTTTGTCTCACAATTCTTTTTTCTCTTAGCCACCCTCGGTGTTGGAGCTCTTTTATTCGTTTTGCCCGAAAAACAACTGAAGGAAATTCAAGATGTAAGTGATTCTTTCTTTTTATTCAATCCGGTCATCTCTACTACTTCCCAGCATGATACTCGTGGTATAAGATGCACAGGTCACACTTAGAACTATTCCCTACTGCATTTAATTTTCCATTGATGTAGTTCTTCCTGTAGTTGATCAATGTAATCCTGTCGTTTACTCTACAGAAAGTTGACGAGTTCGTGGACAAGGCAACTCCAGTCGCAGAGGATGCTTATGCGAAGGCAAAACCTTTAGCAGAAAAGGTAAAAACCTGAACTTGGGGTGTTCGTTAACCTTGAAAGGACCAAGGATTCATGGTTTTAAAATGACAAATTGTGAGAAATCAATAATTCAGATGGAACCAAATTTTTATCACTGGAATCAGTGAGGAAGAACATTACATGTGTTGGTCAAAAACGACTAAATTTGAACTAAAGGAAGTTACCTACTCAAAAGATCATGAGGCCCAACTCATGCTTCTTTGATCCTTTCGGGTTAATGTGTTACCCTTGTTTTTAAGCATTGAAGTTACATCATATTTTTCAATACATAACATGGAGCACGTACCGTATTGAGAAGTCGAGTAGAAAGATTCAACTTCATTATTTGACTGACTGGCTAGGGATACTTGATTGAGAATTTTGTCTATTGAACCGAGTCCATTGATAATGTTGCGAACCTTAGACTAAGCTTATAAGATATTGCAACACAGGCATGGGTGAAAGCACAAGAGGCTGGCGTAGTAGCGAAGCCATATGTGGAGAAGGCATGGGAGCAGGCCAAGCCAATGGCGGCTAAAGCAGTTGAAGCTTCCAAGCCGTTGCTCAAGGAGGCACAAGTCAAGGCCAACGAGTTGTTGCAAGAAGCCCAGAAGAAGGCCAAATAGAAGGTAGTTTGCCCAAACTCAGTTGATCGACTTACTTGTGAATGATCTGTAGATAGGAAGGAACCAATCTAGTCGTGGTGAAGAATTTTAACCATTACGAGTACCTTGTAAAAGTTGAGAGTATGTGACATGCTAGTTGCGCGGCACGAGTGTGTTTTGATAGTTGTGAGGCAAAAAGAAAGAATCAGCCTGAGTCTGGGACTTGGGGACAAGCGTTGAGTTGATAGGTGCAAATGAATAAGTCTAGGACTTGATTGGAGTCGAGTCAGTGTTTTAAAAAGGACCGTATACTCTAGAAACATTCATATACATATTTATATTCTTCCTGTCTTGTTGACAAGCATGATGAATGGGGATACTAAATACTCTGTTTTTGATCTGGTTTCTGCTCCAGAAAAGGCTCCTCATGTCAGGAATTTGTATGCATTACAGATTAGTACTGTACTTTACCCTTAACCCTTGAACGTCCCATGGGGATAGTACATACGTTTTTGTATAATTGGCATTTGCTATCAGCAAGAAGTTCTAAATTGAGATCTTAATAGCCCACTAGAACCGCATTGATCTAAACTTCAACTTTTGTGTTGAACTCAAACCCATTAAAAGTGTGTATCCGTTCCAAATACAGGAAATATATCTTGTATTCTACTTGCTGCAAAGGCATTTTCAGACGTTTAGGGGTTAACCTCTAAATGGTATATTGATATAAGGTGGAGAACTTTTTTTATTTTTATTTTTATTTTTTATTTGAAGCAGGTGGAGAACATTTCAATCTCGAGGGATAAAATCGCTCTACGATGGAGGGTTGAGATTTTGAGGAGGTATAGCAGTGTTATTTTGACCCTTCCATCATGCTCAAGGTGTTTTTATCCTTGTTTCTACGCACTTGAAATTTGAAGGTTTGTAAAGATGTGTTGCAATGTGTAGCATACTACCGTATGCGAGGCTAAGGTGTTGAAATTGAATTTCCACGTTGGATTTTGAAAAGTCCATGTCACCCTAAATTGATTATAAGATGACATGTCGCACTTTTTGAAAAAAATTAATTTATGTATGTGAAACTGATTATGACATAGGATACAACTTATGAGCCAAGGTTTTTACATCATGATCTAGAGATCACATCCAAATGGTTGAATTTACCAATTTGTTTTAGCAAGCATTTAGTTATAAGTTTCTTTTCATGATCTTCAAATATAAATTGTTGTCTTGAGTTTGGAATTTAAAATTAGAAATTTAATTTGTTATGAAAAAGACAAATTTTTACCATAATTTCACTTATCTTAAATTTTGAACTTATTTCTTAACTCCTAAGAGCATCCGTACTCATGCACGCTAAAGCCAATTTGTCAAAATTATTCATCTACATTTCAAGAGCCCTTGAACTTAACACTCTTCCATCTTTAAACGCCCCTCAAGCACCAAAAGTGCACATCAAATAGTCAATGGACCAATCACAAGTAAAATGTTAGATATAGTCAACTAAACTTAGATTTGAAGGGCCATTTCTTAACATGCTAGGATTGAGAGTAAAGAGGTGTTTTTTAAGGGCCCTTAGCATTTTTCATTTAGGTATTGCATGCGTCAGTCTGGAAGGGCATGGGTGCGGATGCTCTAAAAGCCTAAGAGGTATTGGACAAAACATAGATGTATTATAATACGTGCCTTCGATATGTTTGATAAAGTTTGGTTCAATAGACAAAACGTAGGGCATCATCTCTACAAATTATCCATACGGTCGAGCTTCCAATTTTTTTAAATATTCTTGTAATGAATTTAAATGCATCAACTTTTGAAATTTTGTATAAATTATAATTTTCACTTTTAGGGTTCAAAATTTAGCACGATTAATTAAATCTATTGTATACTTCAAAAAAGAAAAAGAAATGGAGGGAACATCATTACTTTCTCCAAATAACAAATTTTACAACACTAAGACAATGTTGAGGCGATCCATTTTGAAAAATTCTCCTAGTGGAGTTTAACTCGGATTGACCTAATTCAAATTGTGTTGGAAAGTAGACTTGATGAAGTATTTTTGAATATTTTTTATTCTTTAAAAAACTTATTATTTTGTTCCAGTCGGCTCGTAAAAAACAGGCAGCGACCAAAACATAGTCTCTTGGGAGCTTAGGAGTTATGTAACTAAGTTTTAGAGTTATCTCTCTATCAGAATGCAAACAAGATTGGGTTTTGTGTTGCTCATTAGTATTTTGAGTATATCTGCAAAATAGAAAAACTATGAGAACTTTAGAATTGGAAGTGGGGGGGGGGTAGGATTGGAATTTCTTGTTTGGCAAGAAAAAGAAGACTGTTGGACAAATATCTACTTTTCTAGAGAGCCAATAGAGCATTTCTCAAGCAAGTTTTCAAAAGTGAATGAGGGCTCATGAAACTCTCAAAAACTTCAGTTTTGAGGATTCTAAACTTATGCGTTATTTAACTATATATGGACAGTCTAGAGTCCAGGAATAACAAGCAGCCATAATATATCGATCAACCGGTAATGCACCGAGCGAGGGCACGAACCGATGGATCCCCCGATGTAATGGGATTGAAGGAGTTTGCGCTTACTAAACCTTGGAAATTCAGAGTAAAATTTTTCAAATTTCTAAATTTTTTCAATTGAGTATGGGCACCAAGATCTTCTAGCCGATACATTGATTTCTGAAATACTTGAGTAAATGTGTGCTTACCTTAAAGATAATGATATAACATTCAGAGAATTATGGGGAGATCCCCCGATGATTGATTATACTTGGAGGAGAGTGTCTCGAAATAGAGAGTCTAAAACAACGAGATTATAATAAAGTGCGCTTGCTTATCTTACGTGTGAAAGTGGAGAATGTAAAGTATCGATTCCAATAACAAGATTCAAAAATAAAACGCCCCAGCACATTTGTCGAGCTCCACGTCGCCTGCGGTACCTCACAGGTATCCTTTGCAGAGCATTAGATGCAGGAACATACTCACTGCAGAGCATTAGATGCATCTAAAGAATTCTTGTATGTTCCGGCATATCCTCTGCAGAGCATTAGATGCAGGAACATATAAGAATTCCTTAGAATAAGAACAGAGAGTTCCCTGTAAACATGGGGCGACCCCCCGATCTGGTCCACCGATACTCTGCGAAATATCAAATGGAAATATTACACATAGGTCGATCCCCCGGTCCTAAGTAGGACACTTAGTGCATGAAGAATACAAAAGTCCAGCATCCAGATCACATGGGGGGATCCACCGATCCTCTGCAGAGCATCAGATGCTGGAAGATAAAAGAATTCCTCAGAACGAAAACACAGACACCAGTCACCATGCACCAGCTTCATGGGCAGGGTACCAGAAAACGTCTTCTTCTTACTAGAAGATCTCCTTAAAGAGTAATGAATAAAAAAAACAACCGCTACAGCAGATCGCCGGATCCCATGGGTCGATCCCCCGATCCGAAGTAGGAGATTTAGTCCATTACGAATACAAAACTCCAGTATCCTGTCAAAATGGGGCGATCCACCGATACTCTTCGGAACATCAAATGCAGGATAAAATAAGAACGCCTAAAAAGAAGAACACAAAGTTCTCATCACACACCGGGCGATCCCCCGACCCGACGTGGGACATATGAATCATTAGATAAAGACGGTGGCTTTCCCCTATATACATCATTGTGCGGGTAGCCATGGGTGTAATTACAGAGTATTCCTACAACCTCAAGAATCACAACACTAATCGCTGTAAGTTCTCCTGGAGACACATGAGCTCTTGTGGGGTCATTTCCTCCAACGGCTTGTGAAGGTATAATATATATTCATAAAACAAATGTACATGCTCTTGACCAGTGAGCAAAGGCCTCCAAGCTGGGCAACAGAAAACATACACTACTTCACAACAGCAAAATTAAAATACCTCGGTGCCTCAAAATTCGCAATACTGGTATGAGCAGGGTAAAAGTCTTGCACGCGCAATCCCCAAACCAGTCGGTCGAATCCCAAAAGCAAACGGCAGACGAGTAATCCGGGAGGTGCTGACAATGTGAATTCTAAGCTTGGCGGTTGCTTCCCACCGATGCGGTATCCAAAGCTCCTGCCTCATCGTTCTGCCCCGTGATGTAGAGAGATGTATCCAATGATATCTCAATGACTTCGTTCCTCGTGCTTTCGGGCGCTGATGTCCAAGAACAATCGCAGAAATCAAGGAGCACGCACCCGCAAGCCTGGTATATCACCGGCACGGCCCGAAGCATATCTGAGGATGGACGATTCACAAGGTCAGAAACATCATCCCATGCAATGTCATATGAGCCTCTAAACGTGCCATCTCTAGAGTATAGTTGTAGTTCCAGTTCCAGGGCTCGCCACTAACAAGCCCTTGCAACAATGGATGAGGAGGAAGACGATCAAATGCATCAGAATTGTAGACAAACCACAGGTATCCAGTCAATGCACCCCGAGTCCCTGGATGCGGAGGGAGAGGTGGCTCAACTTGGGGAGGGAGTCTAGAGCCCATGGAGATGGCTACGCAGATGATGCAAAGATATGGTAGAGGCCAGATGATGAACAACAGAAGCAAGGGAGGTGATTGAGGAAGGGAATGCAGTGAATGGTAAAGGAGGAGCTCACACATCCAGATATAAAAATGTTGGAAGTGGGGAGCTCACATTTCAAATGAATTGAACTCTCATGAGAGCCGCCATTCCACACAAAGTACGTAGATTACCCTACAGTAGGCTATGTACGTAGCCCTCTCAATTGCATGCATTCACAAAGACGGCTAATAATTGTCCCCGACTGAATTCAATTGCAGATCTAATTCCCAAAATTCATGATAGACAATTATACATATGAAATCTCAGTACTACACATCCATATGCATAATTGACTATCATGAATTGTCTACACATCCATAACTTATCTTTGATTCTGGTAAGACTGGCTAATAGACAAGGTTAATATTAGTGGACAATAATGGGCCACTATTTTATTCAATTTCAAATACAATTATACATTTTGGAATGCTCGATTAAATCCCAAAGTTCTTCGAATACAATTGTATACATAATATATAAGATATGAGGGAAATTAGATGATTAAAATGATCGAATAATGCAGAACAAATCGCTCTTGAAAGAGTGGTTCAAAACAACTCTAATTTGAAAGAGGTGGATACCTGAATGCTACATTTAACTGGTACTTCTGGACTGGAAAGAGTCCAAAAGTAACACATCGGGCCCCCCCCGATGGACATCTGAACAAGATACAATATGAATAGGAACATGTCTGGAATAAGTAAAATTGAGGCGGGTTCTACAGTCAGCGTAATAAGTAACATCAGAGTCCTGAAGTGCAGATACAAACTCAGAGAAGTGCCAAATTACCTGATATATCTTGGACCAGCCCTCGTTTGCAACATAGTACAATATTGTAGTAGTGAACCACGATGAGAAGCACCCACAGTAGACAACTCTATGCAGGTGCAACCTGAGAATTCGATCCCGCGCGAGCAAAGCAATGCACAACAGAATTAGAAACATTATTTAAAAGCAGCAACCAGTAAACATCGGGCGATCGCCCGATCCTTTAGCGCTTTAGGGATATTGAAACACCCACTGGCGCCGGCCTGAAGCTTCAGAAAACAATTCATTTTGGAGCAGCATGCAGAGACGATCGGGCGATCGCCCTATCCTTTGACGGAATTCAAATCCAGAAACAGAACTGTATCCTCCAAGTTGACAGTACCCGAAGAAAATGCGATTCGTCTAAATCATTGCACATAACATCTCCCAACGAGGTAAAGAGCATAAAGTTCAATAATATAACATCGCATGGATTTATCGTCGAGATAAAATTACATTCTCCACAATACAGTGACTGTCAAAACTGATCAAACATTTGCAAACACTTCATTCAATCCTTGGTGGACAAGAAATGAACACATAAAAATGGAGCTGGTAATTTTATTAACATACTATGTAATAAATAGTACATATTAGAGGAAATACACCTTCCATATTAGAGCTCTAAATAGATTGAGAAAAATCCAAAGTCCACCTAGGCATTTGATCAGTTTTGCCAACCCATGAAAGATGATCTCTCAATACTTTGTCCACCTCCCTTTTGCTGCTTTTACAGCTGCAATTCTATGTGGCATACTTTCTACAAGCCTCCTACAATCATCTGGTGTAATTGAGTGGAAAACTTCTACCACACGATCCCATAATTCTAATAATCCATTTGGAGGTCTCTCATATTGATTGAGTCTCCGTTTGAGAATTGACCAAAGGTGTTCAATGGGATTCAAATCAGGCGATTGAGCAGGCCAAGGTAGAAGAGCAAAAGGTTGCCGTGAGAACCACTCTTGAAGCATCTTTGTTGTGTGAATGGGAGCATTGTCTTGTTGAAAGATAACACGAGAACGGTCTAAGTTGAACTTGGAAATTACCCTGTGGACATTTTCCTCTAGAATGTCACGATAACGAATCTGATTAATGCGCCCCTCCACTTTGCATATCAATCCAGGTCCATGCATGCACATACACCTCCAAACCATAATCCCTCCACCTCCATGTTTCACTGTTTGACTGATAGTTCGTTCCGAAAGCGGCATCGCCTCTCGTGTCCAACACCAAACTCTTCCGTCTGAGTTGAAGCGGTTGATTTTACACTCGTCTGAGAAGATTACTCGACTCCAATCCTCTATGGTCCAGTGTTCGTGGACACTAGCGAACTCTAAACGTGCCTTTACATTTTTGAGAGAAAGATGTGGTTTTTTGACCTTTGTTTGCGAACGTAAACCAGCTCTAGGAAGTGCACGTTTGATAGTATGAGAGCTCACTTTCACTCCCAATACTTGTTGCGAAGACCTTGCTAAATCTGCACAAGTACCCACTCTTCCCCTTACCATTTCTAATACACACCTTCGTTCCTGTGCTCTATTCAACTTTCGAGGTCTACCTCCACGCAAGCGGTTTACATCTGAAACATGTACCTGACGAAGGTTATGAACACTTCCCACACTCACATGCAAAGTATTTGCTATCTCCCTGTGTGAATATCCTCTCTGGAGCATCGAAACTATGTTATCTTGAGTTTGTCGAGATAATGCTTTGGGCATCTTGAAACACTAAAGAAGAAGGCCTATACAGTAGCAATAATTGTGTACACAGCTATCAGAGACTAGAGAATTCAAAGTTCTATGAGTGCCAGTGGAAGATCTCTCACAAATCTGTGCACATCACTTCATGAGATATTGCATTTCATGGAGTGTCAAAAGTGATCAAATGAGAGAGATGGTCACTAACCATCCATCTGTCCACACAAATGCATTGCCATCTGTACAATTACGTTGATAAGTATCTCAGCTTATAATAGATTGTGATTAACCTCTAAACCAGAGCATGCCACTTGCCAGATTGCAATTAATGACAATCGAACTTGTAATTATCCAATGTATGATCAGTTTTGACAGTCACTGTATGTAATACGGTGGGGGTGCAAAAGTAGTGGAGTCTATAAAACTAACTTCCGCCAAAAAGTAAAATTCAAAATGAAACCACACTAAACCCCGCAAAGTGAACCCAAGTCCACGACATCTCGGCGTGAACGACGCTAGTAGGTCGTCATAAAAATGAATAATGCTCATGGGGGGATCCCCCGATGATGCACCACCCACTTGCACTGTCACGAAAATCCCATTCAGGGATCTGCAATGTTCGCTCTTCTCAAGTTGTCTAATGCACGAGCTTTATCCCTCTTGGGTATGGTACGTGACTTTGGATTAGCGATCCTAGAGTAAGACGCGTACAATACAGCAGCAACGTCAATCCATTCAGGACGGCGGTCCTCCACAACCCACTTAGCTGACCAGCAATTCTCATACATCTTAGCCATATCTCGTGCTGCGTTCTGGGGCTCCCAATACTAGATAAGGAACTTTCCATATTTATCGTCCCTTTCATCCCTACACACTGAAGACACAGCCCTTCCCAGCCATACAAGACACACTACTGGGTTTTCAGGTCTGAGAAGGACCCACCACAGAGGGGCGATCTGGCGCCAGGGATTAAATTGTTCTTCGGGCCGTTCGTTTGCTGGCCCGCAGTACGCCTGAGGTTCTTTGTCCTCGGGAGTCTCGTCGAATGGTAACAGAGTCAAGCGTGGGATGGTGAACGATGGCCCTCTCCAATCGTGTAGGGGCCAAAAGCCCTCTACAAGGCGCGACGGTGTTGGGGGGAGAGGCTTCTGTAGCTTATCGAGGACTCGAGACCAGTATTGCACATAAGGTTCGAATGCAGCAGCAAACGTCGAGCACCTTCTCGGACCACTCTCCCAGTACTCAATGTACTTGCGGATTCCGAGCATCATGAAAGTCCGCCTCTCTGTCGCTTTCGCTGCAGACTCTCTTGCCTTATCATGATTCCCCGTTGCTGATGGAACTTTGCTGCCCCACATGTGCTTGAAAGGGACTGGATTTAACAGACCAGACGATAGTAATAGGCGCCCGTTGTCGTCCTCTTTCCAAAGTCGAATTGCTGGCTTGTTCTGCGGTTGCCACTCGGTATCCCCCGCAGATTTCTTCCATCTCATGACTGGCCAGCCGTCAGAGTCAACATAGAATTTGAAGAGGTGCATGTCGCCAAGGCCAATTAATCAAGTTGCCCCATCGCATTGGTAGCCCTTGATATAGGACTTGAAATCTGCAATCTCCTGCACAAACTCTGGCATGGATGACAATTCCTGGGACTGCATGAATGCCTTCATGAGGTCCGCTAGCACAAAAGTATTTGTGTTTTTGAGTGCCTTCGATAGATGGCTGAAGTACGCATCAATATCTTCATGGGTATGTCCCACTAAAAGAAACCCCACGTGGATTTCCTTGAACACCCCCTTTGCCGTAAGCAATGATAGGAAGGCCATCAGGAACTGGTTCTTGTTGTCCTTCGCGGAATTATCTAACTGAAGATACAAGTTCGGAGGAAGCCGGGATGGGCCAGTACATTTGTTTGGATTCATCAGCGTCAAAGCATCGATGCACCTCGACTTTCCGCGTAACAATGCTTCAAACAGAGAATTAGCTGGGGGATGGGGAAAAAGCGCCCGTGATTCTCGGAGAGGTGGCTCTAAAAGCTGCCTGAATAATCTTGCAAGAGAAGAGATGGTGGCATTGTTCGCACGGCGAGCAATCGGGTGAGTAATGCGCGTACGCTCCGTCGCAGTGGCCATGAGCAACCATTCCAGTAACGTTCATAGGAAGCTGGCCTAAGCCGGAGGTTGCCTTTGTTGTAGTCCGCATCTTTGGAAGAGCAGACTTGGCTGTATCCATTTTGTCGTGAATTACGCAAAGAAATTCCTGCGGATTTCGCTTCGATGCTTCTCGCCAAGTAGCGTAGAGTTGACGGCATGATGCCTGATGATTCAAATGCGAAGTTCGTTGTTTCAAAAATGAAACATACTCGGGGCTGCCCTTGGGACACCTTAGAAGAAACTGCTGAAGTGTGTCGCACTTGGTACATTTGGCAAAACTGCTTCCAACAAATTTGATAGCAACGTTGTTGAACGTGCCTTTCTTGATCCGGCTAATTGAAGACTGACTGACCGGCGGAAGGCCGTAAGACACGTTTGTCTGTGTGTGATCAAAGTGTATAAGTTAGCTTACAAAACAAATGAATGGCAATTATCGTAATCACGGACACAATTCCATGGAAGCATCGGGGGATCCCTCGATACAGAAAAAAACAGCTCATGAGACGTACCTCATTTGCATCAGCGTGGACTTGAGTCCAATTGTTTCCAGACGGAAGGTACTTCAAGGTATCCATTCGCTTGTGCTTTCCTGTCCCACGCATCTGGTTAGGCATTTGATCAGCGTTCTCAGCCATGATTGCAGCAATTGTTCCCATAGCGTGAACGGTCCCAATCCGGGGCCGCTTGCAGCCTTTATTTCCATGCTCACCAGAAAGTACGCCTTCATTGTACTTCTCCATATACAAATAGAATGTGGACTTGGCAATACCATGAATTTTATACCAAGCCGTTGCGCAAACCTCACTTCCCATGAGTGTAATATGCTCAACTCTCACCCCCCTCCTTTGCGTGCATCTGTCCTCCAGCAGCGATGGCATACCCACGACGATCCTCATAACTCTTCAGATAGAACAACTGTCTGACAGAGCGTGTATCAGCCCAAGGGAATACCTGGCAGCATCGTAAACTGCAACACTTCTGAGCGCTGACCAGTCTAATCTCAGCCTCTTCCGCCTTCTTCAGGATTTCATGCTCCACCCACTGCGATCTTGCAAGGAAGGGACAATCCCCGTTGGCGACATCCTCATCGATCGGGGGATCGCCCGATGGTATATTGGTATCATCAAATCGACAACTTTCCAGAGAATAGTCTTATCTAAATCTTGGCCAATCACACTGATGCCAAGCTGTCGAGGATGTAATGGCAGAGTTTTAAACTCTGGAAAAATCCCAGATGGCCGTAGCAGAATATATTCTTGAATATTGTCCGGATAACAAACTCCAAGCCAGATCCCAGCTGGTTGAGCTTCAAGGATAAATTCGGAACCGACCTCACCAATATCGAGATATAGGAGTGTGACGTCCATCCCATTGCGGAGCTGAATTCCGGGTGCAGACCTGGCATAGGTCGTGTTAGAATTCGAGCCGCTCCCAGAGGCCATGCCTCGGCGTCAGAAGTTATTGGAGGATCGCCCGATAGTGATCTCCTACCTGCGGCGAGGAGGTATATCGGGGGATTGCCCGATGCTTGTGTGCAACAAGTAGTCGTATGCAGGATGGTGGGATCTCCCGATGCTGCTATGTAACTTGCGGCGCTGAGGAGTATCGGGGGATCGCCCGATGCTGGACTGTAACCCGGAGGCCTTAGGTGGATCGGGGGATCGCCGGATGCAGATATGCAACCCGTAGTCCAGAGTAGGATCGGGGGGTCGCCCGATGGTGGTCGGCAGCCAGCGGAGCTCAGGTGTATGGGGGGATTGCCCGATGGTGGTCGGCAGCCAGCGGAGCTCAGGTGTATGGGGGGATTGCCCGATGCATGTCTTGAACACGTAGTGCTACGGTGTATGGGGGGATCGCCCGATAATGGTCTCCAGCCTGACGTCTTGGTCTGCAGCTGCCTCAATAACTGATTTGTAGATGGGGGGATCTCCCGATGCTAATCTGCAAGCTTTACTTTTGACTTGTATCGGGGGGTCGCCCGATGTTCAGGTTGGTCGTGCTACACTTCCTACACATAGTGTATGGGGCGGTCGCCCGATGTCTTAGTACGAAAACAATACCACCTTAACTTGGTGAATCGGGGGATCGCCCGATGTACCACTACTACAAGTATTCCTAGTCTGAGAGTTATCATCGGGCGATCCCCCGATGATATGATCTCGGGACAGCATCCGTACATGTCCACGTCATCACAGCTCTATAATTTTGACATCGCAAACTCTTGATTCATACAACCGCTTGGAGGAACGACACAATTCACTGTTGATTGAATGGTTCAGAGACTACTATTTCTAAATAGACAAGGATGTATTATGATTCCATGAATCCTATCATAATAATCCAAGCTGTTGGATATGAAGGGCTACAATTACTTGAATAGTATTGGAGTTTTACTAGCGCTCAAGGTTGACAGTTCTCCTATTAATCCTGGAGCTAGATAAATTCTTGCTATACTAGTGCTGCATAAATTTCTGCCATACTGAAACTGCACATTAAACTGAATGTTTTTACATGTCAGTGAAGACAATTGGACTCATGAATTGCCCGATACATGCTACGGTAAACAGCTATCACATTTGTTCAGCGGTGCGGTTGAAACAATTTAGATTTCACTAAGTCAAGAATATGTAACTGATGTAATGCGATTCAGAGAGTGACTCTTACCTTGTTATATCAGAATGTGGGGTGAACGCTTCCAAACTCAGCAGCAACAGCAGGAACAACAACAACAGCAACACAACCAACTTACAGCAGCAACAGCTGCAACTCCACCAACAGCAGCACCAGCAGTAACAGCAACAATAGCAGCAACAACAGCAAACGACGATGGTGGCAACGGAACGAAATTGGATGAGCGACTATCACTGGAAACTTGACTCTAAAACTGAAGTCAATCGAGAAGACAACCTGAAGTTTTGAAGAAGTGATGAGAAATTTAGTGGGAGAGAGTGTGATTTTTATATTCATTTCCGCTTTAAAAAAAAGGAGGGGGCCGTATCTAATGGCTAGGACATTGGGTGATAAATTAAATAAGCATATTTACTAGACATGGTTGTCGCCGTCAACCGCACTTCGGTTTAGTTCATGAGTGTCATGTAAGAGTACTAGTACCATGGCTCATATTTCAACTCCAGCCTCATAGTCATTGCACCTAGGTAGTAGTCTCCTTTCCAAGGATAATTCAGAAACGGAGGGAAATTCTGAAATGGACCGAGGGACATTCTGTAAAATCCATTGTATGCCTTTTTTAATACTTGATTGTGTATGAGAGTACTAAATTTTCTGAGGTTCAGGTACCGTAACACCATAGCAGGTTTGCCACATTGCGAACGAATATTTATTTATTTTGGTAAAATTATGTTCAGCTCTCAAAAACTGATTTTCTCAATTTCCGGTTTCTCGCAAAAAAATGAGTAAAAATGACCTTAAATAGCTTAGAAATAACAAAATATTTCAAAAACTAATTTATTCTATTTTCGTTTTTCTGTCTTCAGAATTTTCTAATTTTTACGTTTTTTTTATTTTTAGAATTATTTTAGGACGAACCTGCTATGGTACTACGCTAGTGTATGTTATGAACTGTATGACCATTTGGCAGGGTGTAAGTAAAGTAGATCTAATTCAAAGTTCAGGACTCCTGAATTTGGGGTATTTGAAGTGGAATTTAGGGTTTAGGGTTTAGGGTTTCGGGTTTAGGAGAAGTTAGGACCTTTGAAAATTAATCTAAGAACTAACAACATGACACTGCCAAGGAACATGCGAATTGCTTGAATTTTCTTTGGTTACATGCAAATCGCTACAAATTTCTCTATAGAAGCATAAGGATGAATTTGATAGCTTGAGGTGCTTTGCATCGCAATGATGTTTCGAAGAAGGAGGTGATTGATATTTCTAAGCTTACGCAAATTATGATGATTTGTCATTTAGGGATCATTCGACATGATTGTCAATCATGATATATATCAATTATGAGTATCATGTTTGATAAATTATTATTTTCTAAATTGAATCATGACATAAATGGAATATTCCACAATTAATATGTATGAATTTTCGCTGCTAAAAATATTTCACAATTATAAATGGGATATTATTTCACAATTATAAATGGAATATTCACTTTAGTTAATTCCATAATATTTAATTAATAAATGGAATATTTGCTTTACTGAACATAAATGAAATATTCCACAATTAATACGATCCTTTGAAATGAATTATGACATAAATGAAATATTTCACAATTATAAATTGAATATTCCACAATTAATATGTATGAATTCCACAATAATTAATATTCCACAATTAATAGAACTTAGAAGATTACAAGTTAGCATTTCACATTGTACTTCGAAGCTGTTATTTCCTTCCCTATTGATGAAAGATGGTGTTAGTATCACTGTTGAGACTTTTTGCTATATGGTGCTTGTCTTTTCGCAGACGTTGCCCTCTAGGAGATTCCTTTGGCCTTCATGAATTTACACGGCAGTCGAATTCAGTCTGTGGTCAAGCTGCAAGGAATGCATGAACAGTCTCCAGTGCAGAGCATGAAATGCTGTAAAATCCGTGGCCGGCTAGAGCGACATACCCTGAGAGCTGACTGGAGAGTTTTCGCTGCTAAGAACCATCATCAAGTTGGGGAGTAAAGAGAAGCTCCTCGAGTGACAGGAGGATGGGGAACTTGCACGCAATTGCGCGTCCGTTACATGCAGCAGTGTACGCCATACTCGGCGAGGATTGTGCTCTCGAGAGGATTCCAGAGTGGAGCAACGACGAAAAGATGGTCGTGTGGACCGAGACGATAGTCATGATTCAAATTAGAAAACAATGATTATTAATCAAACATAATACTCATAATTATGATTCATGACAATTCACTCCATGACATGAAAGACTTCATTAGTGAATGATTCTAGTAAGAATGTTCATTATATCTACAGTCAACTTACAAGAAAGTTGTGTTTTCAATTTTTGCATGGCAAATTTAAGCTATAGTGACAAGTTTGCTTAAAAGCAACAACATCACTCAATGGTCCAAGCTATTTGCAACTTGTGGACTCAATTATTGCCCTTAGATTCATAGATAATTGTGCAATCATCATCCATAATTTATGTTATAATTCATGAAACTCATCACTCATGTAAAATTATCATGACAAATACTCATCATTCTTATAAAGTCTACTTATATCCAATTTTTCGTGAAACAACTTCTGACTACATACTTCCAATGCCGTTTTAATTGATTCTTGTACTTTACCTATCAAGTCATGCTCAACCGGTTTATCAAGTTTCACTCCATGACATGAAAGACTTCATTAGTGAATGATCTTTGAATGTTCATCATATCTACAGTCAACTTATAACAAAATTGTGTTTTTAATTTTTGCATGTCAACTTTATGCAA
The DNA here is from genome assembly GCA_022496805.1 of Pohlia nutans. Taxonomy (NCBI): domain Eukaryota; kingdom Viridiplantae; phylum Streptophyta; class Bryopsida; order Bryales; family Mniaceae; genus Pohlia; species Pohlia nutans. Next base: position 6,272,555 of record CM040090.1, read on the forward strand.
TAGTGACAAGTTTGCTTAAAAGCAACAACATCATCCAAAGGTTCAAACTATTTGCAACTTATGGACCCAATTATTGCCCCTAGATTCATACATAATTGTGCAATCATCATCAATAATTTATGTCAGGGTCCGGGTCTAATCAGGGTACCCCTTTCCGGACTACCGAACTTTAGAAGAATAACCCCATATTCATTAAATTGGCCAATTTTATTTCTATTGGCCGCCACACTATTCAAATAAAGAGAGTAAATGAACTAAAATCACACTATTTGAGCGGCCAATATAATCAAGATTGGCCAATTTAATGAATATGGGGTTGAATGTCCTTTTGGTAATGAAATTTTTTTTTGGAAAATTACAAAAATTACATGGTATTATAGATGGCATGTTGGTACACAATAATCATGTGCTATGTAGGTTAAATTCAAAAATTGAATTTTTTCCTAATTTATCATATCTAGCACCTGCTCACATTATAGTAGCGAAAGGACTATGTATTTAAGGTTTTTTACTAATTAAAACAAATAATCATGCACTTTATTAAGTTTATATTTAAGCATATCATATAGTTTTAAGACAAACTAATGCATGATTTATCTAGTTCTGGAAAAATGGCTCAAATATGGACTGTCTAATTCTGGACAAGACAAAGTTTACTTACTATGCAAAGAGCATTGTATGTGTTGAACACTGTATATGGAACATAATGGAACACATTGGAGGATCCTCCGTAGGCGGAAAGTATGCAGTGATCTATCGGAGGATCCTCCGTTGGCCAAAATCCTTCTATATCCTCTATTGGAAATTTTCGCTGATTTCTGGACTTTGTGAATTCTGTAGTAGGGTCATTCCAAAAATAGATAAATCATGCATAAAGATATTATGAAATCATAGTCTTTTTAGATTGTTTAAAAATATTTGATTTTTGAAAGTTCTCATAAATAAGGAAATATAGTAAAATATCAAATTAAGAGTTAAAATTAAACATAGATATGACCAAAACGTTGTTTTAGCTAAATTTCTTGTATATGAACTACTTCACTATAAATTGATATTCCGGATTGTTCCTTTTGTCTCAAATTTGGAATTAAGACAGTTCCGGATTTGAGACAATGAAAACTAAAGAACAATCCGGAATGTATAAATTGTTCAATTTTTCTTGCTCAATACTATTTTGGATGGAGTATTACAACTTTCTCAAGAATCTATCATTGAATTCATGTGAATTGAAAATGAGTAATTTCTAGCACACATTAAGTGAATTATAAAGTGACAGTGTTTTAGTGAGACAGTCCTTTTTGGAACCCATATCAGACCCGGACCCGTCATGATTCATGAAACTCATCGTTCATGTATATCATGACAGATACTCATCATTCATGTATAGCATCAAGACATCTCTTAGAAATAAATAAACTATAATGAAGAATAAATTGAGTGAGAGGAATCATTGGAAATTGCCATAACAATCAAACTCTGAAAGAGAAAGTGTTACTCACGTAGAGAAGGACTCTTTTGGATTCAAAGCTCCATGATGCGGCTTCAAGTACCACAAGTTGCAAATAGCTTGAATCTTTGGATGATGTTGTTGCTTTCAAGCAAACTTCTCAGTTTTGCTTAAATTTTCCATCCAAAACTTGAAAACACAACTTTGTTAAACACAACTTTGTTGTTGTAGATATTAATAATGAACATTCTAGAATCATGATCATTCAATGAAGTCTTTCATGATTGTTAAGGAGTGTAAGTCGATAGACCGATAGACCTATTAAGTAACTAAATTAATACTGCCCCAAAAATCTAATATCTAAATGTATACATTTTTAAAACTAATTTCAAGTTATAACATTTTATAAGACTATATTTTATTCAACCTTAAGACTCAATTTTATGCAATTGTCTATTTTTTCTAAAACTCTCAATAATTGGCAACACGTGCTACTTGAATCAGAAACGTGAGAGCGATATTTGAATTTTAAAATGTGTAGAAAATATTTTAAAGTACCATGAGGTGTACACGGTGACGGTACAAACTAGTGGGAAGCAAACTTATTATCGAGATAGATAGCGGTTTAGACCGTCACCTATCACCGAGCCATGCGTTAATTTTGTGATAAGTAAAATAATTCAATTTGTCGAACTTACTAAATAATAGTTTTTGGTTAAGTTTTTACTAGGTTAATTTACCATGGTTTGTAGTGAATAAGTTAATAGTAAATACGTGAATAGTAAATACGTATGTAATACCGTGTTAATTAATACGTTTAATTTGGAAAATTATAAACGAAAAGGTGACTTGACGGCCTCCACGTGGCCGCACCTCAGTGGTGGATTCTGGTGGCTTCGAGGCCGACTGAAGTTGACATGGCGGTGATTTGATATGTGCAAATGATGAAAAAGATCGCAGCGTACCTAGCGACTGACCCCTCTCGAGTTCGAGCAAGGGCTCGTGCAATCTGAGCCCTTCGTTGTGATGGACGGCCACGATTAAGGTAATCGGACCGGGTTCAATGAAGTCAGAACGGGTCACTGACCCTATTTGAGCAGCTCGCTCACCAGACCTGCGGCGCTACTCTACAGTACTCTGACACTTTGGATTCATTTAGTAAGGTAGATTTATTTAATGAGGGAAGAAATCTAATGAGTCAAACATGTATGTGGAATTGACATGTGGAATTCTCGGTGGTCCAAGAAAATGAGCCGGCTCAGAAGGGGAGAATTTCAGAAAAACACAATGAATCAAAAAAACGGAGTCGACATTTGATATTTTATTAATATTATTTATTTTATTTTGTAAGGTTTAAAAAAAATCAATTATAAATCCCACATCTACAATTCTTGTGATGAATTTGGATTAATATGCACTATGAAATGGTATAATTTCCATTATTTGATTCCACTTATTTTTAAAAATCATCTTTAATATCTCGCTTTTTGGAACTAAGAATGAAACTTGACATAAACTACTTTTGTTAATTTAAAAAAAATCACATTATCTTATTTTGAAGATCCATATTGTACATATGGTAGTCAACTGACTTAAGAACCAGTAGAAATTTGGATGGATAAAAAACACCATTGCAAACGGTAATGGGGCGCATTAGAAAGCATCCAACATCTAAAATATAGATGTTGGCGCGTTAAAGGGTTTACTTAATGATAAATGAAATTGAATCATTTAAAGTAAAAAAGAATGTACATGCAATATGGATTTAGTTGAAAATTGTACTTGAATCCATTTCTAAAAGTGTAGTTGACATTAATTTTAGCACCTAGTGGAAATATTCATTTTGTTGGAATTATGTTTTTCATGTGGTAATTAAGCTACTTATGAGGGAAGTGATAGACCAAGAGTCTATGACTTCAAGTTAGTTAGAACACCAAAATACTAGTCTAGTTAGTCTGTACATATTTTTAGAATGTAGACAGACGGTACGAGGACTATAAGGGCCTCCTTCCATGTATGGGGGGAGTGGGTGGCCGGTCCTTAAAAGGACGAAGCTCCACTGAAATGGGTGGAAACGGGAGGATTCAAGAGTATATATTTCATTTGTCTCGAAATGGGTGGAGCATGGGTAGTTCTTGAGACCTCAATTCTTATCTTCTAATCGGATAAACTAATTTTTTTTATTGCGTCCATTACTATTACCTTTAGCAAAAGATTTATTTATTTATTTTTATTTTTTGACACAAGTGATCTTTTAGCAGTGAAATTACATCTTTCATTTCTTAACTACTCGTAAGCATGACTTTCGAGTACCTCAAATACATTTTAGGCATTAAAATTGACAAAATGTAGAATGCAGCCATGACTCTAAGCACTAATTTTTTTTTAAATTGCACATATGTGTGCCTAATGGCATATTAAGGAACCCAAGGTATTATTTATATATTTGCATACTTGAACTATCACATTTTATGATTTATAATATTTCATAAATAGTCATCATTATTAGGGAGGTATGACAATAATTTCAATATAATTAGATGATATTTTAAACATTTACAACATTTATCATCATTACATTAATAAGTTCTAGACTTTAGGTAAACAATGTTTATTATGTGACTTGCCACCCAACCATGACATCTTGTTCGATAAACAATCGTATATCCTTCACCCACCAAGCCACACTTATAGTCCTCGTACCGTCTGTCTACATTCTAAGAATAAGGTGGTTACCCCATTCCCAACTGGCTCCTTTTACCAACAGCTAGGGGCATTATCCACAATCAATGTTGGAATGGTGTTGGTTGTAGCATGAGTTACAGTTGGTAATGGGATCTCTCTTATTGGTTTTAGTATATGTAAGTGTGGTTATGGGTTTGTTGTTGTTGGTTCAAGCATCTTTAGTGTGTGCAATACATTCTCCCTTAGACAGAAAGAGGTGTACCTATATGACGTGAATGGGATGCGTCATACTTCAACTTTGAAAATTTGTAACTAATTCATTCTTCATTCAAAAATTATGTTTGAACTTGTGTTGGAATCTATTTCTTCTTGCCTACCTCTAAAAAATAATAATACTAAATAATATCAATGCCTCATATGCGTAATTCTTATTCAGTTGGGAATGGGGTAACCACCTTCTGTACAGACTAACTAGACTAGTATTTTGGTGTTCTAACTAACTTGAAGTCATAGACTCTTGGTCTATCACTTCCCTCATAAGTAGCTTAATTACTTTAAATGATTCAATTTCGAACTCATGGGATCGAGAGGGGCTGGTGACGAGGGGCGGCGTACGTACAGCCTTTCCCGCGCTCCCTCACTCTCACCATCCTCTTCCAGTTTCCTCAAAACTTGTGCCTTGAGCTTTTGCTGCGTGATAGCGGGAGCTTGTTTAGTGTTTGTTTAGCTTGTTTAGTGCTTGAATTTCAGTTGTTATTGGTTGCGGTTGAAGTCGCGCTGCTGTTGGTGATGGACGCTTGCTGCTGTTGCTGTTGAAGGCTCTGTTTTGCATCTCACAAGGTAAGTCTGTAGTTCTAGGGTTTTGCTATTCTGATCTGTGGTTTCTTCTTGGGTTTGGATTCTTCTCTCACGCACGCTTCTTATCTCTCACACACGCTGCTAGACATCTAAATTATCAAACCTAATTTCTGTCATTAAGATTCAAGAGAGCGCAATGCCGATCATTCTTCACTTAGCAATGGCCACAACACCAACGACGCTAGCGTGCGAGCCTAGGAAGGAGAGCCCAAGAGCGGAGAGCGGGGATTTAAGGAGCCTAGAGCCTAGGCTCCATCTGAATTTAGAAAATGGCTCTAATTTTAGGAAATAAAATACTATTTTTAGTTTTATTACTAATAATAGTAAATTTTGGCACCCTATGACCGCTGGACCTATAACCGTGGGTTAGTACTTAGTGTAGTTTAATGTTAAAGGTTTAGGATAAATAAATGGAAAACTATAGGGTACATGGGTGAAATTCAACTCCATCTGGTAAGCTTCTTGAAAAGAGACAAAGAACGGAAAGAGAAGATGTGGATCTATATGTAGTATTTTCTTTTTTTCTTTTTTTGTAATACATAGTTCTACTGGTCAAACTAATCATCCAATTATTTCAACCAATTCAAAATAGGGCATCAGCTAGTCAAAGTAGTAAGCTATTGAATCTGGTTCTAGTCTCCCCGACTCAACACCGATTGGTCCTCATTCCTCAGTCTTGATGATCCCAACAGCCAGAAGAATCTTTTTAACCTCATCCAAGCTGAGAGCAGGAGCATGGATGTACGTGTCAACTTTATAGTCCAACTTGCAAAAGAATCGAAAGATATAGTAGAGGTGTTTGCAGTTGACGTACTGGCTACGCCTCCCAACAGCTGCAGAGTTCATGCTCGCGTAATGGGGGCACGTATATGACGGAAAATTGCACAATGTGACATTGTACAACTTATCATCAGGCTCCACCCCGGACTGGAGCACGATGATGGCACCAAGCCCGGGATAGGGGAGTAGGTTCACGCGGAGAATATTCGCCTTAACGTTTCGGGCACTCTCCCATTGATTGCGGTGAGCTTCCGTTGGAGCCTTGGTGTTCCGACGCACGTTCTTGCCGTTTCGAGATGATGGGACTCTGTCAGCATGCAATGACCTTGGGTGAGTCTAGAGCACCGGCTCAAACACTTTAGACGTCGTAAAGAGGCGTCGAGGCGAAAGGGCTGTTGTGGACTGAAGACGAAACCCGGCCTCTTGGAGCTCTAGGATCTCCGAACGCGTGAGATTTGTACCAGAGAGGACGGGCCACACTTCTGGGATTTTCGGGCGGTCTATGACAAAGAAGCGCTTCGGTCCCATGACACATCATGCGATTTGGTCAGGACAAAACCAGAAATCATCCGTCTGAGGTTTAGTCCCTTTGTACTCCGTCCTAGTGCCTCGGTAGGTTGGAGCAGTTGTGGCCTTGCCGCCCTTCGCTATCAACATCTTACACTTGTTGCCATTCCCCGCTTGCACTGCGTGACAGCGCTTTCTGGACTTGTGTGACATCCTTGCAATGTGCCATTTTGAGGTGTCACAGTCAGTCTCCAACACCCTAGTTGTGAATGGAACCGGAGAAGAAGATCTTGGTGATTGCTCAGAGTTCATTTGAGCAGCGGCTGATCGTGTTTGGACACGTGGATGCGAGAAGTTCACCTTGTCGGGGCGATGAGAATCTCCCTCGCAACCCACTGGCATGTCAAGCTTTCTCTTGACCGAGCCAAACACCTCTTCTCCTTCCAAGTGGGGAACTCGTGTTGAAACCTCCGCAGCCCCAAGCACGCTGTTAATTGCATCGGCGATCTTCTTGCCGTCATGGGATGCCATAGTCCTCTTCAGTTTTAGATCGTGCTTCGACAGACCAGTTCCAGACGGACCTCCACATAAAAATGTTCTATAATTGGTCATCTGCATGAAAGCACGGGCCCAATCATCGGTGGTGGCCACAAAGAGGTCCGAGCCTCGCTTCCCGGAGGCTTGCATCCACTTGTTGTGAACGGTCTCTGCAAGGTTGCAGGTTGGGATGTCTGCAAGTTCATCTGCGGTAAGATTCTGCAGAAATTGCATCACACAATTTATATTATTACACGCTATAACATAAATTTGACCAGTACCTAAACATGTCATACTAATTACGTTGGGGTCATAGATATAATAATCACGTAGGAGTGAAAAAAAAATTCAAATTTCTGTTATTTTTTTTGTAATCTCAGAAAAATTAGATCAACTGTTTTCATGAAAAAAGAGCCGTCGGGGCCGACGGCTACTTTCTATGTACTCTTTGTTGATCAGATTTTATGTGTACTGGGAGATATCCAAACAAATGTCGGGCCCGAGAGTTCAGCACTTGACCTCGTCAAAATACAGACAACTTCGGACGGAGGACCATGGTATCCGAGGGACCACAACATATTCCAAACGTGCACGTGAAGCGAAATAATGTATTTGATACTTTACCGTTTCCATGAAACCGCCCCATTGACGATAGCGAAAATGCCAAAAGGCCAGCCAGTCTTCCAGCTCGCGAATCGCATTCTCTGAAGCAGCACCAGAAGAATACCACCACGCTCTCAGCTCAAGGTATATCCTGTCAGTTTCGTCCATTGTTTGAGCGTCCTTATATTGCTTGCAAAGCCTGATGTGTTGATTTTGGAAGTTCTTGGCAATCAGCTTCTCAGTGTGCTTGTGCATACTTGTTGCCCAGTGGAACAGACAAGTTCTTTCACGGTCTACCATGGGTACGGAAGGATTTCCCGACCCGTAGACAATGCGAACTGCATTGAAGTTTGCTTGTGCGCTGTCACACATGAAACCTTTGAAATTTGGGTTTGGTACGCCGTTATTGTCCATTACTTTATTTAGACAACGCCAAAATATAAGCTGTCCCTCAGTGCCTTCAATTTGCATATCGCACACAGCGATGGTCATCACCTTGCAGTAGGTGGAGTCATAAACATGGCAAGCAATGGTGGTCCATGGCTTCACTCTCTTGACATGATCGAACATGACGAAGCAATTTTGGAGGTCTCCCCCGGGTTGCATTCTTCTGACGAGGTCTACACCACTCCCGGGGCCATGAACGAGCATCTTGAAGAGATATACCTTTTCCTGTCCTTGGCCCGGGAATACACTGTCGTGTATAAACTCAATCTTTGCATGCCGCTTCATCTCCAGGATTTGATCGATTTCGCCTTTGCCTTTCCCTTGCGCGCGAAAGGTGGCGATCATGTTTCTAACACTCGGAGAGCTGAGCATGCAAAACTTGTCCATCACCTTGTCCAATTCTTGTCCTTGGAGCATCTGTTTTGGGCCAGGCCCACTGTGAACAAGAAACGTCTCGAGGAACTCCTTGCTAGCCGCAAGAGCGATGGCCGAGTTTTTGGCGGTGGGAGTCTTCGCCACCTCTGATGCAATCAAGCCGGTGATGGTCTCCATAGACTCCCTGCACTGTCCCTCGGCAACCGGATGTCGATGAAAGCCTAAGTGGATACATGCACGGGACTTGTCGTTGACGTTGACCACGTAATACACTCGCGCTGTGCAAGAGTCGCGACACGATGGGGCGTTCTTACAGACTTTACATACAATAGATGAATCTCGAGGAGGGAGTTGACGAATAGTGAAGGGGAAGTTAGTTGTACCTGTCCACTCTGTCTCATTCTTCCTAGACGTTCTAGCAAGATAGTCACAGTCTTCGTTGTCACAACGCAAGTGGCCAACACAAGTTGACCTCCTGAACTTCAAACCAAGGCTATTGTGGATGTTAGACGTCGTGGTGCGGCACCATGTGTGGCCATCATAACGCTTGTCCATTCCCTCCATGTTCCGGGCTCCGAAGGAGTGCACATGTCCACAAATCGGAGGCAACTCAAAGACCACATCCCCGTCAAACTGCGAGGGAAGGAACTGCACCTTGTGATATTCGATGCGATCAAAATCTATTTGAGCAAGTTCAGTACGAGAGCCAGGAACACTAGACAACTTCCGGAGACATTGCATAACACTAGGACAATCCTGTGAACTACTAGGATACAGAGGAGGGAGGGAGAACGAGGAGGAAGATGGACTATTAGCGGGGGTGCGGGCAGTAGGTTGAGTCGCAACAAAAGGAGCTGGTTCATTCAAGTTTGGAAGTTGGGAAGGCAATGAAGGTGTTTCCCCCTCAAATTCACTGGACATCTCAATGATAGGGTCTAAAGATTCGCGTTTCACATTACGTAGATTGACCATAATATCTGCAACGGAACGAGTTGGATCTGCAAAGTGCCTTCTATCACGACGTGCGTGGGGCAACTCAACAGTGGAAGTATCCGAGGCAGGGGCAATAATTTCAGTAGATGCAGCCAGTTGCTGCGGGGTGAGACCATATGCCCTGTACTGACCAGGACTGAGGAGCCAGTAGTATCCCTCGTCCCCCGTAAATCTAGACTGTAAAATGCCCTCTTTGACTATTCCATACTTCTCAAGGACCTCTTCTTCGACCATGATGGAGCCTTCTGCTAGACCGAACCTAATGTAGAGAAGGTTAGAGGTGACCTTGACAAAGCCAAATTCCCCTACTGGTAGAACTAGTGGGACCTCGTCACCTCTAATTGAAATGCTGGCCATGGAAAAGAACTGGGTACAAAGGAACTGTTGCTTTCAGAACGAGAAACAAATCTGCAACGAAGACACGGTAAAATGAATTGTGAGGGGCATTGAATTTGATTCAGTATATATCATGATGTCGTTTGCCAGGGAGTGAGTATATTCATTTTAGCAGTAGAAATAAAAAAGAGGACTGTGGGATAGGTCTAAGATTGGAGCAGCACTGCAACAAGCATCAATTTCACTTTATGAGAATGACTAATATAAACAATGTCAGAGTGTTATACGGCGCTTGCGTATTAAAATAGATAAACGAATGCAAATTGTCACATGCATCATCTCGCAGTTCAAAGTTCACGAGTGGATGTAAAGAGACTAGGAGGAATCTAAATTGGCGTTGGCTGAGTCATACCACATAAACAGATACAATATTCAAGTGAAGAATTTGTCGATCGCTTATATTTATACTGTCACGAAAACCAAAAACTCTTTATGAAAGTGCAGCTTGTTGTAGTACTAATCTATGTGCACCATAGACGAAGCTTCTATGGCATTTGTGTAATAATAACAAAGTAATAAAACATATAATAATCCTGGACACGGCTAAGTAATTTATATTCTATATCTTTCTCTTTAGTGCAAGGATATTTTGATTTTAATCGTGAAAGTCTAAGATGCAGCTTCTAGAAAAGTAGTTTGGAAGTCATTTCCATGGCCCAGAGATTAGATGGGCATTGTGTTTGGAACGGAACCCCAAAACGGAGGCTTGGGTTCATCGTCAAAGAAGTCTTGGACGGCAGCTGCAATGTCTTCTGGCACAATTGGAACACCCTCGCTTTCGAGGATGCAAGGATCGGGGAGTCCCATCAGTTGACAAACATAATGAGACCACATGAGCCTCCAGACAAGAGGATGTCGAGGGCGGGAGTCCCAAATTCCACACGGGACTCGGTAGAATCGAAGAACATCTTTGTCTAGCAAAGTCGTGGTGAGGTCAATCTTAGAGTCCTGAATGTCTGGAAATTCGCCCATCCAGAGTTCCACTGCACCCTCCAAGCTATTGATGGCATTCATCATCTGCACCTGACGCCCATTCTTTGACACTATGGAATAGTCTTCTTCGTTTCTCATCATCAATCTCTCAATGGTTTCGAAGTCGAGCATTTCCTCTTCACAACGAACTTCCGAAGCATCCATCACTGGTGTTTAGATTTAGACAAAGCTTGATCTAGACCAGAAAGAGATAATCTAGTTCTCACCCTTCGTTTAAATTCACGCATTGTAATCAATATTGGATTTCAACTTCTTCCAGCGTACACGTGGGTTGCGTTGTACATGACTGACAGATGAAAAGTAAGTTTTGATAAGACCTAGTAGAATATGGTGTACTTAGCCTTATATAGGGAGGTTTTAGGCGGCGGAGTATAAAGTGAGTGAATCATAATAGATATTATCATGTGGGCAACGAGATCTCTCTAAAGCAAGCAACCGTAATTTAAAGATTCTTACAGGTCGTTTCTACGACAGTGACAGCGTATTTCGTGGTAGGCACGAGCAATCATATATAGCATCAATAGTCATGATACACACAGCTACCGCTCGAAGTGACGACGGACACATTATATAGAATGTATTTGAGCTCAGTCTCTGCTCAACTTGCCTGGTAATCTAGATAGTGTATTGATAGGAAGCTCTAGTATGTTAGACTAACAACTAGGCAAATGCTGAATGGAAGTTCAAGTAACACACATAGTTCTAGCGGGCAGACAAATAGAAGAAGACGAGGGAGGCTCCTTTATTCTAGCAGACGTGAATTGGCACGTTCAAGGATGAGATCGTCCAAACACGTATCACGACTGACTGCTGTTGAGAAGATTGTGGGAGTGAAGATTGATTTTAGTGGAGAAGAAGTGACCAATTTGGGGAGTCTGCAAGAAGTGGTCGAGGTGACAGAAGCGACGCAAGCTTTTATCGAAGACAACGTCAAACTTGACGACGACACCGCTTCGCAACCATCTGTAAGATATTTGTACATTGATTCAAGATTATAGGACTATTAAATGGCATATTTCCTTCACGGCCTAGAGTCATTAGAAACTATAATGACTCTAGCGTAAGTTTACGAACATCTTTATCTTAGTAGAGTACTCAACCATCATGAATTAAGCCACATGCTTCCTAGTGATTCAGTATAAATGAGTTTTAGTTTGAAGTAATCATTTCATATCCTTCGACGCGTGTCTCTTAAGGCGTGTCACAAAATAAAAACTAATCAGAATACAACTTGTATTTAAAATTCATAGTTTGCCATAGCATCTCATCATAAGAATTGGGTTAAACATAATTAAAGACTTGGGATGGGTCATGAGACGACCGGAGGTAGTTTTATTATAGTACCAGGTTGATATGTACACAAATATCCGTGGTAGGGTCACGATCAGAGTTGGGCAAGGGGTCAAATTAAAGTTACGGGTAGCGTACTAGTCAGACATCGGGTTAGGGCTGCGGGAAACGAACTAGGGTTCTGGCAATTGATGCATGGCTTTGAGCTGCGCCGCTGGCCACGAGGTCATTGTCTCCTTGCACGAGCTCGTTCTCTCAGGCGCTCTGACTCGGCATGAGTACGTCCTGTGAGCTTGCACGAGCTGGCTGTCTCCTTGAACGAGCTCATTGTCTCCTTGCACGAGCTCATTGTCTGAGGCTGTGACTTGCCACGGGTATAGCTCGTGATCTTGCACGAGCTCATTCTCTCCAAGCATTAGCGCATTGGCTCAGTCCCATTCTCACTCGCTTGCTTGGTCTTTCACTCCGCTCACGTGTATCGGTGAAGGTGTAATTACGAGATGGGACGCTAGATCTGAAGCTAGGTTTGGGGAAACTATAGATCTAGACAATAGGTCGCTCACCTGCATCGCGGCGTCAGTTGACTCTTCAGGCGGAAATGCGGAAGACTAGAGCTTCATCGGCGGGAGCACCAGCACCAGACCCACCTGATGCCTATCGCACGCCCCAGGTAAGGCTTTAGGGTATTTGCTGTCAACGGCCTTAGTTATCAAATGATACTAGTACATGCTTCTTTTGTAGACTTATATTTGTAGATCTCAACTGTTACTGTTCAGGTCCACACATCCGAGACAGAAGATGAAGATATGACGAGGACCCAATTGGAATTGCACAATGCACAGCCTACGGATCAGGTGAGAATGATCACAATATTTTGGGTTGGGGATACTTGTGGTGTTGAGAATGTCTAATTCTGGCTTTAGGTTAATGTGCGAAGTTGACGGTCTGGGAGATTGAGACACTGGGAGCCTACCCAGCCCGGTGGCACCAAACATTCGCCATCATCTGGTCACGATATTTCAAGAAATTTTGCGATCGATTCAGAGCGGCCAGGGTTTGGCGATGTGGCGCCACGTTTGGAGGACTTAGCCATCACGCGAGTGGCCTAGTCCTACCCACGCCTCTTGAAGTGTATAAACGTTTTCATTGTACTCCGGGGATGTTGAGTGAATTATGAACGTGGTTGTGATATTTTTTGAGCCCATGTGTGATGTGAGATGAAGTAGAGGGGTCGTGGGTAGGCTCGCGCCAACCTTGTGGTGACGGCAGTGCGATAAATTGTTTGCCATGTTGCAAGCAAGCCAGGTCCCTGGGGCTCGTGGGATAGAGTTTTTGGGAATCTAAAGTGAGCCCTCGAGACCAAGAAACCTTTGGACCTCTGAGTATAAACCTGGTGGCGCCAATTTCGGGACCTCCACCATCACGCGAGTGGCCGTGTCCCACCAATAGTTCATCGTGGCCCAACTTTTGTATCATGAAACTTTCCTCACGAGTATGAGTGATGGTCGTGGAGTTATGCTTGTGCTCGTTCATGGGAGTTGTGTGGGGAGAATGGAGAGAACTTGGCCAGGCTCGCACCACCCTGGAAGTGACGGCAGTGCGAGAAATTGCACGCCATGATGCGAGCCTGCCACATGTAGTGGTTTTCGTGTTTCGAGTCCTAGGGGGGGCACGAGTGAGCTCTCGGGGCCGAGGCCTCTATGGAGGAGCCAAGAATTAGAGTAGGTGGCGCCACGTCACGTGCCCTTCGCGGTTTTGCGAATGGACCAGCACCTCGCCTGGCTCCATCATTTCTACGTTTTAACATTCTACTTGGCCCTCTGGTGTGTCAATGACTCTCGTGATGTTCGTATTATTGTGCTTCATGGGTGTTGTGAGATGAGAACTGGAAGGACATGGGCAGGTTCGCACTTGCTCGTGCTAACGGAATGCGAGATTCAGAAACAGCATGGCAAGAGCCAGCCATGACGCGAGGCACCGGTTCAGGGTTCGTGATTCGAGTCTTGGGGTGGCACCAGAAGGCCCTCCGGGCGCGAGGCCTATTTGGAGGAGCCCGGGTTTGGAGTTGGTGGCGCCACGTCACGCGCCCTTCGCCCTGACGCGAGTGGCCCACTCGCACCCTGGCACCCCATACGGCCAAGCTTTTTTCTTTTTGCTCACCCTCAGTGTTTGATTCAACTTCATGGTGTTCGTCAAAATTTCCATCATGCGTGTTGTGAGGGTAGAATCGGGGATGTTTGGGCAGGCTCGCACCACCCTGGAGGTGACGGCAGTGCGTGAAAATGCACGCCATGATGCGAGCCTGCCACTTGGAGTGGGGTTCGTGATTCGAGTCCTGGGGTGGCACCAAAAGGCCCTCGGGGCCGAGGCCTATTTGGAGGAGCCCGGGTTTGGAGTTGGTGGCGCCACGTCACGCGCCCTTTGCCGTGACGCGAGTGGCCTACTCGCGCCCTGGCACCCCATACGGCCAAATTGTTTTCTCTTTGTTCTGGCTCGGACTTTCAAGTGGTGACGGCATGCGAGATTAGAAATCGCCATGATGCCAGCAATCCATGATGCGAGCCTGCTCTTGTTGTTCGTGGGCTCGAGTTTAGGGGAGGTAGGGCTGGCCATGTCTCAATCTGGCACCCCTTAAGGCCACTTCATAGTCAAACTGCCTTGCCCTCATGAGTGTGCTTGGAGGTCGATTTGTTCGTTATATTGTACTTTATAGGAGATCTGTGTGTATAATGGGGAGCCCTCGGGGCCGACGCCTATTTGGTTGTGCAAGGGTGTGGTGTTGGTGGCGCCGCGTCATGTGCCCTTTGCCGTGACGTGAGTGGCCCAGCCCCTCACTGGCACCTCAATGGGTCTAGATAGTTTCACTCTGCTTTGCCCAAAGAGTAAGAGTCATGGTCGTGGGCTTCTTCTCGTTTTTCTTCATAGGTGTCGCGTGGTGAGAATTGGATAATTTGGGCAGGCTCGCACCACCACTGTGGTTACGGCGTTGCGAGAAATTGCACTCTATGATGCGAGCCAGCGGCATGTACCCATGTTCGTGTTTCGAACGAGTCATGGGGAGGCACGAGTGAGCTTTCGGGGCCGAGGCCTATTTGGAGGTGGCAGGGTTTGGCGTTGGTGGCGCCAAGTCACGCGCCCTTTGCCGTGACGCGAGTGGCCCACTCACACTCTAGCACCCCTTACGGGCCTTCTTTTTTTACTCTCCTTCGCCAACAGGAGTGTGATTGAAAGTCAATGTGTTCGTCTTGTTGTACTTTATGGGAGGTCTGTAGTTAGAATGGGTAGCCGTCGGGGCCGATGCCATTTTTGACAAGCCAGGGTGTGGCGTTGGTGGCGCCGCGATATGAGCCCTTCGCCGTGACGCGAGTGGTCCAGCCCCTCCCTGGCACCTCAAATGGCCTACATTGTTTCACTGTACTTCGCCCAAAGATTGTGAGGCAGGGTCGTGGTTTCGTCTCGATTTCCTTTTCGACTGTTGTGTGGTAATCATCAGGAGTACTTGGGCAGGCTCGCACCACCTTGGTGGTGACGGCACGCGAAAAAATGCGCGCCATGATGCGAGCCTGCCACATGTGCTGGTGTTCGTGTTTCGAGTCTTGGGGAGGCACGAGTGAGTCCTCTGGGTCGAGGCCTTTAAGGAGGAGCCAGGGTCTGGCGCCACGTCATGCGCCCATCGCCGTGACGCGAGTGGCCCAGACTCACCGTGGCCCCTCAAATAGCCTACTTTGTTTAACTCTGATTTGCCCGAAGAGTGTGAGAGATGGTCGTGGGTTTTCTCTCGTTTTCCATCATGGGTGTTGTGTGGTGAGAATGAGGAGTACTTGGACAGGCTCGCATCACCCGGGTGGTGACGGCATCATGGGTGTTGTGTGATGAGATGGGAAGGCATTTGTCGGGCTTGCAGCCCTGTTGTGGTGATGGCATTAGCAGGAAAGCGCGTCCCATGATGCGAGCGAGTCTGGTCAATGGTATTTGTTGTATAGATTTTATGGGAGATTATAAATTAGCCCTCGGGGCCGAAACCTATTTCAATGGATGAGGGTTTAGGCTGGGTTTGAGTGGACAGGCCATCGGCGGGCTCATGCTACCGGCTCTTGCACAGCCACGCCTTGTCATCGAGCTCTCTTACGTGATCCTTGTGTGGTCTGATCAAGGCTCCTTATTCTACGTGCTCATCTCATAACGTTGTCCTCTTGATGGACTGTGAGTTATTTGTTTTAGGAATGTAGAAAGCACTCGGATCAATCAATAACGCAGTGTACCCTACGTGTACCTAACGTCCTAATTTTTGTCGTTGGTCATTGTTTTTTTTTTTTTTTGTAGGATCCATTGACGCCGCAGAGTTATTCAGATGATGCAGAGGACAAAACGGATACTCCTCAACCAGCAATTGGTGTGGATGGAGATGATGACGACGACGATAGTCCTATCATTCAGTCCGTGGATGGAGCGAATGAAGATGACATTCGACGCTCTCAAAAGATGAACACTGTCGCTGCACTTGCAGCCCTTCGTTTGCAACCAGCCAACATTTCACGACACATGATCCCTCTTTGCCGACTTGTTGTCATGCCTATGGTAAGGCCTACCTTGCAATGTGACCTTGTCAAACTCGAGCAAGAATTTGTGCATGGCTACCACGAAGGCGCATGTGTTTTTTATGTGTCCCTTACAAACGAGCAAAGTATTGGGGAGCATGTCACATCCAAGCATCGAAGTGAGTGGGGACCCATTTGGCAGTCTGAGAGCGATAAATTTGATGAGTATCTCGATTCCCAGAACTCACTGCGGTTCATAAAAGGTAAAATGTTCTTTATTTGTGATGGTAATCACCGCCGCATTGCCTGGATGAATCACATCACGAGGCTGTATAGTAATGTTCAATCATGGCATTACTCGGTGGACAGCATCATATTGGAAACAAAAGGACGAATTGGTGTTCTCATGAACGTGATGAACGATATTAACAAGTGAGTGTCCTTTTTCTTCTCAAGTTTTTTTTATTGTATTTCATGGTGTTCACGTATGCTTTCTAACCACGAGTTTCCATTTGATGTAGGCAAACTGAGTTTTCTCATGTGAAAACTAATTTGGTTCATCAGCTATACCAAGTTTGAAAGTTTGGCACCATGCCCTTAGATCATTTCTCTGAGCTCCTGAGTCGGGAGGAAATGGAGAGGTGTATAAATGCTGCAAAGAGATCGTGGTATTCTTTGCAAGCTGATGTCTTCACAGTTCTTATGTTTCGGGTATAATGCTCACCCCTATCTAGTAATTCACTTGTATATGTGTAAGTTAATGAATTTGTGGATATGCAATGATTGTGTATGATATGTTTCTAATAGAGGATTGTTTACAGCAAGAGATTGCCGCTGCTGGTGATGCGGCGGTGCTTGTGTACCGAGAAGAGACTAAACCGGAAGATGTAACACGGGAAGGCATCGCTGCTGCTATGAAGCTCGGAATCAAAGATAAAACCACGAAGTTGATGGTGAAGTTGGGGAAGATGACCGCTGTGGCCAATCCAGCTCATGGACCAGAGCTTCTAGAGGAGGTAATAATTTAACATTATCCTTATTCATTCACAATCTTGCATAGTTATGTGGAGAATTATTCACTATTGTTGTGTTTGCAGATTGAGAGGCACTGGAGTTTGAATGCTTTGTAGCAAGAGCTGACTCTAGAGAAACTCCAGTTAGTTGCAACGACATCAGTCTATCCTCATCACAAAGTGCGATGGTTGAAGTGGTGGAATTCTTCTGTGCACATGAGGCAAGCGGTTCGTTTTCCTTTGAAGCCTGTTAATGAGGAACGCCTTAATTCCTTCATCGTGAGGGCTGCATAGTGGGCAGGGGTGAGTGATATTCGCCTTAAGTTTGCTTCATTCTATTAAAGTTGTATCTTAGTTTTCAATATTTACAAATTTCTTGTATTAATGAATTGACTCTTGTGTGCTAGATCGAGGATGCAGCAGTCGAGTTGTTTGATACCATCGTGAGCAAAGACAACATCTCTTTAAACATGAGTGCCCCAGAAGAGCCCAAGACTATTGCACAATTCATTGAGTCCTGGCGAGTGAATGTGTGGGACAAGGGATTTGTGATGGTTTTCAAAGGAGCGGACCCCTTTAAGAAATCTGACTCTTTCAAAGACTTCAAGGGTAGTGATCTTGTGGTCAAACGCGTGGTCTACAGGTATGTATCTTTAGAATTAAATTGATAATGTTGTATACTTTTCTATTGTATAAGGGTTCATTATATCTCACGAAATGAAGTGATAATTGAACCATACTTTATGTCTACAGGTATTTTAGTGGAGACGTTTTGGTGGACACACCCTCCAAGTCTCCTAGTGTTGTTGATGTAGGTGATGATGACGGTGATGATGACGGTGATGACGAAGCTGGCGACACGGAGGTTGTTGAAGCGCCATCGAGCTCAAAGGCCAAGAATGGCGCAAAGGGCACGCAAGAGGAGCAAGTTTCTTCAAGCGAGCGGCGGTACCCCGAGAGATCGCGCAAGCCACCTGGAGAATGGTGGAAGAACCACATCTTCCCTCAAGTGGAGGACGAGCATGCGAATGTGGCATTATCGGATGGTCCATTGACCATTCGAGAAGCCATGCAAGGTGAGGATGCGGTCAAGTGGGAGCGCGCCATGCAAGAGGAGTACGACTCTCTAATTGCTAACGGTACGTGGCAATTAACTCCCATTCCAAAGGATCGCAACCCCATTGGTTGCAAATGGGTGTTTCGGACAAAGAGGGATGTTTCGGGTATTGTTGTGCGTCACAAGGCAAGATTAGTAGCCAAGGGGTTCGCGCAAGTGCATGGGGTGGACTTTCACGAGACATTTGCTCCCGTGGCCAAGTTCACCACCATTCGATGCATTCTTGCCATTGGAGCGGCCTTGGACTTGGAGATGCATCAAATGGATGTGAAGACCGCATTTTTGAATGGCGATTTGGAGGAGGACATCTACATGGTGCAACCTGAGGGGTTTGTGCAACAAGGTAAAGAGCACCTTGTTTGTAAGTTGCAAAAATCATTGTATGGGTTGAAACAATCTCCAAGAGCGTGGTACCAAAAGATTGACACGTTCTTGCTTGCACACGGGTTTACTAGGAGCATTGCGGATCATAGTCTCTACTTCATGCAAGAGGGGCAAAATGTGGTGATTGTGATCATATATGTTGATGATTTGATCATTCTTGCAAGCCTCATGAGTTTAATGAATGCATTAAAAGGCATGCTTGAGAGAGAGTACGAGATGAGTGATCTTGGAGAATTGCACTTTTGTCTTGGTGTTGAGTTTGTGCGTGATAGGGCTACACGCACTATCACCATGAGTCAAGGCAAGTATGTGATGGACGTGCTCAAGAGATTCGGGATGGAGGATTGTAAGCCCGTGGCAACACCATTGGATGCAAACTCCAAGCTCGTCAAGCTTTCGGAGGAGGAGTATGCGATGGAGGCTAAATCGATGGCGGAGGTGCCATACAAGCAAGCGGTGGGGTCGTTGATGTATGCGATGATTGCGACACGGCCCGACCTTGCGTATCCAATTAGCGTGGTGAGTCAACACATGGCGAGACCGGGCTCGATGCATTGGATGACGGTCAAGAGGATCATGCGTTATTTGAGGGGCACAAGCGATGTGAAGTTGTGTCTTGGAGGCAAAGACATTGTGTTGAGCGGCTATTGTGACGCGGACTACGCGGGAGACACGAGCGATCGAAGATCGACAACGGGCTACATGTTCAAGGTCGGATCGGGAGCGGTGTCGTGGAATAGCAAGCGGCAACAAACGACGGCGACATCAACGGTGGAGGCCGAGTACATGGCTACGAGCCATGCCACGAAGGAGGCCATTTGGTTGAGGCAACTAATGGTGGATGTGGGTTGCACACAAGGTGAGGCTACAACGATTATGTGTGACAACCAAGGGTGCATTTCACTTGCAAAGAACCCTACACATCATTCACGCACGAAGCACATTGATGTGCAATACCACTTCATTCGGGAGAAGTTGGAATTGGGAGTTATACATTTGGAGTATTGCCCAACGGAGCACATGGTGGCGGATGTGCTCACAAAGGGTCTTTGTAGAGACCGACACCAACGATTAGTAATAGCATTTGGACTTAGAGGCTTTGGCTCTACGCAAAGTGGGAGTATTGAGGTAATTGATGCAACGTAGTATTGCTAGAAGCCAAAGACGTACGGGTGCTAAATAATGGTGTGTGGGAGGAGGGGTTAGGCATGGGCTGATCTCTAGAGTGTCCTTGTGATGAGTTATCCCATATGGTTTGTCCATGGTGACCTCCTAGTGTACACTACTTAAGGTGGAAGGCCTTTGAGTAAAGATCATCTCTTTCTACGCATTCCTTGTGTTTGTGTGTGTGCCTTGTGCAATCTTCTCTACCTTCAATATATTTCAAGCACAAGCTTCTTGCGAAGAAGGCCATTGCAAAGGCTGATCTGCCCGTGTATCTTGAGAGTTGGATGGATCGCAATTCCGAGTTATGCATGTTTTCTCAGCCACAACTGAAGACATGGACAAGCACGCATCTCAAGGGGGTCGGGTGGTACTTGGACTGTGTGCTGGGATATGTGCATGCAGATGAAAAGGATCTCAAATCCTCAGGTGAGACTGCCGATAAACCAGCCCTTTTATATGGTGAGTTGGAGAATCTGGACGAAAAAGCGCAGCGTAAACTCATTGCCAAGGTTGAAGCTGAAGACAAGAAGAAGGCGATGAAGATTACTCAGCATGAAGAGAAGGTAGCCGCCCACGTGCAAGCCAAGATCGATAAACAGGCTGAGAAGATTGCCAAGAAGGAGGAGAAGAAGAAGAATCCAAAGGCACAGGAGGTCCCTAAGCCATCAGCATCTAGTGTTGTTGATGCAGAATCTCAGCATCAGAGCCAGGAGCAGCGGGGTACTAAGAGGGATTACGGGTATTTGGAGCTATCGCAGGACAAGGCATTTTGTGGCCAAATTCGTGATGTGGTGGATTTAGGAGATGACCACGAGATCGATGAGTTGGTCCTGAACACTTCACTCGCAGCTGCTCTTCCACAAAATGAAGATGACCCTCTTCCAATGGTGTTTGAGGAGATTCAGAGGTTTTTGGATGAGGTATGATGCTTGCATACTTCTTACACTCTTCATACTTCAATATCTTTTGTTTGGTTTTAGGTGGGTTCTTTAGTTCACTCACTTTTGTAAGTTTTTTTTAATGCAGCACAAAGCGGACCGCCCGAGAGTATTCAAAGGAGAGTCTTGCAAGGATCCATGCGTGGATTTGATTCTTGTGGACATGCCCGAGAACCTACCGGTTCCCACCATTTCCGATCCACCAAGACAGATTCCACCATGGAATGTAGCTGACGGCGATTGGCTTGATCCGATTTTTGATTTTGCAGACAACCACTTGGTTGATGATGGCGCTATTATCATTGTCCATCCATATAAGCAGTCAACTAAGGCTAACATCCTTGGTTACGGTAAAGCAACGGGCTTTACGTTATTCAAGGATTGGACTTGCATGAATAGGCTCCATTTGGCATCACCAGTCAACCATCTCAAAACGGTAAATCCTCATTCACAAACTACTTTGTAAATATTCATTATTGTTTTTTTGTTACTATTAACTAACTTTTTTGGTTCTATATGTTGCAGACTCAGCGTTTTGGTATTTATCTATTGGTCCGTGAGTTACCTCAGAGTGCTCCTACACGGTTTGCATTTCGATCTATTCCATCTTTCGAAGCTCTTGGATTAGATGTGGGTTGTGATGACATGTTGCAGAATTTCACCACCAAGGCCTCTCAAAAAATGAATGGACAAAAGCCTTGGCGAGGCCCTCGTGAGAAGGATAGCCAGTTCATTCAGATGTTAATTGAGGCTTCATCTCGCCCCAGTGACGTTGTCTTGGATTGCACCGCTATGACACGTGTATATTTCAAATATCCTCTCTCTATGTTACTTGGATTTTATTTCTTCTTACATTATATTCTTTCTATTTGTTTTAATTTCTCCTTTGCTTTCTCGTGCTAATTGTTCTATCTTTTTTGGTTCTATGCATTTGTTTAGGTGCGTCATTGTTGGCATGCCGCCGCTTGCAACGACACATTGTGGCACTCGAAGAGGACCAAGAGCTATTCGATGGGCTGCTCTTGTCTATGCGACGTGTCCGTAAACCCGAACCCGCGGCAGTCGTGGCATCATCTGCAGCACATGATCCAGACGCAGTTCCATCAGCGGTCGTTCGAGTGTTGAAGAAATCTCGATTCAGTAAGTAAGTTTGAATTTAATCATTGCAATTGATAATTTGTTTGATGAATTTTTGATCACTTTGGTCTCATGTTTATATTGTACCTTGTGCAGAAAAATGAAGACCACGAATTCTACCGTGCAGAGGCCCTTTTTTGCAAGACCGGAGTTTCTAGAGAGCCCAATTAAACCTTTTCACTTGCCTTGCTACATTGAGCCTGTAGCACAAGCTCTTGCAGTTAAGGGTATTAGGGATCACATTCCAAAGCCAAAGGTGTTGAATTCTGACGCACTTGTATACTTTGATGTTGAGGTTGAGGAATCTGATTGTGATGGTATTAGTTCACCGAACGCCTCTACATCTAGCTCTTGCTCAAGGTCCACTGATACCGGTGATTCTAGTGATGATTTAGAGGAACATTGATGTTCACTCCACATATTTGTACTACTTTCTATATGGTATTTGTAGTGAGACTAAAAGGGCCACTACTTTGGATTTTTTATATGTGTGTTGTACTATGGATTGCCAAACTTTTGTATTCTCCAACCTCATTGAACTCTTAACACTTTTCTGCATGTTATAATTTGTTTATTTTCAATCTATAAAGCCTTGACACCAAGACCCTACAATTTCCCTAATCTATTTGCATAGATGTAGTCTGTGACATAAATACATTTTACGTTACAGTTCAAAAACACCCTAATTCCATCTGAATTGTACTTCACATCGCTAACCCATTTATTCTCCAAGGTCATTCAATTGTTAACTCTTTTGTTCATGTTTAACTTTTCTATGTTCAATCTCAGAGCCTTTGACACTAATCCCCTGAAATTTTCCTAAATCATTTGCATAAATGTAATATGTTAAATAATTACATTTTACATTAGAGTTCAAATCAAGCCCAAATCCCCTTAATACTGAATCCACGGTTATAGGTCCCTTACAGAAAAAAACGAAAAAAAAATTGAAAATTTTCTAGGCTCTCAGGCTCTCAGGCTCTCCTCTCTAGGGTCACATGCTAGCATTCCCGGCTAGAACACGTAGGTTTAGGGTTGAGGTCTTTCGAATTTCAGGTCTTTCGAATTTCAAAGTGGAAGTGCTAAGTTGCTGTTTGATTGTTTCGTGATTTTGCGGTCATTGTTGCTTTGCAAACTCAATTGTTACTTAAGTATTAGTTTTTACATTTCACTGTTATTCATTTGAACTGGATTATACGAGTTCATTTCATTGATTCAATGATCCATGATCACCACAATCAAATCCCTAATGTAGAATCCGGTGCACCCACTTGGATAGACGTCCACATATGTCAGGACTGAGTGAGAGAATTGTTGTGTGCACGCAAGATTCATATATAGATTATGAAGTTAGAACGTCAGCAACTTCCAGCTTTCAAGTCTGGCGCGAACAAAGAGCACCGCTCGGATAACGAGGACCAGCCCTGACAAAATCAAAACGGTGTTTGAGCAGCAGCGAAAGCTAGTAGTCGAAGAATCCACCGACAGTGAGGATCATCCAGAAATGGAGTAAGTTGCAAAACCGCGCTCCTATTCTGATGCTCAAACACTGTGAAGTAGAGGTTAGAGTACACCGGGGGATCCACCGATCCGTACAGTTCATTTGAGAAAACTGCTAGTTTAAGGGTTTAGGGTTTAGGGTTTAGGGTTTCGGGTTTAGGGTTTAGGGTAGACATCCCCCGATGGTAGAAACCAATGTAGAATCTAGCATTTAGCTCAATCTTCATGGGGCGGTCGCCCGATGTGAAGTGCGCATGACTGAACTAGAATCAATAGATATTCAGTCAATATGCATCGGGGGGTCGCCCGATACTAAATTTTCAATTCTAGCCAGAGCTATATTTCAATCCCTCCAATGTAGAATTTATGCACTCTGCATGAGAGGATGGGGCGATCCCCCGATGAGAAGATGGGCAGACCCCCGATGGTTGTAAAGGATGGGGCGACCCCCCCATGGTGAATGAGAAGATCCTATTAAACATAGAACATTAGAAAATCAGTCATTCACGATGGGGGTGTCGCCCAATGCAAAATGCTAATAATTGCATGAAATAGATTTCCATCATAGGAAATTCAGACAATGACCATCGGGGGATCGCCCGACGCAATTATGGATCTGATACTATGAGCGATTGGCTTTGGTAAGAGTTGCTAGCATTCATTAGGCTGGAAGTGAATTGTAATGGCGGTTTACAATAACGTCTAGATTACTATTTGCCTTCTTTGAAGAGTCTAGCATTTAGCTCTATGTGCATGGGGCTGTTGCCCGATGTAAAGTGCGCATGAGTGAACTAAAGCCAATAAATATTTAATCTTTATGCATGGGAGGGTCGCCTGATAATTTTTCTAAAATTCTAGCCAGACCTATATTTAAATAGATATTCAGTCTTTATGCATGGGAGGATCGCCCGATGCAATTATGGATCTGATACTATGAGCAATTGGCTTTGGTAAGAGTTGGTAGCATTCATTAGGTTGGGAGTGAATTGTAATGGCGGTTTACAATAACGTCTAGATTACTATTTGCCTTCTTTGTAGAGTCCAACATTTAGCTCTATACGCATAGGGCGGTCGCCCAATGTAAAGTGCGAATGAGTGAACTAAAACCAATAGATATTTAATCTTTATGTATGGGGGGTCGCCCGATAATTTTTCTTAAATTGTAGCCAGACCTGTCTTTAAATAGATATTCAGTCTTTATGCATGGGGGGATCCCCCGATGCAATTATGGATCTGATACTATGAGCGTTTGGCTTTGGTAAGAGTTAGTAGCAATCTTTAGGCTGAGAGTGAATTGGAATGGCGGACTTCAGATTATGTAAGTCGCCTAATCTGATGACCGTGAGTGTTCCACGCAGGCATCCAAAGTATTCGGAGGCACCTCCTGATCTTCAACCTAGACGGTTATCCCGGTATGTCGATGTGTGGTTGCGAGATGAAAACATTGAGTTGGATGATAGGACCCCCGTTAGAATTGCATTCAGAGCTGATCCACATCTTTAAACGTGGGGGTTGATGTGGCAAAAGAAGTCGGACGAACGTGCGAGAATCGTCCCAGTAATGGTTGCAGTAGGGGGGAAATCTAAGAGTACTGCAGTAGGTGTCCAAGTATTAGGGATACATGTGCCTCACAATCGTAGATACGACATTTCTCTTAGTTATCAAAGAATAGCAACTGGGGAAGGACACAGATACCCGAATATATGAACTACTTGTAGACGCAAACAAATTGGACTCAGCACTATGCACATCTGTGACGGAGAGGGGGTTTGAAATTTACGAGGATCCGGAGCGCTCAGTCGAGGATATGGAAAAGTCGTGGGAGCTTCTGGCGGATGCCCAAAACGAATCTGGTGTTGTTGGAGAGGACCCGCCCGCAAATATTACAACTTCGAGCAAGAAGCGCAAGTCACCATTAAAGCCGAAGCGTCCGAAGAAGACTACAATCGAGAAAGATGACGTTGGGAAGAAACCGGGTTTGTCCCTCGCAGATGCTGTGAACTTCGGATCTGACGACAGTAATCGCTTGACTCCTGAACTGAGAGAAGAAATCAGGAAGCTTTACGATGCCGAGTTCGCCCCACTTTATATTCATCGTTCAGAAAACACAATCGGGATGGAATCATGGAAGAATCCAGACAGCCAGGAGCTGCACGTGCACTTCGACCATCTTCACCGGGCACCCCCGGGGATGATCGTGTACCGAGGGCTCGTCCAGGACAGAGTAGATCGCATTGCGATGCAGGTGGAAATAGTTCCAGACATTAGCCTTGTCAAAGCTCAGGTGATCGTGTTGCCCCTGAAGGGTTATGCTAACGATAAGCCGATCTACTTTTCAAGCAAACCGGAGAAGAAGGACATTAACGCGAGTACCCACTACTATATCATTGGCGGCCAGCACACCGTAGCAGCTCACTAGAAGGTCCTGAGCACGAAGGACCAAATTTTTGACTTTAAGAAAGGCTTGCTGTCAAAATTTAGTATCATCCCAGCCTGGTGCGATGAGAGTAATTTCCAGAAGCTCCTGTATCTATCCCGAGTATTGAATCAAGATGTAGCGGGCGAGCGAACGGAACAGACATTTATGCAACAGCTCGGAAACGCTCGAGTGGCGTGGCACAAGATGAATCGGCCCATGCCTGCGTTATGTGGACGCGTGCATTCCTCGAAATTTAAAGTGAGATGAAGCCATTATGCATCTCATTTTCGGTGGTGCATTGCTAGCTTCAGTTATTACATAGATCATGGGCCGATCGCCCGATATGCTCAATGTTTAGGTGATTCCCTCTTGTAATCCATGGTATTTCATAAATCTGAAAAAAAATTCCTAGAGTCCACTTCAATTGGAATAGCTCATGGGGCGATCGCCCCATGCTTCTGGAGATTCACTGATCATTAGGAAATTTTATGGGGCGATCCCCCCATTTCATGGAAGCTTACTCATGGTGTTTTGTTTATTGATTTCAGAATGAATTCCTCCCGAAAGTGAAGCTTATATTCGCGGGTAAATCAATGAAATCCAAGAATGCAGGTGATGGAAGACTTCCATTACTATATCTAGAGGACGATCATTTTGACAAGTGGGTTTTGATTGAGAACCAGTGGTTAGCAGGCAGACTTCCTGACCAATGGGGAAGGGTTGTTGCTCCGCATAGTCAAGGAATTAGCGGGAGGAAGAACTTCGTAGAGAACGACTTGAAAATTCTGCATGGGATGCGGAATGAGGACGTCAATTTTGTTGCAATTCAGATCCTGGAGAGGAAAATCTGCGTGAAGAGCACGAACTCCAAGAGCGCACCTGCGACCATGATGTCTATGGTGGATTTCTGTAACCAAGAAAGGAAGCTGCGGGCCATGAAAGATGAGCTTATGAATCTTTTCAAGAGTTCTCCTCTACCTAGCAGGAAGGCGGAGTACGTCCCATATTTAGCTGCGGATTGGGATGCTCTGGCGACGCAACGGGGTTACACTCGTGAGATCATGATGGCACTTCTTTCGCGAATACTGAAACTACCTGAAGGAGTGGCATACTTCAATAAGCGCCTTGACAATTTGGTGAAGAATCCCAAAGAGGGCGACCTCCCCGACAACATCAAGAGCGTTTATATGTCCTACGGTGCACAAGATTCAGACCGTCCTGAACTTCAAGTCATTGATTTGTATTCCAAAAAGTACAAATGCGTCACTTATGACTGGTTCAAAGGGAACCTGAGTGCAGCAATGAATGATGATGCCAACATTCGAGCCTGGATGGAAGACATGTCCGAAATTGTTAGGTTTCTTTTTGTCTGTTTCTGCTTTACAACCGTAGAAACTCGCAAGACTAAGGCAAGACTGTTGGAAGACAAAAGACTTTCAGTGATTTTTGACGCATGCGAGGTGAAGGAGATTGCAACCAACAATATACATTCACCAGCAATCCTCATCACGGACGTGCACGGGATGATACAGATTGCAAAGGAGATCGAAGTGCGGAAAAGAAGATCGAACTCCACTGCATGGGATTATCATGTCGTGCACTACCTTCCACAGCCTGATGATGAATTCCCTCCATGCGACATCAGCGCTCAAGTTATAGTGTATGTTGTTTTTATATTCGGGAGGATTGGGCGTGGGAGACGTGCAGACTTCGACTTCTTCTTCGAGAGGGACAGAGGGTTTCGGGATAGAATTTCGGCAGTGTATTCAGCAATAGACTCTTCGGATGTAACCGTCGACCGAGAATGGCGAATTCAGGGAAATGCATCGTGTGACAAATGCATCCCTGAATTCGTCTGCAATGTTCAGGTGTTTTCTGAAGAAGGATATACTTCTTATCAATTTGCATGGGGGCCCCAATATTACATACGTGGGATTGGTAAGTTCTGAAATTCTTTCACGATTCAATAGTTCAGATTTATATTATTTAGCTCCATCTATGTTGAAATATCTGCCAGTTGATTAAGGGATCGCCCCATCTTTGTTGAGAATATTTGTCACTGGATCGGGGGATCGACCGATGACGCTTGGACTGATTTGCGCAGAGAAACAACGCCAGTGTCTTGGAGTTTGTGGAGAATGATAGTAGGCTCGACGACGCCAGAAGTCGAACACAAAGAATGTGGGACGTCATCAGCAAAGAGGCTGTGTTTGAGACTCCCGTGCGTCCAACTCTTCTTCCGCAACCTACAGATGCAGTTGTCCCACATGCTGCAGATGATGCCACAACTTCAAGGCCTAATACCAGATCAGCTTCCCATGTCAAAGTTGATTCGGACTCCGATATTGACAGCGATGGCAAGGACGAGGACGAGGACGAACGCGATGGCGACGGGACTGCCAACAAACGCAAACGGGTTGATTCCCCCTCTCCTGTACCGCACGAACAGTCAAGTGCAGGCACTACTAAGTCTGCGGCTAAGACTCTGTTTCGACTGCGCAATGATGAAAGTGAAACTGATGCTGGCAAGGACACAAGCCCGGTATGATGATGACTTTTATGCTTTTCTTAATGGGAATAAAGAGAAAATCTCAATTCATATTTGATGAGCATTCCCCGAGTTTATATGTTACTATGTACTGGTCAATGCAGGCAGAGTCATTCCATGCAAATATGTATGTCTGGGATCTTCCTGAGTCTGATGCTGATCTCTCGGATGAAATCTCTTGGGCTCAGTTGCCTGGATCCGGCTACAGGGATCCCATCTCTATAGCTAGTAAGTATGCGGCGCAAGTTCGGAGGATGCAGCCGCCTATGCACATACTTGCATATAAAGTGCAACATATTCATGCAGTCTGTGACGAGGTAGCTAACCCCACTACACCGACCCCAATACAGGTGCAACGAGAAGGACAGAAGAGGAAATCTTCATCCGTAACAATCGACGTCGGTGCATCGCAAGGAGTTGCGGATGCAATCGAAGGTCCTGCTGCGCTACGCTCAGGAGCTGCCCTCGTGATCGGTTCCAACCAAATTGTATCATCAAGTAGACAGGATGCCTCACAATCACAGGGCGGAACGATGGCAGAGTCTCACCTTAATGAAGGGAATGCCGATGTTGTGGCTTCTGTTCAAGGGCAATCACTGGATATGGAGGGTGGAGTGCCAAAAAAATATGAAAACGGTAGAGGGGTCATCGGGGGATCTCCCCACAATACTCTCTGGCAACTCTCCTCCGTCAGACGAAGAAGATGATGCTGTGGGCCAGGCAGAACCTCTGGACCCATGCTTGGTGGACTCCATGCGTGACCTCGACAGAATGAGTCCAGCTCGCCATCCTGAGACTGCACGTCCTGATGGGCCTAATACTCCAGCTCAAGAGAATTGGGATGATCTGTCGAAGATAGACTCTAGCATGCCTGTAGAAGAAGTCATCCAAGACGACGTCGTCAAAGATGGTCCAGATACAGTATCGGGCAGTGGCCCGATAGGTCCTATGGGGAAGGACGTTCCAACGGAAGATGGAGTTGGTGGACTGGAGGAATCATCTGGCAAAATAATGGAGTTGCAGCACATCCAAGACGTCGTCGTCGAAGATGGTTCAGATACAGTATCGGGCGGTGGCCCGATAGGTCCTATGGGGAAGGACGTTCCAGCGGAAGATGGAGTTGGTGGACTGGAGGAATCTTCTGGCAAAATATTGGAGTTGCAGCATGCTGCGGAGATGGAGCAGGACGCCACAGCTCTTCCTGCAAGCCCTGCCTTGAACGCATCAACTCCCGAGAAATCCTTTGCAAAGCCGCACGAGTCAGCGGTTTCTAACATGCGGAAAACTAACGTCAAGGACTTCATGAGAGCTAAAAGGTCTGCCATGTGGCAGGAGGAAGAAGCCAAGATGAAGCTAACGAATCCCCTCACGAGTAAACTTCGAAAGGACACTTCGAAAATTATTTCCGAGGTATTGCGCAACAAGTCAGCTAAGGTTTGTGCAATTGAGGCAGCTGTAGAAGATTTGTTCAA
The DNA here is from genome assembly GCA_022496805.1 of Pohlia nutans. Lineage (NCBI taxonomy): Eukaryota > Viridiplantae > Streptophyta > Bryopsida > Bryales > Mniaceae > Pohlia > Pohlia nutans. The sequence goes on from CM040090.1 coordinate 6,302,699, forward strand.
GACTAAAAGCCTGTCTGCTTATGATGAACATGAATGCTTTAACTTTAACTTGATTCCTAAGTCTGACTTGTAAATGTTCCTAAGGCTGACTTGTAAATGTGAATCTGGAATTAACAATTATTGGTTCCCAGGGGGAGCACTTACTCGATGTAAACACCTTATCGGAGGGTCGCCCGATCTCAGGTGCTGTACCAAGTACGGTTAGGCATGTTGAAGAGGTGAAACAATGTAATGATCCCAAGGGTACGTAGTTTTTGTTGAATACCTGCATGATATTGCACATAATTTCGGCTTCTTTTGTTACCTTGCTCATTAATCCTCCCCTATCCCAATGTTGTTGTCTCAAGCTTTTTGATTTATTGCACGGAAACTCCCAGAACCAGTTATTGGGCCCAAGCTCCCAGAAGAAAAAACCCAGGTAGTGCCACCGCGATACATAGTTGTGATTGACTTGAATGGGGTCCTCTATTCTAGAAGCCCCTTTGAAATGGATAAGAAGCGGATAATACATCCTAGACCTGGTTGTGCGGAGTTCTTGAATTTTGTTAATAGCAATGCGAAAATCGTGATATGGAGTTCCGCCAACATGAGGAATGTTACGGACATGGTTAATGAGACCACCAAGGGTTGCTTCCTCAACCCACAGGAGCTTCTTCGGCTAACACAAGCTGATTGCACGGACGCGGGAAACGTGGTCGGTGAAAAGAAACCGTTGTATCTCAAGGATCTAAATGTAGTGCAGAGGCGTCTGTCGTTAAGTACTACTGATCATATTCTATTAGTGGACGATACTCCCACGAAGTTTGTCCTAACGTGAAGCATAGTGCAATCCACCCTCCAACTTGGAAGGATAACGAAGCTGATACCTTCTTAGATTCCGTCTTCAGGCCTTGGCTACAAGGCCTATTTGAGTCAGGATTATCAGTTAAAGATTATGTGAAGACCAATCCGCTTAGAGATGGCCAGCAAATCCCGTCTGAGGAGGTTGTTCAGAAGATTTTGAAATCACTAAGTAGGAAGTGATGTGGTTTGATAAATGTAATTGGGCTCTTGTGCAGTTTCTAAAGACCAATCCGCATACAGATGGCCAACAGTTGCCGTCAGAGGAGGTTGTTAAGACGATTTTGAAAACAGTAAGTAGGAAGTGATGTGTATTGATAAATGTAATTGGGCTCTTGTGCAGTTTCTGTTAAAAAATTCAGTTTTTGTTACGTGTATTTAGTACTTTGAACTAAGAAGCCTGAGCTAGCAAGGCCACGGACGTCGATGGGGCGATCCTCCGATGGCTTTACTGTTGTTTATTCATAGTCCCATTTTCTTGGACTTCGCTGACCCCTGCCGGATTATGTCGCCGCTTCTCTACATTGGGCGATCTCCCGATATGTTAAGTGGTCCCTATCGTGGAATAATAATTTCATACCTAGGTGTGACCTTTACTCCTAATTACACTTCTTAGGTTGTTGACCATAATCATAATCATAATGCTGTCCAACATTCATTTCTGTTCAATGTTTAGTGCAGAGATATTAGTAATTGAAAGGTTAAATGTGTAAGCCTCTTTTGGAGAGTGTAACAGAGAATGCAGATGCATGAAGACCACTATGTAAGGAGATCTTTTAGTTTTTATTAATGTCAAGACGAAACCGCTAGGATGTTAGTCAACTGCCGACGTCACACTACTATGAATGTTATGTGCATTGAGAACTCTGTAGTTATTAAGTGATTAGGTTTGAGAATTCTAATTGCCCCCTCTTAGAGTTTTTGTTACAAGCTTTGGTATTTGTCACTAGCTAATCTTACTTTACGATCGAGTCTATAATTTCCAAGGCTGAGTGAAAGAGGACGGGATTGTCGATAGGGCGATCCCCCGATAACGTCACTTCTAGTCATTTACTCTTTTGATTCTTCTTAGACTTCGGTGACTCCTCCCGAATGTAGTGGTCGCTCCGGTACGTGGGGCTATCACTCGATATGTTTCCTGGTATCCATCGTGGAAAAGTATTTTCACAAATAGGTGTCTCGTTTTATTCTAAATAGTACTCCCTGCATCCCGAAGTTATTGTCATGTTTGGAAGTCATGTTCGAAGTGTTTTTTTAAGTAGGTCAAAAAAATACTTCCTTGTGGCTAATTTTATTAAGGTTGCAATGAACATAGGCAATGTTCATCAATCATTCTAGTGACATAATTTGGAACCTTTTTAATCATGTTTTTTACAATATGATCAATGAAATTGGCTCAAAGAAATACCAAGCATACAAGTTGATCAATATCTTTGGGACGGAGGGAGTAAATATACTGGTTACGTTGTTCTGAGCACCATATCGATGATACAAATTGAGCACCGTATTGATGATACAAATACTTGCTTTTTCCTCGAACTTAGTAGTATGGTGCGGAGCGTCTGAATACGTCTTCCTATCACAATTTCTCAGCAGATATCTTCTGCTTCTTTTTTTATTGAAGTTTAGGATAGTGGGATATATTGAACCGCTCGGTCTCAGAGGATTGGGCGATCCCCCAATATTCTTCTGCTATTGTAACTCTTTATGGAATTAATATCACGTACGTTAACACTTTGCATCGATTTTTTGCAGAATGTGATTGTGTTTTCTGTCAACGGTGTACTTTGCTACGAGGATTACAAGGGCATCAACCCTGCGGTGTTCGACGTTAAGAGAATCCGTCGACATCCTGGACTGCATGGTTTTTTCCGGAACCTCCTGAACTATTTTCATATCGGCATCTGGTCTTCGATGCCTGCTGGACGACTCCGGCATGTTATTCAATTTTTGCTGCCACGTACAGGACATTACCTCACAACTATTATCTGTTTATGGACGAAATAAGTGCCATAACCCAAACTGGTACCCTTACTGCGAGAAGCGGATTCAGCGCCTGACGAAAGATTGCAGGACTCGGGAAATTTGTCGTCCAAATCGTATATTGATGGTGGATGACTGCCAATGGAGGAATAGGCGGAATGGTAATCTGTGCTGCTATTTTCCGAGGTCGTGGAAAGGGGAGCGGGAGTTTCCGAATTCTCGGAATGTCATTCCAAATATCTCTACAGCGTTGCTGTCCTTTATTATGCCTCTTTTTTCCTATGAAAGTATTAGTCAATTCCTCTTGAACTCTGAGATGGATGGGAAATTCCGTCGCCGACTCTTGCGCGAGGCTAGGCCGCACTTGTAGTCTATATGTATAGATGGAATCGACGCTCATGGCAGTCATTACAACGACTGCATAGCTTTTGACGGCTTTATCGGAGGATCCCCCGATAGTTCGTTGATGGCATGGATGGAGAGGTCGACCATTCAAAATTTGTACAATTTATTGCCCGTTAATTCCAAGCGGGGATGTTGTCATATATTCAATTGAAATTCTTAGTTTAAAACCTTCTAATTGAATACTGTTACTGAGTGAGGTTTATAATTTGCTTTCCTAACTCCTTTAGTCATAATGCAATGGTACTTGTCACTTTTATTTAGCAAATTGTTTCAATTCACTTTAGAATATAATAATTCTATGTAGAATAATTTCAGAGTTCCTTATATTTAAAGCATTTACGTCTTCAATTCGAACACACGTTTCCCTCATGTCCTTCAATTACCATTGCTACATGTTATATTATGAATCGTCCAAATATTACTGATAGGACATCGGGGGATCCCCGTATTCTGGAAAGAACCATTACATAGTAAATTTCTTACAGTATTTCTTCGTATACACTGTTTTATCAGTTTGATCTCGTGTATTATTATGTCATTAGTCCTATTTTTTGTAGGAAATCCAGAGATCCCGTGATCCCTTGCACCATGTTCAGTCCAAAATTGACGCCAAAGTCCATATTTAGTTAAATATCGCATACTTTTATATGGTGTTCAACTTTAGTTTTTGCAGATTGCCTTGTCACCTTCATTGTCACCTGCCTCTCATAGGGTTTACTCCAAGTCAATATTAGATTTTTCCCTTGACAGAATAACTCTTTTGAATTAAAAAAAAAGGACCCCGTTGGACATCAAACTCTTTATAAGACACTATAGGGCAATAAGAACTCATAAAAGTTAACAAGAGGAAACAAAATGAGAGTAAATTCCTAATTACATGTAAGCTATAAGAATATACCAAATACAGTATGTGCTAACAAAAATTTAGACATCCAAAAGCCAGACATGGAGAAAAAAGGATGAAAAAAAACACTCAAAATCAAGACTAAAGTAATTGATTGCATAAAATAGGGCATGCACAAAAACCAAACAACGCCAATTGATAACATGTCAGAAGAATCTAAAAAATACAAAACAATCAATCTAACAATCTCCAAATCAATTCTAGGGACAAAACACTAATCTACATGGTCAAGGAAAGAAAACATGATCTCTCATCCATTAAGTCATTCTATAATATCTCATAAACATTAACATGGCTTCACAATTGTCAAGTTCTAAAACTTGTGTATCATCTTCCGTGATACCTTGAAGAGTTTGCCTCAAGGTTTTGCATGTTGTTTCTCTATTCATATGCATTGCTCATCACCTCTCAAAACCCCTTCCCCTCCTCCTCCTCACAAGGACTCAAGTTACATTTGCTAACTCCTAAAGGATCAAGAAGCCCAAATTGGGTCTTATGTTTTTTTAGCATTTTAAAGTAGTTCCTAAGAGAAATTTTTATTGTTCAAATTTATTTGTTTGTTGACAATCACATGCAACGTTCTTCATAGTTTCCGATCTTTATAATATATTTCACAATACAATTGATTGAATTTGTCATTTTAAAACCATGAATCCTTCAAGTTAAGGACTTGGTCAAAGCTGAAGAGAGGAAAAGCCCAAAAAGGGGTCCTCTCTTTTACCCTTATCCTCGAAGGCTTCTCTTCTCAACAAAGACCTCAACCTCGGGGTTTGAAAGACGGGCCAACTCCCTTCGGGACTTTGATTACCAACTGCTCCGGTGTAAGATATATGAGCATCCATTTGGGCTAACTCCCTATCTTCCATGAGGTTGCAGAAAGCCAATTCTCACACCACTAATAGGAATATTGTCTGCGTAGACTAAAAAAGCATGTCCTAATAAGACTCACAATTAGTCTAATTCGTCATTTGGGGTCTTCCCGTGGGTCTTTTTGCAATGTTTCTAGAAGTGCACCTTCGCACAAAATAGTGTGAAAGTGCCTTCACACTGCCACCTCAATGATGAATTAAGATTCATTTCATTAAACGACATGCTGTCACTTTTCAAAGTGTTTTTATAACATTAGTACAAATGAGTGTTGAGGGATTCAAGCTGTACAAACATATTTGTACCCAGTTTGGCTAACTAGCGCAAGATCACCTCAGAATCCAGGCTGTGCATATCAACTTCATCACAACGATGATTCAGAAAACTGGGCAGGTGTCCTAGGACGCGATTGTCAGTGAGCATGTGACTTAGCCATGGATCAACCAGGAACTTATCTTGAACATGAAATCATTCTAACTTGCAGACTTGACTCTAACCTGCTAACTCAACTGATGCCTCTTAATCCTTAAAAAGAACCAAAGATTGGTGGTTTTAAAATGACAAATTCAATTGATCATATCATGAAAAATATAATCCAAATAGGACTAGATTTTATATCATTAGAATCAGTGAAGAACATTGCATGTGTTAATAAAAAAGAATAAAAATTGAATGAGAGAAACCTATTCAAAACTACTATTACAAAACAAACATGAGGTTCAATTTGGGATTCTTGATCTTTTAACCCCTAAAGGACCAAGACACCTAAATTGTGAACCTCATGTTTTTCAGAGCAATTTTGACCATGTCATATGTAGATTTCCTTTCATTCAAACTCAGTTGTCTTTTGATCGACACATGCAATGTCCTAAATTGAACCTCATGTTTTTCATAGCAGTTTTGAATTTGTCATATGTAGACTTCCTTTCATTCAAACTCAGTTGTCTTTTGATCAATACATGCAATGTTCTTCACTGATTTGAGTAACATAAATCCGGTCTGATTTGAATTATATTTTTCTTGATTTAAAACTACGAAAATCCTTGGTCCTTTTAAGAGTTAACTCTGTAAGAGGGAAGTAAGGAATTGGAATAGACTCGTGGGATGGGGTCTGACTCTATCTCTGGGTGCAAAGTGTGCCTCAGAATAAACATCATAATCTTTGATGTGGCCTCGTACGGAAAGCACATGCCACGTGGCGGCGTTTGATCTTGCATTGCGAAGATGGCGAGATGTTCATTGGTGGGAATGTGGCCATCACAACTACAAGCATGTCAATGTCCAGTGCTTGCCATGCAAAGTACAAACTACTGCAGCCCGGTGAAGAGAAATGAAATGACTCTTGCAAGTAGTACAGCTGAAAAGCGAGTTTCACACACACTGTGGGCAGCTCCAGCCAGCACTGAACATCACCACTTGATGCATTTTTGCGTGTATTATTACTCCATTTATGGCTGGTCGGGCTGCTTTCAAACTCAGCTCTCACCCTGCCCTCTCTTATTCATACTCTGCATCCGAAGTCCAACATGCGGTTGTTTAGCCCTCGCAAGGGTTCACCCTGTTGCTCTTATTGAGCCAAAAAAAAATCCAAAACATGTGATTCTTGAGGCGGGGCTGCTGTGCTGTGGACTCCCAACTCCGTCTCCTTCATCAAAGAATTACGTGGCATGTTCAATATTCCAAAATGTCCGCTACAACAAATCTCTTCCCTAAGTAAAGCTTACAAGGGCTAAAGAGCCTTTTTGTGAACAAAGTATCAAAATTCTAATCACTTCCAGTGGTTCCATGTTCCCTCAGGCCAGTCAGCTTACTTAGAGCATGCCCACTAGTATCCCTATTTCTGAACCTCGTATACCAACTCAGACCTAAATTTTCGCTCAAGTATAATTTACAGGGTTTACAGGTCTGTGCGAATACAACACGATTTTATGTTATTTCGTAGGTTCGTATTATATTTGTTACACGTTTGATGCACAACAACAGTGTCATTACAATGTTTACTATAACGTTGATGGTTTATGTACTTTAACCCTTTAGCGCGCCGGCGTCCAGAATCTGGACGCCGGATGAATTTGACCAGCTCGATTTCTGTAGGTACAGGATGTTTTTCATCCATTTTTTATTTTTTTTCATTCTTGTGCTAGTTGAATACCATTTGTACGGTATGGATCTTCCAAATAAGATAATGTGAATTTTTGAAAAATTACAAAAGTGATTAATGTCAAGTTTCAATCTTAGTTCAAAAAGAAAGACCTTAAATATGATTTTCCATAGTAAGTAGAATCAAATAATGGAAACCATACCATCTCGTAGTGCATGTCATTCTAATATCATTACAATATTTTTAAATATTTTTGTGTTAATTTTGGATTTTTAATTGAATTTCAAGAGAAAACCTTGCAAAATTACTTTAAAAATATTAATAATAAATATGATGAATCCAACTGTACGGATGTTATCTACACATTGACATTTGCAACTTTGTTTTGTACATCAACTCCATTTTCGTTTTTCATCAACCATTTTATAACAAATCTTTGAAAACAGTGTTGAATCGGGACGTTAAAGGGTTAATCGTACGAATATGATATCTAAAATGCACGACAATGCAACCACATTCATAACATTTACAAAAACCATACATCATTGATGAACATTGTTTTTGCATTGATTTAGTACGAAGAATACCGTACCTGGAAGGCATGGTCGGCAGAAAATAATTCCCCAAAAAATGCCGAATAAATAAATAAATTTATCAAGTATTTTGCCGAAATCAACAAAAAAATCGTAGACAAAAAACAAAAGAAAACGTTTAGCCGCTAGAAAAATTCAATGTTAGTTATTAATAGCCGAATTTTTAATAATTATTTTTGAAAGTGCCGACCTCCACTATTTGAACTTTTATTAATTATTTGACATGAAAGTGCCGACCCTGCCTTCCACGTACGGTATCACGTAAGATGTGCAAATATGGCACAACCTTTGTTTACAAGAAAACAATTGCAATAACTAGTATTTTTACATGGCAAGCCGCATTTGAGATGAGTGTTGTTGCCAAACAACTCTACCCCGTTAGCTTACTTAGAGCATGCCCAGCAGTGAGGCCACTATCCCTATTTCTAAACCTCATATACCAATGAAGACCTAATTTTTGCCACACAAGCAAAATACCGGCCTCGAACACTTTGGTTGAAGAAAAAAAGTCTTCCCAAGTCAATTTTTGACATTAAATCTGAGGACACCAGTCACTGGTGGGAATGTGCTTAGTATGGATAGAGCCAAATTCCTGAATTTGAACATGTCGTAGATCATGCGTTTGTTACTTTTGCTTTGGGAGGTTCCTTTGACACCGACTCAGCGGCAATCGTCAATATGGGGCCTACTCTGGTTCTCACGCAAAATTGACCGATTTGTTTGCACTTCATTGCTGCAAAGTTTGGGCCAACCGCTTTAATTCCAGCTTCACTGCAATGCTTTGTTGCCACCTGTTTGATTCCAGTTCTGATACCATGGTTTGTTTGTTTGTTTGTTGTAAAGTGCACAAAAGGCTGTGTTTGAATCATTTTTTGAATGGCTCATAGACCATCATATGGAGTGATCTTTCTATGCACAGATTTTTATTTTTTTATTTTTATTTTTTTGTTTGGAAACAACAATACTCTTTATTCCGTTGAAAGAAAGAAACATCACAGTGAACCAAGAGCAAAGAGTCCCAGCAAGATTTTGTTTTTATTTTTCATGCCTAAAGATGCTTTTTGGACTTTTGCAAGTTCTCCATTGTTTCCTAGCCATTCGATTGTTCTCTTCATTGTTCTCTACATCATGTTTATGGCTCCATACAAGGGTCATATGTTGTTGTGTAAAGTTGGCTTACCCCACTTGGTTTTAAAGTACCCTAATCCCTAAACCGTAGTAGGGCTCAATAACGGAGATTTGCGGGTATTACAAAAAAAACAAGTCCAAATGTAACTACATTCTCGCTCAAAAACATCACGGACATAATAAATTTTTCCTCGTGCACGACATTTTGAGTGTTCATACAGAGCTCTTGATAATTTCCTTCACCGCAAAGCTATGACTTAAGGTGCAATTGTAGCTCAACCATAGCTCGAGATTTAGCTTTTATCAAATATCATATTGCAAGAATTGAATTTCAAAAATACGTTACTTTTTAGAAATTTTCAAATTTGCTAGAGATATTTTGAGTTAACCTGAAACAAGGAGGGCTTTGTGTATAATTTATGTGGAGTCAACAATCTTATATAAGCAATTTCTTACATGCCTTACAAATGAATAGTCCATTGGTCTCTTCATGAATAGAGCCATAGGCTTGGGGGAACATGTGGAAACTCTCCTCTAGCATTAGAGAGGTCACGAGTTTCACTCCCAAGGGCAGTGCACGGTCTTGCTTTAGATTATTCTTCAACTCACCATAGACTAGTTTTGCCATCTTTTTGAACTGAAAACTAGTTCAAGGTGAGTATGAGGTGAGTTTCCAATTTCAAACACTCTTTTTGGTTAACTCTATTGGGTCACTATAGTCGCATTGGATCTCATTCCCTGGTACTAGGTGAGACACATTTATCGGCCTAACATCTAGCATTAGCAAATGCATATACCGAGTGATTGTAGAGTGTCTGCATTGAGGATGCCTTAAGATGTTACTTTGCTATGCACTATTTGTTATACAATATGTCACATTTTCTACTAAAACATATTCATTTTTAACCTTTGAAGGTCCAGAAATTCCATTCCGAACAGTTCTATACTTCAATATTCTATTGTATTTGGAATGGTTGTACATCCTCTATAGATTCAAGATCAAAAGTGAAGTTAAAATTCATGTCAACATAGTTTAAATGAGCTATCAAGGTCTCCATTTGAAACTTTGTACTTGCAACAAATGCCAAATATGCGTCAACGTATCAACTATCCCCAAGGGATCTTTAAGGATTAAAGCATCCACACCCAAGCACTCTAAAGCTAACTCACTAAAATTATCCATTTACAATTGAAGAGCCTTTAAACTTACACTCCCCTACCCTCCACTCCTCAAACACCAAAAGTGCACATCGAATAGTCAATGGACCAATCACAAGTAGAATGTCGGATGTAGTCATTAAACTTAAATTTGAAGAGCCATTCCTTAACATGCTAGGATTGAGGGTCAAGAGGCATTTTTGAAGGGCTCTTAGCGTTTTTCATATTGATATTGCGTGTATTCATACTCTTTACACGCATGGGTGCAGATGCTCTTAAAATTCTTGAAGACAAAGAAGACATCCCATTCTTCTTGCTAAAAGTCATTAACCCTTTAGTGCCTAGCTGACCACATTATGGTCACTACAACGTCCGAAATGCAAATAGCAGAGAATCCGTGAAGAATTGGAACTTCAGTTTTGAAGTTCAGATTTGCCCACATACAGTTTTGAAGTATTTCTTGTGTTTGGAAGTTTATTATCTTGTTTTATTTTTTTGGATTGTGTTCTCTTCGTCATCTTCCATTAGTGTGTGTAATCCGATCTTGACTAATGTACCCACTCCTGTCAATTTTCAACGTATAAAATTTTGTCCTAAACCGTACATGGAGAAGTCACTTTCACTTATAAATCTCACAATAATTATGTGTGAGTCTATTTTTGATATGAAAGATTGCAACGGAGAGGTGTTGACATAGGGCATAGCTGAACTTCTTTGCTTTTATTTTTGAAAATTTACCTCAAATTATATTTAACTTTGAAGTCACACACCCCCCAAAATCTCGTTTTTGAGCGTGCATTATACAGTTCAAATACATACTATAATCTTCCGATCCCACCATCGGATGATTCTCAAATTTTGATAAAATATGTGCTCTCGAGTTGAGAATAGAATTGTACGGTTACTTTCTAATTTAACTCATTCTATTTTTGGTAGTCTCAACCACAGTGGAAAAATCTACTGAAATCCGGGGCTCTGAGCTACAGTACCCTAGGCACTAAAGGGTTAAAACGCATGATAGAAGCTTGTTTCCACTTTCACTTGCCCGCCGCCCCTTATCTTGGACCCCAACTAATTGTTCTTCTCCCCCTTTTTTCGCACTTTAATGGATTGGTTTCACTCCTTCAACGAAAAAACAAAAAACAAAAAACCAAGAAAAAAAAACCAAAAACATTAATCACCTAATTTTTAATTTTTAAAAATGCAATGTAACTTAACAATAAGTGTATCTGAGGCAATGTACGGGGAGATCTCGCAGTTAGTATAAAATCAGCCGAATGGAATTACCAAATTATCGGTTGAAACTCATAGTTTAAGGCTTAGATCCAGTTAAAATTTGTGATACTCGGGTACTACCCTAAGTGATACATAGGTAATAACCAGAAGGATTATTGTTTAAAACCCGTAAAATATTGGATTTTAGCTGGTTCCCTTAGAAAACTCCCCATTCAGTGGTCTGAGGGTAATTGAAAGATGGAGTGGAGTTGAAGGTACTCAAGAAAAAGAAGAAAAAGGAAAACAGTTGACTGAGGACGGACCCAATGGCAAAATTAAACCACCTAATTAAGTAATGCATGATGGAACAAACCCAGGATCTCATGGCTAAGTTAATTAGTGCGCCCTGCCCAGGTCAGCTTGGCAACACCCAAATTCTTGGCCTTACTCAACCTGTAATAAGTTGGCCATGTAATTTTAGAATATCTTGAGTCCATGGCTTGCATCATATATGGCAAATGCTAAGTTTAAGGAATGGATATACAACTTAGATCCGTTGATGCCGAATGGAAGAAACTGCACGGACGGTTCGCGCATAGATACTTCACCCTGTTTTTCAATTTCGCATGTTTCTTTATTTGTCACCCGGCTATGCACTCCGACACCATCCCCTGCACAGCCACAGTGCAATTTCTGCTCCTTTTCCCTGCATCCCCGCCTTCGTATTCATTACAAATATATCACACATCATACTTTCTATTCTTTTTTTGGCACAAAGAATTTTGTCATTTTGCTTATGTTGTTATTCAATATTGAGCTCACAGTAACCAGAAGCAGTGATTTTTGGTTGTTGCGAATCTTAGCCATGTTGCTGGCTGATTGATACAAAAGGATTTTTGAAAAATGAAAAGGCATAATTGCCAGATTTCAGTCCTACGTGGAGTCCAGATGTGTAGCTCTATACACCTAGGTATCACCTAGGTCTTGCCTATGTAGCACTCACATTACCCTACACATATGGATTGCTCTTGGAGCCATGGAAAAGAATGCTAAACAAGCGGCTAGTCGCTTGTTTAGTCTTAGCCTTAGTGTTTAGCCTAAATTTACTTTTACACCTTGCTTGTATTGTTCAGCCATGTAACTCCTTAAAAATGAAGCATTTCCGTAGTCTCTTCCTTAATTTTAATCCTTAAAAATTAGGAAAAAAATTATATAATTAAAAAATATATATATATTAAAAATTAAATCATTAGAATTGAAAATCACTATGTTTCAAAAAATTAAATCATTAAAAAAATAGGCAAATTGTCCAATGATGGACTGCTATGTGGTAGTCCACTTTGAGGGTCTTCAATTCCCTCTTGGAAATTACTAGGCTCACAAACATTGGAATGGATTTGGTGAGGTGGCACTTCAATTTCCTTCATCTACCCTTTCTTCTCCCCCTAATCCCCAAAATTCTTAGAAAATATGCTACATGTCTTCTAAAACTTGGAGATTTTATTTTTTCAAATTCTTTTTTCTCCATTTTGTAAAGGGTGGAATGTACTTATGTTTCACCGCTTGGATTTGTACTCTAAATAATGAAAGTCTAAAATATTGCAATTCTAAAACAAAGAGTATTTTCTAAACTTTAAAACACCTAACAAGTGCAAGGTGTTCTTCAACATCCTAAACGTCTTCAAACGCATCAAAATTTTGGTACACAACTAAGTACCATTATATAGAATTTGTAAGTGAAGTGCAACAGGTTTTGGTAGTGAAGGTTTTTTGATGTAGCCACGGTCAAATGCATTTGAAATTTAAAGGCAAGTGCTTTTTTGGAGTGCTTTTTTCCATCACACGCAATATCTTGCAATCCCGTGGGGTCAAATTAAACAAATTTTTCTTGTGGATGTTTTTCAAGTAATTTAGGACAAGATCTTATGGTTAGAAGGTGAAAAAAAAATTAAAATTGGAATATTTACATGGGGGAGTAAAAATGGCAACATTGGAGTGTTTTCGGAGGAAAAACGCTCTAGCCCTTTTAGGAGTTAAAAAAATCAGCCCACCTTTGTCCCCGTCTAAATCCACTTCATACAATGGGAAGTGATCGAGCCGTGACTATGGAAATAAATGATTTCTTTTGGTCAATCTTCATGCTCCATAGTGTGAAGCGGCGCTCACTATAGATTAGTTTTGCAATCATTTTGAACTCAAACGAGTCTAAGGTGAATTTAATCCCTAAAATCCCGAGGGGTAATGGGCAAAACATAAATGTGTTATAATATGTGCCCCCTATATGTTTGATGAAGTTCAGTTCAATAATCAAAATGTAGGGCATCACCTCTAAAGATCATCCGTACGGTCAAACTTCCAAAAATAACTTTAGATTCTTTTATAATAAATTTCAAAGCATTAACCTTTGAAAATTTGTATAATTTATATTTTCACCTTTAGAATTTGAAATTAGCATGATTGGTTAATACTACTTCATCTATTGTAAACTTCAAAAAACAAAAGAAATCATAGAGGGAACATTATTACTTTCTCAAAATAGCTAATTTTATAACACTATGACAATGTTGAGGTGTTCCACTTTGAAAATTTATCTTGGGTGGAGTTTAACCCTTGAACGTCTAAGCAAGCCCATAGGCTTATTTATAAAATAATAACGGGGAAAAAATGGATTTTCTCAACCGAATTTGGAATGAATTGGTGCTTTGGAAAGTTGATGAAAAAGAAAGGCTAAATTTAGCAAATATGCCTAAGTTAAACAATTGTGAAACAATCGACAACCAAATAAAGGAATCCAGGGAATGGAGGAGCTATGATTGGACAACAATTGTGGAGAGAGTCAATTTCTTTTTCATGTTAAAAAAACAAAACGTTGGGCAACATCGCCTGCTGGCGAAGACAAAAGGCAGGCTAAGACAAAAGGCAGGCTGGCAGTTTTTTTTTCTTCTAGCTATTGTAGGTTTTCGGAGATGCTCCTCGACTTGCCCTCGAAGGACCTTTTTAACTCCTAAGCTCCCAAGAGACCATTTTTTGGTCGCTACCTGTTTTTAACAGGCTGCTCGAAACCAAAAAATAAGTTTTTGAAAAAACAAAAAATGTTTTTAAATACTTCATCAAGTCTACTTTCCAACCCAAGTTGAATTATGTCAATCCAATTTAAACTCCACCTTGAAGAAATTTTCAAAGTAAATCACTTCAACATTGTCTTAGTGTTACAAAATTTGCTATTTGGGGAAAGTAATGATGTTCCCTCCACCATTTCTTTTGCTTTTTTGAAGTTTACAATAGATAAACCAAATTTAATCAATCAGGCTAAATTTCAAACTCTAAAAGTGAGAATTAGAATTTATACAAATTTTCAAAGGTCAATTCTTTTAAATTCATTAAAAAATGATCTAAAGTTATTTTTTGAAGTTTGATCGTACAGATAATTTGTAGAGATGTTGCTCTACATTTTGTCTATTGAACCAAACTTCATCAAACATATAGAAGGCACATATTATAACACATCTATGTTTTGTCCAATACCCCTCGGGCTTTCAGGGGTTAACGTTTAATCCTTAAACGACAATTCCTTTCCTGATACCACACCCAAAATCTCATTTTACATTCCATTTTAAGCATGATTATGTGTTTAATTTACTTTAGTTTTATTCTAAAGAAGTATAGATCTCTCTAAGGTGCTCGGTTTGGAATTTAAAAAACCCCATTTGGTGCAATGGTGTAGAAGTTATGAGCAAGTCTCTCCTAAACTAAAACCAAGCATGTGGGGCTGGCACTGTCGTTTAAGGGTTAAGGGTTAACTTAAGGTAACATGTTCTATTTCCGACTGAATTTCAGATTTGCATACTTAGACTTGTGAAAGAAATTTTTTATAATTTTTGGATGCTCTGCAAAGCTATTGCAAAGGCATTCCCGAAAAAAAAAACATTTTTTGAGCATTTCTACAATTTTCTATGATTTTTTAAGTTTGAAAGTTTAGAGTGACCATTAACCGCTCATAGAGTCATGGTTTTCATGAGAGGTTGGATTCTGAAAATAGAGTGCTTCTACACCAATCAGAAGCTCTTGATTATTCCAAGCATGGACGAAATTAGAACACTCTTGGACACTATCAAAAACCATGCTGGCTGGTTTCTGACACCCATCCCCCAACCAGTAGGGGTCGGAAATAGAACCCAGTCGGAAATAGAACCCGTTACCTTAGATTGACATGATTCAAATTGCGTTGGAAAGTAGACTTGATGTCGTATTTTAAAATATTGTCAAAGTTTTCAAAAACATTTTTTTCCCCAAGCAGCCCTATAAATTTGGGCAGCAACCACAAAATGGTCGTTTGTGCGTTACGGGTTAAGGTTCCTTTCCACTTCGAGTTAATTCTATTGTTATACAGTTTCTAGTTGCTAAAACTACAGTATAAACAGTACACACTGTAGAAGGATCATGGGTTGACAACTTTTGTTTTTTAGAAATTTGTCCAATTGCAAGAATGGTTGACCAGTTTGCAGAAACAAACACTACCACATGAGGTGATTGGCACATTCCCAAGTTTCCTGGGACGAGGTGGCAAATTTCATCCAAAAACAATCAAGTGTCATCCAACCTCAATCAAGAAATCATCCAATTTAGCATATGCAGGAAAAGCGATCAGGGCCGGTCATGGATAACTTCCACAGGGAGCCTTCCATGTGGCATCATGTGGTCCATTGTTCATGATTAACTTATGTTTTGTTAGTTTGTTCACTGTTTGCCCACAAGACTGGGCCATGCCACAAAGCCAATGGAGAGACAGGCGCTTGTGCACTTGGCTGTCAAGAAGCAATTGGTGCGCACCCTCAAGTCTTGCGCCCAAGGATTTGTGTACCACAAATTGAGCCAAAGGAATATTACAGGTAGCAATGGATATCCTTTAACAACACACGCCTATTTAGAATCGTCATGTGATCGGAAACCAAACTCATCTCATTTCAGACCGACTACAAGGAAGGAAGGCATCCATCCAGTCGAATCTAACCTTCGCGTACGATAATCTCTTCCCTGTAACTTAACCCCTAAATGTCCCAGCGTCTAGAAACTAGATGATGAACAGATTCAAAGCCTTGCAACTTTCTCATACAACCTTGTATGACTTTCATTCAAGTTACCTTCGTAAACCTATTAAATTCTCTACCAATTACATTAAGTTTCTTGTGATGAGGAATTGTTGATAATATTGAAGAGGCCTTCAACTACAAGTATGTCAAATTTGTTGGGTAGATTTCATGCTTGTAATGTACACCTCATATACATCTTAGACATGCTAAAATATATTTTTGAGGCTAGCATCTACTCTTGTTCAAAGGGTTGGTATGTTTAGGGATTAATAGAGAGTAACCCTAGTCTAAAGGTCCACAGTGGATTAGAAGAGTCTATTTGGAGAATGCTACACTGAAATCACTATGTATTGTGGGTGGGTGAGTGAATGGCGTGGGTACATTCATCCGTTTTATTAAAATTTCATCCATTTTGGATGAATTTTGCAACAAGATTTTGGAAAAATAATTATTAGTAAAGCCTCTTGTAAATACCGTGGGCCATAGTGTATGGTTGATTTTAGTGTACCAACTTGGCCACTCGCTTGCAACTTAGAACCTCGTAAATAAAACATTGGTTCATCATAAATCATGAACTACTTCCATTTCTGATGACCTACTAAGCTCTTAGACTTCTTGAACAACCCATGGAGAAGGAAAAGTAGAAAGAGCAACCACCGTATAAAAAGATCAAATTAAAAAATACACTATTCATGGCATAAATCACTCTTTAAATAGATACACCAAGTAGCACCGACCGAAAAAAAAAGAACAGGGGGGATGGATGTCTTCGTCTAGAAAACATTTTTCTAAATAAATTTTAAGGAAAGGCCAAACTAAGATGAAAACTACCCCGACTCTAAATCCCTTCTCGATGTAAATGCAAGTATTATTCACCCATGGGCCCCATTTATGAAATTTCCATTTTGGGCACCCTGTGAATTTTTTTGACAATTCTTTTTGCAGATTTAAGGCTTACGGCACTAATTTTGTCGAGAGGGTTCCTCGTGGGAATTTTAAACTTTTGGAAGAGGAGCTTGTTTTTTAAGATAGGCCCCAACATGCACAAAATAGGGGGCATGTTTTGTCCTCTTGCATTAAGGTCGAGGACGAATTTAGAGTCGAGGTGAAAACTACAATGATGCATCGTGATGTTAAGTTACTCATATTGGCTATGCTAATTTCTTGTAGGGGCATATCGTGTGCCATGAAGTGCAGTCTACTGTTGTAGGAAAGAGGTAAGGGGCCCTTTCACCAATGAGTTTTGCGCCAAAGATCCAGACCAAACAACTTCACGATCAGTCAGACCCGCACCCCCAGGCAAACCTGGTATAGGACAAATAGGATTTAGAACATGACAAATACGACTTGCAACATGACAAATACGACTTTGCAACATGATAAATACAACTTGGAACATGACTTCAGCAACAATCATAGGGTTGGTGTAAAATTATACCCCTTGAATCCCTTCAATCATTGTGATTTTTTAAACGTTTTATTTTTTATTTTTTATTTTTGAGTCATTTGAACATTAGAGAAATTCGTAAAGTTTCTGGTTCAACCATCTAGAGTTGCATCCCCCATCCTCTACATTACAGATATCCGGAAACCCATAGACACAAGCTCAAGAGAGGTGTGCCGTGTTAGGATTAGAAGCCCATGACACTCTTGGGGTCATGAGGTCCAAGGTTCAATCCTTGGCAGTGACTTGAATCTCATCATGTGGTTCATTCCTAAACGGGCTCTAGAGGCATACCTGGTAGCGCTCGTTGACACGGGAGCAAACTCATTCACCCAAGTTTAATTTCCGGAAATATAACTCATCTGGTTTTTATTTTTGAATCCTGACACTCCTACTTTTATGGTCATGTGAGCTAGAATCTTCACTGACGGAGTACCGTAGGCTTGAGATTTCAGGACTTTACGAATTTTTCTGTTGTATTATTCTTTTCAAAGTAGTATGAGGCAGGCTTTTTCAAGATTTTTGGTTGCATTAATATTTCTGACAATTTTTCAAATTGATAGGTGTGTGTTGGATTGACGCTTAAGTACTTGTGCAATCATTTTTGTGGGTTTTTCCCGTTTTCGGATAACGTTTTTGGATGAAAATTTGATTTTTTTTTGGAATTTTGATTCTTTTATGGATATGTTACAAATTGAAATTGTTAGTGCCTAACTTTATCACAAATAGTGAAAATTTATAAATGATGTTTTTGTGATAAATCTTTGACTTTAGATTCTAATCAATGTCAGATAAAATTTTAGATAATCACAAGAGAAAAATCATATGATCAAAATATGAATTGTATTTTTGATGAATTGTCGAAGTGAAATGCTTTGGAATCGATTCGACAGGTATTTATTAGTTAAAAGAAAATCCATTGTATAAATGATATCTATTCATGATGCATAAGATAATTTCTTTAAATGAAAAATTCAACAACATATAAAACACATGTTTTGTAGTACATTTCTTTTTCTTTCAAAATCTTGTAGGTCATTAGGGATTAATCCTTAAATGTCCCATGGGGATGGTATATACGTTGCCGTATGATTGTGATTTGCTACTAACAAGAAACTCTAAATTGGGATCTTAATAACTCATTTAAACTACATTGATGTAAATTTCAACTTCTCTTCTCCACCCAAACCCATTAAAGGTGTGGATCCGTTCCAAATACAACCAAAATACACCGTATTCTACTCGTCGTCACGGCACGTTTAGACATTTTAGGGGTTAATGACAGTTGGAACACTTGTTCAAAATGATTGGATCTTAGAGAAGGGAAGACATGCAAGATATCAATGTGGGAGCAAAACACATTGTTTTTGCACCAAATAAATCTAAATCCACATTACTAGCAACAAAATACATCGTTCATGCACCAGGTAAAACTAAAGTTATAGTACTTGCAATCTCAACTTACTGCTCTTTACCACCCTTAGGTGGAGGTTGGTGAAGTCACGATGTGTAACCATGCTCACGTAGACTATGTTTAGATTTCCTTCACGGTGTTCAACTTCGATGTACTAATTTAACTTTTGCACTCTTGTATCTTTTGTATTTTTCAACTAATCAAATGTAGAACTACTTTGTACAATTAGGTTTTATCATTGACATTCTATATAACTATATTGTTAAAAAAATAAAAAATAAAACAACAACTCATGGAAACCTTAACAAATCTAACTTCTCTTCAAAACCAGTTTAGGTTCTAAAGTGTTAAATTTAAATTTTCTTTATTTTTCTATTTTACCAAAAGAACTAACAGCTTGTTTTGTATGCAATTTGCTTGATAAGTTGAGCTAAGAGCATTCACACCATTTCTTTTTAAAACCAGCTTAGGTTCTAAAGTGTTAAATTTAAATTTTCTTTATTTGTCTATTTTACCAAAAGAACTAACAGCTTGTTTTGTATGCAATTTGCTTGATAAGTTGAGCTAAGAGCATTCACACCATTTCTCTTTAAATTTGACTCACTAAATGTGCTTTGGAGGCTCATGTTGAGTCTTGAAGGGCGGTTCATGTAGGCTCCCCCACCGTTATCTTTGCATAAGACTCACGATCTTGTCCAAATCTTGATTTTCATGGTCGCGGCTGCAGATCCCAGTGATGTAGCCGCTTGCGTAGTGGAGACAGATGACCATTATCCAAATTCAATTGATGCATGAATTGTCGATGTTCTATTGGAATTAATGGGAAGTGGAGAGCTCTACTTCTAGCAAGCAAACAAGCATAGTTTACTAAACTAAAACCAGCTTGCAAACGATATACTAAAATTAGATTGGAATGAATGGAAAGCGAAGAGCTCTACTTTTAGAAAGCAAGAAAACATAGTTTATCAAACTAAAACCAGCTCACAAACGACATACTAAAATTAAATTGGAATTTAGACACAATGGGAACAACCAGCAAGGTTGGTAAAACAATGGCGAGTCCTTCGAGGGTTTTGACTATGCCAAAGTTGATGTAGCTTCTAGCGATGAACAATTGGGAGGGACGGAGGGTTGGGTGGGTCGAGCAACTCGGGCTTGCCAAATGGGATTATGAGTCCATTTGGTGAGTAATAGTGTAGTTGCTTTAACTTAGAGGCGATTAAACTAAGGACTAAGAGTCTTGACCATGGAAAATGAAAAAATTCCATGGTGATGAGCCGTGATCAAGAGAAATGAAAATGCAATTTAAAAGTTGTTGGTCACTTCCGGTAGTGTAAACTGAAATTGGACGGGGAAGAGTGACCATGCGCCAAAAAGAAGGTGGGTTTATTTTTTTTAAACATACTACAATAAAAAAACTTCCATGGGTCATTTCAAAACCTTCACTACTACATTAATTCGATCACTACAAGCTCAAATATGTAAAAATATTTGGAATCCAGCTTGTAACTTGCTAGATAATTATGATAAGCCCCCAAACTAAAATTTTAAAAATGCATTGTTTCATGTTTTTGGGCACCTATGTCTTCCAAACTAAAAATTGGAATGCAAAAATTTCAACATGTTTGAGTTTAGAATGTCTACCGATTATGCTATCTTGAAATTTTTAGATCGTTCCAATACTTATGGATTTTGGCTTTTTTTAGTCCCCGTGGCCCCTAGGTCTTGCGGCAACAAACCTCTTTAGCCTGACCCACTAGAAATGAAATCGAATTTGAAACATTATCCACTAGGGCACTTTGTAGCCCTTTTGATAACCTCAACTTCCATAAGGTAGACAGTGCTTAATCCGTGCGTTTGCTAAATCCGTGCTTGTGGTCCGAGCATTAAAACCATGCACTGCAAGACTCAGACCCAACCTAGTAATGTTCACAAGTTGGGTGCACTCACAACTGCATCTAGGAAACGAAGTGGGTGGATTTGTATACCACCATGGCCAGTTCTCACCTTGGTCTTGATTGTCAATAGTGGCAATAGGGCATGTCAATGGGACATTTTGTTGATTTCACTTTGAACATTTTTCATTAATTGAGGTGGTTTGATTTGCTCCTATACACGGTGCCGAACGGCTCCTCTAATTCTTGCAAGTATGTGAAATTTTTGAAATTACTTTCAGCTGATTCAAGCTATTCAAATTGCTTAAGTGCACGGTTTAAGCACCGTCTACCTTAGTCCGAGTTTGTTTTTTGGAGTGGTGTAAACCCAAGTCCTCTCAGGACAAGATCATGGGACTAATCACAAATTTCAGAGGTCCATAGGACGACTTCTTGATCCCTAGTGTGAACCGCCCCTCAATTGATGTGTTGATCGGTTGCAGGTTCAATTCTTCCAAATTGTCCATGGATTTGACTTCACCGAAATCACCAAATACTATGGGTGGATGAATGATTCATCCATTTGTACACAGTCTCATCCAATCTAGATGAATGGTGTGGATACATTCATCCATTTGTACAAAGTCTCGTCCAATTTGGATGAATGGCGTTGATACATTCATCCATTTGTACAAAGTCTCGTCCAATTTGGATGAATGGTGTGGATACATTCATCCATTTGTACAAAGTATCGTCCAATTAGGATGAATGTTACCAGAATGGTGATTTCAGTGTAATAATACTGGAATCTCGATCCACTAAAATAACTTACTGAATGGAGTGCCAGAAGAGCCGGCATCATGGCAGCAATCTGCAGCAAAGTTCACAATGGAACAGCTGACAGCAGCAGACAATGCATTGGACAAAACTTTCACAGGCCGCATATATCCTGCATTCCTGCCAGTCCACTCCTTCTTCGCATCGCCCGTTCACACCAATCCCCTGCCGCACTTGCATCTGCGTTCCCGAAATGGAGGAAGGTGAAACCAAGAAACCAAAAAATAATTCAAAGCCTTGTCTTTTCTTGCTGCAACTATTGTTCAAAACTTCAAGCACTATGCACACCCGCACCCTGCCACTGTTGCATTTGCATTCGTGAAAGGATGGGAGGTAAAACGAAGAAACAAAAAAATATTCACAACTTTGTCCTTTCTTACCGCAACTATTGTTGAACCACTGTGCAACTGCGTTACAGTGCCACAACTATAGTTATGTTCATTTTTGCGTTGCGTTGCTTCCTAAGAGCATTCCCACCCATGCACGCTAGGACAAACCTTCTCAAATTATTCATCTATATATGAAGGGCCCTTGCACTCACACTCCCCCACACTTGCACGCCCTTTAACGTATCAAAAGTGCGCATCAAATAGTCAATGAACCAATCACAAGTAGAATGGGAGGAATAATCATCGAATAGTCAACTAAATAGTGTTCTGAAGACCCAATTTCTAACACGCTAGAATCCAGAGTCAAGAAGCATTTTGAAAGGCCCTTGAAACTTTTCATCCACTTCTTGAGGTCAGAGACCCTCTGAGGCCATGGGTGGCCATGCTCTAACATGCGGTGGAGTAATTCCTCTTTACATATTTTATATTTTTCTTTTGATCTCATATTCCTTCACAGTTATCTGACACGTGTGTGTGTGTGCGCGCAGCAAAGTTGGTGGATGTGAATGGGCCAACAAGTAGAGCCATGCTCCTTTTTTGTGTTGCGTTCCTTTCTGTCATGCAATAGAGTAATTTCTAATTGCGTATTTTTATATTTCTTGGTTGACAACAAGTTCCCCTCAAAGTTACTTGATGCATGCATGCGGTAGCATTGGTGTATGTGAATGGACCCTAAACCCCTAAACGTCCAACCGTCCAAAAAGTGAACAATGTACAAAGTCAAACACAAATTTCTCATCCGTCATTGACTTTTTTTGCAGTGTAGGAGTTTTTACTATAGTTTATGGGAAGTTAGCCTTATGTATGTGTGATTTGATTAGAAAGGGAATGATTTGTGAAAATTTTATGCCTCATTTCATGTTGTTATGATTCACCCAAAATTTTGAAGATTTTAATGTAAAAGTTCTCTTAAAATAGTCAATTCATGAATTAAGCAACCAAAAATCTCCAAAAATCACTACAATCAAAGTATCACATTTCAACTTATCACAACAAAATTCATCATGTACAAATTGTCAATATCTCGTTTGTAATCAAACTACAATAGAATTTTGAATTTTAAGTTTCAAATTTTATACAAAATATTGGTGATAGCAATCGCAGATCTAGCCGTATGGATAGAATCTAAAATTGATACCGTAACACCATAGCAGGTTCGCCACCTGGCAAACGAATATTTAAGTTTTTTGAAAAAATAAGGTTCGCCTCTCAAAAACTGAATTTCTCAATTTTCGTTTTTTAGCAAAAAATCAGTAAAAATGACCTTAAATAGCTTAGAAATAACAAAATATTTCAAAAACTAATTTATTCTATTTTTGTTTTTCTCTCTTCAGAATTTTCTAATTTTTACGTTTTTTATTTTTAGAATTATTTTAAAACGAACCTGCTATGGTACTACGGTAATGTACAACTTCAATTTCTACATCGAGTTCAAAATATCCCTCTGCATTGCATTTTATAAGATATCTTTGAAATCTTCCAAATCTTTAGAGGACATTCAGGGGTTAAATTCACCTTAGACTTGTTTTGGATTCACAAAGATTGCAAAACTGGTCTATGACGAGTTTGAGAATAATTTAAAGCAAGACCCTACACCGTTGTGGAGTATGGAACCGTGACCTCCTCAATGCTAAAAGTGAGTTTCCACAAGTTCCTCTAAGCCTAATAGAGTCGACCAATGGACTATTTATGAACAACGCATGTGAGATTTTGTTTATATTGGAATGCAAACTCACCTTACAAGTTATAGATTAGAGGGCTCATTTTCGAATAATTTTAATGTCTCAAAGCCTCAATGGTGAATCTCAAAAGGTGCTAAAATCTAGGATTAGGATTTACATGTTGTTTTCTTTGCACTAAATAAGGTAGAATGTCTTGAAACGGACAACTAAAGCTTTCTAGCCTACGGTAAAGAGTATTTTTCCTTCATAGGAAAATAGAAATTATGAAGAATGCAATTTTTTTCAAAAGTTTATCCTAAAAAATGAAATTTCTACGATTCTTCAAAGCAGAAAGTTAGTCATCACCCAAAACTTGTAACTAGATCATCCTAATATAATACCTACATTTAAGGTGGAAGTAGCTTTTGCCATTCATTTAAGCAATTTGAATATCTTGGAGGATATTCCAAGTGTGTCTCAAATTTTTGACAAACATACAAATCTTAGTGGAATTGGATACAAGCAAAATAATTTATTTATTTTTGAAAAAAATTGTAACTCCTATGAAAACAAGCGGCTAATCGCGTAGTCTTTTCTTTTCATATTTACTCTAGATTTACTTTTACACTTTGTTTGTACTTTTTAGCCATGTAACTCCTTAAAAACGAAGCGTTTCCGTAGTCTCTCCTTTGGTGGGGTAGAGAAAATAAAAACCACCCCTAACTGGGGATGCTCTATAATATTTTCAAAATGAGGTAGGATATCTAAAATCTAAAAGAGATTTAGATTAGAGCTATCCTTGCATTAGTACAATGGGTTGTCTTTAGGCACCAAATAATAGTCTTAGAGCACGGTGCTCAAGGCCCACTTTGGCACAGTGCTTTGACACTATTGTTTGGTGTCCAAAGATCACTCGTTCCACTAGTGTTAACCTCTAAAGGACCAGGGGGGGGGGGGGGGGGGGGGGAGGGGAGAGTGTTGGGGGTTGAACTTAGCCCTTGTTTTTTTGACTAGCTCTTGTAGCAAGCTCAATTCCTCATTGGTTTGGGGTGATTTTGACGATCGACACCGTTGAAACTAAAGAAGACTCACTTAGATTTTTTATGAAAAAAAGATCAACAAAATCGCACAATTCTTGAGAAAATGCCACCGTTGAGAAGATTGAGGTAACTTGTTTGGAGTATTTTGTACACATGCAGAAATCGGATTGATCAAAAGTGCTCCAAAACTTCTGAAATTTTTACTATGAGTAGAAATCATTATTTTAAACATGCGAATTTTTTTTAAAGTAATTTGGAGTTGTGAAGGAGGAAGATATGAGGGCCTAAAGTTGCGCCTAGATACACACCGTGTAGCTCAAACAAATCACCAAAAATCGCTCACTTGATGAATTTCCGATCGAGAAGTACCTACAAATTCAGATCTCAAAAAGAACCAGGGTCTCTTTGTTGCTCATCCTACAATTCAAAACCCAAGAACCCAAATTTCCTCACTTTTTAGTTCCAAAAGTTGCGTCCTTTAGGGGTTAACAACACTCGGCCTTGGGGATTTATTTTTTCCCAATATTTGTAGTTAGTACAAATTGCAATCTTTAATGAAAAAGGACATCCCTTATTTAGATGAAAAATGTAAATCATGAATGAAGTATTGTGTATTAATCCAAATTTAGCAAATATTACTCTTGCATTACACTCTTTTTGAGAATTTTTAGCAATATTTTCATGCTACTTGATGTATCACTAATTTCTACTTGAAATGTTACAAAGACCAAACCTCTCATACTCAGCCGTTGGGCATGCCGAATAATACTATTTTTGGAAAAATGTTCACTAATTATCAATTCTATTAATATTCTTCAAGATTCTCTTTTTCACAATATGCAATTATATAAAAATAAAATAAATTCTTAACATTTGAACTTCTCTTGTTATAATTATTTTTTGTGTGTTTTTTTTCCGGTCCTGACGACTGACTACAGTATTTAACTGTGAAACCCAACATTAGATTTCATTTGCTATAACTTAACCAAGTGTTGGATCTGCTGTAAGTTATGTAATTAGTGTACTTTCCAAATAGTTATATTCCAGCCCAATTGTTCATGGCCCATTCACACCAAACCTCTGCCGCACTTGCATTTGCGTTCCCGAAATGAAGGAAGGTAAAACCCAAAAACAAAAAAATATTGAAAGCCTTGTCATTTCTTGCTGCAACTATTGTGCAACTATAATTCACTACCGCAAGTTGGACCATGCTCCTTTTTGGCGTTGCATTCCTTCTTGTCATGCGTTCGAGTAATTTCTCATTTCACTGAAGGCCCATTCACATATAGCAATGCTTCAGCATCCATGCGTGCGTCAGGTAACTTTGAGGGAATCTGTTGGGAACCAAGAAATATAAAATATGAAATGAGAAATTACTCGAACGCATGACAACGCAACGCATGGAGGAACGCAACGCTAAAAAGGAGCATGGCCCAACTTGCGGTAGTGAATTGTAGTTGCACAGTAGTTGCAGCAAGAAAAGACAAGGCTTTCAATATTTTTTTGTTTTTGGGTTTTACCTTCCTCCATTTCGGGAACGCGAACGCAAGTGCGGCAGAGGCTTGGTGTGAATGGGCCTTGACTGTCAGAAGTGAGTTACCTGCAACCATCCTTGAATTGCTTCCATCCTTAAGCAACTGAATCATCCAACTTATTTTACTCACATTACAAGTTACTGCAAGTACCACATAACTTTACAACATTTATGAGATTCATGTCACCATCACAAAGAGAGTTTTGTTTAAGGGAGGGTCCATCCTTCAGTTTAAAATGATTTTGTCCCTCTACTTCAAAGGGCTGTCAAAATAAAAGCCCTTCATTTTATTTTTGTGGGTTCATGGCAAAAACACATATATTATAAAAATTAAAGACTTAATCAAATGAAAATTTTCATCTAAAATCAAGCATGGATGCTTATTTATTTTTATTGAATTGCAATAAACCAACACAATTAGGCCGGTTTGTTTAACCCTTAAACGTCAAAGCAAGCCCCACGGGTTTGGTATAAAGGAATAATTGGAGAAAAAAGCAGATTTTCTCAACCAAATTAAGCGAGACTTGTTGCGTTGGAAAGCTACCAAAAAAGCGATCTAGATTTCAAATTTTCGCTTCATTTGAGAGATTGTGGAATCGTTGTTAAGCAATCAAAGTTATCAAATTGAACAAGTTTTGAGGTTGGGGCAGCTGAAGTTCAGCAGTGCCACAGTGCTACAGTGCTAGCCAGTCGTTTTTGCAAATTTTTTTTTAATTTTTAGTTTTTTGTAATTTTTTTTTCAAACAAATTTAGATTCTTTCCGGGCTGCCCCGTCCAGGCCCTCTTGACGTTTAAGGGTTAACCCTTTAACATCCTGATTCAACACTGTTTTCAAACATTCATTATAAAATGTTTGATGAAAAATAAAAATGGAGTTGATGTTCAAAGAAAAGTTGTAAATGTCAATGTGAAGATGACATCTGTACGGTTGGATTCATCATAATTATTATTAATATTTTAAATTAATTTTGCAAGGTTTTCTCTTGAAATTCAATTTCAAATCAAAAATTAACACAAAAAATTCAAAAAATCTTTTAAGGAAATTGGAATAACATGCAGTACAATGGGTATGGTTTCCATTTTTAAATTCTACTTATTATGGTAAATCATGTTTAAGGGTCACTTTTTGAACTAAGAATGAAACTTGACATAACCCACTTATGTTACTTTTCAAAAATTCACATTATCTTATTTTGAAGATCCATTCCTTACAAATGGTAGTCAACTAGCACAAGAATCGAGAGAATTTTGGATGGATGAAAAACATTACAAATGTGTCGAAGGGACGTGACAGAAATCATCCAACGTCCAGAATATGGACGTTGGCGCGCTAAAGGGTTAACACTTCAAAAAACAACAACATATTTACTGCTAGTGCCTATATTATCTATTCAAATCTATATGTCATCAATTTATGTCGACCAACCTCAATCTAAAAACAGACGTTGCAGTTCACTATTCATCAATCTAAGCTTGATATAGAGAACGTTCTCTCCATAATTTGCATTTACAAAAATTAGGATAAAAATTGACACAATAAGAACTTACTTGAACATTGAAATGTCCTAATTAAGACACTTGAATGGTTCTTTCGAGGTTAAAGTAAAAATAGTAACAAAAGAATAATAACAATAATAATGCTTTAAACTATACGAAATAGACAATCACGTAGGGTACCACTACATCCATTATAGTATTGAATCCGAGATGCACTAATTGTTTTATAATGACTATATTTTTTACGTAGAATGAATACTTTTACCAATATGTTTATGAATGTTCTCTTACATGAGTACTAAAATCTTCAATCTTTGTAAAAAAAATATTTGCGTTAATGAAAAAATAGATACCATGGCTCGAACTAAATACTAGAATAACATTGAATAAATAGGTAGTATGTCTCGAACTAAATACCGTAGTACCATAGCTGGGTCGCCACTCCACGAACGAGCATGTGATATCTTAAAAAAAAATCTTTCGTTCCTCAAAAAACAAATTTCTTGATTTTCGTTTTAGAGCAAAAATGACTAAAAATGGCCCAAAATAGCTTAGAAATAGAAAATTATAGCTAATTTTTTTATTATATTTTTGTTTTTTGTCCTCAAAATTTCCAATTTTTTACGTTTTTTATTTTTTGAATTATTTTTTGGCAACCCAGCTATGGTACTACGGTACACTAAATAGGTAGATTAGTGTTAGATACACTAATTTACATAAACATGTTGTAATTTTTTACTGTTGACCAATTTTTTACCTTCTATATTGGTCAAGATGGGGATCTTTCAATAGTATTGGAATCAATGTCTTTGGTAATTTGTTTTGTCGAGAGTAAAAATCTATAATATTTTCAAATTTTATAATTATCTAACACTAATCTACCTATTTAGTGTAGTAGAATGGGTGTAAATATCATTGACAGTCAATTTGGTTATTTATTTAAATTTTGGGGTTCCAGACTTCCAGGGTCCAAGCGCCACATAGACTAGGTAACCAAATTGGGTGGCTGGGTACCCGGAGTCAGCAGAAAAGTGACCTCAATTATCGGACAAAGCCGAAGTGGAGGCCGCTGCTTCATGTCGGGACGGCCCAGATACCCGGGTTGATACCCTCCCACTAGGGGTGCCCGGTGGTCGTCGTGGTCGTCGTCGTCTTCATCGTGGAGCCTGAAGGTGCCTGCCTGCCTCCCTGCCTGCCTCCCTGCCTGCAGTGCATTCCCAGCGCGGCGAGGAACAGGGGGACCTTGCGGGACGATGGTACACACAAAAAAAGTTCGAGTGGAGCCTGTCAGATGAGGTAGGGATGCACGAGCTCGAGCTCTGTCGCCGCGCTACAGACACCAACACCCGCAATCGTCCAGGAACGAACTTTGTTTCACGACAGTTCTACGTTGTTTGAGCTCGAATGCGCACAGCAGAGGTTTTGGCCACCGGGGGCGGGGTGGGAGGCGGAGTGCAGGCCATGAGATGGGACCGAGGACGACGACGATGCCGACCATAATGGTTTTGCCCCCGAGCCGTTGAATTTGCAAGTTTGTTGTTTGCAGGATCAGAGATTATGCGGGAGTAGTAGCTCTCCTCGTTAGCTAGCGCGATTGAGAGATGTGTAGTTTAGGCTGATGGAACTGCAACCCGGTGAACGGTTTTCAGATTCCAGTTTGCCGCGGTGGCGGCCCACGACGGAGTTCATGGGGCATGTGCAGCAGGTGTCGCAGTTACCGGTAGGGATGGTAGAGTCCAAGTTTCTGGTCGATGACAGTGTGTTGACGGATCTGCTCGACCTGGATCCCTTGAGTGAGCAATTGCTCCCAGAATCATCATGGATGGGTGGCAACATCAACAACAACAGCAACAACAACAGCAACAGCCACAGCCACAGCCACGGCGAGCAGTACTCCAGCGTGCCTCTGTTTCCCACGACCTCTTCGTCGTACCCATATGCTAATGCGGCAGCTTGTTTGCAAGAGTATTTCGACTCTTCGTTGCCTGCCATGTCCGGTGCGCCTTTGTCCATGAGCCCTAGTAGCACCCCAGGTGGGGTTGGGGTAGCGGCACCTTTCGTAGGGACGATAATGCCCCCCGCGAATCGTGGCGGGTTCGTGAAGCCGCCTGCTGCCGCATTGGAATTTCAAGGGAATGTGATCGGCGATGGCGACGAGAAATCGTCGCTGTCCACGGTGGAGGGCAAGCCAGTGAGCAGCGGAAACAGGCCACCGGTAGCAAATAATTTGCGACCGCCATTACCACTGCGTGATCGAATACTGCAAGCGCTCCGGTTCATAGCGCGGTCGCGGAGTGACGTGTTAGTGCAGGCGTGGATGCCGGTAATGCAAGGGAACAGGAAGTTTTTGTTGACACGAGAGCAACCGTATGTGCTGGAACAGAAGAACGACCAGCTTTGCTTCTACCGGAGCGTGTCGGAAACGTATGAATTTCCCACCGAGAAGACGGAAGGGAACGTGCTGGGCCTCCCGGGCCGCGTGTTTTCGCGTCAGAAGCCCGAATGGACGCCGAATGTGCAGTTTTACACGAGCTTGGAATACTTGCGTGTGAAGGAGGCGCAACGGTGCGATATTCGGGGCTCCTTGGCCGTGCCCGTGCTGGACCAGGTCACCCGCCAGTGTCTGGCTGTTATTGAGCTGGTTGGTCGCGCTGAGAAGGTCCAGTACGGTCCTGATGTGGACATCATTGCTCGAGCTTTGCAGGTGTTCATGTCTTCCATGCCCTCCTTCCCCCTCTTTCTTTCATCTTAAGCTTAGAAATCGCCTTTGCTCCCTGAGTGGGTCTTGTGAGTATCAATCTTGCTTATCACCTGAGCTTTGTAGGCTGTGAATTTAAGCCTCCAAAAACAAACGCTTCTGTTGTTGTAATCTTGACCACCGAGTACGTGTCGTCTTGGCTAGTTTCTGATCATGGTGTCACTTCTTGTTTGCAGGCTGTGAAGTTAACTTGTCCGGTTGGTTTGGAGCCTCCGCCACTCGAGGTACATTCCAATCCATAGTCAGTAGTAGTAAGGTAGAGAATACTCTTGATGATGTAGAGCTCCGGTCAATGCGTGACAGTAGACAACCCCATTTCCATTCATAGACATTATTAGCCAAGGTATGTATGCTTACAACCAACTTGCTAATTGAAGGCCAATCAAGTTCCTAACAAAAAAGTAACAGAGGTCAGTCAGATCAGGTCCCTAACGGTTTCAGTATCCGCTACCATCGTACATTCCAATAATCTCGGTGGTTTTGCAGGTAAAGTACTACGTGTGTACCCTTTTGCGTTGCAACAATATCAACAAAGTTTAGTATTTAAAAATAAAATAAAAAGCTTCAATTGGCGTGGAATGTGTTGCAGAGGTTGTCGCAGGGTAGGCAAGCGGCGCTGACTGAGATATCGGCAGTGCTAAAAGCCGTGTGTGAGGCGCACAACCTCCCCCTTGCCCAGACGTGGGTTCCTACATGCAGCCATAGTAGCAACGACATGAGAACGCACAGTATCACGGAGCAGGTGGGCGAGTGCGCCAGTGGGAAGGCCGTGCTTCGGACACGAGACGGAGATGGTCCATGCTACGTGAGTGACGGCCGCATGTGGGGCTTTCGCCGCGCGTGCCTGGAGCACGGCTTAGAGAAAGGGCAAGGGGTGCCCGGGAAGGCCATCCAAACCAACCTCCCCGTGTTCGACTCCGACGTGAAATCCTACAACAAGGACGAGTACCCTCTTGGCCACTACGCCAAGCTCTTTGGTCTGGTCTCAGCTGTCGCGATTCGCCTCCGAAGTGTCCACACTGGGAACGATGATTTCATTCTCGAGTTTTTCCTCCCCACGGATTGCGTGGACAGCAAAGAGCAGCAGTTGCTGCTCAACTCGCTGTCCCTCACCATGCAGCGCATTTGCCAGAGCCTGCGCACTCTCAGTGAGAAAGAGCTGGAGGAGGAACGGCGCGTGGCCATGGTGGAAAGCATGGAAATGCATGCCAAGGCATTGGCTTTGCTGTCTTCCCAAGTGAAGGTGGAAGCAAAAGAGCAGTATAAGGAGGATTTGCTCAATGCGTATGGTTTAAGCAGATACCCTGGGGCTGCTGTGAGCCAGCAGACAAACCCCGTCTTTTCAAATGGTCTTTCACACCAGACATCGTCCCGGTATCCGATGCAGCGTTCGCTGCTGCAGCAGCCTCTGCCTCATCATTTTTCTAGTCGAATGTCTGATGAGCCTCTTCTTATTCCCGAGTCTCACGTTCATCCCGCGTATCATTTAGATCACGTTCCTTTGGATCATGGACTTGGTATGGGTGGGTTTGGATACTCCAACATGCTGGGTCAAGATGTGGTCAACAATCGACGTAGGTTTGAAAGACGGCGCGGCACCACTGAGAAGACTATTGGTCTGAATGTCCTTCAACAGTACTTTGCTGGCAGCCTTAAGGATGCTGCCAAGAGCATTGGTGGTAAGTGTCGCTACTTGCAAGACTTTCTGAGATGAGTGGAGGGACCGTTTAGTAGCTCCAGCTTGGATCTTTGACTGGGAGTAGTTCCATAGCCTGAGCAGTTCCATATGCAGTGGCTTAGTGCTCATAGCTGTTTTTTTTTGCTATATTTGATAGAGGGGCGGAGTGCTGCTCTGAAGACACCAAGAATGTACCAGTGGTGTACATTTTAGGGGGTGGGTGTTCTTGGAGCCAGCACTCGAGAACCCACACAGACGCCCTGATTTGCCTTGGTTGCTTGTGCAGTATGTCCAACGACACTGAAAAGGATCTGCCGACAGCACGGGATCTCAAGGTGGCCGTCTCGCAAAATCAACAAAGTGAGCCGGTCCTTGAAGAAGTTACAGGGTGTCATTGATTCCGTGCAAGGAGCAGAGGGTGCGCTACGCATCAATGCCTTGAATGGGGACATCTCGTCGGTGGCAGTGGCAGCGGCGGCGGTGACCGGGCACATGAACAAGGACTCGTCACCATCGCAAGGCAGCTTGTCCGTCTCTTGGTCCACCCCGGCGTCTTACAACACGCCGGATTCTGCCAAGGATTCATACAAAATGGGAGGGGGACCCGACTCCTCCTCGCTTCTGATGCCGAAAGAAGAGGTCGTTCGCAGGCGACAACAACACGACCCATGCTCGCCGCAAAAGGTACTCATATCGATGCTCTCCAAACCCACCCTGCAGTTTCACCCAGAAGATGACAGCATTGTTTCGTCCTTGGAAGGGAGCGTTATGAGTAACGGTACGCACAGACTGCAGGAAGGTAACTCGGGCAGTAGCCCCAACCTGGGCTACGGCTCCAACGCTCCCCGCCCTCGTCCCGGGATGAGTCTTTTATCGCCTGCAACCGCCGAAGATGCGAAAGCCCGTCAGCCCGCGGCTTCCCTCGGCAGGTCACTTGGCCAAGGGAGGCTCTCCGAGTTTATCAAAGCAGCCAGCTCACAGGGATGGAACGATTCTCGTCTTCACGGAGGGGGCGGGGCCTTGGCTGCTCTCAAGGGAGAGTACGTCTCGTATGGCTCCGTGGAAGACCCTGTGTCGTTGTGTAACCGGGAAGACGAGGTTGCTGGGGTGGGAGGCCAGGGCTCTCCACAGTTCGGATCCTCGCCGGCCAATGCTGCGAGTGATTGCAGTTCCCCTTCGTCCGGAGTGGGCGGCACCTCCGACAAGAAGATGTGGCCCACGCAGGACGACGGTGCAGCCGTCACTGTGAAGGTCACGTACGGTCTGGACACCGTGCGGTTCAAATTCTCCAGGAACACGTCGTTCGAAGCGCTCAAGGACCAGGTCGGGCGCAGGTTGAAACTAATGGGCCAGAATTTCAACCTCAAGTATCTCGACGATGACGAAGAGTGGATGTTGCTTGCTTGTGCGGCGGACCTGCAGGAAAGCATCGACTTGATGCGTGCTTCGGGTCGCCATGCCATCAAGCTTATGATTTGCGTGGGGAACAGCTTGTGACAGTAGTTTCTGCTAGCCACATCTCGAGTGATTCTGCTGGAGATTCAGCTAGATTTAGAATCGTACCCGTAACATTTTTTTTGAAAGCATCTTCATGTACGCCAGACTATTTGGTGGTTCGGTTCAGTCCTGTTTGTGACTGTAACTAACCCTCTCAGTTTAATGCCCGTGTATCACTACAATTCCTGATGGAAAAAAAAAGAACTCACGTGTTCGAGGTAATATTATAGAAATCTTCTGTATTGCAGAATTCTTCGAACCAAGATTGACCTTTCACACTTGTGTTCACAAGGGAACCAAATTTTTTGCTACCTGATTTTTGGAGTGGCCAGTTTTATACCAGGAAAATTAGATAAAGAAGTGGATGAAACAATCAATTTGAAATAATCAAATTTATAAATTAACACATATATGGATGATTCTATCCATTTTTTCCCTACCTGGTTACGTTTCGAGGGTGCGTGTCACGCTGAAAAAATTTGGCTGTCATAATTGGTTATCATAAGGTGTACATTGCAGGCAAGAATACGCAGGGGTCAATTTTGGGTAAGGGTCACAACTTGATCACTTTGCTTATTGATCATTTGTATCAGTTTGTTCTCCACTCCTTTGTGCTCGAATGAACTTATGAGTGCAGGTCTTTACTTTGGAATACATTTCTTTCGATTCAAAAACACAATAAAAAAATCAAAAGAGACTGAGGTACTAGACACCGGTATCCGGTAATGAGCAAAAACCAACTTCTGGTTTGCACACTCAATAAAAGGTTGAATGCTCTAAAACCACCAACTCCCCCAACTACGTATGTAGACTTTTTCTGGAGCCATCACACCCAACTATGTATGTAGACTTTTTCTGGAGCCATCACAGTTGAGACTCAAAACCACCGATTTCACTATTCAAGCAAACCAATGGCATGTCAAGAAGTACTTGGTGGTTTTGGGTATCATCATGAACGAATCATGGAGGAACTTGTATTTTGATGTTGAGTCCCAATGTACTTTCCACTTTTAAAATTCATATCAACTACAATATTCAGAATAAAATTATGAAAAAACATGCATTCCTTGTTTACCCCTAAAGGACCACAGATTCATGGATTTAAAAATGACAAATTCAACTGACCATATTGTGAAAAATATAATCAGATGAGACTGAACTTTATATCACTAGAATCAACGAAGAACAATACATATGTTGGTAAAAAAGTAAAAAAACCAATTTGAATAAAAGGAAGTCCACAAACAACCTACT
The DNA here is from genome assembly GCA_022496805.1 of Pohlia nutans. Classification (NCBI taxonomy): domain Eukaryota; kingdom Viridiplantae; phylum Streptophyta; class Bryopsida; order Bryales; family Mniaceae; genus Pohlia; species Pohlia nutans. Next base: position 6,337,860 of record CM040090.1, read on the forward strand.
CAAAACTTCTAAAACAAATTGGATTTCTTGGTCCTTCAGGAAACCTCATGTAAAATGGAAAAATAAAAATAAAAATATATTCACGAAAGATATCATTGCTGAAAACACATATGATTGGTGGTTTAAAGGCAATCAACCATAGTTTTGCTAAAGAGGTCCACGTGGCATGGGTCCTAGTAGACCAGCAGTTGGTGCAGATACCGGTTATGATTAACAAAGTACTCCTTTTTGTACTAAACATAATGTATGTATTCAGCAAATGCCAGCCTGTCACAATCTTACTTTGGCCACAAGCAACCGACCAGTGAGTGATCTCTTTACAAGCAGGACCAACCTAACCAACCATCTCAATCTCCTTCAAGCATCTTTCAAAATGATACACAATAATACTATGAATGTCATTCTCATCAACGTCCGAGGAAATATATATTTTTTATTTTAAATATAGCTTGGCAAATTCATATCATTCAATAATTCTACAACTTCATTCTTTGCTACACTGATGAAGAAACCTCCTTTCCTATATGACCCCACGTGTGATCAAAGTAGGAAACTAATTGTCACTCATAACCTCATGTATGAAAATTCTTTCAACTTTCCGACTTATATCTTTGGAAGTGTTTTTAACCCCTAATGCTTTGAGCCATCATTATTGGTCTCTTCTCTTTTTAAGGGGTTGTTTGAGGTTTCTAGTAGGAAATCAAGTCTACTTTCCAATTCAACTTGAATTGTGCCAATCCAAGTTAAACTCCATCTAAGGGATTTAGAAAAGAAAAGACACCACTACATTTTTTAGTGCTACAAAATAAGAAATTATTGTTGTATTGTAGTCAATTCTCTTTCTTCAATTGCTAGTAGAATGAAAATCTAAAAATATTTAATGTAATTTTGGTAAAATATAAAATATATAAAATATTTCTTCTAAATTCATGAAATGAAGATCTAAAAATATTTTTGGAAATTTGACTGTATGGATAATTTTCAAACATCATGTTTTGCATTTTCTTTATTGGGATAAACTTCATTGAAGTTATGGAAGTCACATTTTATAACACATCATAGTTTGCTCTATACTCCTCAAACCTTTAAAGCTAAAGCTAGAATAAAATGGCTCTTATAACAATAAAAGGATTCTTGTGTTGTACTCCCTCAGTCCCTCTAAAACACTCTGTTTTTCTTTGTAATGTACAAATGAAAACATGTTGAGTAGAACAGAGGGAGTACAAGGTTCCTATAGAATACTGTATTGCTTAAAGTTTTGATTTTGAATTAATTGTTTAGGAAAATGTATGGGCTCACATGTCACTATTTGCTTGTAATTTCCATTCAATTATCCTCATCAACGTTGTCTGCTTTGAATATAATGTACATCCTAAAGGTAGTCTTTCCACTCGACTTAGAAAAAACATGTATTACAATATATTATTTTAATTAAAAACATGGAAAAGTTCCTTTGTTTGGGAAGTCTATCTAGTTTGATAATATTGATTGTAGTTTGGAAAATATGAATTCTTTATTGGTAGCTTGTGTAATAGTTGTTGCTATTGTAATTGCATTTGAAAGGGCATTAGAGAAGATCTGAAATTAGAAAACTAAATCCAAGCTTTTGATAGTTCAATTGACTTCAAACTTTTGAAATTCAATCAATCCTAAGCTTTTGATAGTCTTATGGCAACAATTGTGCATACTTTTTCTATACTTTATAGGAAGTGCTTTGTTTGTTTGTTTGTGATGGCACTATGGATCTCAGCAACCGGGGGATAGGATTGGTATGTTCAAAATGCCGTTGGAGAGGGGTTTCGTTAGAACAGATTTTGCGTGATTTTAACTCAAGCAGAAAAAGATACTGAATTTTGAAGAATTTTTGTGTTTTAAAATTATAAAATTTTACAAGATAGAAACAATGAAATGCACTTGTGAATTTTAAATGTGTCCCAAAAGTAAGGGATGAAAAAGTGAATATTATATATAAGGAGATAAGAAGCTTGGTTAGCCTTAAAATATAAATAAAGATGATTTCTTTTTGAATTGAGTCAAGCCTTAAAAAGGTGAAGAGATGGAAACCTTTGACATTGATGATGTCTTGTAACTATAGGCACCAACGATTGTTAGAGGGACATCTTGTTCTTGAAATGTTTTCTCTTCTATGGTCAACATGAAAAATTCTTCGGTGAAACCCTTGAAGTTTTAATCTCTTATTAGATAAAGAAATGCACCTCATGCTATTGGTGAAAAGTCCCCCGACCTTGGCAAAATGCCAATGAGGATCTTACCACTCATGGGTTGAAAGGAAGCTAGTGAAATAGAAAGTGTCAATTGGTCCTTACAAGCATTACTACATGAGAGAAAAATGAACGTCTCTTCAACAATGTCTTAACCCCTAAACGTTCTCACCCTTTTCAAATTTGACAGTTTTCCAAAGATGTTTTATAAAATGCAACTAAGAGGGATATTTTCAAGTTGATGAATGAAGAAAAGTTGTACATTATGCATTTTAGATTCTATCCATACGGTTAGATCTCTAATTTTTATCTCCAATATTTGTGTATTCATTTTCAAACTCAAAATTTAACACTTTTTTGTAATATGATTACGAATAAGATATTGACAATCTAATAATGAAATTTGTTGTGATGGATTGAAATGGAATACTCTAAATGCAGTGATTTTTGGAGATTTTTTGGTTGCTTAATTTTAGTAGTTGACTTTTTCAAGAGTACTTTTAGACTAAAATCTTTGAAATTTTGGGTGGAACACTACAACATGCATAACATTCAGTAGCCTTGGTTACTGCTGCCTTTCTCTGAGAAATTGATGTGGAATATCCCACATCATTTCATCCCCCGAATGAAATGATGTGGGATATTCCTCATCACATCAGTAGCTACGAGGACATGTGGCATTAAGCAAGAGCAATCAACCATGGTGCACAGGAACTCAAAGCACTTCTCAATCACATTCAATAGTGTTCTATAATTATTTATTTGATTCAATAGTCCATTCAAATACAAATCACTACTCACTCTATAAATTAAGGTGGATGAAACAAAAAGGCACCCCTCTTGAAGACTACTGAATATATGTGAAATAAGACAAGTTTTTTCTACAAATCATCCCCTTTCTAGTCGGATCACACATGCATGGAGCTAATTAACTTCCCATTAAAGTTTCAATAAAAAAATCCACACTACAAAAAGTGCATGATGGATGAGAAAACGGAATTCAAATCCGTACATTATGCAAAATATGCATGGTTGGGCGGTTAGGGGTTAAAGGTTGAGGAGGAAAAATAAAAAAAATATGAAGTGTAACAAAATGTAGAAGTGGTTTAGTTTAACCTTTTCCCTCAAGAGTAAGGATGAGTAGAGAAATTAGGAAGTTCTCTAAAAGAAAAGATAGTTTTTTGGAAAATAAAACTATTTTTTGCATTAATTGTTGTGGATGACATAATTGTTGTGGATGCTTTGATTTTTTTTTAGCATGTGAATTTCTTGTAACTTCTAAAGAGCCAATTTGTACAAGTGTTTTTTTATTGTCATTGGAGTTATCTACAAAGTCCTTAAAAGTTTGAATAAGATACCAAGAATTTTGCTTTAATATACTTTGATTTTTTCACTCCAAATAGTTAAAAGGTATGAAAGAGCATGATGGTCTATAATTATTAGGTGTGTAAGAGCATTCCCACCCATGCACGCTAGGACTAACTCTCTAAAATTATTCATCTACAGTGACTTCAAGAAATGAGTCTTTGAGGGTATTTGATTTAGAAAAGTAACAACGTAGAGAGTATGAAGAATCAAAGCAATAAATTTTGAACATGAAAGTTTGAGAGCATGAAGTAATTGACAACATCAAGAAAATTGAAAAGAAATTTCCACTAGATTAAAAAAACACATAGTGCCAAAGTTGACTATGTACATAGACTCATTTTTTGAGGCGTTATAGAAAGAGTGGTCAAAATCTTGTCCACTTTCCACGAGTAGCCAAAACAGCTGCAATTCGATCTGGCATGCTAGCATACAATCTCTCACACTGCTCTGTAGTGATCGTCTTATAAGTCTCCTCCACACGCTCCTATAATTGCAAAAGACCTACAGGAGGAGTTGGATAGGAATTCAAACGATGTTTGAGAATTGCCCAAACATGTTCTATGGGATTTAGGTCTGGGGATTGAGCTGGCCACTCTAAAACAGTGAATGGCTGCTCTAAGAACCATTTCTGAACAATCTTTGCCTTATGTATAGGAGCATTATCATGCTGGAAAATGACGTTACCGAGGTTCAAGTATCCTAATCTCTCTAAACTTAAGTACAAATCTCCATGCAAGATTGTAATATAGTCCTTCGCATTTATACGCCCGTCCACCCTTTGTAAATCACCTACACCTCTTGCATACAACTCCATAGCATCAAAGACCCTCCACCATGCTTCACTGTTTGCTTCACCGCACGATCAGGGAAGATTTTTTGGTCATTGACCTAGCACCAAGTCCTCCCATCCGCATTGAAACGATTTATCTTCGTTTCATCACTAAATACAACTCTCTTCCAATCCTCTACTGTCCACTCTTCATGAATTCTTGCAAATTGTAGCCTCTCTCGTACATTTTTCTTTGACAAACAAGGCTTAGGAATCTTCTCACACACACTCAATCCAACATCTTTCAAAGCAGACCGCAAAGTGTTATCACAGAAACCCACTTCTCTACCCTCTCTCAACACTTTTGCTGCATGTACTGCCGTTTCTAGCCCTCCAACCGTGACCAAACGCACTGCACGTCGTATCTCTGAAGCGCTAAGAATCTTTGGAACACCTCGTTTTGGCAATTCTAAGTCACTACAATGTTCCTTCCTCACTCTATTCACCGTACTCTGTGAGAAACCCAATGACTTCGCAACCACTCTTGTACTCTTCCCTTTCATCAAAAGAGCAACAATATCTCTCACTTTGTCTCCTGAAATTGGCTTCATCATGCCAATTCTAATTCCTATTCTCCACAGTATGTTCCACAAGAAGGAAGAGAAGAGAAAGCACAAAAAATTTCATCAAAAAACACAAATTTCTCTATGTTCTACACTCAAATGTTGCCATGTGAAGTTGCTCCACAAGCCACCTCAAAAAATGAGTCTATAAGGGTACATGCACATTTGTGATCTTAACTCACAATGTAGATATTATTTAGGCAAAGCGCCATGTGGCATGTGTTAAGAGTTCATGAGTCACAATAGATTTTTTTGCTCGGCTTCATCTGCCTTAATGTTTCCCGGCTAGCCCCCATCAATGCTCCTTGATAGGGGCATTGACTCATTTCTTGAAGTCACTGTATATTTGAAAGGCCCTTGCACTTACACTCCCCCACCCTTGCACGCCCCTCACATATCAAAAGTGTGCATCAAATAGTCAAGGGACCAATCACAAGTAGAATGTGAGGATATAGTCAACTAAATAGTGATTTGAAGGCCCAATTTGTCATACGCTAGAATCCAGAGTCAAGAGGCATTTTGAAAGGGCCTTTAGCACTTTTCATCTACCTTTTGAGTGTTAGACTCTGGGAGAGCATGGGTGGCCCTCTCTAAGGGCTTAGTGGTCTTAAAATTCATGGAAAACTTTTTCGGTCACCAAGTACTTCCACATTTAATTAAAGTTCTAATTGAATTTAAAGTAACACAATTTAAAGTAACACAATCCCAAAGTAACACAATCCCAAAGTGTTACTTTAAATTTACAATTTAAAGTAAATTTAAAGTAACACAATCCCAAAGTAACACAATCCCAACTTTCTCTTTAAGAAAAATTATTAATTAAAAAAAAACGATAAATCCAACCGTAAAGATATGATCTTCACATTGACATTTACAACTTTTCTTTGTACATCAATTCCATTCTTTTTCATCAAACATTTTATAACAAATCTTTAAAAGCAGTGTTGAATAGGAATCTTCAATCAGATTGATGTCAAACAATCAAGCACTCATTTAGATTGCGAGTTGATAGAGAAGAACCAACAAATTGAAATAAAAATAAATAAACTTCAATCGATGGATCTTCACAAAATTTTGCTACCAAAAACCAGGCATTCACCAAATGCTGAAATTCACACACAAACGCATCTGAAACTTGATAGAGAGCTCAAAAGCCTTCGGCTTGAATGGCATTATTATTGCACTTTGAAGTACAGTCAGGTATCAAGAAAAGTCCATGAGATGAAAAGAATGAATAAGCCACCTGTATGATTGAATTACCTTATTCTACATATAATTCTTAACCTGGAAAAAAAGGAGAGAAAAACCCGTGCATAACAAGGAGATTCACACATTCCCCTAGTGTATGTATGATACAGAAGGACCCGGACGAGAAACCAGATTCCACCTCCTACTCTAGATGACATTTGAAATTCTTGTGGTCAAAAGAATCAGTTCAGTTGGTATGCTCACCGTTTCCGTGGAATGGGCATCACCATAGAAAACTGCGGGATTTTGTTGAGGGTTTTCAAGGCTTTCTCAGCCAGCTGCTTGGCGTGGAAGTTGCCGTAGCGGAAGGCATCCACCAGGGACGTGTGCACACCGGAATCGATGGAAATGGCTTGCGCCATCTCGGTGTTGCGCAACAGCCGCTCCACCATCCACACCGCCCGCTGCCGCAGAACCTCCGTGCGATGCTCTTGCATGATCATCAGGATGGGATGGATGGCGTCGGCTTGGCGTAGCACCTGCACATTCCATTCTCACCCCCAACTCTATAAGAGCATGCACACCCTACTGCGCCTTGACTCTGAAAACTGCATGAAATATGCTTGCATTGAATTCAAGCCCAGTGAGAGTGATACACAATATGAGCAAGATATAGTAGGGGTTGTCACACATCCTTGGAGAATGAATCTTCTGTGAAGAATGAGGAAAAAGAGGAGCCAGTAGGACAGCTTCTCCATGGAGAAAGTGTGACACCCCTTCTGTGGTTTGTGGAGATTGAGAATGGAGAATAGCTCGGTTGTTAGTTGGTCACTCATCCTCCGACATGGGCCATTCTCCATTCTCCATTCTTCACACCCTTGGAGGAGAAGAATGACATTTCTCAATCTTCAAAGAATGGGTCCTCCACCATTCAAGGAGAGCGTGCCACATCCTCATTCTCTGAAGATTGAGAATGGAGTGGAGGATGTGTGACAACCCCTAGTGATGCTTCTATAGTCCAATTCAAAGAAGGGCTTGGTATTCTACATTTATGGACAATAATGAGTACCGGGATTGTGATTGGTTCACGCACTATATAGAGGGTGATTATAGTGGTCCAAGGGTGTGGATACGATAGCTTCTGACACCAAATCTTGAATGTGATTATACTTCAGTCGGGTACAAGTTGCTTACGAATTTTTGACTCCTCCCTCATAAAAACAGAGTCCCTTGATGTCCCTTCCCTAAATTGTAATGTGCTCGATATGGCACCCATGGACCTACAAATTGAAAGGGACATTCCTACTAGTTTCAAAATTGAATCATTTTTGCACCCTCCTACAGCTCCTCAAAGTTCCTACATACTATGCTGAAATTTCAGGCCCGAAAAGATTCGTAAGCATGTTGTACCCGACTGTACAGTGCGATGAATTGAAAGGAGAAGGGTGTAAACGCGTCCTTCCTTTTTCCATGGCATAAATTGATATTCTGGAATTGGAGTGTCGGTGACTAGAGAGAATCACAGACTATCAATTGTTATTCAGACTCCTAAAGCGGTAGAAGACACAATCAATTGAGGTTTGATAATCCCTATGGCATGTACACCCATAATTGTCCCTGTCTCAAAAGCGTGATCGCTACATTTGGACCCTAAAAACTACATATTGATTACTTTGGGTGCACCTAGTTTGAAAATTCATAACTTATTCATATGGTGTCCGAATGATTGCGTAGGAATCCTCTTTCACTTGCCAATAAGATGTAATGTTTAATGTCTAAGAAAGTATGCTCAGTTGCGAGGAGGAAAGAGGGAGAAAGAGAGTGGGAGCACTTACCTCAACACCTTGATCAATGTCGACACCGTCCATGAGGGTAGTGGAGAGAGCGCCCATGGCGGCCTCCACAAGGCTGGTGTTGCGGTGGTCCAGGCAAGCGATGAGAGGGCCGATGGCGTCGGCTTCGATCAAGCAGAAGCTGGACTTGGCGGAGCACACGCCGCCGTGAATGACGCAGGTGCGGATCTTGGGCGCGGGGGGTTTGGGGCAGCAGGGGAAGCACGAGAACATGGGCTCCGGCGGGGGCGCATTCGGCACCGCCGACAGCTGCTTGGATTTGGTGGACAGATTCTCCAGCGCTTGCGCCGCCGACTGCTGCACCTCGTCCAAGGTGGACGTCTGCAGCAGCTCCGTAAACAAGCTGGCCAAGTCGTACTCCTGCGCCATCTGCCGCACCTCCATGTCCTCCAGCTGGTACGTGAACCGCAGCAGCACGCCCACCAAGCCCTTCTGGAACGCCGCGATGTGGCGCCCCCCTCCGATCTTCACCACGCCCTTCTTCACTTCGTTGATGCGGTCCACAATCATGGGCAGCGCATTCTGCTCCAGCAACGCGCGCGTGAGGTACGTGTCTTGCAATGGCAGGTTGGCTAGCAGCCCCGTGGCAAACGCTTGCTCCTCCGTCACTCCCGACGCGCCGATCAGCTTCACCAACGTGCTCAGTTGCCGCGTCGTCACGCGCAAGCCGTCGGCGAGCTCCTGCCCCATGTAGAACGAGAGCATGTACAGGAGCCGTATCGACACCACGCGCAAGTCGGATTGCGGCGCCTCCAGGAACTGGATGAGGCTCACCATGGCGCCCGCGCTCTTGATGGCGGCCACCACTTTGCTCACGGCGCGCGGCTTGGACGCCAACCCGGCCAACACGAGCAGCAGCTTGGCTTCGATCGCCGGGCCCGTGTTGCTGATCAAGTGCAGGAAGTTGTGCACGATGACCTCGGAGGTCAGCGTGTTGCCGTCCACGTCGATGGGGATGCTCTCCCACATGCCGCTGGCGTTCACCACGTTGGCCAGGATGGTGGCCGCGACCTCCTTCAGTTTCATGGGGACCATGTTGGGGCCGACCACGAACAGGTCGCGCATCAACGGCACCAGCACCCCGGCTTCCATGAGCTTGCTGCCGTTGCTCTCCAACGTGGAGATGCTGCTGAGCGCTCGCAGCGCCGCGGCCTTCTCCGAGGAGCTGCTGGAGCTGCTCAGCATCTCCACCAACGTCCTGGACACATTCTCGCCCGCGCGTGCCTTGCCTTCTGTCGTCAGCGTCAGGTTGGCCAGCGCTCCCGCCATCTCCACTCGCACTTCCGCATCCCCTGCAACCAAAAACCAACAAACGCTTCAGACACTGGATCCCTCCCTTGTTGCTGAAACCCAAACCACACGTAATTCATTGAAATTATGGCTGATTTCCGTGTACTTGGCAGAGTGGTTCCAGTTGCCCACTCAAAACTGTGAACCCTCAGATCTCTAGCCCTTAAAAGGATCCAGGATTCACAGTTTTAAAATGACAAATTCAACTGATCATATTGTGAAAAAAATAATTCAGATGGGACCAAATTTTATATCACTAGAACTTGTGAAGATCACTACAAATAAATTCAAACAAAACAACACGTGAAAATTGTTAAAAAAGACATGGTGACCATTCTAGTCACCGTGGACGCTTAGGGGCTAGTTTTCAAAGCTCTGAGCACTTGAATGCCACAATTTCGGCGCTCTGAAACATGCCATTGACACAAATAAGTTAATTGTGGCGATGGCAGAGAGGTAGTTGTGGCAGGGACCTTGAGTGAGGCGATCGAGGAGAGGTTGCAGGCGGCCGTTCTCGGCCATTTGCATGACGTTCTTGTCACACTGGGACAAATTGGTCAATACTTGTTCAGCTAAGAGGCTAGCCGACATATTCTCCGGGTTGCTGCTGGTGATGCCCACGAGGAAGAGGATGGCGCCACTGGTTGCACCGATCTTCTCACACAGGGCATACGACTTTGAGAGCTCGAAAAGAAGCTTCACCGCCTCCTCCCGCTCATCAGGTTCGTCTCTTGCCAAACACTTCACGGCCTGTCGAAGTATGTCTGTTTGCCCTAGAACAGCCTGCACAGAAGTACTAAATCGATTCAAAACTTGCAACTTACCAAGACAAACATTCATTCCATGCAAAAAACAGTGAGAAGCGTCGAAGAAATCCGGGTTTTTGTGACTGGCAACTTTACGACTGAATGACTGAATTTTGAGTCGTATTGGAAAAATTTCAGTCACTACGAACAGTTTTTTATTAGTCGTAAAGTTGTGGTCATGAAAGCGGGGAATTCAAGGTGGACAGACAGACGGACCTTGGCCTCCTCGTCATCTTCCGCGAGCATTCGAAGCGCGACGAGAGCGCGCACTCGGACATCCTTTTCATTCTTGAGGCGGTCCACAATCTGAGGAATGAGTCCCGCGTTCCGAATGCGGTACTTGTTGGTCCGCTTCCGACACAGCACTTGCAAGTCTTTGAGGCCATACAACACGTCGCTCTCGGAGGCCTCGGAGGTGATGAGGATCTTGGCGATGCCAATGCGAGCCTGCTCATTGCGCTGGGTCCATTCCTCGATGGTGTTGCGGAACGCGATGCTGGGCTTGGGCGGGGAGGTGATCACCTGCCCCGTGACAGGGCACGTGGTTTCCTTGCCCGCGTCGCGGCAGTCCTGGAACCAGCGCTCGATCGCCGACTTCTCGTACGTCAAGCCATTCTCCAAGGAAACGGGCTCGCGCATGATCTGCTTCGTGAGAGGACAGATGAACGCCTCGTACAGCGGCTCCAGACGTCGGTACTCGCGGTGGTTGGGCAGGGCCATGGGATCCTCCGAAGGGCTGGGCTGCGTGTTGCTGTTTTGCTGCACCAGGTTGTTGTACACATTCCCCACCACGTCCATCATGTGCAGATCATACGGGTCCTTCGTGTCCTGCATGTCGCGCTTCAGCAAGTCGATCTCCGTCTTCAACCTGGACCACTACTACTCTTTTTTAGGCTATCAAAAACACCAGAATTGATAGTTCCTTTCAAACTTTGGGTTTCTGTAGCCAGATATTCAACGTAGAAACCAATTCAATGGAGCCAGATAACTTTTTGCGCCTGGAATGTAGGATCGGGAACCTCGCCGGGGGACATTTGCCGAGGTGAGGTTCCCGATACTACATGTGTCCCACTTTTTGCATCTTTATGAATGTCTACATGTTGCCTTTGTTTGTCGCCAGATTAATGGAATATATTGAGGATGTTGATGTTGGAGTTTGAATACCAGTTCAATGAGCAAGACCAAAATCATTCAATGTTGCTTATCTGGTCCAAAGTCTTGTAATTTTTGTATTAGAGCTCCAATTTTGTTCATGTGTTGCTTAATTGCTTCTTACTGATACAATTGTCGCCATTCAAATGCACTCTTTGGAAATTTTAGATCGACACGAACCTAACCAATGTAGCCAGCTAATTTAACCTGAAGCCGCCACAACAACACTGATGTTTAAAGATATTGTAGCCATGTGGGCATTATCTAAAAAGAAGCCCTGACCTGGAGCTGTCACGGTCAACGTCCGCTAAGCCTGCGGCTTGAGCAAGGCCCCTCAGGAGGTCTCTCTGCAACAGCAAATCCTTGGTCAAAGTCTCAGTGTCAAGCTCGAGGAGGCCACAGATCTGGGAGTTCAAGGCGTCGACCTCGTAGTGCGCTTGCTGCATGCCCCGGGCCAAGGTTTCCACCGACCCTTTTGCATCGTCGGCCAAGGTTTCCACCGACCCTTTTGCATCGTCGTGCACGGCCCAGGCGGGAATGAGGCGAACGTAGACGCCGACGCTGTCGGTGATGTCCTGATTATTTTTTCAAGTGAGTCCCATTGGCGATTTGAAAATTTAAACTTGAAAAAAAAAAACATTTTTTGGCGATTTACTACAAATACATACTCCCTCCGTCCCCACTAAAACACCATGATACCCATTTAAATTTCGTCCCCAAATAAAACCATGATTTTCATTCTTACACACTTCTGAGTAATCATCATCTGTTTTTCCGGGTCTTACAGACTTCTAAGTAATTGTCATCATGTGCATGAAGCCAATCCATGAGTAATTATCCTTGTGCACGTCAAATATAAAAATTTAAACATACCCCCATGTGCATGAAGCCAATCCCAACAGTGACAAGTATTGCCTTTACCACCACCACCATGGATTTCAGTGAAATCAAGGTGTTTTAGTGGTACAGAGGGAGTAGCTTTCTATAGAGTTCTTGGTTACGATATACATACCACTGATAAGGGAAGATTATGGCGATATTCTCTATTTTTTTAACCCAATTTTCTTATAGCAACATAGCAAGCCCATTGATTTCAAATAGCAAGTTGGCAATATTGATAGCCACCAAAGGAAATTGAGGACCTGCAGGTGCTTGGCCACAGTGCGCGAGTGCGTGGCGAGGTACAAGCGGCACTTGATGCTGCAGGAGACGATGAAATTCTGGGCGATTTGAACCTCGCGGAGCAGGGGTTCCAGAACCTCCACCTCCAAGGGCTGCGATTCAGGCTTGGATTCCGAGTCGCTTGAATGATTATTATTATTATTATTATTATTCAAGCAGGACACCACGGTGTGCAGCTGCTCCAGATAATCCGCAACCTGCTCAAAGTTGTGGCGCTCCACCTGCACGTCCCGCGCCGCTTTCGAGGTCGCCGCGAGCTTCGCGATCAGTTCCTCCCGCAAAGATCCCGCAATTCTGGGCTGCTGCATCCTACACCGTCACCATTGCACACAGCATCACATCCATCGTACCGACATCCATTTCTCGGCTACCAACTAATTAAGGCTATCTATTATACAATACAGCTTGGTTTGTCTCACTCGACTGTTCCGCGCTGGAATCCATCGAGGAGACAACCCAAGCTCTTTGAAGTCCATAAAAGTTCTTAACATTAAACTAACGTCAATGTGCTCAACGAAGTCCATAAAAGTTCTTAACATTAAACTAACGTCAATGTGCTCAACGGCACGGGTCTCACTAGTCCAAAACAAAACCCCATATCAATTATAGACAGGACACCGACCCAATATACATCACCTTAGAGTATTTGGTTGCACATTAGTCCCTGAGGAAACAAGGAAGAAATCAAATCTAACTCAGAAAAGAGTTCTTGGGGTATGTTCCAGGAATCAGAGGTTACCGTTTACAAGCCCAATCAAACAGATCAATTCTAATATCCTGCAATGTAATTTTAGCTTTTGTAACATGGTTACTCAAACCGTCGAGGAAAACCAGCAACTCTGAATCTCTGCCTTCAATTAGTGTAAGCATTCATGATTCGGCCACTGATGTTTGCATGGGAAATGGGATTCTGTACTGTCCCTTTGACCTCCCAGTTTGAAATATTCATTAAAATTTTGATCTGAAGAGAGTTTGGGTCTTGATCGTGACCCAAAAATCATACTCCTTCATTTTGGTAAAATTGCAGGCTCGAAATCAGCCTAAGTAGAAAGTTTACCGATGCCCACTACTTATAAACTGGGGGTTCACCATTGCTAATCTGAAATCTTGACCTAATATCAGAAAACTAATCTCCGGGAGCTTCAGATCTAGGGGAGGGTTTCCAAGCTACGATCCGGTTTCGTCTCTTAATAACAACAATAGCAGGGTAATTTCAATCTCTTGAACCCCGCAAGAAATGGGTTTTAGGCTCTGAAAAAGTATGAAAAGAAAGAGTGCTTGAGTGCCTTGGTGTTCTGATGGATCTAGATTCTCCACCCTCAAGGGTTTTACAAGCCCTGATTTTACTAGCGAATTTTTCTGTCGGTAAATCAGATGGTGACTGGATTCAAAGAGGGTGGCTTCAAAAAAAACAAAAACTTCCCCGCCGGTGAAAGAAAACTGTCGGCAGCAGTGTCACGGAAACATGGATTGAATGAAAAGATCACAAATTTTCCAGCCTTTTCGTTATCTTCCATCACAAGTACGCCCCCCCCCCCCCCCCCAAAAAAAAAAGTGCTCTTTCATACTCTCTACCATTCTCACAAAAGAGCTATAATCTCTTCATCTCAATGAACAAAACCAACCCGGAAAATTCAATAAAGGAAGGTACCGCCACCACGATTGATTCAACTACACAGTACTGTTGCGACGATTGACTGAATCATTCTGGAGTTGCCATGAAGGGAGGAAAGCACACACCTGGAAGAATGAATCTCCAGCGGGTACGTCGGTCTGCTAGAAACGGAGAGAAAGCGGCCGCGCCATGAGTCCCTGCCTGCCACTTGAAAGAACAACAGAAGAGGAGGCTGTACTGTACACAAGCTAAGCTTTGCCAAGCTTTGCTAAGCTTGTGGAGATGAAGTAAGTTAACGCGGTCGTGGAGCCTCGTTCCGGGCAAGGCTGGCTGGCCTTGAAGCGTGCAAGCTCTGCTGGTGGCTTCCCACAAAGGTGCCGACTCCGGTGGATGTTGCAAAGTATAATAAGCTCAGTCAATATTAAGCTATCATTGTTATTATTATTGTAGTATCCACAGCACTCACTGGCACTGGGAGACCTATCTCCGGGGTCAGTTAAAGCGGGTGTCCAGCCCCATTCCCGTCGCAGTCCTACAAACAAGCTGCCCGCAGTCGTGGCAGACCGTCTCGCTTGATATGCAGCCTTTTTTTAGAAAATATTTGTTGGCTCATCTACTACATCAAAAACTTCAAGGCATGTGAACATGGTGCATTGAAATGCAATTAAGATAATTTGGTGCCAACCTCCATACCAAACTAGTATGGATAAAATGATACTAAAATGATCTATATGCAGCCTTTGGTGTTAAAATGGCACCAAAACAATTTGACCCAACTTTTCTGATGTAGGACAAATGATCATGAAAACATGCTCTAACTAAGTAGTCCATGTGAGCGTGGAATTGACATGGCAAATAGTGAGTAAGAACTTTCAAGGTTAAGAGTGAATAAAGTGTCTCTTTGATCCACTTGTGGTTTGATGTTCATGAAACAAAGGACCAATGGTGCATTGAGGTGGCAATTCCTTATTGCATGGTCTTTCATCACCACACTACTAAAAATTTAAAAATCACTCATTCTCTGCATAATTTTTGGCAATTAGAAGTTGAGTGTAGTTTCATTGCGAAGCTAATTGTGAGAGCCTCGATTTGATACCAACAAAAAACTTGAGGTTTCCAAAATCACCACCAAAAAAAAAACAACAAGCTACAAAACAAGAAGCACTCCATATGCACTTGTTTTGTGATTTTTCTTTGTTGAAATACGTAAAACAAAAACTTCAAATCAAATAATGATTTGCGTCCAGTAATACAATTATCCATAAGTCACCTTGAATTTGAAAAATCTACAAAGAATTTTGCTTTAATATACTCTTGTTGGTTCACTCCAAATAGTTAAAAGGTGCAGGTGGAAGATCTTGGTGGTCTATCATTATTAAATGTGTAAGAGCTTGGTGATCTTCAAAAGTATTTTGGCTTTTTTCTTGGTGCTAAAAAACTTTTGAAGACCACCAAGATCTTCCACACCTTTTAATTGTTTGGAATGAACAAATAAGAGTATAATAAAGCCAAATTTGTGGTATATTCTTCAAACTTTAATGGACTTTAGAGATAACTCTAATGTGAGACAATTTTTTTCTTTTCAAAAGCACCATCTATATTGGGATGGAGAAAGAGTATTACGAGATACAAGTGTTCATTTTTTTTTGTTTCATTTAATAAGAAAATGCTTAAGATATTAGAATTATCTTTTAAGTCAGCAGAGGGTAGCCAGTCTGCAACAAGGAGTTTTCAACCTTGATAGAGATTTTTTTTTGACACCCAACCACACAAGCCACCAAACTCCTTCCCTTGGGGGCACCATGAGGTTGATGTGGGGGTACGGGGAGAGTCCTTGCTAGGTTTGGAGGAGCTTCTCCTGCATTTAGGTTCACATTTTTTTTTTAAATTTAAAATTTTGGGTGGAGGTGGGTTTTCAAGGCTCAAATCACCTTACAGTGCTTTGTGATTGATCGAAATAAAGTTAATTTTCTTTGCCTTTCAAGGTTTAAAAACGAGTCCTGTCTTGTTTTCCTCTCGTGGAATTTTTTTCTCGACTTTACGGATAACTGTAGTGAGGATCAAAATCTGCTGCTGGTGTGCAAGTTTTGGAATCAACGGATATAGGGTGCGGCTTGAAAGTGCCTCTATGTACACTTTTATGTTCTAGTAGGACATCCTGTCTGTCTGGCTGCCTGGCTGGCTTGTTGGAGATTCAAAGTTTTGCAGTTTCCACCTTGGCCTGCATGCTGGTAAGAATAAGATCCCCATGACATGAATGGTTGGTTGGCAGTGTCAACTCTTCGTCACTCAAAAAGTCTTCCCGGCACTTCCGATTTGTGCTGGTTTGAAAGTCAACACTGTGTCCGTGTGTTGCACGCGTTCCCTCTGCCTGACAAGAATATCCCCGGTGTCGGTTTTGCAAGCTAAATTGGGCCTTCCATGTAAACTCACTCATTCACAACATAATAGAGTTAGGGCCGCTTCACACTATGGCTGTCCAAGTCGAGAGGCCGTGGGATTTATTTTATTTCCTATTTTCCACGGCCTCTAGTGTGAAGGGTCTTGCAAAATGCTTCATCCCATTTTTTATGAAAAGAAATCGACGGCCTCTCGACCATAGTGACGGGTCTTGCAAAATGTAGGATCCAAACTTCCTCTCCAGAGGCCGTCACCTTGGTCAAAAAGTGTTGCCATGTAAGCATTTTGGAGGTCCACGGCCTTTGGACTTTGGCCTCTAGTGTGAAGGGTCGAGAGGCCGAAACCATGGTTTCTTGCAATTTGGTTGGTGGAAATCAACGGCCTCTCGACCTTCGGCCATAGTGTGAAGCGGCCCTAAGATCGAGGCACCTAAAACCGATCATGTATACAAAATCAACAAACGTAGATTCGTACCTAGTTTCTAGATTTTGAAAGGGAAGATGTACCTCATTTGTACATTAGAGCATATGATCGGTTTTTGATAAACCTACAACTTCCACTTAAAAAATTTGTACTCATTCAAATAATTATCAAAAAAAAAAATTTAAAAAAGAAGAAAACTTCTTAATTTCTTATTGCTAAAAGAGGAAAATACTCAAAATATAAATTCATCTATTCCAAGTATAGTGCATGTCTTAACTGATCGGTTTTAGGTGCCTCGACATTAATAAAGTTAAGCCCTCCTTCCACTAGAGGCGAGAAGCCGTGGAGAAAACCTCACAAGGGGCATGGCTCCTTGAGAGAACCAACCTTTGAACTTGACGGCCTTTGGATATAGTATAAAGTGAGAAGGGACCCCAAAGTAAACCATTTTTGATTGCGGTTATTTTAGAAAAAATGGCTATGCTGGCCAAAAAAACCATTTTAAAAAAAAAAATTCTTTGCTTCCAAAAATTTAGATGCCTTTTGGGCTGCCCCACCTAGGCCCTCTTGACGTTTAAGGGTTTAAAAAATAAAAATGATTGGTTGTGAGAATTTTAGCCAAACGCCCCCTCTCCCCCCCCCCCCCCCCCCGGATTTTGCGTTAGATCCACCTCTTGAGGTGGGCTTGACGCAAAATCCGGAGGACTTGGAAAATGTGCACTTTTGTTGTCACAAAGGACAAAAGTGTTGTCCATGTCATTTTCTCCTCCTGTCCCTTGAACTGAAAATTTTGGGTGTAAAGTGACATTCTTTGGTCTTCTCGATTTCTAAGCCTCCCATTCGGTTAAAATTTCTCTCCTCACGGCTTCTCGTCTCTAGTGCAAAGAGGCCCTTATCCGTGAACTAAAGGGTTGAGTGAGCTTTAGTTTGACTAAAATTTGGAGAAACAAAAACTATTGAGAGAAGTTCTAGGAAATCAAAAGAATGGGTGAGTGGTGACGGTTTAGGTATATATAACGAGAATCTATTGCCAGAAAAGGGGTTAGAAATCACCTTCTTCATGTGTGAAGGTGAATAATAGAAACTTGGGTGAGAAGTTTTTTAGCACCGATTTTGGTGTTTTCAAAGTTTGCATCCACAGTTCTTTTTTAGTACTCAACAAATGCTCTTTTTTGAGGATTAATGTCACTATTCACTCAAACTATGGTACACTCACCCACTTTTGAGGGACTTTACGGATAACTCTAATAGAGCACAATGAAAATATTTTGTGCAAATTTTAGCCAAGTGCCTAAAAAAATTAATGCTAATTTTTATTCATATTTGAGGAATTAGTCAATACTTTTTAGTCAAATGGCTTCTCCCAATATAGTGAAATTAACCAATTTTAAATTATATAGAGTAAGTTGCTACAAATACATTAAAGAATCTAGAATATTTTTTCAAAATTGGCTATGAAATCTTCACATCTACAACAATTTTGCTAGAGGCTGAAATTCCTCACCTTTACTAATAGAGCAGTTCACAAAGTCCCCCTTTCCATAATTGGCCAGTTACCTGCATTCAAGATCATTGTCTTCATGAGTATCGCTATGAGCATGGGTAATGTCAACTTCCAATAAGTGAATTACCATGAGGACCTACAAAAATGGAAGACCTAAAGTTCTAGGCATAGCTCTTAAAGGGATAACCACCTTTTGCCAATGGTACAACCTGTTGTAGAAGGTGAAACTAGATCACATTAAAAGATGTTCATTTGATTCAATTCCAAAAGGGGGACTTCCTGAACTGCTCTATTATGTTATGTTTTTTACCTTTGATACTTTATTCAATTTTCCATTTAGTCAAGTAAACAATCGTTCAATCTTGTACATAAGGTTTTTTAACCCCACTTTGGAGCACTTTAGAATATGTAGCAGATCCTCAAATCATGGCAAAATTGTGTTACAATTTAGTGAAAGAATGAGTGGTGATAGTGTGTTGAAAAAGGTATGTATGATCCAATGTTGACTAAAGAACCTTATGTAGGAAACTGTTTTGGCTTTCCCAAAAACCTAAACTTGTTCTTCAACTCTCAAATATGTTAAAGTAATGAGTGTTTGCTAAGCCATTGTTGTAACCTTCCTGTTGTTTCACTAGTAAAAAAGGTGACATTGCCGAGGGAGATGCTCAAACAAGTAGTTCCCAATTCCACGCATGCGTAATGATTTATCCTGGAGATCTCCCGAAGGAGCGTCACCTTTTCTACTAGTGTTTGTTTTGGGACGCTTTCTTGCACAATTGGTTTGAGTTGATTATCAAATCAAGAGACCATACCCAACTTTTTATTCTCAAAACCATGTACGCCATGAGTGATAAAATAAAAATAAATCTTTTAAATCATGGTGGCGATGAGAAACTTTGTATTTAACTACATACCCTAGCTCTACGTGGTTACCACCTCTCCCTCCTTCGACACTACAGTACCGGTGTGACTTACTGTAGTGACCCCAATCAGGGTCATTCTACGACGTTTCTTTTAACAACAGTGACGACAGGGAACAAATGATACCAAATCGTCCAACGTGCCATCTGTGTACATGACGTCTAACGTTGCACTTAACCAAACTTCATTGTGAGGCTTAAGGTAGGATGTCCTAAAACCACCACCTCCCCCAATTATGACATGTAGACTTTTCTTGGGGCCACCACATTTGAGACCTAAAACCACCAATTTCACTATTGAAGGAGACCAATGGCACACCAAGAAATAGTTGGTGGTTTTGGGTTAGCTCATGAGCGGAATTACGAACAACAAAGTGTGAACATGGGGGAACCTAGAGGTTTGATTTGGGTCGTAGGTAACTTTCCACTTTGGAATTTTGTATAAAATTAACAAATGCGAATTAGATGTTGCAAATTTTTGCAATCCTCATCAAAACCTATTTCGAATGCGGTCATATATTTTTTTCGAATTTAGGACTGCCAGAAATAGTCCAGATTGCTTAAGTTGGTGGTTTTAGGACAATCAACCTTAATCCCATCTATGATATTACCACTCCGAGGAATAGCCACAATTCTGTCCTAAGGTAGGGGGACTTCATTGTGAGGCTTAATCCCATCTATGGTATTACCACTCCGAGGAATAGCCACAATTCTGTCCTAAGGTAGGGGGACTTCATTGTGAGGCTTAATCCCATCTATGATATTACCACTCCGAGGAATAGCCACAATTCTGTCCTAAGGTAGGGGGACTTCATTGTGAGGCTTAATCCCATCTATGGTATTACCACTCCGAGGAATAGCCACAATTCTGTCCTAAGGTAGGGGGACTTCATTGTGAGGCTTAATCCCATCTATGATATTACCACTCCGAGGAATAGCCACAATTCTGTCCTAAGGTAGGGGGACTTCATTGTGAGGCTTAATCCCATCTATGATATTACCACTCCGAGGAATAGCCACAATTCTGTCCTAAGGTAGGGGGACTTCATTGTGAGGCTTAATCCCATCTATGATATTACCACTCTGAGGAATAGCCACAATTCTGTCCTAAGGTCGGGCACCTAAAACCGACCAGGTACCCAAAACCAACCACCCTAGATTCTTGCCTAATTTCTAGATTTTCATAGGGAAGATGTACCTCATTTGTACATTAGAGCATGTGATCGGTTTTAGGTAAACCTATGACTTTCACTTAAGGTTTTGTGATTTGCTCCGGTCACAGTAAGAACAGCGGTTTCCATCTTGTCCTCGATAATTGAGATGCATGGCAATAATTGAGGGGTGTCGAACCTTACAATTCCTGCCCAGACCCCATGCGAATCTTCTGCAGACCAGCTGTGACACTTCTTATTCAACCAAATGGGCACAAGTCTCCCAAAATTATGAAACAAATTGATCTAGACATTGGAATGTCTAGACCACCTCAAACCTAATGTGTACTAAATTGCGTCCATGACTTCGGAGAAAATCTAAGCCCATTGAGGTAAGTGCACAAATCCAAACACAACCTGCAGCAAAGTACATGAGAGTCAGTCATTGGCAAAAAAATGCCACTTAGTATAACGTCAAGTACATAATGCACCTTTTCCAGTTGCAAGCAATACAACGACGGAAGGTGGGCAGACACAGCCTGGGCAAGAGTGCTAGAATGTGGTCAGGACATGACTTCTAAACAACTACATACTGATATCACAACCTGTCTAAGAAAAATTAGTCCAACATGGATTGGTTATGAAGTGGACCCGTGGCTAATACAATATCACGTGGTCGCACACATTTCACCCATCAGCTCAGCAATCACTGAGATACGAAAATGGTTGGAAGCTGCTATTGCATACCATTACTGATCTTGTAATGAACAGACGAAATCTCGATCGGTGCCACAGCCAATGCCAGTTCAGATCAATCAGACTTATACTTCGTAATGAGCCCACAATAGCTCCTTAAATGCTGGAAAGCTCCAGTTGCAGAAACAGAAAACTGCGATACCTTTGGGTAACTTAATAGCTCTAACTCTATACAGACTAATTCTATACAGGAGAAAGACTAAACCTGCAGGAGAGAGAATTCCCATTAATACTCGGTTAATTTCCACGGTAAAAATCAGATACCTAATTAGCAACACCTAAACTGAGCAGTAGGCCGATTTTCAGAGCAGCTTTCTAATCAGATCTGCAATCAATCAATGAAATACTAAAATAGCCTTAACAGCACATCAATATGTCGAAAAATCAACACATTGATCTTGCAAAGGTTTTAAATACGTTCTAATTGATGATGATTAAAATGCTCATAGACTGGAACATCAAATATTACGAATAGCAAGGGTAACGAAGGGAGATCCTCACACTTTGATCAACCTGTATCACTGCCTTTCTTGAGACGATTCATGCTCTTCTGTACCTTGGTCCCCCGAGGGTGAAGTAGCAGCTGCGCCTACCTCAATACCTGCTTCAGCTATAGCCGATTCTTCAGGATTGGTTCCGCTTTCTTGTTCTGATACAGGTTCACTCAACAAGTCTGGTGTCAAGGAAGGGGAAATGATTTGCACATGCTGCCAAGTTAGCTCCCACAGGCTGTCTCCGCCTGGTGTGCTAGTCTGCACCAAGAACTTACGAGAATACATCACCTGCAAAGCATATTTTTGAAAGCAGTTATCAGTCTAAGATGCAAACAACCATGAATATGGTGCAAGGAGAAGAATTACACGGACACATATTTTTAGACAAATTAATGAAAGAAAACTGATTTGAAATGAGCTCACAAATAGCATTTCCAGCTAGAAGAGTGAGCAACAGATTCAAACCTTGCTGATACATCAAAATCCAACCAAGTATGAAGACTATGACAAGCACTTTCGATCCTTGTTTTGAGATATTGTTATGTAATATGACGGCTCTCTTAAGACAAACCTTACCAAACAACAGGAGAGAATTGACTGAAGCAAAAAAAAATTCTTTCAAGCCCTCTTAAATGACAGAAGAAGAATTCTGAATCTGAAAGCAGTATGCCTCACCTGCAACATTTCCTGAAGAAGCTCAGGTACTAGTTCCTGGAGTTTTTCAGTATTCCTGCTGCGGAGTTTTGCCTTCATGTACATCTCCATTCGATTCAAAACCTGAGACCACGTGGTTCGGAACGTAGGCAGCTGTGCAAGCTGATCAAGAAATTGTAGATAAAACTTGGAGAGGAATTTTAGAGCATGCATGAGTGTAATCTCCATGCCTCTGTATTCCTTTGGGGGGTACCTCACAGCAATATCCAAGAGCTCATCCAGTAATGTTAGCACCACCTGATGACAAATTCAGAGAACAAGATTAGAACAAAGGACAGACTCTGCTTGAGGTATGAGTCCAAGGCGTAAATGTGAAGAAAATGCTGGAAAAAAATTTCATAATTGATGAGTCAAGTTTCTTTTCAACAAAGCGGAAATCTCACCAGGACAATTATTAACAATTATACCAACCAGGCACTGAGGGCAACTTCCAAGCATATTGCTGCAGCGGTAACTAAGCAATCAAGAAAAAATATTTAAAAACACAACTGTTGCTGAGTTTGAGGCAATGATGCAAGACCTGTTCAAAGGACTGTATCCACATTGTCGGGGTCAACGTAATGCTGTCTGCGGCAGCAAGACAACGCTGCAAGCATACAATTGCATAGTTTCGCACTTCCTCTCTCTGCTCAAGGCAAACCCTCCTCAATCCTTGTGCCAACCTTAGCCACATTTCAGCCAACTCTTGTGAGAAACGGGGATATACTTCGGCACCCTCAGGAGATACTTCTGAACTTGCAGATTTGGCTTTGGACCACCTTGTGAGACAACCCACGGAGTCTGAAAGAAGATCTAGTGCCCTGATCGACCTTTCGCTTCCCCCAACTCTGGCTTCAGCAAATGCACGTGCCGCATCTAGGCAAAGGACATAATTTGCAGGGGTAAGATGAGCCCCATCTTGCATAATAAATGTAAGTGCCTCAAATCCAGGTTCTGAGGCTTCTGGATGACGGGCTGTAATGGAGAGAAGGGATGAGACTGTACGCCAGCCCATTGGTGACTTGATGTGCCCAGCATTTGCCTTCACCAACACCATCACCTCCTGAGTTATTCTTTCACAAAATGCATCTGCAACCCGTGCATCAAGCTTCAAAATGAGTTGTAGCGACCTCAGAAGCTCCTCAGCCAAGTCCTCTTTGTACGGGAGCAAACGTTGACATATTTTCAAGAGACCGAATACTGCCTTCTCAACCAACAGACCAGGAACAACAGTTGTTTGAACAATCCCAGCCATGTGCTCGTAAACTCCTTGCCAAAGCAGCATAATGCGGTCCCGGTTGTTCAAAGTAATGGCGAACAGCAGCTCTAAACAAAAGACAGCAGTGTCCTCGTCCTCACTTGAACCCCCATTCTTCTGGGGCCTCCCAGCAGCCCAGACAAGAGCCCTTGCTAATTGCAGGAGTGACTCAGATTGCAAAAATTTACTGTCTGTAAAAATTTGATCAATGTGGCAAGACTCGATAGTTCGCATTGTTCGTTGTTGAGCAGCTAGTTGATGCTCTGTTGGAGCAGATCGCGGTTCATCGGCATCTAGGGAGAGTAACTGGCTAAATCTGGACATCAAGCCAGTGGAGCGCCGCCTGTTTCCTGAAAGAGGCATTGAGGCCATTCCCAATGCACCCCCTGCAAGTTTGCCTTGAGCTGAATCACCTGCACAAATCTGTTAGTTTAATTCAAAGTGTTTCTTACATGTTGACGCTTTACCAGTTGCCAAGTCAAACAGGACTGCGGTTGACTCAAAGACCCCAAAATTAACCAAACACCTAATCTCTTCCTACTATACTATCCTCAAAAACTAATGAGCTTAATGTAGTCTACTAACCTTGATTTGCAATTTACGAAGGCCTAGACAAAGATGTCATTAACTGTGGATAAAGATATGCTGCTCACCGGAAAGATCATTATCTTCTGTTGCATCACTGGCAATCCGGGAAGGCAAAAGACCCAACTTATGAAGCCGCAAAATACAATCCAGGATGTTGCGCCACGCAGTGCGTATAAAATCTCCAAATTTGTTTGCTATTGAAAACACCGTGATAGCTGCCATACGTGCTTTCGTATCGTCCCCAAAGGCAACCACTGGTTCTTCAGCAGAAGCCATAGGATTCAGCAAAGTTGTGAACTTGCAGAGAGAAACCACAAGGTCGTCCAGGACATCTTGCAATCGATGACTTGCAGAAATTTTGGCCACCGCAAGAAAACCGTCAAGGCATGATCGCAGGACCTATTGGACAAAAACAGATTATTTTAGTTGCAGTCATTTAGTGTCACCAAAAGAAAAGCCCATGAATCAGGAGAACTGATAAATACTGTTGTTACTGCATTGATGCAGAAAAATGACCCTAACTCACCACCTGAAAAAATTCGATAGCTGCAGACAACCGTTACAAGTAAAACAAAGAAATCACTAAACAACCTGAAAAGAAATAAAAAGTCTACCTCTGGACCTGTTAACGTTATCAAACTGTCTCAACCTGAAGTATGAATAACTCTTACAGTACGTGCTTACAATGAAAGACTGAAATGACCTTCACCATCATATTTATATTCTAGACATAATAGAAATAGTTTCTTATATACCTCTTCATCTTCAGCATGGTCAAATACCACAGAAATAGCAGCAATAGTTGGTCCAGAAATGATAGCAAACATGTCATGGTCTAGCAGGGGTCGCGAATCGCAGATGATGTAAGGAGTAGTTGTCATAGATCGGCGCATCAAGTCAACCCATCGACTGTGAGTCATCTCGGAAACACCAGCTCCACTATCATACGTTATCCGAATCTCACTTCTCCCAATCGAATGGTAGAGTTCAGACAGCATGGGACGAGGCAAGTCCTGGCCATCATTGATATTCCGTAGATTTTTGATGAAATCTTCCTCAGTCATTCTCTTTCGGACCTAGTAACAGACCACCAGTAGGCAGTTAAGCAACTGAGAGAAGATATTTGTTTGTGGGATTCCAGAGAAGCCACCCGGAACAAAAAAGAAATAAAACACAACCTAAATATAATTAACTTTGAGCTCCATGGAGAAGCTTAGATAGCAGAAAAAAATACCTAAAAAGTGAACTAGCTTGAACAGACCTAGTTATTAAGAAGCAATTTAATCACTCCCAAAAACACATCCTCGGAACTGCCAAGGTACTTTAGTACCGTAGTGCAAGTTACAGCCAGGGAATGTTCCTAGACCAGGGTGAATGTGTTGTGTATCTGTGCATTGAAAGTGTAAATCTCAATACAAAAGAACCTACAAAAAGTAGATCCTGGTTAAATAACTGACCTGCAAGTTGTGTTGATCGGTATTGAGCATAATAACCGAGTAGGACAGCACAAAAGCTGCATCTTTGTTGGCAAGGATGCCCTTTGATTGCTGATAAAACCTATCTGAAAAGGCTTCCAACACCCTATGGATTTTTTGTGCTTCTCCAGGTAACCGAAAGGTCTCCAGGAAGGTACGCAAAGCACCATCAATGCTCATATCACTGAAGTCAAACGTTCGAGCAAATTCCTCCAACACTTGCAGGCAAAAGTCGTCAGGATCACCGAGAAAATCTCCCAAAAGATCCTTGTTTAGACCTGTTGTATACCTGAACGTACAAAACCACAGAATGCATTTCAGTAACAGGTGCTCGAAGTCCACCTCAAGCCTCCAATATCCATAGGGTAATAATTATATTTATGACATAGATAATCTAACCCAATATTTAAACATAGAATAACACGTAGGTCAGCTGGGACTCAGCTTGCAGAGAGCAAAATGTCATATTAGCATAGAATCGTTCTTCAAGTTGCAGCTAGGCTGCAAGAATTCTAAGAACTGCTGAGATATCCTATGTAAGTGGCCAAAATCTGCAGAAATCAAGTGGGTTCTTCTAATATGAATCAACATTGCTCGAATAGAATCTCATCTTCCAAATTAGCTAGCATCCCAATCGAGTTGGATATATAGACCATCACATGCAAATTTGTTGAAGAATGCTATTACTCGTCTCTGAAAGATGAATTACCTGAAGAAGCAAGCTACGCTCTTGGGGTCCAGTTTTGCAGGAAGCAATCGAATGCCCTGAAGAAACTCCAGCCCCTTCTTTGGATCTCTATTGAAGTGGTCGGCCCCGATCATGAGCCGGCGTTTGATATACTTCTGGTGCTTCACATACTCAATCCAGCTAACAGGATCTTGGTAATTTTCACACCTCAATGTCCAGAATGGAACGTATTCCTGGTTCTCCGCTACCATGACTCCCGATAGATTGCTGGATGTATGTGCCGGGGATGCAGAATCAACCCTGTCAGCCATACTGTGGACAACAGCAAGAATGCCTTCCAGTGCTAGTACATGCATCGCTGATAGAGGACAATTGACCGGGAAGGCACTCTTTGAAAGCAAGTTCCCCAGATCCTCAAAAGTGTTGCCAAGCGTGATATCACAGTCAAAGTTTGAATACATCTCGGGCATAAAAGAGGGCTGCCGACAAAAGTCAACAAGCGCCTCCATGGCCACTTCTTGTTGCTGATGAGTTGCGCCATGCTTGCCTGATGCAAGTCGAATCAAGACATAGGAGAAAAAAGCCTCCAATTGAAGCTTCACGGCACTACGGAGATGATGATACAGATTCAAAACAATTCCACAAACCATTGACAGAACCAAAGGGTTAGGTGATAGCCCCATCAACATCAGATTCCTGAATAGTTCATCTTGGATCAAGGCAAGTAACTTGGGGTGGCGGCTAAAGGAATCTCCTCCAAGCTCTATTGCGGAATTAATAAGCAACAGCGCAAAGTGAGGCACATCTTCATCACTAGCCAGTAGAGCTTGACCCGGGCTGTTGGGGTCCGCGATGTTCAAGAGTGAACATAAGAAACTGAATATCTCAACCATGGCCGGTATTCCGTAGGGTTCAATAATCGTTGTATGTTCGGTGATCACAACACTTCTAGAATTCCCTTCGTCCCTTTTCCCAGAGTAAGAATGCCTGCTAGCTCCTTCTTCAGAAACATCTGCATTAGGAGGCTCAACCCCTTCAAAGTCTGACAGATCACCATTACCCGTGATTGATGTAGACTTGTCCTGTTAAAACAACAGACGTTAATATGATAACCACCTCAGCAAGTATTCAAAGCTTTTAGGAGACAATGAAGGAACTCTCAAGAAGGTTCAGTACGAAAAACAACAAAGGCATACTCTGCAAGCTTGATGCCTGTATAATCATCCATTCATAGAATGTGATTTGACTCGCACGTTCAATTGCCTCGGAGTTCTATATAGATATGACAGACGTACAAACACTTACATAGACTGCACCATTACTAGATGTAGCCTCAGAGTTGATGCCGGGAAGAGCAATAAGAGCAGTGGTTGCTTCCAAAGATGAGAGGTGAGAGAAGACAGCGCGGACAAGCTCATGCATTGAATGGCGTGCTGTGCGTTGCAAAAGCTCGCCCTTGCTGCCAGCTTGGTGAACCACCCTAAAAGTTGTGTTCAAAACGGTGCACACGTCACGGTTGCTCAAAACGGCACCTGCTCTGCTTTTCATGCATGCTTGCAGTACCTGCAGTGATGTAACGATACGTACGAGTGTTAGAAAACACATTAGCGTACATGAAATTGATATCGAAGTACCGTGAAAAACGTGTTGACAAGTTCTCATGAGCAATGTGGAAACGATTTAATTCTGGCGACTGGTAGGCAAATCACAACCTCGTACTGCAAGTTCAAAGGATACGCGGAAATATACGCTCCGAGCACAACAATAGCGTAGGCATACCAAGATCATATCGACAAGAAACGACACTCGGATAGGTCAAATTCATCCACTCATGATCTATTTATGTGAGTTTGTGTACACCAGAAGGTAAGGAGTAATGTTCAGCTGAGAAGCATGAAAACTTAGTAGTTGATGAGACCAAGCGAGTGGAAATTAAAGAAGACTGTTTTGTGCTACTGGCCCCGGACTGGCAAACGTTGCGAATGTTTAGTACATAAATGAGCAATCTCTATACTGGATAGACTGAACTCTGAAAACGTTCAGCCAAGAGTTCAACTACGCCTCTTTCACTTCCATCAGATACCAATACTGTGATTTTCTAATCTGCACCTGAAATTATTTGAATACCTTGAACCGAACCCCCTGTGCGAAGGACCGAGATTCCTTGACGAAAATGTGCAATGTAGACATCGCAGAATGATAGGTCAGCTCCGAAACTACCAAAGACAAAGTCTAGGATTGTGGACGAGGAACAGAGGGATACTACATTACCTGCAAAATCTTCATGAGAACGACCTCCTCCGAGGCAGGATCGGTGACTTCAAAGCGGCAGCTCGTGACGGCATCGACAATCATGTGCATGACCATCTCGACGTGAGCGGTCTTGACAGTGAAAACCTCCAACGTGATAATCTTGTAGACAGCAGAAAGAGCGATTCCTGTGATCTGCGCGCCCGTTTCGTCCGACCGAATGACGTCGAGAAAGGGAGTCAGATAGTAGGCAGGATTGATGCTCTGCCACGACTGCTGCTGCCAGGAGAACACGCGACGCCGGAGGCTCTTGAGCGACCTGATGAGCGGATGCTCCATTTGATCGTCGCTCGCCATGTACCGCCCCGCCCATCGCGCATTCCGTCGCATCACGGCCAGCACCGAACACACCTCGGCGTTCACCATGCACGCCAACGCCCCGCCGTTCCGCCTGCTGTTGTTCTTGCCCCATCCATCCACCCCCGTCCCGCCCTCCATGCTCATACTAGGGTTTTGCGCAGATCGGCCCATGCCCGTCAACTCCCCGATCTCAACACCGCAAGCAAAGCCTTACCGCCTCTTCTTCACATCCTCTGTGCACTCCATCTCTCCAACCCTAATCTCCAAGCTCTTCAAGAGTCCTACCGTTAATCACACACAGAATGAGCAATCTTTCTCGACATGCCAAATGCGGCTCTACACGATCTCGAGTAAACAAACCACGACTCAATGCTACTGAGAAAGGGCATATGCGGCAAGTCCTCGTGCGAGCATTCAATTTCAGAATACAACCTCCACTCACCTGCATCGAAGATGCTCTCCAGTGCACAAGAACGAGAAAAAGATGCCCGATGCGATGGGATTGTGCAATCGAGACGCCGCTCTTGGAAATGCGCCGCGTTGAAAAATCATACGGCGTGCTTGGGTGACTCCGGTGAGTCGCCCAGTGCTAGTCGCACTTGACGCAAAAGTTCTGATCGCCATAGCCATGGCCTTGAGATTTTGGTACCCGGACTTGCTCAAATAACCGGACCGGACCCGACCCGCGTGAAATAACTGTACAGGTTCTCTGCTTCATCTCTTTCCAAGCGCCAATTTCTTTTACATTTCGTCACTTTCCACGTTTCCGTTCCTTTTTCGTCTAGGCCTCAGTTTCTTTTTCGTTCTGTCTCTTCCACCGTCTCGGTTTCTTTTTCGTTTCGTCTCTTTCGGGTCTGGGTTTCTTTTTTTGTTTTGTCTCTTTCGAGTCCACGTTTCTTTTTCGTTTCTTTAACCCCAACTAAAATGTAAGAAGTGATTATTTGAATCTTATGGCCAACTATAGTACTAAACACATTTTTGCAGTTCCAAAATGTATAGATAAAATATATTGAATTTTAAAATATTTTAATTGTAAAAATTTAAAAAAATAGGAAACTTAGTTTAAAAATGTGATTCAATTGGGTTGAACCTCTATTGTTGTAGACTCATGGAAACAAAACTTGCTATACTTTCACACCATTTCTCGGGGAAGTCACTTAGTGTAAATTTTGGATATATATGAGCATACAAAAGGGTATTTAATGGAGGGCTATGAAATAAATGGAATATTATATTATTTATAGTATATTTAGGATATAGTTTAGGAATATTTTAGGAATATTCTACAATTGGTTTTAAAACACCCTATGTTACTTCTATAAATTTATAATTTTTATCTCAAATGAATAAAAGACATCCTATATTTGTTCTCTCATAGTTATTTAAATTCTTAACAGTGACTTCTCCAGGCACCATTTCAACCTATTGTGTGAATGATATGTAGTTTTATGAAAAATAGGAAAATTAATATTAAAAAAATGGATATTTGGTACATGTTAGGACTTGATTGTGAATGTGGCAAGGATATGAGCCATGTCAAAAGAGGAATTGTACACATTCATAGTTTGCTCGACAAGGTTTAAACCTTAACATTAACCCCTCGTCATTTCTCCTTCATCCAATGTTGGAACTTGATAAAAATTGTGAAATTGGATTCCAAATCAAACCTAGTTTTTGCAATACAAAATCTTGCTTCAATTTAATGTGTTGTGAAGATTTGGCAAGCGTTTTGGTACAAGAAAGTCAAGTTTTGGACAATTAGCTTTGTAAAAACTTAGGCCATTTTAGAACACATAGAGGTTTTCATTAGTTTTTTGGTACCAATGTGTTTATATCATGATTTTGAACCAATCTACAGTTTAAAGTTTTATCATTTGAGTAGGTTTAAAAGTAGAATTTCAACTCTAAAGTGTTACTAGGAAAATTTGAACACTCTTTTTCAACACTAAAACATTATGATCTTGCAATCTATGAGGCGAAATGGCTCTAAATTTGATTCACGTCATTTACAACATGTATATTACAAGATTGTACGGTTGAGATCTCTATACCTTACTTACATTTATACCAGTAACACTTCAAAAGCAATGATGTTTTTTAATCCAAATATTAATTTAAAAAAAATTACAACCTTATAAGATGAAATATAACCTAGAATATAACTTCCAAGAATTCAAAATGTGTTCCACCTATTATGTCTCGTGCTACATTGGATTGGATGAAAATTTGTTCCTGTAGACATCTTTATTGCAATGTCATAGGGTTGGTATTTTTAGCTTTGTATAAAGAAAATTTATATACTAGTTACTAAAAAGATCTTTAAATAATTATTTCAACTTAATTTTATTAATAAGAATTCTTCATTTTTATTAGGTCTTGTTGACGTTTGAGCGAGGATTTAACACATTGAAAGATGTAGTTTGAAATAATCTATTATATAACACATAGCGGTGCACCAACGCACACTCATCATGACAGTTTCGCCATAGGACAATCATGTTGCACGCTAATACAAACCAACCTAATTTATTATATAACGCACGATGGTGCACGCACGCTCACACGCTATTTATAATGGTTATGTTGCCAAAATGGTCATGCCAAGCCCATTTACTATACAATGCAAGGTGGTACATGTATGTATGCACACACGCTCTGTACAATGGTTCCGTTGTTGGGATCCCAACACATGCCAACCTAGTGTGTACATAAACAATGGATTTTCATAGCGATGATATGTGCACCTAAAATTGGCTTGAAGCGCTCACATTCAACATATGTACATTTTATTCAAGAATCTACAAAGGTCATTTTTGAATATCGATTCATAATTATATATCTTCATCTCAGATAGTAAGTTTTAATGTGTATCCATAACATTCTTTACAGTTATAATTGAAATCTCTTTTCAAAACTTGACAGTACTGCAAACGGCACAAATAAATATAAAAGTAATATACCGGTATGTCAAGCTATCTTCTAAGATCTCTTTCAAATACTAAGTTTTCACCAAAATGAAATTGAACAAAATTCAGATCATATAAATGCAAACATAAACATCATTCTATTACTTTAACCCTTAACTACCTACGAGTCCACTTTTGGACGATGTACAATTTTTCATCTACGTTTTCTCATCTGTCATGCGCTTTTTGCGGTGTGAATTTTTCATAATAGGTTGTACGGGAAGTTAGCATCATGCATGTGAGAACCGATTAGAAAGGGGATGATTTGTGAATTTTTAGGCCTCATTTCATGTTGCAGTGATTCCCCAAAAAATTCTAAGATCTTCGTTCAAAATAGTTCAAAAGTGCTTTTGAAAAAGTCAACTCATAAAATCAAGAAATTGTAAAATCTCCAAAAATCACCACACTTAGGGTATTACATTTCAACCCATCACAACAAATTTCATTCATAGATTGTCAATATCTTATTCGTAATTGCATTCCAAAAGAATTTCGAATTTTAAGTTTCAAATTTTATACAAAAATATTGGTGATTGCAATCATAGATTTAAGTGTATGAATATAATTTAAAATTCATGATCATGTATGTACAACTTTTACTCATACATCAAGTTCAAAACATTCCTCGTAAATTTTGCATTTTATAATGCATTTTGCAAAACCTTGTGCAAAATTCAAAATTCAAAATTCAAAATTAAAAGAGGAGAGGATAGTAGGCATTTAGGGGTTAACCCTTAAGCATCCCAACGTTTAAAACTGAATCACGAACAAATTCAAAGCCTTGCAACTTTCTCATGCAATATTGGATGACTTTCATCCAAAGTCATCTTTGCAAAACTATTAAATTCTCTACCAATTACGATAAATCTCTTGCGATGGAGAGTTCTCGATTCCAACTGCAAGTAACTTATGTCAAATTTGTTGGGTAGATTTATGCCTCTCATATACATTCAAGGCCATGCTAATATCTATTTTTAAAGCTAGCATCTACTTGAACTTTGACCTTAAAGCTAGCATCTAGCACCCTTTGAACTTAGGTACCCATTCAGGGGTGAAGGAAAGGAAGTTTCAAGAATGTTCGAGTATGTCCAAAATGGACATTTCAGGAATGTTCAGTAAGGGCATTTCAGAATGTCCAAAATGGAGATCTCAAGAGTGTTCAAGAATGTTCAACCAGAATGTCCAAAATGTTCCTTTTTACCTACTCAGTCACAACATTCTGGAACCCCACCACGCAAGGTCCCTTGGTGTTTTATAATGCAAACCGAAAGCTGTGGTAGGAGCGGAGAGAAAAAGAAACTTAAATTCAATGGTACTACAGACTCATAATGTTCCATCTACAGTACAGTACATTACATGCCGGGTTGCACTGTAGAAGGGACCAGTACAGCAGGTTCAGGAATGTGCAGTGCAGTAAAATCTGCTTCATACGCTCGTTTGGCGAAGAGAAAAAAAAGCACTCAGGCAGGCAGGGCGGTAGCAGTGGATGAGACGGTCTGTAAGTTGCTTATCGTCTCACTGGCTTGGATCGATGCTGCCAGATATCCTAGTAATTACTGACTTAGGGCCTGTTTACACCAAAAAACTTGGGCTCCAACCCATGAACACAAGTGGTACTTTGTTCAAGGGATGAGACCATTGTAAGTGGGGTACCATGCTTGAAACAAGGGACTTATAAGTAGGTAGTGGCCCAAACATTTGGTGTAAACCAAGAGAGTTGAGTCATGGCCCATTGTGCACTTGGGCTGAATTTTTAAAGTAGAGTTATCCATAGAAGTTTTTTTTAATTTACCCCATACTCATAGAATCTTTTGTAGTCAATGCTGCCCTACATCTTTGAGTGCTGTTTTGTTCAATCTCTCTCAAATTTTGGCCGTTTATGATGATTTTTGGCATCATGGAAAAAAGAGAACGAGCTCTAGTGGTACTAGCTATGTATTGGTGCTTTTATATGTTGATTCAACATGTTTTGAGCATGCAAGCCCTCATTTTGGGCTTTGAATTGCAAAATTCAGCTTTGGTTGTGACTTTGTGTGGCTTGTGGAATAGAAAAGAGAGAGGTGTGTGGAGCATTGATAGGCAAGAGGGATTTTGTGACAGACATTTGATGGGCTCTTACACGGAGTTAATGTTTCGGGAAAGAACTAGAGTTTCACATGCTACCTTTCAATATCTTTGTGAGGAATTGGGTCCTTTTTTGAGGAAACAAGATACAAATTATAGAAATTCTATTACAGTAGAGAGAAGAGTGGCAATGTCATTGGTGAGGCTTGGAAGTGGAAATGGATTGCAAATTGTTGGTGATTTATTTGGAGTAGCCAAAAGCACTGTTTCAAAGATAGTAAGGGACTTTTGTAGAATGGTGAGATTACATCTTCAAAAGAAATTTGTGACGTTTCCAAGTGAATATAAATTTCGGGAATTAGCAAAGGACTTTGAAGCATTACATGGCATTCCATATGTAGTGGGAGCTATAGATGGATCTCATATACCAATTATAGCACCAGTAAATGGGGGTGAAGATTATTATTGTCGGAAATCTTTTCACTCTGCATTGTTGCAAGGCATAGTTGATACAAATTGCATTTTTTGGGACTATGAGTTTGGATGGGCCGGGAGCATGCATGATTGTACAGTTTTTAAACTTACAAAAGTGGGTAGAAAATGCATTGAGGGAAAATTACTACCTTACAAGCTGATTGGAGATGCCGCTTATCCTGTAAGGCCATGGATTTATTGTCCTTTCAAAGGAGGAGTGGATGTTTCTCTTCCGGCATATAAAGCGCATTGGAACTTCATTCAAAGTTCTACTCGTATGTGCGTGGAGCGAGCTTTTGGAATTTTGAAGTGTAGGTGGAGGATCATTATGAAGCGTATGGAATGTCCATTGAAATATGTGCCGGACGTGGTTGCTAGTTGTATTATTTTACACAATATTTGCATTATCTCGGCAGATGTGTTTGATCAGGAATGGATCAAAGTTGCTGAAGAAGATTTGGAAAGAAGAGAAATTGAAGGACAAATAGCAGCTGGACAAGAATTGAAGGGAGAGAGGACTGCAATTGCTGAAGTGAGAAGAAGGATAGGAATTGGAAGAAAAGAACCAATTACAATTGCGGAAGAGGATTATGGAGAGGCTGAAAACCTTTTTTTGATCAAAGAAGATGAAGAAGAATCCATTTTACTTCAAGAAGCAACTGATTCACATGTGTCCATAGCCAAAGCCCTATGGAAATATCACTTGCAAAAAAATTCTACAATTGTTTTTGATGATACGGATAGTGATATGAGTATGTAATAGTCTTAGAATTTATTTACTAAAGCTGCCATGTGAGCTTCCATCATACTAAGCAATGTAGAAGTAGATTTGAAGCTCTCAATCATGTCTGTGCTATTTTTCACTACGGATTCTAGAAATCCTTCTAGTCTATCTGCCTTGGTTTTTTTTTCACCTATTTGAACAGATTTCTCAGGTGTAGGTGACTCTTGAATACTCTCTTGAGCACTTGCTGGAATTTGGTTACTTACGCTTGCTCTTGTTCCATTCCACAAATCCATTTGTTCAAACCATTTAGAATGCTCATGGCGGTCATTGCCTGAAACCTCATCATGCCGCTTATCATTCATGTATTGGGTGAGAATACCTCCGTATTTCTTCTTGCAAGCTATAGCGGTTCGAGAACATCCTCGAATTGATGCTGCCATACGAGCTTCAACCTTCAACCATGCATTTTGACCTTCAAAATTTACATTCACCACATGTTTAGAATGCTTATTGAATAACACACATACTTCATAAACATTTGAAAGATGAAAAAACAAGAAAAGAACACTCTAAAGGCCTCTAAGTGGCAATGAAATTTACATTCCAGCACATACAACCTCACTGAAAAATCAAATAAGAATGGAATTATGCATTGATTGTACATTGGGATGTGAGAAGAGTATTGAGTTAGGTGGATGAACCTTGGGTGCCCACTTGGAGGCAAGAGGTCCCCGGTTCAAACCCGGACGGTGGCTTGCTTTTGCCCAAGCCGCGACTAGTCTAAAGATTTAATGGGGGGGAAAGGGGGGGCCTCATACGGGGCCCAATTGGCCCTTTTCAGCCCGTCAGGCGAAGGCAAAGGCACCAAAAGGCACCTCGGTTTTGGACAAACATTTTGCACTCAGTAAAAAAATCATCAATATTTCTAAATATTGAAGCTGTAATCTATAAATTGAGCACATACCTTGTTTTTTGGCTGCTTTCGAAAATTCTTGGGCCAATTCTCCACGCACAGCAATCAATGTCTCTACTTCTTCATCTTTCCAATGTAAGCTCTCATCATTGTCATCCTTCTCACCTTCTTCAAAACATGCCTTCTCTTCAAATTTCTTGCTCTTCTTTGCTTCCTTCTCCCCTCCTTTGGACTTTGTTGGACCTCTACCTCGCTTCTTAGGAACAACCTTCGATTCTCCTTCCTTCTTCACTTCTAGCAATACACTCTTGCCAACATCCCTAAAAACCTTGGGCTATGAGAAAAATGGTGGCTGCAAAAAATTGGAAGACTGTAAAAATTGTTGATTGTGTGAAGAAATTTGAGATGGAGGTTGATATCCAACTTCTTGCACCTCATTGTC
Organism: Pohlia nutans; assembly: GCA_022496805.1. Classification (NCBI taxonomy): domain Eukaryota; kingdom Viridiplantae; phylum Streptophyta; class Bryopsida; order Bryales; family Mniaceae; genus Pohlia; species Pohlia nutans. Next base: position 6,374,474 of record CM040090.1, read on the forward strand.
ACTATACGGCAATCTAACATACGGAGATTGAGAGAAACTATTGCCCACATTTTGAAATGCACTTGGAACTTTCAATGATGGACCGTGGGTCTGAAATTGAGGAATAGAAGAGGAGCTCATCATCCAAGCTGAATTCTGACTATAAATTTGAGGCTCACTTGACTCAACAACTTGAGCATACCCCCCTTCCATTGCACAACTAATTAGAAAAAAAAATTAGAAAAACACAACAACCACAATACACAAGCAATCTAAAGAGGTGAAGAAGTGAGCAAATGCCTTCTCCTTTTCAATCAACAATTACAAACTCCAAAAAAAAAATTGTATTTTAAGCTCCAAAAGAATGAGACGTTGCACTTCCTACGGTAATTTCTACCTATGGTAGTAAACGGTAACTTCCACCTAACGGTAATAGTGCAAACAAAAAAAATCCTCAAAAAAAAATCAGGCCAAAAACATCCTAGAAACAATCAATAAACAAATATATATGAATGACCGAAAAAAAATTCCCTGAATTTCCTCCTGGAATTCGGGGTTGGGTACCTCCGAGACCTTCCCAACAAAAACTACCCGTAGGTCCAGGAAATCACTATTCATTTCGGCCAACTAGGATTCCAGCAAGGATTTTCATCCACTGAAAAAAATTTGAGCTACAACCCAACTTTGATTTGGTGTAAACCCAAAAGCGAGGTACCATGCCTACCTTCCAATCAAAGCCCTCCACCTCTTTGGGCTCCAACCCAAACTTCCTTGGTGTAAACAAGCCCTTAGCTCCGCTAGTGTGAGAAGAAAGGTGCTTGCCTTGCCACTTGTTGAGTTCTGTCAACCTCGGTGCTGCTAGCTTTCTCTACCTCGGTGCATGCTTCCTCTCTTCAGTTCTCTGGGAGGTCGATCATCACCGGGCTATCAACTAGTCAAATCCTCTCACTGCTGGATAGATAGATGGATAGATCGATACCGCATGAATCTTTTGGTCTAGCACGCACCAGAAGAAAAAGTCGACCACCCTCTTGGGACTTGTATCACCATAGCTAGAATTGATGGTGTACTAGCGGTGGCAGGGACACTGACTACGCAGATTTGTTGAGCAAGTCGTTTTTGTGTTGCGAGAATTTAAACACGGGAGCAGAACGAAGCAGATGCAGATGGACAGTCAATAGCTAGAGGTACGTATGATCTTCTAGCGCTAACTCTTCTTTTTTTTTCTGTCAGTGGGTCGATTTACTAACTATTCGTGATCGGAATATTAAACCCTTTGGTTGCGAGTGCTAGCTGTGCAAAACAATTTTCTGGTTTCGTTCTTTTGTTCTCCCGATATTTCGAGAACTACTGCTTTGATGAATAGTGTCCGGTTGAGATCCACCCGGTCGCTCCGGATCCTGGCGTGGGATTGATTTTAACATGCATGTTAGTTTCATAGAAGGCACCGACCGTCTCGTGTTGAACGGCTCCTTGCTAGTTTCTCTTAGTTTACTGTAGTCGGATTCTGTGATTCCTGCCTAGTTTGTCAAGTTTAATTCAGTATATCCGTGGAACTAATGCAGTCGTTGTCCTCTAGAGAATTTAATTTCGAGTGTATCTCATCAATGCTTGAGCCATTTGCGGCTCTGTCAGTGCACCGACGTTTCAGAATCTTGGTACGGCACTTTTAAGGTTTAATAAAATTGTATGTCCAAGCAGCTTTTAAGACCACTCATGGTGAGATATTTTAGTTAAATTAGCGGACATTATGGCATTAATTCAAGTGCACGGAGCTCTAAAAACTAGGACTGAGGTGCCTGGAAAAAGTGTCAAATTTCGCCCTTTGATGATGACTCTCATTTTTTTATCAGAGTATATATTAATTACAGTTGGAGATTCTCAACATATGTAGGCATGGCCACATTAAACCTGAGATGTGAATCCGTGTTTCAGATAGTAAACGGCGACCGACGATTACAATGTTACCTTGAAACCCTAGGAAATTGCTCAGCGAGAATGGTGTCCCAAGAGGTTGGGTCTGAAAGCCAGGAGTACTGAATTGCCATGTGAGCCAAGTGTGAAGATGGACGAAAGCATAGCCAATGCATGGTTACAGGATTCGACAGCTTTCGTGAGGACTGAACTGGGGGACTTGATATGTTTTGCGGGCGGTTCAGAATCGGAGGCTGCTACCAGTAGTTTAAACATCAATGAATATATTTCAGCTGGCTCCAGTAATCCATCATCGTTATTAGGTGCAACCACGGAACATTATAATTCGTACTTCGGCGGCGGCTCTTCTTACCTGGGGTTGGATCCCTCCGTGGTACCTAAAGAAGAGTCCATGTCACAAGCTCTGGAGCAGCTATTGATATGTAAAGACGAGTCTACCTGGGTAGCAACGGAGCCTGAAGAGCCACTGCAGCAACTGCCAGGATGGATCACCGAGGATTACATGATGGAAGCTTGGCAGCAGGCTAGTAATGCTAGTAGTTCCAGACCTGAGCCATGGAATATGATCGACATGCTTTCTCCGACGGTGGATGTGATCGAGCCTTCGCTGCAGATGGTGGCTCAGCCCTCAAGCCCGTTGCATAGTACTAGCGATAGTTCCAATGAGGCGGCGGATGCCAACCAAAAGGCGGCTGCACGCAAGAACCGGATTCTATTGCGGCAGAAGTCCGCATCCCAGCAGTCTAGGATTCCTACCACTAGTACCAGTTGTTCACATCCAGTCGATGTGAATGGCGGCTCTCTGGTCTCACCCCGGGCGTTGAAGAAGAGGTATTCTTCTAAAATGCAACGCGAATTTCTCATTTGTAACCATGTGCAGGTAATATGTCATCCACCCAATTGTTACCGCATGTTTTTTATTGATAATATAAAGCTTTGGATCCAGGAATATGTATATGTATGATTAAACCTAGAATGCTCATGATCGATCCGTAGTACTTAAGAAGGGTACACACGATGTCATATTGTTTGTATATTATTGTAACTACGAAGATATTGGTCAGGCTTAGATAAACTGCTCATCAAAGATCGGACGTGTTGATCGACTGCAGGGTCGCGACATGGATGCACTGCGGTTTCTTCTTCATAAAGTGTTGCAACCGAGTGATGTCAATAATCTGGGCAGGATAGTCATCTCTAAGGTAAGCTAACAAGCTTTCGGAGTTTGATGAATTCCACTTGTTTTAATTGCTGTGTTTCCATGAGAATGATAAGCGCACTCGATGACCTCTGTTTCAATGTGCAGAGAGAAGCGGAACTTCATTTGCCGTATCTCGCCACGAAGGAGGGGATTTTTATAACAATGGAAGATTTTGACACCTCAGAGCAATGGACCTTCCGCTACCGGTAAGAACTTCACTAGCATTTTGTCTGCCGGTCAGCTTCCTTCGGCACATCAAAACATATGATCTGGTGATTTGAATTCTCTGGCTGGTAATGGTAATTAATTAACGTGGGGTTTGAGTAGGTTCTGGCCCAACAGCAGGAGTCGCATGTACTTGTTCGAAAGCACAGGTGAGTCTACAATTCCGTTTTCTACTCAACATGTACAGACTTACATTCATTCATGGGACTCACTAGGACTTGATAGGTTCTCATCGACTCTGATATAATTTCATCCTCTTGTTGGTGCAGGTGGTTTTGTTAGAGCTCACCATTTGAAGAAAGGGGACATACTTATCCTCTGGAGAAACAGTTCCCGAGGCACCTTTGTAAGATCGATCATGCGATATATAATCTTAAGTAGACAGTCCTTCAATTGCTGGTGAAGTACTTCCTGCACTTCCGATCGAGGAAGAAGCTCTGAAACGTGGGCGTTCGTTCGTGCAGGTAATTCGAGGCATGGAGGCGCTTCCAAGTTGGCGTACAAACAACAAAAATTACATTGAGTCAGGATAATGGAGACGACGGAGTTTCCAATGTCAAAGATACGCAGGCGAGGGAGGGGAGGATGACCACTGCGATAAATTAAACCGTAAGCACTGAACATACATACATACATACTTAATTCTTACTACATAGCTTCAAATGTTGTGGTCCTTGCATGCATGCCCAAGTCTGAATCAATTATACAGTATTAGAGTTATTTGTAAAGGCATTTGGTCTTTTGTCCTCCTTTTTTCATGGACCAGAGCTGGTCGTCATCAATCTGACACCACTCCTCCTCACGGTTCCACCCCACTACCCAATTCTTCTCCCTCCCTCCAAATTTTTATGAATAAAAATTTCAATTTATCTAGTGTTCTATCATGGGTCTATTGTGAGATCATGTCGATCCTATCCTTTCCAAATTACAGGTCAAAAACTCAGGTTTTGAGGGACTTTACAAATAACTCTATTCTTTCTCGATCTTTCTCGAAACGGCAGGTCAAGATGCACGCCGTTACCAGAAAGTCCAAATGATGGTCTACCTTGTGGTTGTGGTCAATCTAGCTGTAATTTCTGGCAGGGATGCAAAATGATTTCTTTTTACCTTGCAGTTCATTCAGCCAAAATTAAAGCGAATGTGAGCAGAAAACAAGCTATTAATCCGGCCTAGCATGGAGCTTGGATGCACTAAAGTGCAGGTGATCAATCGATTCTTTCACGTGGACGGCATGGATTTCGACTGGGTCTAAGTTGGACCCGGACCGACCCCAATGATAGAGCAAGCAAGCAGCTGCATATTCCAATGTTGATTGTACTTTGAGATCTAACTAGGGCAGTATTACTTCAGTCTAGGGCAGTATTACTTCAGTCTAGGGCATTGGGGAAATAGGAAGCTATTTATTTATTTATTTATAACTAAGCTGGTTTTGATAATCAACTGTAAGCAGCAGTTGTTTTGAGTGTATATGGTGTACAAATATAAAGGTTCACTACACTAGTTATCCCACTTAGTGAGGTAGGGTTATATTGCGTGTGGGAAATTAGTGAAGTATCCTTATGATGTAAAATTAGCGTGATATGAAAATTTCTGCCACTCAGTGCTTGCCTTGGAAATTAGTATTAATTACATGCACTAAATGGGATAATCAGTGATAATGAAGATGCGAATAAATTGACTTGTGAACCTATAATACCAAGTGATTTGGAGGCAGCTTTGCAGTGTTTTAGTTGGTGTCATAGTAAATGACCCATAAATCAACACTTTTCACGCAAATTTAGTACTAGTATAGAATTTGAAGCTTTCAATGAGCACCTATTGGAGATATTGTTGGTTAATAGCACATGTTGGTTATTGGTCATCTACCTGAAATGAAGATTAATCATGAAAACCTTTAGATGAATCAAAAGTACATTTTTGCATTGACGTTACCTTTTGCAATCATGGTTATCAAAGGCTGTGTGGTACTGTGGTCTATACCTTAGTGGTCTAGAATATTGGTAGGTCAAGGTCAAACATTCCCAGTAAAAATGATTGACGCCCAGGAAACGTGATTTTCACAATATCATTATTTGGTTGTGGCTGGAGACCTGATGAGGATGAATAGTTGCAAACGTGTGAAGTGCCATAGAACAGTATGGAGTTAACCCTTTAACCCGCCTAGGCGTCCATTTGTTTTGGACGATGTACAGATTTCATCCGCGTTGTCTCATTCGTCATGCACTTTTGCAGTGTCATTTTCTAATATAGAATTTATGGGAAGTTGGCTTCATGCATGTGTGAAACGATTAAAAAGGGGATGATTTCTGAAATTTTTATGCCTCATTTCATGTTGTAGTGATTCACTGAAAAAAAATTAAGATCTTAGTTCAGAACAAACCAAAAGTGCTCTTGAAAAATTCAACTCATAAAATTAAGCAACCAAAAAATCTCCAAAAATCACTACACTTAGAGTATTACATTTCAACTAATCACAACAAATTTCATCCATAGATTGTTAATATCTTATTTGTAATCGAATCGCCAAAAAAAAAATTGAATTTTGAGTTTCAAACTTTTTACAAAGTATTGTTTATAGCAATCATAGATCTAACTATATGGATAGAATTTAAAAACCATAATCATGTACAACTTTTATTCATACATCAAGTTCAAAATTTGCCTTTTAGTTGCATTTTATAATGAATTTTCGCAATTCTCCAAATCAAGAGAGAGTTGCAGGCCTTTAGGAATTAATCCCAAATTGATATTTGCAGTATGGAATTAACTCTTTGATGCGCCAACATCCACTATGTGGGCGATGCACAAATCAATTTTTACTACATATAATGACAGTTTTCATCCATCTATATTTATCTTGGTTCTTGTGCTAGTTGTCTGTCATTTGAATGGTATGGATCTTCAAAATAAAATATTGTGAATTCTCTTAGATAATTTTTTGTTTCATGTCAAGTTTCATTTTTAGTTCAAATATTGAGATCTTAAAAATGAATTTCCAAAGTAAATAGAATCAAATAATGGAAATCATACCATCTCATAGTGCATATGATTCCAAATTCATTACAAAAAAAATTAAATTGACAATTGTTAATTGAGGATTTTAAATTGCATTTAAAAAAACTTGAATAATTAATTAAATTTTAAAAATAAAAGTATGAAAAATCCAACGATACATATGTGATCTACACGTTGACATTTACAACTTTGCTTTGTATATCAACTCCATTTTTGTTATTCAACAAACATTTTATAACACATCTTTCAAATCGGTGCATCATTTGGACCTGTCAGTAAGGATTAATGCTTCTAAGATGATTACACATGATCCTTATATGGATACCACGACAATCTTTGACGATGATGAATACATATTGAATTAAAAATGTACACAACATTAACATCACAACTTGTGTCTAGTCTAAATCATTTATGAAAAATAACTTTGGACCGTTATGATTCTTGCATATAACCGCATGATTAGTTGGTATAGAATCTTCTTGACAAGAAAATTTCAAAATTGGCTACTTTTACATAATTTTTAAAGTATATGATGTAAGGTGGAGGCATCCCCTTCTTCTTTCTCCCATTCTAGCCCCGCAAGTGCTCCAAACTATTGCCATTCAAGGAACCTAAAACTAATCACTTATCATTCAGTCAAAAGGTTTGTACAAGTGGGCGAAATAGTGGGGCATCTAGAATGCAATTCATGATACTTTTGTATTAAAAAAACACTCACCTGTATCGAACAAGTGGAGTATGACTAAATTTTCACTTTAAAAAATCATATTAATTTCATTTTAATTGAAGAAAAAAATATTTATTCATGAATCTTATTTGTAGACTATCGGCCAAAATTGTTTCAATTGAATTTTGAAAAATTTCAAGCACAATGGTTTAAATGGCCTATAACATTAAGTAGCTTGTAGTAGCTTTGCCTATCCTCAAAAAAGAGTGTAAAGCAAATTCCACACCCAAAAGGATTTCATCAATATTGTAGCTAATTGAATAGGTAAAGTTCCAAGATGATGAGCAAAGTATATAAAGGAAAGGCAGTGCGCATGAAGGCTATTGACACTAGTAGAGAAGGTGGCGCTCCTAGGGAGATGTCCAAGCAAAATCACTGTGCATACGTGGAATTGGGCACCACTTGCATGAGCATCACCTTCAGCAGTGTCACCTTTTCTACTAGTGTGAATGTCATAGCAACTCTAGGTGCTTCCACCTTGTAGGTGTAGTTGCTACAGTTGTGTGTTGGCAAAAAAAAAAAAAACGCCTTCCAATAAGTCAATCAGTAGTAGTATAAAAATAGTGTGATTTTTGAGAAATATATTTTTAGTAAGAAACAAGCATTAGAAAATAACAAAATTAGAGGGTATTATAGGCACCATGGCTGCAACTATATACATGGTGTTAAAGACAGAATTTCTTGCACACATAAAATGAGTTAAACATAAGTCACACTATGTGAGACGCGTAAAAGTGATACCTATATCATGCCATTCCCCAGGTAGCCAGCAGTTTTCTCATGATATACTTAGGTGATACTTGGGTAAAATTATTTAAGCAAAATTTGGCTACTCACCTAAATTTTTCCTAAATATTTGGCTATCATAACGTTCTTCAACTCCTGCTAAACCACACTTTTTTTCAACAGTGCCGCTACGATGTAAACTACTAATAAAATAATTCAACTCTCCAACCCTCTTTGTTTGGCCTAGCTGAAGCTGTTGTAGATCCCCCAAGATGCTTGAAATTCCAAGGTATGTAGATACGAATCCTTCAGATGCCCCATGTACTACAGTACCCATTTAAAGAATGTTATGATTATTCCTTTCATATTTTCAGAATCCTTAACCAATGTATTTCGATTGTAGCAATTAGGCTACACTAAATGGTGTATTTAGTGTTCGAGGAGAATTGATGTCTTTTACCACAATTCGTTTAAAGGTGAAGGAAAATAGTGTCCTTTGACAGTTAGCCACTTGTCATTCCCACTACATTGACAGTGTCGTGTTCTTTCCAAATAATGAAAGTGACATGGGGCAGCATGCCATATTTGTTATAAAGATGTCATATGTCATTGAAACACTACATTCATTTCTTTGTCTTACAACAATTGTTTATATCTCTAAAATGAAATAGTGTCCAAGTTTAGAAGTAATGTCTTGAGACACTAAACACGTCATCCAATGTAGACAGTTTTAGCATCAGAACCTGTTAAGTCACATATGCAAGCACATGTTTCAACTTCGTGAGTTCCCAATAAAAATATCACAACTACTTGTAGTGACCTCCAATTAGTTGTAGCAGTTTGGCGATCAATTATAAGTGCCAAATTACCAAACTGATTGGACTAGAAACGAAAGACAAGTATTGGTTCCCCTACTAACATCAACGCAAATAAATTTTAGAAATTTAGAACAGAATCGTACATTGTAACAAAATTGATTAAAAATTGAGCATGGTTATTAAACCCAAAGTTTTATGTACTGCAATTTTTTATCATCGAAAACCATCGCTCTAAATAGGTAGGAGCACCCAATTCCAACATTGTACCCAATACCAATAATTTTTAAACACGATAGTCATTCTAGAATGTAAATCTAGGTAGACCATACATAGCTTATCATTTTGGTCAACAAACATTAAGGGATCTATTACACGCTTAGATTTGTATTCTAAAATGACTAACATGCTTAGAAATTATCGACATTGGTACACTGGTAGAATTGGGTGCTCCTACTTTAGGCCGAAATTCTTAACCCCTAAACGTTCCAACGTTCAGAATATGGATCACGAATGTATTCAAAGCCTTATTACTTTCTCATACGATTTCGGATGACTTTCATCCAAGTCACCTTTTTGAATTCTCTACTAATTAGAGTAAATCTCTTGTGATGAGGAGATGTTGGTAATATTTGAAAGGCCTCTAAATGCAAGTATGTCAAATTTTTTGGGTAGATTTTATGCTTGCAATGGTCCTCTCATGTACACCTATTGTACAGTGGGCTACCAATCAAAATGTCGTCTTCGAATTCGCAGTGAGAAAAATTTCAGTACTGCCAACTTTGAAAGCCTCCCCAGAGCTCAAAAATTGGTGTTTGACCACGAAATTTTTACCAAAGAATTATCTTTACGTTAATTATATTTATACCAAATTTCAAGGCCAAAATATTCACCAAAAAAAAGTTATTCAAAATCTACCAACATCGGTAAATTTCCATAGCTGCCAACTTTAACAGCCTCCCAAAGCTTGAATTATTTTGTTTTTGCCATGAAATTCTTGGAACAAAAACCTATTTATGTTAATAACATATGATAAAAATTTCAAGGCCAAAAAATTAATAAAAAAAAAGATATCAACGATCTACCAATATGTGTAGTTGTGGGAAACAATGGGGAAAAACTACACACATTGGTAGATTGTAATTTATTTTTTTTATATAAATTTTTTGACCTTGAAATTTGGCATGAATGTTGTTATCATAAAGAGCATGTTGTGCCAAAAACTTCATGGTAAATAGACAATTTCTCAACCGTTGGGAGGGTGTCAAAGTTGGTAGCAAAGTTTCCCCCATTGTTTCCCACAACTACACATTTTGGTAGATTATTGATATCTTTTTTTTTTATTATTCTTTTGGCCTTGAAATTTTTATCATACGTTATTAACATAAATAGGTTTTTGTTCCAATAATTTCATGGCAAAAAAATAAAAATTCAAGCTTTGGGAGGCTGTTAAAGTTGGCAATTGTGGAAATTTACCAATGTTGGTAGATTTTGAATAACGTTTTTTTGGTGAATCTTTTGGCCTTGAAATTTGGCATACATATAATTAACTTAAAGATAACTCTTTCGTAAAATTTTCGTGGTCAAATACCAATTTTTGAGCTCTCCGGAGGCTTTCAAAGTTGGCAGTACTGAAATTTTTCTCATTGCGAATTCAAAGACGACATTTTGATTGGTAGCCCACTGTACATCTGAGCCATGCTAATATCTGTTTATGACGCTAGCATCTACTTGTGTTTAAAGGATTGATATGTTTAGGGGTTAACCCTTAAACGTCCACGCATCCAGTTATTGGATGTTTGTTGGTCAAACCCAATTTTGATCTTGAAGATGACTTTTGTTGCTAATACATCCAACTAAGAAAATGAAGTTTATTAAGTCTAGTTTGTACTCCACTTTTCAAATCGTAAAAATTCCAATTATTGAGTATTTTATTGCTTGTGCAAGCTTTGTAGGTCAAGGTTTGAATTACACTACATAGGAATGATGGGATTTTCAACTTTCGAATTTCAAAATTGAAATAAAAAGTTTCTATGGAAAACATATCATGTGATTCTCCATTGTAATTTGTATCTGCTCCCAAAAAATATTAATTTTTATAGCTTTTTTGTGATAAAAATTATTTTTTGAAGTATTTGACTTAAAAATTTGTTAAACATGCCGTATAAATCAAAAAAATCTGAAAATTTCAAGACTGATAGGAAACATTCAATTCCATGCATGAAAAATATTACAAAATATATTTTGATAAATCTTGAAGGCAAAAATTCAGTAAATTGTGTAGTTTGACTTTCCTACAAAGGAGTGGTACGTTTAACCCCTTAACGTACCGATCCTTTGAACGCAAGTAGATGTTAGCCTGAAAAATAGATTTTAGCATGGCTCAAATGTACAATAAGTGTACATGAAAGGACCATTGCATGCATGAAATCTACCCAACAAATTTGACATATTTGCATTTGGAGGCCTCTCCAATATTATGGACCTCTCCCCATCACAAGAGATTTACTCTCATTGGTAGAGAACTTAATAGGCTTGCAAAGGTGACTTGGATGAAAGTCATCCCACATTGCATGAAAAAGTTACAAGACTTTGAATCCATTCATGATCTAGTTTCTGGAAGCTGTGACGTTTAGGGGTTAAGGGTTAAACTGACAGGTATTGGTGCCTCCACTGTAACTTAGAACCCCTGTAGTGAACCGTCGTTTTGTGAGGGGTCACTAGGCTTTCCGACATAACTTATGCTTAGCTTCAACAGGAAGTTACAGCCCTGTGTATGGCGCACACTTGGCACAAGATGATTGTTAACGGGAGCACAGATGTCACTGGGGCAAAGTGGCATGCAATGATGCAACCTCAGTTCTCTAAGTTGGGAACCAATTGATGCTGGACACAGCCTTGCTGGACAAAATTGATTCTAAGTTTATGTATGCAGCAGCTCTACGATACCAGTCTGGTCCCACTCCGACCTCCACGTGGATGCCTGGGACCGTGCCACATTTCATTAGCCTCAGCCCCCAATTTATTGGCCGCCGTTTTCTGTGCCACTGGGCTCCCATCTCTCTATACAGTAAAAATAATCCTGCAATTGTTTTCCCTTTTGCAGTGAAATCAAATTCTTTCACTTGAATCACTTGTACCAAAAATAAAATAAAATAATAATAATCCTCCAATTGTACCGCACTTGTGTAAGGTTGATTGTCCTAAAACCACCAACTTAAATAATCTGGCCTATCTTTGGGAGTGCTAAATTCGAAAAAATAAAATGATCACATTCAAAATAAGTTTTGATGAGGATTGCAAAAACTTGCAACATCTAATTCGCATTTGTCAATTTTATACAAAATTTCAAAGTGGAAAGTAACCTGTGATCCAAATCAACCTTTAGGTTTCCCCATGTTCACACCATGTGGTACTAACTTTCACTCATAAGGATACCCAAATCACCAACTATTTATTCGCAATGCTTGGCGTGCCATTGGTTTACTTGAATAGTGAAATTGGTGGTTTTGGGTCTCAACTGTGGTGGCCCTAAGAAAAGTCTACATGTCATAATTGGGGGAGGTGGTGGTTTTAGGACATCCTACCTTAGTTGGTCAAATTTTAGATAGATAGAAACTCCGGTCAGAGTGAATAAAATGTCTCTTCATACTGTCAATGATCCAACGGCTACCGGACAAAGGGTCTTTGAAACAAAATTGCACTTTGGATAACCCTGTAGTGCCCAGCTGACCACATTATGGTCACTACAACGTTCGAAATGCAAATAGCAGAGAATCTGTGAAGAATTGGAACTTCAGTTTTGAAGTTCAGATTTGCCCACATACATTACGTACCTTCCAGAAAAAGAAATTTTCAATTTGGAATTGTACAACTATCAAAATACCTATCAACAGAACGCGAAAATACTGCAAATACTTGAAAATACAGTAAATACTTACAAATACAACATATGCATTGTGTAGTATTTCTTGTGTTTGGAAGTTTGTTATCTTGATTTATTTTTTTGGATTGTGTTCTCTCCTTCATCTTCCATTAGTATGTGTAATCCGATCTTGACTAATGTACCCACTCATGTCAATTTTCAACGTATAAAATTTTGTCCTAAACCGTACATGGACAAGTCACTTTCACTTATAAATCTCACAATAATTATGTGTGAGTCTATTTTTGATATGAAAGATTGCAACGGAGAGGTGTTGACATAGGGCATAGTTGAACTTCTTTGCTTTTATTTTTGAAAATTTACCTCAAATTCTATTTAACTTTGAAGTCACACACCCCCCAAAATCTCGTTTTTGAGCGTGCATTATACAGTTCAAATACATACTATAATCTTCCGATCCCACCATCGGATGATTCTCAAATTTTGATAAAATGTGTGCTCTCGAGTTGAGAATAGAATTGTACGGTTACTTTCTAATTTAACCCATTCTATTTTTGGTAGTCTCAACCACAGTGGAAAATCTACTGAAATCCAGGGCTTTGAGCTACAATACCATGGGCTCTAAATGGTTAATAAGTAGGCAGGAAAAGTAACCAGATAAGTATATATAAATATATGTATTTATAAAAGTGTATGTACACATATATATACTAGCACTTGTATGTTGCACAACGTCATTGAACGTAAGAAAATATAAACTAGTAGTCAGTCGAAATTTTACACAAAATCAGATGAAGCACATTAAGAATGACAGGATGAAACATTTGGGATGAAAATGTGACCATTTTTGTAACAACGGGTTGTAACAAATTGCGTGACAATGTGCATTTAACATATTAAGAAAAAGGTATAAAATTAGGTTTTTTTATTGAGGCCAGTAAGGTTATTATGTTTGTTTCTGTTGTTATTGGTTTAATGTCTACCGTACGGAGGGCTATTGTGGAGTGATTATAAATTGGTAGTTGGATAAATGTAGGGTATAATTTGAAATTTGGTATGGCATGATATCGCGAAGTTTGAGTTCCGGAGTTGGGTGTTGAAAGACGATGAGTCACAATTATGTGGTCCGGGTTTGAAACTTCTTGGATCCTTGTGAGCAGTAATGTGATGTTCATGACTTGATGTTGTTAGTAAATTATGATGAAATGAAAGTTGTGTCAACCAACCAACCCCACCTTACCTTATTAAGACAAGTGTTTATACTGAATAAATTGTGGTCTTCATCACTACCCCCTTCTCTTTTCTTTTCTTCAATTTTTTATTTTTTATTTATATATTGTGATTTTGTTGATAGTGGTTGGTAATTTTCTATGCGCCTTTTTATGTAGAGGGATTGATTTGGCATGATGTGTAGCAATAGTGTTCATTACTTTGAATGTGTGTTTAATGGAAGTTTCAAGTAGTTTAAAAGTTGTTTCCAGCTATTTCATTGAGGGAGCGTGTGTAGTTCTTCTAGCTTTTTCCTTGATAACTAGAAATAGAGGGAATATGGACCATTACAAACCATCAACAAAGCAAGGGGATTCTAAAAATGAATTAAGATTGATGGTATGAGTTTCCAGGAATTTCCAACTTTTACATGGTGTTTAGGTTTAGTTTCTATGAACATCTTTACTATCACTCGCGGCTCATACAGTTGACATTAAATCTTTGCATCTTTTTCGTTACTTGCCGCTCATAAAGTTGACATCAAATTTCTGCCTTGAACGGATAACTGTGTTTCCAACTGCAAAAGCAAAAGGAAGATATCATAAAAATAAAAATAAAATAATGCAAGAAAAAATGTTAATGGAAAGTAATTGTTGCACGCAGTTTAAGAGAGGGGTGGGATGCAATCTAAACATCAGGAATTTCAGACCCCATTGTTTCTGCACGATTTCAGTGCGTTTATCGTTAAACACTGATTCCGCACATCATACGTGCATTTAGAAGTGTCGTTATCGTACGGAAGTGACATGCATTACTAAGATGTCGATGCAGTGTCTTTTCAATGATTATGACAAAAGTGTTGTTTCCGCACGAAAGTCGTGCTTGACGGAATCCGTGCATTAATCGTGTATCTACATTACATGGCTAATAAGACATGGATAACATGCGGTTTTAGTTAATGCGGATTCAGTATCGTATACGTATCATATTAATGCCATTTACTATATTCGTGCGATTTCAGTATCTATTATAATGCAAATTATTTTCGTACGACATCTGTGTACAATATTTTAATATATTTTTGGAATCTTTTGGAATCTTTCAAAATATTTTATATTATTTGGAATATGTTGGAATATTCCAAGAATCTTCTTTAAATTATACTTACGGTTTAATTTCCCAAAACATTTTTAGATCTACATTTATAGAGTTTAGAAGCAATACACATTAAAATTTCAAAGAAATAACATTTTATATTTTGAGAATTCAAATTTGGTATTATTGGTCATCATTGTACTTTTCATCATAGGAGCAAAAAAAAATAGCTCACAACCACCACAATTTTGGCAAAAAATAAAAAAATTCAAAATATTATGAAAAAAATCCTAGATATAGAAAACGTCCTGCATAATCTAGTGCAAAAAAAAAATTTGGAAAAAAAAGTTTTTTTCACATAGTTAAAAACATTCAAAGTCCGCTGAAAAAAAAGAAAACAGCTCACAGCCATGATCTGCCATCACGATTTTGGCAAAAAATTAAAAAATTAAAAATATTATGAAAAAATCCTATATATAGAAAAAGTCCTGCGTAATCTAGTGCAAAAAAAAATTTGAAAAAAGAATTATATACACATGGCAAAAAATTGCCAATGGTTTCATTCTTTTATAATTACCAAAAAAGTTCCATTCTATGCATCGAGGGTTTGTGGTGATTTGGTGGTTTGGAGCTTGGCGGATTATCGGGAGGTCGTGAGTTTGAATCCCACCATCGGCGATAGAGCTTAGGAAGCCATGGTGGGCCCCACCATGGATTTGGGCAATTTCCGTGTAGTTAAAGTGGGTAGCGAGAAAAATAATTATTTAATATTTTTTAAATATTTTTTAAAATATTTTTTAATAATATTTTTTTGATAAAATTTAGATATAGAAAGAAAATAAAATCTAGATATGGAAAAGATGATGTCGCACGAAAAACGCACTGAATCAGTGTAGTTTTAAAGACGATTAAATCACGACATTTGACGATTATAAAGAGTGCTGAATTCATACTTTTTCAATAGATGTATCAATCGTGTCGAATCAGTACTATATCCGCTTGTACGAACATCGTGTCATATCAGTGTAGTTGCGATGAATGACGCAACGATGCGGAATCAGTGCGAAAACTGTACGAACCCTTGAAATATCGAAAATCGCACTGAAATCGTGCGGAATCAGTGAGGTCCGAAATTCCTGATGAATGCTTCTAAGCAATGGACTCCCAAACTATTACGTGGTTGCTTGGGAGGTAACGGCAAGGAATCTTGTTCCCCTTAAAGTCAACTTCCAAGCAAAGTCGGGACAAATGGGGTCAAGGCGAGAGAACTCGTCCCTCATAAGGTTGGACACCCACCACTTCCATACATACCATGTGACCTAACCCTAGCTTAACCAATCAATGATTCAACTTAAGTTATTCATATAGTCATGCAATCAATTCAACCCACAAATGGATAGATATTCAATAAGAACTTATAATGATTCAATGAAAATTGCAATTAATAAAATGCAATGCTAGAACAACATGGGGTGCATTAGATGCACTCCAAAATCAATAAAAGTGGGGAAAAACGAAGAAGAGATAACCTAAACCTCTCCTATTGTGTGGCAGCAGACCTACTGCCATTAAAATGGCCGCCACAACTTTGTACTTGCTTCAAAGACCACAAAATGTTTTGGTGCATAGAAGACTTGACCACGCTCCAGCACGCGTAAATTTCAACCAAAAATCTTGTAGAAATCAAAAGATATGCGCTCCCAAAGTAGCGGGTCTCCAACTCTTGTGGCTGCCAACCTCCTTGCACTTGATCGGCCGCCACTCGTTTGTTGTAGCTCCAAAGATCAAAAGAATTAAACAATGCGTAAAAGAGTTCTTTGCGCTTTGGCACGCACAAATATTACTCAAAAAGGTTTTACCAATCAAGAAATATGAGCTTCCAAAGTTGCAGATCCTGAACTCTTGCGGCCGCCAACGTCCTTGGTTTTGATCAACTATCACTCCTTTGTTATAGCTCCAAATCCATCGTGTAAGGTGTCCCTAGAAAGCTGATTCTATGATCTACGTTTTGCTAGAATTTCAACTTGATTCTCAGTAGGGTTAAAAAGTTATTGACGTTTTCTCTACGGCCTTCTTCTTCTAATTCCCTACCTCTATTCACCCACACAATGACAGATGGGGAGAGAGGTGACGACCCCTCTCCCAAAACCTCCTCTAACCTAATATCCACCCATTCTACATACACTAATTTTTTCATCCCGTTAGACATTGATCCACCGGTTCTTCTTCCTTTTTTTTTTTTTTTTTTTTTTTTTCTAACTAACCCTTCTACCATCTAATATGTTAACCATACATTGCCTAATAACTTGCAAAAAGTCATGGTCAATGCCTTTACTTTCTACAAATACACATCAATTACACCAAAAATCCATCTCACGGTAAACATATGACTTCATGCTAATTATTCTACTAAAATGCCATCAAAAACCTAAATCTAATAAAATACTTAGGTTAAGGACTCTGAATGAATACCACCATCAAACACCACAGTAAATGCTTTACTGTGGTTTGTGAACCGTTTCAAAGGCTCACACTCATCAAATTTTTTATCTCTCCCAATCTTCTAGCAAATTCAAGCGGCTTTGCATCCTCGTTGATCTTTGAGCTTGTACTCGATTAGCTAGTTCGTGACTGTTAAGACTTAATGGCTAGTACTATGGTCAAGGGAGCTGGAGCTCGGGTGCTCATGTTGGGCCTCGTGGTGACATGGTTATGCTTGCAAGTAGCGGCGGAATCCACCATCACCAACCTCTCCACCAAGGACAAGATTTATATATTCAACAAGTCGTTGACCAACAGCAAGGTGGTCACGATTGCCTTTGCCAAGTTGAGTTACGTAAAGCCGTCTTGTGAGCTGAACGGCGCCTGTAGACTGATCCCGAGCTCAAAGACCGGCGGCGCTACTTCATCGTCAACACTAGCTTCCCCTCCAACTTCGTGGAAGGCTCATTGATTGCCAACGCGTTCTAATGGTGCTTAGATTACAGAATTGATGAATTCAACTAAATTCTTGGAACTTTTGGCTGGGGAGCTCAAGGAAGTCTAAGATGGTTTCAAACATCCCTT
The DNA here is from genome assembly GCA_022496805.1 of Pohlia nutans. NCBI lineage: Eukaryota > Viridiplantae > Streptophyta > Bryopsida > Bryales > Mniaceae > Pohlia > Pohlia nutans. The sequence continues at coordinate 6,392,356 of CM040090.1, forward strand.
CAAGATTATGTATGTTGATGTAGAGGTCTACTTGTGAGTGCTCAGGTGTTTTTACCTCTAAAATGTTGTTAGTAGCGAAGTTATGGCACCTGAAATTACTGATGTCGTATACGTTGGGAATGTTGAAGGAAACCTAACATGTCGCAAAGGCATGCAACTTAGTTTTAAAACGAAGCCGATTGTGTGAGTCATCAATAAAAGAGTATTTGATTGCCTTTTCCTAAATATTTTCCCTCATGAATTACTGATTGTGGATTTGCGTGAAAGCTGCATGTTTTTCAAGATGGAACAACAATTGGCGCCTAAACCTGTTACTTACATAGCAAGTCTAGTTTTCACACTATCTTTTCCTTTGAACATCCTATACTGAAGTGTATTTAATCATCAATGGAGTATATTGCTCTATTTTGGACTAGTCGAACCCCAAGGGATTCAATTTTTAAATCAATTCAAACATTGGATGCGTAGAATAAAAAATACGGAGGTTGAAAGTTGACAATGAGTTCATGTAATTTTGAAAATTGCATGAGAAATAAAGTGACATATATCCCATAAAACTAATCGAGACTTTACAAATCCAAATGTACATTCCATTTCAAATCCATCTTTTAACCCAAAAAAAACCATGAAGAAACTCGAAACTAAAAAATCCGGGAGCCGGATATTATACGTAGTGATACATCACCGGGGGACGGAGATACCCGGGAACGAACATGCCTGGGCAGGCACATAACCAGGAACGAACATACCCGACGGATCTCAAACGACGGGAGGGTGATGATGCTGAGAAGGGATTCATGCGGGGAAAAGTGTCGTTGTAATATCCGTGACGGACGATTTGCATTCGTTTCTGCATTCTCGCACAAGAATCTCAGTGACGGACAGCAGCTTGTGCCGGGGATTTTGCATAACTCCACCCCGCCTTTTTTGAGCGATTATGCCAGCCAGCTTAATACAAGCTTAATATGTGGCCTCAACATACCATATGCAGTCGTCGCCAACCTCGAGCTTCGTAGCTATGGTGTACACGAGCAAAATCAATTCCTTCGACTTCTGCAGGTTCCATTCTTCGGGATCATTATCTTGCAGTTTTTGCCACTGCTGATTTGAAGCTTTAGGGTTTATGGTGATATACATATGTTATGGTCGAGGGAGAATTGTCTCAACTGGAAACATCGTGCCATGTGCGATTGTCATTTGTCCGCGTCACCAAGAAATCTTTGAGGAGTGGGGAATTCCTGTTTCGTGTTTTTTAGGGTTTGCGCAGAGCCTGCATTGCGTAAAGACCACGTAAAGTAGCTCAAGGAAAGTAGGAGAGTGTTAGTTGTGGGAGATGCACTGTGTTTCGTGTATAATTTCTCAATTGACAGTAAAAGCGAAGGGGTTACTTGGTGATCTTGCAAGACCCTAAACCCTAAACCCTCGATTTTGTGAGAACCTATTGTGGTAGGATTTGTCGCTTTTGTCAAAGCAATGCACGCACTTTTTTCAAGTGGTTGAGCATTGCATATAATTATTGTAATAAGTGGTAATAGTTGACAGTGTAGGTGAAGGAATTGGCAATCATCAGGGCGTGGTATGAATCATGGGCAATCTCAAGGGCGGTGTCCCAGATGTGCTGGAGCTGGGCAATTTGCTTCGGATGGGTGTGCTGTGGGTTTTGTGTCTCATATACTCCCACCTCTCTTATGTCGTTCTTCGTCTCCAATCAAAGCCACCAGAGCTCAAAGCCCTTGATTCTTCTTGTCTCCGTTCTTCTCCACATTCCAAGCCTGCTTGTATCGTCACTGGGGTATGAACTCACATCCTCATGCACACACAACATTCTTGTGAGTTGATCTGAAATTTAATGAACTGAGTAGTCAAGACGCGAATCTGTAACCTGCTCTGAATCATCATCAGTCTGGTGTAGGGTTTAGGGTTTAAGGTTTGTATCATATGCTTCTACTAATTGGATTGTTTTTTTTGGATTTTTTTTTATGAGTTTGTATATTAAGATTATGTGATTGGATTGCTTACCATTAGAGCAGCTCCACCGCAGCCCTCCCAGAGCCCCCCCTTGCACTCCAGAAGTAAATGAAAAGTGCCAAGGGCCCTTCCAAAATGCCTCTTGACTCTGGATCCTAGCGTGTCAAGAAATGGCCATTCAAATCACTATTTAGTTGACTAAATCCCCACATTCTACTTCTGATTGGTCCATTGACTATTTGATGTGCACTTTTGATGTGTGAGGGGCCTCCAAGAGTGGGGGAGTGTAAGTGCAAGGGCTCTTCAAATGTAAATGAATAATTTGAGGGAGCCATCTCTGGGGATGCTCTTACTCTATCTAACTAATTAAGTTCGTCTATTTCTTGAAGTTGTTAAAGTTTTTGAGATTGATAAGTACTAGGAGATTTTACCGTTGCTTTAATAGGCTTTATGTTACGGTGCATGTTGTTCATGAGGAAGTTGTTCGATTGTGTTTCAAGGCCTCTTCAGGAATTGGCCGGGCAACGGCCGTGGCACTTGCACAAAGGGGGTTCCATGTGATTCTGGCCGGGCGGTCATTGGAGCGTCTGGAGGTTGTACGTGGTGAAATCGAGGGAGGGGGCTCTAGTGCCTCCTGTCAGGCTTTGGCTTTGGACTTGTGTTCTGTGCCGTCGATCTTAAGCTTTGTGCAAACTGTGAGAGAGCTCTTTGAGGCACATGATGCACATGGCACCTTACAACTTCTTGTGAACAATGGAGGTACGCCGAGGTTTATTTTCATTTTTTTTGTTTTGTCGCTTTTCATTTATTAAACCCAGAGTATGTACCGTGCCGTGTAGTTGCGTTGGAGTGGTCTACCTGAACTGAGTGGTGCATTAAGTGATTTTTTGGTTGCAAGAAGGGCCTGGGGTTTAAACTGGAATAGTGGGTTATGAAAGACCTGAGATGATGATGGAATCGTTGGATGCACTCATAGTTTCAAAGTGAGATTTTGTGCTCAATTCAAAGATATCTTGTTGGAAAGCTACTTAAAATGTGGTTCTCATGAGCAATTACATGCTTCCTAGCTCAAAGTGATGAGATTACAGCAAACAATCAAAGGAGTTTGTATTTTGAGATTTCTTGTTTCTGTGTCAAATCATGTGAGTGATAACGTGTTGAAAAGCTATGAACAATGCGCTTCTAACAAGCCATAATCGATTGAAGTTTGCTGGCTAGGGTTTTACATGATGTCAGCAAGGCTTTTATACCCATTGTTCCAGTTCAAAAAGGCTCTGGAGGTAATATGTTATACGTATCAACATGAGTCTTGTGACTTTTGTTTGGAGCAGGGATCCTGGCAGCGACACAAAGGTGGACGGAAGATGGCGTGGATGTCATGACGGCAAGCAATTACCTGGGGCCCTACATTCTAACACGTGAGCTTCTGCCCTTGCTTCAAAAGAATGCACCCAAAGCCAGGATTGTGAACTTGGTCTCGTTTACCCATCGTGCTTGCAACCACGTAGATGTGACTCAACTCCTCAGCGGTGGCATTCGGCAGAAATGGGATGTGTATCCCCTGGCCAGAATTTATGAGACTTCTAAGTTGTTCATGATCCTCTTTTCATACGAAGTACACCGACAGAATCTTGGTGTTTCAGTCATGGCCGCTGACCCTGGGGCTGTGAGCACCAACATACTGAGGGAGGTGCCCTCTTGGCTTGCTCACTTGAGTGCCATTGCGTTGGGCCTCCTTGGTTTGTTGCAGTCTCCAACAGCAGGTGCGAAAGCAGTAGTGGCTGCCTGCTTGGCACCCTGGGAGGTGTCTGGCAAGTACGTTTTGGGCTACCAGAGTTTGTTTTGCAAATCTTCGGCTCTTACCTACGATGCTCAGCTGGGGCGTAGGCTCTGGGAAGCCTCAGAATCTCTCTGTAATCAAGTCATTGACAAGCACAATTAACAGATTAGTGCAGGGCTTTGGGTTTAAAGATCCCCAATCCCAAGTTTATGCAATTCACAACCAGTCTCTTCGTTTTCCATAACTTTCTTTAGAGAGTTCTTTTTTTTTTCTTCTTCCAAATGATGCTTACAGAGGAAAATTATAAATATTTTTCAACCACACCAATCCACTGCCAACCCAGGTGTTTGCAATGCAAAAACATATGGTTTTCAAAAATTGTTTTTTTCATTTGCATAAAAAAACAAGCGGCTAGTTGCGTAGTCTTTGCTTTAGTATTTACCTTAGATTTACTTTTACACATTGTTTTTACTGTTTAGCCACGTAACTCCTTGAAAACGCAGTGTTTCTATAGTGTCTTCCTTCGTGGAGTAGAGAGAATCAAAAATAAAAACAACAAAAGAGTCCAATAGTGCATGTTCAATTCATAAGGTACACCAACCTATTAATACCTCCATGTTTCCAATTTTGCCCTCATATATTGAAACTATACATTTGTGTTTTGAAATGTAAACCAACAAAACATGAGGGCGGAATTTGAAACATGATGGTGATAGGTTGGTGTAACAATGCAAGCTCCATGGGCTTGGTTCTATTTTGGAAGAACCTTGCTCATAACTTCTACTCCATTGCACCAAATGGGGTTTTTAAAATGCCAAATCGAGCACCTTAGAGAGATCTATACTTTTTTGAATAGAGCCAAAGTAAATTAAAAACAGAATCAAGCTTAAAATGGAATTTAAAAGAGATTTTGGGTGTGGTATTAGGAAGACATATGTTGTTTAAGGGTTAATAGTGACTCAAACTATAATTTGTCTTTAATAAAGAGATTTTGGGGTGCTTCATTTTAATCAATTATAAAATGAAAAAAACAATTTTATAAATTGTAAAACAATATTTCACCTATGTACAATATTGATGTTTAAATATATAGAGTTAGCTAGTGTTGGACAAAGCATTTTAGAATTAATACAATGAAGTGAAATTTTTGGTATACTTTGAAGTCCATAATATGGTGTGAGTGCAAAAACCACCATGGAGGTGGCATTTGGTCACAAAGAGTTATTAAAGGAAATCACATGAAGAGAAGAACAAGGGAGAAGAAGAGACAAGACGAAGATGAAGAATAAGAAAAGAATGAGAAGAACCCCCCTCCCCCCGTCAAATCACTTTGATAGGCCCTTTCGTTTTTTGGCCACCATTTCTTCCTCCTAATTCCAATCGGGGCGTGCCTTAGCTTTTTGGACAGCTAACTTGATTTTGCATCCACCCTCAAAATCTCAAAGCATAGGTTGAAAACTCTAGGACTGATTGCTAAAAAATTGAGACCCTTTCTCAAGCCGCCGGCGGGGAAATTCTTTTGACACCCCAACTTTGGGAGCGCATATCTCACTCCCTATAGCTCCAAATTGAACGTGCTTACTACCATTGAAAAGCTCTACATAAGATCTACAAACCTATCAAATCTTGCTCTACTTGGACAAGAAACAAATGACTAATGGGGAAAACATCGAGAGACACTCCATGGAGTAAGAAAAGACACTACACAATACATGAGACTCAAAGCAAATTCTGATAGAATGGAAGAGGAGATCAATAGTGAGAAGAAGGCCCACGGACTTCTTTTTTCTAACAACTAATCATTACACGGAAAAAAAGAAAAACAAGATTGATCAAGATAGATTGAGTGGGATTGATTTCAATCAGTTTGAACACAAGCTCTTAAGTACAAGAGAAGAAGTCGCTAAAGAGGCGGCTCACTCTAACCTTAAGGCTCAAAAGCCCTAATGTAAAGCCTTCACGGATGAATGTTGCTCTTAACGTCCACGGCATTTTATTCTTGAAGAACTCCACTACCTACACGAATGAATGTAACTTACAAACACCACCACGAAGTCAAATGGACAAAACCAAGGTTATCAAGTGACAAACACAATCATAAACATCAAAAGTTAATTGCGCAAGGCCCGTGGTAAGACATCCAACTCAAAGTCAAGGAACTAATCCTATTCCTACTTTGGATTCACTAGGGGAATTTCTTTCCTCCTTTAGTCCTTCTTCATCATTCTTTGAATTTACTAAGGGGTTTTTTTTCTCCACTAGTCATTCCAAATGAAATTTAATCTAAACTTGAATTTAATGCTAAATGAGCTACCAAACGCTTTCCGACAATCATCCTTTAACATGCATATTGTGTCCACAACCTAATTATCTTAATTCTACCAAATTACTCCAAGATTGCATTGCTTGTTAACAATTCATTCATAAAAGCAGCAATAAACGACAATGAAACAAGAGAGCGTTTTCAAGCTCTTACATGTGGTATGCATCATTCATCAAAATTATCACTAAGTACAAGCAATCAAATTTTATAGCAGTGAAAAATAAAATTAGAAATATAGGGGTTAGTTTTAGAAAAATATTATAGAACTCCATGATTTGTCCTCCATGGTAAAACTAAAAGGACTAATAATAGTCATTTAGGACCTTGTATATTTTTTTAACATGTGTGATGAGATTTATATTCTAGTGACATTTGTTTTTAACCACCCCAAATTTATATTTTTAGCCCTTATAGTTTTTCTATGGTGGGTGAGAATTGGGGATGTGTTTCCATATATTGGTGTGTATTCATATAGAATTGGAGGCCTATTTACTAAAGAAGGTTGATTAGGCACAAAAGGAATTAAAGGATCCTACCAAAAGAAGTTAAAAGACATTGAATCGAGACTGAGTCTTCCAATAGTAAAATATGAACTTTGCAAGGGAAATTAGAAGTGCATCCAATCATTGCAATTGAGAGGAAATTGGTATTAGACTGGATGAAGTTACCAACTCAAGGAAACTATGTTTGAATTAAGTGAAGATTGTATTTTAATGCACATCAAGTGGTATATGCATACTACATCACAAAGTTGACAAGCCGCTTTTTTGCAATGTTTTACGTACTCATGTATGCACATACAATAAAAATACGTTAAACATATGATACACAATACGTTTAACACATGATAAACACACATTCTGCGTTTTACATATGTAGAACGTAATTACTTCCTCTATATTTAACATACCTATTGCAAATATGGTTTTTCAGTAAATTATTTTATTTAAGAAACCTCTTTAATTTAAAATTTATGACAACTTAAATCCTAAATTTGTAAAGGAATTTGTTCTTAGATTTCAATCAAAAAATGATGAAAATGCAAAATGTTCACCAAGGTAGATTAGAAAGTTATAAAATATTTCACAATTTTAAATTTGATGATGCATAACTAACTCTAAAATGTCATAAACCGTGTTTAGTACATAGGGAAGATAGATAGATAGAAACTCCGGTCCCTTTTTAGCAAGGGGCCGGCGTGAATAAAGTGTCCGTTCGTAATGTCAATGACCCGGTGCCCACCGGACAAGGGGACATAGGAACAATACTACTCTGCCCTTTCGGGGATCGATACTATAGTGACACACTATACTAGCTCCTACCTAGCCACTAGTGCCTTGAAGATACCGGACATGGTATCCCCCCAAAGGGCTTTGAAGTACTTATACAACAAGGTCCAAAGACCCTTCCACCATAGTTGGGTGGATTATTGGTGGTGAATACCACGCCGGCATGGGGAATAGAATCCACAACCTCTTCATCGGAGGCCATGAGCCCTAACCACCAAGCTAAGGCCTGTGGTGCCTTTTAAAATAAATGCAGCACCGGGACTTCTCGGGAGGTCACCCATCCCAGTACTATTCCGGCCCAAAGGCGCTTAACTTCAGAGTTCAGATGGGATCTGGTGTAGTAGCCTTAGTATGACTGCATCACCATGGGGAAGTCACTTAATGTATTCTTTGGGATACACGAGCGTACAATACAATTTTATTAGGAGGCTTTTTACTTCATTTTATGCATTTTAGTGGACCCTATATTTTTTTAAATAAATCTACTTTCGTCAATATCTTGCTATCCTATGTCATGTAATTATAAAATATGATCTCCTTAGTAACTCAAACCCTACATTATTTGTAATTTTTGAATTTTCCTTGAACCACTTTAGCATTGCAAATGCATTATACAACAAGACAAATGTTGTGAAAACAAAACGCAACATTGGTTTACATATTTGAGCCTGTCAAAACTTGCCCACTTGATTGGTTCACCAAAACATTGAAAGAATTCCGCAAACCCCAAAACAAACCACGCCAACATCACCACATGTGTAATGTACTCACTAACATAGTTTGCATCTAGTTCTGAACCCTTAAGCATCCACACTACTATTACCTGGTCAAACCTCATCAATTCTTCACATTTTAAATTACATTATATTATTTTGGTATTTTTCTCATATAAAGTATTGTTAAACCAATTTACCCTAATTTTTTTCATAATTATATAAAAAATAAAAAAATTATAAGACTTTTCAAAGTTATTTTCTTGTAAAAATCATTGTAAATACAAAAAGTTTAAAATAGTATGGGTTTTTTTTAGGAAAACAAAAATAACAGTGATGAACAACAAGCTGTAGGTGGCATGCTTCTTGAACGTATATAAAAAGAAATTTGATAGAAAGACATTTTCTGCAGTGTATATTGGAGTTCTTGGGGTTTGAACTTTAAAGTGCTATAAATAACGTTTTTTTGAACAATTTTGAAGAATGGTAAATTGGACTAGAAAGTAGAAGATAGCCTCAGCATTTTCTTAAGAGAGACCATTTTCACTTGAAATTAAAAAGTAGGTTAAAATCAAAGTTTGATTAGAAAACGATCAAGCATGGCTCTATGGGGCTCCTTGCACACTTAAGGGTTAAATTTTTCTCACATTACACTCTTAAAACATTCACCTTAAATTAATTATTTTTTCCTACCAATTACTATAATGCTATTTTAGAAATACCATAAACATGATTTTGGGTGTTAAAAGTGACTCTATATTATATGTAATGTGATACCTTGCATTTCTTGAAGGCTATGGTATATTAAAAAATATATAATTTTTATCAACCATAAATAAATGATACCTTATCTTTGTTCTCTCATCGTTATTTAAATTTTTGACAGTGACTTTTTTGAGGTTTTAACTTGATCTAAAACCATCCTAAAAAGTGCTTTTGAACCTTCTCCAAACTTAATCATGAATGATTCATTTTGGATTTTATAGAGATTGGTTGGTTGACAGTTTAGGATTTAGTGGTCTAGGCAACTTCCACTTTCAAAATTCATACCAATTACATGGTTTATCCATATATTGTATACTATGAGTGATATGATAAACAAATGTATGCATGCATAAGATAAATACAACCTAAACATACTCTCCCAAGCGTCATGAGCCAAAACTACTTATATTGCATTACGAATTTTGCTTATAAAGGAGTACAAGTGCCAAAAGGCTTTGACACACAAGTGCACACAATGTTCAACTCTTCATATTCTAACAAGCACAAAGGAACCTTAGTACACACAGAGATTGAACATCTAAGTTAGGCTTACTATATATTGGATATAATGAGTGGAGAGTTGGCAGCCTCATGATATCTGATACATTGTTGGATGCTCCTTTACTCATGTCTTAGTAAAATGCTTGGTACTATGCTACATAGTTTACCATGTATCTCCCATTGAGCACAATGTTGTTATTAACAAGAAAACAAATTAACAAATCTCCCACTTAGCACAATGCTCATGTTAACTTAGAGGTGGTTTGTGATGCCAAACATGTAGTGTAGTTGTTCAAACTTGTCAAAGTGACACTCTTCGTTATGATTTGGCGGCGTTAGCTAGGGCTAATGTTACATGCGTTAGCTAGGGCTAATGTTTCATGCGTTAGCCCCCAGTAGATGTGAATTTTTTAACTTGAGCCTCCTTTTTTACATAGACATTAGTTTCAAAAAATATTCTCTTTGCCCTAACTAAGGTACCCCATAATAAGTTAAAGTTTGGGAGATTAACCCTCAATTAGCCCATTAATCATGAGGGTTATCGTTGCAATATCTTCCTGTGTATGTGATAGGTACTATCATTCTTATCTAATTCACGGATTATATGGTACTTGAGATTGATATGCATTGTTCTTATGTAGAAGATCATAATCTCAAGGAGTGCACTATTCAATAAAGCCAGGAATCACGTGCGTGCATCCCCCTTATTAAAACACCCATGTATACATTTTTTTTGGCTAAAATCAAGCAACATATATATAAAAATCTCATAACTTCAAAATACATTTCTTTATGTAAACATGCAAACCCCATATATACCTACTTTCCGCTTGATTGAAATATGTCTTTTATAGATACATTTTGTACATGCTTGTTCTAAATATTGGCCTTGTTGTGCACGCACGTGTAAAATTACAGTACTTGAAGAGTGCACTCCCTGGAATCATAACATGTCCATAGTGACGTAGAGACCTCTTTGTGTTACTACGAACATGTTATGGACATTTAGTCATTAAATACATGTCACATTAAACAAGATTTCTACTAGTATTTTCGAACCTTTTCTTTCTTGTAATTTGATTTTTATACGGAAAATCTCACTGTGGGTGTTGTGGTTTATTGTCATAAATAGATATACACTAGTAGATTTCTCAAGCATATGAGACATAAGCGTCTAAATCGTGAATAGAACATCAAGGTCATGAGATATAACCGTTTGCCTAAAATGTTCATCTTGAAACCTTGTCATACTACTTTTGTGATTTTAGGACATCCTCTTGTCATGTTTAATAACACAAACACAAATGAAGAATTAATACAAATCAATATCAAAAAATTGAATAAAGAATGCACTAAATGAGAAACAAATAAGAAAGTAGGATCAACTTCTCATTGATTTCTCATTGACTTTATCAAAAATTAAATTAGTGTTGCCTTTTTGAATTTTTTTATCATTTTTCTTTTCAAAATGTCTTATGGATTTTTTTTGGTTAATGTTGACTTTTCATTTACTTGTCAAAAATTGAGTTAGTATTGTCTTTTCAAAATTTCTTATATTTTTTTTATGGTTTGTTTTTTCAAATTGAAATGTCAACTTATCAAAATGTTTTATTAAAATGTTTTATTAATTGTCTTTTAAAAATGTCAATAATTAAAAATGTCTTATCAAAATGTCTTCTAAAAAATTAATTAATATCTTGTAATTAGATAACATATAGTGCATCCTCGGGCTGTGCACCCATTGTCATTACATCATTGTTTCGACTCTATAGTAGTAGATACAAAATCAACCGTATATGCTTATAATTTTGGGCTTTTGTCTTGCTTGATAATAAGTTCTCTTTAGATTTCTTGTGCACTTCTTAATATGCTCTGAAGACATCCTTTGATGCACACGAGTGATGCATCATACCTGTCTTACACTCTTGATCTAGCATCTCTTGTCTTTGCATCTCCAAGAACATGAGTCCTCTCGATCATTGATCTCCTTGCGCATTGCTACCCGTTCTTTTGGAGTATATACTCTTTCTTTGCTTTGGAGAATACAAAATAGTCCATTATTGAGGAAGATTCATTAATATTGTAGTATTATTGAGTATTAATGGGCTCCTCTAATGTTAGAAGATGGAGTGTGAGATTATCTAATGTTTCATCGGTTGTTGGCATGATGCTCCAAGTTGATAACAAGATAGAAAATAATTGTGGCTAGGAAGATTACATAGAATCTTAGCTATAATGGCATTATCATTGAACGTGGTATCATTTATGCTAGCTAGTTAACAATGTAATTAATCTCTTAAAGGCACGAGACAACATTGCTATCTACCCCTACTTGACATTTGTAAAAGGCCCACTAGAGTGCATGAACATTCTCTGAAGCATTCCACAAACTGAAGCTTTGCCTTGTAATAGAGGAGGGACAACAACTCACGGTTTTTTTAGATACTTCTTGTCAATAGCTAGATACAAATGTTGGACTACATTTCTTTACCCACTAAATCTATGCAACAACATTTGTTGAAATGTTTGTCTTACCTCATCAAAACCTTTTCTTAAAAAATTGTCCGTACCTCGAATTTTCATAAAAGGGAATCTCGTCCATTGAAATGGTCTTACATCGCGGGAAGAATCCACAATATAACACTCTAAAGAATATATGAACATGAAACAAGTCACATTGTGATAATGAATATAAAGAGATAAGACTAATAAATTCTAAACTTTATCCTGACAAAAATGAATGCACAACTTTTTTACATTTGAGCAATATGATAAACAAATGCATGCATGCATAAGATAAATATAACTCAAACTCTAACAAGGTGTCAAGAGCTAGAACCAATATTTCATTACAAGTTTTGTTTACAAAAGAACACAAGTGCCAAAAGGCTTTGATACAAGTACATACATTGTTCAACTCTTCAAACTATGGTGCTACAAGAACTAGCATCACCGAGAGCAACACGAAGGAACGCTAGTACACATAGTACACACATAGATCGAGCATCTAGGTTAGGCTTACTATATATTGAGTATAATGAGTGGGGAGCTAATACCCTCATGAACTATGTTGTCTACTATACTATTGAATTTTCCTTCACTAATGTCTGAGTACCATGTTGTATAGTTGTTTACTCTACATAAAATACGTATAATAAACGGTTCTTTCACTTGCATATTGATTTACTTCAACTACTTCACATATATACCGAAAACCAATGCACCCACATTGAGATCATCTTAAGTAGAAACACCCCATTCCATCCATGCACCCATTCATGCTCTACAGACTTGCTCTAAGACCATCCCAAGAAAGTGCATTTGAATCGTCCCCAAACTTTATTGTCATTAATTGAATTTAGATTTTATACACTAATTGGTTGTTTGACAGATCTATAGAATGATTCAAGTGGTCAAGGCAACTTCCACTTTGAAAATTCATAGCAAGTACACGGCTTATCCACAAATTCTGCATTTATTTAGTAAATCATATTGTTTCAAAAACATTCTACCATAAAAAGAAATTGCCTTCAACTATGCAGAATTAATTTGCTTATGTCGACAGTTTCACACCCCAACAGACTCTTCATTCACGGTGACCCTTTGGGCTACAGTTTCTCTTGCTCTCTCACTATCTTCATCCTTTTCTACATCCTTTCCGGGCCACACACATCCTAGAAACTTGATGCCATAGCCTGGCAACGGAGGCGACATGGGATCCCCCTCGGTGATCTCCACCTCTGCCAGATTAAAGCGCACGTCCTTCCTTACATACTTGAATGATCGCCTCCACCTTCTGCCGCTACTGCTGCTTGCCTGTTCTCTCCTCTTCAATACGCTCTTCAAGACTACATTCTCGGCCTCAGTAGTATCCGCACCCTACCAGTGAAAACATGAGATTATTTGAAAATTGGATGAAAAGTGTCGCTTAATTTAGTGTTGCAAATTCAGGACGGGTGAAAGAGGCATGAAATATGAGCACGTTATAGTAATATCTGAATACGTCTCCCCACAGGTATCCTAAATTGATGAAAAATAATGATTATTTATGTTTAGTGATTGTGATTGGTTCAGAGGTGTGGAAAAGCTTGTGACACCAAATTTTGGATGTGATGGTAGTGGTCAAGAAGTGAATTGAAAGGAGAAGGGTAAGCCTGATGCTCTTACCACTTTAGGCTTCATGTCTTCCGCCGTCTGTGGCTTGGCCTCATAAAACTCCCAGCTCTGCAACGTTTTTTCTCTCCCTTCTCTCGAAACATTCTTGTTCTTTGCCCTCTTCTTTGTCATAGAATTGCCCATCTTTGCACGTTGCTCTCTTTTAAAAGCAAGCTAGGTCAATCTGTGCCAAACACCAATTTTGTTAGTTGTTGTAAAACATAATGCAAGTGAAAAAGAACTTTCTTTTCACCAAGTAAGAACAATCATTTCATTGCAACGGTTCAATCTACACCAAAGAAAAAGAAGAGCATTAGAGTGTAAATGAAAGGCAAAAAATAAAATAAAATTCAATGAGTCAAGGTGATCAATCGTGTCCGCGAAAGGATTGTCCTAAATCTCTCGCTTTTTCTCTATGTAAAGGTGATTCTCGATTGAATTCTTGAATTCTTAAACAGTTGAACCAAACATCAACTAAACTACATCAAGAAGTACGTACAAAAGAAACAAAACAATGATCTCGTAGAAGAATGGGGTTTTCCTCTCTATACCTAAAACCAAGCTTTCATGTGAAGATCAAGCGGGTGAAAGTTGTTAGAGCACAAGAACTGAGTTCTACCAATTTCAAGAAGCACCGATGGTCCACCCATTTCGGTAGGAATGAAAATCATACTCATCGGTTCATCCATTTTGGTGATGAATTGGTAGATTCTAGAATAGCTTCGACATCCCTTTCATAACCCCCCACCGATACATAGAAGCCTGACCTAACTTCTCCTCCAAGCTTGTGTCTTTGGACTCTTACCAAGCTAGCATTGAAAGGTTTTCAAAACATTTGTCATTTCATTGTAAGTTGTAGCACTTCACTTCCTTCTTGAATTGTTGCTTGTGTACGGAACACATGTGCTTTTAGTTTCAACATTTGAAAAGGTGTCAACAAACTATTATCTTTGATGAAAGTATAAAAAGTTCTTTAAAAACTTTAAAAACTAGGGCTCCGCGATGCTATGCACTACTACTGATGAATGTTGGATTTTTTACTTTTTCTTAAACATTTTTGGTCGAAGTATTATTTCAAGAAAAAACTGAATGCCAAAGGTGACTGTCTTTTTATGTATATATAAACATCTTAGGTAATAACTTGCCCTTCATTTCTTTGAATCAAATATCTAAACTACATTTAAAATAGATAAAAAATGAAAACAAAGACATAGTTTTCCTAAAATCCTCGAAGTTATTCATTTAAAGTACTATATGGACATATTTTGGAGTGCACCTTTTGTTAAAAGTCTATACAATGTGCATTCATCATTTTAAATTTTATACCCTTATATTTTTATAAGAAGATTTTATTATTATTAATACATATGTATAGTACACCATTCCAAAAAAATAAAAAAATAGGCAATGCAATTTTTTATGTATACAAGAAAAATAGGCGTTAAAAAAGGTTTTGGATCCAAACATGATATAGTTACCCCTCCCGGACTCTCTGAACTTTGGAAAAATGTCTTCTTCAAAATGAAAAAAATATTGGAAATTTACTAAAATCTATATATATGGTGTTATAAATGGGATGTTAGTAAACAACAATCAGGTGCTATATAGTTCCACTTCATATATTGATGATTTTACTAATTTAGCATATTCAACATTGCCACTTGGTTATATCATAGTAATGAAAGGGCTATTAAACCCTTAAACAACAATGCAAGCCCCACGGGCTTGGTTATATTTTGGGAGAATCTTGCTCATAACTTCTGCTCTATGGCACCAAACGGGGTTATAAAATGCCAAACTCAGCACCTTAGAGAGATCTATACTTCTTTAGAATAGAGCCAAAGTAAATTAAAAACAAAATCATGCTTAAAATGAAATGTAAAAGAGATTTTGGGTGTGGTATCATGAAAGCATATGTCGTTTAAGGGTTAAGGTTTTGCCCTAATTAAAAACAAATAGTAATGTATTTAAGTATATCATATGGTTTTAAGATGAAGATGTTATGAAATCATAGTCCTTTTGGATTGTGTAAAAAATTTGTGGTTTTTGAAAGTTCTCATAAATATGAAAACATACTAATACATAAAATTAAGAGTCAAAATTAAATATAGATATAACTCAAACATTTTTCTAACTAAATTTCATGTTTATGAACTAATTGAATTATATAAATGGGTATTATGGATTGTTCCTTTTGCCTCAAATCTGGAACTGAGACATTTCGGATTTGAAAACAAAATAATGAAAACGAATGTTAGGATTGCTCAATTTTTCTTATTCAATAGTATTTTGGATGGAGTACCGTATTACAACACTCTCATGAATTTGTCATCAAATTAACATAAATTGAAAATGTGTAATTTCTAACACACATTAGATGAGTTAAAAAATGATAAAGTTGTAGTGAGATATTCCTTTTTGATACCCATATCCTAGTTTACTAACAAGTTTGGTAGAAAATAATTTTAAAAATAGATGCCTAAAATCTTGGGGATTATATATATAGTAAGGGAAGAAACGGATTTCAAAGAATATTCGTTTTGCCTAATTTTTTAAAATAATTAAATATTAGGCGAGAGGCTAGTAAATTAATATATAATGCTT
This sequence comes from Pohlia nutans, assembly GCA_022496805.1. Lineage (NCBI taxonomy): Eukaryota > Viridiplantae > Streptophyta > Bryopsida > Bryales > Mniaceae > Pohlia > Pohlia nutans. The sequence goes on from CM040090.1 coordinate 6,408,454, forward strand.
GGACCCTTTTCAATATTTGTAGTCTAAAATACTTTGTTACTTTGATAAGAAAGTTGTTGGAGATTCTTTCATCCATTGGATATAACACATACCAACCATGTTTTACCATAAATTCATGCTATTATTGCCAAGGTAATAACTGTCTTTAGGTCGATCATTGTGTAGTCTATCAAATCATATGATCATATTGAGCCACTTAGCTTTTGATATCAAAACAATGCGTATATGCCCTTATTGTAAAATTTATTAGTGGTGTTCCATGATAAATTGAACATAATATATTTTAATTGTTAAAAAAAACAACACTGTAGTTGTAAATATACTGTAACTCTAAGCCTCAATAAATACCCATATTACGCACCCACATGATACATTAACGTTAACAAAAGGTAGAATATGTTGACGAAAGGTAGAACTCTTTGGGAGACGTATAAACACTTTATTACTTGGTGATTAACCCCTAAAGTTCTTTGGCCGTTTAGGTTCAAACATTTGCCTCAAAATACCCTTTCTTAAAAAAATTCTAAAATATGTGCCTTTTCGCTACTCATTTTTAAATGTAACCTTACATAATTTTTAATTAATTTGATAAAGCATGTCCTCTTAAAATTTAGAATAGAGAACCTCACTAATTTCAAGATCATAATGCTAAAATAAAAAAATAAAAAAAATAGACCTTTGACTAAGGTGAAGTTTCAAACATTTTATAAAAGAAATGCATGTCCTACAATGTGAGTCCAAGAATTTTATGCTAAAGAAATAAGTTGAGGATGAATAGAAAAACATCAAATAACAAACACTTCATTTTCATTCTTGAAAGATTTTGTTTTAATCCTATGCTCACCTTGTAAGCTCAGAATGTAAACAATCTTGTGATGTTATTTGATTTTGCTTCAATTTTGATACTTTGGTTTAAGTTGTTAACACAAGTCATTTTTGGAATTTTTTTTTTGTAAGTATAAAAAAAATTCTATAAAGAAGTTCAAAGATTTATTTTTTGAAAGGATGCCATAATTGCCCTAGAATAAAAGTCTTCATAACTTTCATTTCATGAATCATATTGAAATAATCCAAAGCTGCAAATGAACATATAATGTTTTCTTTTAACAAAAATTCAATTTTTTTGTATTTTTTGAATGTGACAATTAAACAAATTTGAAGTTACATTAAACATATTTAAAAAATGATTATATAAATGATAAGTCTCAAGAGCATGTTCCAAATTGCAAAAGCCTGTTTTGGGCTTCAAAGTACTTTTAGGGGTTAACCCCTAAGCGTCCTCACCTATGTCCAATTTAGGCAGTTTTGAAAAGATGCATTATAAAATGCAATTAATATGAATATTTAGAACTTGATGTATGAATAAAAGTTATACATTTAGAATTTTAGATTCTATCTATACGGTTAGATTTATGATTGCTATCACTAATTTTTTTCTATAAATTTTGAAACATAAAATAAAAAATAATTTTGTAATTCGATTACGAATAAGATATTGACAATATGTGGATGAAATTTGTTGTGATGGGTTATAATGTAGTATTCTAGGTGTAGTGATTTTTGGAGATTTTTTGGATGCTTGATTTTATGATTTTATTTTTTCAAGAACACTTTTAGACCAAAATCTTCAAAATTTTGGGTGAAACACTGCAACACAAAATGAGGCATAATTTTTTCAAAAATTGTTTCCTTTTCGATCGGATCACATATACATGAAGCTAACTTCCCATAAAAAATTCAATAAAAAAATCACACTACAAAAAGTGCATGACGGATGAGAAACTACGGATGAAATCTGTACATCAAGCAAAATATGCATGGTTGTGCGGTTAGGGGTTAAGGATTAAATCAATCATAGCATTTAAGTGTTGCATACTCTTATAAATTTGGTTGCTAGATTGCTACACTCCCATGCCAACTTCCCACCTATTTTGTGACTTTCTTACTTTCAAATCACTATTATTATAACTACATATCATAAATTTATTAGATATAACAAATACATTCATTCTAGAGTTGGATCCAAACATGCCATTATTGCTTTTATTCGTCTCATTTTATAACTTTTGAACCATTGTGCACCATTGATAAGTCTCTCCTTTAACCCTTTAGTGCCTAGTTAACCACTAAGTGGTCACTAGATCACTAGAAAATGAAATGCTAGAAAATCTATGAATTATCTCAGTTCAGTGTTTGAAGTTTAGAAGTGTAACTTTTGATTTTGCAGATGATGCAAAAAGAAAATTTGGAATCTGACTTTCTTAGCTATCCAAATACCTATGTACAAAACACCAAAATACTCCAAATACCTCAAAATGCAGCAGATCCTTACAAATACAACACATGTACTATGTGGTATTTTTGTGTTTGGAAGTTTGTTTTACAATATATTTTTTGGATTGTGTTCTCTTGTTCATGTTCCATTAGTGTATGTAGTCCGATCTGGATCAACGTACCAACTCCTTTCTTATTTGAACTTATAAATTTTGTCCTAAACCGTACATAGATAAGTCACTCTCACTTATAAAATTCACAATAATTAAGTATGAATCCGTTTTTGACATGAAAGATTGCAATAGAAAGGTGTTGGCACAGGTCATTGCTGAACATCTTCACTTTCATGTTTGAAAATTTAAGCCGAATTCTATTTAACCTTGAAGTCACACACCCCCCAAAATCTCATTTTTGAGTGTTCATTATATGGTTGAAAGACATACCATAATCTTCCAATCCAACGGTCCGATCTTACCAAGATTTAACTAACACATTTTTCATTAAGCTATGCTTACATTCATACGGTTGGATACTATTAATGGTATCCCTAATTTCGACAGCGAGAGTTTTAAGAAAACATCACCCACAAAAGTGTGTTTTCTCCAAAATCACTCTGGGCACTAAAGGGTTAAGATAGTGCCAACATCATTTAGTCTTTTCTTTTTGTGTAGAAACAATAAATAAAACCAAATCCTACCCAAACTTCTATAATTTCACTCTCAGACCAACCCAAAGAATAAATGCACCCACTTGAACATAGTATTGTTTCAAGACATCACATACAAAAATGATAATAAGGAGTTTGACAAATGTGAAAGATTATACACCACCATCTTACTTCTAAAAGCCCAAGTACTTTTAAATTTTAATGTCACTTTTTTTAGCAACATTAATAACATTTTGGACACGTAGATTGTGACATCAACCCCTATAGGACCATGAAGCTAAAATTAGGTCTCATATTTTTTAACAAATTTTGAGTAGGTAGGATAAATTTGAACAAAAGGAAGTTCACATAAGAATAAGGGAGAGACTATAGAAACATTTCATTTTCAAGGAGTTACATGGCTGAGTATAAATAAATCTAGGGTAAATACCAAGGTAGAAACTATGCAACTAGGCACTTGTTTACTTTACCAACATATGCAATCTTCACTGGTTCCAGTGTTACAAAATTTGGTCACATCTGAATTATATTTTTTAACAATATGATCCATTGAATAAGCCATATTAAACCCACGAATCCAGGGGTTTAAGAGGTTTGGGTGTATTGCAGAATGCGTTCCGTAAGTAAGGCACCCGGATTGAACTTCCACTTTCTCCCTTTCTCGCATTCCCGGACACCGGCCATTGAGATGACAAAAACATAGGACAGTTTAGGAACACAACTGGGTGAAAACGTTTGAATGAGCAAGATGGTGGAACTGGACAATTTTGCATTACAAAATAATTGGAATAAAAAACTAGAATGGACATGGCGAGGAATCAGTAATGTCCGAATGACTTTTTGGAAACTGCGAATCAACGCTCCTCTTAAATATCATTCACTACCTCTAACACAAACAGCATCTTAAAAGATGAGGCTCCAAAACCAAAAAAAAACATAGACACCCAAATGCCTTAAATGTAGTAAGTTAGAGTCCTCCATAGGCTCTCCTATGGCATGTAACGGATGCATGCTATCGACAAGGTATTAGCATGCACTCGCTACACAACATGACAAGCCCATGAGTACTCTATCTAGCATAGAGTAAAACACATGTCACACATTAGTACAGTTTTATTTTGAGAAGAACACTATGGAGAGTTTGAGAATATGGAGAGTTGAGTTCTCTGCGATGATTTGGGATACACCACGAAGATTGTGCATAGTAAAATACGTTACAGGTTGTAACTGTACAGTACTGCTTAGAACCAATCTGAAGCTGCCACAGCTGGTCCTGATTTCCAAGAGTAGGCTATGGTCCACTAGTAATATCCTTCTTCAAGTGCGGAAAGGGGTTGTCAAGTCAAGTGCTCCACCTTCAACAAAATTGAGACGATCGTTGTAGCAGATGGCCCTCTTTAAGTCTCCGCCGGCTGCAATCCACAATGACAAGTCAGCCAAACAGAAGCTTCTGTTGATTCCAAGACAATATATCTGCAGCATACATAAAAGGACATGATCCAATGTACTCCCTCCGTCCCAAAGTTATTGTCATGTTTGAAAGTGCTTTTGTTAAGTAGGTCAAAAAAATACTTCCTTGTGGCTAATTTTATTTAGGTTGCAATGAACACATGCAATGTTCTTCAATCATTCTAGTGACATAATTTGGAACCTTTTTTAATCATGTTTCTTACAATATGACCTACTTAAAAAAGCACTTTCAAACATGACTATAACTTTGGGACAGAGGGAGTACTTCGGTTCAGTTACCTATGTGTATTAAGCATTCAAATATAGAACTGATTACACAGAGAAATGCATGAGACGAAGTGAGTGAGTAGCTGACCACAACAAGGGGCGTGTAGGGATTGTCGCCGCTTCGGTACTGAGGGAGCGACTCATCCTCGGCATCGAACTGCAACTTGCTTGAGAAGTACAAGACGATGGTGACCAGCAGCATGTACACCATGTAAGCCAGGTAGAGAATGGCAAGGAGCACAGCACAGAGGTAGACGGTCCATTGCGGCATCTTCTGTGCAGGGCTGAAACTGCCAGCTGCAGTGGAAAGCTTGGACAGCAACGCCCCGACGCCCACGCTCACAACGAACAGCACCAGCGACGCCAGCAGCTTCTCCTGCACGAGCTTGGAGCTTTTCTTGAGCGCGGCCAGGCCGTAATTCTCCGGCTCCAGCACCGCCACCTCTTGCGACAGCAGGAACAGGAAGCCCAGGATCGTGAGGGCCACGGACAGGAAAATCTGCTGCAGGGTGGCGAAGAGCGACGCGTGGTGGAACAGCTTCGTCAGGAGGTAGAACGGAAGGGACACCGTGAAGATGGTCGCCAGCGTGAGCAGAAAGATCCACAGCGAAGTCATGAACAGCCGGAAGAGCGCTTGCGGCAGCGACTTGAATATGGACTTGATCACGGCGGGATCCTCCCTGTCTGCGTAGATGTACTGCACCGTCTTGGCGATGGACGCCACGGCAAGGCTGGCAAGTAGCCATAGTAAGATGCCCACGGCGAGCATCACGAGGAGAGCACGCCCCGTCGGCGTCGGAGGATACGCATCACCCCCCTGCACATCCAAACCCTCAAAACCCTAATTCCATCAATTCACGAAAATAGAGCATCCTCTCTGGTAGTTCCCTCATTGCAATGAAATTTTCTTTCATTGCAAAAACAGAGCATCAATGCATCGGGGGTTACCTGATGATGGTGATGGGGATGGTGAGGACCCGGGGGAATGAACGGATTCTGGCCCGCGGCCCACCAGGCGAGGCCGAGAATCTCAGCCAGCTGCACGAGCGCGGTGGGCAGCAGGAAGGCGAAGACGAAGGGCGCCAGGAGAGGGCCGAACTTGGTCATGAGGCGGCCCGCCTCCTTGAAGATGTTGGTCACTCCCCATCCTCCCAGTCCGTAAGGCAACCCCTCCCCCATTGCAATCTGCTGTAACAAACTGGCTCGATCAGTCTTCTCTCACACAAGCTCTAACTGGATCAATGCATGAAGGAATTGCGAGACTCAAAGATTGCACAGAACTGGTCACTGATTGCGCCGCAGAGATCGATCCGATGGAGAGCTCCGAATGGGTCTGCAATTTGCATCGGGAGAGACGGACTGCTTTGAAGCGAGGCTGCGAGGGGTGACTGCACAGTCAGCTGCCCCTGGGACGCTAAGATAGTGCCACCTGTAGTTTGCCAGCGGAGCAGTTGTGTGAGGTTGTGCCACGTCAGAGAGGGGTAATTAAGGGTGTCCTATCAGTACAGTCCTGTACAGTCACTTTTTTTGTTTTCTCGTTTTTGGGATCTAGGTGTATTTTTGGAAATTTTAATTCTTTATTTGGGGTTTGCGACTCCAAGTTAGACTAGCCCCTAAACGTCCACGCATCCAGTTTCTGGATGTTTGTTGGTTAAACCCAATTTTGATCTTGAAGATGACTTTTGTTGCTAATACACCCAACTAAGAAAATGAAGTTTATGAAGTCTAGTTTGTACTCCACTTTTCAAATCTTATAAATTTCAATTATTGAGTATTTTATTGCTTGTGCAAGCTTTGTAGGCCAAGGTTTAAATTACACTACATAGGAATGATAGGATTTTCAGCTTTCAAATTTCAAAATTGAAATAAAAAGTTTCTATGGAAAACATATCATGTGATTCTCCATTGTAATTTGTACATGCTCCCAAAAAAATATTAAAATTTTAAAGCTTTTTTGTAATAAAAATTATTTTTTGAAGTATTTGACTTAAAATTTTGTTAAAATGCCGTATTAAATGAAAAAAATCTGAAAATTTCAAGACTGATAGGAAACATTCAATTCCATGCATGAAAAATATTACAAAATATATTTTGATAAATCTTGAAGGCTAAATTTAGTAAATTGTGTAGTTTGACTTTCCTACAAAGGAGTGGTACGTTTAAGGGCTAGGACAACTCACCATATTCAAAAATAGTGGCAAGCTTTTTTTCTTTTTTTTTCTTTTTTTTACCTCTATTTTCATTGGGGTTGGTTTGTGGGAGAAAGAAAAAAGCAATAAGTGAGGTCTAAACTTCCGTGTGTCCTTCTACAAATCATTCACTATGACATTCGGGTTCCCACTTCCATGCATATAGGTATGCTCTTGGTAAACATCTCGAGTAGTTGCAACTATTCATTAAATTATACTCTACAAGAATCACATGAAAGTAGTTCTTTGCTTTATTCCCAATGAACCTTTTTTTGGAGGACCCAATTGATCCACGCATGTAAGGATATATGTATGAGCTTTTTCAGGACATAGGTTTTGTAGGGCCTTATCAAATAGTTGTTTTTTGAGATTCCAATTTTCACTCTTGTAAATGGATCTTCCTAAACAAAATCGGCTTTTCATGTCTCAAATTTGAATTTGAATTTTCATGAAATAAGAAGGTGAAAACAAAAAAATTATGAAATTGAGCCTTTCTTAGCCCTGGAAAGCTTGTAGATTGTGAATAACCTCGGCCATTTTTTGACATTGCAAAGCCATTTTTGAATATATCAAAGTTTTTTCATGAGTTTTCTTAGTACTAATGTTTTCTTAAGATGATGTTAAACAACTTTGTAGTTGAAAGATATTTTATTGAAAAGGTTTAAAAATAGCATTTCAACTCCCAAGTGCCAACAATCAAATTTTAGAACTAAATTTTGATATCAAAACATAGGATCTTCCAATTTATGAGGCTTTGAATGAGTACAAACTTGATTCACATCATCCTTTACAACAAGTCTACTGTAAGGTTTGTACAGTTGAGATTTCCATATATCGATTCAAAAGTCTTGGTCTTTAGGGATCAAAGCTGCAAACTTTAATGATCATTTTGTAATAGTAAATGTGAGTAGCCAAGGGGTAGTGTTACTTACATTTCGTGTCTTAAAAAATGTGATGTGAATGTAAGGTAGAGGGCTCTAAACCCGCCACCGTTCTAAACCCGCACTCTACCAAGGACGTACATTTTGAAATTTTGGATGTACCCATGGTGAAGAGCACCAATTTAGAAACCATGTCATTTCAACTTCAAAAATTCATAACTAATTTTAGGAACATCCAATTTTTTTATTCAAAGTATGTTGATCTTTGTTTGGATTTGTCTTCCTGTAAAAAATCATGCTCAGTTCTCCATGTGTCCTCATAAATTCACAGCCCTTAAAGTGGTGGGTTTAGAGCCTCCTACCTTAGATAAGCTTGGTGACTAAAATGTGAATTGGATGTTAGAAGATTTTAAGTTGACATGGTTGTGTTTTTATGGGAGACATAATTGAGGTCAATAGATTTGGTAAAAAATGTTATACTATATTGTACAAGCTACTATCGAGGGTTAGTAACACAAGACCTACGCAAATACACAAGAGAATTTTTTATAATAGATACATGTTCACAACATGTGGACTAAATATATTTTGTTTTTGTATGTATACATTTATATAGAGAGAAACAATGGGTATTGAATATATTTTATTATGGGCAAGCATGTAAACGTAAGTTGCAATATAGGAAATTTGTTGTTCAATCAATTATCTTGTAAACAATGAAAAACAAAGAAAAAAATTCATTGTAAATGGAGTTATTGTTTTCTAAAAGTGAAATTTGACTTGATTGATTGAGATTGCTATAAAAGGGAACAATGTTAGTTGCGCATCACAAAATTAAGTATTGTGAAGGGACGTGAACACATTTCTTTCAAACAAACACATTAGAAATTCGTAAGTTTATTGGACTTTACTTTCCAAGTTTGCTTCATGACATCACGTAGCTCAGAGTGAAACTTATCCACGAGCAGGACAAGGGATTACTCGAGAAAGAATTGAGAAATGAACTGTAAGACATGGCGAATTACGATGCAGCTTTCAGAGACGCTAGAGCTGCAATTTCTTGCTTCATGGTCAAAGCATCTATAAAACCATCTAGCCCTTCCCCTTGCATGATCTGGTCGATGGAATGTTGAGTGATATTTATGCGATGATCGGTGACTCTTCCTTGAGGAAAGTTGTACGTTCGTATACGCTCTGATCGGTCACCACTTCCTATCTGCACAATCAGTATAATTATATCTAGTTCAGACATAACTCGTAATACGACCAGACGCTAATAAAAGATGTAAATCCCGTCTTCCATATTGACCATGTTACCAACAGTAATTCATTTATTCTTACACATGGTTGGACTCATTAGCAAGCGGTATAAGATGACTTGACTCATAATGTCTAAGGGGTCATTTATAGTGGTCTACAACCTCCCTCCCATTTTGAAATAGCATAAGAAATTCATACGTTGATTTGGCTCTGCACAGCTCTATCATCTCCCAAAATTCACACTCCTATATATGTCAAAATGCTTAACCCCTAAAGGACCAAGAAGCCCAAAGTTTTGAGTAGGCCCTCTGTGGACTTCTTTTTGTTCAAATGTTCTTCATTGATTCCGGCGATATATAATTTGGTCTCATCTGAATTATGTTTTATGATCAATTGAATTTTTCATTTTAAAACCATGAATCCTTGGTCTTTTAGGGGTTAAAATGACCTCTACCTTACGTATCCAGAGCCTGTATATGTGGGGCAAGGGTCGATATGCTGACACTCACGACTCAAGGAAAATTTACAGATCCAACTGGTTACCTGCTCAAGGCGAAGACTCGACCGTGCCATTGCCTGCTGCAACCTCTCCCTCTCAAACAGCTTTGCACGCAGCAGCTTGAGTGCTTTGGCTCTATTCTGTACATGGAAACACAATGGCAGGGTTTCAAATATTGTTTCATCCTCGTAGTGTCGAGATCCTATCAATTAAACGTGGAAGCCTCCAACGACCATGAGAAATAATAACCAACCATGTGTTGAGAACGCTCGTCTTGGATGGCAATAACAATGCCAGTGGGTAAGTGAGTAACACGAACAGCACTGCTGGTAGTGTTAGCATGTTGACCGCCTGCGCCGCCTGCTCGATAGGTATCTATTCTCAGATCCTCATTCCTCATTTGAACATCAACCTGCATTTTCGTCATCCTCAACATGATTAATGAAAATCACTGTTTTCTCTTTTTATCTCAAGAACGCCTGCTTTCCTTGAGTAGCAGTGAAGCCCATCTAAAATACACATGGACAGCTGAATTGAATAGCAGATTTAAAAGGCAGACAACAAAAATAAGGCCCAATCTCAGTAAGCATCTCCGTGTATAGTATTCTGAAAATTTTCACCTCGTCTGCTTGTGGAAGAACAGCCACTGAGGCTGCGCTTGTGTGAACTCGGCCACTTTTTTCAGTCACTGGAACCCTCTGCAAGACAACAAATATAGTATCTATTAGTCGGATACGCTCCAGACTGGTCAACAACTAAAAATTGTATGACAGAAAGAAGAGACAGCAAGAGCTGAAGGAGGAGACACCAAATACATGAGATTGATACAGAGGATAATAAGTAGACCAACACATGAAAGAAAGATATTAATAGCCCCATCTGCAACATATCGCGCTTGCACAGAAGAACGTAAGGAAGCATAATCGATCACTGGAACCCCAGTGTACCTGGACCCTGTGCACCCCACTCTCAAACTTGAGTTTCCCATATACACCATCTCCAGTAATAGAGGCACTTGCTTCCTGCGTCATAACATGCTCATCTTCAGTAGGCTTCCTGGCACCCACTTAAAAAGTTCAGAGCCTGCAAAAGGAAGCTTGCTACGAGATTATTCACGAGAACCAGACCTTGCATCCCTTGCTGTCTGTTTGAGTTATGCTCAAAACCTCAAAACTCCAGAACTTTTTCTGAGAAAATCTCTCATACCTGAAATGAAAATCCACGACATTGTACATTAGTGACAAGAAGTTACGTAGAAAAGAATAATCAATCTGTTGGCTACAACCTTGCTTCATAAACCAGAACCCTTGGTGGTGATTGCACCATAGAATGAGAGACATGGAAGAAATGTGTAGTATGAAGAAGACAAGGGGTGAATGGAAATACATTCTAAAAATGTCCAGGGCAAACAATGATGCCTCCTCTCCACCCGTGCCTGGTAAAAGGAGAACAGAACACCGAGGCATGAAAAGATATGCAGCTTCTTAAATTGTAACTTCTCTTGGTAAGCCCAAAAATACGGGAAAATAAATTAAAAAAATCGATCATCGTTGCAAAGGCAAGCTAAGAATCAGGTTACATACCAGCTCTGACCTCAAGAATGCAGCTGCGACTGTCAGCTTCATCTTTGGGAAGCATGAGTGATAGCATGCGTTGAAGGGCCTCAGATTCTAGCCTTGACACAGACCGAAGCTCATCTGCTGCTGTCTGCTTCATCTCCTCATCATCTGCCGAATCATCTATCAGCGCTTTCAACCCTTCCATCTCCTGCCACCAAGTTCCCATAACCAAATAGTTACGGTTTAAACAACATCAAGGGTTCACCACGTAACGACTTAACTCCTAAGCGCCTAGCACTTTTGAGCGGCTCATATGGGGACTTTCTTTTGTTCAATTTTATTTAATTTTCTGACCAACACGTGCAATGCTTTTCAATGGTTCTGGTGATAAAAAGATTTAGCCCCATCTGCATTAAATTTTTCACAACATGATCAATCTCATCCATTTTTATTTGGTGAGCCATTCATGTCATATTCCAGCTAGACATATTCACGTAGCAGTGCGCAACGAAATCATGCAGGTGAAGATTAGAATGAAGAATACCTTGCGCGTAGATTTCAAGGAAGCTATACAGGCCATAAAGTCCTCCAGCTTGCTCAGCTCTTTACTCAAACGTACAATCTCATCGGGAGGTGCAGCAGGCTGTCTTCACACCACTCAAACTTTGGTCAGTTCACACACCCATTTGGTGATAGCAACTGATTTTTCCAATCAACAAATCCTAGGCCAAAGAAAATCCAGCTAATAAAACCGGTCTTAAAACTCATTAGCTATAATCTAGTGACAAGTTGCAACTATAGTCTTTCAGTTGAGACAGAACTCAATTCAAATCTATCAATAAGGAAGATGACTACACTATCTCGGATGTAAGCAAAGTTCACACCCAGAATCTTCAACAAGGGGTAGCCTACCTCAGAGAGAGCTTGATTCAATCGGGCATGGCGATGCTCTATCGTCATCATCCCTCGCTCTACTATGGTCAACATGTCTTGAGAAAAAGGGAGCTGTCCTTCTGCATCACAAAAACCTTTGCACTATCACAATCACAGCACCAGAATGCTTCCACTCGTATCTGCTTAGAAAACTCAATAAAACTCTAAAGTTCATAGCGAAATTCGCTTTCCCTTTAACTTAGAGTTTCTAGCATAACCTGCACATTCTTCAGCTCCCATACACTTAAACCCTAAAACCCTAAAACCCCGCAACATTTCTTCCTTTCACAGTTCGATGATATGCTTCCACTCGTATCTGCTTAGAAAACTCAATAAAACTCTAAAGTTCATAGCGAAATTCGCTTTCCCTTTAACTTTGAGTTTCTAGCATAACCTGCACATTCTTCAGCTCCCATACCCTTAAACCCTAAAACCCTGCTTCACAGAGCATGCAACATTTCTTCCTTTCACAGTTCGCTGATATGCTTCCACTCGTATCTGCTTAAAAAATTCTACACCGAAATTCGCTTTCCCTTGCGTAACTATTGCATTCTTCAACTGCAAGACCCTTAAACCCTAAACCCTGATTCACGCTTCCAACACCATGCGCCATCAGATTAAAAAATAAAATTAGAGTACTGAAGCTCGGCTGTTTGTCACCTAAGAGTACTTGGTTAATTCTTCTGCAACAAACGACCTCCGTGTATGAATCCGGCTTACCGGTGGAGAAACATCTGGCTCCTCTAGCAAGCCACCAGCCATTGTCAAGAACTCCGCCATGGATCGCCTCCCGGGAAGAAGATGTGGCCAGAGCAGCAGGATTTGCGCACAGAGTACGAAACAAACGCAGCGCGGGGGATTGAACGCGCCTCATTGCGTCCTCAGAGAAACGCGAAAAAAGCAATGCTCATAACTGAACTTGGTTTGGTTTTCGCCGAACAAAAGAAAATTAACAATCCTCGATCTCTTGAATGCGGGCGCGCGCACAAGCTCCAAAAATCCGCCACTACAGGTCGACCTCCCCATTCTTTTTCATATTTCACATAAGGAAAGAGCACCCAATTTCGACAGTGTAGCCAATCCTCGGGACTATCGGCGCAGCAGATAGTCGCCGGCGCCTCTCCCGTGCGCCCGGTTCTGTTCTCCCCGCCCGGCCGTTCCCAGCCCATTCCCGCCCCGACTACGGAACCCGATACCCGCCCCGATACCCTGGCCTCCAAGACCAGCTCATGTAATTTACTCTGATAAAAAATTTCAGCGTTTGTACAACTGGGAGCAACTGCGAGCAACTGGGAGCAACTGGGAGGCCGGGGTGGAGGCCCAGCTCCCGCCCCGCCAGGCGCCGGCGGTTTTCCGTGGAGCCGATAGTCCCGAGGTTCGGCGCCACAGTGTGAAGCGGCCCTCCATGGAGAGCAAGTATCCAAGCTCTCAAACCTTAACCCTAACTTACTCCTTCCAAAATCACCCGCACGATCACTGCAATTCGTTTGTTTCAGAGCTTCCAGCACGGACACACTCTACAGCGAATTTTAACCCGCTTGCGAGAAGATTTGGCAAGGTAACGGCATTGAGTTCAGTAAATTTGAACCCTGGTATTGTTCAGGGTTAGCCGTCCGATTGCTTCATTGGATTCTGAAAGTACGAGCATTCGGTAGCCGAGATGATCGGTTTCGGGAGTGCATTTGACGGAGAGAATCGTGTGATTAGAATCTGTGTTATTCGAGGATTTCTTTGATAGAATTTGCAATTGGAGTGCGCATTTTTTTCTGGCGAAGATTTCATGTGATGCTGATCTTTGAGGTCTGATATGTAATATTATCGATCAGGACTGGAAAGCTCAATCGTGACAAAGGCGGAGTTGTGAGGTTAGGGGGTGTGGAAGTATGAAGAACGAAGATACAGAGTCGCTGCAGGTGGTAGTGGCAGAGTATTTGAAGCAGCTCCAGAAGAAGCAGACCTTCGAAGTTGCTGCGAAAGCTTTGCCGTGAAAGAAGGACAGGTTGTCTCCTCGACGGATTCCAGCGCGGAACGGTCGAGTGAGACAAAGCGAGCTGTATTGGATAATAGGTTTTTCTCTTGTTGGTCCAATTTAGGGTTTGGTCCCACCAAGGTTGTATTACCAGGAATTGGGGAGGAAAGAGTTGCAAGGGTTTCGACTCCGGGTTCGAAACCCTTGAGAAGCCAGCCTGTGTCTCGCACCTTCGTCTTTTTAGCCATGGCGATGGCAACGGAGGATCCTCTGCAGAGGAGCTTTGGCGGTTTGGGCGTCCCCGTGCAGGCCGTCGCCGTGGTCGGCTCTCCGGCATTCCCGAACTCCATCAAGTGGTCGCAGGACAACCTTCTCGCCGTCGCGTCTGGCCACCTCGTCACCATCCTGGTTCAATCGCTTCCCAATTGCCTTTCGTTTTTGCACTTGGAATTCATCGGCATTGGTTATCGGATTCACAAATTAAGAGCCTTATATTCATCGGCATTCGTCATTGTGTGCAGAATCCTTCGGAGTTGACAGGTCCGAAAGGCTTTGTCCCGGTATCGACAAGCCCGATTTTCGATATTGGAAAAGTGCAACCTGCAGGTTTGTAGCTTATGCTTTTTCTGTGAACCCGTCAGCGTTTTTTTTAACAGTATTCCTCTTTGTTCGAATTTATTTGTTTTTTTTATCAACGATCTTCACTTGTTCTACTGATATAAAATTTGGTTCCATTGATTTTTTACAATATGATCAATTGAATTTGTCATTTTAAAACTGTGAATCCTTGGTCCTTTAAGATTGTCAATTTTGGTCTTTCATCAATAAGGAAGCAATAAATTCTTTAATACTTTCTCTGTCAATGCAGATTCACATGATCCAGAGCTCTTTCAATTTCGGCTTGCTAGAGAGGGGCGAACAGGGGTACGATCAATAGATTGGTCTCCACAGGGCGTAGCTTCTCATGGAGGGTAAGATTGTGTCATATGTTTATATCTTTGGAAGAATTCGATGGTTAGCTTTCATGTATCTGCTTGTTATTTCTTTTCGATGATAGTGTTCCCATTTAAAATCGTATCAAAGCACTAAAATTTTGTGGTTTTAAAATGACTAATTTGATTGATCACATTGTGAAAAGTATAATTCAGACGGGGTCAAATTTTAAATCACCAGAATCTGTGACGAACCTTTCAAAAGATAAAGACAATTGAACAAAAGAGATCCCTATTATGACCTACTCAAAAGTGCTAAAAAGACATTATTTCCAATTTGGTCCTTTAAAGCTGATGCTGCCTCTTTTTCTCATGTATCTTGCAGGTGCTTATTGGCTGTCTGCACGACAGATTCAAGAGTGAAGCTTTATCGTGCACCATTTTGCGATTACACACCTGAATGGGTGGAGGTGTTGCTTGCTTTCCACATTTTCTTACTTGAATGCCGTCATGATGCAAGGATCATCAGCTTTCTATTGGTTAAGGGACGCACAACTACCACATATTCTTTTCGTTTTAGCTGTGAGATATTCATTTGATCGACACTTTTGCAGGTGGGGGATGTAACTGAACTTATGTATTCTTGTTGCGTTGAGAATAAGTTTCAACCGGCGGATGTAGCGTATGACGTAATTGCTAAGGTACTTCCGTCAGTTTTTCAAAATATGGATCGAGAGACGAAGTTCTCGTCGTTCATTGCATCAGACACCTAGAGAACATCGTTATGATGTAATTAAATCTTGTTTTGGAGTCGCTGACTTGGTAATCAGCACGGTTATTCTTGACAAAATTTAAACAGATTTCGTGTGATTCATTCTTAATCTTGAAGTCGTTTAGCCTGACTAAATCGTTGTGCCGTTTTAGGACGATGAAAGCAACGTGCCCTCGAAATCAAAGAAGCGGCGAGCTCAAACGCAGGAACCTCAACATAGGAAAGTGCAGAGGACAGAGAAAATGTGAGCAAGTTTGTAAGTAGCTCTTTTCTTGAGACAATGTTGTTTTTTCATTTAATTTTAGCCTTCCACTTCCTACATATTGGTTTGGTTTATTCAAATTTTCTTAACATAGTAATAGATTGTCTGATAGTACAATTTTATTTGCTGTATCTGATAAGATATGTCATGTTGTTTGCAGTACTGAGAATACGTCAGAGAGTGCAGATGGTATGGACAATGAATCTAAAACGCCGATACTAGCGTATAAAAGAAAGAAGTTCCTTGCAGCTCCACTTGTTTCCAATGATGTGTCCACAGTGGTAATTTGCGACATTTCCTCTATTTTTATGCTTAAATTGATTTGAGGTTTGTAAACAGATGTGATGCAATTACTCTTTCAATTCAATCTAGAGATGTCCCCTTAAAAAAGGTGGGGAAGCCACGTGTCATTGAAGCATTGAGGCTTAGAAAGTGATTTCGTGGAGTGATTAGATTCTAATCTTGTTTAAAATAGTAGAACCCTTACATGACAGAACTAGAAGTGTAGTGATTCAAGTGGCTTTTGCGAGCTACAACTGGTTGAGCTCTGACTCACATTCATTAAGCATGATGGCTCCCTTGAGCGATGTAACATTTATGCCTTGGTTGAATGTTGAACTGAAGAAGGCAAATCTTTGGACCTTTCAGTAGCTGAGTGTATCACGAAATGCCTTGGGGGGTTTAAAGGAAGTTGACAATTTGATTTTTGGTGAAGGTAGCGAAGAACAGCACTGTCCAAGAGAAGTTCACTTCAGGTAGGTCAGATTTAATTTTGTATTTGGCGCTGTGCTGATGGTTCCACTCTCGAAGGTCATTATTTCTTGCCAGTTCGGTAACTCATGCATGAAAATTGATCAACATGGAGAGGACTTATAAAGATTCTGCTTGTTCAGAGACTCCTGGGCACCCCATTACATCGCCAATGAGACAGTTTAATGGAGTTGGAAACCTTGAGATTCAGTTACCTCAAAGAAGGACGAGGAATCCAAACCCAATTCCTTGTGATGATGCTGATGATGCCGTTTCACCAAGGGGGCTGCAATCTGGTTCCAGTCGTCCTGCAAAATTCATATCACCCACAGACTATGCCGCACGGAATCACTCTCTTGCTCCTCTAGTTATTGCCTGGTCTCCGACGTGTTATGTGTACGACCGGGGGTTTGTGTTTTGTGCTGTGGGCACGAAGGCAGGCAGTGTTTGGCTCCTGCGAATTGCTCTTCCAGAGTATTACTCAGTTGAAATACCCGTCTTCCCAGAAATGTCTCTGCTTGGGGAAATTGTGGTTCACAAATCTTGGATAAGCACATTGAGTTGGGGAATGACCTCTAGTTTAAAGGGCCCTACCGAAGATACTGTGGTGTTGGCAACTGGGTGTTCTGATGGAAGGTATGCACATTCTTTTTGTTTCAAACCATTATAATCATCAATGTTTTCTCTTAGAATTATTTATCCTTTTTATTGCATTTTCGACATAATTTTTACTTTGAGTGTGAATTCTTTTGAACATTGTGATAATTCTTACTCTACATCGGTCATGAGATTTCGTCAATTGCATCTATTTGAGATCAGTTACAATGTCGAATTTAATCTTAATAACACTGTGGAATTTAAATGTCTTAATGTCGAATTTAATCTTAATAACACTGTGGAATTTAAATGTCTTAATGTCGAATTTAATCTTATGTCTTAATGTCGAAATTTAATCTTATGGCAGTGTCAAGCTGTGGTCGGGGAACTTGCACACGCTGGCGCTTCTCCCGTCTGGAAGCAGGACGTTTCCATTGTCTCTACTGAGAGAGGTATTATATGCAAATGTTTCTGATCTCGTCAGTTGTCAAGTTAACCCTGCATAATCACATTATCTCTTACAGACGAGGTTCAGTTTCTTCGTTGCTCCTCTCTAATGGCGGGAACAGTAGCGTTTGCCCCGCTTTTCTCAATAGTACACGCTAAACATGCATTGTGGTAATTCTGTATATCTGTGGACTAATGTTATTTATCTTATATTCTCGCCCTTTGGCTGAAGCTGTACTCTGCTGTAAATATTGCAGCTTGACTTCCTGTGTGGAATTTGTAGTTGCACATCAGGTTTGCTATGTTCTGACAAGACTCACCTGGCTCTGTCTGTGCTGACAAGGTGGTAGCAGTGGATGGTGTTATTGTGAGTACTCTTGCACTGATAGTTCCGAATGGAAACCCTTCAAGGCCGCTTTTGGCGCTTGGAAAAGGATGTGGAAAAGTCACTGTATGCAAATTCGATTCCTCGTGGGTTTGCACCCAAAGAGTCGACAAAAGTATGGCGCACGATCAAGTGGTGAGTAACTTTTCGTGTTTGAGCATTTCCAAATCGTCAATCGAAGTAGAGGACTTGTTGTGGCTAAGTAGGATCATCTTTGGCACGTGTAATACCTCTCAAGCTTGCTTTTGTTGAATTGTGGTTGCAGGTTACTGGACTGGTCTGGACAACAGATGGGCGATTCTTGTATAGCTGTAGTCAGGTATACCATCCTCCACCGTGTTCAACTTTTTCCTTCTGATTGAACGATGTTATGAATTTCAAGACTTGTAATTTTACATGTTACTTAATAAAAACAGCATCTGGACGTTCTGAATCTTGTTTTCAAAGGTCGTTACTTTACTGTTTTACCAGTAGTGAAAGATATGCGCAGGAAGCAATTTTCGGACATTACATTTGTAATTCATCATTTTAATGATCTTTTGGCAGGACAATATGCTGCTTATGTGGGAGTTGTCGGAAAGTGATCTATGCACTCTTCCTGTCACAGACTGCTCGTCGCTGCTTAAAACAGAAACTCCTCAAATTGCCATGGATGTACGTTTCCTCATCGTTAGCAGCTCATGCGATTAACAATTGTTATTGCTGTTATTATCGTTATTATTTTCATGATAATTATCATCATCAAAGTCGCTTATCAGCTCAATTTGGATGACATCCATACATCGCATATTGAATTTTTTGCTTATAAATGCGCACCTGAATTAACCGGTTGTGCGCTTATTGCAGCTACCTGCCTCGGTACTGGACCTTTATTATGGGATAGCACTGTCTCCCGGAATGCTTAGTATGGCTGTGGTACGTCACTTTCCGCTTGTTGGTGCCATTAGTGTTGGACAGAAATCTAAGTTTTCATTTACCAGGAATGGGAATGTCACAGGACTCAAGAGTTACAGATTCTACTGTTTTGAATGTTCCAGAAAGGTAACGATGACGACTTTTTTTATACGACGGTTACAATCCCACCGTAGTTATGTTATTAACAATCCTCAAGCGTGTAATATCAGCTGGTTGCAATACTGAGTAGTTTATGATGTGGTATTAGGTGCGTGGTGTCACGGCTGATATGGTGGACCAGATGTACCAAGCCAGGTTAGCCACCAAAACCTAATTAATCTTGTGCTATGTATTTTGCTTTCGCATGTATTAACCTTTTACCTCAATCGTTGTCCATGGCTAATGCCTGTTGGTCTAACGAAGTAATATCACTACAAGGTCAAATATTGTGCGTCAACCAATTCATCTCTGACCCTTGCATTCTGCATCCTTTCGTATGTTTTGGTCTCAGGGCACAGAAGGGTGTGGTTCACTTATTTTGGATAGGCTGTCAGAAGACTAAACCCTCGTTGGACGAGGTACTTGATATAGTGCCGTTTGACCAAAGCATGGAGCCTGACGACTTTGAGAGTTGGAAATCGCAAATTCTCCTCGCTCTTCATCAAATGGAAGACCTCACTCAGCCGTTAATTCTGTGGGAAGTCATTGCAGCTCTTGCTTCCCTTAAACCTGTAACTTCTGCAGAGTTTCTCATTTCAATTATACTGGACTGGGTGTCTACATGGTGCGAAGGGGTGAATCGTACTGACCCTGATACACTATATGCGTACCTGGATAGTTTACATCCCAGTCTGGCCTCTGCTTCCTGTCGCCAGCTCCAAATATTCTGCGTCCTTTACAGGCAGCTGTTACTCGCTCACTGCAGAGCTGAAGTACTTAGTGGACGAACTTCTCTAGAGCAATTAGAAGCACTTGGCGAGAGGGTACCTTCTTGGGCTAAAATCTCAGGCCCTTTCCTTCACTCTGATGAACAAGAAGACCAGTTAAAGAAGCAGCTGTGGAGAGTCGAGCATGAGTTGAGACAGAGGTTATATTTGGGTACTCTTTCTTTAGCGAGTTGCTTGGAGACAGCAGAGCAGTTGGAGAATCGACTTGGAGACATGGAAATAGTGAGACCCCTCGTTGTAAATTGGGTCATGGCCAATAAGTCCCAATGTTTTCCTCGTTTGGTGGAATTGGCTAACGAGATGTCTTCAACTTCAAATGACAAGTGAGTGACATCCAAACTCTTCCTTCGATGTTCCTTCTATTCGATTGTAGTTTCGCAATAGAACTCCAGCACAGTAAAGGCATAATCTGAACAGATTTATGCTTGTTGTAAGCAGGTCATCACCATCTGGGGAAAATCAGGTATCAGAGCATTGCAGCATTTGCGATGCTGACGTACCTCTGGAATCACCAGAGGTAGCCAAATGCAGTGGTGTTGAGTCCGAGACCGGATTTTCCAAGCACAAACTTCAGCGTTGTTCTGTTTCGTTGCAGGTAAGTATTCTCTGATGGTTTCTTCATATGCATGCAGCAGCTTGCATTTCTCTTAGAAGGACTAGACGTGAATCATGTGAGTGCAATTTTTCATGCTTCTTCATGATTTCAAGTCATTGCCGATAAATGTGTAGAACTTTATAAATATCTAAGTCGTATTTGTTTCACATGAAACAGCCAGTAAAGTGTATCTTCTGTTATTTCTTGATTGCAGGTATGTCCAGGGAACCCTCTGTGGTATTGCAGCTGCTGTGCACGTTGGGCTTCTGCTCTTGCTCCGGCGTCTTTTTTCTCTCTTCCTTCTCGAGCATTCTTGGAACCTGCATCCAAACAAACCCCGTTACCAGCTTGCCCTTTTTGTGGCATTTTGATGCACAGATACTTACCCGACTTCTTACTCTCACCAAAGTTAGTTTAGAGGTTAAGCAGAGTTGCTAAAGAAATGACCCCAAATTTGCACTGGATCAAATATCGCCCTGTACTGTACTAGTATTGAAGCTCAATCAGGACTGCGGAGATCTGACGAGAAGATTCAATATTACCCCAGGAGTGGATGGAGATCCTTGTTCCCTGGCGAACATATTCATGTAGCTTTGACATTACATTTTGATGATCTTCCTCACAAAGGAAAACTTTCCCATTCCTGTACTTTTAATTAACCTTGGAAAAGCTGGCAAGTTCCCCAACAAAACGGACTGTGTATGACAATCACCAGGTTATGGAGGATCGATGAAATCATCCAATCTAAGTTTCGTTGGTGCCCATGTCATGTCAAATTCATAGCACTTGGTGTACTTTTTGGATTTTATATAGCATTTTATAATGGTTTGAAATGGATCATTTTGTATTGTTTATTGGCAACTTCTGGCTTTTTGTTCTTGGTTTCAATTTAACCCCTAAACGTCCTGGCGTCCACACAATGAACAGATTCCAACTCTCATTAATTCATGATGAAACTCATTCACACAATGAACAGATTCCAACTCTCATTACTTCATGATGAAACTCATTCAATTTTGTGAAAATACTTTATGAAGTTCTATGTAACGGTTGGATTTGGTTTTACTAAGATACATATTATTTTCATATTACAAATGTGGAAGTACAACCAAGCCAAAATTGCATCGACTTCAGTTCAAAAGTGGGCTTGCTAAAACGAGATCATAAATTGAAGCAACACAAAATTTTCAAAAAAATCTCCATTTCAAGTGTAACTCATTTCAAATCCATTCTAACAAATTTTACTCAAAAAATATCAATATTCTTTTTGTAATCAAATTTAGAAGGAATTTTTAATTATAACTTTATAATTTTATAATAAAATATCACTGATGGCATTGGTGAATATAACCATACGGATGGAACCTAAAATTCAACATCTACAACTTTCTTATGTACTCCCTCTGTCCCATAATGGCTGGCACGTAGGTTCTCTCAAATCTACCTCTTGAGGTAGATTTGAGAGAACCTATGTGCCAGCCATTATGGGACAGAGGGAGTATAACAATTTCAAAATATTCTTCTAAATAGCACTTTATAATGATTTTTCTCAAAGTGTCAATTTTGGGGATAGTCTGGGACGTTTAGGGGTTAAGCTATTTAAATGGTTTTTCTTGTATTAACCCTTAACTTCTTGGGCGATCCAAAATGGGTCGCGCTATTTTTAGAACTAAAAATATCTTGAGGAAGGAGTGCCCGAATGATTCAAAATTTGGGCCAATTTTGTATAGAAACGAGTTAGCTATCCAATGGTGTAGTCTGATTTGGAGAAATGCACATTCTCAATTTTACAAAAATCCACAAGTGCTAGGCGGTCACAAAATCGAGGAAGAAAAGTCAGCTGAAGAGAGTGACGGGCGAATGACGAGTTGCCACGTGTTCCAGTTGAGCAAGGCGGCTTGTGGGTGGATGTAGCTACTGAAATGCAAATCTTGCACTTGGATTTCACCTTTTTTCCAAAATTCTTTTTCCTACTATATGTGTTCTTTTGCGTACTTTCAACCTACTGTGTCTGATTTTGCAATGGAAGACCAGATTTGTAGGAAGTAAGATTTCTCTCAAAGTCACAAGTGAACTACTAAAAAGTGGATGTCGTGTCAAGGCCTCTTTCTCACTCATTTTTTATCCTAAAAATACAAAACTTGTTGTCATGCTTAGGGAACTTGATTATCTTTAGAATGACAAGAATCCACTTACTTTCTAAAATGGTATGTGCCCAAAAAAGTCGGTCAAAGCTCATTTTCAGCAGTGAAAAAACAGTGAATTTCTTGGAGTACCCTTCACGTTTATGTACCATCCAAGCAACCTATAACTCGGATTGACACCAAACTTTGTAAAGATGAAGGTGACTTACATATCTACAAGATCTTACGGTTGATTTTGTAAAAAAGTGAGCTACATAAGTTTGAGCAGCATGTATCCCTAACCAAAAAAATCAGTGTCTAAAACGCCCTCAAAATGATTCAGGAAGTTAAGGATTAAAGTTCAATTAGAAATTTTTGTGTAATTACTTTGTTTCTAGGTAATTGTAGTGAGATTTTTAAAAAATAAAAAATAAATCTGTTTCTATGAGTTTGAATTTAAAATGTGATGTTGAATCTAATTATGACAATATGGGTTGGTATGAAGTCATGTATTATTTAGTCCTTAGATATCAAAAAATTGTTAGAGCTAAAAAAAAGTTATGGTAAAATGTGAAACATGATTTAACCCCGAAATGATAGAGGGATAAGGGCAAAACCTTGAGGTGCTATAAAATGTTACTTCTGCAATTTCAATGAAGTTAGGTCTAAAAGAAAAAATGAGAAGTATGACATTTAGTAATTATCTATATAGTCAAACTCTTGAAAAATGTTTTTATTACTCATTTAATGAATTTAGAAGCATTTCCTATTTGATATTTGTCAAAATTACGAATCTTATTTTAGAATTTGAAATTTGATATGGTTGGTTAAAATACACATTCAATTCTTAAATTTTAAAAATCTATTTTTCCAAAAGAGATAACATCATTAGTATCCTCAAATAGTAAATTTTATAACACTACGACAATATTGAGGTCTTTGTCTTTAAAAAACTCTCCTCCATGGAGTTTCACTCAGATTAACATAATTCAAATTAGGTTGACTTTATAGACAAAGTAGACTTAATTAATTAAATTTTGTTTGTTTTATAAAAATGTTTTTTTCATCATGGCAACCCGTAAAAAAAGGGGGTAGCGACTATAAAATGGTCGTTTGGTCACTTAGGGATTAAATTCCATTGTAGATAATAGTAATTGCACTATATAATTTACTCCCTCTATCCCACATTAAGCTTCTACAATACCTTATGAATTTGTTCTACATTAAACTTTGCGTTTGCTCAAACTACTACACCTACTTGCTCAAAGTCCACACGATTATGTTCACGGCATGGGGTTCACGGACCACACCATTGCACTAGTTAAATCATCTCATTTTCAAGGTACATGAAGCTTAATATGGGATAGAAGAGTAATAAACAAGGTTTAACACTCGGGGAGGTGACTACCGAAATTTTAGAAAACCACGTGAGATAAAAAATAGGGTCAATTTAATTCGTTTAGGGTAAAATTTATAACTTTCTTAGATCTAATATAGCATTGAAAATATGTCTCATTAGGATTATATGTAAAATAGGGTGATGGATAATTCATCTATTTTAATAATTAGTAGAAAAAAAATAAGATCAATGATATAGGATCCCCCAAAAAGTGTGTAGTAGGATCAGTAAAATAATTACAAGTTTAACTACTTGGATGAAGAAGTGTGTATTTTCTGTCCAAATTTGAATTAAGTACTGTAGTATGGAGGGAAAGGTGGTGGGATTTTTTGGGAAAAAGGAATGTGCTGGCACTGCCGTTGGGTTTGACAACAGCGCCGAATAGGTTTAGGGTTCTTGCTGTTAGCCTAGAACGAGCTTCTGCGATCAGTTTTCTTTTCTTCCGCTTCGGCGATTGGTTTTTTTTTCTTCCCCCTCTGCGATCAGTTTCTTTTCTTCCACTTGGGCGATCGGTTTTTTTTCTTCCGCTTTTGCGATCGGTTTTCTTCTTCAGCTTTGCGATCGGTTTTTTGTCAGCTTTTGCAATCAGTTATTTTTTCCACAACTTCTGTCCTTCTTATCGTCCGTAGCTTTCAAGGTTGGTCTCTTCATGGTTGGTTTCGTTGGTTTCGTGATTAAGATTTTGCTGAGGTTTTGTTGGAGCAATTTCAAGGTAAGACAGGCTTAGGGTTTGGGCAAGCACAGAACGTTTGGTGAAGCGTGGAGTCCGGGTAGGAGATCTTTCATTGCTCTTGTAGGTAAAACAAATGTTTTTAGTTTTCTTCTTTACTCCATTGCCCATGTAAAACTTGTAAGCATTCACACGAGGCATTCATACGAGGCGTTTCACGGGCGCCTGAGGTGAACATCTTTTCTGTTGCGGAGATCTCCAGCGCAAAGTCAAAGTAACTGCACTTGGTGGCCATCACGTCAACATGATGGACCTGTGGAGGGCATCCTCTTCACAAATCGCAGACTCGATCTGGATCGGAGGTGAGGTTTCCGTTTTTATCTGTTTTGGAATTTTTTAGGGCAAGGGGCTGCTGTATTTGCAATGCATCAGGTTTTTTGTGTAGTTACGATAGTTGTCACAACATTCTTTTATTTGACCTCGGCGATTTCATGTACGACTTTGTCAATTTCCATTGTCCTATTGATTGTTGGGTCTGCATTTCTCACTTGCGGTGCTTGCAGATCATTGTTCAGAAGAATGTTTGAGAGCTACTTGCGGATCTGGAGGGCCTGACACGGACTCAAGAACGGCAGCTTCAAAGGCTCTTAAAGCGATTATGAAGAATGACAATTCCTGTACGGTTAGCACTTCCTTGGCCACTCGTTTCTCTTTGGACAAAAACAGTCTTGCATCTTGTAAATTTCATATTGCTTTGTTGCCGAGTAACCTCGGTAGAAAATGGTTCATCTTAACCCCTACACAACCAGAAAGTCCAAATTGATCCTCATGTTTTTTTAGCAAGTCCTATGTGTACATTTATTTTGTTTAATATTTTTTACCAACACATGCAATGTTCTTCACTAGTTTGGTGAAATAAATTTTGATCCCTTTTAAATTATAATCCATTGAATTTGTGATGCATCCTTGTTGTTTTATGGTTAAGCAACAGATTGACAAATTATGTTCCAGTATGTACCTCAATGTTAAGGACTACCTTTTTTGTGCAGGATGGAGGCCAGAGCTTGGAAGAGTTGGAACAGTTGTCCGTGCTTGTCGAAGATGCTTTTGAATAAGTTTGAAGATGCTTTTGAACAAATTCAGCCTCCGAATGTGCTTTCCTGTAAGTTTCTGATCTAGATAGGTCAATTTCGAAAGGACCAAGTAATCACCTTTGATAATGAACGCGGTTTCTTACTTAGTAGCCCAAGAACAGGAGTGACATATGTATATATATTAATTCCCACTAGTGACAGGCGTTCATGAGTTGAAAGAAAAGTTGCCGAATTATTAATCATGCACTGTTGAAAAAGATTAGTTTATGAACGAGCTCTTTCGGTTGGAAGTAAAATCATGTGAGGGCCTCTTTACTCTAGAGGCGAGAAGTCGTGAAGAGAGAAATTTCAACCAATGGGAGGCCTAAAAACTGAGAAGACCAAAGAATGTCACTTTACACTCAAAATTTTCAGTCCAAGGGATGGAAGGAAGAGAAAATGACATGGACAACACTTTTGTACTTTGTGGCAACAAAAGTGCACATTTTTCAAGGCCCCGGATTTTGCGTCAAATCCACCTCAAGAGATGGGTCTAACACAAAATCCGGGGGCCATTTGGCCAAAATTCTCACAACCAATCATTTTTTATTTTTTAAGAAACATGTAAGAACTTTATTTTAAAGAATCGTTACTTTATTTTGTGGCCCCTTCTCACTTTACACTAAATCCAAAGGCTGTCAAGCTCAAAGGTTGGCTTCTCAAGAATGAGCCATGGCCCTTGTGAGGTTTTCTCCACGGCTTCTCGCCTGTAGTGTAAAGAGGGCCTGAATATGTCCACTAATTAATGACATAATTAATACGTTTACTTGTTTTGTGTTTGAAGAAACATTCCTTGTCAATGGTGCAGGCGAGAAGAACCTGTGTTTACAGGATAAATAATTTGAACAAGGAAGGTGCATGATTCTGTGAAAGATGATCTATTATCCATCCATCCAGTCTTTAGAAAATAGTAGTACAAGTTTGGCTTTTGCGTGAGGAAATTTATACAGTGTACCATCATAGTGGTGTTACTAGACTCCGAATCATACATGATGATCTGCAGGTGGGGCCTTCGTTTTTTATGCATACTGTTGTTCCTACCTTTTCCCATGGTTATAATCGGCCAATCTTTTTAATCAAATTGTGGATCAGATGGGGTCAAATTTAGAGAATATGTGGTGTATTTATAACAAAAATCAAAGTCAATGTGATGTCATCCAGTTCACATGTAGTACTCGAGACCATTGTAGTAGAGACTGGCGTTCTTATGAACACATGGATTGCTCTTATTTTTGTATGACTTATGAAAATCAGACCACATTGGATTGCAGGTTAGAGCTATTTTCAACTTTGCAGCAGAAGTTGCAGTCTCTGGATTCAGCACACTACTCAACAAAAAGATATGGTACTAAATCAAACCCTGAAGGAGTTGTCGACTAAACAATCAGCAGCAGATCAACGCAACTTTGCATAGGTGTGTGACCGTATTTACCGGATTGTTATTTTTGTATGATAACAGACTTATTCTTGAAATCACCTTGTGTTTGATACCGTGAATTTTGCTTTAATGTACTCTTATTTCTTGACCCCAAATAGTTAAAAAGTATGGAAAAGCTTGGAGGTCTATTATTGTTAGGTGTGTAAGAGCTTGATGGTCTTCAAACTCATGGAAAACTCACAGTTTCCCTTGAGTTTAGAGACCACCAAGCTCTTACACACCTAATAATGAGAGACCACTAAGCTCTTCCCTACCTTTCAACTACTTGGGGGAACAATTAAAGTACATTAATGCAAAATTCATGGTCTCTTATTCAAACCCAAGGTGACTTTAAAGATAACTCTAATGTGTCATAGATTTCTCGTGAAGTAGTTTTCTCTAATGAATTTTAAGTTTCAAGTTGCATTCTTTGAAGTTTTGGCTATAGTTAACCTTTAAATATCCACACTACAACAAGTTGGTCAAACCTCATCAATCCCTCACATTTTATTATATTACATATCTCTGGTATTTTTCTCATGTAAGGTAATGTTAAACAAAGTCTTTTTCATGTGAAAATCATAGTAATTACATATCAGCTTAGAATAGTATGAAATGCTTAGGAAAAATGTACATAATAGTGATGAACAATAAGGTGTAGGTGGCATGCTTGTTGAGCTTACATAGCATGAAATTTGATAGATTTTTTTTCTGTAGTGTACATTGGAATTTTAGGGTTTTGAGCTTTAAAGTGCTATGTTAAACACAGTTTTTACAATTTTGAAGAATAGTAAATTGGGCTAGAATAGTAAATCGGTCTGAACAAACATCTCGTTTTAATCAATCTTCAGTATCTTTTGAATCATCTCCACAATGCCTGTCATAACATACAAGAAAAAAAGTGTCAAATTTATTTGTCTTTCTTTGAGTCCTTGCTTTCATAACCACTTGGCGTGTGATGCATACAAGCATGTCTTGTGTTTTTTTATTTTTTTTCCAAAGAAAGCCAATTTGGTCCATGGACTGCTTCTGAACTGCAGCTTGGAATCTGTGCAGGTAACGGTGGATAGGGTAGCAAAGGTTGGCAAGCTCCAGAGCAGCTTAAAGATGATCGCCAAACTCACTCAATGGATGTATTCAGCCTTGGCTGTCTCTTCTTTTGCATCACAGGGACACAACATCCTTATGGAGAGACCTTTCTCCAAGATGCAAATATTACAAACGAGACTCCAAGGTTCTTTTACATTGAAGATCTGCCAGAGGCTCTTCATCTGATTAAGGCACTCCTTTCTCATGATCCTTCCAAAAGGTAATTTTCTTCTTTCAGCTTGTAGGTCTTTTGGGACAAACACTTACAGTAGAATATTTACATTAGCAATGAAGTAGAGGACATGTATGTTCGTGAAAACCTTTACTCGTAAAAACACTTCTACGTATATTATGTGTATCAGATACATGTGTGTTGACTGTGGTAAATTCTCTAGTTCTATTGAAGCTTTTAAGCTATGTGTTAAGGAGACGATCTTTAAGCTTTTTTTAGTATGTGTTGCCTTGCATATCCATATCATAGTAGTACTTGGGCGTTGCACAGTAAATCTGTTCTTACCATTGTTGAATTTTGTGTGATATAGCCTCAATCATACTTAGCCTTTTTGTTACAGTCATCAACTCAGAGCTCTTAGCTTGTTAAGTTCCATGTTATTAATGAGGATATCATCTGTGGCACATGTAGGCCCGCTGCCAAGGATGTTTTGGTACACCCATTCTTTTGGAATGAAGAAGTTTGCCTTCAATTTTTGCTGAAAGTTAGTGACTGGGTGGAACATGAAGATAGAGTGCCCGACTCTTTGGTTTTGCCAACGTGTTTGGATGCATTGACCAACACAATATGTCACCAAACTGGCTATTGTTGTTGGTCAGCAAGAGCTTCTTTGAGACAGCTGATCCAGTTGATATGGAGGAAGATGGAATTGACCGCGTGAATGCCCGTGTGAATGCCCGTGTGAATGCTCATGTGAATGTTTTGATTGTTTTCTTGTTAGCTTGTTTTATAGTCTTACATCCATTACATACGTAAATCATGTGAATGCTTACGAGTTATTTTTGGGGTTTGTAAGGTCTGAAATTAGGGTTATAGTTTGGCATGGGAATGAAGAAGATCAAGGTGTATACTCTCACTGATGAAGGAGCATCTCCAAAGTGCATTGGAACTATGAAGGGGGAGGATGGAGAATCCTTAGCTGACCTAAGAGTGCGCCTAGAAGAAAAAAAGGTTTTAAAGTATGAATTTCAGTATTGGGATGTAGATGAGTGTTGTAGAGTGGCAACCAGCCTTGAGTCCCTTAATGACCTTGAGGATAAGGTTTTCATGATCCCTGCCCTCAATGAGGAAGTTGAAGATTTGGCTTGTAAACGCCAACGTCTTAGAGGTGAATACCACTGCATCGACACAATTGAGAGGAATGAAGTTGAGGACATGGAGGGAGAAGTGAAATTGCGCAAAGCATTGAAGGATGTCTCTTTAGAAGATCATGAATGGGACCTCAAGTCGTACGATTGCCATGGAAAAGGTGTTGTGGTTCTCCATTGTCGAGAGTGCAAGAAGGACTTTCGTGGGATTGATGGGCAGCATACAAAAGAGAGAATTTCGAATCTCTTTTCCAATTTCAAAAAAAGTCACATAATGAGTAATCAACACATCAGAAGTTGGTGCTTGAGGAAGGGTTTAGATTGGTGCAATCACCCACAATCAATTGCAAAAGGAAAGAAAACTGTCATTCTTACCTCAATTGATCATAGGCAGTTGGTGTTGGAAGGTGTAGACATATTGAATGCTGTCAATGATAGCATTGATCCTACCAAAAAGACTTTTGAAGTTATTGGAGGAGATCCCCAAACTACTGAATTGAAGAGCTTTTAGTGGAAATCAAAGTGTTACTTGCAATGACATCTTTAGCTTGTGCCCACCGAAAAAAAACTTAGAAGCCATTTTGAGGAACCATGTTGGAGGGAGTAGACATGCTGAGAAGGTATTGGAGGTTGCTAGATTGGGAAAAAGTGCCTTGAGGTCTGGCAAGAGGGGGAGACCAACAAAGTCTTTAGGAGACAACTCTCAATCAAGCCAAAAGCAGTTGCATGCATTCTTCAGCCATGTAGCAGACCATCCTGAGGTAAGTTTTTCCCATTCCATGAGTCAATCTGAATGCAAAACTTTAATGTGTTGGGGTTTTAGGGGTCCATTCGTAGTCTATGCCGGGAAATCCTATGAAGTAGAGGGTTTGTTGTTTGATACAAAGCCTGGTCAAAGTTGGTATGCTGAACCTTGGTTGAAAGAGGTTATTACGGTGGATGGTAAATGTGTAAAAATCAATGGAACATTTAGACATCAGAGTTGCCTTCGTGTGTCTATGAGTAATGAACCTTGGGTTGGTCTAACTTGCAATATGTGTGCAAATATCCCATTTGAAACAGATTTTAGGTTAAGGGTGGTAAGGGAAGATAAATCTATTGAAAAACGAGGATCACGAAGTACTAAGGGTGGATTACAAATTGGTTATTTGACCTTACCCAAATTGATCACACATGGTAGTTCAATGTCAAAACAATTGAAAATTGAGCGTTTACATCATAGGGCAGCGAAGCTAAGGATCACTCAATTAAAAGTGAAGCGTCCAACCCTAAAAGAGTCTGCAATTGCTGCCTCCAATGAACACAATTTGTATAAGTTTTGTGGAGACATCTTGAGTGCACATAGGTCTGGTGCATTTGGAGGTAGACCAGCATTATGGGACTTCATGCGAGATGTAGCAGCTAATTTGAATCGCAGGAAGGAGGGATTTAGGTTCTCTGAGAATTCGAAGGCCCTTGCCCAAGCTATGAAGGTCTATGGAGGTAGGAGGATGTGTGACTTATTTGCATTGAACTATAGTGGCCCAAGTTATAGTACTATCAAAAGGGATAATAAAAAGGGCATACAACATGTGTCGGGCGAGCATGGAGAGATCTTTGCAGCTGTAGCTGAAATTTACAAGGATGCAAAAGCTGCACACGGGATCACTGGGCCAATTCCAGTCATACTAGCTGAGGACGAGACAAAGGTCAGATCTAGAATATCTTATGAACAACGTTTTGACACCCTTGCTGGATTTTGTGGGCCCAAAGATAACCACATGTGTGTATCAGATTATAAACCAAGCGTAGGCATTGGAGAGGACGGTTACAATAAAATCTTAAATTGTTTTCGATCTGATAAAGTGGGAGGTTTTGCAAGGGTTGTGATGGTGAGCCCACTCCACGACAAGTTGCCAAGGTTGGTATTATGTGTTTCTTGCACTTGTAATTGTTTTAATTCGCAATGGGTTAAAGATCAGTGGGATAGAATTGATAAATTATGGGATAAACATTGCAAAATTGTTGTTGGACCAATAATTGGGCATGCAAGTGATGGGGATTCAAGGAGGCGGCAGCTCATGCTTGCTGACTACAAGTCTACAGATGGGCAGCGTTTGAAGGTGGATTGGCCAGGGTGGGTGTTTAGCGCTGAACTAGATTCTAATGGTAATGCAATGGGGTTGCATGACCAAGATTTCATTCACAATGGAAAAAAACTTATAAATCCCATTGATTCTCCTGTTAG
Source organism: Pohlia nutans (assembly GCA_022496805.1). Lineage (NCBI taxonomy): Eukaryota > Viridiplantae > Streptophyta > Bryopsida > Bryales > Mniaceae > Pohlia > Pohlia nutans. The sequence goes on from CM040090.1 coordinate 6,440,381, forward strand.
AACACCGCAGTTGGGATCTGATATAATCACGTTGACTCATGTGGGATTGGTTTACAATAAGTTTAGTTGTGACCAACATGGGTTGAAATTGGAAGACACAAATCGAAAGGACCGACAGAATTGGGCGTCAGCACAAAGAATTTGCCAAAAGAGAATTAGAGATTGCTTGGTAGAACTTCGGAGGTCGAAGGAGGTTCACCAAGAGCGCACACTTGGCACCGAGTTGTATTTGGAGGTTTGCTCTAACTACATTGACATCTTTTTGTCCCCTAGGCTGAATTTGAGGTCAAGGATTGTTTTAGCCTCTAAAGTGTCTTTTTTCTTTCGTATTTGGAAACTATGGTTTCAATTTGGAAATCATACAATTGGTGGGAATTCTCAAAAACTTACTCTTGCCAATAATTTTATATCACAACAATGCTTTATAGATGTGCAAATGTCATGTCACTTTGTAGTGTTGCTAATTTGTCACTTTCGAGATAAATATCCTGAATTGGTTGTTCCTCTCCATCTTACTGGGAGTGATTCATGTGAATTTTTTTTTTCTAAGATTGGGGGAATGGAAGGGCATGAGAGAGCATATGACTTTTATCAACTTGTTAATACTGCAAACACATTGAATCGTTTAACATCAACTGAATACAAAAATAATGGGCTGAAATTTGGTAGGGTTCATAATAAAATGAAGAATGTATGGGCTGACCTCCATCCGCTTGCTGAGGGAGAACTTGCTTGCAACCTATCAGATTACACACTAATTGCCACTGATGATGATGTCATAGCTGCCCTACAAGAAGGTTTGAAAGAAGCCCAATCTATGCTTAGGGTTTTGAACATGTCACCTTCAATCCAATGTGCAAACAAAGTGTGGTTTATGACACCTTGGTTGGTGGAAAAAGCAGACCTGCAAAATTTTGCATATGTTCCTACAAAATCACCAGTGAGAGGAGAAGATGGTGATGGTGAGGTTCTACGTGCTGATCTTGAAGAAAATTCTTTAGATCATGATAGCGTGAATAGTAATTCTAACCCTTGTATTGAAGGAGAAGAAGACATTGTTGAAGATGAGGCCCCAAATCTCTTTGATGTAGAAATTGAGACACGTGATGCAATGACAGAGATGTTGAACTTGGAGGAGCCTCAAGTCAGCAGTGCACTTCCAACTGATAAGGTTATACCTTTTGTTCAATATGGTGGACATAATATTTATAAGTCCACTTTAGTGTCACAGTTGAATGCTAACCCTTTTTTGTCAAAGGATAGACTAACTAGAGTGAAAAATTCTATTTATTTTAACAATTCTGATGATTACATCAATGCTTCATCTTCTACAGAAAGAATGTTGTTGGGTCTAGGGATGGATTGTGGAGTGTATTTTATGCAGAAAACTACGACAACTATCTCATCTACAGTCAAATCAGCTGTTAAGAGGACTAGAGGAAGACCTTCCAAAAATTTGCAACCGACATGTGTCCTCAATGGTGTTGACCGGGGCACATGGTGTATAGGACGAGTTCAAAAAATGAAACGGAAGGTAGGTCCAAGGTGGGGAAGTTGCTGGCAGCCTATAGACCTTCAAAATCGGGAGGTGAACAAAGGTAAAAAGCCAGGTATTGTCGGATCAGGTTTTATGGTCTATCTTAATTATTTTAGAAGAGTCCCCGGACACTTCAAATTCAAATATGACCACTCAGATTCTATTTGGGTTGATATCGATAGCATAATTTGCACAGTGACTATGTCATTTGATGCAGGGAGGGATGTCTTTGAACTTGATCCGGTTGATGGGAACTCCTTGAATGAGTTTGTTGAAAAGTCTAAATGAGATTGATTTTGATCTAGGATATTGTTTGTGAGCCTATGAAATCTATGAAATTCTCTTGCTTCATTCAAAAATATTGTTTATTAATGAGCACTTGATGACTGAAGTGGTAAGCATGTATTAGACTTTTCAAATGCTTGAAGATGATGAGTTAACTCTCAATCCAAATTCGGAGGAAGCTAGGTATTATGTTTTCTTAAACCTTGAATTTGCATCCTTTTTTGTTTTGTCTTGTATAGATTATTGAATTAGCATGTTCAACACTCTAAATCTGAAAATGTAGTTTTTTGATCACGGAATTATGGGAATTAAAACCGGTGGCATGTGGTTAATATTTCATCCCTTTTTGTTGTTGCTCTTACTTGTCTTGTAAATAGTATCCAATATGCTAACTTTATATTGATTGTGTTTTTTTTTTTACAAGAGCCCTTTCTGATTGATCGATGGTGGGCTACAACATTTGCCAACCTCACTGTTGTAGACTTGGAGGATTGTATTTTGCCTTAAAGGAAGCCAAGATGGAGCGGTTGGAGACTTCAAAGGTTGCCCCCGTCATGCCGTTTGCTAGATTTGTTTATTCGTCTTCATTAGTGCTAAACTTCTTACAATTTATTAGTCATATCATGACATTGTAAAGGATGCTAAACATATATCTTGATAGTATTGGAGGGTTTATAGTTTTATCCTACACCCTCCTATTGTAAATGATTGTTCCTTAGTTTGAATGGGACTATAGTTGAATGTGTTTGTGAACACAAGTAAAGTAAAAGCTTATAATTGATTGTATTTCGCTCTTTTGTATTTGAATGTAACCTTGTTTTTTTGAAGTAGGTAGTTGTGCAAAATTTCATGTCTTGTTACAGCTGATTGCATTTCTTATTATGTTTGATTTGTGTTTATAACTTGTTAATTTCAGCGTGTATATTTTATTATCTCCATGTTTATTTGTAACCCTCAACTAAAATCCAAGTGCTATTGGTTGTGATTTGAATGGTACTTTGAATGGTTTAGGGTTAATGTTACTAATTGTAACCAAATTATGAATGACAATTTGAATAGTATGAAATGTTTGTTGCTTACATACTCGGTTTGCAATGGCTATACCTATAGTATTCCATTCACTATTTGGTACAATTTATAAAAAAAATATTGTGCTAAAATTTAGTCCCTCTATACAATTACAAATAAATATAGGGTGCTAAAAAATATGTCAAAGTAGCTTTATATCTACAAATAGGGAGGAAAAAAATAGGTAGAGGTGCATAAATATCCCTCTCTTAAATACCCCATTATCGCACGTGGTTACAAAACGTAAAGAGGTGTGATCCCCTCGAGGTTTAACATGTTTAATTATTTATCTGATATAGAATTTAAATTTTTTGAATATTTTGTTACAATTTGAAATTTGGATCTATAACCATGGTCACTATTTAAAAAAATAATGAATGACAAGATAATTTTGATTGCACTACAATATTTTCTATACATTGTACTCCCTCCGTCCCAAAGTTATTGTCCAACTTGATTGCTTGGTATTTCTTTGAGCCAATTTCATTGATCATATTGTAAGGAACATGAATAAAAAAGGTTCCAAATTATGTCACTAGAATGATTGAAGAACATTGCATGTGTTCATTGCAACCTAAATAAAATTAGCCACAAGGAAGCATTTTTTTGACCTACTTAAAAAAGCACTTTCAAACATGACTTTCAAACATGACAAACTTTGGGACGGAGGGAGTACTAGACTTGGTGCTTTATAATGTACTATAGAAAAAATTGAAAATAAAAAATAATTTACGCCATTTTTAAATCCAATTTGGAATCCCATTTTTTGGTATGTATTGAGTCAATGTGAAGATGAGATAGAAATAGAAGTTCGACTCAAATTTTAATCATAAATAATGAAAATTAGCCTTAAAAATCATATTCCAGAAAGAAATTTGATTTTGAGATATAATTGCAAGAATATGGCAATTTAAATTACAGGCAATGTTTTTTAGAATTTAATGATCAATTTTGTTTTCATATTTCCTATTGAATGACTTTTGAAGAATTTCTAATTTTTTTCAGGGTTTTATGATTAAATAAACTTTCTATGCATGAGTGTAATTTTTATAGAAATTTCTAAAATCAAAATAAAAAGTGTAGTTAGTGTGGTTAGGTTATGAAAAATACTGCTTGTAATTTAAATTGCCATATTCTTGCAATCATATCTCAAAATCAAATTTCTTTTTGGGATATGATTTTAGAGGCTACTCTTCGTTGTTTATGGTTAAAATTTGAGTCAAACTTCATTTTCTAACCTGTCTTCACATCGACTCAATACATACCAAAAATGGGACTTCAAATAGAATCTAAAAATGGCATAAATTATTTTTGATTTTCAAAATTTTTATAGTACATTGTAAAGCACCAAATTTAGTACAATGTATAGAAATTTTATTCCATAAAACAAATTATCTTCATTTTGAATAAAAGCATTTCATTTATAACGGGGGCAACCAACTACTTATGAAAGTCACTACCGTACGTGAAAGGCAAGGTCAACACTTTCATGTCAAATATTTAATAAAAGTTGAAATAGTGGTGGTCGACACTTTCATAAGTAATTATTAAAAACTCGGCTATTAATAGCTAACATAAAAAAATCCGGGAGCTAAATATTTTACTTGATTTTTTATCTACAATTTTCGTTGAATGTTTTGTTTTTATTCTATCTTTTTCGACTTTTTGTTGACTTAATTTTTGCTGATTTCGAAAAAATACTTAATAAATTTATTTATTTATTTGGGGAATTATTTTCTGCCGACCCTGACCTTCCACTTACTGTATACGGATAGATAGATGGGAATTCAGGTTCTCTTTTTAAGCCGAAGTGAATAAATGTCCACCGATGGTATAACGTCCACGGGATGCCTTCTGTTTAGGGTTTAGGGTTTAGGGTTTAGATTAGGGTTTGGGAGGTGATTTCTGATCCGGAGAGACGATCAGAAAACATCTTTTTCTGCCCCGATGCGGTGACCGATCGAGTGTTCCGATGGCGGAGGACGATCTCAAAGTTCGCCATTACCACGACGCGCCCTCACCCGCGGAATTCGCAACTCTGGAGGACGCCAACGTGCCCGCAGTTTTCACAGGATGTGTCAATCACTGGCCTGCAGTTCGTCTCTGGAATCCCTCCAACGGCGGTTTCCAGCGCCTCAAGCTCTTAGCAGGCCCGGCGATAGTGCAAGTCATGGCCACCACCTCGGGCGCCAATTTCTATGGCGACATTCGAGGCCACGACAGAGTGCCGCTCCCGTTCCACTCATTTCTCGACCTCGCCGCCGGAGAATCCGATCGCTCGGAGTTTGCTTTCCTGGGATCACAGCAATTGTATCTGGCGCAGGTACTCTTTCTTTCTATCGCCAACTTGCTATTTGAAATCAATGGGCTTGCTATCACTTCGGTAAAAAAATTGAGTATATTGCCACAATCTTCCCTTTTCGATTATTGGTATGTATTTCAGTCGAGAATTCTATTGAATGCAATGTATTTGTAGAAAAAACAACATTGTAAATCGGCAAAAAATGCTACTCCCTCCGTCCCAAAGTTATTGTCATGTTCGAAAGTGCTTTTCGAAAGTGCTTTTTTAAGTAGGTCAAAAAAATACTTCCTTGTGACTAATTTTATTTAGGTTGCAATGAACACATGCAATGTTCTTCAATCATTCTAGTGACATAATTCGGAACCTTTTTTAATCATGTTTCTTACAATATGATCAATGAAATTGGCTCAAAGAAATACCAAACAAATTTGTATGACAACAACTTTGGGACGGAGGGAGTATCTATTTTTTCAAGTTTCAATTTTCAATGGGACTCCCTTGCAAAATTGAAAAGAAAATCACTGGGCGCGCAGGCGGGCATTGAGGAGACTGGACCGTTGCAGTCCTTGAAGGAGGATCTCGCCATCCCCAGTTTCTTGCCATCGCCCGTGTCGGCGATCAATCTCTGGATGAGTGTGAACGGCTCCAGGTCCAGCACTCACTACGATCCGTTCCACAACCTTCTGTGTGTCGTGTCGGGCTCCAAAAACGTGAAGCTGTGGCCTCCGTCCGCCACGCCTGAGCTTTACCCGCTCTCGGTGTTTGGCGAAGCTTCCAACCACAGCGGAGTCGACTTCGCAAACCCTAATTTGACCAAGTTTCCCCGGTTCCGCTCCGCAATGGAAAGTTTTCAGAGCGTCACGGTGTGCGCGGGCGATGCGGTTTTCATCCCTGAAGGGTGGTACCATCAAGTGGACAGTGAGGCTGTTACTATTGCGGTGAACCTCTGGTGGCCGTCTAGGGTTTCGTTGCAACTCGGCACGCACATGGACGCGTACCTGCTTCGCCGTTTGCTCGCCAACCTTCTAGATAACGAGAAAGAAAAAATCCTTGAGGATTTTCGAAGAAAATTCGCCCCTGAAGTGACTGTCAAGACGGCTGATTTGAAAAAAACTGGAGCGCAAAACTCCAATCTCACGAATGCGGAGATGCAAGCATTGCGGACACTGATCTTGTGCGTGTCGGAGACGATGGGTGAAGGCAGTGGTGACGCAATAGCCCGAGTCTTTCTGTCGTTGGATGCGCCATCGCTGCAGCGTACTTTGCTTGTGATGTCGGTTGAGTATCCGAGGACTTTAGAAGGATTGATTTTACATAAGCTCTCTCCACTTGCTTCTGAAATCTTGACTCGAAGATTTGAGGCGATGGATACCATGGCGTCGGAGCTGGATTGTCCACAGGAGGAGTTTTATGCTCAATTGTACAGTGTGTTTGACGACCCTCGCCTGGCGATGGCATCGTTGGTAGATGGAAAGGAGGCGTTGGCAGCCATGGCGCTGGAGCGAGTTCTGGATGGCAATTTGGGACTTTCTTCTGTCCAGGTTCACGCTAAATGACGTGGTGGTATGTGTGCCATAGACGAGTGGCTTTCTCCATCTTTCAGTGTGCTCTACTGCAATTTCCGATGGGAGGAATCAATAGGGGGTGTCACACCTCTTTCTTTCCATTCTCAATCTTCAGAGAATGCGTACATGGCACTTTCTCCTTGAATTGTGGAGGACCCATTCTCTAAAGATTGAGAAGTATGATTCTTCTCCTCCGGAGGTGAAGAATGGACGTGAAGCCATGGAGAAGATTAACAAGCCATGTTCATTCTCATTCTTCACACGGTGAGGATTTTAGTCACACCTTCATGAAGAATGGCCACGATTGCCTCTCTTGCAAGGTTCTCAATCTCCTAAGAATCAAAATTCTTGGAAGAGGTGTGACAACCCCTATTGTTTATAATGGCGATCCCCACATTCAAACTACCCCAGAGATTCTCAACAAGCAAACTATTGACAGAGCATTGAGAGAGTGAAGAGAAAATTAGGGTGGGGCTTTAAGGCTTGGAATGCGTTGGACAAGATTAATTAGACTTTTCTGGAGGGCTCCCTCGCTGCCGATTGGTATTTAGCGCCACATGGATCGATTGGGTTCATACGATTTGAGCCGAAGGAACAACATCTGTCTTATACAACACTTCCTCTTTCTCGTTGCAACGATCGGGGAGACAAGGTGCCCATGGGCAGCCTATCTCTACACGATGCGTTGGAGTGTCTTGTTGATGATCCTCGCAACCAAGTAGCTGGCCTCAAAGCTGCCCTAGCCACATCCCTCACCAAGCTCTGGTACGGCCACCATGAATCCTACCAGATTTCTACTTTGCGGTTGAATTTTTAATTTGTAATTGGATGCAGTACTAATCAGTTTACTCCCAACCAAAAGTACCACTATCTTGCAGAGGTATAATATTTACTGAGACATGTTCATGTTCATAGATCCTAATTAATCTGAGAGGATATTTTTGATGTGCTTGTAAATCACACATGAATAAGGCTATCACCAAAAACCTCAGTCTGCTTAGCTTTTAGAATCACTGTGATGCTCATCTTCGGTTTCCATTACAACTTGAAAGCGCAGATTGGTCTGGCAACCTACAGTTTCGTAGCTGTTCTTGGATCCTGAAAACACTACCAATGATTTCCTGTGAAAGTGGCCACAAAAGTCTTGGAGAGTTGGACGAGAGGCGAGCTTCCATGCAATATTTATACTAGTCAAAAACCGGCGTACCAAACCAACACTCGTTTGACCGTTAAAGGTCTAGATTGCCCATTCCCAGTATTATATGGTAGCATTTTATTGTATTTGGAATGGTTCTACACCTCCTATGAGTTTCACATCAAAAGTGAAGTTAAAATTCATGTCTACATGGTCTCAAAAGTTATTGGGATCTCAATTTGGAACTTTCTATTTACAACAAATGTCAAATATAACAACGTATCTACTATCCCCAAGGACTTGTAAGGGTTAAATTATAGATGTCGCCAAGATGGTTGAAGTTAACTTTGTCAGCATCCGTAATTACTATTCCATGACACTCGCCTTGGCCTTTGGTTTGAACCTAACAACCCCCTAAACTCCATAGCTGATGAAAAGAAAAGGAGTTGCAAAATCTAGCTTGTGTTGGCCACTTCTTGATTATCTCAAAAGCGTGATTCCAAGGTTAAACCAAGTACACAAGAAACCTACATTACCCTAATGCTTGTCACAACACATACCTCGAGCATTAAAACAATCTTCTTCGCATCAGTACAGCATAACCTAAACAAGGACCATGTTCCTAAAACCCTAAATCCTAAACCCATTTGTATCCATATTCAACAACAATGATCATCAATTGCTTACTAACATGTCTTGCAAATACAAGTAGAAATCTAAATAAAATGAAACTAAGCGTCTTTCAAGGCACAAATTAAATTAATTCAAAAATTCTCTAATTTTAGGATTTTAGAAAGATATAACTCAAAATTAGCATTTTTTTTACAAAAATAACGAGTACCAAATTTTAGCTGCATTCAAAATTTAGGAGCATCCCGAAAAAATTAGTACAGTTGTACCATCCAAGTTCAACTTCAAGCCTAGAATTGCAGCTAAGGAATATCTGAAACCCATGCATGATCCTAGAACTTGACAGCATCTCATGTTTAGGGTTTTTGAAAACCTAATCCTATTCAACAAGACATGAAAGGGGAACAAGGCAAAGGAAGCATATTTTTTAACCCTTAACCCTTTAGTGCCCAGGAGACCATAATGTGGTCACTCGGGCATTGGAAAAGGAAATTCCAGAAAATCCGTAAAGATTCAAGTTTAATACTGTGAGGTTCAGAGTTGCGAAATTCTTTGTGTCATCTTCTGAGAAAAAAAATTTCAATTTGGAGTTGTGCAACTATCAAAATACCTATGAACAAAACATGAAAATACTGCAAATACTTGAAAATACAGTAAATACTTACGAATACAGCACATATACTATGCGGTATTTCTTGCGTTTGGAAGTTTGTTATCTTGTTTTAAATTTCTGGATTGTATTCTCTTGTTCATGTTCCATTAGTGTATCTACTCTGATCTTGATCAATGTACGAACTCCTTTCATATTTTAATGTATAATTTTTGTCCTAAACCGTACGTGGATAAGTCACTATCACTTGTAAAATTCACAATAATTATGTGTGAGTCAGTTCTTGATATGAAAGATTGCAATGGAGAGGTGTTGACATAGGTCATTGCTAAACCTCTTCACTTTTATTTTTGAAAATTTAACCCAAATTCTATTTAACTTTGAAGTCGCACATCCTCCAAAATCTCATTTTTGAGTGTGCATCATACGGCTCAAAGACATACTATAATCTTCCAATCCAACGGTCGGATGTTACCAAGGTTTAACCGGCACTTGTTTGATTAAGCTACGCTTACATTTATACGGTTAAATACTATTAATAGTTTCCATAGTTTGAATAAAGAGAGTTTTTAAAGAAAAACCACCAAAAAAACTTTGGTTTCTCCATAACCACCGTGGGCGCTAAAGGGTTAACCCCTAAATGACGGAGGGGGTAAGGGCAAAACATAAATGTGTTATAAAAAATTACTTCTTCAACTTTGATGAAGTTTGGTCCAAAAGAGAAAATGAGGAGCTTGATGTTTAGTAATTTTTCATACGGTCAAATATCAAAAAATAGCTTTTTATAATCTCATAATGAATTTAGAAGCATTTAACTTCAAATATTTATAAGAATCACAAATTTTATTTTTAGAATTTGAAATTTTGTATGATTTGTTAAAACTAGACATTCTATTCTAAAATCTAAAATTGCAAACTTTTCAACGGAGAGAACATCATTACTTTCCCCAAATAGTAAGTTTTCTAACACTAGACAATGTAGAAGTGTTTTTCTTTGAAAATTTCTCCCGGGTGGAGTTTAACTTGGATTGACATGATTCAAATTGGGTTGGAAAGTAGACTCGATTATCTATTTAACCCCTAAAGGCCCTTAAAAGCCAACATGGCTTTTTGTGTTTCTGGGCACCTTCGTTGGAGGGGTTAAAAGTGGAATTTTTGCTTGAGAATTTTACTAAGTGTTCCCTATACTACAAGGTACATGTGGTAAAAAAATTGATCGTAAATTCCTATTTTAGAGTTTTTTAGATGGTTTTTAGATTTGAACCCCAACTGGGGTAGAACGGGCAAGCTTCTGCACCAATGGGAGGTGGGGTTTAGAGTTGGGCATGCACGAGGGGTAGGAGAAAAGAATTGTGGAAGGCAAAGAATTCAGGAGGGGTTTACGGATCAGCAGGCTGGGCGGGTATCTCCAGAACGCAGGAACGACTGTGGAGAACAGACTGCGGGAATGACTGCGGAAACGCGGGAACGAGTGCGGGAACGCAGGAACGACTGCGGGAATGACTGCGGGAACGCGGGAACGATTGAGCGGGAACGCGCACAGGAACGGAGGTAGCGGGCTGGCTGATAGGGCGGATTCGGCAAAGAAATATAAATATTATGTTTTGTTTTGTGTAAGAGGGCCCCTGCCATATCCTACATATTGGACCCTTTGAGAAAAACGTAGGAGCCTAATATTGTATGGCTGCCCTCATTTTTTTTACTGATTTTTACATGATTTTCCTTTCAAAAGTCATAAGTAATTGAGTTTATGGAATTTTTGGAATTTCTTTTCCTAAAATTTACAATCACACGCATACATGTTTTCACCGTTCAAATTTTCTTGGATCTAAATTTTTTTATTATATGAGCATTTCACACAATAAGAGCATCCATACATGTTTCCAACCCTTTTCCACTAAGTAATTTAGATGAAGGTTGTAAAAGCAAAATCCTTTCAAATTTTTTTGCATGGGCATTCAAAACTTAGTTACCTACATGGAAAAAAATATGAGAAAAATGTTTGGGGTAACAATGATCAGTCCTCCTTTGCACAAAGTACACTTTGTTTTTCGGGCAAGGCCCAAATTTTTTTTTGTATCAACTTTGAACGTTATGATCTCACAAATGGTGCGCATCCAACGGTTCAAATTTGGCATAGTACTTATGAAGGTAGTGAGGAACAAGATCCTACGGTTAAAATTACTGAAAAGGTAAAAACGTTTGACCCACACCCCCACATGAGCATAGAGGTAGAAAATCGCAGTTTTGAGTTTTGGAGCACCCGAAAACACAAGGAAATTTAGGGGTTAAAAATATTTGTTATTTTCTATAAAAATGTTATTTTCTATTTCGGGCAGCCCATAAAAAAGGGCAGAGACCATAAAATGGTTGATCCGTCATTTAGGCGTTAAGTTCCTGGGCGATCCAAAATGGGTCGCACCAAAAATAAAAAAAGGTTGTAAAACATGCTATAATTGTTCGAATTGAGTGTTTCAAAAGCTTAACCTCTTTAAAATCATGTTGGTTACAAAAATACCTCTTAGGATCAGTCAATATATTTTAAATTTATTTTATAATAAATAAAGAAATTTGATCGTTCATGTGCTTGAAGCAATCTACAATGTTGTCAAATTTGTAAATGTTTGAAAAAATGCATTACCATGTGTTTGAAAAAATGCATTTTTCATGAATTTTGGTTCAATTCTATTAAAATGGATTTAAAAAAATCATCAAAAATAATTAAACATATAATTTATAAGCTATAAACTTCCAAAATTCATTAAAAATGAAAAATTAATAATTATATCTTAAATTTCATTATGATTGGCTAAAATTATAAGTCTAGTAAGATGCTTAAATATGCATTAGATTTCATCTCATTGAAAGTGTTCATTTAATTCAGTTCTTGTCTACAATTATTTAAATTGGTGTTTTTACAAAATAAAAAAATCTTGAATTTTGGCAACTTATGACCGTGTTATGAACACCATACTTTTAGTCAATTCTAGATTTTTTTTGTTTTCTTTTTTAATTAATAAAATTTGATTTGTATGTTTTATGAATATTCAAAGTTTTTCTCTTAAAATTGACTTATAAAAAATCTAAAATGTTTTCGTGGTATTAAATTGTATAGATAGGATTCATAGGTTAGATAGGATTTATAGGTTGTGCATCACAACTTTCATATTCTATAAAACTTCAAAAAAGTCACGTAAGACACATTTTATAACACATTTAGTTTATAGCAAAACCCCTAAAAACTTAAAGGTTAAAATAAAATAAAAACCTCGATAATAATTTGAAACCAAACATTCAGTGATGGCATAAGGATTGAGGGGCGAATGCAAACCTTAAACGATAGACTGGTGTAAGTCGTCGCAAGAACAAACAACAAATCTAAGCTCTACCATCCAAGTTGAATTACTCGAACTTGAGATTTGAATCTACAATGAGGCTGAAACCCACACATGATTTAAAACTCAATACTGAATGGCGTCTCATAACCTACTCTATAGTGAGCTTTTCAAAGGTAGTACAACATGGTTTGCTAAATTAAATCACTCACGGGTTATTTTTCATAACTTGTGCCTTCCTCTTTGAACTACTGGTTCACTTTGGCCATGCCAGTGTTATAGGACTACAATAACTTTCTTTCTATATTAGTTCAAAAAGTGCCAATTCTTAGTTGTAGATTGTAGTAGTCCATAATCATTTGGTGGTGAACAAGAGGAATTTTTTTTAATTTAATTTTGTTTAAAGTTTAAAAAGAAATGTCTAAAAAATTAGATGGTATCTTCAAAGACGTGAGGCAAAAAAAGGGAGTACCTTTGCAAGCGAGTTTGAGGCTTGCTCAGAGACTTGAGCAGCAATTTAAGTGAATTCATAGTAAGTGCTAAGTATAGGTTCACATAGCGTGTGGGAGGATTCTCAACAACCCTTTTTAAGGCAAAAAAACTGCCATAATGCTATGAATTTTTTGTGAAGAGAATATTCTAGTGCTTAATTCCCACTTTTTCCAAACATAATCGCCTTATATGTCTTAGATATTTTTATTAATTTACCAAATTTGGATGGAAGAAATACATGTTTGGATGAAGATGTAAAGCATTTGAACAAAAAATATTACAAATACATAAAGGAGGAGGCTCTAAACCCGCCACTTTAAGGGCTGTGAATTTATGAGGACACAGGAACAACTGAGCATGATTTTTCACTAGAAGACAAATCCAAGCAAAGACCAATATACTTTGAATCAAAAAAATTGGATGTTCCTAAACTTAATTATGGATTTTTGAAGTTATAAAAGTAGTGCTCTTAACCATGGGTACATTCAAAATTTCAAAATGTTTGTTCTTTGTAGAGTGCGGGTTTAGAATTGTGTTGGATTTAGAACCCTCTACCTTTTAGATGAAAATATTTTTGGTTGTCTCTCAAACACCACTCCAAAAATGTACGTTGCCAATCTGCTTGAGTCTAAGCTCTATGACGTGCTTAAATTTGCCTTCTAGAATGACTAATTTTCTAGAAATTATCGGCATTAGGTACACCCTCGGACTATCAGCTCCACGGAAAACTGGCGCCTGGCTGCTGCTGCTGCGGGAGCTAGGCCTCCACCCCGGCCTTGCTGCCTGACCCCGCCCTGCCCGGCCTTCGCGGCCCCGCCTGCCCGGCCAAAGCTGCCCCTGCTGCAGAACGAAACCAGCCAGCACAGAACAAAACCAGTACATAATACATTCTCAATATACGCACTATAGGTTTATTTACAAAACATACTACTATTAAATAATATCCACATATGGCTGATTTTGGCACACACATACTCCGAGTGTTCTCCACCTTTCTGTGCTTATCCGCATTGTCCTAAGAATATGTAATTCAATTGATTGTGATAGTATTAAGTGCAAGGATGTTTCTTTACGATTATTGATTGTGAAAGTACAAAGTGCAACATTTCTCAAAAAATAAAGATAAAAATGACAAATCAGAGCATACAAAGTAAATGATATTGAATGGATTGATCTACTTAAATGATGTAGAGGAATCTCTGAACTGACCACTGGAAAAAAATCACATTTGAATGTCTTTCTATTTTTGCAGATTGGCAATAGGAGGGGAGTGTCGGGGATCTTCTACCTCATGCTTGAGCAACTACGAGATAAGTTAGGGGTGCTTGATGTTTCAAATGGACAGCAGACATGTTGCTTGCTTCAATCTCTGCTCTTTCCATCACACTTCTCTAAAGAATCAGTTTTTTTCTGTATTGGAAAAACAGCCACCAATTTGTCAATTTGTGAAGCTGCCCTTCACATTGGAGACATGACTAATGTTTACGTATTTGTCCGGAACCGGTTTCGGGGGTTCCTTCTTGTTGGCTCCGTCTTGCAGTTCATTGACAATCATGGAAAATTGCAAAAGTGCTGCACTTCTGCCTGATATGATACGCACATTTAATTAACAGCTACAGTATTAAAAACGCTTTCCAATGGGATGTGAGCTTGTGTTACGGGACTCATATCAAGGGGATCAAGAGTCAGAAAAGAGCAAGCACTTCTTCTGCGGGTACAAGAACGCCTTACTTGCACATTGCACATGCTCTAGGCTGCCTGATATGGTACCCGCTTCATATTGAAACATTGAGAGGGAAACAATCACAAAAAAGCACACAAATGTTGTCCTGTCCACGCAGTTCTCTTCAGATCAGATCTTTTGGTGTATGTTTGAATTCCTTCGTAGAGGACCTCAAGGTATCAATCTTCATCACCAGAGAAACCGTACGACTTACATATTCTAACAACAAGCCCAGAACAACCAATCTTCCATCCAATGCAATGAGTGGAGGTTCTGGACTGTACATCAGTGATTGCAATACCGAACACCATCAAAACTGGTGTATTCGTCCGGGTATTTGTCTCACCGTTAGGGCCAAATTGTTGACTAATATAGCATGGAACTTTAGGGTGTGAAAATTAGGAGTACAGGGAGAGATCCTCTACAGAAAACTAGAGATAGGCTTAGTATGGACACTGAAGTGCATTAGGGTCCCTACCCACCTGCGTTGCTAAGCGATGGTAGACATAGTGGAAACGATGATAAAGAACCCGGCCTTCACACCTGAATCGGTGATAAGTACCAAACCAAGCCCGAGCCTACGTGGCAAGGTTTGGCAGTTGTCAAAAGACCTATCGTAGTCACTTATCATGCAGTTATCATGCAGTAGTTTGTATCACTTCAACTTATCGTGGAATTTTTGAGATCTACGAAACGTTAAGATTTCTGAGACATGTCTGCGATGGTTGCCACATCACCGTGACCCCGCGCTTTTGCAATCTTCCTCGCAGTTTACACTCTATTTTGTGCACTCACAATCTTTCATCGCTCGCAGTTCATCTTCACTCGCTCCTTGCTTTCTTAGCTGACAGTCAAAATTGCGTTCTCGCTTCATTGCTTCTTCGCTTCACACGGTATGTTCATTTGTCGCAATTCTTGCATTCTTTGCTTTTGGTTCTTGCATTTTTTTTCCGGCTCTTGCATTCTTCTCTTTCAGGTCTTGCATTCTCTTGCATCACTCTCGCTCACATTCACTTTCTTTCTTGCAACATTCACTCTCGCATTCTCTTGCATCGCTCTCGCTCACATTCACTTTCTCGCTTGCAACATTCACTCTCGCTCACATTCCTTCTTGCACCTATTCGTTTTCATGTTTTCTCTGTAAAATTCGGTTGTGGGTTTCCTTGCATATAGTGGAATGGAAGCTGCAGCGGCATCAAGCGCTATGGGAGACTCCCAGGAATCTGATCAGAGCACAGAAAGTGAGTTTTGCTAATCTTTTTGCATCCATTTTCTCTAAAAAAAAAATTAGTACAAGAAACAAAGATGTGCTGCATCACATAAGGATTAAGAACTCATTGAAATTAACTTGTACATTAGAGTCAAGAACTCATTAAGGATTAAGAACTCTTCATGAAAAGTCAATTTGCAAGAAATCAGTAAGGATTAATGTAATTGTAGTTTTTCACCTAATTGGAAATATCTAAAGAAGTCGAATTCGATCACTGGGGAGGCCATTTGCTAGGTTGTGTTATTAGGTTGTCACTTATTATCTTATAATAACTTAATTGATTGATTGAATATATAGAATTCTTCTTATAACAAGTAATATCTAATAATTTCTACAACGACATCCCGTTCTTATTCTCCAATTGTTTTTATTTTCTAATTTCTTTTATTGCCACATTGGTTACGTTATGGCCATGGAATGCACCATGTTGGCTTTTTACCAATTGACGTTAGATTTTTCAATGAAGCACAAACTCACACAATTACTCATCAAATACACATAGTCCAATCACACTCAACTTTCATAAATAATAATTTTTATTTCTCCAAATAATTGTAATCAGGTCACATCACAAAGTTCCAAATCTTCAAAATAAAACTAAAAATACTTCCTTTTCCCAAGGAAGGAGCTCAAGCCTCGCTTGCTTGAAAAACTCAAAAAAACATTAGCCTTCAAATCTAATCTTATACTATGACCATTGGGTTAAGCTAGTTGAAAGTAGTTGCCGTCACACCTTTTGATATCCTAATTACATTAATTACTTACCAATTGGAAATTCACTACCCACTAGGGCTTATTCTCACTATAGAAGCTATCCAATTGGTAATTCCTACACATTTAACCAAAATTTTATCAAATTGGACAATCTACTAAAAAACTAGATACTACAATTAAGAACTCATTGAAATTAACTTGTACATTAGAGTCAAGAATTCATTTAGGATTAAGAACTCTTTATGAAAAGTCAATTTGCAAGAAATCAGTAAGGATTAAGAATTCATTGAAATTAACTTGTAGATTAGAGTCAAGAACTTATTAAGGATTAAGAACTCTTTATGAAAAGTTAATTTGCAAGAAATCAGTAAGGATTAAGAACTCATTGAAATTAACATGTACATTAGAGTCAAGAACTTATTAAGGATTAAGAACTCTTCATGAAAAGTCAATTGCAAGAATCAATTTACAAGAAATCAGTAATGATTAAGAACTCATTGAAATTAACTTGTACCTGTACTTTCAATTTTCTAGATGCTCCAGGCTTCTCGAATGACGCCCCAAACGTTCATCAGCGCCTCACTTCATTTGTATCATCAGGGAAATGAAAGACAACTGCGTCAGGACCAATGGTGAGAAAGGAAGGTGTGAGAAAGGAACGACAACCCAATTGGACGCAGATTGAAATAGCAGCCCTGATTCAAGCAAAGAAAGAGAAGTTTTTTCACAACCTAGACAACGTTCATGACCCAAATCTTATGCGCAGAGAAGCAACACAGTGGAGTGAGATCTTAGCAAAGGTCATGGAGATCTGCGGTGAACATGCAGAATGTGAGCGCCACAAACATTCTTGCAAAGAGAAATGGGGCACCCTACTCGTGGATTACAAAAAGATTTTTGATCATCACAAAGGTATTGGAACTAGTTCATATTGGGATATGACTATACCTGAACGTGTGTCACTTCATCTACCTCGAAATTTCCTGGGTGACAACTATGACAATATCGATGATGGTTTCACATCAAACCAATCATGAACCCTCCACATTCACGAGATCTAAGCCAACCTAGGGATGCAGTGTATAATCGAGGTGCAATTGTAGGTAAACGTTGCCTTCAAGACATGCAGCATATTAATATTCCAGATTCTGGAAGTAGCGACATGGAAGTTCTAGCATCTACTAGCATCCGACATGGTCAAGAATCCACACCTGTGGGACTCAGTGGAGTGGGCGTTTCTGTGGTGCAGAATTCTCCAGATTGTCGTGTAGCAGTGACTCTTAATTCTCCAGTTGCCTTAACTCATGGTCGACGTGCGTCTACACCCTCTCATGATCACACAGTACTCTCTCATGATCACCTGATTGCCTCTCATGGTCGACGTGCGTCTACACCCTCTCTTGATCATTCGGCACCTGCAGACAACCCCTTGGACCTTGTAAAACTCTCATCCTCCGAAGTTACATTCGTGGACCTTACTAAAAAGTTTGGGAACACAGGTCAGCGCCAAAAATCAATTTCTGGTCACAAGCAAATTGCAGAGGCTACGCAAAACACTGGTGAAAATTTGGTGAAAACAATGGAAAAATTGAATGAACAAGATAGAAAGCTACAATGGGACATCTTTCAAGAGCAACTAAAGTACAACAGACAACGAGACATGATTGCTCAAGAAAACGCACGTTTGACACATATCAATCAAGGATCCCTTGTTCAAGCAATCACTGGACTTACACAAGTTCTTAGCGTTGGTCTGAACCGACCTCCACTTTATCCATCTCGTTTCAACACTACTCCTCACCCTGTGGTGTATGAAGATGAACTTGTTCAACCCCTCTACCAATCTGCTACTACACATGCGTATGGAGTTGACGGTTTTGCTGCTACGGGTAATCACGAAGCTGGTGCTGCTACAGAAAATCACCAAGCTAGTGTTGGTATGGGAAATTACGAAGCTTGTGCTGCCACAGGAAGTCACCAAACTGGCGTTCCTATGAAAAATCACCAAGCTGGTCTTGCTACGAGAATTCAAGGGACTGCTACAGCATTCAACGCTTATGGAGCAGGTACTTCTGGATGAACTCAAGATTCTTGTTCCAGGAGATTCTTGAGGTGAAGATGTTTTGTAGTAGACTTGTGGTGCTTTGATGATCTGAAGATATCAAACATGTACAATGGATTTTAAGATGGAACGTGGGTGATAGAAATGGGTTACAGATTTGAGTTATCCGTAAAGTCACCTTGAGTTTGATGAATCTACAAAGAATTTCTCTTCATTATACTCTTATTGGTTCACTCTAAATAGTGAAAAGGTGTAAAAGATTTTAGTGGTTTATCATTATTAGGTGTGTAAGAGGTGTGTAAGAGCTTGGTGGTCTTCAAAAAGTTTTCAAAAGTTTTTTAGCATCAAGAAAGGAGCTAAAAAACTTTTGAAAACTTTTGAAGACCACCAAGCTCTTACACACCTCTTATACACCTAATAATGATAGACCACCATGATCTTCCACACCTTTTAACTATTTGGAGTGAAGAAATAAGAGTATAATAAAGAAAAACTCATGGTATATTCTTCAAAATTTGATGGACTTTAAGGATAACTCCATTACGTAGAATAAAATTGCAAGGGAAAAAAGTTGTAGAAAATCGGTAGGCAGTATACTTACTTGAGAAATCAAAGTAAATTGCATTGTCTACCAAGATAATGTCCTAGTGCTTCTTGCATATGTGTTGCTTGTGGAAGTTGTTGGATGTTTTCTTCCTGTGCTTGTGCGAGATCCTCCTGATCAACTACAGCATCGTCATTTGCCAAGCCTTCCACTTGCAAGAGCTCCATAAGTCTTTCTACCTCGTGAGGGTGTTGCCCCAGAAGGATGTTGTGCAAATAACAACATGCCATTACAACATCTGGCAAGAATGTAACACGAAGTTCACATTTCTTCATCAGCTCACGGAATGTTTGTTTCAAAACCCCAAATGTATGTTCCACTACACTCCTTCTACGCTTGTGCTTGCGGTTGTAGAGTTGCTCCACAATAGTTAATCTACCCTCTCGATGAGGAGTCATGATGTATTGCAGCAAAGGATACCCTTTATCTCCAAGGAGATAAGGTGGAAATCCCTCATCCGAAATTGGGAGACCTTTGATCAGATTGCCGTTTCTGGCTCTTCTATTATACAAACCAGACCTTCTAAGCACCCTCACGTCATTCAAGCTTCCAGGCAATCCTACAAAACATCAAGGAATTGTTTTCTCTTGTTCACAACTGCTTGACAAACAATACTATATCCATTGGTTTTGAAGTAGTAAAAGTCCTCTGCAAAGTGGGCTGGTTTTGCAATGCTAAAATGCGTCCCGTCAATGGCTCCAATCACTCCCGGTAAGTCACAGTATTGCTTAAACTCTTCCATGTTTGTGAGCGCTTGCTCACGATCTGGCCACTGAATCTTATTTTTGAAAACCACGTTAATTGCATTGACAACTTCTCGCAACACCGTTGAAACTGTAGACTCACCAATCGCAAAAAACTCCGAAACCACTAGAAATGACGCACCCTGTACAAGTTTGTAGATTGCTGCTGCTGTCCGAACCCTAACAGGAATGGCTTTCCGGAATTTTGTATCCTGCTTCTCAATATATGGTTCTAAGATACCTGCTAATCGGAACAGGGACTCCTTCGTCATTTTGAAATTCGCAATCCACCTCAAGTCATCGTACTCAGTGCATAGAAAGATAGAGAACCAGGCCGTTGACCTTGGGTTAACCCAGAATCCCAATTCCTCATCCAATAGTGTGTCTGCATTGCTCATGCAAAAGTCGTGGAGAATAGAGGACACAATACGATCCATCTGCTAGACTGTATTGTGAACTTGATGGAAAGGTGTAATCTCCATCGGATCTTCTCCTCTCTCTTGCTCTGGCGATTCCATGGTAAAGAGAATGTTCTGCAGTAGCAGAATCAATGCTGTCAAGAAGCCCACAATCTCCTCCGGCTCCGTGAGCATTGTGAGAATTCACGTTGAGATCAAAGTTTGTGACTGTCGCAACTCCCACGCCAAAGAGTAACAAAGCAATTGAAAACTGGATCCATTACAACAATCAAATTCTCAGTTTAATTTCATGGTCAGAGAGATTGTGTTTCTGAAGGTCCGCCTCAGGAAAATTATGTATGAGCAAACAAGAACGAAATGAAACCCTAATTCTCATTCCATTGCAATTTCTTTCCAAACTACTTGATACAGGTTTGCAAGCTTCAATTTGCCAATTTGAAGCCACCACGGCAAATCAAAGGTTCAGACATACCCTTGGTGAGCGACGACACCAAAATTGAAAAGACACCAAAATTGAAAAGAAATCATGTTTTGAGTACTGATCGGCAATTTGAATTTTGCAATTGAAATTGGCGCTCAATTTGACACGTGCCGCCCGAAATCAAAGAGTGCGAGAAGAGTTTTGAAATCAGTTTATGCGCGCAAGAGAAGTCAGAACAATAGTTAACACCGATTCTCTGATGTGAATGCAATTTGATTCTCGGTGGTGATACGGAATGCAGCTTGATAAATTTGGCCATGGTGCGAAGAGAGCGTTTGCTAACTACAGGATAGCAAACCCTCGCGAAGGTTCTTGAGTTCATCGAACCTCAAAATAACTAGTTCCGGAATGCTAAATGTGAACATGATAGAGTTTTTTTGAAACCCCCGACGGTAGACTTTATCATTCCCGTGATAAGTTGCTCTAGTGGGCAGGGACCCTTACAATAGCTGAAGTACATGTTGGGGGAGGAATCAAACATTCCTGCAAGAATTAATCTCAAATAAATTTCCTCCTGGTCCCAAGCCTAGGGGTAATGAAATCAGCACACAACTTGGCTTATCACATCTTTCCCATTCCACTCAAAACCAACAAAACGGACTCAAGCCAATTATAAGCCTTCATACGCAACAAAATCGTCACCACCCGGAGGTGTACTACGATCCGAAAGATGGTATTTAGTACATTGTAATCATTGGCTTAGACCTAAGTTCAAATAACTGCTAAAACAGACAACAGATATATAGCATATGACAAAATAAATTCAGAACATGGCCAAATAAGTTACCAAATGAAGTGTCCATGTTTTGAATCTAGCATAGACAAAGCCACAGTATTCTTCAGTTCAGGTCTCCAAATAGCTCTCCTCCTCAATGCACTAAGCATCATAGATAGAATGAAAGTTTTATTTGTTTGATCATCATCAGAATAAAAGACTCCACACAAAATCATGAATTCATGGATCGTCAAATTACTTTCACTCTCATCCACGACGTTTGCCGTGTAAGAAGGAGTCCTAAGATATTTTACGTTTGTATATCATCACACGATCATAGCATCCCATCGCTGCAAATTTGAGGTTAACCCCTAAAGGACCACAACTATGTTTCTCTCCAAACACTCCAAAGTATCCCTTCTCATAAAAAGACAAATAGCTTTCAATCTAAAACCTTTCTGACCAGTCCAACCGTAGGATGTTTCAACCAACTTGAATTTATTACAACCTAAAAAAATTCAACCGTTCAAGGTTCTTCAATAGTAAGATTATAACCTTCAAAGTTGGTAGCATTTTTTTTTTTGCCTTGTTGCCCAAGTTTGAAACTTCTTGAAAATGCCCAAAATGCAAAGTTTAGTCTTAGGTTTAGTAAAATAAATTTGGCAGTTGTGTATATAGGGGCGTTAGCTCATTGTGTACAAAAATTCAGATGCATAGAACACCCAATTCGCTAATTTTGCACTTAGCTATATAATCATGCACTTGGCCCCCAAGTGCATTAAAAAAATTGTTTGAAAAAATCTCTTAAAAACAGGGATTTTTGTCTTTTTACAATCTCTTACGCTCTAAAGAAACAATTATTTAATTTATTTCTCATCCTTATCTTTATCTTTTATCTTTATCTTTATCTTTATCTCATTTTTTCTTTTACCTTGTTTTTTTTTCTTGTCTTCTTTCTTGTCTTTTTTTGTCTTCTTTCTTCTTTTCCTTCTAGTCTTCCACTAGTCTTCCTTTTTCTTCCTTCACCTTGCCATTTTTGGAGTTTAAATGATAATTTTTTTTAAATAAATAAAAATCAGGGAGCAGGCTGAATCCATTACAGGCCCGGAAGAAAAAAAAAAACGAAAAAAAAAAAAAAAAAAAAGTTTATTTTTATTTTTATTTTTTATTTTATAAATTTATTTTTTTTCTCGGTTTTTCCGGGCAGAGGGTCCGCGCGCGCGGACCCTACTCTTTTTTTGATCCACTCTCCTTCCCTCCTATCCTTTCTTTTTTTTCCCCTCTCCCCTTTATAAACCCTCCCTCATTCTCCCTCCCTCACTCTTCTTTCCTCCTCTCTCTTCTTCCTTTACATTGAGGAGAAGGAAGAAGGATGAAAGGAAGAAGAACAAGAGAGGAAAAGGGGAGGAAGGAGAGTGTAAGGGAGGGAGAGTGAGAGAGGGTTTATATAGGGGAGAGGGGGGAGTGAGGGAAGGAGAGTGGATCAAAAAAAGAGTAGGGTCCGCGCGCGCGGACCCTCCTTGCCCGGAATAACCGGAAAAAAAAAAAAAAAAAAAAAAAAAAAAAAAAAAACATTTTTTTTTTTTTTTTTTTTTTTTTTTCTTTTTTTTCTTCCGGGCCTGTAATGGATTCAGCCTGCTCCCTGATTTTTATTTCTTTTAAAAAAAATTATCATTTAAACTCCAAAAATGGCAAAGTGAAGAAAAAAAAGGAAGACAAGTGGAAGACTAGAAGAAAAAGAAGAAGGAAGACAAGAGGAAGACAAGAAAGACGATTTTTTTTAAAACAAGATAAAAGAAAAAGAAAAGATAAAGATAAAGATAAAAGATAAAGATAAGGATATAAAATAAAATAAATAATTGTTTCTTTACAATGAAGAGATTGTAGAAAGACAAAAATCCTTGTTTTTTACAAAAAATTTCAAACAAATTTTTTTAAAGCCAAGTTTGCTCATGAATGAGTGCACTTGGCCAAGTGCAAAATTAGGGAATTGGGTGTTATAGCTCATTGTATGAAAATTTTCAGGAGGTGCCCGCAATTAGGTTTTTCACCTTTACATGATTGTATCTTTTGATCTATACATCATCTACGTACGCAAATTACCATCCCATCTTTGTTACAAAGAGTAGAATCACCACAATAAATCTCAATAATTGACGATCAATACTCATTCCATACTAAGCTGACCGAACTTGGAAAATTAGACTTGGTCCTGTAGGGGTTAACCTATTCACAAACATTTAGTTCTATCTTCTTTAGTACAAGTCTCAGGTGGCTCTCCTCCTCGATGCATCAAAGCATCATAGGTAGAATGAAAGTTGTATTTGTTCGATCATCGTTAGAAAGACTATCTGACTCTATTCTACACAAACCATGAAACCCTAGATCCCTAGAAGTATTAGAGTTAACCGAAAAGAAGGCCATGGAACCTCCCTTTTCAACCTCCTTCTAACCTCCCTTTTCAGCTATAGTTGGGTTGAATAGTGTACGTTGTGTCATAACTTGTCCTCTTGTGGGCCATGGGCTTGGAACTTTGGTAGGAGGTATGGGAGTCATTACGAGGTGTGGAAAATAATGGCAGTGGCTTGCTTTAGATTGTCTCCCAACTCATCGTGAACTAGTTTTTGGTCTATTTATATTTCCATATGAGTTCAAGAGGAGTTTGCTAAAACTTTATTCTTTGAGTTGACTTTTCGGTTAACTATATTATGTACTAGTTTCGTTCTGTGATGGCTGGTTTCGTTCTGTGCTGGCTGGTTTCGTTCTGCGGCACGGGCAACTTCGGGCGGGCAGGCGGGGCCGAAAAGGTTGAGGAGGGCGGAGTCAAGCAGCAAGGCCGGGGTGGAGGCCCAGCTCCCGTAGTAGCAGCTAGACACCAGCGGTTTTCTGTGGAGCCGATAGTCCCGAGGATGGCCGAAGGTCGAGAGGCTTTCGATTTCCACCAATCAAATTGTAAGAAATCATGGTTTTGGCCTCTCGACCCTTCACACTAGAGGCCAAAGTCCACCGGCCGTGGACCTTCAAAATGCTTACATGACAACACTTTTTGACCAAGATGACGGCGTCTCGAGAGGAAGTTTCGGTCCTACATTTTGCAAGACCCAAACTATGGTCGAGAGGCTGTCGATTTCTTTTCATGAAAAATGAAAACTATATTTTATTGCCTATTTTCAGTAGATTTCTTTGGACTCTCAACAAAGTTTGGACTTTCAACCCCACGGCCTCTCGACTTGGACGGCCATGGTGTGAAGTGGCCCTCAACTTCTACTGCACCTTCAAAATTCGAACCCACCTTTCTATATCCAGAACGTTTCTGAAACCGACCTCTGAAAAAAAATTGTAAAAAAATGATTTTCTTTTCTCATTGTGAAAAACTAATAATATAGATATATCTATAATCTATAATACAATACAACTCGGTTTGTCTCACTCAACTGTTCCGCGCTCGAATCCGTCGAGCAGACAACTTGTCCTTCTTTCACGGCGTTCCTTCTTTCTCCCTTGATGCGCCTTTGGTCACCGTGCTTTTGTATTTGCAGTGCTCTTCTCCCTGATGACTCTCCTCTGCAATGTACCAAACTTCAGGTTGCACCCTAAGCGTCCACTGTGTAGTTGGACTCATTGCTGCAAATCTTCTTAGGACGGAGTGATGGAGAAAGAAAAGGTTGAAAGGTTTATTGTTACTTTGCTGGTGTAGGAAAGGTCGTCGTTATGTTTCTTTTATCTTAGGGCAAAGTGTTGCGGAAAAAAAATCAAGTTTCTTTGTTGTTGTTAAGTTGAATTGTTGACGATGAGTTTGTTTGTTTGTTGTTGAAGAAAAAAGATCAAGTTGAAAAAAAATAAAATTGTTTGCTGTTGAGGAAAAAAAATCAAGTTGATTTCTTTGTTGTTGAAGTAAAAAGATCAAGTAGAATTATTGAGGATGAGTTTGTTTCTTTCTTGTTGAGAAAAAAAGGTTGAAGAAAAAAAGATCAAGTTGCATTGTTGAATCTGTTTCTTTGTTGTTGAGGAAAAAAGATCAAGCTGAGTTGAAAATTGTTGCAGTTGAGGATAACAGTTGAGCATTTGGATCACTCTTTGTGCTCGTCTTTGTGTTATTCATTGTTTTATAGAATTGCTGGTGTAGGAATTGAGAAGGTGGAATTTAGACTAATTAAATGTAATGCAATCTCATATGTAATCTCATATTTTAGACCTTAAATTTATGTTGTGTAGGAAAATTGGACCCTATGCTGCAAATCATTTGTTTGTGTGAAAATGACTTAAACTTGATCTTGATTTAGGGTTTTAGGGTTTAGGATTCAACTTGATTTAGCAGTGATGCAAATAGTCATTTTTTGAGTCACCTTGCATTTTTTTGACTAAAACTGGTTAGCGATGTGGAGAACGTGTGTAGATTGACTTGAAGATTACGGTTTTGGGGTGGAGTTTGTTTGGCCCGAGCAAAATGATACATCTCGGTTTTAAGGTTTTACGTACTTTCAAAATGTTAGTCAAAGTGAGTGACTTTGAAATTGGTTGAATGATAGTATGTTGCATGACTTAGTTCCGTGGTAGTTTATTACTATTGGCGCAATTGATCTTTTAATATAGAACAAGACCTTTAAAATGATGTATAACAATCAAAAAAACAGTATAAAAGCCATTGTTTAGAAAGTTCAGTGAGACAAATTGCCATATTGGGCATTTTTTGAGTAACCTCGGCGTTTTGGGTGATCTGTGCAGATTGACTTGAGGATTACGGTTTAGATTGGAGTTTGTTTGGTGCAAGACAACGATTTCTTTTAGAGTTTTATTTTCAAAAGGTTAATGAGGATTGTTGAAAGCGGGTTTGAAACAATAAGTGAATGATATTTGAGGTGTTCTGAAATTAGTTGCATAATAGTTGAGTAACTTTGAAGTTTGTTTAAATCATTTTATATGGTTTTAAAATGATGACTTGAATTGATCATATTGTAAATTAATACAGTACAATTTGATCAAATTTTATATCATCAAAATCAATGAAGAACATTGCATAAATTGGTAAAAACAAAACCAAAAGAAGTCTAAAAAGGATCTACTCAAAACTACTACAAAATATATGAATTTAATATTTGAATTTGAAAATTTGGATTTTTTGGTCCCTTAGAGATTAAACGTATGTGGAGGCCCTACATTATCAACAACTTTGTTTCCTCCCTTTCTAATTAAAAATATGCATACTGTATCACATCTATTCTCAAAACTCATTTCATAGACAAAAAGTAGAGACTAAAAAACTTCAACATGCATATGATGGAAGAATTCATTATATGCCTATTTGAGAACATGATGATTAATAGAATTGAATGAAAGAATAATATCTTTGAAGAAATATAAATTCATTGATCATTGTTATTTTATAGTACATTGCAAACATTTGTGGAGTTGTATCAATTGGCGTGCAGTCGGTTGGGTTGGATTAATTGGGATCCATTTATTGATTTGTTACTACAATCCACTTCTGGTTAGTCTTTAGGACTCGTACTTTATTGCATTTGAGCTCTTGGACGGTACCGGGAGTGGGTTTTGCGGATGTTGTTGGGTTGATCAAAGGTTTTTAAACCTTTGGACAATTGCGAACGACCATATTACAAACTTTTCACTACATCTGATATCATCAATCTATTCATTGTGGATTTGTAGTGAGTGAGATGATGAGTTTGTCACGTAATTTTTATTTTGGAGTAGGGGGAGATTATTTGAAAAATAGAATGGGGTGGGATTTTAGTTTTGAAAAGTGATGAAAATAATTTGTCTTTGAAATTTTACTAGTGTGATTTAGCTCTAATTTTTTTATTTTCATTTGAATTTTTTGGTAGGAGTTTCTAGATTAAGTTAGCTAAGACATTTATTTTGATGGTGTGATGTGGGTACCAATGAGACATGTCTCACTATGCATGACTTATATGTAACTCATTCTATGTGTACTACAAATTCTATCTTTAATCCTTTAACGTAGTAACAAATTTAACACTACTCTCAAAGATTCGTCATAAAATGTTTGATGAATAACAAATATGGAGTTTATATACAACACATATTTGTAAATGACAATGTTAACATCAAAACATGTTAATGATATTAAACAATGTAAAAGACAATGTTTATTATATTTTTTATTAATATTTTTAAAGTAATTTTGCAAGGTTTAATCTTGAAATTCAATTAAAACTTCCAAGCTAACACAAATAAATAAATAAATAAATAAATATTGTGATGAAAATTGATTAACATCTATTATACAATAGAGCATGGTTTGTCTCACTCGACCGTTCCGTCTGGGAATCTGTCGAGGAGACAACCCAAACTCAATGTGTTCAACGACACGGGTCCCACTAGTAAAAAACCACGACAACAACGGACTAAATTAGCGCATCGATTGCATCGCCGTTTCGGAGCAAGAGATACAATTGAGGATGACGAGCAACGACAGACGATGACCTGATTTGATTGTCAAGAGAAAACCCTAATAAACCCCTTGATGGACCAAGGCAGATTTTCCAAGTTTAGTCAGCTCAATTTAGAATGAGTATTTAACCGAGTTTTTTTTTTTTTTTTTGGTGATTCAAATGCATGCAACACCTGAAAATTTTCATACAATGAGCTATGCATTTGAATTTCTTTACACAATGAACTAACATCCACATAGCTCACCTTCCGTGAAAAAATTAAAATGGATAAAAATAGAATTTAGAATGACTTATCTAAATAATGTACAAAAATAATTTTTCATTTTCAAAATAATTTACTTTATCTAATCAAATTAGCAATTTGTTTCATTGCTCCAAAGTGGATCATCAAAAAGTGACCATGAGACCATTATTTGGTTTTTCCTCATCTAGATGATGGAATGAACCCAAAATTTAAAATTTAAAATACCAAAACAAATAAATATTCATTTGACACACTTTCAAAAAACAAATAATAAATTGAGCAAAACCTCATGGAATTATGCATGATTAAAGTTTAATTGACGTTAGGATATCCATAATTTTAAATGTATATATCTCATTTAATATTGACTATCTTATAGAGTACAATAAATAACTCCAATAGATGTATTGGAAAATTTTGGAGGAGGATGCATTTTATTTTTCTTTTTTTTTCCTTTTTCTTTTTTGCTTTAAACATCATTTTGGAGCTCAAAATATCAATTTTTATACCTAATTAGTCATAAAAGAGTTGATGAGGCATTAATCCCTAACCGCCCAACCATTAGGAGAAATCAGGGGTCCCAAAGGGGCCCTGTAAAACACCCCGTGTTAAGTGAACTAGCTGCCCAAACACCCCTCTCCTTGTAAACCCATTGGTGAAGGTTGTTGCCCACTGACAGTGTCGAAAGTCGTAGTGCTGGCAGTGTTGATAGCGTCGATTAACTCGACCCACGGAACTGCACTCCTGGCACCATGGTAGCACCATTGGTGCCACTGTGTACAGTGCACGGTTTTCTCTCAAATTTTCAGCACGTGTCAAAGGCAAAGGCCCCTTTGGAACCCCTGATTTCTCCTAATGCATGCATATTTTGCATGATGTACGGATTTAAACTCTGATTTTTCATCCATCATACACTTTTTGGAGTGCAAATTTTTTACTAAAACTTTTATGGGAAGTTAGCTTCGTGCATGTGTGATCCGATTAGAAAGGGGATGATTTGTGAAATTCTTATGCCTCATTTCATGTTGTAGTGTTCCACCCAAAATTTCAAAGATTTTAGTCCAACAGTGCTCTTGAAAAAATCAACTACTAAAATTAAGCAACCAAAAAATCTCCAAAATCACTACACTTAGAGTAATACATTTCAACCTATCCCAAAAAAAATCATTATTAGATTGTCAATATCTTGTTCGTAATCATATTACAAAAGAGCTCTAAATTTTAAGTTTGAAAATTTATACACAAATATTGGTGATAGCAATTGCAAATTTAACCGGCATATGGATAGAATCTAAACTTCATAATGTACAACTTTTATTCATTCATCAAGTTGAAAATATCCCTCCTAGTTGCATTTTATAATGCATCTTTGAAAACTGCCAAATTTGAAAAGCATGTTCATGCATTACGACATACTCCACATCCCCTCATCACAAACATTTTTCTTTTAATTCAAAAAAAAGGAGGTGCATGTACAAAACACACCTCATCTCTCAGTGTTACAGCTATTTTTATTTAGCCTTCGAGGGAGTTGCACTTCATCCTCTTGTCACAATTTTTTCAAATGCCTCCCCTCCCCTTGCTACAGCTATTTTTCAAAACAGGGTATGTAGGTGTCTCACTTCCTAGTCACCTATAAAACAACAAAATGTTTTCAAAAGGGATGAGGCATATACGCCTCATCTTGTTGTCACAAGAAAAAATTAAAAAATATTATAATAATACGCAAGGCACATGTTTGATCTTTTCCAAATGAAATGGATGAATCTTGACAAGGTGGTGAGGTGCATGCTTTTTCTCTTTAAAGTAAATTGAATAATAATTACTCGAAGGGAATGACGTGTATACCTCACTCCTTTCATTAAATGTTGGAAAATGGTAGTAAAAAGGGGGTGAGGTGCGTGATCCTTTCCCTTGAAAATGAAATGGAAAGTAACTATGACAAGGAATTGAGTCATGGGGTTCATACCACCCCTTGAAATCAAAATAAGAAGAAATTGTGTCTAGGGTTGAGACACATACCTCACTAACTTTAGGATGAAATTATAATTTTATTATCTTTACATTGAGATAGGTTGTTTGTCTTGTCTCTTACATTAGAATCTCTTTAATCATTCAATCCCCGTCCTAATTACGTCATAGTATATTAAATTATGAAAAATGAAAAATTAGAGCGTCATTGTGATAAATTGCGTCATTCTTGCTATCGTCAAAAAAATTAGACGAATAAGAGAGTACAAAAGTTGTTTTGTAGCTTTTGGACCTACGTTGTGGAAGTTATTTATTTTCAATCGAATCACATCACCATAAATTGAATTAAATTATAGGTAAACAAAAAGCAAAAAAAAAGTACACGAGAATACGAAGAATACAAGAAGCCATGTGAATAAAGGAAATACATGGAACACGAGAACCCACGAAAAGAAGGGGAATGCGGGAAACATCTAGGCCAACAATAAAGGGCCACACCTCAGGCTACACAAGTTCTTTTGAAGTAGGTTGTATATATATATATATATATATATATATAGTTTAATTTTTTTTAATTTTTTTTTAATTTTTTAATTTTTTTAATTTTCACTTACCATTTATAACTAGTTTGGCTCTGTATTGTTGGCCCAAAATGTTCCTCGAGTTCATGTGCATTCCCGTATCTATGTAATCATGTGCAATCTTTGGACTGATCGTGCTTTAGCTTATTAGAATAATGAATCCATAATTTAATTTGATTGAAATCCATTACATTCTCATCGTATGTCCAACAACAACGAAATGACTTTCTGTGCATTCCTACTGGTCAAGAGCTTTTTGACAATGGCAAGAATAACATCAAACTCCCTCTCCCCCCCCACCCCCCAATTTTTCATTTTTCATAATTCAAATCAATTTTGTGTCTCGAAATTCAATTAAAAATCCATAACTTTGACATACTAGTAGAATCAAACATAATGACACAGACTTTGTGTATACCTCCACAACAAGAAGAGCATTCCAACGGTAGTAAGAAGGTATTGGCATCCAGATGGACGGTTGGGGTGATGTCAACATTACACATAGACAAAACTTACAAAACGATAAATACAACCTTATTTAATAGTAAGATAGTAAAAACATATTAATGCAATTGATAGTAATGTATGAACTTTATATATATATATATATATATATATATATATATATATATCATTATTGTTATTAAGTATAATATAGAAAATCAAGTGCATTTAGTCATGTGCAATTTTAACGGATTTGGTGTTGCTAAAGTCTAAATCCATTCGCATATGGTAATTTTAATAGCATGGACTTACTTGACAATTAAAATTTAAAAATAGTAAATAGAAAAATAGAAAAATAAAAAATAGTTTACATACATACATACATACATACATGATCTAAAAGTTATAATTTTATTACTTTAGAGTGCTTTAGTCCCAAAGATTTGCCTCATTCAAACTTAACCCCTAAAAGTCCCATGGTGGGTTTGAATTTGTTGGTCGTTCAGAAACTATGACGTTTAGGGGTTAAAGTATTAACCATACATACATTTCTATATGACTATGTGAATGGAACAAAACTTCCTTTTGTATAAAAAAATAGAAACGGTTCATTGTTTGAAAATGGTTAAAAAAGTATTCACTTAAAACTAAACTTTCACTAAAAGTTCAACAAACTAAAAGACGAAGAAAATTTATTTTGATTTTGCAAAAATCCATTTATATAAATGTAGATGAAATTTTCAAACTGAGAAATTTCTCATATGCATCTAACTGCATCCATTTACAATTTTGCATAAATAGCACATGAACTCACAGATGGTCTAATAAGTTATAAGAAATCAGATTTATTTTCACCATCATAATATACACTTGGGCATGCTATTCTCCAATTATTTCCAGAATGTAGTAGCATACTAGAGGTACATGACAGTGTGCATCTCCTGAGCAATATGTGTCAACTTCACAGGTTGCTCCTTTACATACAAATGAATGTACATATATACATGTCTGCAAGCTAGACAGTTCTAAATTACTGCTATACTGCTCAACATTTTGTGGCAGTTTCAAGAGAGCTTTCACTGTATAATAACAACCCTTGAATGGGATATGTTTCTATGATGGACTCCATCTTTTAATTTCCTTGAAGACGAATTGAATTGTATTCACCATGCCTTTGCAGTCCTGGCACAATCATGTAGCTGCCTTCTGTGTTGTGGAATGCGATACTTTGATGTGTCTGGTGAGGATCTTTGGCATTGCCTCAAACGCCGATTGGGCGATTCACAATTTGCACGGGAAATTATATTATTTTTGGGCGTCATTGTTGCTGTCACCTCCGGCTCTGCAACAAAAGGATGTCGCGCCTGGCATTGAATGTTCGCATTGGCAAACTCCACCAAAGATGCCAGGAGGGATCGCAAATCTGGTGTTACAACTGGATTCTTCTTTGTCGCAGCAGTACGACCAACATCGACGTCGTCCACAGATTCATCTTGCTGGGAGTCCATACTTGCATCCATTTAATTTCTGCAACTCTTGATTTATTGATTTCACAACAACTTCTTCAGTCTGATCACAAATGTACAGTAGAGTGCACCATACATTCCTCTCTCACATAAGCTATTAATGCAGGGACTAAGAACTAAGGGAAACCCGAGGGACTAAAACCACAGCAAGAGAGCCTGAGAGACAAGAATGGAAATGGCTTGCTCAGAAAGCTAATTTATACTCACAGGCTACCGCCTACAATTTGAGTTCCACTCCAGATCGTCCAAAAAGTTTTGAATATTGACCGTCCAAATAGTGATTACTAGTGACTGTCCGATTTGGTTCCACAATAATCTGGACATCTCCACGGCAGTTATTAGTCAGGTTATTAGTGAGACCATCCATGTTCCCAATTAAGCTTTACAGACTTCATCTAGACTATTTTGTTTGGATGAAGGATAAAATCTAAAGTGTTTGATTTCTGTAGATGTTGCAAAAGTACATATAGATGAAAACATCCAAAATGAAATGTAAGTACATGCTCCTCTCTAGTAGTTAAGCATTCACACTACATTTACCTGGTCAAACCTCATCAATTTCTTAAATTCTAAATACATCTTTTTTTTAAATATATTTTTTAAAATATTTTCTGATATAATTCGTTGTGAAACCGATTTACACTAGTTTCCCTATAAGTATTTAAATTTTGGTAAGCTTTTTCAAAGGTTTTCTCTTATAACAGTCATAGTAATTACAAAAATGTATTAAACAATATGAGATTTTTAGGAAAAATGTAATTAACAGTGATGAATAACAAGGTGTAGGTGGCATGCTTCTCAAGCTTACATACTAAGAAATTTGATTAGAAAATATATTATGCATTGAATATTGGAATTGTAGGGTTTTGAGCTTTAAAGTGCTGTAAAATACATACTTTTAACAATTTTTAAGGATAGTAAATTGGACTAGAAAGTAGAAGATAGCTCTCACACTTTTTTAGTTGGGACCACTTTCATTTGATATTGGAAACTAGGTGAAAGTTAGCGTTTGGTTGAAAAAAAATCAAACATAGTCCCTTAAAGGTCCAACGAGCCCTTTCTAACTAGTATTACACAACAATATTCTATTGTATTTGGCATGGTTTCTCAGTTCCTTTGGGTTTAAGATCTAAAGTGAAATTTAAATTCATGGTCAAAGTGAATTTAATGAGCTATTGGGGTCTCAATTCGAAACTTTTTATTAACAACAAATTTCAAATACAAGCCAACGTATATACTATCTCCATCAGTCCTTACGGATTAAGGGTTAAGTCTCTAATGATAACAATAAAATAGTAACTACCTATAGTACTATGAACATGGTTTTTTACTGCATCAATAATTTTCCAAGTTATCTTATTAACTAAGTATGGAAAGACTCTTTTATCGATTTGACAGTTACTAGTCATATCGGGTTGTATATGTATATAAGCAATAGAGTCAAAATTCCTTGCGAGGCAATATTTTTTCCAATTGAAGTTTCATCGTGATCCTCTATCTTACATATAATTTGCAAAAACTCTTCTTCTTTTTGTCTTCACTAATTCCTAGTATGATCTCCTCCATTCTTGTGTTACTTATTCGATGTTACCCAAGTGTGCATTTAACCACTCAAAACTTTGGAATTTCTTCTTTTGAAATGGAAGCTAACATGGAGCGAATGGACCTAGTAAATCCAATTTTGTTATTCTTTCTGAATCTAAATTCACTTACGTGAAGGTAATCACAGTGAAATCACCAGATATTGTGGGTGAGTGAACAGCGTGGGTACATTTGAAAAACTAGTTAATAGTAAAGCCTCTCATAAATACCGTGGGTCACAGAATATGGTGGTTTCAATGAACCTCATATATTCATGCAAAAAAATCCACATTGCAAAAACCCTTAACCCTTTGAAGACCGCGCATCTAAATGGTGGATGTTTGTTGGTCAAAGCCGATTTTGACCTTGAAGATGAAGTTTTTTGCCATTGCTTTCATTTGAGAAAATGAAGTTTATCAAGTCTAGTTTTCACTTCACTTCTCATAACTTATAAATTTCAAGTTTTGAATATTTATTTCTATTGCAAGCTATGTGACTCAAGGTTCAAATTACACTGCATAGGATGTTCACCTTTTGAATTTTAAAATGTAAAATAAAAAATTCTACAAAAAATGTATCATGCGATTCTCCATTGTCATTTGCATATGTTCTAGAAATTAGACGTTTTTTTGAAGATATTTTGTAACTAATACGAATTTCTTTAAAGCATTTGACCTAGAAATTTGTAAAAAGTTCATTTTGTATCAGAAAAATGAGAAAATTCTAGGACCAACATGAAACATACAATTCCATGCATGATAAATATTAAAAAATATATTTTAACAAATCTTGAAAGCTAAACTGTGTATAAAAGTGCAGTTTGGCTGTTCTACAAAGGAATGGGACGATAAAGGGTTAAAGGTTAATTGAGAGGAGCGTATATTTAAATTTATCTTATATGTTTTTCATCCATACGTACCTCATGCAGCACGTACGGAAATTGAACACTCTAGATTTTATTTCTCATCCAAACAAATAGTCTGGATGAAATTTTTAAATGCTTACTGTAATTGGGTGATATGGACTGTCTATCCAATAACCCGAGTTGACGAGAATATTCTGGACCAAACTCCTCAGCCGTCCAGATGATCGGACAGTCATGAATAGGCAGGGAAATGACAAGCGGATGGTCAAGATTAAGCTCTACTTGGACGGTCTGGAGTGGAACTGAAATTGTGTGCAGTGGGAGAGAGTATAACTTAAATTAAATGGCAGCTTAGTTTCTATGCAAGCCATTTCCCATTCTTCCTTTCTTCTCTTGCAGTGACAGAGGCTCTCTTGCTAATGCACTTTCAGGCCTGGCTGGGGTTTCCCTTAATTGCTACTCCCTCCCTCCCTGCTACAAACAAGCTTAATAACTTATTTGAGAGCTAGCTAGTGAGAGTTGTTGTTGCACTCCCTGTCAGTACATTATTTTGTGACTGAGCAAAAGAAGAAGGTGCTGACTGTGCATAATTACGCAACATTAATTATCAAAGACTGCTCAGGTTGGAGAAATTAAATGGATGCAAGTATGGACTCCCAGCAAGATGAATCTGTGGACGACGTGGATGTTGCTCGTACTGCTGCGACGAAGAAGAATCCAGTTGTAACACCAGAGTTGCGATCCCTCTTGGCATCTTTGGTGGAGTTCGCCAATGCAAACGTTCAATGCCAAGCGCGACATCCTTTTGTTGCGGAGCCGGAGGTGACAACAACAATGCCGCCCAAGAATAATATAATTTTCCCTGCAAATTGTGAATCGCCAAATTGGCGTTCGAGGCAATGCCAAAGATCCTCGCCAGACACATC
Source organism: Pohlia nutans (assembly GCA_022496805.1). Classification (NCBI taxonomy): domain Eukaryota; kingdom Viridiplantae; phylum Streptophyta; class Bryopsida; order Bryales; family Mniaceae; genus Pohlia; species Pohlia nutans. Next base: position 6,476,643 of record CM040090.1, read on the forward strand.
AAAGTATCGCATTCTACAACACAGAAGGCAGCTACATGACTATGCCAGGACTGCAAAGGCATGGTGATTGCAATTAAATTTTACTTCAAGGAAATTAAAAGATGGAGTCCATCATAAAAACATATAGTGAGTACTATAGACTGAAACTAAGTTGCCTGGAGAATTTAGGCCCACAAATTTATGTGGAGTGGAATCAAAGCAGTATTTATTTAGATCTGTATATATGTGTATATGTGTACAGTACATTGTGAGCAAGAGCAACCTGAGTGAAGTTGATACATAAGATGCAGACTCTCATGCAACTCTCGTATACCATTTCTGCATTTTGGAAACGTTTGGAGAACTGTATGCAGAGCAGTATGCGCAAGTGGCAAAATAAAATTCTAATTTCTTTTATATCTTATCAGTGGACCTGGAATTCATGTGCCATAAATGCGGAAGTTGTAATTCCATGCACTTAGATGCATTTGAACAAACCCTCGGTGTGAAAATTTCATCTACATTCATTGCGTTGATTAATTGCAAAAATTATTATTTCCTCTTTTAGTTTCTTGAATATTTTATTAAATGTCTAGTTTTCGTGGAATACATTTGCGGGTAGCAGGTCAAAAATTGTTGATATTTTTTTTATACGAGAGTAAGTTTCTTTCAGCTGAGATAAGTAAGTTGCATAGAAATGCATGCATAGTAATACTTTTAAGTGCCAGAGTCACATTTTTGGAATTGAAGCACTTTAGATTAAGGAAATTAAAGGCAATTACATCCAAATTGTTTTTTGTTTTCTCTATGTAATCTAACTTGAGTTCAGACTTTCTAGAATTGATTTGTTAAATATATCGTAAATGACAAAGGGTGATAAGTCAAATTCCTGGGGGTGCACTCATTTATTGTTGAACAATCACACCAGTTCACAAGACTAGGAATAGTTTGAATACTACCGTACTATGTATCCATAGAAGAAGTGTATTTAGGACTGAAAATAAGATTCTAGATTGACATTATACATGCATAAATGAACAAACATGAGATTGTTCTAAACTTGGAGTGAGTCTATTAACCCTTTAACGTCCCAGTCCTTTGGATAATAGTCATACTACACTTTTATACACATTTCAGCTTTCAAGATTTGTTAAAATATGTATATTTTATTATTTTCCAAGCATGAAATTGTGTGCTTCCTATCATGTGAGTACTTTGACCTTGAGGATGGTCAACGCGTCACACAAGATGGGCCGAGGTGTGGTTGTGACCCCTAAGTGCCTCCAAGCAACGGACTTCTAACGTACGTGTATCATAGGCATAGATAAAGGTGGCATAAACTACAAGCACAAAGATCATACGCATAAATGAATGCAAAGAACACCTTAACCACACTTACAAATTAGAAATCAACATTGAAAGAAGGGGCAGCAGACCCCCTGACATTAAAACAAACGTCATTCCCTACTGAATAGTGCAAATTAACATAATAAACTTCTAATAGAAGCTAGCTTAATTATCTATTAGTTCGCGAAAGAATCAATGGAAAATCGTTTACCAATTGGAAGCTATGTGCTTCCAAAGTCGGTGCTCTTCAATCCTCATGGCCGTAGACCTCCTGGTGCTTCATCAGCTGCTGTGTCCTTGTCTTCCTTCCAAAGATCACGAAAATTCACTGGCGCCTAGAAAACTTCATCTCGCCCAGCACGCGCAAATTTCATTGAAAAAGGTCTCACCAGTCAAAAGTTACAAGGCTCCAACCGGCCAACCTTCAAATCCTCTGGCAGTCACCTCCTCGCACTTGATCGATCTTCTCTCCTTCGCTATAACTCCAAAGATCAGGAAATTTGATTGGCTTTTAAACAACTTGACGCCGCTCCAGCACGCGCAAATTTCATTGAAAAAAGTCTCACCAATCAAAAGTTACAAAGCTCCAACCGGCCAACCTTCAAATCCTCTGGCAACCACCTCCTCGCACTTGATCGATCCTTTCTCCTTCGTTATAACTCCAAAGATCACGAAATTTGATTGATTTTTAGACAACTTGACGCCGCTCCAGCACGCGCAAATTTCATTGAAAAAAGTCTCACCAATCAAAAGTTACAAGGCTCCAACCGGCCAACCTTCAAATCCTCCGGCAGCCAACCTCCTCACACTTGATCGGCTCTCCTTTCTTCGTTATAACTCCAAATCTAGCGTATGAGGTGTCTATAGAAAGCTAACATACTGATTTACTTTGTGCTAAAATTTCAGCTTCTTCCTTGTTAGAGTCAAAGAGTTATCGATGATTTTCCTCTATTGTCTTTTTTTCATGCTCTCTCCCACACCCTCTATGCCTACTACCCTAATGAGAGAGAGAGAGAGGGAGAAAAAGGTACGACCCCTCTCCCAAACTCCGTCTAACCTAACATCCAACTAATCTACATCCAACTACCGTTTCATCCGGTTGGGAATTGATCAACCGGTTCCTCTTCCTAGTCTCATCACTTCTTTCAAATTAATCCTTCTACCATCAACCATGTTAGTCGCACATTGCCTAATAACTTACAAAACACCATGAGGAATCCATCTACTTTCTACAAACACACATCAATCACACCAAAAATTCATCTCATAATAAAATTATGACCTCAAGCTAATTATTCTGCGAAAATATCACCAATAATCCAAATCCATTAAAATACACAGAGTAAATAATGGGAATGACTATAAAACATTAAATACCACGATAAATGCTTTACCGTGGTTCGTGAGCCGTTTGAAGGGTTCACATATTATTCCAAAAAAGTTTCAATCTTTCTAGTACTAAACGAACCTTCTAGAAATTTTAGGTCATATACTTCAAGAAATTCATATTAATTACAAATAATCTTTAAAATAGATGAATTGTCTAGATTATGTGCAAATGAGAGTGGAGAATCACATGATATATTTTTTGTAGAATTTTTTAATTTTATTTTTAAAATTCAAAAGGTGAACAACATATGCAGTGTAATTTAAACCTTGAGCTACCTATCTTGCAACAGAAATAAAATATTTTATACTTGAAATTCATAAGATCCAAAAAGTGAAGTGAAAGCTAGACTCGATAATCTTCATTTTCTCAATTGAAGGCAATAGCAAAAAACTTCATCTTAAACGTCAAAATTGGCTTTGACCGACAAACATCCTCTATTCGGATGCGCCGTCCTTAAAGGGTTAAAGGGCATTGTGAACGCAGGTAATACCAAGGTTTAGTGAAGAGTGCACCACCCGCAGACAAAACGTAGAATGATGTGTTATAATATGTGACCTCTCTAAATTTAATGAAGTTTGATTCAATATATAATTTTAGATATTTGAGGAGTAGACGTAGAAAGGGTTTGACTTCAAATGTTTATCAAAATTTTAAATTTTATTTTTAGAATTAGGTGAGAGTACAATAAATTGCACCGTGGAAGTCATACTTAGTGTTGAAATTACAATCTTCTTGGTCAACGGCTATAAATTTCGATTAAAAATTACATATATTTAAGTTCTAATTTGGTAGAGCCCTCCATAGTTCTATTAGGTATTTCAACCCAATGTTTCAAATTATAATATTAAGAAAAGGTTACTAAAACTTAAGCTTGAAGTAAAATGTCTAAAACCAACTTCGGGAGCAGATCCGATAAACTGAATCATGTTCAATATATAAATATGAATTGTATATTCTATTAGTTCATTGTACATTCAAGGGCTCTAAGAAAAAAAACTTTAAAAAATAAATATTTAGTGCAATTTCAACATGTTTTATATTTACTTTTCAATTTGGTCACAACTACTTTTCCAACTTTAACCGCTTTAACCTTACTATAACACACATAAATAGTTATTGAACATGTTTTATTCAATTTTTTGGTTAAAATTTATTAAACATTGTATCTTTTATCTTATCCACAATAAGAAATCGTCAAAAAAAAATTTAATGGATTTTTGGACCCTACATTATTGTTTCTTTACAAGGATGACAAGTCGTTCAGTTTTCCATGCTTTCACAAAATTTCAAATTTGTTGTGATTGGTTAAAACTAGTCATTATATTCTTAAATTAAAATACTAATTTTTCAAAAATTCATTACTTGTCCAAAATGCTAAATTTTATAACACTTGGACATTATTGAGGTTGTTGTCTATAAAGTTTCTTTTTGGTGGATTTCAATTGGGATTGACATAATTCAAATTGGATTGAAAAGTAAACTAGGTTCCCAATTTGAAAATAACTTTTTTATTTTAGATTTTTTTTATCATTTCATTCTTTTTGAAAATATTGTTTATTTTTTAGATTTTCAAGATCATGTTTTGAATATTTGAATTGAAAATTTTCTTACTTATTAGATTTATCCTTAACCCCTAAGCATCCCTAGCTTTTTTGGGCTTAAAAGCATCATTGCTTTTGATGTGTTATAGGTCTTAATGTAAGTGAATTATAGGAATCCGTACAATCTTGTAATATACATGTTGTAGATGATGTGAATCAAATTAGGAGTCATTTCCACATATATGGATTGCAAGATCGTAGTCTTTTAGTGATAAAAAAGGATGCTAAAATATTCCTAGCTACACAATTGCAGGTAATATGTTTTTTCAAAATTACTCAAATCAAAAAACTTTCAACTATATGTAGTACCTCAAAATCATCATATAAACACACTATTACAAAATAAATCTCATGAATTTTTTTAATGTGCCCTTACATGACCTTGCAATGTCACAAAGTAGCCCAAAAAGTGATCCCCTTGACCCGAAAACCAAAAAGTATTTAATATTAACATATGTAGTGAAAATGACTCAGAAACATTCAAAGCAACATGGATTGACAAGAAATGTTTGCCGTGATAACTAGACTTCAGGGGAAATCCAACTCAACAATGTTTTTTGAAAGTGGACAGATGTGGGATGAAGGAGAATCAAGCCCTCAAAATTGCAGCCATCAAAATGCACAAAAACTATCCAAAAAAAAACCCCGGCTTTCAAATGATCACCAAAAATTCAATACATCTTGGACTAATCTAAACTTTTTACCACTCAAACTATACATCATGCAGTTTGCTTTTATAAAATTACATGAAAATCAAACAAAAGTTACAGCTCTTTCAACAGATTTCAACACTATTAGTTAAGACAACTATATGGATGACATGAAAATCATCATCTACAACTTTTATTTGTATGTGAGGTTTAACAAATTGATTAGTGCATATTTAACAACTCAACTTTGGAAATATTTTGGTTGGATTTGAAGTTGACATGGAATGAATGGATGTACAAAATCCAATTTCAATTCAGTGAATTCACTTGCATGAAATAATGTACACAAAAATCGCCATATATTATAGGCGAGTGAATGGCGTGGTTACGTTCATCAAGTTGGAAAAATTCACATCCGTTCAATAAACTCCCATCCATTTTGAACAACTATTCATCAAATATCAATGAATTTGATTAAAATAATTTGAAAATATAATCAACAATAAAGCTAGTTTCTACTATGAATATCATTGTTGAAAATAATCTTCTAACAATGAAACTAGGAAAATTTTAGCACCCTTTTTAACACTAAAATACTATAATCTTGCAATCTATAATTTTTGACATGACTCCACATTTGATCCACATCATCTACAACAAATATATCACAAGATTGTACACTTGAGATTCCTATATCTCACTTACATTTAGACCTATAACACATCAAAAACAATGATGGTTTTAAGCCCAAAAAAGCTAGGGACGCTTAGGGGTTAAAAATATATATAATAAGTAAGAAAATGTTCAACTAAAATATCTAAATTGATCTTGAAAATACAGTACATTTGGTCATATATTAAAAAAAATTAAAAGATAAAAAAAAATTTCAAATAAAAATTATGACATGATAAAAAAAAATTCTAAAAAAAAATTAAAAAATTTCAAATTAAGAACCAAGTTCACTTTTCAATCCAATTTAAATCAAGTCAATCCCAGTTGAACTCCAAGAAGAAATCTGATAGACAGTGACGTCAATATTATTCAAGTGTTATAAAATTTAGCATTTTGGATAAGTAATGAAATTTTCTTCTTTGAATTTTTTTCATTTTTCATTTCAGAATTGATTGTCAAGTTTTAACTTGTCACAACAAATTTCAAATTGGGTGAAAGCATGCTAAATTCAACCACTTGTGATCCCTGTGAAGAAGCAAAAATGCAGGGTCCAAAAATTCATAAAATTTCTATTTTGTGCGAATTTTGTTTTGTAGATAAGATAAAAGATACAATGTATAACAAAATCTAACTAAAAAATCCAAACATACATGTTCAATAAGCATTTATGTGTGTTATAGTAAGGTCAAGTTGATTAAAATTGGAAATGTTGTTGTGACAAAATTAAAAGCACGTATAAAAGATGTTGTAATTGCATTAAATATTTATTGTTTCAAAGTTTCTTTCCCTTGAAGCCCTCAAATGCACAATGAACTTACAGAATATATATTTTATATTTATCATAAACATAATTCAATTCATTAGATTTGCTCCTAGAAATTTGTTTAAGACATCTTACTACAAGCTTTACTTATGGTAAACCTTTTTTAATATTCTAAATTGAAACTTTAAATTAAAGTACCTAATAGAATTATGGAGGGCTTTACCAAATTCGAACCTAAATATATGAAAATTTTATTGTAATTTATGGCCTTTGATAAAAAAAAAATGTAATTTCATCACTAAGGATCACTTTAGTGGTTCAGATTACCGTGCTTTCACCTAATTCTAAAAACAATTTTAAAAAATTTGACAACTTTTGAAGTCAATCCCTTTCTAAATGCACTACGCAAATATCTAAAAATATATGTTGAATCAAACTTCATCAAATCTAGAGAGGTCACATATTATAACACATCATTCTCCGTTTTGTTCGCGGGAGGTGCACTCTTTACTAACCTTGGAATCCCATGCGTTCACAATCCCTCTAATCAACCTAATGTAAAGTTAGAATAATCTTATGTTTGTTCATTTATGCATGTATAATGTCAATCTAGAATCTTATTTTTAGCCCTAAATACACTTCTTTTATGGATAAATAGTAGATAGATAGATAGATAGATAGAAACACTAACCCAAAGAAATGGGCCGGCGTGAATAAAGTGTCCGTTCGTAAAGTCAATGACCCGATGCCCAACGGACAAAGGGACATTGGAACAATACTACTCTCCCCTTTCGAGGATGGACACTATAGTAACCAAAATAAAGTAACGGTAACAGTAACAAAGGAGAAAAGTGAAGTAATGATGGTTGAGTGTAAGTTTGTATAAAGGTATGATTAGTGTTAAGTTTTATCACCAAGTCATGAGTTCTTGGTTGGTTGGTGAAGGGCGTTGTATCACAATTATGTGGTCCGGGTTTGAAACCAGTTGGACTCGTTGAGCAGTGGTGTGATACACATGACTTGGTGCTGCTAGAGAGTTGTCATGGCAGGAAAGTTGTACCAACCAACCGACCCGTCCTATCCCTTGAGACAAGTTAAGCTAGTTGTTTGAAACGAGTGGCTAGCAGTGGTTTTCACCACTACCCCCCCCCCCCCTCTTTTAATGTACTACGTCTGTTAGTATTGTTTGATTATTTGTCTATACGTCTTTTATGTAAAAGGATAGATCCGGCATACTATATTGCAATGGTATTTATTGCTTTGAATGTGTGTTTTATTGAGGTTTCGCAAATTGTTGAATTTTGTTTCTACGGTTGTTTCATTGAGGGGACGTGTGTGGTTCCTCTGGCGCCAGCTGTGATGATTATAATAGGATCTACTTTCCAGCCTTATTGTATGATATTGTTAATTAGAGGTTGGTATTTTAAAAAAATTCTGCCAATTGTTTCTGGTGAAAATCTGTTGTTTGTGTATGTGAATTCTATAAATTGTATGGTTAGGTTATCATCGGGATTTAGAGGCTGCGGGCTTTGGTATGGGAGACCTTTAATGCATAATATATCAAGTTTGAATCTGGCATTACATTGGCATCTTTGTTGATTACAAGTACATGGTAATAACCATGGAGGAACTGTGTTTTCTTGTGGGTTATTGTTGAATGTGCCCGCATTCATGAAAATGCAGCATCTTGATTTATTTGATGATAGTATTAATTTTCTTAATTCCCATACCGCTTTATTGTGTCTTTTAGTTCTTAGTGCGTGTATATGGTGTTGTTTGCATAGTAAAAGTACATGTAGCCATGTATCTACATCTTGTGAGTTACAGATGGGACATGTATTTGAGGGGAATCTTTGTATGCCGAAAATTAATTGTTTTCTGGCATTACCCATGTATTAACCGGTTCTGAATTTTAGTATACTTGTTTTTTGTGTGTCTGTTATTTCTGGATTTTTCCAAAAGTCATTGGACATTTCGTTGTCTATCATGGAGTTTGTTGTCCATTTGCTGATGTTGGGAAAATCTTCTGTCAGTATTTCTAGGTTAGTGTTTCGGTCATGTTTCTTTATGTATTCTTCCAAACATCTAACTGGACCTTCGTCTGGTCGTTTGATACGACCGGGCCATGTGTCTTTTTGGAGGTAGTACGGTGTGGTATGGGCAAATTTGTATGAATTTGCTGCTTTTTGATAACCTCTTTTCATGGTTCCTTCTTTTGCAAGTTGATCTGCGTGTTCGTTCCTGGTAAATTTAGCGTGTGCTTTAACTTTTTATATTGTGGTTGGTTGTGTTCATTTTTTTAGCATTTTTACCATATCTTCTAATATGGTTTTATCTGCGTGGTTGTTTTGTTGGGTTAGGTGTTTTAGTTGTGTGTTTATAACATGTATACAATTGAGACAATCAGTAGAAATGTGTGCAGGTTCATTTATGTATTTAGTGGTGATTATTGAGTGTTTCATGTATGGCCATTAGTTCTGCTCTGAAGCATGTTTGTAGTCCAGGCAGTCTTTTTGATATTTGTACATCTAGTTTAGATGAGTTGTAGATACCATATCCAGCTTTTTCTTTTTTCCAATGGCCATCATCTGCTTCTTCAAGTAGTAAAAAGGATCCATCTGTGTAATAGCTGTATTGTGGTAGAAATTTTAGTGTAGTGTTTATTTCCAAATTTGGAAGGGGATCTACCGACATGTTTTGTAAATTGTTGTAACGTGGGTATATAAGTTTGTTCCATTTTGTGCTTTTGTTAACTTTTGTGTTTAATAGTGTTGGTGGTGCTGTTTGTGTATGGTATTGTGAAATTTGTAAATTTTCAATTGTTGTGTTTATGGTGTTTATTTGGTTTATTGTGCCAATGTTATTATTTTGATGGTGAATACACCATATGTGTATTGCAAGTGGTTCGTTTCGGGTTTTGTTGGGTACTAATGGAATTGTTGGTTCGTCATATATGATGTTGTCCGTGGCAAAATGTATAGTGGCGTGCGTATCCGCGAAGGGTCCGTTGTACGGTGATAGGTTTTGGTACCAATTGGTGTCCGGGATTGCTAAAATGGTGACAGTTTTTGGGTCTTGTTTTGCTGCTAGTCTAGCCCAATGTATTGCTAGTTTTGCTGTTTCGGCGTCATTTGGGTGAGCATATCCAATACCTTTCCATTTGTATTGAAAGGCTGTTCCTAATGAGCCAAAAATCCTGTCTCTAGCGAATGTTGAGAAGAATTGGGTAGATTTCATGGAACATGTGATTGGTGAGGAAAAGTATGAGTGTGTTATATTAAATGTTGTTATTAGTGTGTCTAGAATGTTGGATGGAATGGTATGGTGTGGTGTTTTTATTGTATTCTTTTTGTGGTTTTTGTGTTCGTATCTTTGATATAACCAGACTACTTCCGTTTCAAATGTTTGTATAGCAGGTATTAGTCTGTGAATGTTGTATTTGTTATTGTTATATTGTTGCCATAATGTCAGGGACACAAGAATGACCAACAAGAGATCAAGAACTAGAAGGCAAGAACTGACAAGAAACTCGGATTAACAGAATGAATACACGATCAACACCAAGAGAGGTGAGCTAGAACTCCAAGAAGAGTGTTGTCGAGACTGAAGAACTCTTCAGCCTCGACTCTTATATATACTTCTAGAACTGGGAAGCTTCTAGAACTTTTGCCAACTTGGATGCTTCTAGAAGAAGTTCTACCAATCTACCATTGGAGACTTCTAGAAGGTTCTAGAAACTTGTTTCAAGAATGTTCTAGAGACTTCATTCTAAAGTGTTCTAGAGACTTGTTTCTAGAGTGTTCTAGAGACTTGTTTCTAGAAAGTTCTAGAAACTTGTCTCTAGAAGGTTCTAAAGACTATGTCCCTAACATCACCCCCTCCTTTAGCTTCGAGGTCTCCGAGAAGCAATGTTGTTGGCAGTCAGTACCAACGCAGAAAGATGAAGATCTGCCGCATAACGTCTGCTATGAACTCCAATTCTTGTTCACGAGGCAAGTGGTTCATTGGTCCTTGCAGCCAACGGTAGTGGCCCACGCCTTCCACTTCTGACCAAGCATGAACTTCTGTGTCTTCGTTGTGGAATTGTCCTGCAAACACACCTTCTGGCAGATTATTGAAAGCAGACTCGACTTCCAATACAATCACCAGCGAACGATTACTTGGTATCCTCCGTCTTCGTCGTGGTGCAGGCGGTTCTTCATCTCGGGGTCGCCTTCGTGAGTTCGTCGGTTGAGATGACATGACTGGCGTACTGTCTATCTCTTGACTATCCATACAAGAAGACCAAACTATGACTATTGGAAAAGTTCTACTCTTATCTCAAGTGGAGAAGCTAACTACATTGACTGTGAATTTTGGTAGTGCTCTCCCTCCCTTTTATGTTCTTGGGTAGGCAAGCGTCAAAGAGAAGCTATCGTCGAGATGGCTTAGGTTTATGAGGATATCGTTGATGGAACTCCTGTACCTTTGCCGGCGCATTGGCGAGATTTTCGGCCGGTTCCCATGTTCGTTCATTAACATCATAGCCACTCCAATGCACAAAGTACTCTAATTTACCCCATCTTCGCCGTGAATCCAGTATCTTATCCACCTCGTATTCCTCGTGGTTCTCGATTTCGATACTAGGTGGCGGACTTTGCACTCTTCCAGGGAAAGACGACTCTCGATAAGGCTCCAATAAAGAGACATGAAAGACTGGATGTACCTTCATAGCAGCCGGTAACTCCAGACGGTAAGCCACGGGATTGATTTGCTTCTGTACAACAAATGGTCCCAATCTCCGGTAGTCCAGCTTATCACACGGTCGGTTTGTCTTGATATTCTGTCGGAGAAGCCATACTTTATCTCCAATTTTGAAAGCAGGTGCGTTATTCCGAAATTTATCTGCGGATGCCTTGTAAGCCTCTTGGGCGGATTGTAGTTGAAGCTTCAACGTCGTCTGAAGCTCGGATAGTTGCTTCACAAATCCTTCTGCTGTTGGATTGCTATTTGTTGACGAGCTCAATAAGTCGAGCTTTGGGTGGTATCCATAGTTGGAGAAGAATGGCGTGTTTTGAGTCGAAGCATGAAGAGTGTTGTTGTAAGCAAACTCGGCAAGCGGTAGATATACGGTCCAATCATCTTGCTGATAGTTGATGCTACATCGTAGATACTGCTCCAAGACTTGATTCACCCGCTCCGTTTGACCGTCAGTTTGAGGATGAAAAGCCAAAGAAAGCTTGATGTCCACCTTTAGTATTTCAAAGAGGGATCTCCAAAACTTGGATACAAACTGAGTTCCTCAATCTGACACGATATCATCTGGTAGGCCATGATAACGATACACGTTATCAAGAAAGAGTCTTGCTGTGTCTTCACTTGATGATGTCTTCTTGCAGGGGACAAAATGCGCCATCTTAGTTAGTCGATCCACCACAACAAAGATGCTGTCAAATGAATTCGATGGCGGTAGATCTGTAATGAAGTCCATAGAAACTGAAGACCACGGACGGCGTGGAACAAGCAATGGTTGCAGAAGCCCATATGGGCGATGTCGAGGGGTCTTAGATCTTGAGCAAATGTCACAAGAGAAGACAAACTCTTTGACATCCTTCCACATTTGGGGCCTCCAGAAATCTTGGGAAATAAGCTCTAAGGTCTTATTGAACCCAAAATGTCCCGCAGCTGGAAAGTCGTGACGAGATTGAAGAACCCAAAGTCGTGTAGGTCCTTGTGGAATATACAACCGCTCCTCAAAGTACAGAAGATCTCCCTCCACCTTGAACTTGTCATCATTGCTACGTTGCCTGATGTCACGAGCTACAGAATCTTCAATGGTCGCAGCACGCACCTGGTTGAGGAAATCGGCGTCGATAGGTACGACTGCAGCACAAATCCTAAATTGCTCTGGTTTTAACAATGTCGTACACTGCTGATCAAATGCTGCTTCTCCAGCCTTTGGCGCAAGATACGATCTCCTCGATAACGCATCGGATAGTCCTTGTTGTTTCCCAGGCCTGTAGTTGATAACAAAATCAAATTGAGATAGCGACATATTCCATCGAGCTTGACGACGATTCAAAACTCGAGCCGACATGAAGTATTCCAAATTCTTGTGATCCGTGTATACTGTCACTGGATGTGCAGCGCCTTCGAGAAAGTGACGCCACTCTTGGAAGGAATTTACTATGGCAAGGAGTTCCTTATCGTGGATCTCATAGTTGATCTCAACAGCAGAGAATTTGCGAGAATAGAATGCAACCGGGTGGAGCTTCCCGTCTACGCCGATTTGCGAAAGCACAGCTCCCAAAGCAAAGTGTGAAGCATCGGTCTCCAAATAGAAAGCCTTTGCAAAGTTGGGGTGTACCAAGATTGGAGCCGTAGTAAATGCCGTCTTGAGATCTTGAAATGCTTGCTCTGCTTCAGGTTCCCATTCGAGCTTGTCCTTGCATGTCAACTGAATGAGCGGAGCGGTGACTTGAGAATAATTCTTGATGAAGATCCGATAGAAGTTAGCAAAACCAAGAAAACATTGTACATCTCTAACCGTCTTCGGAACTTCCCAAGACACAATTGCTTCCACTTTCTTGGGGTCCATCTTCAAGCCTTCTGTAGTTGCAACGAATCCCAAAAACTCCATCTCTGTTTGGTGAAATAAACACTTCTCCAACTTGGGGTAGAGTCCTCGTTCGCGTAGTTTCTTAAGAATCAACCGTACGTGTTTCTCATGTTCTTCTTTGTTCTTGGAAAATATCAGGATATCATCTAAATAGATGACAACAAAATTGTCGAGGTACTCCCGAAAGATGTCATTCATCATGTGTTGAAAGACTGCCGGAGCATTGGTAAGACCAAAAGGCATGACATTATACTCAAAATGACCATACCTAGTGCGGAAAGCTGTCTTCCATTCGTCTCCTTCTTTGATTCGCACGAGGTTGTAGGCTCCCCTTAAATCAATCTTTATAAAGATCTTTGCTCGTCCAAGTTGGTCTAGGAGGCCAGAGATCAAAGGTAAGGGGTAGCGGTTTTTCTTGGTCACCTTGTTGAGTCCTCGGTAGTCCACGCACATCCGCAGTGAGCCGTCCTTCTTCTTCACAAATAAGATTGGTGCTCCAGCTAGCGACTTTGAGTGACGAATGAAATTCTTGGCTAGATTCTCGTCAATGTACTTTCGTAATTCTGCCAACTCTGTCTGTGATAAGTTGTAGATTGGGCCAAAAGGTGGCTGTGCTCCATCCTCCAAGTCTATGGCGCAATCGTATGGTCGGTGCTCTGGTAGCATGTCGGCGTTCTTCTTTAGAAATATGTCTTGAAAATCTTTGTGCTGCCCCGGTATGCTTGCTGTTGAGGTCGTCTCTTCGCTAGTTGGAGTTGCGTAAATGACAAATGGTGCGCCTTCCTTAGATGATCTTATGAATGCTCTTGCTCCAATAAACAAGGGTTTTTTAATTTGTGGTCTCCTAACGGGGTTAGCTTTTACAGGGAATGTTATTCTCCGTAACCTCCAATCTATGGATGGATTATGATCTACTAACCATGAAAGACCAAGAATAACAGGGCTTGATGGGGTTCTAATGATATTAAAGACAACATAACTACTATGGTCTTTAAACGTCACTTCTATAGGTTCTGATTCGTGGGTGGCACTGCCAGACAATAAAGGTCGTCCATCTATCACCTCTACGTGAACAGGCTTAGACTTTTGTATTAGACGAATCTTGTGGCGCTTTGCAAATTCTTCATCTAGAAAACAAATAGATGCCCCCGAATCTAATAAAGCTAAAGTTTTTTGTTTTTGAGGACCGAGAGACAGAGAAATTATAAAACAACGGGTAGGTTGGGCAGAGAAATAGGAAACCGATTGTTGTAGTGGCATTGGATTGTCCAGCCGCACGGTTCCTACTGTCGCTGGGCATCGTCGTTTTCCGGGATTACCGCGCTCCTAGTCTTAACAGTGCGCCGGTTCTGCTTCTTGGGGCAGTTTCCAACCTTGTGGCCTTCTTCTCCGCAATACAAACATAATCCTTCTTCCATACGCCGTTTCTTTTCTTCTGGAGTAAGAGTTCTGACATGCGCCGCGTCAATTTGCATGTCTTCTGCCTCCAAATGTGAACCCAAGCTCCTTGCCGTCATAGTTGCATCGTAACGAGTCGCTTGGTGTCTAGGGCGTTGGTCTTGGCGACATTGGAATAGACGGTTGTCACACTTTACAGCTTGGCTAATGGCTTTGTTGAGTGTTTGCGGATCCAGAAGAGTTAATAGCAGGTCCTTCACATCGTCCCTCAAACCCCAATAAAATTGACTCACCAACGCCTCTTCACCCCAATTAATGTCACTCGCCAATTGTCTAAAATCCGATGCATAGACTAATGCAGAGCGCGCCCCTTGTCGTAGTGACCGAATCTCTGTTGTAGCCCATCGGACCTTGTCATGTTCGCCAAATGCTTCTGCAAATGCCTCCAAGAACGTCTCAAAGTTGCTTAGAATTGGCGATCGCTTCTCGAACAAGGGAGCAAACCACGACAGAGCTTGTCTTGTAAGCAAGGTTCGAAGAAGCCCAACACGCGCCTCCTCCGTCGGATAACGTTCGGGCTGCAAAATTGTTATTAACCTGATTTGGTTGACAAAACCTCGAAACTTGGAACGCGTTCCATCGAACTTGTCAGGAAGACTAACTCGAGGCTCTTTTCGTTGTAGCACTACTGGGTCTTGTTGAATTGAAGGTAGAGTTGCTTCTTCTGGTGCAGAACTTTGGGGCTAGTATACTCTAGAAGGCGCTATCACAGATGCTCCATCGTTGTGAAGCCCTGCCATGACTCCTTCGATCTCTGCAGTCCTATGTGACAACGAAGCAAGAGCATTCATGATGGCGTCTAGTTTGGAATCCAAACTTTCCGCCATACTAAAGTCTTGATCTCCGACTATCCTACGAAAGGAGAACAAAGATTTGACAAGAGAACAATATTGGTTTAGAGGAGGGTACTCCGCAACCTCTAAAATGCCTTAAGACTCCAAGAAGAGGGGTAATCCACTCTTTCCAAGAAGAATAAGGCTCCAATATTGAGGTGGAAGAGATATTAGTTTAGAGGAGGGTAATCCGCAACCTCTAAAACACTAGCACACCTTCAAGAAGATGGGTAATCCGCTCTCTAACAAGAAGGGACTAGCTCTGATACTGGTGAGAAGCAGTCTCGACAAACTGTCAGGGACACAAGAATGACCAACAAGAGATCAAGAACTAGAAGGCAAGAACTGACAAGAAACTCGGATTAACAGAATGAATACACGATCAACACCAAGAGAGGTGAGCTAGAACTCCAAGAAGTGTGTTGTCGAGACTGAAGAACTCTTCAGCCTCGACTCCTATATATACTTCTAGAACTAGGAAGCTTCTAGAACTTTTGCCAACTTGGATGCTTCTAGAAGAAGTTCTACCAATCTACCATTGGAGACTTCTAGAAGGTTCTAGAAACTTGTTTCAAGAATGTTCTAGAGACTTCATTCTAGAGTGTTCTAGAGACTCGTTTCTAGAAAGTTCTAGAAACTTGTCTCTAGAAGGTTCTAAAGACTATGTCCCTAACACATAACCATTTTATTCTTGTGGTTGGAATGGTGGTGATATATTTACCAGTGTCATTATATATGTGGGTTCTATCATTTTGTGTTTGAATGGTGCACTTGTTTGTGTCTATGTCTCTTTCTGGGTTACATTCTATTGTGGATGTTTTCATGTATGGGATTATTGTTGGGGGTGGGATGTGTCTTGTGTCTCTATTTTGTTCGGGTGTGAATTGTGTATTTATAATATTTTGGTAGTGTTTGTTTTTAAGTTCTGTATAGTATTTTGTAATTAGGTTTAGATTATGGTCTATTACTGTTGGTAGATTTAGTGGAAATAGTTCGCGTTGTTGTAACCATTTATTGTATGTTATGTGGTTTGAGTCTATCCATTGACATATATAGGTGTTGTATTTTTTTGGTATTTTATATTTATCTTTTGTTGTAATTTTTTGTGGTTTAATATTGTGTGAATGGGGAATCTTATGCAATCGTTTTTTATGTTTTGTGGTGGGGCTAGTTGTTGTAGAGGTTGAGGGACTTGTACGGGATTTATTGGTGTTCTTGGTATTATTCTGTGGTTATATATTTGTCAAACCTCGTTTGATCTAGAAGTAGAGAGTTAGGGTTTTAGAGTAGCTAGGAGTAGCCCAAATCTCCATAAATGAGTGTGGGAGTGACCATAATGGCACATTTAGTTATTTATGTAGAGGAGGTACTCACGCGCGTGGTAGAGTTATTGCTAGGGTCCGGTTTTGACGATAGGTGTCCGGATTGGTCACGGGATCCGGATTGGAAACCGGGTAGGGGAGGGACGGGTCAGGAATGGACCCGGCCACGTTTCACGCCTTCAAGTGGGCGGCTTTAATTAGGGCGGTTCACTGTTCATTTTCACATAGTGTTTCCAGTCCACCCCTGCACCAGACTTTCGTGTTTCCGGATACTGTGTGAGAAGAGGAGGAGGAAGAGGACCAGGACGAGGACACGATTGTGACCGGGGTTAGGGTTCCTCCGAGGAAGAGACCCAGGAAGGTGATACCGGTGGATGGCCGGAGGAAGAGGAAACCGGAGTCGAGCGGACGACAGAATATCGTCGGGTGAAAACCAAGAGGGCGCGCGAATCGAAACCGGTGTGGGACGAAGAAGAGTATCCGGAGGAGATCCGGACTTATGAGCAAGCTCCGCGGGATAAAGGACCGGAACTGGAGGACATCTCCCTACGAGAATCGGAGGAGGACTTTCTCAAACCGGTCAGGGAGGCATTAGAAACGATGGAAGGTAAGTACCGCCCCATCTGTACTTCGATGAAGGAAGTTGGGCGTGTCCTCCAGAGTACACAGGTGGAGAGGTACCCGGAGATCGTCCAGCGAATGAGGAAGGAAGTAGACAAGCTCCGGAGGGAAGCTTTGGAAAGGAGCTTGGCACTGGTAAGGCAACAGGATGAGATCCGGGCTCTGAAGGAGCAGAAGTCTCCCACTTACCAGCTCCTCACGTCACTGTTCAGACCGGATGAGGAGGCCCAGACAGAGGCCCGGTTGTACCGGGAAAGGATGGACGAAGCCGGATTAGACGGTGTCGCCCAAGTAACGAATGTGGCGAAGAAGTACGCCGCAAGGGTCGAGGCAGGATTGGTGGAATTCCGGAAACTGCTGGCGGAGCATCAAGCAAGATTTCCAGCCGGGTCCGAACCGGATGAGAGGGTAGCAAGTCAGAGAGGTATGAATGTACCCTTAGCCAGTAGTGAATTGTTGGCCGCATTCCATGTATCGCAGGAGGCACCCAGAACGGGAGAGATGGATAGGATGATGGCCGGAGGTCAATCCACTCCGGAACAGACTTCAAGACCAGCTGCGAGTCCGGTGGTGAGTATGCCGCGGAGAAATCCGGATGCCAGTATCGGAGGGGACCAATCGGAGGGCAGTCTGGCTAATTTGGCAGACCAGGCTGCTGATTTGGCGGAGATCGGGACGGATGTTAGGACCCGGGGAAGACCAGAAGGTAGACGGCCAACCGGATGTAGGTGACCAAGAAGACGGGACGGATGCCGGTGAGCCAAAGGAGTGCGAAGTGGATGCAGGCAAACCGGAGGAACACGAGACCCAGGAGGACGAGCCGGATGGGAGTCAACCGGAGTCTGAGGGGGAAAGTGACCAGGAGGAAGTCCGGGAGCGCCGCTCCAAAAAAATGGAGGATGCTTCTCCGAAATCTGACCAGGAAGAAGACGAGGGCTCTGAGGGCGACAGGATCAGTGAACCGGAAGGGTAGAAAGTGCAGTAGGATCCGGATTGCAGTGTAAACCGGATCAGGCTAGGGAGTAGGCATTAGGATAGGTAGACTAAACCCGCTTGTGAATAGGACCTTGTCGTGGTAGGTTAGGTGCTTTTTTCCAGTTGGGTAAGATTAGGATCTTTTGGATGAGATTTCCCTTGATTTCCGGATCACGGGTTTGTAGGATCTAGGCGGGAAATCCGGACCGGTGGCTGAGGGCCACTACTTGCCCAGGAATGCTTGGCATTCTTGGGGTCTTCTTGTATTACTGTTTTCTTGAAAGCAAACTGCTGTAGAGCATTATCCAAAATTTGTATGTGCTGTGGGGTTGTTTGTGGAATGATACAGTAGTCAAGAGTCCCTTAGTAACCGGGTAAGCCGTCCGGGTTCTCGAGTGATTTGGGTGTGAAGTCTGAATATGGTTTTTGGGTGATTTGAGGACTGTTTGAAAGAGTGGTTTCTAAGTTCCGGACGCTAGGTAATTCGGGTTAGTGGCTGGGCAAGTAGGAGGGGGTACTCCGGGTTGCTTAGAACTCCTGGACGGGTAGTCCGGTTGAGGTGCCAGCACTCGAAAGGTCCAGGCTAGGAGAAATGCGGGATCACAAGAGTAAAACAGGGCGCTAGAATTCCTGAATATTAGTTTCGGATTCCCCGGATAATGTCTATTGTGGTTAATAAGTCGTTGTAGTAATTGGGAGAAAGGGGAAACCGGATCGCGCTTGCGTGACACGGCTGCCGGTTGGGTTAAGCTAGCAGTTGAAAGGGCAGTACGGTAAGTACTCGGGATTAGGAGTTTTGTTTGGATAACCGAAAGGTAGTGAATTTCCCATCACTTGAATCAGTAGGGAGGGGTGTGTCTTTCAATCCAGCACCACTAATGTGAATGGAGAACCCTCTGAGGGAAAACAGAGGTTAAACAAAACCGGATCAGATAATAACGGTAGACCGGGAGAGAGGAAGATTAGTAGAAGTCCTCCCCGGAAGGATACCGGATCTAGTTGTAACCGGGTCAATCAGTAGGAGGAGGCCCGGTTTGGTAGGAAAGAGGAATTCAGCTGGTGATAAAGAGAGAGAGATCACCAGTCCGGGACCATCTCCGGAAGCTTTCCACTTCACAGAATCTCCGCGGAACGATAACCCGGAAATCACCTCTACGAGTGCTCTTAATACGAAAAAGCGCGTTCTAGGGGAATATCCGGTATCACGTGCTACGACAATATTTTGTATTTTTCTCTAAGTGTACGGGGTGGTAAGTGTATTTGACATGGATTTGGGCAATCTAGGGTACATTTTGGTTCACAGAAGAGTTGTTCTGCTATGTTTAGTGCACTGTTGTCTAGTTTAGTTGGATTCTGATAGTATATTTTAAATTCTTCTGGTGACATTAGTTTTGTGCCGTTGGGAAGGATGATTTGATTAATATTGTAAATTTTGTGTGCCATTAATTTATATAATAATTTGATGGAGAGTTTTGGGTCTAATTGTGGTAGGTCATTTATGACTGCAGATCGCCATTCACGTTCTAGTTCAGTCATGTTGAGTTGAAAATTCTCTTTTGTGCTTTTAAAGTGTATACCAACTTCTATTTTCAGAAGGAATAATGTTCGTGTTGTAGGTGATGTAATACAGTCTTGACGTTTAATTCTTGAGATGGCATCGGCACCTTCGGCTTTGACAAGTATGTGTTGTATAAGTCCTTTATATATTATTCCTAGTCTTCCTTTGTCGTTAAGTGCATTACGAAGATGTTCTCCAATGCATCTAAGGTAGGCATTTTTTAGAGAGAAAGCTTCGAGTCCAAATAAATCATGAGGAAGTTGAGTTATTATGTTTGCGGTGCTTTTAGGTAGTCCGCATATTGTTTTTTGAATTGCAATAATTTTCTTGTCAAGTTTTTTAATGGTTGGTAGTGAGTATGGGACTGCGAAGAAGCTGTAGGCTATGCCTGCTCTGATTACTGTGTCCACCATACCGATTCTTTGTTTGATGGTGGCAGAGCATTTTGATAATTGTTTACATTGGTCTATTATTTTAGTTGTGGTGATATGTGTTTGGAGTTTCCATTTTAGTGATGGAACTAATTGTATGCCTAAGTATACATACGGTTCGTTTTGATGGAGTACTAGTAATGTCTGGTCTCTGTAATTGATTTTTTGGTTTATGATGTGGGTTTTAAATTTGTTTGGTGACATTTTGGATTTATTTGGGCAACCGGTAAGGGCGCATTTTGTGACTCCTAAGTCCATGCCGGCCCATTCACAGAATTTGTCAATTTTGTTTAGCTGTATTTGTAGTGATTTTGTATTATTTGATAAAGCTGCTAAGTCGTCCGCGTATGTTGCAGAGCTAATTTGGATTTCTGATGTACCAAATTTGTAGCCATTTTCCCCTCTTTGTAGCCATCTCAAGAGTGGTTCGAGAAAAATTATGAAAAGATATGGGCTAAGTGTATCTCCTTGTATGGTTCCTCTTTGAATCGGGATTGATTTTGTTTTGCCAAAGTGTTCACCGGTAAAAATGGTGTTTGAATGGGAGTAGATGTTGCCAACTAGCATAATTGCATCTTCTGGGTATCCAAGGTCTTTCATTATAGTTAGGAGACTTGGGTGATCTAGTGAGCCAAATGCGTTTTTGAAGTCTATATAAAGTAGATATATGTCCTGGTTTGTAAATTTTGCATCTTCTAGTGCTGCTATCAGGAGTTGTAATTGTCTTGCTCTACTTGTTTCTGCTCTGAATCCTTCTTGACTATCGTGTAGGATTTGGTATTTTTCACCGTATGCTGATAATATGTATGTTAGTGTACTGGTGAAGAGTTTGTATATTGTGTTTGCAAGTGCTATTGGTTTGTGGTTTGGCAGTTGTGCTAGATTTCCTTTTTTATAAAGTAGTATGGTTAAACTAATTTTCCATGAAGCTGGGATTTGTTTTTGTTTGTAGCAATGAGTGAAAAATAAAAAGAGTAGTTTTTGGAAGTTTTCGGGCATGTTGTGTGGTATTTGAATGTGCATTTATTTGTTGTGTTATATTTTGTTGGATCATTGGTATATATTGTATGTCGTCTGCATGTGACAGCATATACATGTGAATAATTAGCCATGTTTGTAATGGTTTGTTGTCTATTTTTATTATTTGTAGATAGGGTGATATTTTTCTAGGGGTTGGGATTTTAGTGACATTGCCGGGGTATGCGTATTTTGATGTATTAGTGTGAGGAGACCTCCTCTTGCCGGTATGTATGGTATTCTTTGTTGCATGCATCTTGTTAGAGTATGTGTGTTGTTAAAAATTAATTTGTATTTTGGAAAAAGGTTTTGTATGTATTTGGTAGATTTTGTAGCGGTTATTTTAGTTTCTTGTATTGTTATAATGGCGGGTTCATCGGGTATGTTGGTAATTAGTTTATGTAAATTTGGAAGGGTCGTGTTAAGTGATGAGGCATTCCATGTAATAAATCTTGTATTATAATTAGTTGTTTGTACTTCTTGTGGTTGTATTGTGGGTATATTTGGAAGTGGTGGGGGATGATTATATTCGTGAAGTGGTTCTTGTATTTTTAAAGTTTCTTCTAATAAGTTGTTAGGGAGAAATGGGAATTCATCAATCATGTTTTGAAGGGTTATTGGACCATTATGTTGATGGATAAAAGTATAGATTTCTTTGTGAATTGTATTTGGTGGGTCTATTATGTTTTGATTATTGTTTATGAATTCTGTGTATGGATGTGTAGTTGAGATGTGTCTTTCAGGTGGGTTTTGCAGTAAGGACATTTTTTCTAGCAATAATGTTGTCCAATCCGGGTTGAGGATTTGTATTAAGAGTTGATCACATGTTTCTTTCGATGGACTAATTGTAACTATGAGTGCGTATAATATTCTTGGTGATGAATGATGTTGGTTTTGGTAGATGTAGTTTGATATGTGTGGGTAGTCGTTACTAGCTTCCGCATGATTTGGATGTGTTATATTTAGGATAGGTGAAAATTGTTTTGCTAAATGTTGGTATTCTGGTTGTAATTTAATCGTGCTTGGTATAAAGTATGTTTTGGATCTTCTTTTATGAGTAGGTGGATGTGTTTTTAGTAGGTCGGGCATGGGCCCGGGGTTGGTTTCGATATCCCCGCATAGTATTAGTATTTGTTGTAAAAAATTTCTCTTTAGGGGAGATTTTTGGGCAATTTTTTCTTTTTTCTTTTTTCTTTGTCTATTTTGGACGAGGCCGGTAGGCCGAGTCCATTGTTGTTGTTTGTTGGTTTTTTGGTTTTTGTTGGGGTATTTGTTTTTGGGATTTTTGATATTTCTTTTTGTTTTGTGTATTATGAATTTTGAATGTTTATTGATTTTGTAAAAATTAATTTTGTCATTGTTATTATTATTATTATTATTATTATTGGTTTTGTTATTGGTATTTACTTTGGTGTTGGTATTGGTATTGGTCTATGTATTTTTATTGGTATTTAGCTTGATATTTGAAGTCGTATTGGTATTTGTATTGGTATTTGTATTGGTGTTTGTGTTGGTATTTGTGTTGATATTGGTATCGGTATTGGTATTGGTATTGGTCTTGGTATTGGTGTTTGTATTGGTGTTTGTATTGGTATTTGTATTTGTATTTGTATTGGTCTTAATACAAGAATGTACTATATAAACATGTATGTATTTTTTGGTATTAGTATATACCTTTTTATTTTTGGTGTATAGTATTCTTACAGTATATGTATATCAAAATGGTATATATATGTATTTGGTACCTTTGTAGTGGTACTATGTAGTCTGCCGTATAAATATTGTATAAATACTGGCAAGCTATGTACTCAAGTAAGTAGTAGGAACTGAAGCAAAAGGACAAGCCATGTACTGAAGTAGGTGATATGAACTGCTGTGACTAAGAGTGGGCTAGGATCTGTGATGACTTTGGAGGGATTATACACACGATATGAACAAGAAAAAGGACGATGTTTTTTATTTTTTACGATACATAGTACGGTAGTGTTCAAACTATTCCTAGTCTTGTGAACTGGTGTGATTGTTCAACAATAAATGAGTGCACCCCCAGGAATTTGACTTATCACCCTTTGTCATTTACGATATATTTAACAAATCAATTCTAGAAAGTCTGAACTCAAGTTAGATTACATAGAGAAAACAAAAAACAATTTGGATGTAATTGCCTTTAATTTCCTTAATCTAAAGTGCTTCAATTCCAAAAATGTGACTCTGGCACTTAAAAGTATTACTATGCATGCATTTCTATGCAACTTACTTATCTCAGCTGAAAGAAACTTACTCTCGTATAAAAAAAATATCAACAATTTTTGACCTGCTACCCGCAAATGTATTCCACGAAAACTAGACATTTAATAAAATATTCAAGAAACTAAAAGAGGAAATAATAATTTTTGCAATTAATCAACGCAATGAATGTAGATGAAATTTTCACACCGAGGGTTTGTTCAAATGCATCTAAGTGCATGGAATTACAACTTCCGCATTTATGGCACATGAATTCCAGGTCCACTGATAAGATATAAAAGAAATTAGAATTTTATTTTGCCACTTGCGCATACTGCTCTGCATACAGTTCTCCAAACGTTTCCAAAATGCAGAAATGGTATACGAGAGTTGCATGAGAGTCTGCATCTTATGTATCAACTTCACTCAGGTTGCTCTTGCTCACAATGTACTGTACACATATACACATATATACAGATCTAAATAAATACTGCTTTGATTCCACTCCACATAAATTTGTGGGCCTAAATTCTCCAGGCAACTTAGTTTCAGTCTATAGTACTCACTATATGTTTTTATGATGGACTCCATCTTTTAATTTCCTTGAAGTAAAATTTAATTGCAATCACCATGCCTTTGCAGTCCTGGCATAGTCATGTAGCTGCCTTCTGTGTTGTAGAATGCGATACTTTGATGTGTCTGGCGAGGATCTTTGGCATTGCCTCGAACGCCAATTTGGCGATTCACAATTTGCAGGGAAAATTATATTATTCTTGGGCGGCATTGTTGTTGTCACCTCCGGCTCCGCAACAAAAGGATGTCGCGCTTGGCATTGAACGTTTGCATTGGCGAACTCCACCAAAGATGCCAAGAGGGATCGCAACTCTGGTGTTACAACTGGATTCTTCTTCGTCGCAGCAGTACGAGCAACATCCACGTCGTCCACAGATTCATCTTGCTGGGAGTCCATACTTGCATCCATTTAATTTCTCCAACCTGAGCAGTCTTTGATAATTAATGTTGCGTAATTATGCACAGTCAGCACCTTCTTCTTTTGCTCAGTCACAAAATAATGTACTGACAGGGAGTGCAACAACAACTCTCACTAGCTAGCTCTCAAATAAGTTATTAAGCTTGTTTGTAGCAGGGAGGGAGGGAGTAGCAATTAAGGGAAACCCCAGCCAGGCCTGAAAGTGCATTAGCAAGAGAGCCTCTGTCACTGCAAGAGAAGAAAGGAAGAATGGGAAATGGCTTGCATAGAAACTAAGCTGCCATTTAATTTAAGTTATACTCTCTCCCACTGCACACAATTTCAGTTCCACTCCAGACCGTCCAAGTAGAGCTTAATCTTGACCATCCGCTTGTCATTTCCCTGCCTATTCATGACCGTCCGATCATCTGGACGGCTGAGGAGTTTGGTCCAGAATATTCTCGTCAACTCGGGTTATTGGATAGACAGTCCATATCACCCAATTACAGTAAGCATTTAAAAATTTCATCCAGACTATTTGTTTGGATGAGAAATAAAATCTAGAGTGTTCAATTTCCGTACGTCAGGTGCTGCATGAGGTACGTATAGTCTATGAAAACCATCCAATATAAATTTAAATATAATTAATATGCTCCCCTCAATTAACCCTTAACCCCTAAAGGACCAATCAATCATATTATGCTTGATTTTTGGTCAAAGGCCCCAAAAATCAATTGTCTTAGCTTTATTGTAGTTGGTGTTTTCATTAGATGTTTAAGTTAAGTTATGATACATCTTTTGACCGTTGGGATTGGAGAATAAACTTCATTTGAAGCTTTTCCACCGTTGAGAACTTTGAATTTTGAGTGTCCAAAATACAAAGGGCTTTCTAAAGATGCTTCAATCATAAGTCTCTTTTAATTTCTTCACCTTCAAATTTTTACTCCACGTAAATAAAACTTTTATCTACCTTAAATATAATTTTTGATATTAAATTTGACAAAAACATATTTATTTTGAATTTTTACCTTGTTTACATCATAAAATTTGTAAATATTCAAAATATCTTCCAATCATGTTGAAAATCTTGTCATACCTTCATAATATTGATGATTATCTATGAAAAATTATAAATCATTCAATGTGATATTTAAAGTATGCAAATTATAGTGCTTTGACTTTTACAAAAGAGGTGAGGACCTTTAGGGGTTAAAGGACTGATGGGGATAATAGATATGTTGGCGTATATTTGACATTTGCTGTAAATAGAAAGTTCCAAATTGAGATTTCAATAGCTCACTAAAATCATGTTAACATGAATTTTAACTTCACTTTTGATTTTAAACTCATAGGAGGTGAGGAATTTTGCCAAATACAATGGAGTATTGGTGTATTATACTGGTTGGAAAGGGGGACCTTTAAGGGTTAAGGGTTTTTACAATGTGGATTCTTTTGCATGAATATATGAGGTACATTGAAACCACCATATACTGTGACCCATGGTATTTATGAGAGGCTTTAATGTTAATGATTTTTCAAATGTACCCACGCCATTCACTCACCCACAATATTTGGTGATTTTAGTGTGATTGCCTTCACATAAGTGGATTTAGATTCGGAAATAATAACGAAATTGGATTTGCTAGGTCCATTCGTTCCATGTTAGCTTCCATTTCAAAAAGAAGAAATTCCAAAGTTTTGAGTTATTAAATGCACACTAAATTCATTATTTGAAGCTGACATACATATGAAAGTTGTAAATGATGATTTTTCTATGACATCTACATGGTTGAATTAAATGATGTAACGTCAATATATGTTTGTGTTTGACTTTAAAAAGAATATATTTTTAATTATATGAAAACTAAAAAATACTCAGTATCTTCTAAATTTGGAATCATTGTAAGAGTGCATAGTGTACAACATTGAATCATCTTTTCCATATTGTGAATATTTCAACCTATAAAAACATCTCTTGATTGCATACATAGAGGTCTCTATTGAAGCATAATAAAACCTATATGAACAACTTCATCACTATTGAAGCCTACTGATGTGAATTAATCATGATGAATTACAATATGAGAGTATTAGAATTGTAATTTTGGTGGATTTTCAAAAAAAAATCTAGTCAATTCATTTGAAAAATATCAAGGCAATACTCTTCATAGTCAAGTATACGGATGTTTTTTTAATAAGGATGTCTTGCATGTGCTTTTTAGAGTCGAAGCTCAAATTTCTTAAGAAAGCTCCATTTAATAATACATTTAAGTATTGCCTAAACTTCTAGGCATTTATGAGTGAAGTGAATGTATCATCACTAGTAGAAATAGTGCTTGCATAAACTTAAGAAGCATGCCCAAAATGACTTACAATTAATTTAATTCATCATGTAGGGTCTTCTCGTGGGTCATTTCGGTAGTCTACAATAGGTTTTTTCTAGAAGTGTGTAGGTAGGGAATATGGTCAACAAAAATACTTTTAAAATATTTGGAAAATTGTATTTTCCAACAAAAAAATTGTGTGGTGAAAAAAAGAACATTGGGGAATATTTACAGACCTTTCATGGTTCAATTTTATTTGCTGACCATACTTACCACCTAAGGTAGTGTAGCATTCTAGAAGGAACCCCGGGGCGCACTTTTTATCAATGTACAGTACTATACCACGTGGGTATAATAGAATGTATTTTTTGTTTTTTAATTGTAAAATAGAATATTTAGTTTTAACCGATCACAAAAAATTTCAAATTGGGTGAAAGCATTGTAAATTAAACCACGTGTGATCCCTAAGAAAAAGCAAAAATGCAGGCTCCAAAAATCCATTGATTTTTTATTTTTTGTGAATTTTGCATTGTGGATAAGATAAATGATACAATGTTTAACAAAGTCAAACCAAGAAATCTAAACAAACATGTTCAATAAGTATTTATGCGTGTTATGTACAGTAAGGTTAAGTCGGTTAAAATTGGAAAAGTAGTTGTAACAAAATTGAAAAGTAGGTATAAAACATGTTTTAATTGCATCAAATATTTGTTTTTTCAAGAATTTTTTTCTTTGAAGCCCTCAAATGCACAATGAATTTATAGAATATATAATTCATATTCATTATGAACATGATTCAATTCATCAGATTTGCTCCCAAAATTTGTTTGACATCTAACTTCAAGCTTTACTTATAGTAATCTTTTTTAATATTTTAATTTGAAATTTTGGATTGAAGTACCTAATAGAACTATGGAGGGCTCTACCTAATTATAACTTAAATATATGAATTTTTGATCGTAACTTATGGTCTTTGGCCAAGAAAATAGTAATTTCAACACTAATGATGATTTCAATGGTTCAATTTACTATGCTTTCACTCAATTCTAAATGATTTTTAAAATTTTGATAAACTTTTGAAGCCAAACCCTTTCTAAATCCACCACGCAAATATATAAAAACATCTATGGATCAAATTTCATCAAATTTAGAGAGGTCACATATCAGGGGGTGTCACATTTCTTTCTTCCCATTCTCAAAGAATGGAGAATGGGGACGTGGCACGCTCTTCTTGAATGGTGGAGGACCCATTCTCGGAGATTCTCCATTCTCCATTCTTCTCCTCCACGGGTGAAGAACGATTCTCGGAAAATGAAGAATAGAGAATGGCTCATGCTTGGAGGATGAGTAACCAACTTGGTTAGGCTAACAACC
The DNA here is from genome assembly GCA_022496805.1 of Pohlia nutans. NCBI lineage: Eukaryota > Viridiplantae > Streptophyta > Bryopsida > Bryales > Mniaceae > Pohlia > Pohlia nutans. Next base: position 6,504,752 of record CM040090.1, read on the forward strand.
TCTATTCTCCATTCTCAATCTTCACAAACCACAAAAGGGGTGTCACACCTTCTCCATGAAGAAACTATTCTATTTGCTTCTCTTTTTCCTCATCCTCAATTCTTCATTCTTCGAAGAGGTGTGACAACCCCTATTATAACACGTCATTCTACGTTTTGTCCGCGGATGGTGCACTCTTTACTAAACCTTGGAATCACATGCGTTCACAATCCCCTTTAATTGACCTAATGTAAAGTTAGAATAATTTTATATTATTTCATTTATACATGTATAATGTCAATATACAATCTTATTTTTAGCCCTAAATATACTCCTTCTATAAATACATAGTACGGTAATGTTCAAATTATTCCCACTCTTGTGAACTCGTGTGATTGTTCAACAATAAATGAGTGCACCCAAAGAATTTGACTTATCACCCTTTGTCATTTACGACGTATTTTACAAACAATTCTAGAAAGTCTGAACTCAAGTTAGATTATATTGAAAAACAAATAAAAAATTGGATGTAATTGCCATAATTTCCTTAATCTGAAGTGCTTCAATTCCAAAGATTTGACTCTGGCACTAAAGTATTATTATGCATGCATTTTTATGCGACTATCTCAATAGAATGAAACTTAATTTGGTATAAAAAAATATCAGCAATTTTTGATTGTCAATGACTGCTACCCGCAAATGTATTCAAGGAAAACTAGACTTTTAATAAAAAAATTCAAGAAACTAAAAGAGGAAACACTCATTTTTGCAATTAATCAATGCCATGAATGTAGATGAAATTTTCACACCGAGGGTTTGTTCAAATGCATCTAAGTGCATGTAATTACAACTTTTCATGTTTATGGCACATGAAATCACAGGTCTTCAAACAAGTTATAAAAAAAACTTAGATTTTTATTTTGCCACATGGGCATACTGCTCTGCATGCATACAGTTCTCTAAATGTTTCCAAACTGCGGAAATTGTATACTAGAATTACAGGAGATTCTGCATCTCATATATCAACTTGACACTCACCTTGGTCTTACTCACAAATAATGTACATATATACATTGTCTACAAGAGAGACAGTTCAAAATAAGTACTGCTATGATCCCGCTCCACATAATTTGTGGGCCTAAATTATCAAGACAGCTTGAATTGCAGTGTATAACAGTAATTCTAGCCCTTGAATGGGATAATTATGTTTCCATGATCGACTCGATCTTTTAATTTCCTTCAATTGAAGACGAATTGTATTCACCATGCCTTTGCAGTCCTGGCACAATCATGTAGCCTTCTGTGTTGTGGAATGCGATACTTTGATGTATCTTGTGATGGTCTTTGGCATTGCCTCGAACGCCAATTTGGCGATTCACAATTTGCACGGGAAATTATGTTATTCTTGGGCGTCACAATTAATGTGGGTTTAGATTGCGTCATTGTTGTTGTCAGTACCTCCGGCTCCGCAACAAAAGGATGTCGCGCTTGGCATTGAACGTTCGCATTGGCAAACTCCACCAAAGATCCCAAGAGGCATCGCAAATCTGGTGTTACAACTGGATTCTTCTTCTTCGTCGCAGCACTACAGCAACATCGACGTTGTCCACAGATTCATCTTGCTGAGAGTCCATACTTGCATCCATTTAATTTCTCCAACTTGAGCAGTCTTTGATTATTAAATTGTTACGTAATTATGCACAGTCAACAACTTCTTTTTCTGCTCAGTCACAAGGTAATGTACAGTACAAGGAGTGCAGCAGCAACTCTCGCTAGCTCTCAAATATTAAGCTTCTTTGTTGCAGGAGGGAGTGAGCAGCAATTATGGGAAACCCCAGCCAGGGCCTGAAGCAAGAGAGCCTCACAGTGAGAGAGGAGACGAAGATTGGGAAATGGCTTGCATAGAATTAAAGCTGCCATTTATACTTGTGACCCACCGCACACAATTTCAGTTCCACTCCAGACCGTCCAAGTAGAGCTTAATCTGGACCATCCACTTGTCATTTCACTGCCTGTCCGATCATCTTGACGGCTGAGGATTTTGTTCCAGAATATTCTTGTCAACTCTAGTTATTGGACAGACAATCCATATCACCCCGCTAATTAAGCATTTAAAATTTTCATCCAGAGTCCAGACTATTTGTTTGGAACATAAATAAAATCTAATTGAGAGGAGCATTATTTTTGCACGAGGTACGTGTAGATGAAAAACATCCAGAATAAGGTTAAATAATGCTCCTCTCAATTAACCCCTAAAGGACCGCAGTTTTTCCTGTTTTTAGCATCATTTTCATCTCTTTTTATTCATTTTTTTGTTAATATTTTTTTTCTCTTGGTAGAAAATACCAAATCAAACATTTAAATAAATTTTAAGAATTTTTTTTGACCAATTTAACAAATTTTCCCATGTCTTCAAAGACAGTCAAAAATTATCCAAAAGACTGCAATTTTATCTTTTCACTTCAAACGCTATAATCTTACAGTCTGTATGGTCAAATTCCATGAAATTTTTACCATGCACTCTTTTGAAAATCTATAACAAGATCTTACGGTTAAAGTTGACACTTCAAAAAATAAAAATAAAAATTGACACTGTAGGAACCTTCCCGAACATTGAAATGTCTTAGTTAGGACACTTGGTCCTTTAGGGGTTGACCCTTAAGGGTTTCTGCAATGTGGATTTTTTTTGCATGGATATATGAGGTACATTGAAATCACCATGTACTGTGACCCACCATGTAATAGTGTTTATGAGAGGCTTTACTGTTAATTGTTTTTTCAAATCTACCCACGTCATTCACTCACCCAAAGTATTTGGTGATTTCAGTGTGATTACCTTCATGTAAGTGAATGCATATCGGAAAAAATAACGAAATTGGATTTACTAGGTCGATTCATTCCATGTTAGCTTCCATTTCAAAAGAATAAATTCCAAAGTTTAGAGTTGTTAAATGCACACTAAATCCATTATTTGAAGCTGACATACATATGAAAGTTGTAGATGATGACTTTCCTATGGCATCTATGCGATTGAATTAAATGATGTAACGTTGATATATGTTTGTATTTGACTTTAAAAGAGAATACAGTTTTATTTTATATGAAAATTACAAAAACACTCATTGTCTTCTAAATTTGGAATCATTGTAAGAGTGCATAGTGTACAACATTGAATCATCTTTTCCATAATGTGAATATTTCAACCTATATAATTGTCTCTCGATTGCTTACATAGAAATCTATATCAAACCATAATAAAACCTATATGAACAACTCCATCACTATTGAAGCCTAATGATGTCAATCAATCGATCATGATGAATTACGAGATGAAAGTATTAGAATTGTGATTTTGGCGAATTTTTCAAAAAAATAAATAATAATAATTCATCAAGGCAATAATCTTTATAGTCAAGTATACGGATGTCTTTTTAATAAAGATGTCTTACATGTGCTTTTTAGAGTGAAAGCTCAATTTTTTAAGGAAGCTCCATTTGATAATACATTTAAGTATTGCCCAAAACTTGCAGGAAATTATAAGTGAAGTGAATGTATCGTCACTAGTAGAAGTAGTGCTTGCGTAAACTAAAAAAGCATTCCTAAAATGACCCACAATTAGATCAGTTCATCATGTGGGTCTTATCGTAGGTCTTTTCAGTAGTCTACACTAGTGTAGTTTCTAGAAGTGTATAGGTAGAAAATATGGTCAACAAAAATACTTCTAAAATATTTGGAAAATTGTATTTTCCAACAAAAAAACTGTGTGGTGAAAAAAAAGAACGTTGGACAATATTTACAAACATTTCATGGTTCAATTTTATTTGTTCACCCTACCTACCACCTACGGTAGTGTAGCATTCTAGAAGGGACCCCATGTGCATTTTTTGTCAATATACTATACCACGTGGGCTCCGGGAGTGCACTTAAAGTTAAGACTAGGAATCACGTGAGTGCGTACTTTTGATTCCCTATGTATGTACTAAAAAATCACTTAAAAGTTGTAAAAAAAATTATGAAGTTGTGAAATACAATCTAAAGTTCTTGTTGTGTAAACTTCAAAAAACAATCACATGTAAATATTTTTAGATTGATTTTTGAAGCAAAAAACAACACATTTTAGTTCAAACTTCTATCATTTTTTTATAATATTTTAAAAACTTTTGGTTTAAAAATTTACACCAAATGATAGATATATACATAATGATTTGGCACTTTCAAAAACTTAATTTAGAAACTATTTAAAAACCAAGTATTGTAGGAGGTGTGCTATTAAAACGCACTCAAGTGTATTCCTAATATTAACTTTAAGTACACTCCCCGGGCACGTAGGTGCACAAAACATGTGTTTATTGAACTTTGGAATTGCAATATATACTTACAACTAGGGTGTTGTTTTTCTTAACAATGTAGATATATTATTATGTATTGTTTATTATGCATAATATTATGCATAATAAACAACAAGGGCATATATACATTGTGTTGGTATTAGAAACCAAGTGACTTGATGTAGACATATAACTTGATTGACAACATAATGGTAGACCTAAAGTCAATAGTTGCATTAGCAACAATGACATTTACAGTAGAAACTAGTTTGAACTTTACGAGCGCATACATCAAACAGATGAAAGAATCTTCAACAACTCTCCTAAAGAATAAAGAATTATTTTGGGCTACAAACGTTCAAAGCTTTTTTAGAATATCTTTTTTTTTCTCTCGTGTATAGTCATAACAAATGGTATTACCTTTTTTATTCTTTTGGAATAGTATATATACCTCTTGGCATTTTTTAACCATACATAAAGATCAACTTGCATGTTTAGTTCACTAAAACAATTTAGAGATTATTTTTTAAACATTAAAAATCATAAACTTTTTTCAGAGTGATTAATTTCAATCATGTTGATAAATAGACTTTGAAAATCCGTTCAAAATTTGTTAATTTTTTATTTAATTAATTTAACATGAAATTGAAACATGCCAACTTCCATACTTAAAATGTTGTAGCAAGCCATCTACATCTTGTACACCTAAATGTTTTTGAAAATTGTAAAAACTGAGTTCCAAAATTGAGTTTAACCCTTAAATGTCCTCACTCCTCTCGAAATTTGGCAATTTTGCAAAGATGCATTATAAAATGCAACTAAGAGGGATACTTTGAATTTGATGTATAAATAAATGTTGTACATTATGAATTTTAGATTCTATCTATATAGTCAAATTTTCAACTGCTATCACCAATATTTCTATAAAACTAAAACTTGAAATTAAAAAATATTTTGTAATTCAATTAAGAATAAGGATTTGACAATCTGTAGATATATTTTTTGTGACGAATTGAAATGTAATTCTTTAAGTGTAGTGATTTTGGAGATTTTTGGGTTCCTTAATTTGACGAGTTAATGTGTTCAAGAGCACATTTAGACTAAAATCTTTTTTTTTTTTGGTAAATCACTGTAACATAAAATGAAGCATAACTTTTTCACAAATCATCTCTTTTCTAATTGGAGCACACTTGCATGAAGCTATCTTGCCATTCTAAATTTTTAGTATTTTTTTACTTGCATAAAGTGCATAGTACAAGAATTTTTTTTTTGATTATGTACACCAATAAAAAAGAAACGGTTGATTAGGCAATTAAGCGTTAAAGATCATGTTAGTTTCCATCACCACGCTATAAATTAGGCTCCGCTGGCACTATTGAAGCAAGCAAGGAGTACATAGTTAAGAATCGGTTTCACGTGTTGTCTCTGCCTTAGTATTCACCCTAGATTTTTCTTTTTAGGTTGTTTATACTTTTCAACTATACAATCACTTAAAACCACTACAAGAAGAACTACGTCTAGGATGACAAAATTTAGACTTTTTTTTGTCAATCTTTTTGTCATTTTGGATCACATGGTTTAGACAACATTTTGACAGAATTTTTTACAAATTTTGTCAATTTTGGTTGCTCATGAGGGAATCTATAGTTCTGAGACTTGACCTCCTCCAGTGTGGCTTCTACATGGATGCCATGCTGAAATTACAAGTGGGACGTGATAATTTATACCAAACTTATTTTTTAAATTTTGATAATTTATACAAACCTTATTTTTTAAATTACCCTTAAGTAAATTACTTCTTTTGGCTAATCTTTCCATTGTAGGCAATTAATTACTACCAACATTAAAATTTATAATTAATAATGAAATTGACTTTTCTAATCGTATTTGAAGTAAAATTCGCCCCTATCCAAGTGGTATGTCAAGAATGTATGAATGTGAATTTCACTTTATAATAGTAGGTGGAGGAGGAGATGAAGTCTTGTACTTTATACAAAATTTAGTGCACTAGTGTTGACTATGAATATGAGATATGTAGAACTTCTCCCGTTTATCTCTCTTTTTCACCAGTTAAACTATTCTAAGAAAAGGTGCATGATTTAAATTTAAATACTTCAAATCACAAAATTCTTGTAGGAGGTGAAATTTTACTTGATTGTGCAAGTATTCTTAGTTGGGCATTTCTCAAAATAAGCTAGTCTACTATGCAAAATTGAGCCTCAAAAGTTTGATCATAACACATTTTTCTCTCAAACAACTCATGCACATTCTTCACAACCTTACTGAATCTTGTCCATATCTCATGTATAGAAACTCCAAATCACAAATTTCTTTTCAGAGGTGGAAGATGACTTGGTGTTTTAACTTTTCTTAATTGAAAACATTTCAAAATAAGATAAATTGCTATGCTCAATAGTGCGCCAAAATGTACTGGAAAACATGGTGTAGTGAGAATTCACATGCCAGGTGACAGAACTAAAATACACCAACAAAAGTCTATCAATTTAAATGTAAAAAAGCTTTGAGTACCTCAAAGCGTGCTTCAAAAAGGCCTCTGCAGTCATAATTGACTGAAAATCGTCAAATTTCAGTCATTTCGGGCCTACTATTCCTGTAGTTAATTGTTTAGAAAGTGGACGATGTATGGAATCAAACACACTTTTTTCATCCATCATTGAATTTTTGCAGAGTGGATATTTTACTATATTTTTTATGGGAAGTTAGCTTCATGCATGTGTGATCCGGTTAGAAAGGGGATTTTTTTTGACCCATTTCATGTTGTAGTGATTCACCTAAAATTTTGAAGATTTCACTGTAAAAGTGCTTTAAAAGAAGTCAACTCATAAAATGAAGCAACCAAAAATTCTCCAAAAATCACTACACTTAGAGTATTACATTTAAACCAAGTACAACAAATTTCATGTACAAATTGTCAATATCTTATTCATAATCAAATTACAAAAGAATCTTGAATTTGAAATTTGAAATTTTATACAAAAATATCGTTGATAGCAATCAAAAATCTAATTGTATGGATAGAATCTAAAATTTATAATGTACAACTTTTATTCATATATCAAGTGCAAAATATCCTTTTGGGTTGCATTTTATGATGCATCTTTGCAAAAGTACCAAATTTGGAGAGGAGTGAGGACATTTAGGAGTTAAAATGTGCCCACACCTACCAAGAATGAGTAGTTCTCTTTGCCTTTCATCAACAATGTTGCTTTTCATCAACAATATTGAGATATGGAAATTGTGGTGTGCCCATCTTTAAGTGACAACAGGACTGTAACTTTATTTGCACAATACTTAACCTCTAAAGAACCAAGAAGCCGCAATTGGGGCTTGTGTTTTTGTATTACTTTTTATTAAGTAGGTCTTTTGTGGACTTTCCTCTTGTTCAAATTTCTTTATTTCTTGATCAACACATACAATGTTCTTCACTAATTCTGATGATACAAAATTTGTTTCTATGTGAATTCAAATTAAATTGAATTTTTCATTTTAAAATCATAAATCCTTGGTCGTTAGAGATTAAGGCTCCTAGCATGGTATTATTTTTTTTCATTTTCATAAAGTGTCAAAGTGGCGATATAAAATGTTATAGTGGTGTTTCATATTTCAACATTCATTCACAAATTGGATTGAGGATATCACATATCAATAATTTTATATTTTTTTGTTCACAATCTTTCGATTTCATAAAATTAAACGATTTGTGATTTTTGACCAAATTTTGCCATATTATTTTTTTCTGGTGCAATCTGGCGATATTTTGCCAAAAAGAAAATGCCATGGCTCCAAGGACGTAGTACTAAGGTCGAGGCACCTAAAACCGACCAGGTACCCAAAACCGATCTGCCCTAATTTCTAGATTTTGAAAGAAAAGATGTACCTCATTTGTACATTAGAGCACATTATCGGTTTTGGGTCCGGAAGTATTTTTCACTCATGGAAAAATTTGCATTCTCCGCGAAAACTAACTTCCAACCCGGGAAAAATATCACCCTATTAATGGTTGGTCCAGAAATAGTGTAGGTAGCTTAAGTTATCGGTTTTAGGTGCCTCGACCTTAACATAGAGCTTCCAAATCCTGGCATGAGTGATTTGTATCAGAGAGCATGAGCCTGAGAATGATTATGTTCCTGTGGAGCTATCTTGTCAGGCGTCATCTCTGCATTCCACACTCAGTTCGATTACGGCACTGCAGAGCCTGTAAGTTAAGTAAGTGAAGTGAAGTCCCGGTCAATTTCGTTGTCAGGTGCAATGCCAATGCACAACTGTGATATAAGTTAACTTATCTGTGCGCCCTCTCTTCTCGAGCTCCGTAAAAGCTGGCATTGATTAATTCTAGGGATAGAGCTCATTCTCTCCTGCACTATGTTGACTTGCAGCTTTCACATTCACCATCGCCCTGTCTGTCAGAAATGGGGTGCACATCGTGTGTCTCACGACTTTACGGTAAAGTCCTCACTCATTCCATGGTGGGAGGTTTGGTGCTGATTGACCGATCCTCGATCTCAGCTCCATTTCTCCTGTAGAAATCAATGGGAGTCACTCTGAGTAGCCTGCTTTACTTTCCCTGACGTGACATTCAATCGGTAGTGCTCTTAGTGTGGGCTACACTCCATTCTTTGGAGAATCAATGTTGTTCTTGAACTCTTTCTATGTGAGAATATCTCACACTAAACTGATGTAGCTTTACCATTCTCATTTAAGATTCATGCTCTATTGATCTTTTTGAACCAACGAGTTGGAGGATTCATAGAGGTTAGAAAACCATCTGTAGTAGTAGTAGTTCTAGATTCAACAGTTCGGTGAACCGTGCCGATGTAGTTCTTGTACTCTTGCTCGGTCACATTGTACTCAGTCTTACCCACTGTCTTTGTGGACTTTGGTGAACACTTGATTCTCGCTGGGAGATCGAGAATTCATCTCACAATGAACTGATGTAGCGATTTACATTGTCAACTGGGATGCAAGAGATTATATTCGTCTACTGCATGTTCTTTGTGAAGCATGATCTTACAGACTCGTTCAAGGAGAGGTTAGAAAACCATAGATCTGTAGTTCTAGATTCAACAAATAAGGTGAAGCGTTAGTACCGATGGCTGATCGGAAAACACTTTTGATGAGAGCGGTGCTCTTTCTTGGGCTATGGGGAGCTCCTGGCTATGGCCTAAGCGCCAACTATATTACCGTTGGGAAGCAAGGCAACACGGATTTCAATTCAGTTCAGGAGGCTGTGGACGCTGTTCCGGAAAACAACGCGAACTGGGTTGAAATTTCCATCCAAGCTGGTGTCTATCGGTACGTATTCGATCACAACCTGAGCCTGACTCCATTACTTACATGTAATTTTTGGCAACGAATTATTTACTTACCTCTGCTTCGATCGATGTTGCAGTGAAAAGGTGGTCATTCCATCTAGTAAGCCCTTTGTGATTCTTCAAGGGGAAGGACGATCCGCCACGATCATCGCTCACAACGAAGCTGCTAGCCACAGCGGAACCGCCGACAGTGCCACTGTCACCGTGTGGGCGCCCAATTTCGTCGCCAAAGGCATTGGCTTCCAGGTAACTATGCAAATCATGCATCCAATACCAATTTGTATGTTGCCCATCTCGAATAAATTGTCAGGTGCCGACTCAGGAAAGCAAAGCAATATATGGTAACTGATTTGGTGCTGTAACGACAATGACTGAATAACAACAATGATAATCAGTGGCCACATTGTTGTTATTGCACTGAATTGTGTTGAATCGCGTCATTGAAACACGAACTGAACCAACACGAATGTATGTTGGCAAATTCGAGATGAATGGTTCAGCATTCCTATGAAAGCAGGTCTACATTCAATGCAGAAGCTCCTTGAATGATCGAGTAACTTGAAATGAGTTGGATCGATGTGCACTGCAGAACGATGCGCCACCTGCAGAACCAGGACAAGTTGATGGCCAAGCCGTAGCCGTTTTGTTAGCTGCCGACAAGGCGGCTTTCTATGCGTGTGGATTTTACGGCGGGCAAGACACCCTGTTTGATTTCGCGGGTCGCCATTACTTCAAGGACTGCTACTTCGAGGGCAACATTGATATCATTTCCGGAAACGGTCAATCCGTCTTCAAGGTACGTGCATGCATGCATATATGTTAATTTCACGTACTCGATCTACATGCCCTCTTCAAAATCGCATGAATCAATTGAATGCTTAGATCTACGTAACAATCAAATACGTTTGATATGGTTCGAAAGAATCTGGGTTACACCACTGATCGACAGGCTAGGGTTGCTTTGAATTAAGTGCTCGAGACTGAGTGGCATATATTATAAAATACCAGAATCAAACATATATAATTAAGAAGTACCTTGTGAATGCAGAGCTGTGAGATTCATGCGATCGCCACAGAAAACTACATTTCCGGGTCACTGACAGCTCAGAAGAGGTCAAGCTCAGACGAGAACACGGGCTTTGTGTTCATCAATTGTAAGATCACTGGAACAGGAACAGGGCAAGTATTCTTAGGCCGAGCATGGGGACCGTATTCGCGAGTTGTCTTTCTCTACACATTTATGGACAGTACCATCGTCCCTGCAGGCTGGCAAGATTGGTCTACTCCTTCACGAGAGCGGTTAGTACAATCCTTTAATTTTCTCGAGAATTTTCTCTCTCCCACTTCGATCATCACCAAAAGTCCAAAACAAAACCAAAAATGATGAAATTATGAAATAACCAACCAATTCATGTTCAAATTGTTTGGCATTTTCCTCAAATCACTAGTAGCAAACCTCTCGTTTTTCATTCCACACTTCGTGAAAATAGTGAACAATAGTTGAATATAATGCTTACATTTCTGTCTTCTTTTGACCAAAACCACTCATCAACAGTGACACAACCCACGTGCCTGGCGCGGTTTCATTCCTTTCTCATTTTTGTAAGTGAAAAATGACTCATTTCCTACTAGTGAATTAATGTCTTTATTGTCCTTGTACAGAACTGTGTACTATGGGCAATACCAATGCACCGGGCCAGGCTCCGCCGTCTCACAACGAGTGGAATGGTCGCATGAACTCAGTGATTCCGAAGCACAGTATTTCTCGCAGCTCAGCTGGATTGATGGTCAATCTTGGCTCCAAGAATCATGACTCCAGTGAGATTTTACATTGCAGATTTGATGATGGTTTATGGTACTCGGTTTGTTGTGCATATTGATCTTTATTTGCACGACATGAGGCACCAAAGATAGCATTTTATGTTTACTTACATGTGGTGTAGTTAGTAGAACTATCTTCAATAAACTCTTCATTCAGAGTGCTTGATTGCTTAGGGTTATTTATCTTCTTTCATAAAGAGGCACTAAGAAATGCATCTTCTATTTAGGTAGAGTAATTATATGTGGTGCAGTTAGTTGAACCATCAGATTCAATAGGTTCTTTGTTCAAACCCTTGGCTCTGTTGGGGTTATTCTTCTTTTTTCATAGAGTTTATTGAAGATAGTTTATCTTCTAAAGACGATAACTAGAATAGTTATCTATATAGTTACATGTTGTGTAGTTAGTAGAACTACCTTCAATACATTCTAGATTCATTTACGCCTTTGGTTGGGGTTACGGGTATTTTTCTTTTACACACATATTGATTTGGGTTAGTAATCAACTTCTTAGGTGCCATCTAACTAGACCTAAGGTACAAGCAGATTGGTTTCGGTACGTGTAGACAAAGTTGGAGCAATTGGGTGCAGAACTTCGAAGGAGCTGGAGCTTTTGAGCTCCGCATAATGTGGTGAGGAGAACCTCATGCCTTAGTCACATTCAGCCCTAGTAGCAGAGATGGACTTCCATACTCTCTCCCTGCTTACAATCTTTAGGATGCTTTGCACCATCGCACTATACACGGAGTCTGCACTCCGGACCTTCAACACTGATAGCACCCTGAGCTATGATACTACAGCTCCCTTTCTAGAATACAGACACGCAGTAGGTGTTGTCGACATCCCTCCCGCCACAGCTCCCGATCTTCCGCCTTTTGAGTTCTGGTGTCGCCGCCACCTCACAGCCGCTAGCGCGGTTACCTCCTCAAGCCGACTCGCAGCAAGATCGCCGGTACCCTGCCGCAACACACCAAGCGATGCGAGGACAGCACCCTGCAACGTCGAGATCAGCGACCAGCTAATCGATCGCAAGCACCTGCGCTGACTGTCTAGCAGCCGCACACCAGTCGATCCCAGATACTCGGGACCATCGACACTCAGCCGCCACAGAAGCGCGTGCTCCTTACACACACAGTCCCCGTCCCCAACATCCTTCCTCACGCTCGCACCGAAATCACACCTCGCACCGTAATCACACTGACCTTCACATTTCTCACGCACACACCACTGCACATACTGCCGCAAATCTCCACTCAGCACACACTCCACAGCGTACCATGCCTTACGAATTCCCCCAGTAGCCACCTCACACTTGTTTTTACACACGCCAAAATTTCACACAGAAAATTTACACAAGTGACACACACTCTCACAAACCAGGCTCCCTCACTCGATCACACAACCAACGTACACGCTCCCACACCACAGATTCACAACCAGCACGAATGTGAAAATGAACACAGTTCATACCGTTTTCCACTCCTGTACACACACATCGATGCTCCTTGCCAAAACTGGCCGCTCACCATCAAATCACACCCACTCCCTAATTTAAGAAAATTCTTACGGCACACCCACCCACAAAATCTCAATTATCATAACTCCTCTCTGACCGCTAATCCCACCCACAAAATCTCAATTATCATAACTCCTCTCTGACCGCTAATCCCACCCACCTCCCAAACTCCGAAACACACAATCCCAACATGATATTCCTCCCATAGAATCACACCCACCCCCTCCCACTTTTCCTAACTCATTTACACCACCAAGCTCAATACACAACACATATAACATACCTCCCCACAATCACCATCTTCACCACATTCCCTCCACTCATCAGGTATGCCCCATCCCTCACTTCCACCTCACACCAAATTGTCATGTTTTTGAATTTACTTGCTCTTTATCTCACAAAATGCATATCTCTGCAAGTCTCCCACCTTCCTGCCTTCCGCCACACCACCTGATTCGCCGCCCAACCACACTCTCAATGGCACCCTCCGGCAAGTCTTCAGATACACGCCGCTCCACACAATCTCTCAAGTCATCAGGCACAGGCAACAAGAAGAAAAACATCACCATCAGAATGGAGTCTCTTGCTCTCCATAACCTCTCTTGCCCTGCAGATGAAGGAGGCCCCATTGTTGTGCGCGATTATCCCGAAGGATGCAGCAAGCTTCCCCGAACCTCAACAAGCCGCAAAGATTCAGCCGACTCCAGCAGGCAACCCAAGCGCAGGCTCATCACCAACGACGATTTTGACTCGGAAGGCTTTGATTACGCCTCCATCTCCAGGCAAGAAACGCAACAACAGGACTTGATGTCCCAGCCAGCAGTCGCAGATAATCGCCCACCTGAACTCGAGCAACCAACCAGAGATGATGACAAGCTGATTACTCTAGCTCACAACGCCACCACTGAAGCCCAGACACCACCAGACGCCTAATTGACACCACCTGCCGCACCCAGAAGTGATCCAACCCAATACTTTCCATTCCTTTGGTACTCATTTTCCGTCCACGAAGCACTCAACATTGCCTCAGGTATCACTCCTTCACTACCATTTACAGCTGAATACTTAGCATCCAAAGGCACACCTGAAACAAAAATCCATGAATATTTTAACTGCCGCTATGCCTTTCCTCATGTCTCCCAACAACTTTTTCCTACCTCTAGGCCTGACAGTGTTAAAGGACAATACTACCATCTTACACAGATTCCTCAGGACTCAGAGATAGATCTAACCACAGGACTCTCACCAACCTATCCCGTCACCATTAGATTTGACGCTCATTATCACGATATGACAAAACTAGAAGTACAACAAGCAACCTTAAGTCGTCTAGAGACCATGCGCATCCCTTTCGCTAGCAGGTTTCGTGAGCCCGTAGCCGCACTAATCTCACAACAGAACGCTGGTTGGTTAGGTTTTCTCAAGATTGACCTTCTCAACCCATCCATTGACGGTATAGCACTCTTGTAAGGTCATAGATTTTTCACACTTCAGATGCAAAATAGAGAGTTCACCATAGGGAAGGCGGAAAAAGGATTTGAGTTCCTTTCTATTGCTAGCAATCGCAGTCTAAATCTCGAAAGTCCTATGCTAAACAGATTCAACTCGAGACAGCTTTTAGGCGAACTAATTCGACTTGGCTACTCCTCAGGACAAAGCCTCGAGATCATTGGTGTAGCCAAACGGTCACAAGAACAAATTAGTGCAGATATCACTGTAGCTTCTGAGCGAACCAAATCCTACCTATCACAACACCCTCTCATTCTAAATGGAGATCGCATCACTGTCACTACTCCACCACACCCGTCCGCTCAAGCCAGGACCCTAGGTGCAGCTCTTACAACGACACTGGTAGTCAAAAACATACCCTTGCAGTACTCGCAGACGCAGGTGACTCTCGCTCTCCACCGCCTGATGGGAGCCAAGAATGTGATCTCAATTTCATACTCCAATGCCGACAACGACACCATTGGCCGGCAGACATGAAAGTTCGGCCCTCATCCGTTGCCTGAATGCAGCAATTTACACGTATTGGATCCAACGACGCGCTATTCCTTTCCTCGGGAAGTTCGTGGACTTCATCCCCCACCGCAGAAGCATTGCAGGTTCCAACCCAAATGAGGAATCAAAGGCCCACGACGCCCACCCAACACAAGAAATTATCTCCGACGAAATTTCTGCCTTCAAGAACGAAATTGTTCCAGGTCCGACACTCTCCCAACTCGAAGACACCATCAAAGATGTTGAAGGCCGCATTGAAGCAAAACTCGACGGCCTCAGAGACAACATCAATGCACACACGTCCAAGACAAGCGAAATCGCCTCTGCTGCCAGTGCATCACGACAAGAATACATTCTGCGACAGATTCAGTCACTCACCCGCGCCTCCCAGGAGTACAACGACAAAATCGTAGGTATCTCCTCTGCAATTGTCCAAGGACATGACGAATTCCCTCCTGCCAGGCCATACACACTGCCACCCTCGAATATGCTAGATGATTAGTCGCACACGGAAATTTTCTAGTGCCGTAACTCTACTTGTACTCCTCTTTGCTGTAACTACAAGAGAATTAATACTACTCTCTATTCTCCCCACAATTCCGCCTGAAACCCTAAACACCTCTTCTGTCTCCGTCTATAACAACTCCGCACACCTATGGCCTCGCTTTCAACACAGAAACGCCTCGCTACTCTCCTTTCCCGAACTCCATCGCCAAATCACGAATACCGCTACCCTACAGCCGAACTGGAGTCCCCAAAAAACCGCACTGACGTCCCCAAACAACCGCACTGACGTCCCCAAACAACCAATCTGGAGTCTCCAGAAAATCAAACTGGAGTCCCCAGACAACCTCGCATACAACCCAAGGCGACCTCCACTGCTGGAAATACCCGGATCAAGCTTGCGTCCCACAAAGCCAAGAAACCCAGGTGACCCTACCACGATATCCGGCTAACCCTACTATAAAACCAAGGCCAAGATACCCGGACCCAGCCTCTGTCATGCAAGATAGCTGTACCCGGCTGATAGCTCCCTACAACCCGAGCTCTCACAGCAACCAAACTTTGCCTTCCTCCACCAAATCAATCTCTTTTCAAACCAACACACCTTTACAACAATTCCTCACACTAAACCCCCCGTTTGCCATACTACAAAAATCATCCTACAATTTCAATACAATTATTGTAATTTTCCGGCCTCACCAAAAAATCAGTGGTTTTGGCCTACCGGCCTCGACGAGACAAATATCCCTCTCCCAAAAACACCATATCTACAAACATTTTTCCAACAAAGCACAACTAACCTAACACACAATTTTCCTCTAACAGACACAAGTTTACAAATTCACTACACTATCTTACTTACCACCAACCCAAAAATCACAAATTACCTATATTTACTACTGGAACAACCTGGTAAATGAATACCCCACCCCCAACGTCTTCTCCACCGTCTTTATAAAATTACACAAATATACCAAATTACACTCCTCCAAACCAAAACTCAAAACTTACTACGGATACTTTATCCCAAATTTTCTGTTTCTATTAACCTGTGGGGACATTGAATCTAATCCAGGACCTCTACCAAACATACTACAACCACACCCCCGATCACACACACAAACATAGGAATAAAACTTACTTCATTCCATGTACAATAAAATTGCACCCAGAATACCAACACCTAGCTACAATCTTTTCACCCATCATTCAAACCTCACACCCAAATCACCCCAATAGTAGTCAAGACTACCCACACCTCACTAGATACATCCAACAAAATCCACAATACCTCCCCCCACATATATTATATGCCCTCATCACTACCATAAGCCTACAACTAGAAACATGTGATACCCAATTTATCCAAATCCCACACCCGGATTGGACAACAATACTACTAGAAAAAATGTCATCACTACAAAACTCACCTGAAAGACACATCTTAACCAAACATCCATACACAGAATTCACTGATAATAATCAAAACTTAATAAACCCACCAAATACCATTCATAATGAAATTTACGACTTCATTCACCAACACGATGGCTCTGTAACCCTCCAACTCATGCTTGATAAATTCCCATTCCTCCCCGTCAACTTACTAGAAGAAACCTTAAAAATACATGAACCATTATCTGAATATACTCATCCCCCACGACTCCCAAACATTCCCACAATACATCCACAAGAAATACACACAACAAACCATCGTACGAAATTTATTACATGGAATGCCTCATCACTAAATACGGCACTTCCAATCTTACACGAACTAATTGCCAGCACACATGATGAACCAGATCTCATCACAATACAAGAAACTAAATTAACTGCTACAAAATCCACCAAATATATACAAAACTTATTCCCAAAATACAAATTAATTTTTCACAACACACATGCTCTAACATGATGTATGCAACAAAGAATGCCATACATTCCCGCAAGAGGAGGTCTCCTTACACTAATACATCACAAATACGCATACCCTGGAAATATCACTAAAATACCAACTCCCAAAGAAATATCTCCGTACCTACAAGCAATAAAAATTGCCAACCAACTACTACAAACTTGGCTAATCATTCACATATATATGCCGTCACATGCAGACGACATACAATATATACCAATAATCCAACAAACCATAATACAACAGATCAACGCACACCCAAATACCATACAAATACTATGCGAAGACTTTAATAGAGATATAGCACTCATAGGGCGACAAAATAATACCGACATAACCCCGCCACAAATAGAAGACATAAAATGGAGAACATTTACAAATAACCTCCAATTAGAATACATTTCAACAGACCGCCTATTCACCAGACAAGGCGGATTAAACTATAACCAAACCAGTCTAATAGACGGATACTACATCAAAACACCAGATAACACACTATACACATCAACTACAGATAATAACCACAACCTTAACTCGGACCATTCACCAGTAATGCTATACATACCACCAAACACATTACTAGCAAGACCTATACCTATGATAAATAAAACCAGGAGAATTCTAATCCCCATACCACAAGAATATATAGAAAAATTCAAAATAGAATATTTTGAAGAAAATGCATTGCAAATAAATGAACACATCACAATACTATCAAATGATCAACTAACAGATATCCAATGGCAAACATCATGTTCAAAACTAGATCAATTGATTCAAAAAATATCAGACAAAATTCAAAAAACATGAAGTGCACCACCGCTACCAACACTAAAAAATCGTACTTCCCAACAGGGAGGCTTCTTACCAAGGAAACTACAAAATAATGGAAAAAACACCTATCTACCTACCATCTTATGAGAAAAACAATTTACATAACAAAAAATATACAGAATTGGCAAACACATCTTATAATCGAAGAATTAAAAACCCACACAAATGTAACCATCCCACCACTTCCAATCCAAGAACATAATCAAACAGAATGAATTCAATCACTAGTAGAAATAGCCAAAACAGCAAAGATACGAGCGCGTAAAATCACCACAAAATATACCCAAAGTTGTATAAAAAAGGCTATTCTGAAATACAAACAACTTTACGACAAAAGCCCAAAGAAAATAAACAAGAAAGTTTTCAAAAATCAAGAAACACCACCATTAGACTGCATTATGGATAGAAACAACAACATTCTAACCAACCCAGAAGACATAGCAAATGAAATCCACATACAACAATCAATTAGCAATAGACCTACAGTACCAACATGTTACTACCAACCCGAACACCCAACACACTGCACTTGCGGAGTGAGACAATACCCATGGCACGACCTTGATGGCTATGTAATAGAAAAAAGAGGAAACCCACAAATCCCACTTTATACACATTTTGATAAAGAAACCTATGAAATGTGTCTCAAACACCTATCTAACAACAAAACACCTGGCCCAGATAAAATCCCCAACTCAATACTGAAAAACATGCCCGAAAGCTTCCATACACTACTCTTTTTATTTTTTACCCATTGCTACAAACAAAAACAAATCCCAGCCTCATGGAAAATCAGTCTAACCATACTACTTTATAAAAAAGGAAATCCCGCACAACTGCCAAACCATAGACCAATAGCACTTGCAAACACAATATACAAATTCTTCACCAGTACACTAACATACATATTGTCAACATATGGCGAAAATTTTCAAATCTTGCACGATAGTCAAGAAGGATTCAGAGCAGAAAGAAGCATAGCAAGACAATTACAACTCCTCATAGCAGCACTAGAAGATGCAAAATTTACAAATCAAGACATATACCTACTATATATAGACTTTAAAAATGCATTTGGCTCATTAGATCATGCAAGACTCTTAGCTATAATAAAAGACCTTGGATACCCGGAAGATTCAATAATGCTAGTTGGAAATATCTACTCCCACTCAAGCACCATATTCACCAGAGAACACTTTGACAAAACAAAACCAATACTGATTCAAAGAGGAACTATACAAGGAGACACACTTAGTCCATACCTTTTCATAATCTTTCTTGAACCACTCTTGAGATGGCTACAAAGAGGAGAAAATGGTTACACATTTGGTACATCAAAAATAAAAATCAGCTCTGCAGCATACGCAGACGACTTAGCAGCTATATCACACAATACAAAATCTCTACAAACACAACTGAATAAAATTGACAAATTCTGTGAATGGGCAGGCATGGACTTGGGAGTAACAAAATGTGCCATCACCGGGTGCCCAAATAAAACCAAAATGCCACCAAACAAATTTAAAACTCACATGACAAACCAAAAAATCAGCTACAGAAACCAAACACTACCTGTACTACATCAAAATGAACCTTATGTTTACTTAGGCATACAGTTGGTTCCATCACTAAAATTGAAGCTCCAAACACACATCACCACAACTAAAATAATAGACCAATGTAAACAACTATCAAACTGCCCTGCCACTATCAAACAAAGAATCAGTATGGTTGACACAGTAATTAGAACTGGCATAGCCTACAGCTTCTTTGCAGTCCCATATTCACTACCAGCTCTTAAAAATCTTGACAAAAAAATTATCGCAATCCAAAAACCAATATGCGGACTACCTAAAAGCACTGCAAACATAATAACCCAACTCCCCCATGATTTATTCGGATTAGAAGCCTTCTCTCTAAAAAATGCCTACCTCAGATGCATTGGTGAACAACTTCGAAACACACTTAACGATAAAGGACGATTGGGAATAATATATAAAGGACTAATACAACACATACTTGCTAAAGCCGGTGGTGCTGAAAGCATCCCAAGAATTAAACGTCAAGACAACATTACATCACCGACAACACGAACACTTTTTCTTATGAAAACAGCCGGTGGAGTACATCTAAAAAGCACAGAAGAAGACTTCCAACTTCACATGACCGAACTAGAAAAAGAATGGAGAACTGGAGCCACAAACGAACTACCACTCGTAGACCCACAACTCTCCATCAAATTACGGCACAAATTGATGGCACATAAGATTTACACAATAGAACAAATCACCCTCCCCAACGGCACAAAACTAATGTCACCAGAAGAATTTAAAATATACTACCAAAATCCAACTAAATTAGAAAAGAGTGCACTTAATTTAGCAGCACAACTCTTTTGTGAACCAATGTCGTAGCACGTGATACCGGATATTCCCCTAGAGCGCACTTTTTCGTATTAAGAGCGTTCGTAGAGGTGATTTCCGGGTTATCGTTCCGCAGAGACTCTGTGAAGTGGAAAGCTTCCGGAGATGGTCCCGGACTGGTGATCTCCCTCTCTGTGTCACCAGCTGAATTCCTCTTTCCTACCAAACGGGGTCTTCTCCTACTGACTGACCCGGTTACAACTAGATCCGGTATCCTTCCGGGGAGGACTTCTACTAATCTTCCTCTCTCCCGGTCTACCGTTATTATCTGATCCGGTTTCGTTTAACCTCTGTTTTCCCCCTCAGAGGGTTCTCCATTCACATTAGTGGTGCTGGATTGAAAGACACACCCTTCCCTACTGATTCAAGTGATGGGAAATTCACTACCTTCCAGTTATCCTCACAAAACTCCTAATCCCGGGTACTTACCGTACTGCACTTCAGCTGCAAATTAATCCCAAACCCACAGCCGTGTCACGCAAGCGCGATCCGGTTTCCCCCTTCTCCCAATTACTACAACGACTTACTAACCGGAATAGACATTATCCGGGGAATCCGAATCTAATATTCAGGAATTCTAGCGCCCTGTTTTACTCCTGTGATCCCGTATTTCTCCTTGCCTGGACCTTCCGAGTGCTGGCACCTCAACTGGACTACCCGTCCAGGAGTTATGAGCAACCCGGAGTACCCCCTCCTACTTGCCCAGCCACTAACCCAAATTACCTAGCGTTCGGAACTTAGAAACCACTCTTTCAAATAGTCCTCAAATCACCCAAAAACCATATTCAGACTTCACACCCAAATCGCTCGAGAACCCGGACGGCCTACCCGGTTACTAAGGGACTCTTGACTACTGTATTATTCCACAAACAACCCCACAGCACATACAAATTTTGGATAATGCTCTACAGCAGTTTGCTTCCAAGAAAACAGTAATACAAGAAGACCCCGAGAATGCCAAGCATTCCCGGGCAAGTAGTGGCCCTCAGCCACCGGTCCGGATTTCCCGCCCAGATCCTACAAACCCGTGATCCGGAAATCAAGGGAAATCTCATCCAAAAGATCCTAATCTTACCCAACTGGAAAAAGCGCCTAACCTACCACGACAAGGTCCTATTCACAAGTGGACTTGGTCTACCTAGCCTAATGCCTACTCCCTAGCCTGATTCGGTTTACACTGCAATCCGGATCCTACTGCTCTTCATACCCCTCCGGTCCACTGACCCTATCACCCTCCGAACTCCCGTCCTCTTCCTGGTTGGATTCCGGAGAAGCATCCTCTTTCTTCTTGGACCGGCGCTCCCGAACTTCCTCCTGATCACTTTCCTCCTCGGACTACGGTTGACTCCTGTCCGGTTCGTCCTCCTGGGTCTCGTGTTCCTCCGATTTGCCCGCGTCCATTTCGCATTTCTCTGGCTCACCGGCATCCGTCCTGTCTTCCTGGCCACCAACATTAGGCTGGCCGTCTACCTCC
This sequence comes from Pohlia nutans, assembly GCA_022496805.1. Taxonomy (NCBI): domain Eukaryota; kingdom Viridiplantae; phylum Streptophyta; class Bryopsida; order Bryales; family Mniaceae; genus Pohlia; species Pohlia nutans. Next base: position 6,526,880 of record CM040090.1, read on the forward strand.
TGGTCTTCCCCGGGTCCTAACTTCCTACCCGGGTTGGTTCCGATTTCTGCCAAATCGGCAGCCTGGTCTGCCAAATTAGCCAGACTGGCCTCCGATAGGTCCCTTCCGGTACCGGCATTTGGATTTCTCCGTGGCATACTCACCACCGAACTCGCAGTTGGCCTTGAAGTCTGTTCCGGAGTGGATTGGCCTCCAGCCATCATCCTATCCATCTCCCCCATCCTGGGTGCATCCTGCGATACACGGAACGCGGCCAACAAATCACTACTGGCTAAGGGTGCATTCATACCTCTCGGATTTGCTACCCTCTCATCCGGTTCGGACCCGGATGGAAATCTTGCTTGATGCTCCGCCAGCAGTTTCCAAAATTCCACCAATCCTGCCTCGACCCTTGCGGCGTACTTCTTTACCGCGTTCGTCACTCGGGCGGCGTCGTCCAATCCGGCTTCGGCCACCTTCTCCCGGTACAACCGGGCCTCCATCTGGGCCTCCCCCTCCGGTTTGAACAGCGACGCGAGGAGACCGTAAGTGGGCAACTTCTGCTCCTTCAGAGTCCGGATCTCATCCTGTTGCCTTACCAGTGCCAAACTCCTTTCCAAAGCTTCCCCCCGGAGTTTGTCTACTTCCTTCCTCATTCTCCGGACGATCTCCGGGTACCTCTCCACCTGTGTACTCTGGATGACACGCCCGACTTCCTTCACCGAAGTACAGATAGTGCGGCATTTACCTTCCATCGTCTCTAAGGCTTCCCGGACTGGTTTGAAGAAGTCCTCCTCCGATTCTCGTAGGGAGATGTCCTCCAGTTCCGGTTCTGCATTCCGGGGAGCTCGCTCATAAGTCCGGATCTCCTCCGGATACTCCTCTTCATCCCGCACCGGTTTCGATTCTCTCGCCCTCTTGGTTTTCACCCCGGCGTTATTCTGTCGTCTGTTCGACTCCGGTGCTCGTCCTCTCTTTCTCCAGCTATCCACCGGTGTCGTCTTCCTGTGTCTCTTCCTCGGAGGAATCCTAACCCCGGTCACTATCGTGTCCTCGTCCTCATCCTCTTCTTCTTCCTCCTCTTCCGGAGTCCCCCTCCGGTGTCTCTTCACGTGCCCTCGGGATGGTGTCTCCTAGTCCGGTTCCTCCTCGGGTTCCGATTCGTCTGGAGTCTCCTGGAGTTTCTTGAGTTTGCCTCGGGTGCGCGCCCTGAAATGACTCGTCCTCACCGGTGTCTTCTGACCCGGTTCCTCCCCTTCTGCTCGGGTCTCCGAGGGCTCCGGTTGGCCTTCCTCTATATCCGGAGTGACCGCTGCTTCGTCCGTTCTTCTTCCTTCCTGCTCTTCCCGTTCTTCCTCGTCTGGGCTGTCCTCGTCCTCGCTCTCATCCGGATTCCCCTCCCGGACCCTTGGCGACTCCCGGTTCATGATCCTCCGGCTGTTCTCCCATTGCTCCCTCTCCTTGGCCTGGAGGCATCCGTGCTTGTCATACAGATGAAACAGAAAAGGGGTTAAAGGACATCCCTTCTTGCTTCCGAGTTTGCGCGCTTCCCGGACCACCAACTCGTCCACAATGAGTCCCCATCCGGTCTTCCGGGTGTTGAAATAGGCCCCGTAAATTGTCTTCGTCAGCTTGATCGTGCACGTCGTGGGTTTGTCCGGGCTCAAAATAGGCACCAGAAACTGCAGCAGGCGCCTCTCCCGGTCGTCTATGCAGTCCTGCACCCGGAATCCGTTTTTCTCTGAAACCGGTTGAGAAAACCTTTCCTTCGCCCATCCGTAATCCTGCTTGGTCTTGTCGTATCCAAACTGGCTGTCGGGGAAGTTGTACGTCGCGCGCCAGTGTTCCGGGGTCCACTCCTTCCACCGTCCCCGGATTTCGCTGTTCCGGAATTCCGCCGGTACAGGTTTCCCACCTAACTCCTGCAACATAGTATCACTGTGGAAATCCCATGGTAGGTACAGAAATTCCTCACAACCCATTTTGCGCAAATCCTTCCGCAGCTGTTTCCTATGGCCCGCATTGGCCGGAGCAACCGGGCGCACCAACTTATCCGGAACCGGTAGTCCGAGCCTCCAATCGTCCTTCCGTCCCATCGCTGCTGGCTCCAAAACTTCCTTCCCTCGATTGCGCGCGCTCCGCCTAAGCTCCCGGAACACTCGTTCGCCACCCGGTCGCTCTCCGTGCTCTCTCACAACATCCGGAAACACAAAGCTCTGGTGCAAGGGTGGACTGGAAACACTATGCGAAAATGAACAGTGAACCGCCCTAATTAAAGCCGCCCATTTCAAGGCGTGAAACGTGGCCGGGTCCATTCCTGACCCGTCCATCCCCTACCCGGTTTCCAATCCGGTTCCCGTGACCAATCCGGACACCTACTGTCAACACCGGACCCTAGCAATAACTCTACAGCGCGCCCGAGTGCCTCCTCTACATAAATAACTAAATGTGCCATTATGGTCACTCTCACCCTCATTTATGGAGATTCGGACTACTCCTAGCTACTCTAAAACCCTAACTCTCTACTTCTAGTTTAAACGAGGTTTGACAACCAACATGCACCGAAGATTGCCCGAACACATGCCAAATACATTCCCCACCATGCACACTCAAAGAAAAATATAAAATTTATAACCCCTACAGAATCCCCAGAACACCAATAAACCCCGTACAAATCCCTCAACCACCTCAACCACAACAACCAGCCCCACCACAAAACATAAAGAATGATCCATTGCAATTTCCCATCCACACAATATCAAACCACAAAATAATCACAACCAAAGATAAATATAAAATAGCAAAAACACATAACACCTATTTATGCCACAGGACAAACTCAAACCACATAACATACACTAAATGGTTAGTACAACGTGACCTATTTCCTCTAAACCTACCAACAGTAATACACGACAATCTAGACCAACTTACAAAATACTACACAGAATATCAACATAAACACTATAAACATATTATAAACACACAATTTACACCCGAACAAAATAAAGATACAAGATACATTCCACCTCCAACAATAATTCCCTACATTAAAACATCCACAATAGAATGTAACCCCGAGAGGGACGAGGATAGTGTGCGCGCGGGGAGCGGGGAGCGGTGAGCAGTGAGCGGAGAAATGTGGGATTACGAGCAAGAATTTCAGGTCAACCTTGGTCAATGACACTATAATTAGCTATTATTCGAATATTTTTCTATTTTTAGTAAAATTTTGGACCTATGACCGTGGAAGATTTGGTACCTATTACCGTGGTTTAGGGTGAGTGGTTCAGGGATAAAGGCACATTAAAGGCACACTGTCTCTATAACCGTGGAATTACGGTTTAATTCGGGGTTTAAGGTAGAGAGGGATTGTTATTTCAGCGTCTTATTAGAGGCCAATCCACTCGTTTGGGGATAATTATTTGAAATGCATAGCAAGTTTAGCGTTTAGACCAGTCTGGGTACAAGATAGAAAAAATACCAGAGTTTAGGGTTTAGGGTTTCGTAAATAATACAACATGATTTTCAAATCTGCAATAGTGGCCCTTTTAGTCTCACTACAATTTCATTGATTTGGAGAGTGAACATGTCAACAATGGAACCAACAACATTTTTGTATCCTAGGGTGTTGGATGAGTCAACAATCCGCTCTCAAGAACTAGCTTAACTTCGTTGAAGCTAAGAGTGGGTGCATGTATGAAGGCATCTACATCAGCATCAAACCCACAAACGACCATGAAGACAAAATAGAGATGTTTGCAGTGAGCCCATTGGTTGCGTCCTCTTTTTGCCTTGGTCACCATCTCCTTGAATTAAGGGCAGGCGCAGTCTGGAAACTGGGAAATTGTGAGAAGGTACTGCTGATTTGTCGGAGGCGTGCCCGAATCCAACGTGACGATGCAACCTAGGGCAGGGACTGGAACCATGTCCACCTTCCTTATGGAACCCTTGAATGCTGCAGCGCTAGCACAGTTGTTGGCTTGCTTGATGGATGGGCTCTTCTTGTTGCGGCGGACATTCTTGCCATAACGTCGCTTAGGAACTTCAGCAGGGAAAGCTGGAGTTACATATATTGACAAGTCGACGGGGAGAGTGTGGTCTTGGAAGAGCCTTCGCGGCGATATGACCTCGCGCTGTGGAAGTCGAAAGCCAGCGTTTTCTAGGGCAAGTATCTCCTTGCGTGTTAGGTTAGTACCGTTCTTGACGGGCCAGATGTCGGGGACCTCAGGGCGGGACATAACCCACTTTCTGCGAGTTCCTTTGACACACCTCTCGATGTCGTCGTTGCAGAAGAAGAATTGCATGCGCTCCTTGCGATTCTTCTTGTAGTTGTCCATCATGCCCGTGTACGTAGGAGCAGCGGTAGATTTCCCGTCTTGTATGATTCGAGCGATGCACTTCCTCTTAGTCACAGCCTGCTGCGCGAAACAAGCCTTCGCACATGGGGCTTTTAGCCTAGCTATGTGCCACTGACTCTCGTCGCAAGCCGTTTCTTGCACGGAAGTAACGTGGTGTAGAGCTGCTGCTAAGGTTGCATCTTGAACCTGCACTGGTACATCAGACTTCTCTAGTTCATGGGGAGAGACTGACAGCTGTACAGGAGAAGCATTTAGGTTTAGGGCGTTGTTCCCTGCACCCCTGGTCTGGACTCGAGGATGAGAGATGCTGATCTTGTCAGGTCTGTGAGAGTCATACTCCGAACCGATGGGAACGTCTGCTTTCCGCTTCAACGACAAGAAGACTTCTTCTCCTTCGAGTTGAGGCATTCGAGTGCAAAACTCCTCTGCTCCAGGCATCTTCGCTAATGCTTCGTGTAGGGATTTCGAGTTCCCCGTGCGCTCTGTAGACTTCTGTGCAATCCGGAGTTTCAGTTCTTCTTTGGTAGGGCCAGTTCCAGCTCTATCTCCCTTGAGGTATTGGTAGTACGCGACGCTCTGCATGAAGGATCGGACGAAGTCATCCACAGTAGCGACAAAGAGGTCTGACCCTCGATCACCAGATTGTTGTTTCCATTTGTTGTGGATACCTTCGGCTAAGTTGCAAGAGGGCATTTCCGCCAACTCGTCCTCGGTAAGGTCCTGGAATATAGAAAGCAATGCACATTTAGAGTTCGTAGTTGTAGAGAGGAGAACAAGCAATGGCATGGACTTAGGGTTTTCAGTTTAGAGTTTATAAGCTTACAAGTTGCATGAAGCCTCCCCACTGGCGGTATTAAAAATGCCAGAAGGCTAGCCATAGGTCAAGACGCCTCAATCCATCTTCAGTAGTAGCTCCAGAGGAGTGCCACCAAGCTCGGATACCAAGATAGCGGGAATCTGCCTCCGCTTGCGTCGAGGCGTTCTTGTATTGCTTGTAGAGCATGCGATGTTGATCTTGGAGGTCAGCTCTGATGTCAGCCTTCGTGTGCTTCTCCAATGACTGCACCCAATGGAAGAGACATGTTCGCTTTTTACTCGGCATTGGGATTGAAGCATCTCCACTCCCGTACACAATGCGTACAACATTCCAGTTTGCTTGCGCGCTGTCTGCCATGAAGCCCTTGAAGTTTGGATCTTGAAGTCCGTGGCGAGCGACGACGGCATTGAGATTCTTCCAAATGACCATTTGAGCTGCGACGTCTTCCGACTGCATATCGCACAACACAATGGTCATAACACGGCAATAAGTGGGGTCGTAAACATGGCAGGCCATGGTTGTCCATTGTTTCACCCTCTTCACATGATCGAACATGAGCCATGCATTCTGCAGGTCTCCACCAGGCTGCATTCGTTTCACAAGGTCAACTCCGCTACCGGGACCAATCTCTGACATTTTGAAGACGAAGACCTTGTCCGACTCCGATCCTTGACCAGGAAACTTGTTCTCCTGGACAAATGGCCAATTGCTGGAGCCGCGAAGCTTGGTGATGCTATCCATGATACCGAACCTTTGGAAGTACTTGAAGCCCGTCACCTTGTTGCGAATGTTGGGGGACGTCAACTCCTTGCATCTGTCAAAGAGCGGCAGGAGGTCATCGAGTTCAAGAGTTTTTTATTCCGCACCTTCGGCTGTCAGAAGCATATCCCCTACCATCTCCTTTGTTGCCTCTAAGACAATCGCAGACTTCGTAGCAGAAGGAGTTTGGTGCACGTGCTCCTCCACCAAACTTTCTCCTTTGGCAATATCGTCTCGGTAAGCCCCGACCTTGACAGGGTGGTCGTGAGTTCCAAAATGAACACAAGCTCGAGTCATGCTGTTTTTGCCTAGGACGTAATATATTTTTGCATCGCAGGTTGCAAGACAAGAGGGAGGAACTTTACAGCATTTGCAAACAAGGGTGGAGCCCTTGGGAGGATTAGTTCCCACGTCAAAAACAAATGAAGATACGCCATCCCATTCAGTTTCGTTAACAGCTGTCGTGCGGTGAACGCGGGTTAGAAAATCGCAGTCGACATTTTCACACCGTAAATGACCACAGCAATAGGAGGTACGGAAGATCATCCCAAAATCATTAACAATGTTGGACGTGTGAGTACGAGTCCACACATGCCCATCATAGTGTTTGTCCATGCCACGGAGTTGCTTTGCTCTATTGGATCCTGAAGAGGATCCCAGGGGAGGGAACTCAAAGATGACATCGCCATTGTACTGGGGTGGCAAGAACTCGACTCGTTTGACACATGTAGAGTTGTAGTCAAATTTTTTGAATATATTCCTAGAACCCTTTCTAGCGCATAGCAATTTCAGGCACTCTACGACACTTTGTTTTGGTGACAGAGAAAACGGTGTAGTCTGCATACTAGTGGAAAGACAATTGCCTGTAGAAGTTTGGGGATTAGGCTGAGGAGGAAGGATGGGATCATGTTCTACATTCTCTGGGATGTCATCATCACTAAGTTCATAGATCGTCTCTAAACTTGGCTCAATTTTCACTCGGCCTGGCAATGGTGGTTTGTACAGTGCAAGTGGATGACCCCCTTGGAGTCAAGAGTTCGATAGATGCATCCATAAGACAATCGGATAGACCGTAAGCTCTATACCTACCTGCCTTAAGCAACCACACTCTTCCATCTTCAGTAGTGGTTGGGAGCTGCCTAACGGTGTGCGTAAGCAGACCAGACTCAGCATTGAATACCTCTTCATCAACGTGCACCATTGCTGCAAGAAACTGAAACGTTAGACTAAGACTGAACGCAGAAACAACTGCTACTCCGTCGTCCCCTAGCGGGAACGAAGTAGGGACGCCTGCTCCTTCGACACGAACGAGTGCCATAGTCTACTTTTGGGGAAGTGTAAATTCAGGACATTTAATGCAATCTGGAAAGAGAGTGAGGATTTGGGAAATGAGCGCTTAAATCTAGATGTGTGTTTCTGGATCCCTAAACCCTAAATCTAGATGTGTGTTTCTAGAACACTAAATCCATAAACCTAGATGTGCGTTTCTGTAGACAGATATAATTGAAGGGTGCAGCTGTTTCCTTCGGAAAACCACTGAGATTGGAAGTAGCCGTCTGAACTCTGACAGTTATCTAAAAACATTTACATGGATGCTGCACGATGAGCATGATGGCAAGTTGACACTAAAGTCTGCACTCAAGATTAGACTCTCGTAAAGAATGAATGATTCATACCTCAATATTAGGCACTTATTGATTTGAATTCCCTATGTCAGTCTACCATACGGCCGCCAAGCTGACTGAACGCTTGATTCTATCAATAGTAATTATTCAAAACAAAAGTCATAAAGTCCTAGTGCTGGTTCAAAGTTGTTAAGTGCTTGAACGATGGGAGTTCTTCATTATGCCTGGAGGAGCCCAGAAGAGAAGACGAAAGGGTAGTCTCAGGTTCAGTAGTAGAAAGCAGTTGGAGCGAAGCAGGATGAGGTTGAGGCGTGGGAAATCTCAAGAACCTGCCTAGGAGGACATTGGTAGAGTCTTGGGTTATGGCAAACTTGTCAATGAGCGCGAGTTGGAGACGATTATAGAGACAAACTTCGAGACGCCTAGACAACAGCGTCCACAACAAAGCGATCACCCAGACATTTGTGAGGACGAGGAAAGTGCTTCGGAGGAAGTGTCGCATGATGTGGAGGTACCATTGTCCTTTTTATCTAAATAGTCTGAACAATATTTTCCTGTCATGGATGTAAACTCCAATGAGACTAAGTTTTGGTTGTTTTCTATAGAGCTTTTTTCTAGAGGAGAATGTAGTACGACCGATTAGCGCCTTAGCGACATAATTGTTCTAAAATCATAATATATAATTTTTTTTTTCAACCTGGCCTTATCCTTGTCTTCAAAATTTTGCCCGGTGCCTTCAAATTTTTGCCCACGCCTGCTTGCGCTTGAGAATTCTGGCCCATGGCCTGTTGCTGGTCCTAGTCAGGTGGGCCCTGCCCATTTAGGGTTTGTGATTGCCCTCATATATATAGCACTGTAGGCATGGCTTCAGTCTCTTGGGCTTGTCCTCGAGCCCTTTCCATCGTGCTTGCTCCTGGCCCTGCCATCGCCCTAGGGTTCAGGGCTTTGTGTATGCAGGCCCTTGTCTCCATCTCGTTCCTTCTCGTCCGGACTCAGCCACTCTTCAGTGGTCGCTCGCTTAGGATTTCGACAAGCCGATCACTGGGCATTCAGGCCTTGTGATCCCTCATTGTTGTTCTCGACTATCAAGACAGCGGTCTCCTGTCTTCCGAAGCTGCGTTCAGGGTTTGATCTCCTCCCCTCGTTTGTTTCTTCTGATTGCGTTTCTCAACCCTAAACTCTGCGCTTTCACTGATGAAGATCCTGGACTTGGTTTCACCATTTTGCATATTGGATTCCGCAGATGGAAACCCAAGCGAATGGTAATGTGCTAGAGAATGAGGGAAGCGCTGGTGGACAAGCTGAGGAGGTTGCAGGAAGGGAAGGAGAGGAGACGAGGGCCACAGGAGCCACGGAGAACACGGCCAATGGAATTCTGCCCGTGCAACAAGGTATTAAACTTGTTCTCACATCCTCTTTACAGCGTCCACCATTGCTTAGGGTCGACCATGGGTCGAGCATGGCAATTCATGCTTCTTGTTGACCCAGGGTTGTAGTTTAGGCTTCTAAATTACCCAGTTTGAGGCTTCTAGTTGAGCCGGCTTGTGTCTTGAGGCATGTAGTAACCCAGCCGATTAGTTGACCCAGCTTTTGTCTTTATGGGTCGAGCATGGCAATTCAAGATTCTTCTTGACCCAGGGTTCTAGTTGACCCAGCTGGAGGCTTATAGTTTAGGGTTATTGTGCCTTCAGGGCTGCAGTGACCCAGCCGGAGCTTCGAGCATGGCAATTCAGGGTGCTTAGATTTCCTTCAGGGCTGTAGTGACCCAGCCTAAACCTAGGCTCGAGCATGGCAATTCAGGGTGCTTAGATGACGCAGCTTCTCCTTCAGGGCTGCAGTGACCCAGCCTATACCTAGGCTCGAGCATGGCAATTCTGGGTGCTTAGATGACCCAGCTTCTCTTTTGAGGGCTGCTGTGACCCAGCCGGTGCCGGCCTAGGCTCCAGCATGGCAATTCAGGGTGCTTAGATCTCCTTTAGGGCTGCAGTGACCCAGCCTAAAACCTAGACTCGAGCATGCAAGTTCAGGGTGCTTAGATGACCCACCTTCTAACCTTCAGGGCTGCAGTGACCAGCTGGTGCCGGCCTAGGCTCCAGCACGGCAATTCAGGGTGCTTAGATCTCCTTCAAGGCTGCAGTGACCCAGCCTAAAACCTAGGCTCGAGCATGGCAATGAAGGGTGTTTAGATGACCCAGCATCTCCTTCAGGGCTGCAGTGACCCAGCCGGTACCGGCCTAGGCTCCAGCATTGCAATTTAGGGTGCTTAGATCTCCATTTGGGCTGCAGTGACCCAGCCTAAAGCCTAGGCTCGAGCATGGCAATGAAGGGTGCTTAGATGACCCAGCTTCTCCTTTGAGGGCTGCAGTGACCCAGCCGGTGCCGGCCTAGGCTCTAGCATTGCAATTTAGGGTGCTTAGATCTCCATTTGGGCTGCAGTGACCCAGCCTAAAGCCTAGGGGCTCGAGCATGGCAATGAAGGGTGCTTAGATGACCCAGCTTCTCCTTTGAGGGCTGCAGTGACCCAGCCGGTGCCGGCCTAGGCTCTAGCATTGCAATTTTGGGTGCTTAGATCTCCATTTGGGCTGCAGTGACCCAACCTAAAGCCTAGGCTCGAGCATGGCAATGAAGGGTGCTTAGATGACCCAACTTTACCTTCAGGGCTGCAGTGACCCAGCCGATGCCGGCCTAGGCTCGAGCATGGCAATTTAGACTGCTTAGATGACCAGCTTGTGGCTCGGGCTCGAGCAGGGGTCTTCAGGCTATTAGTTGACCCAGTTTGTCTTCAGGTGTCAATTTGACAAGCTGACACGACCCATAAAGACAAAAGCAACCCAGGTAGGCCTCAAGCAACCCAACTAGGCCTCATGTTGACCGAGCCGGTACCATTCGAGAATATAAATTAGACCCACCCAGCCCATTCGAGAATATAATTTTTAGTTCAAATTTCTGTCTATTTACACATCTTCTTGATCGCAAAATATCCTAAGAATTCGAGGGCCCTGAATCCTTAAGCAGTTGCAGTGTCCACCTTAGCTTAGGGTCGAGAATGGCAATTCATTCTAAAGCTTAGTTTGTCAAAAAGCTTCTAGTTGACCCAGCCGGTGCCGGCTTGGGTCGAGTGTATTGATTTTTACTTCAAAGCTTTTTTAATACTGCTACACTTTAGACTGTCAAAAACCCTTAGATTAGTGCCGGCTTATCCTCAGTATCAGAACTCACGTATCAGAACTCCATCAAAGATCTGCTTGTATTAGAACTCCACGTACTCAAATGTACCTAGCTGGTAACTGCTTAGGGTCCAATATGCAGAGTTATTTATAAAATCTCAAACAATGTGGCCATCTCACTAGCTTCAAATAAACCCAGCCGGTACCTGCTTAGGGTCCAGCATAAACATCATTAAAAAAAAACTCAAGCAACGTGGCTATTAAACAAGCCTTTAATTGACCTAGCCGGTACCGGCCTAGGTTCTAGTTAGAGGTATGTCAAAATCTAAGCAAAGTGGTATCACGTACTCACGTGATGAAGCAACTCAGACTCCAATGCACCCTGGCAGTCTTCTAGCAGTCAGAGACTCTAATGTACCCCGCCGGTACCGGCTAACCTTCTAACCTACCCAGTCCTAGCCTCAAATGTACCCAGCTTAGGGTCGAGAATGTCGACTATGGCATTTTTAGTTCAAAAGTTTTTTCAATGATCGTGTCTCATGACTCTCATGGCCTCATATGTACCCAGCCGGTGCCGGCTTAGGCAGGAGTATACTAGATTTAGTTCTATAGAATTCTGAATCATCGAGGCCTTAGGCTATCTCCAAACACTAAATGTACCCAGCGGGTACCCAAAACCCTCGAGGATTGTAATTCTGCTACAAAAGTGCAGTGTACACCTTAGCTATGTATGTCTTTCAACCTCAAATATATCCAGCCGGTACCGGCCTAGGGTCGAGAGTACTAAATTATAGTAGAAATCTCAATCATCGTGGCCGTTGGCTGTCTTAAAGCCTCAAATGTACCCAGTCATGCCTCAAATGTACTCAGTCCAAGACTCACATGTTCAAAGCTTAGGGTCCAGTATCTAAATTTCAGTTCAAAATAATCTCCGTTAATTGTGGGCTTAGGCTGTCTCCAAGACTCAAATGCTCAAAGCATTTGTGTATCAACGTTGCTTTAGGCTTTCTGTTAGCGTCAAATTGTCCCAGCCGGTACCGGCTTACCCTCGAGCCTTTAACAAACCTTCGTGTCATTTCTTTTAATTTTCCTTCGTGGTTTGCCTTCGGCTGTCTCCAAGTCTGAAATCTACCCAGCCGGTACCGGCTTAGTGTCAAGATACTAGATATTAGTTTAAATTTTTTTAGATCATCAAGGCTGTCAAATAGCCTGAAATTGGCCCAGCCGGCACCGGCCGACTCTCGAGCATGGTCTAACTGTATTAAAAGTCCATGGTACCCTTACCTGAGGCTATCTATTAGCCTCTAATTTACCCAGCCGTTACCCTCGGGCCTCCAATTCTAGTTCAATTTATCTTCAAACAATCGAGGCCTTAGGTTTTCAAAAAGCCTCAGCTGAGGCCAGCTGGTACCGGTTTAGGGTTGAGCATCGTCTGGCTGTAACAAAACTCCATGGTACACTTCCTCTAAGGCTTTTTTTAAGACGCTAATGTACCATCCGTTACCCTCGGGCCTTTAGTTTTGGTTTAATTTTGTTTAATATAATCGTGGCCATAAGGCTGTCAAAAAGCATCACATGTGCCCAGCCGGTACCGGCTTACTTTCTTGAAGCCTCTAATGTACCCTGCCAAAACCCCCCGAGCCTTTCATTTTAGTTCTAACTTTTTTTAATTCATCATGGCTTAAGTCTATCAAAATGACTCAAACGTGCCCAAAGTGTAACCCTAAACCCTCGAGCACCGTATCAGAACTCTCCCTGTATCAGAACACTTCCAGAACTCAGCCCCTGTCCTAGAACACTGCCTTTATCAGAATCCATGGTATCCTCACCTGATGCTTTCTTTAAGCCTTTAATGTTCCCATCAGGTTTTAGGCCGGTATCCTTGAGACCTCAATTATATTTTAAATGTTTTTTAAATTATCGTGCCTTCAATGTGCCCAGCCGGTCCAGATGACCCTCGAGCATGGTCTTGCTGTATCAAAAGTAGAGGCAGCACCTCAGTTGAGGCTTTCTGTAAGCCTCGAATGTACCCAGTCTGAAGGGGCATTACACTCGAGCCTACAATTTGATGACAGTTGTTGATTGTGAATTAGAAACATTTATCCCTATGCCAGCGGAATGAATGACATGTAAGTTTCACATATACTGAATGGTTTTGTTTCTGCAACTTAATTTGGGAACTCCAGTATCCGGATGAGGATTATCTCGAACCATGGAGTTATTACGATAACTTAGAAACTATTGATGAGAACTCTCAGAGCAAAATATAAGGTTATAAAAAGCAGTAGAAAGAGGGATGAGCTTTGAACCAGGTGTGAAGATGCAGTGGTTATAAGTGGTTCCTTCTTATGTTTTGTGAAAGACTAATGTGTACTATCAGTGGACCCTAAAACTAAGTGTTTGACTCTATGGTCTTACTGGGCAGTGACTGTAGAGCCGTATGGATTCCCTAAGCCAAATACACTTGAACTAGTCGGGTTTTATTTGTAATACATACTAACGTTGAGTATACAAAATACAAAATTCAAAATACTAGATGTTATACTAAATACTAGAATAAATGGTGCTTAATATGCAGGGCGGTGTAGCTGTGTCCATGTGCAGGCTTCGTAGCAGGGTCCATGTGCCCGGATGTGTCCATGCCCTGATCTGTCCATGCCCTGATGTGTAGCACTGTCCATGCCCTTCGATGGTACCCAGCCGGTACCGGCTTACGATGTCGCGCTGCTTCAGTGCAACCCAGCCTTACCTAATTCAATGCAACCCAGGCTTGGCCGGGATCTCCTATTAAACCCAGCCAGTACCGGCTCCTCCCAATCGCGTCCTTCTAACCTAATCCCTTCTTTGTACAGCTGCCCTGCCCTGCCTTGTCCCTCTCCTTTAATACTCCCTAGCCTGTACTTGCCTTGCACGTGTGTAGCCGTGTCCCTTTACAATGCTGGTATTTTGTGTACTTTTGGATGCAGGTGTTATTGTTCACACGTGATTATGTTCAAAGTTTGTAAGTGCTCCTAGACTAACTGTCCCTCACCTGTGTGTATAGAACAATCGCAAATGGATGCGGATGGTGAATTACAGGAAAATGAGGATGAAGACCTTGAAGGTGCTATTCAATCCTTTCGATTAGCCTCTGTTCATGTCAACCTTTTTCCTTTCAACTACTAACTATTGGAACTTGACTATTGTGAAGGTGACTCTGTTGACCTTGGCGAACGTACACAAGAAGAGCTGCTGAATGAGCGCGACGTTCATTCCCAGCTCACCTCAATTCTGCTGAGTGAGACCCCCAACACACGATCTCGAATCGAGAGGCTTCGGTTCCAACCTCGTCATAAGTCCCGATTGATGATTCCCCTCTGTAGAATGGTGTGCCTTCCTGTTGTGAGACCTTTTCTCAAAAACAATGTCATGAAGCTGGCTTCTCATTTTATAAAAAATGGATATATGGAAGGTAACGGTGTCTTTTATGTTGCCTCTGAGGACAACGACGGTAAGACCAAACTCGTGACATCAGAGATTAGATCATCTTGGAGTGATCATTGGGTTACTGTCAACGATGGGTTCGAATCCATGCTTGTTGCTGATCCCATCCTCAGTGTTTTCTGTGGGAAAATGTTCCATGTCTGGGATGGTAACCATAGAATTCAGGCGTGGATGCCAATCATAGATCAGGACCATGCAAATGATCTTGGATGGCATTATTCAGTGGATAGCATCATCCTGGAGGTGAAAGGAGATATTCCCACGATGCTCACTGCTTTACATGAAGTCAATTGGTACGATTTCAACTTTGTAACATATTTGTTATCGTGCAATTTTGGTGTATCATTTCATAAGTACACTAATTTAAATGTATTTGATTTAACAAGCGAAATGAAAAGTCTCATGTGACTTCCAACCTTGTCCATAAACTCTATCAAGTACGAACCATTGGTGCCCAACCTCTCTCATATTTTAACTCATTGGTGCCACCAGAGGACCTACGACTCTCTGAGAATAAAAAGAAGGGTGACAAGAGCCAGACGTGGTTTTCATTGACTGTTGATTCTCTCAGTGCTCTTCTCAATCAGGTATAACCGTCACTTAACTGCTGAAGTTTGTGTATAATGTTGACAATTAGTTCTTTCCTAATGTCTGTTTAATTGTTTTGTCTTCATATTGCAGCAAGAGATTGGAGAAGCAACCGCCGTTGCTCAGAGGAGATTTTATGAGAGATATCCTAATCCAGAAGATTGGACTGCTAAGAGACTTGAGGAACTGGTGCACAGGGCTGTGAAGAAAACCAAAGTTCATTACAAGGGTGAGTTGAAGAAGATGCTGCCTGTTGCTGATCCCAGCAACACCATACCTTTTCTTGAGGAAGTGAAGTATCACTATGAGTCTCATGATGAAGAACCAGAGATGAAGCTTGAGAAGCTTTGGATGCTTGGCACCAGCGTTATGGATCCTATCATGAAGGTTCTTTGGCTTGAACGATGGAATCAGCCTGCAAAACTCCGAGTGCAACTCAGGTTTCCTAAACATAACTTTAGTGATGACACCTTCTTGATCTAGCTTCACAAGGCTACTTGGTGGTCCCAGGTACATTTCAAGTTTTGTCTACCAAGTTCTCTAAGTTTTCTATCAATGCTCCCACAATTTTACATTTGATTCTTATATCACATTGTTATCATTTTATTACACCTTTCTCAAGTGTTAATTTTTTTGCAGTTGACCATGGAAGCTGGGGTCATTTTTGAGTGTATTGTTGGAGATCAAAAGGTCACCATCGATTACCACCCAGACGGTAGAGACCCAATACCCACCATCTATGATTACATTGAGGAAATGCGAATTTCACTCTGGGACACTGCTTTCTACAGAGAATTTGCTGTTGATAAAGGCATCCACAAGAACAATACGGTTGACAAGCAATATCTGTTCAAACCTGCATTGCACCGTGTCTTGTACCGATACTTTAAGTATATTTTGTTTCCGGCAAAGGCCATGTCTAGGTCCCCTCCATTATTTGTGAACTATCTTGATCAGGAAAGTGATGAGTTCATGCTCACAGAAGGGCTTATGAAGCAGTGGGATATTGTGCACTGGGACCGCTGTGGGTGGTACTTAGATTGTCCACTTACCAAGCCTCCTTCATTTGACATTGCCCTGCGAGATTCCCTCGAGCCTAGTCTGATTGGAACAGGTACACAGAAGGACACAACAACTCCTCAGAAGGAAGCTGCTTCGACTCAGAAGGTAACCACGACATCGAAGCGTGGTTCAAAACGCAAGGCTGATGCAGTTGAGACCTCTGCACCAGCGGCTGCAGTTCCATCTACTCCCACTGTGGCCAATACCTCAGCACCACCACCAGCACAGAGTCCACCTCCACCGGTAGAGACCCCAGCTGTGACAGCAGCGGAGCCTGCAACGAAGAGGGTGAAGTTGTCCAATGCAGGCCCTTCTAGTCCAACGGTGTTCATTTCTCCCCCGAAACGAGCACCCATGTTGAGCAAGCCCGGTGTTAGTGTTGCAGAGTACACTTCTCTTGACCTTCTTGTCAACAACTCTTTCTTGCGAATGGCAGATGAGAAGAAGAAAACCGGTCAATTCTGCCCAAAGTATAATCAGATCGTGGAGTTTTTGAAGAAGGTGAAAACTACTTCTAAAATTTTTGGGTCTATTGTTTGCCAATTGTTATTAGTTTGTGTATTGTAGTCTCAATATTTGATTCTCTATGTTACAATGAGATTGTGGAGTTATTGAAGAATGGGAAAAGCTATTACGTGAGCAGTGAGCAGTGAGACGTGAGCAGTGAGCAGTGAGCAGTGAGCAGTGAGCAGAGATTTTTGGAAAAATTTCGGGCTGTTGGATTTTAAAGGACCTCCTATTACCGCGGTTTTAGGTGTAATTGGTGAGTATTTATGAAACATTGATTTGTGAAAAGTACCTTTCGCCGTGGAATTTAGGGTGTATTTCTAGGATTCGTAGTGGAATTTAGTAGCTTCTAACAACAATTGCTTCTTCCTGAATTTAACAGAAATACATTCAAACTCATTATAGAATCAAGAAATGATGTGGAAATAAATAAATACTCAAACCGTACAATCAAAGTGAATCTGTATCAGATTCGATAGCACTCACATCGACATATGAAAGCACACGAGGATCATAATGTCGACGCGGTGTAGAATAGCATGAAGAACCACTAGGGCTAGGACTAGCATTGGCAAATGCCGTTGCCAATGCTTCTACGTACACTGGAAGGCCTTGAGGGGAACTACCAGGGCTGACCAAACTCTGCAAGGACTTTCTAAGGTTAAAACGGCGCCGCTGTAGTGGTCTAGTCCTTGTCAAACTGCAAACAAGAGAAGTGTAAAAGTATTAGAAAACGTATTTAGATGAAGATGTACTAACTAGTATTTGCAAGGTGCATTAAATAAACATTGAAACTTACTCACATGGACAGTCAAGGGGCTCGTCAGGAACGGTCTCATCATCGGAATCAGGAAGGTTGATGTGAGCGGTCTCAGGTGGCGCTGTCCGTGGCTGAGGAGCAATGAGGGGCTTCAAGACCTCAGCAAATAGCTTTGAGTCGCTTTCAAGTGCGACAATATGACGGTTGCAAGCCCGTGCTGCATGGATAGACGCACCTGCACAATAGAGTAGAAAAGGTTTATTAGAAACAAAGGGTTTAAGGTCACATGATATTGATTCTAGCATTCAATGAAGGAGAATGAAATTACCTGTGGATGCCGTTAGGTCTGCTACGATACCATTCTCTGGAGTTAAACCATACACAAACAGTTTCATCAACACCTCTGACTTCTCTTTGGGACCACGCCATGGTGTCCCTGTATCCTTCCTCAACAGCTGTGACTCTAGCGTCACAGCGTTGAAAAGAACGTCATCGCACGCTAGGTCGACCTGCGGAATGGACGGGTCTTTTACAATAACTAGAGGTGGAGGCTGCCGGGCAACAGTAATGGGAACATCACGGGCAAGAAGAACCGCCTTGAACTTCAAAGTCTACCAAAAAACAATCAATATTAATACATACGGTGTCATATTACATAACATGTCCTAGAAATACAATTTGAAGAAAGTTTAAAAGTAAGAGGAGCTCACATTTTTAGATGGATGGAGCGGATTCGCTAGATGGAGGTAGTTGATGATTGTCCAGTCATCAACTTCTTTCATCTTATAATTTTTAAAATAGGACATTACTTCTTTTTTGACAATGGGACTGTCAGGGTAAAAAAGGAGAAATGCACCATCGTCATGGAGATAAGCATACGCAAATCCCATGGTGACCTTCAAAAAACTCTCAAGACTCTCATTCCAATTAGGAACCTGAGATGGAGGGTCTGAAACACCGGGGACCCTCAAGCCATCTGCATAATCTGCAATAAGTAGATCAACCCCCGGTTTCTCTACAGCCTTATCGTCAAAGAACAGCTATCTAGAGCTAGAAACCTGTATCACAATGAAGAAACATGGAGAATTAAATATTGAGACTAAAATCCACTAACTAATACCAATTGGCAAACAATTAATCAGAAACAAAATGTATTGTTCACATTCTTCAATAACTCCACAATCTCATTGTAACATAGAGAATCAAATATTGTGACTACGATACACAAACAAATAACAATTGGCAAACAGTAGACCAAAAAATTATAGAAATTGTTTTCACCTTCTTCAAAAACTCCACGATCTGATTATACTCTGGGCAGAATTGACCGGTTTTTTTCTTCTCATCTGCCATTCGCAAGAAAGAGTCGTTGACAAGAAGGTCAAGAGAAGTGTACTCTGCAACACTAACACCGGGCTTGCTCTACATGGGTGCTCGTTTCGGGGGAGAAATGAACACCGTTGGAGTAGAAGGGCCTGCACTGGACAACTTCAATCTCTTCGTTTCAGGCTCCGTTACTGTCACAGCTGGGGTCTCCATAGGTGGAGGTCGACTCTGCGCTGGTGGTGGTGCTGCGGTATTGGTCACAGTGGGAGTAGATGGAACTGCAGCCGCTGGTGCAGAGGTCTCAACTGCATCAGCCTTGCATTTTGAACCACGCTTCGATGTCGTGGTTGCCTTTTGCGTTGAAGCAGCTTCCTTCTCAGGCGTTGATGTGTCCTTCTCTGTACCTGTTCCAATCAGACTAGGCTTGAGGGAGTCTCGCAGGGCAATGTCAAATGAAGGAGGCTTGGTAACCGGACAATCTAAGTACCACCCACAGCGGTCCCAGTGCACAATATCCCACTGCTTCATAAGTCCTTCTGTGAGCATGAACTCATCACTTTCTTCATCAAGATAGTTCACAAATAATAGAGGGGACCTAGACATGGCCTTTGCCGGAAACAAAATATACTTAAAGTATCGGTACAAGACACGGTGCAATGCAGGTTTGAACAGATATTGCTTGTCAACCGTATTGTTCTTGTGGATGCCTTTATCAACAGCAAATTCTCTGTAGAAAGCAGTGTCCCAGAGTGAAATTCGCATTTCCTCAATGTAATCATAGATGGTGGGTATTGGGTCTCTACCGTCTGGGTGGTAATCGATGGTGACCTTCTGATCTCCAACAATGCACTCGAAAATGACCCCAGCTTCCATGGTCAACTGCAAAAAATTTAACATTTGAGAAAGATGTAATGAAATGATAACAATGTGATATAGGAATCCAATGTCAAATTGTGGGAGCATTGATAGAAAACATAAAGAACTTGGTAGACAAAACTTGAAATGTACCTGGGACCACCAAGTAGCCTTGTGAAGCTAGATCAAGAAGGTGTCATCACTAAAGTTATGTTTAGGAAACCTGAGTTGCACTCGGAGTTTTGCAGGCTGATTCCATCGTTCAAGCCAAAGAACCTTCATGATAGGATCCATAACGCTGGTGCCAAGCATCCAAAGCTTCTCAAGCTTCATCTCTGGGTCTTCATCATGAGACTCATAGTGATACTTCACTTCCTCAAGAAAAGGTATGGTGTTGCTGGGATCAGCAACAGGCAGCATCTTCTTCAACTCACCCTTGTAATGAACTTTGGTTTTCTTCACAGCCCTGTGCACCAGTTCCTCAAGTCTCTTAGCAGTCCAATCTTCTGGATTAGGATATCTCTCATAAAATCTCCTCTGAGCAACAGCGGTTGCTTCTCCAATCTCTTGCTGCAATAGGAAGACAAAACAATTAAACAGACATTAGGAAAGAACTAATTGCCAACATTATACACAAACTTCAGCAGTTAAGTAACGGTTATACCTGATTGAGAAGAGCACTGAGAGAATCAACAGTCAATGAAAACCACGTCTGGCTCTTGTCACCCTTCTGTTTCTGATCAGAGAGTCGAAGGTCCTCAGGTGAAACCAATGATTTAAAATATGAGAGAGGTTGAGCCCCAATGGTTCGAACTCGATAGAGTTTATGGACAAGGTTGGAAGTCACATGCGACTTTTCATTTCTCCTGTTAAATCAAATACATTTGAATTAGTCAAGTTATGAAATGATACACAAAAACTGCATAAAAGCAAAGTTAATCAGTATTAGAAATCGTACCAATTGACTTCGTGTAGAGCAGTGAGCATCGTAGGTACATCTCCTTTTACCTCCAGGATGATGCTATCAACTGAATAATGCCATTCAAGATCATTTGGATGGTCCTGATTTATGATTGGCATCCAAGCCTGAACTCTATGGTTTCCATTCCAAACATGAAACATTTTCCCACAGAACACATTGAGGATGGGATCTGTAGCAAGCATGGATTCGAACTCATCGTTGACACGAATCCAATGGTGACTCCAAGATGATTTAATTTCTGGAGTGACATCTTTGGTCTTACCGTCGTCGTCCTCAGAGGCTACATAGAATACACCGTTACCTTCCATGTATCCATTTTTGATAAAATGGGATGCCAGCTTCATGACATCGTTTTTGAGAAAAGGTCTCACAACAGGAAGACATACAAGTCTACAGAGAGGAATTAGCAAGCGGGACTTGTGACGAGGTTGGAACCGTAGCCGTTCAATTCGAGATCGTGTATTAGGGGTCTCGCTCAAGACAATAGAGTTTAGCTGTGAATGAACGTCCCTCTCACTCAACCGCCCACCTTGCGTACGGTCACCGAGGTCAACGGGATCACCAAAGTCACCGGAATCACCTTCAAAATAGTGAAGATCCAAAATTTAGTATTTCAAAGGTAAATAATAAACATGCAATGTGAATCATCATAATGATAGATTAGCACCTTCAAGGTCTTCTCCTTCATTTTCTTGAATTTCACCCTCTGTATCTACTGGAGATTGATCTATAGAGACACCAAAACGATGTTAGCATTTGAGCACTAACTACATATTAACTCAATACCATGTGTAATCTATGGTACACAATATCCACATTGAATCAATCACGTGTGATCTCTTGTACACAAAATCGCCATTGAATTAACAAAACATGTGAATTATGGTACACAAAATCCCCAATTATTCCATACCACGTATGATCTTTCTTACACGAAATCCACATTTATTCAATATATATCCTGTTACACAAAATCCCCATTGAATCCATACCACGTGTGATCTACAATACACAACATTCCCATTAAACCACCATGGAAAGACGAGCATGACACATTCGACATACGTTATAAATACCGCATAGGTCCATAATTAATCGGCATAAAACCATAGATTGTACATACAGTATTGAACGCACTGATTATCAAAATTTCCTCACAAGAGAAACTAGAAAACATGTTAATACTTGGTTCAAAGCTCTAACCAGTACCCATTCAGTACTAAATCTTGAACCCTTAGCTTTGAGAGAAATCAAAGTTCTGGTCGCCAACTTCATTGCGATCAAAAGAACTCCACGGTTCAACATAAGTATGGCTCTGATATTTTGAAGTTCCCAAATAAAGTGACTTAGATCCCCTGCATAAGACATGAGTAAAGAAACACAACATTTTGAAAACCTTATGAGCTCACAGAAAAACAACATTTAAGTGTTAATAACAAATTAAAATACACCTAACAAAAGGGAGGCCGGCACCGGCTATATTAAGCCATGCCTCCATAGAGTTTAAAATACGTTGTGATGTCACACAATAATCCAAAGTAGAGTTTCAAAAAATATTTAAAAACACCTCCACTGTGACGCCGGCACCGGCTGGGTTAACCAAGGCCACCTCAGTGTTCAATACATGGTCTCGTGTCACACCATAATTCCAAAATTCAGAGTTTCAAAAAAGAAAAAAAAACACCCCACAGTAAGGGCCGGCACCGGCTGGGTTACCCAAGGCCACCTCAGTGTTCAATACATGGTCTCGTGTCACACCATAATTCCAAAATTCACAGTTTCAAAAAAGAAAAAAAAAACACCCCTCAATAACGGCCCGCACTGGCTGGGTTACCCAAGGCCACCTCAGTGTTCAATACATGCTCTCGTGTCACACCATAATTCCAAAATAGAGAGTTTCAGAAAAGAGAAAAAAACACCCCACAGTATGGGCCGGCACCGGCTGGGTTACCCAAGGCCACCTCAGTGTTCAATACATGGTCTTGTGTCGCACCAAAATTCCAAAATTTTGATTTTAAAAAAAATAAAAAAACACCCCACAGTAAGGGCTGGCACCAGCCTGGTTACCCAAGGCCACCTCAGTGTTCAAAACATCGTCTCGTGTCACACCATAGTTCCAAAATTCAGAGTTTCAAAAAAGAAAAAAAAACACCCCACAGTAAGAGCCGGCACCGTCTGGGTTACCCAAGGCCACCTCAGTGTTCAATACATGGTCACGTGTCACACCATAATTCCAAAATTTAGATTTTAAAAAAAATAAAAAAACACCCTACAGTAAGGGCCGGCAGGGGCTGGATTACCCAAGGCCACCATAGTGTTCAATACATGGTCTCGTGTCACACCAAAATTCCAAAATTTAGATTTTATAAAAAATAAAAAAATACCCCACAATAAGGGCTGGCACCAGCTGGGTTACCCAAGGCCACCGCAATGTTCAAAACATCGTCTCGTGTCACACCATAGTTCCAAAATTCAGAGTTTCAAAAAAGAAAAAAAAACACCCCACAGTAAGGGCCGGCACCGTCAGGGTTACCCAAGGCCACCTCAGTGTTCAATACATGGTCTCGTGTCACACCAAAATTCCAAAATTTAGATTTTATAAAAAATAAAAAAAACACCCCACAGTAAGGGCTGGCACCAGCTGGGTTACCCAAGGCCACCTCAATGTTCAAAACATCGTCTCGTGTCACACCATAATTCCAAAATTCAGAGTTTCAAAAAAAAAAAAAAAACACCCCACAGTAAGGGCCGGCACTGTCTAGGTTACCCAAGGCCACCTCAGTGTTCAATACATGGTCTCGTGTCACACCAAAATTCCAAAATTTAGATTTAAAAAAAATAAAAATACA
The DNA here is from genome assembly GCA_022496805.1 of Pohlia nutans. Classification (NCBI taxonomy): domain Eukaryota; kingdom Viridiplantae; phylum Streptophyta; class Bryopsida; order Bryales; family Mniaceae; genus Pohlia; species Pohlia nutans. The sequence goes on from CM040090.1 coordinate 6,550,000, forward strand.
CCCCACAGTAAGGGCCGGCACCGGCTGGGTTACCCAAGGCCACCTCAGTGTTCAATACATGGTCTCGTGTCACACCATAATTCCAAAATTCACAGTTTCAAAAAAGAAAAAAAAAACACCCCACAATATGGGCCCGCACCGGCTGGGTTACCCAAGGCCACCTCAGTGTTCAATACATGCTCTCGTGTCACACCATAATTCCAAAATCCAGAGTTTCAAAAAAGAGAAAAAAACACCCCACAGTAAGGGCCGACACCGGCTGGGTTACCCAAGGCCAGCTCAGTGTTCAATACAAGGTCTCGTGTCACACCATAATTCCAAAATTTAGAGTTTGAAAAAAGAAAAAAAAACACCCCACAGTAAGGGCCGGCACCGGCTGGGTTAGCCAAGGCCACCTCAGTGTTCAATACATGGTCTCGTGTCACACCATAATTCCAAAATTCAGAGTTTCAAAAAAGAGAGAAAAAACACCCCACAGTAAGGGCCGGCACCGGCTGGGTTACCCAAGGCCACCTCAGTGTTCAATACATGGTCACGTGTCACACCATAATTCCAAAATTTAGAGTTTTAAAAAAGAGAAAAAAACACCCCACTGTAAAAGCCTGCACCCGCTGGGTTACCCAAGGCCACCTCATTGTTCTATACATGGTCTCGTGTCACACCATAATTTCAAAATTTAGAGTTTCAAAAACGAGAAAATGACACCCCACAGTAAGGGCCGGCACCGGCTGGGTTACCCAAGGCCACCTCAGTGTTCAATACATGGTCTCGTGTCACACCATAATTCCAAAATTTAGAGTTTCAAAAAAGAGAAAAATACACCCCACAGTAAGGGCCGGCACCGGCTGGGTTACCCAAGGCCACCTCAGTGTTCAAAACATGGTCTCGTGTCACACCAAAATTCCAAAATTTGGGTATTAAAAAAGAGAAATAAACACCCCACAGTAGGGGCCGGCACCGGCTGGGTTAACCAAGGCCACCTCAGTGTTCAATACATGGTCTCGTGAAACACCATAATTCCAAAATTCATAGTTTTAAGAAAGAGAAAAAAACACCCCACAGTAAGGGCCAGCACCGGCAAGGTTATCCAAGGCCACCTCAGTGTTCAATACATGGTCTCGTGTCACACCATAATTCCAAAATTTAGATTTTAAAAAAAATAAAAAAACACCCTACAGTAAGGGCCGGCAGGGGCTGGATTACCCAAGGCCACCGTAGTGTTCAATACATGGTCTCGTGTCACACCAAAATTCCAAAATTTAGATTTTATAAAAAATAAAAAAATACCCCACAGTAAGGGCTGGCACCAGCTGGGTTACCCAAGGCCACCGCAGTGTTCAAAACATCGTCTCGTGTCACACCATAGTTCCAAAATTCAGAGTTTCAAAAAAGAAAAAAAAACACCCCACAGTAAGGGCCGGCACCGTCAGGGTTACCCAAGGCCACCTCAGTGTTCAATACATGGTCTCGTGTCACACCAAAATTCCAAAATTTAGATTTTATAAAAAATAAAAAAAACACCCCACAGTAAGGGCTGGCACCAGCTGGGTTACCCAAGGCCACCTCAATGTTCAAAACATCGTCTCGTGTCACACCATAATTCCAAAATTCAGAGTTTCAAAAAAGAAAAAAAAACACCCCACAGTAAGGGCCGGCACCGTCTAGGTTACCCAAGGCCACCTCAGTGTTCAATACATGGTCTCGTGTCACACCAAAATTCCAAAATTTAGATTTAAAAAAAATAAAAAAATACCCCACAGTAAGGGCCGGCACCGGCTGGGTTACCCAAGGCCACCTCAGTGTTTAATACATGGTCTCGTGTCACACCATAATTCCAAAATTCACAATTTCAAAAAAGAAAAAAAAAACACCCCACAATAAGGGCCCGCACCGGCTGGGTTACCCAAGGCCACCTCAGTGTTCAATACATGCTCTCGTGTCACACCATAATTCCAAAATCCAGAGTTTCAAAAAAGAAAAAAAAACACCCCACAGTAAGGGCCGGCACCGGCTGGGTTACCCAAGGCCAGCTCAGTGTTCAATACAAGGTCTCGTGTCACACCATAATTCCAAAATTTAGAGTTTTAAAAAAGAGAAAAAAACACCCCACTGTAAAAGCCTGCACCCGCTGGGTTACCCAAGGCCACCTCATTGTTCTATACATGGTCTCGTATCACACCATAATTTCAAAATTTAGAGTTTCAAAAACGAGAAAATGACACCCCACAGTAAGGGCCGGCACCGGCTGGGTTACCCAAGGCCACCTCAGTGTTCAATACATGGTCTCGTGTCACACCATAATTCCAAAATTTAGAGTTTCAAAAAAGAGAAAAATACACCCCACAGTAAGGGCCGGCACCGGCTGGGTTACCCAAGGCCACCTCAGTGTTCAAAACATTGTCTCGTGTCACACCAAAATTCCAAAATTTGGGTATTAAAAAAGAGAAATAAACACCCCACAGTAGGGGCCGGCACCGGCTGGGTTAACCAAGGCCACCTCAGTGTTCAATACATGGTCTCGTGAAACACCATAATTCCAAAATTCATAGTTTTAAGAAAGAGAAAAAAACACCCCACAGTAAGGGCCAGCACCGGCAAGGTTATCCAAGGCCACCTCAGTGTTCAATACATGGTCTCGTGTCACACCATAGTTCCAAAATTTAGAGTTTCAAAAAAGAGGAAAAAACACCCCACAGTAAGGGCTGGCACCGGCTGGGTTAGCCAAGGCCACCTCAGTGTCCAATACATGGTCTCGTGTCACACCATAGTTCCAAAATTCAGAGTTTCAAAAAAGAAAAAAAGACACCCCACAGTAAGGGCCGGCACCGGCTGGGTTACACAAGGCATCTCAGTGTTCAATACATGGTCTCGTGTCACACCATAATTCCAAAATTCAGAGTTTCAAAATAGAGAAGAAAACACCCCACAGTAAGGGCCGGCACCGTCTGGGTTACCCAAGGCCACCGCAGTGTTCAATACATGGTCTCGTGTCACACCATAATTCCAAAATTCAGAGTTTCAAAATAGAGAGAAAAACACCCCACAGTAAGGGCCGGCACCGGCTGGGTTACCCAAGGCCACCTCAGTGTTCAATACATGGTCTCATGTCACACCATAATTCCAAAATTCAAAGTTTCAAAAAAGAGAAATAACCACCCCACAGTAAGGCCCGGCACCGGCTGGGTTTACCAAGGCCACCTCAGTGTTCAAAACATGGTCTCGTGAAACACCATAATTCCAAAATTCAGAGTTTCAAGAAAGAGAAAAAAACACCCCTCAGTAAGGGCCGGCACCGGCAAGGTTACCCAAGGCCACCTCAGTGTTCAATACATGGTCTCGTGTCACACCAAAATTCCAAAATTCAGATTTTAAAAAAAATAAAAGAACACCCCACAGTAAGGGCGGGCACCGGCTGGGTTAACCAAGGCCACCTCAGTGTTCAATACATGGTCTTGTGTCACACCAAAATTCCAAAATTGAGAGTTTCAAAAAAGAGAAAAAAACACCCCACAGTAAGGGCCGGCACCGGCTGGGTTAACCAAGGCCACCTCAATGCTCAAAACATGGTCTCGTGTCACACCAAAATTCCAAAATTTAGAGTTTAAAAAAAATAAAAAAACACCCCATTGTGAGGCATAAACGGGCTTGGGCTAGCCAGGCTTCCACTGGTGTATGAAATGAATGTGATCTCACACATTTGCTGCACACTTGGGTGTTACCAAAATATATTGACCTCCACAGGGGTGAAGGGTTTAACATCGAGCGATGGCGTAGACATTTGAAATACCTTGTTCCGGTTGCTGGGTGGTGTTGGGCGTGGCCTCTGATTCCAATGTGGCCCCCGTCTCCATTTCCTCGCTACTTGGAAGCTCCATTGCTTGTCCCCCAACGTTTCCTGCACCCTCCAGATCATCGATGCCTGCCATCTGTGAAATCCAAGAAGTCAATTGTGAAACACTAGTACTCTATCGCCATTAATGAGTGATTTGTACTAACAGCAGAAATAGATGCTAGCAATCAGTTAAAACCCTAAACGCCAATCCAGTGTTGATGGATGCTAGCAATCAGTTGAAAATCTAAACGCCAATCCAGTGTTGAGGAGGCCTTGAAACGAGCATACCCTGTCAAGAGAGGGAGGAGCAAACCCTGAAACGAGCATGCCCTGTCAAGAGAGAGGGAGGAGCAAACCCTGAAACGAGCATGCCCTGTCAAGATAGGCTGGGGGCAGACCCTCGAGAGCAAGGATGAGCAGTACTCCAAAAGCAATGGGTGAAGACGAGGGCCACCATCTAAACCCTGATCGGCGCCAAGGCAGATGCCACAAAGCCGGAACCCAGAAAACACAAGCCAGAGGCCAGAAAGTATGAAATACACCAAGGCCCGAATGGACAAGCCCGACGAAATGAAAACAAGGCCGTAGTCCAAATGGCGTTAACCCATAAAGGACCAGGGCCCACCTGATGAGGGGAAGCTCATGGCAAGGGCCAGAATATATAGAATGATGCAGATAATGCCATAGTGTATGATTACGTGAGTAAGGCCCTGGGCTAACTTATTAATACTAGAGTAAGGCCCATGTTGCATTCAAATGACACATCACAAACTAAAAAGAATTGTATATAGTTTGATCAGACTCCTCACATCAAACGCATCAATGATTACCTCAACTTCTTGCGACTCTTCATCGGAATCACTTCCCTCCTCACAAATTTCTGGTTGTTTGCTCTGCCTGGGCGTCTCATACTCTGTCTCTTGAATCGACTCCAACTCCCGCTCAGAGACAATGTTGCCATAATCCAAAACTCTTTGCGTGTCCACCTCTGCAGGTTCCTTAGTACTTCCACTCTTCAACTTCATCCTGCTTCGCATGAATTGCTTTCTACTACTAAACCTGAGACTACTCTTCCGTCTTCTCTTCTGGCCTCCTCTAGGCATACTGAAGAACTCACATCGTTCAAGCAGTTAACAGCTTTGAACCTGCTCTAGCAAGTTATGACTTCTATTTCGAATGATTTCTTTTGATAGAATGCAGCTGACAAACAGCTTGGCGGCCGTCAAACCAGTCTGACAATGAGAATTCAAATCAATCAGCCGCCAAGTATGAGGTCAGCATCATTATTGCATTAAGATAGTCTAATCTTGATACCTGACTCTTTTGTCAACTTGCCATGATGGTCATCGTGCAACATCTATGCAAAACTTTTTAGATATCTGTCAATGTTGAGACGGCTACTTCCATTCCCAGTGGTTTTCCAAAGGCAATAGCTGCACCCTAAAATTGTATCTCTGTAGAAATACATTCAACTTGATTTAGGGTTCAGGGATCCAGAAACACACATCTAGAGTTAAGCGTTCATCTCCCAAATGCTCACTCTTATTCCGGATTGCATTGAATGTCTTGAATTTACACTTCCCCAAGAGTAGAGCATGGCACTCGTTCGTGTCAAAAGAGCAGGGGTCCCTACTTCCTTCCCGCTAGGGGACAACGGAGTAGCAGTCGTTTCAGCTTTCAGTCTTAGTTTAACGTTTCAGTTTCTTGCAGCAACTGTGCACGTTGATGAAGAGGTATTCGATGCAGAGTCTGGTCTACTTACGCACACCGTTAGGCAACTCCCAACCACTACTGAAGATGGAAGAGTGTGGTTGCTTAAGGCAGGTAGGTATAGAGCTTACGGTCTATCCGATTGCCTTATGGGTGCATCTACCGAACTCTTGACTCCAAGGGAGTCATCTACTTGCACTATGCAAACCACCATGCCAGGCCGAGTGAAAATTGAGCCAAGTTTAGAGACGATCTATGAGCTTAGTGAGGATGACGTCCCGGTGAATGTAGAAGATGATCCTATCCTTCCTCCTCAGCCTAATCCCCAAACTTCTGCAAGCAGTTGTCCAAAGCCCACTAGTCAGCACCCTACACCGCTTTCTGTGTCACTAAAACAAAGTGTCGTAGAGTGCCTGAAATTGCTATGTACTAGAAAGGGATCTAGGAATATATTCAAAAAATGTGACTACAACTCTACCTCTATCAAACGAGTCGAGTTCTTGCCACCCCAGTACAATGGCGATGTCATCTTTGAGTTCCCTCCGTTGGGATCCTCTTCAGGATCCAACAAAGCGAAGCAACTCCGTGGCATGGACAAACACTATGATGGGCATGTGTGGACTCGTACTCACACGTCCAACATTGTCAATGATTTTGGGTTGATATTCCGTACCTCCTCTTGTTGTAGTCATTTACGATGTGAAAATGTAGACTGCGATTATCTAACCCGCGTTCACCGCACGACAGCTGTTAACGAAACTGAGTGGGATGGAGTATCTTCATTTGTTTTTGACGTAGGAACTAATCCTCCCAAGGACTCCAGCCTTGTTTGCAAATGTTGTAAAGTTCCTCCCTCCTGTCTTGCAACCTGCGATGCAAAAATATATTACGTCCTAGGTAAAAACAGCATGACTCGAGCTTGTGTTCATTTTGGAACTCACGACCACCCTGTCAAGGTCGGGGCTTACCGAGACGATATTGCTAGAGGCGAGAGTTTGGTGGAGGAGCACGTGCACCGAACTCCTTCTGCAACAAAGTCTGCGATCGTCTTAGAGGCAACAAAAGAGATGGTAGGGGATATGCTTGTGGCAGCCGAAGGGGCAGAATCAAAAACTCTTGAACTCGATGACCTCCTGCCGCTCTTTGACAGATGCAAGGAGTTGACTTCCCCCAACATTCGCAACAAGGTGACGGGCTTTAAGTACTTCCGAAAGTTTGGTATCATGGATAGCATCACCAAGCTTCGCGGCTCCAGCAACTGGCCATTTGTCCAGGAGAACAAGTTCCCTGGTCAAGGATCGGAGTCTGACAAGGTCTTCGTCTTTAAAATGTCACAGAGTGGTCGCGGTAGCGGAGTTGACCTTGTGAAGCGAATGCAGCCTGGTGGAGACCTGCAGAACGCATGGCTCATGTTCGATCATGTGAAGAGGGTGAAACAGTGGACAACCATGGGCTGCCATATTTACGACCCTACTTATTGCCGTGTTATGACCATTGCGTTGTGCGATATGCAGTCGGAAGACGTCGCGGCTCAAATGGTCGTTTGGAAGAATCTCAACGCCGTTGTTGCTCGCCACGGACTTCAAGATCCAAACTTCAAGGGCTTCATGGCAGACAGCGCGCAAGCAAACTGGAATGCTGTACGCATTGTGTACGGGAGTGGAGATGCTTCAATCCCAATGCCTAATAAAGAGCGAACATGTCTCTTCCATTGGGTGCAGTCATTGGAGAAGCACACGAAGGCTGACATCAGAGCTGACCTCCAAGACCAACATCGCATGCTCTGCAAGCAATACAAGAACGCCTCGACGCAAGCGGAAGCAGATTCCCGCTATCTTGGTATCCGAGCTTGGTGGCACTCCTCTGGAGCTACTACTGAAGATGGATTGAGGCGTCTCGACCTATGGCTAGCCTTCTGGCATTTTTAATACCGCCAGTGGGGAGGCTTCATGCAACTTGTAAGCTCCAAAACCCGAAACTATAACCCTAAGTCCATGCCATTGCTTGTTCTCCTCTCTACAACCCTAACTCTAAATGTGCATTGCTTTATATATAATAGGACCTCACTGAGGACGAGTTGGCCGAAATGCCCTGTTGCAACTTAGCCGAAAGTATCCACAACAAATGGAAACAACAATCTGGTGATCGAGGGTCAGACTTGTTTGTCGCTACTATGGATGACTTCGTCCGATCCTTCATGCAGAGCGTCGCGTACTATCAATACCTCAAGGGGGATAGAGCCGGAACTGGCCCTACCAAAGAAGAACTGAAACTCCGGATTGCACAGAAGTCTACAGAGCGCACGGGGAACTCGAAATCCCTACACGAAGCATTAGCGAAGATGCCTGGAGCAGAGGAGTTTTGCACTCGAATGCCTCAACTCAAAGGAGAAGAAGTCTTCCTGTCGTTGAAGCGGAAAGCAGACGTTCCTATCGGTTCGGAGTATGACTCTCACAGACCTGACAAGATCAGCATCTCTCATCCTCGAGTGCAGACCAGGGGTGCAAGGAACAACGCCCTAAACCTAAATGCTTCTCCTGTAGAGGTGTTAGTCTCTCCCCAAGAACTAGAGAAGTCTGATGTACCAGTGTAGGTTCAGGATGCAACCCCAGCTACAGCTCTACACCACGTTACTTCCGTGCAAGAAACGGCTTGCGACGAGAGTCAATGGCACATAGCTAGGCTAAAACACCCATCTGCGAAGGCTTGTTTCGCGCAGCAAGCTGTGACTAAGAGGAAGTGCATCGCTCGAATCATACAAGACGGGAAATCTACCGCTGCTCCTACGTACACGGGCATGATGGACAACTACAAGAAGAATCGCAAGGAGCGCATGCAATTCTTCTTCTGCAACGATGACATCGAGAGGTGTGTCAAAGGAACTCGCAGAAAGTGGGTTATGTCCCGCCCTGAGGTCCCCGACATTTGGCCCGTGAAGAACGGTACTAACCTAACACGCAAGGAGATACTTGCCCTAGAAAATGCTGGCTTTCGACTTCCACAGCGCGAGGTCATATCGCCCCGAAGGCTCTTCCAAGACCATCTTCTTCCCGTCGACTTGTCAACATATGTAACTCCAGCTTTCCCTGCTGAAGTTCCCAAGCGACGTCATGGCAAGAATGTCCGCCGCAACAAGAAGATCCCATCCATCAAGCAAGCCAACAACTGTGCTAGCGCTGCAGCATTCAAGGGTTCCATAAGGAAGGTGGACATGGTTCCAGTCCCTGCCCTGGGTTGCATCGTCACGTTGGATTCGGGCACGCCTCCGACAAATCAGCAGTACCTTCTCACAATTTCCCAGTTTCCAGACTGCGCCTGCCCTTATTTCAAGGAGATGGTGACCAAGGCAAAAAGAGGACGCAACCAATGGGCTCACTGCAAACATCTCTATTTTGTCTTCATGGTCGTTTGTGGGTTTGATGCTGATGTAGATGCCTTCATTCATGCACCCACTCTTAGCTTCAACGAAGTTAAGCTAGTTCTTGAGAGCGGATTGTTGACTCATCCAACACCCTAGGATACAAAAATGTTGTTGGTTCCATTGTTGACATGTTCACTCTCCAAATCTATGAAATTGTAGTGAGACTAAAAGGGCCACTACTGCAGTTTTGAAAATCATGTTATATTATTTACGAAACCCTAAACCCTAAACTCTGGTATTATTTCTATCTTGTACCCAGACTGGTCTAAACGCTAAACTTGCTATGCATTCCAAATAATTATGCCCAAACGAGTGGATTGGCCCCTAATAAGATGCTGAAATAACAATCTCTTTCTACCCTAAACCCAAATTAAACCCTAATTACCACGGTTATAGAGACCCTAAACCCTTTAATGTGCCTTTATCCCTGAACCACTCACCCTAAACCACGGTAATAGGTACCAAATATTCCACGGTCATAGGGTTCAAAAAGTTTCTAAAAATATCCGAATATTCGAATAATTGCTAATTTTAGTGTCGTTGACCACGTTTGACCTGAAATTCTTGCTCGTAATCCCACATTTCTCCGCTCACTGCTCACCGCTCCCCGCTCCCCGCGCGCATACTATCCTCGTCCATTGAAGAATGTGAACACTACATTTTGTTTTTGATTCATTGTTTGCCAATTGGTATTAGTTAGTGGATTGTAGTCTCAATATTTGATTCTCCATGTTTCTTCATTGTGACACAGGTTTCTGGCTCTAGACAGCTGTTCTTTGACGGTAAGGCTGTAGAGAAACCGGGGGTTGATCTACTTATTGCAGATTATCCAGATGGCTTGAGGGTCCCCGATGTTTTAGACCCTCCATCTCAGGTTCCTAATTGGAATGAGAGTCTTGAGGGTTTTTTGAAGGTCACCATGGGATTTGCGTATGCTTATCTCCATGACAATGGTGCATTTCTCCTTTTTTACCCTGACAGTCCCATTGTCAAAAAAGAAGTAATGTCTTATTTTAAGAACTATAAGATGAAAGTAATTGATGAGTGGACAATCATCAACTACCTCCATCTAGCGAATCCGCTCCATCCATCTAAAAATGTGAGCTCCTCTAACTTTTTAAACTTTCTTCAAATTGTATTTCTAGGACAGGTTATGTAATATGACACCGTATGTATTAATATTGATTGTTTGTTTTGTAGACTTTGAAATTCAAGGCGGTTCCTCTTGCCCGTGATGTTCCCTCTACTGCTGCCCGTCAGCCCCCACTTCTAGTTATTGTGAAAGACCCGTCCATTCCGCAGGTCGACCTAGCGTGCGATGACGTTCTTTTCAACGCTGTGACGCTAGAGTCACAGCTGTTGAGGAAGGATACAGGGAGACCATGGCGTGGTCCCAAAGAGAAGTCAGAGGTGTTGATAAAACTGTTTGTGTATGGTTTAACTCCAGAGAACGGTATCGTAGCAGACCTAACGGCATCCACAGGTAATTTCATTCTCCTTCATTGAATTCTAGATTTAATATCATGTGACCTTAAACCCTTTGCATCTAATAAACCTTTTCTACTCTATTGTGCAGGTGCGTCTATCCATGCAGCACGGGCTTGCAACCGTCACATTGTCGCACTTGAAAGCGACTCAAAGCTATTTGCTGAGGTCTTGAAGCCCCTCATTGCACCTCAGCCACGGACAGCGCCACCTGAGACCGCTCACATCGTCCTTCCTGATTCCGATGATGAGACCGTTCCTGACGAGCCCCTCGACTGTCCATGTGAGTAAGTTTCAATGTTCATTTAATGCTCCTTGCAAGTACTAGTTAGTACATCTTCATCTTCATACGTTTTCCAATACTTCTACACTTCTTTTGGTTGCAGTTTGACAAGGACTAGACCACTGCAGCAGCGTTGTTTTAACCTTAGAAAGTCCTTGCAGAGTTTGGTCAGCCCTGATAGTTCCCCTCAAGGACTTCCAGTGTACGCAGAAGCATTGGCAACAGCATTTGCTAATGCTAGTCCTAGCCCTAGTCGTTCTTCATGCTATTCTACACCGCATCGACATTATGATCCGCGTGTGCTTTCATATGTCGATGTGAGTGCTATCGAATCTGATACAGATTCACTTTGATTTTACGGTTTGAGTATTTAAGTATTTCCACATCATTTCTTGAATCTGTAATGAGTTTGAATGCATTTATGTTAGATTCGGGTACGAGCGATTGCTGTTTTTAGCTAATAAATTCTCCTAATGACTCTAAAAATAACCCTAAATTCCACGGCTATAGGTACTTTTCATAAATCAATGTTACATTAATACTCACTAATTACACCTAAAACCGCGGTAATAGGAGGTCGTTTAAAATCCAACAGCACAACATTTTTCCAAAAATCTCTGCTCACTGCTCATTGCTCACTACTCACTGCTTACATAATAGCATTTCCCCTGATGAATATATCACCACCATTTCGACTACAAGAATAGAATGGCTATGACAACAATATAACAACAACAAATACAATACCCACAGACTAATACCAGCCATACAACCATTTGAAACAGAAGTAGTCTGGTTATACCAAAGATATGAACACAAAAATAGCAAAAAGAACACAATACAAACACCACACCATACCATTCCCACTAACATTCTAGACACACTAATAACAACATTTAATATAACACACTCATACTTTTCCTCCCCAATTACATGTTCCATAAAATCTACCCAATTCTACTCAACATTCGCCAGAGACAAGATTTCTGGCTCACTAGGAACAACCTTTCAATACAAATGGAAAGGTATCGGGTATGCACACCCAAATGACGCCGAAACAACACAACAAGCACTACATTGGGCAAGACTAGCAGCAAAACAAGACCCTGAAACTGTCACCGTTTTAGCAATCCCAGACACCAACTGGTACCAAAATCTATCACCATACAACGGACCCTTCCCGGATACGCACGCCATTATACATTTTGCCACGGACACCATTACATATGACGAACCAACAATACCACTAGCACCCGACAAAACCCAAAACAAACCACTTGCAATGCACATATGGTGTATTCACCATCAAAACAATAACATTGGCACAATAAACCAAATAGACACCATAAACACAACAATTGAAAATCTACAAATTTTGCAATACCATACAAAAATAGCACCACCCACACCACCAAACAAAAAGTTAACAAAAGCACAAAATGGAACAAACTCATATACCCACCCTATAACAATCTACAAAACATGTGGGAAAATCCCCTTCCAAATTTTGAAATAAACACTACACTAAAATTCCTACCACAATACAGCTATTACACACATGGATCCTTTTTACCACCTAAAGAAGCTAATGATGGCCATTGGAAGAAAGAAAAAGCCGGATATGGAATCTACAACTCATCTAAACCAGACGTACAAATATCAAAAAGACTGTCTGGACTACAAACATGCTTCAGAGCAGAACTAATGGCAATACATGAAACACTTTCACTACTCACCACTAAATACATAAACGAACCTGCACATATCTTTACTGATTGCCTCAACTGCATACACGTCTTAAACACACAACTAAAACATCCAACCCAACAAAACAACCACCCCGATAAAACCATATTAAAGGAAATGGTGGAAATGCTCCAAAAACGAACGCAACCCACCACAATCTACAAAGTAAAAGCACACGCTAAAATTCCCGGAAATGAACACGCAGATCTACTCGCAAAAGAAGGTACCATAAAAAGAGGCTATCAAAAAGCAACAAACCCACACGAATTTGCACATACCACACCTTACTACTTCCAAAAAGACACATGGCCCGGTCGTATCAAACGACCAAACAAAGGGCCAGTAAGATGTTTGGAAACATACATAAAGAAGTATGACCGCGAAAATAACCTAGAAATATTAGCTGAAGACTTTCCCAACATTAAAAAATGGACAACAAACTCCATCATAGATAACGAACTGTCCAATGAATTTTGGAACAATCCAGACATAACAGACGCACAAAAAACAAGCATACTAAAATTTAGAACCGGTCAATACATGGGTAACGCCCGAAAGCAATTAATTTTTGGCATACAAAGATTCCCCTCAAAAACATGTCCCATTTGTAACTCACAAGATGCCGATACATGGCTCCATGAACTTTTACTATGCAAACAACACCATATACACGCACTGAGAACCAAAAGACACAACAAAGCGGTATGGGAATTACTCGGGGAATTAAGAAAATTGATACTATCCTCAAATAAATCAAGATGCTACACTCTCATGAATGCGGGCACATTCAACAATAATCCACAAGAAAACACAGTCCCTCCCTGGTTATTACCTTGTACTTGTGATCAACGAAGATGTCAATGCAATGCCAGATTCAAACCAGATATATTATGCATTAAAGGCCTCCCATACCAAAGCCCACCCCCTCTAAACCCAGATGATAACCTAACCATACAATTTATAGAATTCACATACACAAACGACAAATTTTCACCAGAAACAATTGGCAGAAAAATCATAAAATACCAACCTCTCATAAATAGCATCATACAACAGGGTTGGAAAGTAGATCCTATTATAATCATCACAGCTGGCGCCAGAGGAACCACACACGTCCCCTCAATGAAACAACTAGAAACAAAATTCAACAATTTGCGAAACCTCAATAAAACACACATTCAAAGCAATAAATACCATTGCAATATAGTATGCCGGATCTATCCTTTTACATAAAAGACGTATAGACAAATAATCAAACAATACCAACAGACGTAGTACATTAAAAGAGGGGGGGTAGTGGTGAAAACCACTACTAGCCACTCTTCAAATTCACTAGCTCAGCTTGTCTCAGGGGATAGGTGGGGCCGGTTGGTTGGTACAACTTTCCTGCCATGATAACTCATTAGTAGCACCAAGCCATGTGTATCACACCACTGCTCAACGAGCCCAATTGGTTTCAAACCCAGAACACATAATCGTGATACAACGCCCTTCACCAACCAACCAAAGAACTCATGACTTGGTGTTAAAACTTAACACTAAACATACCTTTATACAAACTAGCACTCAACCATCATTACTTCGCTTTTTTCCTTGTTACTATTACTGTTACTTTGTTTTGGTTACTATAGTAACCAAAACAAAGTAACAGTAATAGTAACAAGGAAAAAAGCGAAGGTTCCATCCTTGAAAGGGGAGAGTACTATTGTTCCAAGGTCCCTTTGTCCGGTGGGCATCGGGTCATTGACATTACGAACGGACACTTTATTCAAGCCAGTCCTTTCTTTAGGGCTGGTGTTTCTATCTATCTATCTACAAGCAGATATCTACTAAAATTGTTAAGAATCAAGTTCCATCATTCTCATTTACTATCCCTTGTTATCAACAACTCATTTATTCACACTTGCTATGGTTGGAATTTTCCCAAGCAATAACTAAGCTACTAATATCTAGAGCCATTGATCTTTGAATAGAAATGGAGTTGGGTGCTAGCACTTACAGTAGTAGTGTACAACCTCGGATTTTGAAATTGCATGATAAAACCCATCAAAGTGATAAAATTTGGATCTCGATGGACTTGGCTCTTGTACCCTAAGATCTTGTTCATCTCCCAAAAATTGCACTGCTACATACGTTGAAATGACAACAAGAAATTGGCACCTTACGTGATGCAATGGCAACAAATGTTCTAACATCATGGTGTTAAGTTTTGGAAAAGATTTGAAGGACGTGATGCAATGGCAAGAGATGTTCTAACATCATGGTGTTAAGTTTTGGGAAAGGATTGGAAGGACCTGATGCTGAGTACAATTATAGTACTGTACAGTGGGGTGAGACCGAAATTGGCTTGTGCAATTTCAGGGATAGTGCCCACACTGCTGCCAACTTTGACACCCTCCGAGCGCTAGAAAATTGTTATTCATACATGAAATTTTAAACTATTTTTTTTTGTTATGTTGACAACATGTGCACCAAATTTCAAAGCTAGAAGATTGATACCAAAAAAGATATTCAAGATTTATTGACAAGGAGTAGCTGTAAGAAATGTTTCACAGCTACCAACTTTGACACCCTCCCAAGGATTGAAGAATTTTTTTTCACACGGAATTCTTGGGGTAGAAATATCTTTATGTTTTTTACACATGTGAAAAAATTCAAGTCCAAAAAACCCACAAAAAAAATGATATTCCAAATCTACCAATAGGTGTAGTTGTGAGAAACAAAAGGAACACCCAATTCGCTAATTTTGCACTTGGCCATATAATCATGCACTTGGCCCCCAAGCGCATTAAAAAAATTGTTTGAAAAAATCTCTAAAAAACAGGGATTTTTTTCTTTTTACAATCTCTTATGCTCTAAAGAAACAGTTATTTATCTTATTTCTCATCCTTATCTTTATCTTTTATTTTATCTTTATCTTTATCTTTATCTCAGTTTTTCTTTTATCTTGTTTTTTTTTCTTGTCTTCTTTCTTGTCTTTTTTTGTCTTCTTTCTTCTTTTCCTTCTAGTCTTTCACTAGTCTTCCTTTTTCTTCCTTCACCTTGCCATTTTTGGAGTTTAAATGATAATTTTAAAAAATAAAATAAAAATCAGGGAGCAGGCTGAATCCATTACAGGCCCGAAAGGAAAAAAAACGAATTTTTTTTTTTTTTTTTTTTTTTTTTTTTTTTTTTTTTTTTTTCCGGTTTTTCCGGGCAGAGGGTCCGCGCGCGCGGACCCTACTCTTTTTTTGATCCACTCTCCTTCCCTCCTCTCCTTTCTTTTTTTTCCCCTCTCCCCTTTATAAACCCTCCCTCATTCTCCCTCCCTCACTCTTCATTCCTCCTCTCTCTTCTTCCTTTACATTGAGGAGAAGGAAGAAGGATGAAAGGAAGAAGAACAAGAGAGGAAAAGGGGAGGAAGGAGAGTGTGAGGGAGGGAGAGTGTGAGGGAGGGAAAGTGTGAGGGAGGGAGAGTGAGAGAGGGTTTATATAGGGGAGAGGGGGGAGTGAGGGAAGGAGAGTGGATCAAAAAAAGAGTAGGGTCCGCGCGCGCGGACCCTCCCTGCCCGGAATAACCGGAGAAAAAAAAAAAAAAAAAAAAAAAACTTTTTTTTTTTTTTTTTTTTTTTGTTTGTTTTTTTTACTTCCGGGCCTGGAATGGATTCAGCCTGCTCCCTGATTTTTATTTCTTTTTAAAAGAATTATCATTTAAACTTCAAAAATGGTAAGGTGAAGAAAAAAAGGAAGACAAGTGGAAGACTAGAAGAAAAAGAAGGAAGACAAGAAAGAAGATTTTTTTTAAAACAAGATAAAAGAAAAAGAAAAGATAAAGATAAAAGATAAAAGATAAAGATAAGGATAGAAAATAAAATAAATAATTGTTTCTTTACAATGAAGAGATTGTAGAAAGACAAAAATCCTTGTTTTTTACAAAAATTTTCAAACAAATTTTTTTAAAGCCAAGTTTGCTCATGAAATGAGTGCACTTGGCCAAGTGCAAAATTAGGGAATTGGGTGTTAAGGGAGAATCGTTTCACAACTTCCAACTCTAAATAACTATTTTTGTGTGTATATTTTTGCCTTGAAATTTTTTATACATGTGATCAACATCATAAAGATCATGTGATAAAAATTTCATATTGACATAACAGATTCTCAGCCCTAGGGAGGCTGTCAAAGTTGGAAGTTGTGAAACGATTCTCCCCTTTGTTTCTCACATACAACTTCACCTGTTGGTAGATTTGGAATATCATTTTTTTGTGGGTCTTTTGGACTTGAATTTTTTCACATGTGTGAACAACATAAAGATATTCCTACTCCAAAAATTCCGTGTGAAAAAAAAAATTCTTCAATCCTTGGGAGGGTGTCAAAGTTGGCAGCTGTGAAACATTTCTTACAGCTACCCTTGTCAGTAAATCTTGAATATCTTTTTTTGTATCAATCTTCTAGCTTTGAAATTTGGCACACATATTGTCAACATAACAATGATTTTGTGTCTAAAATTTCATGTATGAATAACAATTTTCCAACGCTCGGGAGGGTGTCAAAGTTGGCAGCAGTGTGGGCACTATCCCTGGAATTGCACAAGGTGCCAATTTTGGTGTCACCCCACTGTACATAACCATGACTATGACTCCATTCCAGGCACATGGGAAAGAATATTTTGCAAAACCTTATAGCTTACAATCATATTTTTGATAGAATTTCTTCATATTTTGGTGTTCTCTTCACAAAATTTGGCTATCTGTACAAAAATTACAGAAAAAATCTAGCAAAAAATTTCAATTGTTTTTCCTTAACAGAAAGAGAAATGCCATATTTTGTAAAGAAATCTAGCGAAATATATAAAAAAAAAATGTTGCTCATAATCCCTACTGGTAGCATAGTACACCATTAACACGTTGGAGAAAGTCAACCCTATAAAGCGACTAGTCAACTTCCCATTATATTTGCTCTTTTCATACCCTTAAGTGACTGAATGACCATTTTATGACTGTTGCCCTTTTTTTTCAAGTGCGCACGATGAAAAAATATTTTTATAAAAATTGAAAGATATTTTCACATAGAAAATCAAGTCTGCTTTCCAACTCAGTTTGAATCATGATAGTTTGAGTTAACCCCTAAAGGCCCTTAAAAGCCAAAATGGCTTTTTGCTGTTTCGGCCAGCCTAGATGACGGGTTTAACTTTAGTATTTTGGGTTAAAATTTGGTGTGGGTGTGGTAATACATACATACTATATGTGGTAAAATTTGGGCAGCCAAATTCAAGTTTTAGAATTTTATTATGCAAAATTTTGTTTTCAAGTCCAACTGGGGCAGCAAAAAAAAAAAAAAGTTAGTGTTTTTTTGAATTTTTTTTTGGAAATATGTTTATAATAATACTACTACACACATTTAAAAAAAATCCAAGTTAAAAGTTTTAACAATTTTACATGGGCAGCCTACAAAATTTACAAGAGCAAGCTTCAAAGTTTTTTGTAATTTTACATTTTTTTCTTTCAAAAATTGTCAAACATTGAGATTTAGGAATTTTTTGATTTTTTTTTTTCTAAAATTCACAAACTCATAGATGTAACTTTTCACCGTTCACTTTTTTACTAAACCCAAAACCTTTAACGTTATTCAAGTTTTACCATATTGTGGTTTTTGAACCTTCTTCTGGAAAATAATTTGCATGAAGGCCAAAAAAGCATAATGAGTCTCTAAAACTTTGCATGGAGGTGCCTAACTTAGTTACCTACATGGAAAAAAATATGAGCAAAATGTTTGGGGTAATAATCATCAAGTCCCCCTTTGCACCATTTAGACTATGCCTTTTGGGTAAAGCCCAAAAAAACTTTTGAATCAACTTTCAATGTTATAAACTCACAAATGGTAAAGATCCAACGGTTGAAATTTAACATGGTGTTAGTGCAAGTAGTTGGGTTGAAGATCTTACGGTTGGAAGTACAAAAAAAGTTAAAACATATTGAAACATACATCAACTTCCACAAGGTGCTCAAAAATCACAGTTTTTGGTTTTGGAGGTCCCAAAACACCTTGGGCCTTTGGGGGTTAAACTCCACCGAGGAATTTAAAAAAAAAAAAAAAAAAAGACCTCAACATTGTCCAGGTTTTATAAAATTTACTATTTAGAGAAACTAATGATGTTCTCTCTTTGAAAAAGATTTTTTAAAATTTTAGAATAGAATGTATAGTTTTAACCAATCATATCAAATTTCAAATTTTAAAAATAAAACTTCTATTTTGGTGAATATCAAATGGTAAATGCTTCTAAACTCATTAAATGGGTATCTATACTTTTATTTATTTAGTTATAACTAGTAGGTAACATCAAGAACAAAAACTTTACCGAAGGGGACCAGCGCTTATACTGTACTGAAGTCTCGGCCGCTCGGTCGGGCAATTTTGGCAAAAACTCAAGGGTCACAGAGGTAAAATTTGATTGTATAGATAATTACTAAACACCATGCTTCTTATATTCTCTTTTGAACCAAACTCCATCAAAGTTGTAGAAGTAATATTATATGACACATCTAACTTTTGTCCTTACTCCCTTTGTCATTTAGGGGTTAATGGGTGAATGTGTGAGTGATTTGGTGAATGAATTGTTTCAAATTTTACCACTATTCTAAACTTGAAAGAAAGATCAGAAAGAAGGAGATGTGTGAAAGAGAAACCATTTGACTTGGTGATCATTACCAAGACAAATTTTAAGTTTATATCCAACAATCATCCAACTACTAGATTTTGGTTACTTTTTGTTTTTGTTATTGGTCATCAGAGTGTCTATTCTTGAAAGAGTGTAGTCTTGTACCAATCATCGTTTTTTCTGGAGACAAGAAGTTGCTTGCAGCTCCTTCGCAGCTGCTTCCAAGCATCTGCCAACAACTTTTCTTCGCCAGGAAAAAAAAAAAAAAACGCTGTTACCAATGGCTCTTTGTTTGGTGGGCACAAACTCTTTTTCAAGACAAACAAACATTTTTTTTTCATGTCGGCCTCGAAAAAGCACCAAAGTATCTATTTATCTATCAAATTTCAATTATGTCTCTTATAGTTGCGCTTTGTGTCTAGAGGCTTGTACAAAGTTTGTTTACAATGTTCTTATTGTGGCAAAGTTTTGGCTATCAAATCCAATAGTAAAATTAGAAAATTATCCTCTTTTCCCTATGATATGTCGTTGAGAAGAGGACGAAGTCTAGTTTCACGTTCATGCTCATAAGCATACAAATTTATATTCAGGCGGCATTGATTTCAGGAGGGGTTGCCAGTACACAATGTCATTTCTATGCAATACTATGAAAAATACAAAATATAATATTGCTTTGTGGCTCGAATCCCAACAAGATATTTTAAAACATGTAGCATAAAATATTAAAAACTTGTCTTTTGATTCATACGATTGGATTCTAATTTTTGCAATCCTCAAAGCTCAATTTCTCCTTTCAACTGGACAGAACTCCAAAAAATTTCTGGTTTCTCTAAAACTGGTACGGGTTGTAAAGCGTTCACTTACAAACGTCAGGGTCCGCAACTCTTGCTGAATATTTGATTTTTGTGACAAAATGATACAAATATTCTTTGAGATAAAGATGAAGATTCTCTGTTTCACCATTAAAAAAATACTTTTTTTTGAAAAAACAATTTCCTAAAATTTGCGCTTCACTTTTCAACAATCATGTTTTGCTGATCCTGACGACTGTGTACAATATTTGGGGTAGTGATCTCAAAACTGGCTAAAATTAGCTGGATTTCTACCCAAAAAATGGGGTTGCTAAACATACAAGGAAAGAAAATGAAAAGAAATTGAAATGTAGCGAGAATGCTCATCATGATATAAATATGTAGCAACTTCTTGAGGTGATATCCGTGGATATCATCATGGTATCACCTTAATATATCAAGGGTATTGCTGGATATTATAGAGATATCGTGAATATTGTATGCACTGGGTAGCAAAAGTAGATACCATTTATGTGGGAGGTCGCATAAGGTAGAGGGCTCATAATCCGTGCAGGACCAAAAACCGTGCATTAGGCCAATCTTCTCAAAAAGAAGATTCTAGCCTTCAAGCCCACCCTCAAATGTACACCACAGCTTGATTGGTTTAAGGAACACCTATGACATCACCTTCCAAAATTCATAACTAAATAAAGAAAAATTGGAAAATTTTGATTCCATCATCAATGCTCTCCAATAAAGTTTGCAAATTATACACTTACACACCTAATATGATAGACCACCAAAATCTTAAACACCTTTTAACCATTTAGAGTGAACAAATAAGAGTATAGTAAAGCAAAACTCACGATATCTTCTTCAAAATTTGATGGACTTTAAGGATAACTCTATTCTCCCAAAAAAACTCTTTTGAACTTGAGGAACTTGTTGAAACTGAAATTTGATCGGTTTATGAGCCCTCTACCTTAATGTTCTAAATGTCAGACTTGCTCCGGGGCAAGGAGGAGCTTCTGAGCTCCGCACATTCCGGTGTCTTGTACCCCATGCCTTAGTCGCATTTCGACCCCTACGAGTAGCGATGGCCCTTCCGAAGACATTGCTGCCCCCAACACGGCGGGTTTTTAGTTTTCCCACTTACACAGCGCATGAACTGCCGTTCCTTTTTCTCTTTTTTAACGCTCTTCTGGTGTTTTCACAACAAACACCCGATCAACAACTACAGATCTCATGCGTAAGCTCCAGTGTGTGCCACGAAGCAGTAACGACGTACACCGCGTGACCTGACAGTGGGAAAACTCACCCCCGAGCCAACCAGTACGAGTACCAGAATCTCACTAGCGGCTGCAGGCCCCCAGATGGCCACAAGGCGAAATGGAAGTCACGATACCAACAAGACTCCCAGTACATTTGTGTCCCATTCCCAACTCTGCACCTCCAGACCGCACAATCACTCGAACTCACACACGACACCCACACAGAACACGCACTCAAATATGCACACCCTCACACACTCCTCACACAAATTCCACACATCTCTCCCCAACTCGTCATAACTGACTTCCACACACACCCACTGCTCCCAATCTCACATCACACAACCTTCCCACAAATCTCAAGCAAAACTCAAAATACCGCAACCCACGCGCAGCTCACACACACCTCCGATAGCTCCCATCTTCACAAAACTAGCCAAACACTGTTCACCAGATTATACACCCGGCTCCCAACACAGTCAACGCACCGGCTGCCTACTTGGTCATGCTCATCAACACCGACATACTCAATCTCACCCACCACGATCTCATTACCACAGTCGTCCCACTACCCTTTTTTAGCACAAAATTACTACCCACATCACCAAAAATCACAACTACCCCCCCACCGTACTCACACCAAAATCCAGCCTTTATTTTGATCACACCCACTCAAATGGAAACACAGAATACAAATACTACACTCACCACCGTACAAGTCCCACAAGCAATTCAGGTATGACCCCCACACAACTCCTTTGCTTACGGTCCCATGGTTTTTGAACTTACCTCCATTCTCAACTCAATTTCCTGCACCTAACTTCCCACTTCTGTCTACAGAACACCTGCATATCGTACTTCACCACCGCAACACACTCTCCAGCACTCAAATGGCACCTTCGGAGAAATCCAGCGACTCTCGCCGATCACAGAAGTCCCTCAAATCATCCGGAACCGGCACCAAGAAGAAAAAGATTGTCATCCGTATGGAGTCCCTGGCGCTGCACAACCTCTTACACCCCACACCGGAAGACGATGGACCGATCGCAATCCGTGACTTTCCAAAAGGATGCACCCCGCTCCCACAACGTTCGCCCAGCAGGAAAGGTTCAGTCTCCTCACCAAAGCGACCTAGGCGCCGACTGATCATCAACGACACCCCCGAAGATGAAGCACTCACATCGCCTGGCTCATCTGACCACAACTCAGAAGCCCGAACGTCAGTTCCTCATGACCGACCTCCCCTGCATAATGCTTCCCATGACGAACTATCAGAACTGCCAGGCAGCATGGACGACGATGACAACCTCATCATCACGTCCACACTTGCCGCAGCTCTGCTCGCCCAGAATGCTCCCCCAGCAACTACAGAAACTCCAATGCCCCCAGGTGAACCTGATCAATTCCTCCCTTTTTTGTGGTATTCATTTTCAGTTCATGAGGCTCTTAACTCGCAAACCAACCAGCCCCCTACTCTCCCTTTTACAGCTGAATATCTAGCTTCGCAAAACACACCTGAAACCGAAATACAAGAGTATTTCAATTGCCGCCATGCATTCCCCCACGTAGCCCAACAGTTATTCCCAGCTTCCAGACCTGACAGTTTAGCGGGCCAGTATTACCACCTCACTCAAATCCCCCACAACTCTGACATAGATCCCTCAACAGGCCTATCTCACACCTATCAGGTCACCATTAGATTTGATAGTCACTACCATAACATGTCCAAGCAAGAGGTACAACTAGCCGCGCATAGTAGGCTAGAAACCATGAGAATCCCATTAGCTAGCAGATTTAGAGAACCGATTGCCGCACTTGTCACGCAACAAAACTCTGGTTGGTTAGGATTCATCAAACTTGACCTCCTAAACCTTTCCACTGATGGCATCGCTTTACTCAAAGGCCATAGACTTTTTACCATGCAAATGCAAAACGGTGAATACGTCATTGGAAAAGCCGAGAAAGGCTTTGAATTTCTCTCCACCGCTAGCAATAGACGCCTCAAACTCCAAAGCGCCATACTAGGGCAATTCAACTCTCGACAACTCCTCCGAGAGTTAATTAGACTAGGTTACACTTCAAGGCACAACCTAGAGATCATAGGAGTAGCCAAACGCACAATAGAGCAAACTTCCGCAGAAATTACCGTAGCCTCCGAGCACACAAAAAACTACATGCTACATCACCCTCTTATTGTCAATGGCGACCGCATTGCAGTCACCATTCCTCCCCTACCTTCCTCCCAAAACACTCCAGGAGCTGCACTAACTACCATGCTTATTGTCAAGAACCTCCCCCTTCAATACTCACAGGTCCAAGTTACCCTCGCACTACAACGCCTCCTCAGCCCACGCAATGTGGTCTCTATTTCCTACTCTGATGCGGACAATGACACCATCGGCCGACACGAAGGATCTGCACTCATTCGTTGTTTAAACGCTGCCGTTTACACTTACTGGAGCAACAAAAGGGCAGTTCCTTTTTTGGGCAAATTCATAGACTTCATCCCTCACCGACGGAGCATCTCAGGTGCCAACCCCAACGAAGAGTCCCGCGCTCAAGACGCCCGGCCCACTCGTGAGATTCTGGCTGAAGAAATCACCGCATTGAAGAATCAATTCACACAAGGCCCATCAATCACACAGATTGAAGACACTATAAAAGGAGTTGAAGCACGCATCGAAGCAAGACTCGAAGGCCTACGCGACAACATTAATTTTCACACCACACACAAGATTGCAGAAGCCACCACCTCAAGCATCAGCCGTCAAGAGCCTCACTGGCACTGCCAACCACCGAGAGCCTCACTGCCCACCACCGAGAGCCTCACTGGCACTGCCAACCTGGACCACATCGACCTTCACTGCCACTGCCAGCTCCCCAACTGCAGTCCCGGAAGTAACACAGCAGCCCGTGCCACGCATACACAGCCAGATGACCCAGCAGACATGGCCTCTTTACAACACACTCCGCCCCCTTGCCACGTCAACACGATACCCTAACCCACCACCCCAGAACTCTGTCTCCATGCTGCACCTTCTCTACTCTCCTTACTGGTTGCACCACTCCTCTACCACACCTTACACACCCTACCATCTGAAAAAATTACACAAAACATCATACACACACATAACTTTCCCATGCATCTCCCACCACAAAAAGAATAATAAAAAACATAATAATACAAACCATCCACACCCATACCCCTCATACAAAATTCCACACATCCATCTAACTTACAAACAAACACAATACCACACCCTCAACTTCCTCCACAAAAATTACCTCCCTCCACTCTCAAACCTCCTCAAAATACTCCTCAATACCACACAAAACCCTAAGTGGTCTCAGCCTACCGGCCTCGACCAAACAACAAAACACTTCCCCTTCACAACACAATCCCACAACTACCACACTCAAACTTGCACAAATCCTGACACTCAACCACAAAACCCACACACCCACTCCTTTCCCACAATCCACACAACAACAATGGAACACCCTATGCCCAACCTTTTTTCCCACATCAACATATACTTCCATAGTTACACCAAACTACACTTCTCCAAACCCAAAATAATCACTTATACAAACTCCTTTATTCCTAATAGACTACTCCTTCTTGCATGTGAAGACATAGAACCCAACCCCGGCCCCATGCCAAACATCCTTCACACACATCCCGCATCACACCGCCGTCGCAACAAAACTTATTTTATACCATGCACAATTAAATTACAACCAGAATACCAGCACTTAGCAAAAACCTTCTCACCCATCATAAAAACCACACACCCAAATCACCATAACACCATTAATGACTATCCCCACCTCACCCGATACATCCATCAAAATCCCCAATACCCACCATCACATATGTTATATGCATTTATCATTACTATAAGCCCAAAACTTGAAACATGTGATCACCACCTCACACTAGTCTCACTTCCTAATTGGACAACGATACTTTTAGAAAGAATGTCACGACTTTCAAACCCCCCAGAAAGACATATAAACATTACACACCCATACACCCTTTTTCTTAATACAAACGCACAACTCGTCGACCCACCCAACACCATTCACAAAGAATTGTATGAAACCCTATCCAATACCAATAACCCAATGAACCTCCAAACACTACAACAAAAATTTCCATTTCTACCTAATACCTTGCTCACAGAAGCCATTAGATGCCATGAACCCATCCCCGAATACTCTCACCCCCCTCCGCTACCCGACATACCACCCCCCCTCCACAAAACCCCCCACACGCCTGCCCCAACACACACTTCATAACATGGAATGCAGCATCCTTGAATACCGCTCTACCTAGCCTAAATCAACTCATCCCCACTACTTCCAACAAACCCGCAATCATCTTTATACAGGAAACAAAATTGACCGCCACAAAATCCACCAAATACATACAAAACTTATTCCCACAATATAAGCTAATTTTCAACAACACACACACGCTAACAAGATGTATGCAACAAAGAATGCCATACACACGAGCGCGAGGTGGCCTTCTAACACTTATCCACAAAGAATATGTATACCCCGGCAATATTACTAAAATCCCCACACCAGCAAACATATCCCCTTACCTACAAATAATAAAAATCAACAACCACCCACTCCAACCTTGGCTCATACTACATATGTACATGCTGTCACACGAATCAGACACGCAATATATACCAATTATTCAACACACTATAACTCAACAAATGACCCTTCATCCCAACTATGTCTACATTCTCTGTGGAGACTTCAACCGAGACATAGCCCTCATTGGTAGACAGCAAGAAACCCACTTAAATCCCCCTCAACCAGAAGACATTGACTGGCGCACTTTCACAAACAATTTGCACCTAACATACACCCCCATAAATAGCTCCTTTTCACGACAAGGCGGCCAAAACTACAACCTCACTAGCTTAATTGATGGATTTTTTATCAACACACCCAACAATACTCTATACAACTCAACTATAAACCACAATCACCAACTAAACTCAGACCACTCACCAGTTTCACTACATATACCACCAAATACCCTACTCACACGCCCAATCCCAAAACCCACCATACCCTTACCTAGACTCATGAATCCCATCCCTCAAGAAAACCTAGATAATTTCAAAACAAACTTTTTTGAAGAAAACGCACTCCAAATCAATGACATGATTACTATCCTCACAAACAATCACCTCACTGAAAATCAATGGAACACAGCATGCACAACCATGGACCACCTCACCCAACAAATATCAGCAGGAATCCAAAAAACCTGCAGCGCCCCCCCTTTACCTCAATTAACACCACTCACGTCACAACAAGGGGGTTTTTTACCCAAAAAACTCCAAAAACAATGGAAAAGACACCTCTCCACATACCACATGCTTAGAAAAGCTATTTATATCACAAATACCATACCTCAATGGCACAACCACCCATTAATACTAAATCTCCAAAACCATCCCCATATCCAAATCCCACCACCACCACTCCCAGAACAAAACAAACAAGAATGGATTACAACATTAGCAGACCTAGCCAAAACTGCTAACAAACAAGCACGTAAAATCACTACAAAATACACCCAAATATGTGTTAAAAAAGCTATCTCTAAGTATCGACTCCTATACGAAAAAAGCCCAAAGAAAATAAACAAGAAAGTATTCAAAAACCTAGAAACCCCACCACTAGACTGCATCACAGACAGATCCAGTAATATATTAACAAACCCAGAAGACATTGCTCGCGAAATTCACATACAATAGTCTATAAGTAACAGACCTACAGTCCCAACATGCTACTACCAGCCAGAGCATCCACAACATTGCACGTGCGGAGTCCGACAATATCCCTGGCATGACCTAGAAGGTTTCACCATCGAAAAAAGAGGCACACCGCAAACCCCCCTCCATGAATACTTTGACCAAGAAATATACAACATTTGCTTAAAAAATCTTCCTAAACATAAGACCCCCGGCCGTGATAAAATCCCCAATGAAATCCTCAAACATATGCCTGACATATTCCACAAACTATTGTTTATGTTCTTCACACACTGCTACAAACAAAAACAAATTCCTGCATCCTGGAAAATTAGTCTAACCATTCTACTATACAAAAAAGGGGACCCCTCTCATCTGCCAAACCATCGGCCCATCGCCCTTGCAAACACAATTTACAAATTCTTTACAAGCACCCTCACCTTAATACTCTCCACATATGGAGAAAAACACCAAATACTACATGACAGTCAAGAAGGATTTAGAGCCGAACGCAGCACATCGAGACAACTACAACTCCTCATAGCTGCCCTTGAGGATGCAAGATTTACAAATCAAGACATATACCTACTTTACATAGATTTCAAAAATGCCTTTGGATCTTTAGACCATGCACGACTCTTAGCAGTCATGAAAGACCTAGGTTATCCAGACGATGCCGTTTCAATAATAGGTAACATCTACTCACACTCCACCACCATACTCACTGGTGAACATTTTGGAAAAACACAACCCATCCCCATCCAACGCGGCACCATACAAGGAGACACACTTAGCCCATATTTGTTCCTCATTTTCCTCGAACCCCTACTACGATGGCTACAACAAGGCAATAATAGATATACCTTTGGCACATCCCAAATAACGGTCAGCTCGGCAGCTTACGCAGATGACTTAGCCGCCATTACCAATAACATTCAATCACTACAAACCCAACTCCACAAACTAGAGAAATCCTGTACCTGGGCAGGCATGGATTTAGGAGTCCCTAAATGTGCAATAACGGGTTGTCCAAACAAAACCAAAACTAAACCTACCACATTCAAACAACAAATACAAAACCAAAACATCAACTACAAAAACCAACAAATACCAATTCTCCACCAAAACGAACCTTATGTATATCTAGGCATCAAATTAATTCCCTCACTTAAATGGAAAATCCAAACACATGTCACCACAAAGAAAGTCCTAGACCAATGCAAACAACTCACAACATGCCCAGCCACCATCAAACAAAAAACCAACATAGTAGATACTGTAATCCGAGCTGGCATAGCCTACGGTTTCTATGCAGTCCCATACTCCCTTCCAACAATTAAAAAATTAGACAAAAAAATCATTAGAATCCAAAAAACAATATGTAGCCTTCCCAAATGTACAGCAAATGCTATCACACAACTTCCCCACGAACTATTTGGACTAGAAGCTTTCTCACTCAAAAATGCATATCTACGTTGTATTGGCGAACAACTCAGAAACGCCCTCAATGACACAGGGCGGCTAGGAATTATTTACAGAGGACTCATCCAACACATCCTAGCCAAACATGGTGGCGCTAAAACCATCCCACGAATCAAACCCCATGATTGTGTCCGATCCCCCACTACCAGAACACTCATTCTCCTCAAAACAGCAGGCGGGATACACCTCAAAAGCACAACCGAACACTTCCAACTACACGCCACACAACTCGAAAATGTTTGGCTCTCACAAGCAACTATATCACTCCCACAACTTACCCAGACTAGATCACTCAAACTACTTCATAAACTCTTAATTCACAACATATACAAAATCCAACATATCACACTACCCAATGGTACAACTCTAATGTCACCAGATGACTTTAAAATTTACTACAAAAACCCATCCAAACTAGTAAAAAGCGCACTACATATCACTGAACAACTCTTCTGCTATTCTAGATGTACAGCTCAATGCCCACATGATTGCCAAATTCACCAACCACCAAGAACACTTCATGCCCAATATATATCAAATAACTCTACTCTAACCCCCCGAACTGCACACAATCCCATACCCCCAAACATACAACAACAACACCCAAACATACCACCACCGTTCATAACAAACAATCTCCTCAACTTCCCTATACAAACTATACTAGACCATAAACAACTCCACACCAAAGATACATATAAAATCCCCAAAAAATACACCACATACCTATGCCAATGGACCCACGACAACAACAATATATACACCACTTGGATGCCTCAACGTAAACTTTTCCCACTCAACCAACCCACGACCATTGCACACAACATCACCTTACTAACACAATACTACACAAAATATCAACACCAGAAATATCAAAATATCATAGAAACCCACTTCCATACCACCCAAAATAAAGACACAAGATATATCCTCCCACCAACAATCATCCCACTTATACACATTGACACCACAGAATGTAACCCAGAAAAAGACATCAGCACGCAAACAGACACCATACAACTCCAAAACAACCTTGCCCACATCTATGAAACCTCTGGCAAACATATTATCACTATCCCAATAAACAGACTTAAATGGTTATGGCAACAATACAACACCACAAGACATAACACACACAACCTCATCCCTCCACCACAAGCCTTCGAAACAGAAATAGTATGGCTTTACCAAAGATACAAATATAGAATACCTCGAAAAGACCCACTTAAAGCATCACAACATACCTTACCAACTGAAATTCTTAATTCTCTTATAACCTCTTTCAAAATCTCTCACTCATACTTTTCCTCACCAGTCACGTGCCCAACCCAACTATCACAATTTTACTCTCCATTCCCAAGAGATAAAATATTTGGGTCACTTGGCACAGCTTTTCAATACAAATGGAAAGGAATAGGTTATGCACATCCTCATAATGAAGAAACAGCCAGACAAGCCATACACTGGGCTAGACTAGCAGCAAAACACGACCCCCAAACTATCACTATACTCACAATACCAGACAACAATTGGTACCAAAACCTTTCTCCCTTGCTAAAATATTCCCAGACACACACGTCATTGCACACTTTGCGGCAGATACCATAACATATACCGAACCAACAATCCCGCCCGAATTTACTAAACCACGCATTGAACCTCTTGCCATACATATTTTCTGCATTGGCTCACCACGACAAATTCCATTGGCTCACCACGACAAATTGAAGCACTAAAAACAACAATACATAACCTCCAAATACCACAATATCATATCCAAAATGCCCCCCCTACCCCTCATAACACCTCGGTTAATAAAAACAACAAATGGAATAAACTCATATACCCACCAGTCATCAACCACACAACTTTCGGACTCCCACCAACTCTCCCCAACTATACAAACAACCATCAACTAAAATTCACTCCACAATATAGTTACTTCACTGATGGTTCTTTTATTCCTCCCAAACGGCATGAAGCAGGACACTGGATCCGAGAAAAAGCTGGATACGGTATCTACAACCCCACCAAAATAAACATTCAAATCTCTAAAAGACTACCTGGCCTACAAACTTGCTTCAGAGCTGAACTTATGGCCATACACAAGACACTCAGAATAATCACTACCAAATACCCAGATGAACCGGCACACATATTCACAGATTGCCTCAACTGTCTCTATGTACTAAATACACAACTCAAAAACCCATCACTCCACAACAACCATGCAGACAAGGCTATATTATCATCAATGGTAGACATGCTACTAACAAGAACACAACATACTACATTCTCCAAAGTCCGCGCCCACATAAACATTGTTGGTAACGAACAAGCAGACAAACTTGCAAAAACTGGCACCCGGAAAGAATACAAAGTTGCCGCAAAAATCTATGAATTTGCCCACCCTATACCATATTACTACCAAAAAGATGAATGGCCAGGCCCGGATAGACGACCAGACAAAGGCCCTGTCCGTTGTCTCGAAACATACCTAGCAAAACATGACCACCAAATTAATTTAGAAATAATTGAACAACGCTTCCCAAACGTTAGCAAATGGACACTAAACCCAGACATAAATAACGAACTCTCTAACGATTTTTGGTCCAACCCTTCCATCACAGACACACAAAAAACAAACATATTAAAATTTCGTACTGGACAATACATGGGAAATGCCAGAAAACAACTCTTCTTTGGAATAGAAAGATTCCCTTCCATAACATGTCCCATATGCAACTCACAGGATGCAGACACATGGCTCCATGTCCTCCTCAAATGTACACACCCCCTTATACATGCTCTCAGAGTCAAAAGACACAACAAAGCGGTCTGGGAACTAAGACAACTAATTCTATCCTCACACAAATCCCGTTGTTATACCCTCATGAACGCAGGTACTTTCAATAATAATCCCCCAGACAACACAGTACCCCCATGGCTTATAGCATGCATTTGTGAGCCACAAAGATGTCACTGTAACGCTAGATTCAAACCAGACATACTCTGTGTCAAAGGACTCCCACACCACAGTCCCTCACCTACCCAGCCAAACAACACCCTCACCATACAATTTATTGAATTTACATACTGCAATGATAGATTCCCCCTAGAAACCATTAACAATAAAATCCGCAAATACCAACCCCTAATCAATCACATCACTAACTTAGGTTGGAAAATAGACCCTCTCATAGTCATTACTGCAGGAGCTCGAGGCACAACCCACACCCCCTCCATGGAACTCATAGGTAAAACACTAAAAATACCAGAAACCTTCATTAAAACCACATTCAAAAATATCAACACCATAGCCATACAACATGCTACATCTATTATACTATACAAAAGAAAAATTGAGAATAATCAAACCATACCAAACTTTGACCCCCCCCTGAACATAACCTAAGAGTAGGGTAGTGGATTAGTCCACTTTTTTGCAGTTTCACTGCTCGTCTCAGGTTTTGGGGTAGAGACCGATTGGGTGGTGCAACTTTCCTGCCATCGACAACTCACTAGCAGAACCAGGTCATGTAAAACACAACGGACTCAGTAGGATTCGAACCCGGACCACATAACCGTGATATACCATCCTTAAACCCACCCAACCACAAACTACAGGACCTGGTGACCTTGCAAACACCTCTAAATCATAAATACACATAGAACACTAAAATGCGCACCTCACTTGCGGTTACTTTTTATTGGTCTTGGGCTACCTAGTCTGTCATAGTGTCTATCCTCGAAAGGGGAGAGTAGTTTTGTCACAATGGCCCTTTGTCCGGTGGACATCGTGTCATTTGCATTACGAACAGGCACTTCATTCACGCCAACCTCGAAAGAGGCTGGAGTTCTTATCTATCTATCTATCTATCTTCTAAATGTCATAAAGTGGTTGTGAGAACAATGAATTTTGGGGTGAAGAAAGAGACAGGATGTAAATGAAATTGATCACAGGAGGGGAAGGAAGAGTTCCCAAGCGTGGGAACAAGCAGGAGTGTAGCCCTTGGAAACCCTAATAACTTGGGCGATCGCCCAACATAACATACTTTGTTTGTTTGCTGTTTGCTTGTGTTGTTGCAGCTCCTCTTCATTGTTGTTGCTGCTTCCCCTCGTTGCCCCATTCCCTTCGATTCCGTCACCATGTCACGCCACGCGGCCTCCCGCCTTCTGGCGCGCCTCGTTGCCCGCCAGCCCCAGCCCTGCCAACACCAGCAGTCGCGCTCCTTGAACATCCATGAATACCAGGTACTCGATCTTCTCTCGCTGCTTTTTAAAATTCTTAATCTATTTTTCCTCTCTCATTTCATTTTTCTGATTTATTTTCTTTCTTGTGACAGGGTGCTGCACTGATGAGCAAATTCGGCGTCAATGTGCCCAAGGGTGTTGTTGTGTCTTCTGCGAAGGAGATCCCCCAGGTTCTCAAGGAGCAGTTCCCTGATGACGCCGAGGTAACTCTCAATTAGGGTTTTTTCAATTAGGGTTTTTTGAACAACATCCCGATGTGCAATTAAGCGATCTTGTGTTGCTTGCAGTTGGTGGTGAAGAGCCAAGTGCTGGCAGGAGGTCGAGGATTGGGGACTTTTAAGAACGGACTCAAGGGTGGTGTTCACATTGTGAAGAGGGACAAGGTGGCGGAAATCGCAGGTACTAGATCATATGTAGGGTTTAGTGTTGATGAATCGGCAGGAGTTTGATGAATGCACAAAACCATGATTAAATGAAAGTTGGAGCGCCGCCCTCTTTTAGGGATTTTTGAGTTGGCGGATGTCGTTTTTGCAGGCAAAATGCTTGGACAGGTCTTGGTGACCAAGCAGACTGGAGCGGAGGGGAAGCCGGTGAATAAGGTGACGATTTGTATTCTTATAAATCTGGTTTTTGCGTCCTTGTATCAGTGTTCTATAGGTGCATCGTGCATGTTCTAAACCCTAAGCGTCCTCTGTAGTATAGGAAAATCGGACCCCCTACTGCAAATCATCTGTTGGTGTGAAAATGACTTCAGTTTGACACGATCAAACGCTCTTGATCTTGTCGAATTGAACAATAGCTTTAAAATGATGTATTGCAATCAGAAAACGGAGGTAAAATGAGAAAATGCCACCGTTGCAAAGTTCAGTGATGCAAATGGCCATATTGAGCGTTTTAGACGCTTAGGGGATGAGATCTTAACTTTTCTGACGAAGCTCCGAAGATCAGGAACAGTTTCTGCAGGAGTTTTATCATTGCGATTCCTGCAATTTACGTGGCCACATGCATCATTTTCATCCTGGAATTTTTACTACATTATAACTTGTTTAATATGTCGGGTGCAGGTTTTTTTGTGTCAAAAGCTGGATTTGATCAACGAGATGTATTTTGCCATTGCCTTGGATCGGGCTAGTGCCGGTCCGGTAAGTGCACCGTCTCCTATGCTTTTGTCTTCAGGCTTTCGTTTTTGCAGAGGATTTTAGGGGACCAGCGTTAGTAGTGCGTTATTCTCCTCATAGTGTCCTTTTCCTTCATAGGAAAGATTGAAAAATTGTTACTGTGTTTCATTTTATTTTTTGGGTCGATAATACGTACAATTTTGGTATAGTTCTTGTTAGGTTGCACTTGTATAATACAATGAGTCATGTCAGGACTGAAGTTGAAAGTGGTGTAAAGACAGGTCATGATTGCTTGTGCCAAGGGTGGAACCAGCATAGAGGATCTTGCTGAGAAGTACCCAGATATGATCATCAAGGTATTTATATATTTAGTTTTTTTCCCTCTGTTTCTTCGTTTTTCATCACAAAACTAGAGACCTGTAATTTCCAAGACATGGATGTCACATGTTCTGAAATTTGATTTTTTGCCTTCATGAAGTAGGAGTATCAATTGATGAGTTTGGAAGCTCTAAATATGCAGGTACCAATAAACATCAACAAGGGTATTACAGATGCAGAAGCTGAAAAGGTTGTTAAGGGGTTGTCCCCAAAGAAGGTTGACATGAAGCAAGGAATCGATCAAATTAAGAAGTTTTACAAGCTGTTCACAGAGACAGACTGCACTCAAGTTGAGGTATATCTCCATTGCCTTGGGAGACAATCCTTGACTAACATGAATAAGTATGTGTCGTTCATTTTTAAGATTTAAAGCCGTAATGTGTTTAGGGCACAAGTTCAGAGTTCTTAGGGACAGATTCTGCTACATTCAAGTTGTATCTCTTCGTTATTTTATGACAGTTCACCCCAGGGGGGCTCTGTCTCCTGTTCCGGCTGGTTATGATGCACATAAGTTTATTTCGTGGTCGTTACAGGGTTTGTTTTAGAGGGTAGGTAGCTTTCACTGGTGTGCTGACTCCTTGAACTTCTTGTGTATTATGATTTGTCCGCAGATCAACCCTTTGGCAGAAACATCTAAAGGTATTATGATGGCTGCTGATGCGAAGCTTAATTTCGATGACAATGCCGCATTCCGCCAGAAGGAGATTTTTGCCATGCGGGACACAACGCAAGAAGACCCTCGTGAGGTTCGTTGTACACTTCCCCAGAGAGATTATTTCTATAGCATAATAATTTTGTTGTTTGAATGCGAATGCCAAATTAGCGATCTCTTTTGGCACATTACTGTATTTGTGATAATCTCTCTTGTGATTCCTGCTGACCTACGTTATATTTTTCACCACATATTCACTGTAGTCATGATTTGTTGAGATTTGCACATACGTTCTGAATAATTCATCTGTTGGTTGATTAGATGTTTTTTTACTTTTATAAACTGCTTTTTTCACTCTATTTGCCAATATGATTACAACCGTGGTGTATACTTCAGGTTGCAGCTGCAAAAGTGGACCTGAATTATATTGGATTGGATGGTGAGATTGGATGCATGGTCAATGGAGCAGGGCTTGCAATGGCAACGATGGATATTATCAAGATTAGTGGAGGCACACCCGCTAATTTCTTGGATGTCGGTGGCAACG
Organism: Pohlia nutans; assembly: GCA_022496805.1. Classification (NCBI taxonomy): domain Eukaryota; kingdom Viridiplantae; phylum Streptophyta; class Bryopsida; order Bryales; family Mniaceae; genus Pohlia; species Pohlia nutans. The sequence goes on from CM040090.1 coordinate 6,585,393, forward strand.
CTACTGAGCAACAGGTATGCTTCTGAATTCAGTTCTGTCATCAGGGAATCATTCTAGTAGATTTATGTAGTTTTCCTTGTTCCCAGTGCATGGAACAGTGTTGGTTTTGGATAGTAGTTGTCGCAATTGTGAATCTGTTGCATGATAGATTGTCAGTTGTCGATTAACCTCACTCTGTCTGTATAGGTGGTGGAAGCTTTCAAAATTCTGACTTCCGATTCGAGGGTAAAAGCTATTCTGGTGAACATTTTTGGTGGGATTATGAAGTGTGATGTCATTGCTGCTGGAATTGTGGCTGCTGCTAAACAGGTGAGCACTTTTTATCTGCCTCGATCTAGTTTTCTTTAGATAGTCTATGTTGCTGAGGACTACCTCAAGATGGGTTGAATCGTTTGTTAATTTGCCCTAACATGGAAGAGATTGAATCTGCAGGTGAAGCTGAAAGTTCCACTTGTAGTACGTCTGGAGGGTACAAATGTGGATGTTGGGAAGACCATTCTAAAGGTACAAAAACTCTGTTCTCAAAGTCATGTAACCTTGAGTTGCTCTACAGGAACTCCTTGTCGTAGAACTTTAATTCACACCTGTATGTGGGATCACTAAACACCTTGTGGGATGTTGTGCTGTTTGATGCAGGAAAGTGGGATGACCATCATTACAGCTGATGATCTTGATGATGCGGCGAAGAAGGCCGTTAAGGCTGTGAAGGGAAAATAGGCGAATATTTGTTTCTGCAAAACGTTTCTTCAGGCAACAACAACAGGCTTTCACGTCGGGGGTGGGTAGGGAGGTACTTCAAAGTGAAAGATTGTGGTTTTTGGATGTCAGAAAACGGATAGCAGTACTACACCGATTGCACGAGGTAGTGTGGACCACTGTATTTACAAATAAGGTCAATACCAACATTGAATATTGACATTGAATGGTAGTAGAAGGCAACATTATCTTCGGTAGTTCAAGGTTTCTCAAAATTAATGCGAGCAGAAAATTTTGAGAGTGCACATGCTTACTGTGGGTACGGCAAGAACTTTGGCTTCTGTGCCGTGTTGTTTAGGGTGCACTAGGTCTCTCAGACCTCAATCCCATTCAATCGAGAATCACTGTCCACTTCTCATGGTGGGTTTTCGAACACCTGGCCGCATTTTGTGTCAATAAGCCTAAACCTGCCTGTGGTCGTTTGCCAGAGACCCAAATTAGTTACGATGCTTTCCTGCCTTTTCAAAGTCACACTCTTTATGTTTGCGTCAGGGTACGTCTGGTTTTGTCTCGGATGCAGCAGGCTGTAAATAAGTATTATAGTTGAAGTGGAGCAATTAAAGGAAAGCCACCCTATTTGTGCAACCATTTGGAAGTCACCCTATTTGTGCAACTACATAATTTGTGCGACCACTTGGAAGTCACCTTATTTGTGCGACCACTTGGAAGTCACCCTATTTGCGAGACCATTTGGAAGTCACCCTATTTGTGGGACCATTTGGAAGTCACCCTATTTGTGGGACCATTTGGAAATTACCCTATTTGTGTCACTCCCTTGTATACTAATAATATATGTATCAATTTTTTTATAATTTGTTAAATTTTGTCTTCAAGAATGGGAATGGCATGTCTTAAATGAAATGAAATTATTTGATCATAAAGAAATTTTAGATTACGCTTTATTTCTTTCACACGCGTATTCTTCATTTGGTAACCAGACTCTTATCACAATTATTGGCCTTCAAACTACTTTCCATTTCATCCCTTCCATATAAAAAAATTCAATTCATCTTCAAATGCGGCACTGATTGAAGCACTGTGATCACAAAGTAGCATAGATAGTCATATGACACAAATAAGGTCATTTTTCTTATATTTGTCTTCTAAGAAGTCAATTAACTAATTGGACTCTAAAAGCTCTCAATGACATTAGAGTTACCATAGTACCATAGCTGGGTCGCCACTCCAAGAACAAATATTATATTTTTTTTGAAAAATAAGGTTCATTCTTCAAAAAATGAATTCTTTGGTTTTCGTTTTAGAGCAATAAATTGGATTTAAAATGGCCCAAAAATCAATGGCAAAAATTTAGGGAAATCATTCTTCAAAAAAACAAAATTGTAAGGGAAAAACATATTTCAAAGATTATTCGTTTTGTCCAAATTTATTTTTAGCAATATATTATTTATTTGGCAGAAGGACGTTGAAATTGCTATCAACCTATGGTACATTGGAATTTATTTTTGCCGGAATTGCTATCAGCCTACGATGACAGTGCCATCCCTCCTTTGACCCCACTTTTCATGTACACAACCAATGGAATTGAAATTGAATTGACCACGTGGTAGAATCAAAGAGCAAATAAGTGCAATGAAATAGCTTAGGCAAATAACTCAAACTCAACCCAACCCCTTGTAATCCAATGTCAAACCTTCTATACAACCCAACTTATATATATCATGATTGAGGCATTGACTTATTGTTAAGACAAACAGATACTTTAATCATGACGGCCTTGAATAAAGACTGGAGTTTCTATCTATCATGATTGAGGTCGGATTTTGGCTCTTGTGTATAGAGATGTACGTAATTTTGCTTTCAAAATTACAATAATCAACATAAAAGTGGTATAAAATTTATTTACTTATTTGAAAATGAATTGATCACAATTGCTAATATGGGAAATGCATTTCAAAAAATATAGAATGGAAACTACAAAGGATTGAAATGTTCTATTTATCATGATTGAAACAAGTATGTGGTGCCGTCAGGAATCACTACAAGGGTTGCTTTCAACTAGCTTGTTGAAGGTTGTGAGGTGGCATGTGAAGAATGAAACTCAATCAGTGTTATTACTTTCACTCTTCACATGCCACCTCACAACTTTCAACAAGTTCACTTTTGCTCTTCACATGCCACCTCACAACTTTCAACAAGTTCATTGAAAGTAGTCCTGTACTGACTCCTGTTGAGGAGACTGCAAATCACCTTTCTGGTCTATTTATACAGATGATGTAGCATGTGGTGGATAAGCAAATTCACATGCAGCGAGGGAGAAGCAACAAGCAACAGTGTGTATTTTAAAGTCCAAAATTTTATCTTATTGAAAGTCTACAATGATCATCAATCATAGTTTAAAACACTCTTTTAATCTACAAAAACCCTTTGCCACTGAGACCTTGGCGAAATCTAGATAAGGTGGGAGTCGGTTGCTTCCAAGGGACCTCCGGTGACTTCCTTGGAGCTTCCGGTGTCTCTACCCTAGCAGCTTTTGGATCCACTAATGCTTTCTGAAATGTGTGAGAAAACCCCGTGGCAATTATTGTAACATGGATTTCACCTGCATATTTGTCATCCACAACCGCTCCGAAAATGATGTTTGCTGATGGATCTGCTAAGCCTGTTACAATCTGCAGCAACAGAACCCACCCTATCATCTCAGAAAACATAGCCGTCTACCAAGAAATTAAAAAAAAACAATTAATGAGTACACAATCTATTTCATGCCTTACATATTAATGATATTGTCGTAAAAGCATACTTAGTTTTTTCAACTCAAGCCTTAAACCTAAATGGCGCCACCTCCAAATCATATAGGAAGCTAGAAGGAAGGTAACAAATGTACCGACACTAGTAGAAACACAGCCTGCGCAGACTAGAGAAATCTACGCCCAAAAAGACTTACAACTAGTCTAGATCGTCTTCTTGTGGGTCTTTTCACTAGTCTACGCGGGCAATGTTTTTACTACCGTAGCTTTAGGATAGTTTCGCCAAAAAATATTAAAAAAACGATGGCGAATTATTTTTGAAAATTATGTTGGATGTTTGCCCAAAAAAAATGAAAAGAATGGCAAAATGCTTAGAAATTACAACACATGACTAACATGAGCAGAGAATCAAATAAATTAAGACTCCAAGGTAACTCGACTGACATGAGCAGAGAAAGAGATAAATTAAGACTTCCAGGTGATAACAGAAAGTCCCACATGCGAAACTAAAATTATTTATTTATTCAAAAAGTCGAATTTCAAATAATTACCTTTTTAAGTGCCGAACATGAAATTTTCAAAATAACTAATTATTCACCTGGGCAGCAGCGAAGCTGCCCTAAAGCTACGGTAGTGCGATAGAAAGAAAAAACCATAAACTACAGAAAGTATGTTTTGAATAGACCATTTAAAGCTTCTGAAGAGGAGCACTCTCTATTGTTAGCTTGAGCACTTGAGCAGTTCGAGGGGAACACATCCAAAATTCCATCTAAAACAGAGGTCACTGATTTGGGTCATATGAAACCTTTGCTTGAACCCTTGGCTAGCATAAAGAAAAGGAGGGAGGGCTCACCTGAGACACCGTGTTCACTTCCTGCAATGTGAGGTCCGGGCCACCCGTTATATTGTACACAATACCAGTTGCTTGTTCAATGGAGCGTTCAATAAGGGGAGCCGAGGCCGCTTGAATGGCAGCTTCCTCAGCACGATTCTTGCCACTTGATGAGCCAACACCCAGCATAGCTGTCCCTGAGTTGCTCATTACAGCTCTCACATCTGCAAAATCAACATTCACTAGACCCGGTGTCTGCGCCACCATGCACAGGCAATCACCATTTCAGAACTTGAAAATATCATATGAGAATCACTGAACCATTCCGTACATAATAATCTGTGCGAACTAAAAAGCAAATGACAGTTTCATGGTCTCCTGGTCCTAATGAACTCACAGACATGGATTGTGCTGTTAGTAACATTCAACAGTTGAACAACATACAGTGATGATGTCTGAAATGCCTTGTACTCCCTGCCGTAGAACATCATCGGCAAGAGAAAACGCATCCTGCAGAGGCGTTTTCTCCTCAGAAACATCAAGTAGACGATCGTTGGGGATGACGATGAGACTGTCCACAGACTTGCGCAGATTCTCTATGGCCTCCACTGCCTGCACCACAACGAACCTGTCGTCACAGTTAACTTGTGGTTCTCAGTGAAATCTGTCTTTTTCTGAAAATTCTCACAACGACCTTCTCTCAAATCAGCACAATGAGAACAACCATCATAACATTAAGTAGATGAAGATTTCACATCTCAAATGGTCAATATGATGTGCATACAATTGTAGAGGAGATATCCAACGAACAAAAGGGCTAATAACTATTCTTCATGAACGGTGAGCTTTAGCACATGATATATTTGGTGTTATGATGTAGACACACTGTACTGTACAGTAGCCCCATCAAATGATACACATGAAGTCAAGCTATGATTTTCAAAATGGAATTTCAGGCACAAAAATTATCAGAATCCAAAACCGCAAAGTGCATTGGGTAGGTATTTGAGTCTACTGTCAAGAAATGACAAATGTTGGGACACTTTAGGATGAAATGCTAAAAAAATTAGAAATCCACTTGGAAGTTGAGTAGTTTTGGATTGATAACTTCATACGTTGATATCTTAGTCAGTAAGACCTCAAAATTCATGATTCTTTTTTTCACATGATTCTAGAAAGGATTTGCATTCTTTCCATTCGAACCGTGCATTAGTGGAGGGGTACTGTACATCACCTGCTGGCTTCTGCGACGGCCTTCAAATGTAAACGGATAGGTAACGACACCCACAGTGAGCTGGCCAGCCTCTTTGGCCACGCGGGCGACCACCGGGGCCGCACCGGAACCCGTGCCACCACCCATGCCTGCAGTGATGAAGACGAGATCCGCATCCACCACTGCCTCTGCAATGATCTCTATCGACTCCTCGGCTGCTTGCTCTCCCAGGTATGGCTTTCCACCCGTGCCAAGTCCTCGGGTCAAAGCTTCACCGATTTGAACGCGATGCTCGGCTTGCGATTTTTGCAAAGCTTGCACATCCGTGTTGATCGCCCAAAAGTCGACCCCCTGCAGTGAGGACAGAGTTCGTTTCTCAAAAGTCAACCAAAGTCACACCCACTCAAAGCGCATCCAAATGCACAACACTGGGCACTGCCACCCAAAACAGACATTCCGTTCCTGTAGAGAATGATCATCAAACTCAAAACAGATTCGAGGACCCGAACCAGTATAGTGTAGAATTTCTCCCTATGCTTTAAGCCCTAAAGGACCAAGGATTCATGGTTTTTTAAATGACAAATTCAATCGTCCATATTGTGAAAACTATGATTCAGATGGGACCAAAATTTATATCACCGAAGAACATTGCATGTGTTGGTCAACTTGAACAAAAGGAAGTCCACATATGACGTACTCAAAACTGCTATAAATAACATGAGGGGCTTCTTGGTCCTTTAGATGAAGACCTCAAGGTGGTCTTCCAAGACTTCATGAATCACAAACCCTACGAAGCGGAGCAAGTAGGGTTTGTGATAAGGCCATCCTGCATAGGGTCTAATAATCTTTTACGAAAATTGTCTTGATCTCATTGACGACCATTAGTTTTTATGAATACGCTAAAGTCTCTATACTTCAGAAAGGACTTCGATACCCTGGTGATACTACTCCTGTCCCTGGAACATAAATGCCTAATGCAGCAAAACCATTGCTGCTTTAACTGACACAAACAGGAACGTACTGAAAGTGATTCTCTCTTGTGAAAACATCAGTCTCGCTATTTCAGGGTGGTCGTTCGGTGCCATTTTCAAGATTTCCTACTGAGAGACTGATATCCAATCTTGACGACCTTCGAGCGAGTAGAATTTCCCACGCATTCCCATTCAGAGAACAATGGAACCGAGTCGATGATGATGCCTACAAATCTTGGTATCTTTTTTTCCTGCCTGGCTAAGATTGAGCACGGAACGCACGACAGGGAGTGAGGAAGACGGCAAACCTGAATACCACTCCCAATCATGCGGTTGACGGCATTGTTTCCCCCGCCGCCCACGCCAATGACCTTGATTTTCGCGCCGCTCATGGCCAGCACCACCGCTGCACGCCGGCACCGCCTCCAGCCCAAACCTCGCGGGGGGGCCCCCGCGCCATTGAACACCAGCTTGGCATCGCCCACGAGCTGGCTTCCCCGCAGCTTGTTACTCTCGCATAATACCCTCATCGCCACGCACCCGCATTGCGCCGGCACCGAGCTCCTGGGATAGCTACACTGCGGGGGCGATGCGGACGAGCTGCCCAACGGAGCGGGACTCAACCTAGCCATCGAACTACTCATCTTGCTCTAATGCCACCAGCTCGAGAGCAAAAAAATCCAAGACCCCCCTTCAAGAATCCAAGAAGAACAATCACAGCGGTGGGACGAATTGCTTGCTGAGGCTCCCAGGATCTGGAACCAAGGTTTGCGGAGACAGGGGAATTGCTGTGGTTGCAGGGGGATTAGCTAATTAGTGTAAGAAGGGATTTCGATGTTGGCAGGCTGACAACATGATCGTCGTGTTGGTCGTCGTCGTCGTCGTCATGGCCATCCACTCGTCTGCGAATTCTCTCTCGCAAATCGCCTCAGCGAGCTGCCTGCCTGCTGGACGTGCAAAAGCCAAAGAAGCTCACAGCACCCACCACAGCGGGTCGCCCGCGCCCGTTTGGATGGGCCGGGTCAGTCGCCCCCGTTGCTCACCCGCTCCCCTCCTGCCCTCACTATTTGTAACACGATCATTTCTGACTAGAATTTGAGCAAGAATTCACGGGTTAACCCTTTAACGTCCCATTCCTTTGCAGAAAAGTCAAACTACACTTTTATACACAATTCAGCTTTCAAGAATTGATGAGATATATTTTTTGATATTTTTCATGCATGAAATTGTATGTTTCCTATTAGTCCTAAAATTTTCTGATTTTTTTAATACAAAATGAAATTTTTACAAATTTTTAGGTCAAATGCTTCAAGAAATTCATGTTAATTACAAAAAATCTTCAAAAAATATAATTTTTTTAGAACATGTGCAAATGACAATGGAGAATCGCATGATATATTTTTGAAGAATTTTTGAATTTTAATTTTAAAATTCAAAAGGTGAACATCCTATGCAGTGCATATTTAAACCTTGAGATACCTATCTTGCAATAGAAATAAAATATTCAATACTTGAAATTTATAAGATCTGAAAAGTGAAGTGAAAACTAGACTCGATAAACTTCATTTTCACAATTGCGAGCAATAGCAAAAAATGTCATCTTCAAGGTCGAAATTGGCTTTGACCAACAATCATCCACTATTTGGATGCGCGGTCCTTAAAGGGTTAAAATGACAAATTCAATCAGTCGTATTATGAAAAATATAATTTAGATGGGACCACATTTTATATCACATTTTAAACTTTAGATGAAATTAGTGAAAAACAAATGTTGCATATGTTGATAAAAAAACATAGATAAATTTGAACAAAAGAACTTTACATAAGATCTCCCAGGGTGCAAGTGAAAGTATATGTAAGTGCACAAAAGGGGAGTTAATTTGAACATTTTCATACAATAAATTTATATATATATATATATATATATAAGCTATACATATTATAATTTGTAATTAGGTGTATATATAGACGGGCTATCAATCAAACATGCAAATTAGCTTATGCTAGTACTGAAAAGGTCCTAATAACAAGTGGATGTATGATCTAACTGATCATTTGATGGTAATCTTGAAAACAATAATTGCATTAACTACTATGATATGTATTGCAGAATTAGACATATGTGAATTACATTCGGGTGGTGATAAGGTTTAAAAGTACATTTGTATACACATGTTAACCCTTAAACGCCCACGATGTCGAAAAACGACATTTTGGATGAAGGGCAGAAACTTTGAAGAGCCATAACTTCTTCATCCAAAGTCCGTTTTTGACGAAATGACTTGGGTTGGGTCCCAAACCAAGTCTAGTTTGTGTGGTAAATATTGCAGACCCATACAATGAAGTATGAATTAATGGCATGCATTTTAGTGAAGGCAGCTTTTGTTTTTGGGTTTTCAAACATGGGGCATGTTTTACCATTGCAAGCCAATTAAGTAAAATCAAATATAGTTTTTCATGAATTATTTTTACATAATCATAATCTTAAGATGAAATCCAAAAACTTTCTAGTTGGAAGATTTTTGATCCAAATACTTTTGGTATTAGATTTGCAATGATGTTTCTATAATGAAAAAAGTGAAAAAATGGATGATTTTTGAGGAGCTATATCTCCTTCATCCACCGTTGGATTTTGACTTTATTTTTTGAGATGGATTCCAAATCGAGTTTAGTTTTAGTGGTAGAATCCTTGACTAAATCGAAGATGTTTTGAAGATAAAACATAGATTTGAGTGCAAAGGGTCTAGTTTTGGACTAATTTTCCTTTGTAAATATTTTGGCAAGAGTCACCATTGCAAGGCTATTATTTGAGCAAAGAAATTGTTTTGATGAATTTTTTTGGTTCAAGAGTATTGTTGAGATGAAGGTGAACAACTTTCTAGTTGAAGATTTTTTCATTGCAATGGGTCTATTGGTAGCATTTTCACTCTAAAGTGAAAATGATGAAATTTTGTAGTCTATTTTGAGTACTAATGCGTTATGATCTCGCAATCTATGAGGCTTCATGACCCAAACTTTGGTCCACATGATCTACAATAAGTCTACTACAAGATTGTGCGGTTGAGATCTAAATAGCTTGCCTTTGAATTCATCTATGACACTTTTTCCAAAATTGTGTTTCTTGGCTTGGGACCCCCCTTGGGCATTTAAGGGTTAAAGAATATGTATGAAGGGGTTTTTTGTGTTGCTATATTTTCACTTAATTTTTTATCCTTGTAATTTTATGTGTATTAATAAATTTTATTAAAAAAAACTTGGATATAGAGTGTTTTTTTAAGTATGTTGTGAACGCACATGATTCTAGGTCTCGTTCTAGGTTTTAACAAAAGGTGCACCCCAGGGGCCTATACCAAACTATTAAAAGAACATGAAGTCCAATTTGGGCTTTTTGGTCCTCTAAGGCCGGTTAAAAGAGTTCATATGTGGTGACTTAAAATACAAAGTCGTTACAATTAGAATCAAATTTTCACAACAAAGTATGTAATTTTTATAAATTTCTGAATGATGTTGTAAGAAAGTCCAAAAGTGTCATTTGGGTCCTTATATTAGGCAAACCGGTAATCCATAATGATCATTGTCTTTGTTTATAACTACCACAAGTCTTACATTAAATGGTCATATGTTTAACCCAAAAGGGCCATGTGTTTAACCCTTTAACCCCTAAAGGACCATGCTCATTCCTAAAATTTTATCACTTTCTCGTGATGCTTTCAGAAAGGCAATTGTATCTCTTGATTGGTATTCATGTAGAAAACTTCACCGTTGAAGTTCATAAAGGACTTAGTCATGAGACTGTACATTAATTTTCAGAACAATCTACTGTATATATTACATAATTATAAGGTTTGATCATAAGTTGATTTTTGAAAATTTTGAATAAAACCAACAGGTCATTCATTGCAAACTTTCTCATAAATTTAGAAACCATGATTAGCGTTTGAAAGTTTAGGAGCATACAAAGATGTACTATATCTAGGTGCTCACAAAAAATGGTGTTTTAAAACTAAATACAACAACAATGATTGATTCTCAAAGATTTATGTTTGGATGAAGTGACTTGTTGGTGACTTGTTGAGCCGGTGTTTGTGATTGTTATTAACTTTTACATTACAAAAATGTTTTAGAGAATTCAAATATATATTTGGAATATTCCAAAATATTCCAAAATATAAAATATGTAGAAAAGATTCCAATTATTTTGAAAAAGATTCCGTTTTAAATATATTTAAACATTTTGTGTAATTATTATATAGTGTTAATGATGTAGTAATGGAAAATATTTTACATATTGTACACTTCTTTTTTTTACGAATGTGACATCCAAGTGTGAAAACTCCCTTCAAGTCATTAACCGACCTAACTAAAATGTCCCAAGTTTACCAACCTTGACGTTTTAAGTTTTTCCCAATGAATCAATCAACGTAATTGCAAATCTTAAAGGATTTTTGTGTTCTTGTAACGTACATTTTCAATTCTCTAGTTAACATCAAGTCAAAATTGTGAAATCCAAACAAGTTATTAAAGTAATTACTAAGGGCATTATCCACAATCAATGCTCCAACGGTGTTGGTTGTAGCATGAGTTACAATTGGTAATGGGTTCTCTCTTGTTGGTTTTAGTATGCAGTGTAAGCGTGGTTATGGATTCGTTGTTGTTGGTTCAAGCATCTTTACTGTGTGCAATACAAATCTTCTTTAGACAAAAAGAGGTGTACCTATATGACGTGAATGGGATGCGTCATACTTCAACTTTGAAAATTTGTAACTAATTCATTCTTCATCCAAAAATTATGTTTCAACTTGTGTTGGAATCTAATTCTTCTTGTCTATCTCTAAAAAATAATAGATAGATAGAAACACCAGCCCTATAGAAAGGGCCGGCGTGGATAAAGTGCCCGTTCGTAATGTCAATGACCCGATGCCCACGGGACAAAGGGACATTGGAACAATACTACTCTCCCCTTTCGAGGATGGACACTATAGTAACCAAAACAAAGCAACAGGAACAATAACTAAAATAACAAATTAGTGATGGTTGGGTGTGAGATAGTATAAAGGTGTGTTTGGATTAGTTGTTATCGCCAAGTCATGAGTTCTTTGGTTGGTTGGTGAAGGGCGTTTGTATCACAATTATGTGGTCCGGGTTTGAAACCAGTTGGGCTCGTTGAGCAGTGGTGTGATACACATGGCTTGGTGCTGCTAATGAGTTATCATAGCAGGAAAGTTGTACCAACCAACCGGCCCGTCCTATCCCCAGATACAAGCTGAGCTAGTTGTTTGAAAAGAGTGGCTAGCAGTGGTTTTCACCACTAATCCCCCCCCCCCTTTTTTTTTATTTATTTTTTATTTTAATGTACTACGTCTGTTGGTATTGTTTGATTATTTTCTATACGTCTTTTATGTAGAAGGATAGATTCAACATACTGTATGGCAATGGTATTTATTGCTTTGAATGTGTGTTTTATGGAGGTTTCACAGATGTTGAGTTTAGTTTCAAGTAGTTTCATTGAGGGGACGTGACTGTGTGGTTCCTCTAGCACCAGCTGTAATGACTATGATGGGATCTACTTTCCAGTCTTATTGTATGATATTGTTAATTAGAGGTTGGTATTTTTAAAAAATTCTGCCAATTGTTTCTGATAAAAATCTGTCGTTTGTGTATGTGAATTCTATAAATTGTAGGGTTAAGTTAACATCGGGGTTTAGAGGCGGTGTGCTTTGGTATGGGAGACCTTTAATGCATAGTATATCTGGTTTGAATCTGACATTACATTGACATCTTTGTTGATTAAAAATACACATAGTTATTTGATGTGATTGTGCATTATTATTTTATTTTTTTGCAATTTATGGAGTGAAAAATAAAAATTTCAAAATTTTGGGGTCATTTTTCAATCAATAAGATCTCAATGAATAAAAACTCCAAAATTCATGAAACTTTAACATGTGACTCAAGTCAAGATGTACATTCTTCCTATAAAAAGAAATGAGACATTTTGACTTTTCACAAAAAGTTTTTTTTCCATAGAAATTTCATTCAAATAATAATGGGTCTAAAAATAGTCTATTTTAAGTGAAATCTCACGTGAAAGGTAGATTCCCTTATGTACTACAACATATCCAAATTTCACTTCATAATTTTAATTTCTCAATTTATGAGAGCAATTTTTAGGGCGGCCCACAACTATTGTGAGTCACTAGAGTTATCCTTAAAGTCACCTTGTGTTTGAACAAGATACCGTGAATTTTGCATTAATGTACTCTTATTTGTTCATCCCAAATAGTTAAAAGGTAGGGAAGAGCTTAGTGGTCTCTCATTATTAGGTGTGTAAGAGCTTGGTGGTCTTTAAACTCATGGAAAACTAGTTTAGCCGTCTTTCTTGACGGCTAAACTAGTTTAGAGACCACCAAGCTCTTACACACCTAACAATGATAAACCACCAAGCTTTTCCATACTTTTTAACTATTTGGAGTGAACAAATAAGAGTACATTAAAGCAAAATTCACGGCATCTTATTCAAACACAAGGTGACTTTAACCCCTTAACGTACCAGGGTGTCCCTGGAATTGACAATTTGAGAAAAAATATTATAAACTACCATTTAGAAGAATATTCTGGAATTGATATACAAATGAAAGTTCTAGATCTTGAATTTTAGATTCCATCCGTATGGTTCGATTCATTAATACAATCACCAATATTTAATTATAAAATTTGAAAGTTAAAATTAAAAATTCCTTCTAAATTCAATTACAAACTAAATTTCAATATTTTTTGAGTAAATTTTTTTGGAATGAGTTTGAAATGAGATACTCTTAAGTGTGGTGATATTTTGAATTTTTTGTGTTTCTTAAATTTATGACCTCATTTTTCACGATTCCACTTTGAACTAGAGTCAATGCAATTTTGGCTTGGTCAACGACTTGACATACTTCTACATTTGCAATTTTAGAAAAATATGTACTCTAGTATGACTAAATCCAGCCATTAGATAGGACAACAACTTGGTGAAGAATCTCCAAAAAATTGGATGAGTTTCATCCAAGCGTTGATGAGAACGTGAGAAGGCTTTGAAATCATTCGTCGTCCAGAAACTGGACGCTGTGACGTTTAGGGGTTAAAGATAACTCAACTGTAAGCAAAATTAGTATCAAGTTGCACAAAAGGGTATCTTTATGGTGTATGAGATTTTGTATGGTAAAAAATGATATGCAATTCTTTATATGTTTAGATCATAATGTCTAAGTGTCAAGATGTCATGGTCAAAGACCACGTATTGGCATCCAAAATCAAACATCACAGAAGTAAAGCCAAAAACCAAAACAGAAGGGTCAAGTCTATCATGTAGGTAAGATATACTAAGTAGGTCTATCAAGTAGATCGTGTATATAGGAAGCATTTCACACCTGTCTGCAAATAGTAGATGAGTTTTCCATAAGTAACTGGTTTTGGAATGTCAACATAGATTTTTGCTGTGTTGACATTAACATATTGATTTTTGTCAAGTTGACACAAATAAATATCAACTTTCATCAAGTTGGCATTAGCATAGGTTGAGCATCGTTTAAGAGTTGCCAACACATATTTTCCTCCGGAAAGCTCCAAAATTTCTATTGAAATCAGGTAGTGTTCTAAGGAAACAGATTGGTTGCTCAAAAATTCAATTATAAATACGATGAAAGATTGGGAGATGATAACCAATTCTGACAACTGACTGTCTATACCATTTGTGCAGTTCAGCACAAACCCACTTGCACCCCTACGCAGACACTGTACCAAACTGTATGATTCAGTGCAATTCAATCATCTGAAACCGTGTCGTACAAGTACTACTTTCAGAGAATCCTTTCAAAGCTGATAATGCACAAGTTTGCCGCTCTAAAATAATTCTCTTCACCTATACAGCAGACACAGCCCTACACCCTGAAGAAACCTGTAACCTAATCTAAACTAAACTGTACCATCATCGAATTCACCACACGGCGATCAAGCAGAATGTCTTTCACGCCCATAAGGAAAAATTTCAAAGCGATTCGCAAGTGAGACTGGGCATGGCCTCTTCACAGTGCTATCTTCAGCAACTGTCTGCAAAAACAGCACCTAATGACTACTATAGCTAATGTGACGGTAAAAGGTATCCTTTAGATCTAATGTGAAATAACGTAGCACCATAGTAAAAGGAAGATACCTTGTTTGACGTACCTACAAATGACTTATTAACCCCAGAACTTTGCTTGAGCGGTCCCTGGGTCTTGAATCTTCAAAAGGCATGAAGAGAAAATTAGGTCAAAATTGGAACAGAGAGGACTGGTCATTTTGATGCATATGAAAACTTCTCATTCATCATTGTCGCCGCCGTCGTCTTCATCGCCCTCATCAACTTCAATCCCCGCAAAGACAACATACATCAACACAGCCACGAACTGCGCAATCACAAAATACTTAGCCCGCTTCTTGAATATAATATCCTTCTCGTTCCTCGGTTTCTTTGCCGGCTTTTCTCTCTCCTTTGAAGCTGGCTTCGTAGGGGGAGGCGGTGGTACCTTGGGATGAAAGGCAGCGTCAACTTCTTCTCCCAGCAGCTGCTTACACCAGTTTTCCGCGTAATTCACGAGGTTCTGGTGCTTAAGAATCTCGCCTTTCAAAGTGGAAACCTCGAAGGGCACCTTCATGTGGAAGAGGAGGTGACCGAGCACCAGAGCGTCAAGACTCGACGGCCGATTGTTGAAGAAGAATTTCTGGTCACCAAGAAGCACAGAGAGCGCAGAGTACGCCTGGCCGGCCTTCCGGTAAAGCTCCTCCGACCTAGCGACAGCATTCTCGGGAGTGACGCCCAACCGTTGCATGACCGCAAGTCGCTGCTTCCAATCCAACACCTGAACCAGCCCTACTTTTTTAGGATATCGAAAGCTAAATTGCACCAGAATTTTCTCAGTTCCTTACAAAATTTGGGTAAAAAGCAACAATTGCAGCCAGATAGCTTTTTTCATCTCTATGAATGTCTACATATGTCGCCTTGACATCCTTTGATGCATCCTTTGGTTTTTGCCAGTTTAATGGAATATATTGAGGATGTTGAAATTTGAATACCAGTTCAATGAGCGTTCAAGGGGAAGACCAAAATCATTCAATGTCACAGTGAACCTTGTCCAATTCACTGGGAAGTAAACATTACTGCCAAACTGCTGTTTATAGCAAGTGGTTACCGAGAGTTTACCATCATTCTTGTACCCATTACTGCCTGGTAATATGGTCAGAGTTCCTTGTATGTTGCTTCAAAATGCATTCTTTAGAAAGTTTAGATCGCCATAGTATGACACGAATCTAACCAATGTAGTAGTCAGTTAATTTATCCCAAAAAAAAATCACATAGTCGCCACAACACTGATGCATTGTAGCCATGTGAGCATTCTCTGAAAAACCAAAAAAGAAGGCAAGGCCTGACCTGAACGAGGGCCCAGGGGAGCTCCGCGAAGTAAACGGCCTTGCACTGGCGATCATTGTCGCGCAGCCAGACCTCGTAAGCGCTAGCATCCGCAACCCACGACTCCATCATGGCCTTACAAGTCTCCAGCTCCGCTTTCTCGCTGTCAGACAACCCCGCATCCAAATCGACGAGATTCTCCTTGCGCAGAAACTCCACCACCCCGCCGTTCTCACTCGCGAATCCCACATTGTCCCCGTACTCCACCGAGGGCAGATCCTCGCTGTCCGGTTCCACGGCGGTCACGTGCTCCTGAAACGAAACGGCGCCCAGGCGCAGATACAGAAGCGCGGGGAGGCAAGCTGGACACGCCGTGGGCAGCCCGAACGCCGGGGGTCTCATCACCAGCACCAGGTCCGCCGGGGCGCTGCTACTGCTCCCTGTGGGAGTCGTCTCCGACGGCGACGCCATGTCCATCATGTCCATCACCGTACCACTTCCTTCTCAGTAAGCTTTGCTTTCTCTCTAATCGATTGCCAAGTGATGGATGGCAGCACTTTTAGGGTTTCGCCATAGCCATGAGCTCCGCGACGACGACAGCGTCGAGCGAGCGAGCGAACTCTTTCTTCGTTCTCACTATGATACCCGCCTTTGCTCGTCCCCGGGTATCAGGGCATGCTCTGTCTTCGTTCTCACCATTATACCCGCCTCTGCTCGTCCCCGGGTATCATGGCATGCTCTGTCTTCGTTCTCACTATGATACCCGCCTTTGCTCGTCCCCGGGTATCGTTATATAATTCTTCCCAAACGACTCATTTGATGTGCTATAAATATGGAAATGAGTACTTTTGTCCATTTCGGCACTTCACGGTTAATATTACTTTAATTCTTTAATGTCACATTCCCTATTCCCTCACCAAACCTTAAGAATGGATGTAACTAGTTTAAAGCCCACTCTATAATGTCACTATCAGATAGATAGATACCGTCTGGTCCTAGCTGTTCAGGTTGGGCAGAAATTAAATAATTTACAAAATGCAGATTTTTTTTAGAAAATCAAAATAAATATTTGCTGAATATTTTTTAAAAGATGTTGTTACACGACTCAAAGATAGATAGAAACTCCGACCCTATAAAAAGGTCGGCATGAATAAAGTGTCTGTTCGTAATGTCAATGACCCGATGCCCACCGGACAGAGGGACATTGGAACAATACTACTCTTCTCTTTCGAGGATGAACACTATAGCAACCAAAACAAAGTAACCAAAAAAAAAAAAAAAGATAACATAAAATTGTTGTTTGGGTGTTGGGTTGTATAAAGGAGTGTTTTGAGTTACATATTATCACCAAGTCATGAGTTCTGTGATTGGTTGGTGAAGGACATTGTATCACATTTATGTGGTCCGGGTTCGAAACCTGTTGGGCTCGTTGAGCAGTGAAGTGATACACATGGCTTGGTGCTGCTAGTGAGTTATCATGACAGGAAAGTTGTACCAACCAACCAGCCCTACCTACCCCCTGAGACAAGTTTGAGCTAGCTGTTTGAAGAGAGTGGCTAGCAGTGGTTTTCACGACTACCCCCCCCCCCCCTCTTTTGTTGTACTATTATGTTGGTATTGGTTGATTATTTTTTATACGTCTTTTGTGTAAAAGAATTGATCCAGCATATTGTATAGCAATGGTATTTATTGCTTTGAATGTGTGTTTTATGAAGGTTTCGCATATGTTGAATTTTGTTTCTAGTTGTTTCATTGAGGGAACGTATGTAGTTCCTCTGGCTCCCGCTGTGATGACTATGAGAGGGTCTACTTTCCATCCATGTTGTATGATGTTATGAATTAGAGGTTGATATTTTGTAATTTTTCTGCCAATTGTTTCTGGTGAAAATTTGTCATTTGTGTATGTGAATTCTATAAATTGTATGGTTGGGTTATTGTCAGGGTTTAAAGGAGGTGGACTATTGTATGGGAGGCCTTTAATGCAAAGTATGTCTGGTTTAAATCTAGCATTACATTGGCATCTTTGTTGGTCACAAGTACATGGTAGTAACCATGGAGGAACTGTGTTTTCTTGTGGGTTATTGTTGAATGTGCCCGTATTCATGAGGGTGTAGCATCTTGAGTTATTTGAAGATTAAATTAATTTACGTATTTCCCAAACTGCTTTGTTGTGTCTCTTTTAGTTCTTAGTGCATGTATATGGTGTTGTTTGCAGAGTAGGAGTACATGTAGCCATGTGTCTGCATCTTGTGAGTTACAAATGGAACATGTTTTTGAGGAGAATCTTTGAATACCGAAAATTAGTTGTTTTGTGGCGTTTCCCATGTATTGACCACTTCTGAATTTTAGTATGCTTGTTTTTTGTGAGTCTGTTATTGTTGGATTGTTCCAGAAGTCATTGGACAGTTCGTTATCTATGATGGAGTTTGTTGTCCATTTGTTGATGTTTGGAAAGTCTTCTGCTAGTATTTCTAGGTCATATTTCTTTATGTATTCTTCCAGACATCTTACTGGACCTTTGTCTGGTCGTTTAATACGACTGGGCCATGTATCTTTTTGGAAGTAGTAAGGTGTGGTGTGAGCAAACTCATGTGGATTTGCTGCAAATTGATAGCTTCTTTTCATGGTACCTTCTTTTGCGAGTTGATCTGCGTGTTCATTGCCGTGGATTTTGGCATGTGCTTTTACTTTGTATATTGTGGTGGGTTGTGTTCTCTTTTTTAGCATTTCTACCATTTCTTTTAATATGGTTTTATCGGCGTGGTTGTTTTGTTGAGTCGGGTGTTTTAGTTGTGTGTTTAGAACGTGTATACAGTTGAGGCAATCTGTAAAGATATGTGTAGGTTCGTTTATGTATTTTGTGGTAATTAGTGAAAGTGTTTCATGTATGGCCATTAGTTCCGCTCGGAAGCATGTTTGTAGTCTTGGTAGTCTTTTTGATATTTGTACGTCTGGTTTAGATGGGTTGTAGATTCCATATCCTGCTTTTTCTTTTTTCCAGTGACCATCATCAGCTTCTTTTGGAGGTACGAAAGATCCATCTTTGTAGTAGCTATATTGTGGTGGAAATTTTAGTGTAGTGTTTATTTCGTAATTTGGTAGTGGGATTGTGGTTATGGTTTGTGGGTTGCTATATGGTGGGTATATTAGTTTATTCCATTTTGTGTTTTTGTTAACTTTTGTATTAGGCGGTGTAGGTGGTGCTATTTGTGTATGGTATTGCGAAATTTGTAGGTTTTCAATTATTGTGTTTATGGTGTTTATTTGGTTAATTGTGCCAATGTTGTTATTTTGATGATGAATACACCAAATGTGTATTGCAAGTGGTTTGGTTCGAGTTTTGTTGGGTTCGAGTGTTATTGTTGGTTCTTCATATGTAATGGTATCCGCGGCAAAATGTATAATGGCGTGAGTGTCCGGAAAGGGGCCATTGTATAGTGATAGGTTGTGGTACCAATTGGTGTCTGGTATTGTCAGAATGGTAATAGTTTCTGGGTTTTGTTTTGCTGCTAATCTTGCCCAATGTATTGCTTGTTGTGCGGTTTCGGCATCATTTGGGTGGGCATATCCTATACCTTTCCATTTATGTTGAAAAGCTGTCCCTATTGAGCCAAAAATCTTGTCTCTGGCAAATGTTGAGTAGAATTGTGTGAGTTTTGTGGGACAGGTTATGGGTGAGGAAAAGTATGAGTGTGTTATATTAAATGTTGTAATTAGTGTATCTAAAATGTTATTTGGAATGAATATACACGACTCAAATCTTAAAAGTCTAAAGGTGTCGTGGCGACTAGTAGAATACCGTGTATTTCGGTTGTATTTGGAATGGATCCACACCTTTAATGGGTTTGAGTTCAAAAAAGAAGTTAAAGTTTAGTGGGATATTAAGATCCCAATTTAAAGTTCTTTGTTGGTAGCAAATCTCAATTATACAACAACATACCGGCATACTATTCCTATGGGACGTTCAAGGGTTAATGAGAATCTTGCCAATAACTATCAATAAACGCATGTTTTGAGGAATTGGTAGATGGGAATCACCAATAGAAAATAAAATTCCAATTTATACTCTAACTAGATTTTACTACTCATTCAAGGTTATTGTTTGCTATTATTGGTTACTAAAGTGTGTATTCCAGAAAGGAGAGAGTAAAAGTGCACCAATGGCCCTTTTTCTAGTGGGCACTAGCTCATTGTCAAGACAAACATGCACTTTATTCACACCGGCCTTGAAAAAGGATTGGAGTTTCTATTTACTCTATTTGACAGTTGGGAAGGATGGAATCCCTAACGTACATTGAAAAGCACCAAGTCTAGTACAATATATACAAATTTTATTCCATAAAACAAATTATTTTCTAAATGAGAGCATTTCATTCACCAAGGAGGGGGGGGGGGGGGGGGGGCGCTGAAGAGTGGCGAGGCTACAAGTGAGTTGTTGTGGCTCATATGGTAAAACTTCAAGAGTTTTGGGCATTCCCCAAAACACTTGCAGTGACATAGTGTGAAGGTTTGGTGAGAGAGGGATTTTGAAAGAGAAAGCTTCATTTGGTAAACCTCAAATTTTGATGACTATGAAATTGTAAGGATGTTAAATGATTGATGTACTGACTTCAATTGGAAGGATGCTTTGAAGAACTCCAAGTTAAAGAATTGTGAAATGGAGTTAAACATCTCCATCTACATGATAAATACACGGGAGTGAAACAACTCCAAGATCAAAATGAGTGCACTTGAGATAGAAAGTTCCAAGCGAGTGATCTTTCAGGTTTTTGGTTGGAGTCTCTCATCTATGAAAAAGTCGCGATTTTAGGTGTCCCGACCTCAGAATTTCACTGTACATACATGAGGCCGTACACCATCCATTTGTACGACTGGATCTACAGTATCCACATACAACATCAAACAATTGTAAATTGCATGTTAATCAAGCGTTTCTGAAATCACAAAGCCTCCAAAGGAGAAGTGTGGAAACTCAAACCATCAAATAGGGAAAGCCAGCAAGGACGCTTCCGGTCACCCTTTGATTGTATCACAAAAGCACCGCAAGCATATTCTTAACAGCATCTCCAAAAGCTTCGACTGACGATCAAGAGCACAAGCGTAAATGAGGGCTACAAACGCGGATGTAAATCTCTAAACAGAATGATAATAAAGTCAATAGTAATCCAAGACCCATCCGGCCAAGGGTCCAACATTTACAGCAAGCAACTCCTACATGATTTTAACACAAGCTATGATAGAGATTGTTCTCGTGACGTTGTTGTCGTCTGTCTGTCTGTCGCAGTGTCTACTACAGCAACAAGAGTCAGGGTCCGAGTTGCTCCACCTATTACTACACCTGTAGCACTCTCACTTGCTTGTGAATCGTGCCATGTCTTAGAGGAGCCATGCACCATAACGGTTGCAAACCGACACCCTCATCAACTTACTCTCTTCTTCACCATCATCAACTCTACGAAGTAAAAACTCCACGAGCTCAATTCGTCCCGCACAATCCTTCGTCACAGCATACCATCACGCATCCCCCCTGCCATCATGCACAAGCGAAGGAGTACCAGAGGCTGATAGCAACTGATTTCCTTGAGAAGGAACTAAGTTTGTTAGATTCCGGATGTTTGTTAGTTCTTCTGCTCCAAACTCTCGTAAAAGAGAATGTAGCCGTGGTCGGTGTTGTTAGAGTATTCTTGAGTGGACCCAAAAAATGTCTGTACGACAGACTCGTCGATAATCTCCACGTTCTCATCGTCGAAAAACAGCCAGTGGTTATGGCTCTTCACCAGACTCACGTAGTGACCATGATTTGGCCCACTCCCAACATGCACCACGACTGCAAACAGAGAATACTCGGCCTCAGAGCCAGGTGCATCGTCAGTTGTGTTACACAGCTTCAGTTCCAGTGGGAACACTACACGGTAAGACAACTTCTTGTAACGCCCCAACTGCTCAATATACTTGAACCGCTTGAGGTGCAGAGCTAGAATGCGAGGTGGTGACTTAATCTTCATCCTCTTTTGAGCCTCCTGCAAACTGATAAGGCACAAAAATTGATGTCACTACTTCAAACGCATACATATGATATACGATGGACATTTCTAGAGCTTCTTTTGTTCTTTTTAAAAAGTTTGGTAGAACATCCATTCACATGTCAAATATATAATAAGATGCTAATAGAGTACTATTCCTGGTTCTGCAATGAAATTCTGCCTCATAGTATTCATTCTATCGTTAAAAGTCCTCAGTACTTTCTGATGAATATAACAACCCATCCACTCGTACCCTGGTGGGATGATCTAAGAAAACAAGGGCATTACTACGGGAGATCATCATCGCGAAGACCGTAGGTAGCAAACCCACCTGCAACATTTGTCACAAAAGAACTTGTCTTCAGCGTTCAATGTTTCTGTAGAACTGAAATTGCGGAGGCAACTAGTGATAGAGCTGTTCTGCTCAATATCGAGGCTGAGATCTAAGAAAGTCTCATCACGGGCAGTGATGGTTTCACATCGCAAGCATCTGGTTTCATTTGTCAGAGTACCCTGCACAACAGAGACAGTGGTCTCTTAAACAATAAGACAGAAGCAGAATAATATCTACTTGTACATTTCCCCTACAAATCCAGAATATCGATCTTACTAACAACACAATTCAGAATCATACCTGAAAGATCTTGTGCACCCAGGTAACAACCGGTGCCTTATGGTTCCCGTTTGCCAATCCATTGATTGAACCATTAGCCACCTTTTCAGGAGAAGACTGAGGGCCAGAATCAGACTTGACTGCTTTCGCCTCCTTTTCAAGGATGTCGACCAGCTCATTCAGGAGAAAGTTCAGAAACTCGTGAGCATCCTGTCCAAACAAAAACAAGGTTTAAGAGCTGCATGCTGTACTAACAAAACATAATAACAAGCATTCCACAGGAGATCCAAAACAATATTAAAGAAGGCGTTAAGGTTATTGTCACCTGATGCATGTAACTCCGGAAAAGCTCATTCTGCTTCTTAACCCTTTGGACAAAACGCTTTGGCGCAATTACACCGGTCTTCTTCTTCTGTGAGTTAATCTACACGCAGAAATAATCGTAACGACATACGTTAAAGCTCACTATTGCAACAGACTTCAATTAGAAGAAAACCTAATGACTAGACGAAGGTTAGAATAGAATCGAATCGAAAGAGGAAGATCCTTCTCTGCATCACAAGCTGATCATACAAAAAACCACTAACGAGGAGGAAACAGAGTCGATGATTACCTGAGTAAATAGTTCGGACAAACAGGTTAAAAGATTCTCCTCTGTTTCGGCAACAGTTTTATTGTGACCACAATACTCCAACAATTGATCCCTAAATGGTACACAGAAGTAGAGAGCCTACAATCAAACAATAAGAAGAACATCATCATCGAATTGATTAGGCGAAAGAATAAAAAGCTCATACTCCGACGACACAAGACAAAGAAATCAACGACCCAACACACATCGGCGGAACATCCGAGGACGGCGTCGAAACCCTAATGCAAAACATAACATACCTGTAAAACACTATTGCAATAGCACGTGTTGCCGAAATTCTCCAGACCAAAATACCGTTCCCCCTCTGGAAATTGGTCGCCCAATGCCTTCTCCAGCTTCGAACCCGAACTTCCCATGACCATATGTGTTCCCGCCGGGCTATTTCCCTCCCACAAAACCCTTCCGATCTCCGCTGCTTGAACTTACCCCTCTCTCTCTCTCTCTCTCTGCAAACCTTCACTTACTTACCCCCTCACAATGACGCAAAAAGCAAACGATTGCGGCCTGCCATCCCGCACAACAATCAATGTGCAATCGAAGCACAAGCGCCAGCCAGCAGCAGCAACAACAACAACAACAACAACAACAACAACAACAATAACAACAATAACAAGATGGAGAAGCTTAGGACGCAAATGAACAAGGAGAAAAAGACCCTAAGGTTTGAGTCGGAGAAGACAACGGTCCGATATTTTCGGCGCCGGGCAGTAGCCAAAAGTTTGGCTCCGGGCACGGCACTGCTGGACTGTCTCTCTCGCAGCTCAATCACAAGGCAATGCTTGCGCTTGCTCGACTCACTAATTAATTAATTAGGTCTTACGTTTGGTTGCAAACCTTATCACACTTCATTGCCGCGCAGTAACTTACTCTTTCACAGCTTTTTCTTTCTTTGGACCTCAATTGTTGCGCTTAGGGTTTAGCCTTGGAGCGTTTTGCGGTTGTTTGATCGACCGAATTTCTTGTGTGGTGAGATTCTTGTCTGAAATGGCTCAGTGTTTGTGAATTTCTTTTCTTGGTGAAAGCCGGGGATTAAGCAGTCAGTACGCCGGTTTGAGGTATAGACTCTGTTTTGCATTGTTCTTTATCGAGGAGTGTAAGTTAGTTTTCTTGAAACTGAGAATTATCTGTGCAGAGTGTTGTGACACATGAATTTATTGTTTCTGGATTCGTTTGAGTGTGATAAACCCATGAGATCGCTCTGGAGTTTCTATTTTCGT
Organism: Pohlia nutans; assembly: GCA_022496805.1. Lineage (NCBI taxonomy): Eukaryota > Viridiplantae > Streptophyta > Bryopsida > Bryales > Mniaceae > Pohlia > Pohlia nutans. The sequence goes on from CM040090.1 coordinate 6,609,802, forward strand.
CGTCTCCCCTGTTGAGGTGCGTAGGCTGATGAGAATCTTGAATGGTTGAGTTCGGGCGCTTCTTGTAAATTCTTTTGTAAGGGGAAGTTTTTGAGGTGTACTTTTCATTTGACATTTGCACTCTGTTTTGTCTGGTGCATTGTTCTTGATCGAGAAGCAGAGTTTACGAATTCGCTGTGTTGCGGAGTATTGTGGCACCTGATGTCAGTTGTGTTTATTATTACCGGATTTGTTTCTATTTTCGCCATCTTCACTATTGAGGTGCATGGGAATGCGTTTCTTTTCTAGTCACATGTGGCCAACTCCATCAAATTGTGGATATTCCGCATTGTCCTTGTGATGTGAGTTTTAGTCTGTCTTTGTCTTCTTTTTAGGTCATTGTTTGTTTCATGGTTTTATTCGTCATGTGGATTTGAAGGAGATAATGCATGGATTTGAAGAAATGCTTCGAGTTTGCTTGATGAAAACGGAGTTCATTGTGAACGCAGCTGATTGACTATGAGGAGAGACGATGAGCGGGCAGGATGAACCAACGATGGCCAGTCCTGCAGCGACGAGCTTCTGTTTTGGGGAGCATGTCAGCTCTCAGACACACAGGGCTGGCTGGGAAGCGCTTGGGCAAGGTTGATGGAACCTCGGCAAGAGGCGAATTCTACATTTCCCCAGGAAGAAGTAAACCGACTGCGACTTTGTCTACGATGCCTTGCCTCTTGGAGCGCTTGGGACCTTTACAACCATGTGTGGGAACTGGCGGATTTCGCAGCATCAGTTCGGCGTATAGTGATCGGCCTTCCCTAGGGCTTTACTCCTTGTCAAGGCGCTATCTTAGGCAAGATTTTTTGATCCCTCACTTTAGATTTCCAGCTCAGATTTATTTGGCACTTAATGACATTAGCCTCCCGTGTTTGGCCATCAATGAAGCAAGATTTTTTTGACATTATCGTATTGAATCAATTCGGGTAGCCATTCATGTTAGACATACAACAAAGTCATTTGATTTAAAGCGCTATTAAATAACGATTGTCAACTAATTAAATTCAATAACTTATCAAATATAAACTAATGTATCGATCTTCCAGAAGTTCGTATCAATTTTGGTTATGATTAGCGCAGATTCCATCATCTTAGTGCTTTTTTATATATCGTTTGGTGTGTGGTGTTTCCTAATGACCGACTCTTGGTGCAGGTGTCATAGAGTTGGAGACAGGAGTAGCAGAGTAAACTTCGACCCCGTGACCAGTAAAGTGGAAAGAGCAAGTAAATCTAGTTCAGGTTCCCGTTATTTAATTGATAGCAGACATGTACATATAAAACATTTGCGGCCATTTTCCTTTCATGGTTGGCCAAGTTTACTACCCGGCTGTAGTTCCCTTGTGCGGGAAATAAACTCCAGGAGCATAGTGAAGATTCAAAATTCAGGATCGTTGGCAGAATGCGTGTTACCATCTCGTGATAGAGCCTCTGTTGACGAAGACGGTTCATCGAATGTAACGTTGACGTCCAATTTTGCAGAGGAGATTGTCTGGGAGGGAACAAACACCTGTACTAGAAGTTCATCAGATGAAGCAGAGCGTGAAGCCAGTGAAAGAGCTTCTGTACATGGAGCTTCTAGTTGTGAAGAGTTCAAAGAAGGGTCCTTCACTGAGGGGGAACAGAAAGTCTCAGAAAGTGATATTACAGATCCAACAATCATAGTATTTGACATAGAAACAACAGGATTTCTAAAGTCTGGGAGTAAGATCGTGGAGCTGGCCTGCCGGGATCTTGCTGGTGGAGATCGCAGTACACTGGAGACTTTGGTGAATCCATATCAACCCGTGCCATTAGCAGCCACAGCTGTTCACAATATTACCTCTGAAATGGTTAATCGGGATGACATTCCAAGGTATTTTTTGTACATGGTATAATGCTGTTCGTGCGTCTAGAATATTCTTGCACTAGTGTCTGTCTTGTTTCCACTTTTCACGGGATGTTTTGAGTACTTATTTGGTGTACAAATAAAATAATTAGAACTTACGAAGGCCTTCAAGTTAAGTGACATTTGCATGGCAGCTGGACAGAAGTTATGACTGCGTTTGTCGACTTTGTCGAGGGTCGGCGAAAAGGAGACCAGAAAGTTATCTTAGTTGCACACAACGGAAGAAGATTTGACGTGCCATTCATTATGAAGGAGTGTTATGATTGCTCCATGGAAATTCCTTCTCATTGGTATTTCTTGGACACTATTGACCTGGCCAAGACAATGCTGAAAAAGAGATTTGGTACTAAGAATTTCCACTCTGGTGTTTCTCCTATTATAGCTCTTTAAGGTCGAGAAAATCTGATTTTTCGTCTGTTTGATTGTTATGTAGAGGATGTGCAGGGCGTGCAATTTTGTCTGTGTGGGCTGTGTACTAAATCGTATGCTCTACTTCGCTCAGTATACTTATATTTCTGTTATGTTATGTACTTTTTCTGCAGGAAAGATGAAACTTTATAATCTGCAATATCTGTATTATGATTGCTACAATCTACCACGCCTTAAGGATGCTCATCGTGCGGGTGTGGATGTGGATATGCTGGCCTGCGTATTTGGAAAATTGTTGATGGATCTTGAGATGCCCGTCTCTGAGCTTCTGGATCAAGCCTTTAAAGCGAGTGATATAGAGCTGAAACCAGGCCTTCTCCTAAGAGAAAATAATGACAGGTACACATCCCTATCAAAAGAAATAGACGAGACCCTTTTAGAACAATCTATGTCGGAGCGTACAATTTATGAACGGAACGTAGATATACAATCAGATAGCAAATTGAACACTTTGTCAGAGCGACCTGGCCAAGGACAGGACATTGAAGCTGGAGGAGCTAGTTCATCATACGTGGAGACTGAAGAGCATTGGGAATCTTCTATAAGCAGGGTGTCTCTCAGCAGAAGCCTTGTGAGCAAGGATTCATCTGCCTGTTCGGAGGGAACTCAGCACATGGTCTTGAAGGAGGATGAAGGTTTGACAACACCCCTTCATGCCACTGCTGCACACTCACCAGGAAATGGACATCCTAAGCATTCTGAGGACTTGTCGATTGAGGCCTTGGCTACCAGGGTTGAAGATGTTCTTGGGGTTATCCAATCAGATGTGAAGGCAGTCAATGTCGCTGAAGCGGTCTCCCCTGCTACTACTGATGATGAGCTTTTAGGATTGTCAAGGGACTCTTCTGCTCCAGAAACTGGAACTATGTCCTCCTGGGAAGACAAGTTTGTTTTGGATAATGCACAAGACAATAAAATATTTGAATTTGAAGATGCTTTGGGTTTGGTCCGGGGCGATGAGGAAGGTGCATTTGTATCCTCTATTCCTAATCAATTCGAAAAGGAGTCTTCCATGGCAAGCCCTCTTGTTCCTGGCGATATGGCGTCACGAACTGACTTGCAAGAATCACGCCTAGAAGATTCCTCAATCTCTACCTTGTTACCTAGTACATGTGATGATGATCCGAGCTTTAGTAGTCTGCTTCCTACCGAAGTTAGTCGCATGGAACATTTGATGAAAAATGGAGACCTACAGGGTTCGGAATTAGCTCGGCAGAGTAGGCCTTTGACTCCAGCTGTAGGGGATGGTATGCTTCAGCCTTTGAATATCGGTGGCACATTGATGAGTAAAAAGAGAGGTAAGAGGCGAGGAACAGGTGACGTACAAACAACAGCTACACGGAACATTGCGCATACAGTGGCTGACTGTGAGGAGCAGCTATTCGTTGCCGAGGCTGCTGTTATTGATATGCAAAACATGAAATCTGTTCAACCAGCTATAGACCAGGATTTAAATGGCTCTTTACATGCTGTTGAGGACGAGAAGCAGAGAGTTACACAGGAGCAGTTGCGTACGAGTTCCGTTAATCTGTCCCTTTTGAGTCCTATGATGAAACAGTATGTGGAGACAAAACGACAAAGACCCAAATTCCTTCTGCTTTCAAGGATCGGGGATTTTTATGAGGTACTTGGTATTTTCTGACAATGGACTGCATATAAATAGAGGTTATACATTTTGGCTTGTTTTTAGCCTTCAGTGGGTTGTCCATTTCTCAGGGATTCTCTCTGCAGGCATTTTTTGAAGATGCAGAAATGTTGGCGCATACTTGTAACATTCGATTGACGGGCGTGGATGGAGGGAAGGTACGAAGTAGACTGTCGCATCATTTGAGTTATTTGAATCGTTACTGTACTTGTGGACTGAATTTTTTGGAAATTTAAACAAAGATAAAATGGCTCAGAGTGCAAGGCTTTTTTTAAGCAGTCAAGGTGATTCTTAATGTTCAGCATGTTTTGGGGCATCACCTTGTATTCAATATTCATAGCTGTAAGCAAGTTTTCGCATTTTCGTGAAAGCCTTGCATGCTGTGGATGACCTGACCTCGTTCTAACCACCGTTCACAAGTACTTTTATGTCCAAAATGCTCATGAGCCCTTTTGTTGCAGATGCTGGAACGGAAGGTGCCAATGGCAGGAGTTCCTCACCATAAAATTGATATTTACCTTCGCACTCTGTTGAAGAAAGGCATTGTTGTTGTCAAGCAAGATCAGGCAATTTTCTTTTTGCCTCATGCGTTGCCTTGTAATTTTCTTTTGGATTTGAAGACACAAATGCTTCATAAATGCAAGCCCTTTTTTTAGGCTATCGTATAGTATCTGAGTCATTCGTCATCTAGTGACGTGGATCAAAATTACATTTTCTTAGCACAAGGATCAAAATTTGCAGGTCACTACTGCAGATTCTAAAGGAGGGACGATAATTGATCGCCAAGTTACTGCTGTGCTCACTCCTGGCACCCTTTTGGACGAGGGCATGCTGGAAGAGTCTTGCAACAATTTCTTGGTTGCTATCTTTCCTCATGCGGATGAAAATGGAACTTGGGGTCTTGCTTATTCCGATATTTCTACAGGTACTGCTCTTATGATCTATCAGAAAATTGGAACTGTTGTTTCAAGTTTATTGATTTCAGGTGTTTAACATGCTTTTTTTGCCTCATTCTAAGTGGTCATGACGAGTAAGTTTTTCCCACGCATATTTCACTTATATTGCACTCCTGCAACTTAACTATTGAGTAATGCGTCTTGGATGTTGATTGGGTTTTAGACTTTAATTATGTTGGATGTGGCAGGAGAGTTCCAGGCAACACAAGGACAAGGTAGATCTTCCTTGGTAGACGAGCTCCAGCGTTTACAACCTTCAGAGGTCATCTTTCCTGCAAATGTAAGTTTGTTGCCCCTTCTGCAATGCATATCTTTATGTTGTACTACCCTCTACATTAAAAGATTAAAACATCAAAATATTTAGAAGTACGTGTTTCACATGGCAATCTTCGGATTTTACTATCTGATTTAGATAGCATATAGTCGATGCGGAGATAATGCTTTTAATATTAACAGCGCTAGATGGTCTCAGTATTCATGTGTTGAAGTTTAGAATATTTTAGAATAATAAACAATAATACGCTTGAAATAATGTCCAAGCCTACATGAACTTTTAGAGTTTTTTCTGAATTGTCTTCTTTAGTATGACATCCCATAATTCAATTGCAGGTAGTCTGCACTGTAGACAAGAAGACCGAGGTGCTACGACCAATTGGCATGCCAAGTGAACTGTGCTATTCCAGCCGCCCAACTTCGGAATTCTTCCCAGCAGCTGCTGAGAAGGTATTGTATGAGCTGCCTCGTCTAGTTCAAATTTCATTAGTAATGAATTATGTTTGAAGTGGCTAGTATAGATGTACAATCACTGGACATAAGTTTTATAGTGGTTCTAAATTCTGGATTTTTTTAGAGTGCATATTTGGCAAGTGTATTACATGTGTGCAAAATCTTGTGGCCAAATGATAGGAGAAAGTGGTGATAATGGCAAATTGGAAAATGGTGCAATTAGCTGTAACGTGAGGGGGATGGCAAAACTTATGTCCAGTGACTGTACATGGTGCTTACATATATATATTTTGTGATTCTTTAGCTAGATAGTTCTTTATGTCTTCTATGTGGGTTTCCAGAGATTACACGCTAGTTTTGGGGAGCAGTCCTTGGAGCCCTTTGGTCTGCTTCGATCGCCTCATGCTATTCGGGCAGCAGGAGGCCTGTTGGTGTAAGCTTCTTGTTTCCTCTTTCATCCTTCATTTTTATCGAGCTCAGTCCTATCCCTCTTGGTAAAACATGGATGGTCATAAAGTGGATTAGATGTGTCTTAGCGACGAATTTTGATATACAGATTTACACTCAAATCGATTATATCTCATTATATGATTCTTTTTTTTAGTTTTTTTAATTCTCAATTCGTAGTGTGACATTCAGATTATTAAAGATTGTAGTTTGTCAGAATTATGTCCAGGATCGAGTTCATTGCATATGGAGGTGTATTTCTTGGCAGCTTCCTTAGTTTGTTGTTCCACACACATGGTGTAGAAGCACTATGCAATATCCTAAGAATCTTATGAAGTCTTGGGCCATGCTCGTTTCTTACATTGTACTTTTTTTGGCACCTTGTGGGTCACATGTGTCTTGGGCTTTAGAAGCTTGACGACTGACTGAAGGTTGTATCCATCGAATTTGGTATTAATTCCCTCCGGTTTATGTGCATTGTGCTGACAGATATGTTCAAGAAACACAGAAGCTGAGTAATGAAGAGATACCTCTTCAAAAGCCCAGCTATTACTCCACATTAGATACGATGCACATGGATGACACTGTGCAAAACCATTTAGAGGTAATTTTTCAAATGAATGTTCAAGTTTTCTTCTTGTTTGAAGATAGAGTTCTATCATATTAAATGCAGAGTGTCACGACCCGATGTCACAAAATCCGTCACGTTTTCATCCAATTTTCCATCCGTCAATTATCATCCAATATCTCATCATATATCATTTTCATCCATTTTCATTCATTCGCATGTTTTGTTGACTATTTTCATCTATACACAATTTTTTTCAATTTCTGTCGATCAACATTCTTTGCAACGGGGTCCATGTTCCTTGATCATGTTCTTTTACTTTTGTGTTGCATTGCAACACCGGTTTTTGCTAGTTGTAGCTTAAGAGCGCATGGGATAATCAAATGCGTTGCTGACGGAGTGCTTTTGGACTATTTCACTTTCTACTGTCACAGTTGCTGAAGACATCACGCTGGGGTAAGGCAGAGGGTTCCCTTGTGTGGGCTTTGGACCACACACAGACAGCAATGGGGGGTAGATTACTTCGCCGTTGGGTACTCTGGCCTCTTATTAATCATGAGCTGATTTGTAGAAGACACGATGCTGTTGAGGTGATTTTCTTTTCTCACAATGCATGGATCCTGGGGACTTGTACTTCCTAATTATATTTTCTCATGGCTCTGAATTTCTATTGTAACGAACCGCTCTTGTATTTTACATGGAAATTAGTTCCTTACATACAGGGTTGTATTTTGGATGGTTAGAATGATTGATGGGTTGTACTGACTAAGAATGAGGTTGGACTAAGAAACCACTACTATTTTTATTACCAATTCACTTTGTATGATTTCTGTGGTTTAAATCATTCTGAAAATAACATCTATAGTGATAATCGCATGTCCTTTGCAGGTATTTGTCACGAATCATGAATTGCGTACACAGTTCCGCAGCAAGCTGGCGAGTATATCAGACATTGAGCGTTTAGCTTCTCGCATTGCATGGAAGCGTGCTGATTCAAGGTATTGACATGAACCTAAGGATTGTTGGTATCAATTAGACTTTGAACATGTCAGTTTATGTAGACATGTTTGTTCATGACTGGACTACTTTAGAAGGTGACTCGATGGATTCTAGCCAGTGGGTTCGTTGGCAGTTGAGATTATTCATCTTCGTGATTCGTCCAGGATGAAGGCATATCATTGTGTATAGTGACTGTTGACAACTAGTATCGATGAACTTGTGTTTATTAAACGTACTGGGTGAATTTTGCACATCTTGTTGAGCACATCTGGCGTGGCCTTCTTCCAGGGATTTATTGACTTTAGCCCATTCAATCAAATGTTTGCCAAGCTTGGCTGAGCTTATAGAGGGAGCACCATCCAATTTATATTTTATTTCTGCCTCTCATACTCCTACATCTGCTGTGCAATGGGCGAACAAAGTTGAAGTAAGCACCATTGAAGTTGGAAACACAGCAAGTGACTTTTCCAGAAGATCTCACTTTATGAGATCGTGAAGTGGTGTTTGTTATTGGATGTGTAACGATATGACTTGATTGATTGATTGAGTGAGTGACTTTTGGTTGTTGGATGACTAGAATATGGTGATGGAGGAGCTTGGGAATGGTATACAAGCAGGGAAGGTGGTGAAAGCAGGTGCCGATCAGTCCTTAGATGTTCTTCGACAAAAAGTGCAGGAGACAATGATCTGGCTTGAAGAGTATGAGAAGCAAGAGCGCTTACGCCTTGGCATACCTTCGTTGGAGGTCAGATATACCATTGCTTTGTCTGATGCAACTTATTGTAACACTTTCATGTAAGTCCATAGTCTTGGACAGGCCTGGTAGATATGATATCCTCTCTTACTGTTCATAGTTTTGTCCTCACGGATGTTGGTGATCACGACAGAGTTGCCAATTGGCATTCACCTTTTTGAAGTTGCCTTGCGAGGAGTTGGACTACACATGAATTTCTTCCATGTCATTGATCATGAGCATGTGTGTAACTTGAATTTTCAGGTCGGGTTTAATAAGAACAGTGGCCACTATATTTCCATCCGGAAGAACAAGGTTAAAGAGGGTTCCATTCCCGATGACTATCAAAGACTTCAGAGCTTGAAAGCCGAGGAGAGGTTTGTCACTCCACTTCTTTTGAATTGTGAGTCCAGCAGACTGGCTGCTGAAGCAAGGGTCGACGAGCGTGAGGAAGAGCTTTTGAGAGCGCTGAAGGAAGAGCTGGTATCCTTGTTGGAGTCAGTTCGAGAATATAGTCAAGCAGTGGCTGCTCTTGACGTCCTGTGCACATTCGCAGGTATCTTTTATTCTTCTGCATGGACTCGGTTTATGATCTTTATTTCTTTGTAAATTATTCTCGTGCATATCTTGTTTGACAAAATCAGCAGAGAAAAGGAAGTGTATAATTTAGCTCTTGGTTTGTTTTGTATAGAGTTCATTGATGCTATAGTTTCGTTGGTTTGTTAAGAGGGCTTCAGATTTTGTGCTTTCACCTGAATAGGGTGTTTGAACCTTGGCGCTTCTTACTTTGACCTGATGAATACATTTGCTGCAGATCTGGCTGTGAAGAGGGACTATTGTCGTCCGCATATGCTGGAAACAGGTCGAGAGATAACTATAATTGGGGGTCGGCATCCCGTGGTAGAATTGTCGCTATCAGAAGACCTGTCTTTTGTAGCAAATTCCACTTACTTAGGCTTTGATACGGTCTTGGAGAAGGATTCCGTTACTGGAGGCACTGGACGTGACGAGAAGTTGAGTGTGGCAGAAACCATGGAGGAATTAACGGATGAAAGTGAGAAGTGGTGGCCACGTGCTGATCTTGTTTTGTTAACAGGACCAAATGCCAGTGGGAAGAGTTGTTATCTGAGGCAAATAGGCCTCATTCAACTTATAGCCCAGGCTGGCAGTTTTGTCCCTGCTAAATTTGCCCAGTTGTCACTAGCAGATGGGCTTTACACTCGTGTTGGTGCAGTAGATGATTTGGCTGCAGGTCAAAGTACATTCCGGGCTGAGATGTTAGAGTCTGCTAACATCCTCAATCGTGCAACTGCTCATTCATTAGTTCTTCTGGATGAAGTTGGCAGAGGAACCAGCTCTCAGGAGGGAGGTGTTATTGCTCGAGCAATTATCGAGTACTTGTCACAGATTGTGCGTGCAAGGACCATTTTTTCAACTCACTATCACGACCTCCACATATTGGATCAAGATTATCCCAACATTGCGAATTACCACTTCCAGGCAACTGAACTGGAAAACGGTGAAGTGATGTTCGACCACGCTGTGATGCCAGGCAATGCTATTAAGTCTTATGCTATTGCCATTGGAAGAGGCGCTGGATTACCGGATTGGGTGTGTAATAGAGCTTCTGAACTCCTTGCCCTTGAAGAAGGATCAAGTGCAAACCTAACTGATTCTAGGGGGGGATTTGGGATACCTGCGTTGCAGACGAGTATTGTTGAGAATGAATTAGGATACGCCGAAGTACAGGACAAGAAACATGGGATTTTTCTTGACGAGGTTATTGAGAATGCAAGTTGCAGTGCGGAGACTCTAGCTCCAAACAAGGATTTGGAACTGGACTTCCTGAAGGGCAGTCCTAACCCGGACCTGGGAGGACGTGGAGAAATGGAACTAATACTTTTATGGAGAAGTCTGGTCTACTTTTTCGGAGAAGTCTTGGATAATATTTCGAACCTCAATACTGAAGAGGAAAAGGTAAACGGAGATATAATGGTTCCTATAGCTTCGGAAATTCCTGTTGAAAATAGACAGGAGTCAGGTTCCTTGGATGAAGTGGATTCTGTCATGAGCTCAATAACATCAAAAGCCTTCGATGACATCAGAATTGACACCTCAAAAGGCAATGAAGAGGGTCTTTCTGAACCATCAGAGCAATCAGAGGTACATGTCACACCTCAAGAGAGATGGTATTCAAGGGATCAGCTGGATGAGGTTTGGGAGCGAGTGTACATCGCCTTGCAGAACCAGCCAGCTACTCAGGCACTTCTGAAGCAAAAGGTTTAACACTAACTCAAGCTTCATAGTTTCATTTTATCATAGGAACCTGCTTTTTCTAAATGGTTACAGGTGGAACCCATGTAAAGCTCTTCTTTAAGTTGTCGAAAGTCTTTGATCCTCTGTTTTTGTAAGTACATCAGATGATAACTGTTCCTATGCGCATGTCATTTACTATTCTACTTCCATTTGTTTACATTGTAAGTCTTGAAAAAGAGTACGAGTTATCCAATACAAAGTTCTTATTCGTTTGTCAATCGTTCAGTGTATTGATACTTTTGTTTATTTCCTCCAGGGATCCTTGGTATCAGTTTGTCCCAGATTGGATGATGAGCTCAAGGTATGCGTAAGTGCATCTTCTCTGTTTGTGAGAAAGTTTCAGCAGCCAGAACACTTTCTTACCTTGGAGTCTGCTTTTGCATCGGTACTACACCAACCAGTTCGTCTTCACATATCTGTGCTTAATGCCGCTGATAGGCCGCCACTATAATCCATACTCAAGTCCCTGTACCTAGGTGCATTTGTGCGACATTTATGATCTCTTTTTAGAAAGTACCTTGGGCGGAGTCCTCTGTGGGCTATTGTTGCATATCCTTTTCTTAGAGGTTTCATTTTCCTTCCCCAAGTCGGCTGGCACCATGAATTTATTCCTGGCTAGTGAGGTTTGTCAGGAAAGGCATTATCAAGTTCACAAATTGCTTGCTTAGACCATATGTACTTTGGGTTTTAATTTGATCATCTCCCTTCACAAAGTGAAGATAGGGTAGGATACACTTTAGAGGTTCATTGTTACACTTTGGTTCTGTTTTTCAAAATGTTTTACATCCATAGAGCCTGGAATAGTCACACTATTTATTTAACACTCAAAACAGTTCTTAAGCATAGGAACTGTACTGTACAGTGGGATACCAATCAAAATGTCGTCTTCGAATTCGCAGTGAGAAAAATTTCAGTACTGCCAACTTTGAAAGCCTCCCGAGAGCTCAAAAATTGGTATTTGACCACGAAATTTTTACGAAAGAATAATCTTTAACCCCTAAAAGCCCGAGGGGTTAAAGATAGATGTGTTATAATATGTGCCTTCCATATGTTTGATGAAGGTTGGTTCAATAGACAAAATGTAGAGTATCATCTTTACAAATTATCCGTACGGTCAAACTTCCTAAATAATCTTTAGATCATTTTTTAATGAATTTAAAAGCATTAACCTTCGAAAATTTGTATAAATTAAAATTTTCAATTTTAGAGTTCAAAATTTAGTACGATTGGTTAAAGTTGGGCTATCTATCGTAAACTTCAAAAAAGCAAGAGAAACGATGGAGGAATCATCATTACTTTCTCCAAATAGCAAATTTTGTAACACTAAGACAATGTTGAGGTGATCTACTTTGAAAAATTCTCCCGGGTGGAGTTTAACTCGGATTGCCATAATTCAAATTGGGTTGGAAAGTAGACTTGATGTAGTATTTTAAAATATTTTTTATTTTTTCAAAAAAATATTTTTTTGTTCCGGGCAGCCCGTTTTTTCCGGGCAGCGACCAAAAAATGGTCGCTCGGGAGCTTAGGGGTTAAGTTAGTTATATGTATGCCAAATTTCAAGGCCAAAAGATTCACCAAAAAAAAGTTATTCAAAATCTACCAACATTGGTAAATTTCCACAGCTGCCAACTTTAACAGCCTCCCAAAGCTTGAATTTCTTTTTTTTTGCCATGAAATTCTTGGAACAAAAACCTATTTATGTTAATAACATATGCTAAAAATTTCAAGGCCAAAAGATCAATACAAAAAAAGATATCAACAATCTACCAACATGTGTAGTTGTGGGAAACAACGGGGAAAAACTACACACATTGGTAGATTGTAATTTTTATTTTTTGTATACATTTTTTGACCTTGAAATTTGGCATGAATGTTGTTATCATAAAGAGCATGATGTGCCAAAAATTTCATGGTAAATAGACAATTTCTCAACCGTTGGGAGGGTGTCAAAGTTGGCAGCAAAGTTTCCCCCATTGTTTCCCACAACTACACATGTTGGTAGATTATTGAAATCTTCTTTTTTATTAATATTTTGGCCTTGAAATTTTTATCATATGTTATTAACATAAATAGGTTTTTGTTCCAAGAATTTCATGGCAAAAATAAATAAAAATTCAAGCTTTGGGAGGCTGTTAAAGTTGGCAGCTGTGGAAATTTACCAATGTTGGTAGATTTTGAATAACTTTTTTTTGGTGAATCTTTTGGCCTTGAAATTTGGCATACATATAACTAACTTAAAGATTATTCTTTTGTAAAAATTTCGTGGTCAAATACCAATTTTTGAGCTCTCGGGAGGCTTTCAAAGTTGGCAGTACTGAAATTTTTCTCACTGCGAATTCGAAGACGACATTTTGATCGGTACCCCACTGTACAGTCAGGTAGGAATTGCTTACGAATTTTGCAGTATGTTGAAAAAACTGCCAAACTTTGGAATGCAAGAACTTGCTGAAAAATGAATGGATTTTGGAATTTCAAATTGCATTGGAATCACACTAAAGTCTACTTTATCACCAATAAATATACACATATGTAATTGAAAATCATACAATTGTTATGATGTTTTCTATATGCTACCTACCATTTAGTGCTACTACCATTTGTGAAGATTACAACTTGTATTTAATGGTACATATTATAAATGAACCTTCACAATTGCTTCAGAGATACTTGATTCCACACCGCTTGAACTACTTGTACGGTTTCTTACTTATTCTGTACTTGAATGCAAAAAATCTTTGACTATCTTCCAAAGGTTCACTATAAAATGATAGATATTGTACAAAAGAAATCTAAATTTTTGTATGACTTTGAATTATTCTTTTTTCACTTATCATGAAGTTGAAGCATGCTTCATTGCGATTCCAATGCAATTTGCGGTTTCAAAATCGGTTCATATTTGAGCATGCTAGAGCTTCCTAAAGATTGATGAACTTCTAGTGAAAAGTGATTGAAGAATTCGTAAGCAATTCCTACCTGACTGTACATCTGATAATGTAGTGGCGTCTTCCAATGTTTCTTAAAATTCGTTCTAAGGTAGACGGTCCCAAATCCGTGCGTGCTTGAAACCCGTGCATGTGGTCTGGGCATGATCAGCGTGTACTAAATGACCCAAACCTGTGCATTCATGAACAACCACGGGATTAGATAGATCCAATAATGGTTTTGCTGCAATCAGGGGTGCAGTGACTGCATCAACTGCGTGTATTTCAAAACTAGACCAGGCACGATTTCCAAGCTGTGGTGACATTCTTGGTAATTTTAGTGACTACCTTTATGCTGCGAATAAGATGAAAGTGGAACCTTTGCTGAGCGGTTTATGTGAGACCACTTTTATGCTGAGATTAAGACCAACAGAGTTTGGGCGGTTTTAGTGGAGCCAACGCATGGAATAATTGCATGGTGCACGGTTTTACCAAAGCTAGAGCATGGAATAATTGCAAAGTGCACGGTGCAATTGGACAGATAAGGCTTGGGTCCAAAAGTGGAAGTGCGTGCAAGTTGCATGAGTTCTTGGGCGGTTTTGAGCACCTGCATGGCCAATTTAAGTGTAGGTATTGACTACCAATAGTGGCAGCAGGGCACCGGTATGGGGCATCTTGTTGCCATCACTTTGAACATTTTTTCATAATTGAGCCAGTTTGATAATTTCGTGTGCACGGTCCTAAACGACTCCTCTCCCTCTTGCAAGTGTGTGTAATTTTTGCAACCATTTTTGCCGCAGTCAACATTGAGGAATCGCTTAAATGCACGGGTTTGGCACCGTCTACCTTATTGATTGCCGTATTTTGTCAATCGGTTTTTAGAGCTGTTATCAATTGTCTGCATAAAACCAGGACGTTGATTGAGTTACTGGAGTATATCCGACTGATAGAATCTAGATTATCTAACTTGTAGATACTATCAGGTCACCAGATTCTAGATTCTATCCGGCTGAGATTCTAGATTTTAGAAGAATTGCTACTGTACTATGTAAGCTGCACAGTGGTGTACTAAACCCGGCATCCCCTGCTTGCCAGCATCTCCGGTTTTCAATGCGAGTCTCTTGCAACTTGCAAGATTCCGAATTAAACTAAAGTGTGCTTTGAATTTTCTCTGTACACAGACTTTAATCGTTGCAATGGTCTAAAAGAAACAGCAGAAAAGTTTGGTATTCGATGAAGTCACCAAGATACTGTTTTCATGAATTTCATGATTATGATGTATGCAAATTTAATGAAGGGTCAACGGAGTTTATTGATAGAATGTACTACATTGTTAAATGGACACTCATTTTTTATTAACCCCTAAAGGACCACGAGGTCACCACGTGGCTTCTGAAACTAGATAGTGAGGAAATTTGAGTTGTTGGGCTGTGAATTGTAAGGTGGGCAACAAAGAGACCGTGTTTCTTAATGAGTTGAATATGTGAATACTTCTTGATCGAAATTCCATGAAGTGTGCAATTATTGGTGATTGTTTTGAGCCACAAGGAGGCTATTTGGGCGTCACTTGAGACCCTCATATCTTCCTCCTCACACCTCCAAATTATATGAAATTTTTTGCACATGTTCAAAATAATGATCATTATGCATGGTAGAAATTTCAGAATTTTTGGAGCATTTTTTATCAACCCGGTTTCAGCATATGTATAAAATACCCCATACGAGTTCTATCAATCTTCTCAACGGTGGCATTTTCTCAAAAATTGTGCGATTTTGTTGATCCTTTTTTCATACAAAAGCTATGTAAGTCTTTTTTAATTTCAATGGTGCCGATCATGAAATTAACCGACACCAATGAGGAATTGAGCTTGTTATAAGAGCTAGTCAAGAAAACAAGAGTTAAGCTAAAAACACCCCCGGTCCTTTAGGGGTTAACCCTTGAAGGTCCAGAGAGCCCTTTCCGACCAGTATTATACACCGATATTTCATTGTATTTGGCATGGTTCCACACCTCCTATCGATTTAAGATCAAAAGCGAAGATAAAAGTCACGTGGACATGATTTTAATGAGCTCTTGGAGTCTCAATTTGGAACTTCCTATTTACCGCAAATGTCAAATATACGTCAACGTATCTACTATCCCCATTAGCCCTTTAAGGGTTAAAGGGAGTTCATAATTTTTATTCTTTTTTTCCTCCTTTATGATATAGATTGTCAATATATGTATATCTATCTCTACTTTGGCTCTCTTCTAACAGGTCTTTTAAGAATTCATTTCTTCTAAGCTTTATTATATCCAATCATGTAACATTTAATTGAATGTGCAGTTGATTAATTGAAGCTAGAAGAATGGATTCTCTTTTCTTACCAATTGGTTAAGTTCTCGTTAAGTTTAAAGGCATGACAATACCAATACAACATTACTATAGAAATAGAAATATGTTACGTTGTAGAAGAATCTCATCAAACTACAATAGATTCTTTCCTTCAATGTGCTAAGATGTATAGTTAAAATCATATCTTCTATACTTTCATACTTTATTTTTATACTTTTTAAAGATTGATTATGATTTTAAACCATATTAATGATACCCTTTTGTTTAAAGAGACAAACTAAAAATAAAATTTTAATAATCATCTATGCGGTAATATTCCAATGTAAAGAAAAATTAAACTAATGAATATGAAAGTGTTTAACTTTGAAATTTGAGTTTAAAATTTATTAGAATTACATTTTTTGTTTATAGAGGTTGAAAATTGATATGACTGATTGAAATTTCAAGTTATTTTTTTAAGAAATTCATATTATTAATAGCAAAAACAATGGTTAGTATTTTCTTAAAAGAATAAATTTTTAACACTTCAACAATGTTG
This sequence comes from Pohlia nutans, assembly GCA_022496805.1. NCBI lineage: Eukaryota > Viridiplantae > Streptophyta > Bryopsida > Bryales > Mniaceae > Pohlia > Pohlia nutans. The sequence continues at coordinate 6,626,334 of CM040090.1, forward strand.
AGGTGTTGCACTATCCTTAAAAAATTCTCACATATAGAGTTTTACTCCAACTCACACGATTTAGAAAGTAAACTTGATTTTCTATTAGAAATCTTATATCTAATTGAAAATTAAATTTTTTAATTCAAGTTGAAATCTTGGGTAGCTTGTCAATACAATAGAGCTACAATGCAAAATTAATTGTATCCCTGCCATGCTGAAGTTTCGAAATGCACTATATTTGAAAAATTAGTGGAAATTTTTCTTAGCAGTACACAAAAATTTATCAAAATGGTTGATTGGATTCTTTGGAGTTAAATATTGATGTTCATCTAAAAAAATAGTTTATGAATAGTAATATTATTTTTTACAGGATTGGATTGTCTCAATGCTTGATTTTTTATGTTTAGGATTTTTATTTTTAGAAAGAAATATAAATTACGTATAATTATGGTTTATGTTGGAATTCAAAAAAATAATAAATTATTAATCATAACCATATAGAAAGATGGGTAACTTTTTGGTAAGAGATATTTAGAACACAAGTTTCAAAAAGTATTAGAATGTGTATAGTGCATAAATTACTAGTATTGATACATTGATAAATTCATTTGATAGAATACGTCAAGTTTTTCAATCAATTCATTGAACCAAATAGTGTGATAGTTTTTGTAATACAACTCAAATACATGAAAAGAAATTCCATTTTGCTCCAATTTTCCCTGTTTTAGGTTTTTTGTGATTAAAATGATTTTATTTCATTTGTTGGTGGAGTGGTGATGCCACAAAGAATCAAACTAAAAAGAGGCACTTGGAAGGCTCAACATAAAGTGTGAAATTGTTAAAAATTTGTGTGCGGGCATAAAAAAAGAGGGATCACAAAGATTAAAAAAATGAGGCAAAGGTCACATTGAGGCAATGTCCTCATAGCTAGTGCTTCATTGGTTGCAGGATTGAACATGCTGCATTGAAAATGTCCAAAGAGCATTATCAATAACCTTCTCTATATAGTCATTTGAAATAGAATGGCCAAATACTTTTTGGTAAGGATCCATAAAACAAAAAGGGATACCATGCATAATTTCTTGACTCATCTTTTCACTAAATGTAAACTATTTTTTGTAAATTTGAAGAGTACATTAAAGGATGATAGCCCGTATGATAATCATCCAAAATGCAAGTCAGGAGTCCTTAGAGAGTACTCTACTACATTTGCCCTAAGGAGATGTTCAATAGGGTCTAATAAAATCACAATATTCGTTCGTTATTCACAAAGTTATATAACTCCAAGTGAACACCGTGACCTTCATTCTAAAGTAATTTTATGCTCTTGAATATAATGATGCAAGTAGTTTTTAAAGATTCAACTACAATTTTAAATTTATTCACATACTTTACAAAATTTGGGTAGGTGTCAACATTGCTTATACCATACACGTTGCTACTTTTTAAGTATTGGACATTCCCCTTTTCAAGGAGAGATGAGAGCGTTGATAAGTTCCCACAATTCAAATTAAAAAGTAAAATAAAATCCATCAATGTTTTAAATTCCGTCAATATTTTATGAAATACTCCCTCTATGTGGAAGTAAGTGTCCTAGTTTTGGCTTTTTGCAATATTTGTCCTATTTTTTTAACATAAAATGTGAACCCTATCCACTTTAAACTCAACGGGACGGATAATGAGAGTGACACAAAATTACATAAGTTTGCTATTAAAGATAGACCATTTTTCAAATAATGAGACAATGTATTTTTTAACAAAATGAAACGTTAAGTTAAAACACACCAAAAATTAGGACAATTATCTCCGGTCAGAGGGAGTATTTCATTGAAAATGAAAAAACAGTTGCAAGGGAGGCAGCTCCCTCTTTACAATGGATTGTGTTCCTTTGTGCCAAAAATAAAACAAAAAATGAAAAACATATTTTTTTAAATAAATAAATAAATAAATAAGATTTATTGGATCCTGCAGAGTGCAGTCTGTTCCCAGCTCAGCTGAACGCCTGCATTTCAAGATTTAGGGTTCGGGGTATATGAGCCTGGCACCAGTGATCTCAGAACCACTTTATGACATTATGCGACCTCCCACATAAATGGCATCTACTTTTGCTACCAAGTGCGTACAATACTCACGATACCTCTATAATATCCGGCAATACCCTTGATATATTAAGCTGATACCATGATAATATCCGCGGATATCACCTCATGAAGTTGCTACATATTTATATTATGATGAGCATCCTCACTACATTTGAATTTTTTTTCATTTTCTTTCTTTGTATATTTAGCAGCCCCATTTTTTTGGGGTAGAAATCCAGCTAGCTAATTTTAGCCAGTTTTGAGATCAGTCACTGTAATCAGTCCCTTCGGGTTGACTTCCGAAACCCGATGAAACCTGCAGTGAGGACTTCTGCAGCCACCAAAGCCAGTGACGACTGAATTATGCTGATCACTGTGGCAACTACAATGGATTGATTCCAATTCGAGGATATGGAGTTGACCGGGGAATTAATTTGCACCCAGCTGGAAAATGCGGTACGCAAAGTCTTCTGTCCAAATTCGGAAATTAAGGGTGCGAGCTGAATCCCCCCATCGAGCGTGGCTCGGAGGCCAGGTTGGGGAGGGGGTGGCAGGGGTGGGGTAAAACCTGCCCCCTATTTTTAAGTTGAAAAGGGCCTTACTTAATCTTGTAGGGGACTTCCAAGGTAATTTGGGACCGCAGGCCCCAATTTTAGCCAAAAAAAAACCAAAAAAAGTCCCCAGGGAGCCAAAACGGGGAGGGCCAGAAAAATGAACCCAGCGAGCCTGGCATCCGAGCCACGCTCGATGGGGAGAAATAAAGAGACCCGTGCGAGCTGTCAGAGAATGAATGAATTCATGTCTCAATAGTACGTGCCGGCCCTCCCTTGCGGCACCTGCATGCTCTACAGTAATCGACCAAAATAGTACTTTTCTTCGATCGGACTATGTCAACTTCGCATTTAATTTGACGAAGGCGAACGCAACTAATCTGACGATCTATACAATCCGTACTACGTTTCAGTTCGAATGAACAATAAATTAATAATACTTCGTTTTGTTTGTCTCTGGTCGCCACCGACTCTCATTATCTCTCACACTCTCATGATCAGTCAAGTAAACCAGATCCCTAACCGAGTACCATACCATTTTTCTGACATGAAAAACATCCATTTCTAGCTTGGAATCAAAGTGTACTCTTGGTGAAGAAGATTTGCTCAATGTTGGTAGTCAAACTCTTAAATCGAATAGAGCAATTAATAAAAGTTGGATTTGTATTCCACATTTCTACTTGGCAGTTCCTCTTCTCATCACTTGTTTGTTACTACACTTGGATGGGAATTAATATAGTTGGTCCCGGGAGTTTCATTTATGCTACTGTAGCTAACTCAGTAGACCTCATACTAGTCCATGAGAGTGGGCCTTCCATCTGTGCTTGGAACGAATCCAACCCGCCAGATTTCTCGGTTGAATTGTTCGGTGGAACTCGGTAGGACGGTAGCTTTGCAATCACTAGAGCCTCAAACAATTTAACTGTAGTACGGAGTACATATTAGCAGAATCCAGGAACAACAATCGACAGAACATATATATTCAGTAAACATTTCAGTAGATATTTATAAGAATATTAAACAAACTCAAGTACGTCACTAAAGCATTAATTCAAGAGCTCATGTAACACGAATGCACCCTCATCTCACTCAGCGTCACTAATTTTTGAAGCAACCACTGATCAATCGAGCTGTCACGACTAGGTAGAATCTTATGGCTTCCAGTGTAAACAAATACTGTAGAACTGATGCTGGTACTACGAGATCCTGATACTTAGAAGCCTTGTTCAGAATCTTGACTGCATGCATATGTAATATATACTAACATGAGGCGTGCTAGAAGCTTTAATTTACACAAGGTATATCGCTCAAGACAACGCCATGAATTAATGAATGAATGAGCAAACATGCATTGGGACGACCGACGCGTAGGCTTTAATTACCAGTAATAATCAGAATTGGAATTATGGCTCGTAGGGTCGCGCCACGAGAACGGTGACTGTACATCATGGTGATCCATTCCGCGAGAGCTAGACGGAGAGGAATTGTTAGTATCATTGTTGTAAGTACAGGGATCACTAGGACGAGCATTACTACCACGATAATCATCGTAACTGCGAGACCCGGTCTCTACATAGCCAGTGCCATAACCGCTGCTGTAACCATGATAGTTCTGATAGGGCTGGTACTGGTCCTGGACCATGGACGTCGGGGGCGCGCTGGAGTAAGTATTGTTGTGGTAGTTGTCGGTACCGGTGCTGCTGGGGTCGTAATTACTACTGTGGGGCGCTGAGGGCGACGAGTACGGCGACTGGTAGGGCGAGGGGTTGCTGGACTCGCCCGCCGCGAGCTCTTCCGCGGAGCCCGTTAATTTCTGCACCAAATGCATGAATCCTGAACTGTTGGCCTGCAACACTGTGGTCGGTACTTTCTTCGACGGTCTCTTGCGTTTCTTCTTCTCCGTGCTGCCTTTCGCGGGCTTCGACGTGTTGGACACATAGTCGTCGTTGTTGCCTGCCATGATCGATCGCTCTATACGGAAACGAAAGAATGTCACTAGTACTCCTCGGACAGTCAATGATGCGGAATCGATCAACTATCTGGAAGAATGATACTAGTAGCTAGCTAATCCTCCAGTCAATGAGAATGATCGATGCGCAATCTATGTACACTATCCAGATGAATGTTACTAGTAGCTAGCTAGCTAACTGGTCCTCCAGTCAATGATCGAGGCGGAATCGATACTATCCAGTCGAATGTTAATTTAATAGTAGCTAGCTAGTCCTCCAGTCAATGAGAATATATGATCGGAATCGATACTACCCGGAAGATTGTTAATGTACAAGTAGCTAGCTAGTCCTCCAGTCTGCGAGAATGATCGGAATCGATTCTACTCCGGAAGAATATTACTAGTAACTATCTAATCCTCCAGCCAATAAGAATGATGATGCGGAATCGATATATACTATCTGGAAGAATGTTACTAGTAGCCTCCAGACAATGAGAATGATTGACTGTGGATACACGCCAATGAATGAGCAAAACTAATGTGTCACTCGCTGAATTGAAAGGCCCGGTCGGTTGAATGATCGATTCGGATCGCCGAGCGCTGCGGCTATAAATTGAATTGATAGAATGATCCTAGCCCGTTGATCATCGATGAGAAAGTCCGTGATAGGTGACAATACTTGCCCAACTAGTCCTTGATGAAACATGGAGTTACCTGCAGCCACCACCATAGAAACTTTAGTACCAAATATTAAGAGAACTCATTAATATTATTGCCTGATCGACGTACACTGGACAAGCAAGTTAGTAAGTACTGTGAATTTATGATCAATCGATTAACTTTTCATCGTCACAATCATAATCAGAGCTCGCGGATTCTCACTGCTGGACACATCAGTTATGCTACCGAATTGCCTTCCTCTTTCACCGTTCTCTCGCGCATGCACATCGATCGAAAGCTAACTCAATACAGTAGTACATTGCAGCTAGCTCTTCAAAAATACAATTATCAGAAATAATCCAGTAGTGGTCTTTAATTTTCATTCTTTAATTATAGTACTCCATGATTCATCACTCAATAATTATGTATGTAGTCCCATATCCGATAATCACACTCCATTAAATAATAATGAGAACTCCACCACAAAGATTCCTCATCTGCAATTAAACTGAATATTCCGATCCTCTACACAATGACCCACTCTCGACTATCGGTTCGAAACCGAACAGAGATCGAGTGAAAGATCGACGACATACGATATCGATAGAGACAAAAGTGCTGCGGCAACCTGACTTCGAAATTCTACCAGTGAGTGACTCAGAGCTCCTAGCTAGTTAATAATAACTCAAAATTTTTACCGTAGAATGGGAGATGAGTAGTGCGAGGGCGAGAGTGAAGATCGATAGAGTGGCGGAGTGAGGGCGGAGCTATTTATACCTGCAAGTGGAAAGTCAACCGGACGCGGCTTCGCTCAGGTTATCCGGGGTGCTGTTTTTCTACTGTACGCGGTTTCGGTGGTCAAACTCTAGACCAGCTTGACTCTAGGGACAGGCTCACCTTTAAGTTATATTCATGCAATTTCAACTGTCCATGCATGATCATCAGTCTCACAACAATATTATTAATTCTATATAATAATTTGAATGAAATGCCTCGGTGCCCTAACTGGGCTCCAATCACTCCAGGCTGTTTTTCCCTTTGACCTTTCAAACTGCCGGCACTGTCTCCCTTCAACACAGCTTGGACGATTGAAAATTGGGACCGTAGAAAAAAGGGGTCTTTGTTTTATAACAAGGAGAATCTTCGGAGACATCCTTGGGTTTTGCCCACAAATTGATGGCAAGGGTGGAATATTTGACTTTTGAAAATTCTGTTGGAAATTATGCTTGAATAGTAAAGATGTGCGTGGTTGTTTTATTATCCATGTAGTCCGAAACAATAATGTATTATATATTTACTTATTTAGTGTTAGGTCTCACCTTCCACGGAAAAACGGATTTCTTTAACCCCTAAGTGACCGATCAACCATTTTATGGTCGCTGCCCTTTTTATACGGGCTGCCCGAGACGAAAAAAAAACTTTAAAAAAAAATAAAAAATATATTTTCAAATAGGAAATCAAGTCTACTTTCCAACCCAATTTGAATCATGTCAATCGAAGTTAAACTCCATCAAGGAGAAATTTTCAAAGACAAACACCTCAACATTGTCCTAGTGTTACAAAACTTACTATTTTGGGAAAGTAATGATGTTCCCTCTTTGTAGAATTTTGCTTTTTTGAACTTTAGAATAGAATGTTTAGTTTCAACCAATCATATCAAATTTCAAATTCTAAAAATAAAATTTGTAATTTTGGTGAATATTCAACGATAAATGCTTCTAAATTCGTTAAATGAGTATCTTAAACATTTTTTGAAAGTTTGACCGTACGGATAATTAATAAACATCGTGCTTCTCATTTTCTCTTTTGGACCAAACTTCATCAAAGTTGTAGAAGCAACATTTTATAACACATTTAGGTTTTGCCCTTACCCCCTCTGTCATTTAGGGGTTAACCCCTAAATTTCCTTGTGTTTTTGGGAGCTTGAAACCTCAAAACTGCGATTTTCTACCTCTATGTACTCCCGGGGATGTGAACCAAGTTTTTTTTACTTCTTTTAGAATTCCAACCGTAAGATCTTGTACCTAAGCCTATTCATAGCTACTGTTTCAAAAATTGACCGTTGGATGTTTATCATTTGCAAGATCATAACATCCAAAGTTTGTGCAAAAGTTTTTCGGGGCATTGCTTGGGAGGCATTGTCTCCATAGTGCAAAGGGGGACTTGAAGATTGTTACTCCAAACATTTTGCTCATATTTTTTTCCATGTAGATAACTAAGTTGGGTACGCTCATGCAAAATTTTAGAGACTCATTACGCGTTTCAAACCTTCATCCAAATTAATTTCCGGAAGTAGGTATAAAAATGGCAATTTGGTGAAACATGCATCACATTAATTGTATTTGATTTTTGGAAAAAATGAACGGTGATTAGGTACCTCTATGATTTTATAAATTTTAGGCGAAATTAGTTTTAATTTTTTTTTAAATCTCAAATTTTGACAAATTTCGAAAGAAATGGATGTGAAATTACAAAAAACCTTGGAGGTTGCTGTTCTTTATTTTGGAGGTTGCCCTTGTCAAGCCAAGAATATAATCAACATGGGTCACTTCAAATTCTGAGCCTAAATGTGGTGAAGAGCATGTCTCCAAAAAAAAAATTGAAAAAATGATTATAATAAAAAGTTTTTTTCTGCCCCAGTTGGGCTTGAAACCAAAAATTTCAATAAAAAAATTATAAAATCCGAATTTGACTTTGTAATTTTTACCCCACACACCTTGTATGTATGACCACGCCCACCCCAAATTATAGTCTAATATTCTTAATTTAGACCTTCCATCTAAGCTGCCCGAAACAGCAAAAAGCCATTTTGGGTTTTAAGGGCCTTTAGGGGTTAAATCCCCGGAGGTCTTTAATGAATGGGGACAAAAGTGCCCCCTATTTTTGTCCGGTTTAGGGCCCATCTTTAAAAACAACCCCCTCCTCCAATGGTTTTTTATTCCCAAACAGGTCCTTTTAAAGTAAGTTGGGCCCGTAGGCCACAAATTTGTAAAAGAAATTGCCAAAAAAAGCACTGAGGGTAGTGCCCAAAATGGAAATTTCAGGAAAAGGAGGGGTGGATGAATAGTGCCCCGCATTCAAAACCACCAGGGGATTTAGAGACGGGTGGAAAAAGTAAAAGGGCTAAAAATAGTCATTTTGGACCCTATATACTTTTTTGACAAGTGCCATGAGATCTACACTCTAGTGACATTTATTTTTAGACACCCCAAAATTCTATTTTTAGTCCTTTTAGTTTTTCCGTGGAAGGTGAGAGGTGATAATTGAACCAATTTTCAAGTTCAAACTTTGAAAAATTCAACCTCGATAATATGACACTTGGTTCCTAGGGTGCAATATACCAAGTTTACGTAAGTGCATAAAAGGAGTAGGGCGGAAGCAAGCTATAGTGACCAAATCTACTTTATTTATTAAAGTTTTGATAATTTCAAATTTTTTTTTGTATACAAACTATTTCAAAATAAAGTTAATTTAGACTTTTAGAATGCTATGGATTTTTGTAGGAGAAAAACTAAAAAATAAATGAAATATGGAAAGTATATTAAAAGATCCTATTCTCAAAAATTTAGGCCTAAATTATTTTTTTAATAAATTTATGCATATAACAAGTTAATGAATATATTTTGGAAATTAAATACTTTAGGCCTAATTTTTTTAGAAAATAGTGAATACTAAAGTGAATACATTATAAAAATAAAACAAAATTAGTTTGATTTCAACAAATATATGGATATAAGATTCCACCAAAAAAATGTTGGAAGTATGTTTCTAAATGTTTAGAAATGCGCATGTCAGAAAGCCTTCTTTGTAGCTATGTGGTTAACATGATATTTGCTATTTCTAAATATCTCTTGTTGCCTTGCCCAATAGATGTTGTTGTGGTGCTTTGAAAATATTCATTCAAATGGTGACATTTAGATTTGTTATGATTTTGGGTACTCAAAAGTTTTTAAAATCATGGAAACCAAAATTGTCATGAATTAGCAAAATTGCATTTTAATTAGTAAATGATTTTCTTAATAAATAATAAATTTTATTAAAAGTATATAATCCACCTTCTTTATTAATTATGGTTCCTTTTGCTCATTTCTTTTAAAGTTATGATATAAGATTGTGCATTGATTGCATATCGTATGACAATAAAATGCAAAAAATAGTACAAATTTTTTTGTGCTTTCACCCTCGTACATAGTAAACCAAATTCATACTTTACATCTTTTAATGCAACAATGTAATACATGCTATAAATTATAATAAATGTTACCGGGATTTGTGAGATATGTGTTTCAAAGTATACAATTGATTTTTCCAATGAGAAATTTGAAAACTCAAATGTGAGTTATAATTATACTAAATGTCATTCTAGATGATGCAACATATGTTGTGGCATACTCCATATTGTTTTTGTCTGTATATGAAAGGCATTTTGTGATATACCACTAAACTCACATGGTAAACTTCCCTATAAACTTTTAATATATGTGTAAATACAACATATTTACAGTAGAATTGTTAAGATTGAAAACCCAAAATATGAAGAACTCTTATATTATCCAGTTTTGTAATAAACAAGTTTATTTGGTGACTTACGCATAATTAAATTTTTATATAATATTTTTATTTTTTAAAATTCAATCTTAAGGAATTGCAATCATCAAAAATTTAAAGTAGTGATTTTTTCTATAATATTCAATAGAAACGTTTATTTTCTATCACATATATAATACTAGGACTAATATAAATATAAATCTTAAGAAAAATCAATTTTCCTACTTATTTGTTGAAACACATCACAACCACAAATAATACCCTTTATATGCTCCTGCGTAGATACATACAAAATACACTAAGTACATCCCTTAAGTAGAATTTTCAACTTGGCTATCATTATAGGAAATTTGAGCTTTCAAAGTGCCCACTTCTTTGCTCATGGTGCCCATAAGCACGGCCAACTATAAACTACCATATCATAATTCATAGAGTATGCTACAACAACATTGATATTATGAAGAAAAAAACAAGAAAAAGGCTTCCAACCGGACCCGTTGCAGTGCCTTTTGGCATCTACAGCGCAATGGCGGGGCCAATACAAAAAATTCATTAAATAAAAAACCATAGAGTAACAACACCGGTTGACACTACGGCAGGCCCACAAGTGTATTTCATGTTTTTTATTTTTATTATATATATATATATATATATATATATATATAATTTTAATTTAATTTAAAATTTATTTATTGGTTGTCTCTCCTTTTTCAACTTTCCAAAGGACTTGGGGCCTTCTACAGTCGATATTTCCTCTAATTGCATGGACATTTGGTGCTAGTAGGCTCCTTATTCTTCTATTTTTATTTATTTATACTTACAATAGGATAAGGTAGATAGTTGAATAGGTTAGTTTCAATACAATTCTAATACCAAGTTAAAATATAAACTTTAAATTATTCATATTTTCCTATTATATATATTTTTTGAAATACTGTTACCAACAAAAATTGAATGACATTCTCACATTCTATAAATTTTTATTGATTTTTTAACATAATAGATAGCATACTACTTAAGATAGTACATAATTTATTTAAGAATTAAAGTTACCTATAGATGGTAAGCACATTACACTTCAAGATACAAAATGTAAAAATTTCATTCTGAGTTTCAATTTGAATTACTACAAACTTTTGCATTATAGAAAGAAATTAGATAGAATAATTCACTAAAGAAAATAATGATTTTTTTATAGTACGTTGCAGACAATAATGAAATACTAGACTTTCTCGAGGTTCTTAACTCTTTACAACTCGATTGCATTGTGGTCGCAGAAGCATGTTTTTTGCAAACTACTGTAAGATCTACACTCTGAAGTTCAAATGTAGGAATTCATCTCCTGCACACATGTCAATAATGAATTTTTGATTTGGTGTTGTAAAGCTATCAAAACACCTATGTGCAAAACACCAAAATCCTTTAAATACTTCAAGATATATCAAGTACTTACAAATTATATAACCATGTATTATGTAGTATTTTTTGTGTTTGGAAGTTTGTTATCTTGTTTTATTTTTTGGATTGTATTCTCTTGTTCATGTTCCATTAGTGTATGTATTTCAATCTTGATCTATGTACCAACTCCTTTTGCATTTGTACGTATAAAGTTTTGTCCTAAACAATATATGAATGGATCGCTTACACTCATAAAACTCACAATAATCATTAGAGAAAAAATGAACCCTCATGAAGGTCCTTTGAGTTTGACAAGCAAGTCTATAATTTGGGTCTTAAGGGCTTATTAAAGAACAAAAACTCTGACTAAAATTAGCTACCATCTGATGTGAATTTCCAATAGTAGGTTTAGTTGCAGAGAAGGTTAATTCCCATAAAAATACATGCAGTGGATGCAGTGTATAGCACGTCTTCTACATATAAGGTACATGCTGTGGATGACACATACCTTTGCTACTGGCCCTTTACCTTATTTAGCATATAACCCCTAAAGGACCGGAGTGTTTTTCCTCCAAAAACACTCCAATGCTGCCTTTTTTACTCCCGCATGCAAAAAATCCAATTTTATTTATTTATTTATTTATTTTACATTCTAACCGTAAGATCTTGTCTTGAACTATTTAAAAAACATACACAACAAATTTCATTGATTTTGACCGCACGGATTGCTAGATAATTGCGCTTGATGGAAAAAAACACTTTAAAAAAACACATGCCCGGAAATTTCAGATGCGTTTGACCATGGCTACATCAAAAAATCCTCACTACCGAAACCTGTCGCACTTCACTTTCACATTCTATATGATGTTACTTAGTTGTGTACCAATTTCTGTTGCATTTGGAGATGTTTAGGATGTTGAAGAACACCTTGCACTTGTTGGGGGTTTAAAAGTTCAGAAAAGACTATATGTTTTTGGAACTGCAATATTTTTGACTTTCTTTATTTAAAATACAAATCCGAGCAGTGAAACACAAGTACATTTCACCCTCTATAGAAGGGCGGATAAGAATTTGAAATTTTATTTTTTTTTGAAGTTTTAGAAGATATGTAGAACATTTTTTAAGAATTTTGGGGGTTAGGGGGGAAATAAAGGGTGGAGGAAGGGAATTGAAGTGCCAACCCATTCCAATGTTCATGACCCAACTAACTCTCAAGGTGTACTGCCACGCGGCAGTCCCTCGTCGGATGATTTTAATTTTTTAATTTTAATTTTTTTAAATGATTTTAATTTTCAAAAGTTTAAATAATATATTATAATTATAAAATTGAAATTTTAGTTAAAACTATTATTTTTAGTTTAAAATAATAAATTTTAGTTTAAAATATTATTTTTTATTTTTAAAAAATTATTTTTAAAATTTTTAAATTAAATTTTTAAATTTTTAAAATAATGTTTTTGAATTTTTTGAATGAGTTTGGAAAATGGGGTGGTCTTCTCCTCCCACAGGCCACCCCATTTTCCACATACCGCCCATTTTGTTGCCCCCCATAAAATTCAACTATTTCTCTACTGCCCCACTGCCCTTTCTCCCGAAAAAAACACATTTCCCCTCATAACTTTCACATTCGGTGTCGGAATTCAAAAAAAAAAGAACCCCCATTTTCGTGGCACATTGAGGAATCTACTGTTAAATTTCCTTCAAAGTTTGATTAAAAACGTGTTCACCGGAACCTACCTGATTCTCTAAATGTCCTACTTGGTCCTTTACCTTATTTAGCATATAAGGTACATGCTGTGGATGACACGTGTGGGGACTAAAAGAATACATAACATCAAAGACAGTAACTTCCATCTCCAATGGGAACAATTTGACTACTCTTTTCTAATGATTATCTGTCCTTCTAAAGGTGGGTAGGTATAGGGTTTAACTGCATCTTCTAATTAGATACTACATTTAAATCTAATCTAGGATCTCTCTGGAAACTTTTTGGAAGGGCCTCTCAAGGGTCCATTTTTTCTTTAATGATATGCGAGGCCTTTTGGGGACCTCGAGTCCTATTGTCATTTTCCTTTTTTTGAAGTGATGTAAACGAATGTTGTCTTGAAACGAGTTCAAGGGCCATTCACAATTTTTAGAGGAGCATGGGACAACTTCTTGGTTCATGATGCAAACTACGCCTAACCCTAATTTCAACAAAGAGTTTTAAAATAAAACTCAACAAATATTTGTGGTTTCTTCAAAACAGAGCTGAATAGTAAAGGATTAACTCCTAAATGCCTACAACCCTCTCTTGATTTGAAAAATTTCTAAGATGCATTATAAATTACAATTAAGAGGGATATTTTGAACTTGATGTATGAAAAAAAGTTGTATACTATGAATTTTAGATTCTATCCATATAGTTAAACCTATGATTGGTATTACTAATATTTTAATATAAAATTTGAAAAATAAAATTGAAAATTCTCTTGTAATTTGATTACAGATAAAATATTGACAATTCGTAGCTCAAAGTTTTTGTAATGGGTTGAATGTAATACTCTAAGTGTAGTGATTTTTGGAGATTTTTGGGTTGCTTAATTTTATGAGTTGATTTTTCCAAGAGCACTTTTGATTCATTTTGAATTAAGGTCTTAGGAATTTTTGGTGGACATTAGTGGCATGAAATGAAGTATAAATTTTTCACAAATCATCCTTTTCTAATTGGTTCACTAATGCATGAAACTAATTAACTTGCTATAGAATGAGTTATAAGATGTTTGACGAATAGCAAAAATGGAGCTGATGTACAAAGCTAAGTAGTAAATGTCAATGTAAAGATCACATTTCTACAATTGGATTTATCATTTTTTTTATTACTAAGTAAATTGTGATTAAAATTTCAAACTTTTCTTTTGAAATTCAATTTAAAAGTCCAAATTGAACGAAAAAAATTAAAAACTGTTGTAATGAATTTGGAATAACATGCACTAATAGATCATATGATTTCCATTATTCAATTCTACTTATCTTGGAAAATCATGTTTAAGGCCTCACTTTTTGAACTAAAATGAAACTTGACATAAACCAATTCTATTATTTAAAAAAAAATCACAATATCTTATTTTGAAAATTCATACCATACAAATGATAGTCAACTAGCACAGTCAAGGACCAAGAGAAATTTGGATGAATAAAAAACTGTACAGTGGGCTACCAATCAAAATGTCGTTTTCGAAATCGCAGTGAGAAAAATTTCAACACTGCCAACTTTGAAAGCCTCCCGAGAGCTCAAAAATTAGTGTTCTCCCACGAAATATTTACCAAAGCATTATCTTTAAGTTAATTATATGCATACCAAATTTCAAGGCCAAAAGATGCACCCACAAAACGTTATTTAAAATCTACCAACATTGGTAGCTGTGGACAAAATTTCACTGCTGCCAACTTTGACAGCCTCCCAAAGTTTGAATTAATTTGTTTTTGCCATGAAATTTTTGAAACAAAAACCTCTTTATGTTAATAACATATGGTAAAAATTTCAAGTTCAAAAAATTAATACAAAAAAAGATATTGACAATCTACCAACATGTGTAGCTGTGGGAACAAATGGGGGAAAACCATTTCATTGCTACCAACTTTGACACCCTCCCAACGGTTGAGAAATTGTCTATTCACCATGAAATTTTTGGCATCATCTTGGCATCATCCTGCCTCACAAAAAAATCTCACATACCATCATCCTGCCTCACAAAAAAAAACTCACAGAGCATCATCCTGCCATCATCCTGCCTCACTCACTGAGGAAAAAGCCTCACTCACTGCCTCACTCACTGCCTCACTGAGAGCCTCACTCACTCATATACTGAGTAAAAATAAGCTTCTTCATGCATGTATGGTCTCTAATTTTTAAACAAGTGGAGTCTTTGAGATTTGACAAGTGCACACAACTAAATTTGGCTATCCTTGATTTTTTTGAGAAGCGTTTATGATAAGAGATTGCATCATCTAGAGAATTTCAATTTAGAAGCATGATTATGTGACATACTTCAACAATTTCAATGTCTTTAATAAAAAGTATCTCACAACTACACACGTTGGTAGATTGTAAATAATTTTTTTTGTATACATATTTTGACCTTGAAATTTGGCATGAATGTTGTTATCATAAAGAGCATGTTGTGCCAAAAATTTCATGGTGAATAGACAATTTCTCAACCGTTGGGAGGGTGTCAAAGTTGGTAGCAATGAAATGGTTTTCCCCCATTGTTTCCCACAACTACACATGTTGGTAGATTGTTAATATCTTTTTTTGTATTAATTATTTGGCCTTGAAAGTTTTACCATATGTTATTGACATAAAGAGGTTTTTTTTCCAAGAATTTCATGGCAAACAAAAAATAATTCAATCTTTGAGAGGCTGTCAAAGTTGGCAGCAATGAAAAACTTTCCACATCAGCTACCAATGTTGGTAGATTTTGAATAACTTTTTTTTGGTCAATCTTTTGGCCTTGAAATTTGGCATGAATGTTGTTATCATAAAGATCATGCTGTGCCAAAAATATCATGGTAAATAGACAATTTCTCAACCGTTGGGAGGGTGTCAAAGTTGGTAGCAATGAAATGGTTTTCCCCCATTTGTTCCCACAGCTACACATGTTGGTAGATTGTCAATATCTTTTTTTGTATTAATTTTTTGAACTTGAAATTTTTAACATATGTTATTGACATAAAGAGGTTTTTGTTTCAAAAATTTCATGGCAAAAAAAATTAATTCGAAGTTTGGGAGGCTGTCAAAGTTAGCAGCAGTGAACATTTTTCCATAGCTACCAATGTTGGTAGATTTTGAATAACTTTTTGTGGGTGCATCTTTTGGCCTTGAAGTTTGTTACGCTTATAATTAACTTAAAGATAATGCTTTGGTAAAACTTTCGTGGGAGAATACTAATTTTTGAGCTCTCGGGAGGCTTTCAAAGTTGGCAGTGTTGAAATTTTTCTCACTGCGATTTCGAAAACGACATTTTGATTGGTAGCCCACTGTACAACAATACAAGATGTAATCAAGAGAGTAATTACAATCTGCTCGTCCTTCAATATATGGACGTAGGCACGTCAAAGGGTTAACTCTTAAAGGACTAATGGGGATATTAGATATGTTGGTGTATATTTAACATTTTCTATAAATAGAAAATTTCAAATTGAGACCCCAATAGCTCACTAAAATCACGTTGACGTGAATTTTGACTTCACGTTTGATCTTAAACCCATAAGAGGTGTGGAATCATGCCAAATACAATGAAATATTGTTATATAATACTGGTTGGAAAAGGCTCTCTGGACCTTTCACCCTAAACGTACCGACTCTTTGAATACAAGTAGATGCTAGCATTCCAATTTAGATATTAGCACGGTTCAGATGTCCAAAATGTGTACATGAGAGGACCATTACAAGCATAAAATGTACTGAACAAATTTGACATACTTGCATTTGGAGGCCTCTCCAATATTATCAGCATCTCTCCATCACAAGAGATTTACTTTAATCGGTAGAGAATTTAATAGACTGACTTGGATGAAAGTCATCCGAGATTGTATGAGAAAGTTACAAGCCTTTGAATCTGTTCATGATCCAGTTTCTGGACGCTCGGACATTTAGGGGTTAAGGGTTAAACACCGGCTTCCCATTCTGTACAGCCAAAATTCGTAATATCACTGGAGACGTAAATTAATGCTATGGATTCTTGAAAGTTCCAATTTAGCCAAATTGAATACAACTCGCTTGGAAAATTGTATTTAAACATTGGTAGTTGTCAGGAAACAACGCTTACATGCTTTGGTGACAATGAGCACCAGGCAAGAGATGATACGAGCAATTATAGGTGATCTGTAACTCGTGTCAGAGATTCAAAACAACAAGACTCATGTGGACTTGGTGAAATGTTCACTGATTGTAAGCAAGCAATCCGACTCTTGTGCTGCATGGCAACACACTGGCACACAAAATGTCATAATGCATGTCAATTTCGTTACATTCACACAACATTCACAACATTTAATATTGACAAGTTCCCAGACACCTGGATGAAAACTTATATCTAATATATCAGTCCTACAGTCACAGGGAGACTGGGAGGCCATATCCCGGGGTATATTGCATGGTGATGTACAAATACCCTCCCCCTCGACCTACTTGTTTAGAAAGTTTGGGGGGTAAATCTACATTGGCCTCCAGGCTAGCCTTAGGGTAATGGCCTCCAGGTCATCTTGTGAGTAGTTATCAGAGCTTTGAATTTCACGATTTTGGGCTTTGAATCGCGCATATAACAATATTCACCTTTAACAGGCTTAATCCAAACAAAGCTTAAATCACCAGCTGTTGTGCTTGGAACACTTAAAAAAAAACAAAAGAATTCACTGGTTGCCATAATGTTCTTAGAGGCCTTCGAATTTGAAGCATCTGTTAGGGGATCAAAGGAATCATAGAGAATTTTCTCTAACTTCAGCTGGTTCAAGCGAAGAAGGTTGGAGAGTTGGACTATTTTATTAGTAGTTTCTTTACAGTGTAAAGGGTGGGGTCAAGCAAGGGCTAAAGAGCGTTATGGCATAAGTTTGATCTTTAGTGACAATGTTGTAAAACTAAATAAAGAAAAAAAGAGTTAAAACCACAAAGATAATACCGAATATTGTTAGTTATACTGTTCAGACATAACATTTAGTAGCTCTTGCAACTTTGCAAGGACGGACTGCCTTGGGGTTTCATCTAGCTTCATTCTTGGAGTTCTCAATGCCCCTACTGATGGGGCTGATGAGATATAATCCTCATCATCTCATTGGGGGAAGGGCAATCTCTGAGTTTACTGCCGAATGTTACATATGGACATTAAGAAGTCCAAGTTTTTCTTTTCCATTTTCGATGATACTTTCCAATCAAAGGCGCACACAGCCTTGGCTTACGAGCCCTTTTGGCTCACTATTAGTAATCTATAAGTTCAAAAAGGTGTGCGTTTAACACATGACTTACCCTGAAAACTTCTCTACACACGTGGTAGTGGAAGCGTGATCAACTTATGTACTTCAAATCTTGCAAATGGCTTACCTGGTCAGACATGTCACGTAGTTAATTACCAGAGTCAATAGGGCAATCAACATACTAGAGAGACTAGATATGGTTACGTACCCAATGAATCATATCAAACTACTAAAGTGTGAATGAGATCTCAACTCTGAAGTCAACCATGCCTTGGCTAGTGAAATATTTTTACTTAACAAGATGTGAAGAACCTCGAAATGTACTTACCCAGCTGCTAAGAAGAGAATCTGTTGAAAATCGTGTTGAGAATCATGCAAAGTATGCCTTTGACACAGGAATACCGACACTGTCAATGATGCATTCAGATGAACATATTGATAGTTGCAACTAATGTACAGTAGAATTTTTTTTATTTTTTTCCATAAGTACATGTACATATTTATCATAATTATAGAGCTTTATTTTTTATGATTCCAACGCAACTTTCGGTTTCAAAAATTGAGTCATTTTTGCACCTCCTAGAGCTCCTCAAAGTTCCTACATTCTATGTTGAAAGTTTAAGGTTAGCCCGAAAATTTTTGGAAGCATGTTGTACCCGACTGTACTGCACAATCTCCAGATTTGAGCTCCTTGTACTATTTTTGTCAACTAGTGAACCAAATGACTGTCTTAGGGAGTTGATTTGAAGCTCCCACAAATTAAAGGAGATTTGAAGCAAAAGTAATCTGGTTCTCTAGTTGAAAAGGTACCAAGCAGATTATCGGCCCCAATGGTACAACCAAGATTAAGGAATTGATCGTAATCAGGTTGCGTTAATGACTGACTTAACCCTCAAAGGACATGCAGTTTTTCTCATTTTTGAGGGTCGTTTTCATAACTTTCCTTTCATTTTCTCGAGAAATTTTATTTCGTACATTCTAGTGTACACCAACATGAAGCCAAATGTGTAATTTATTATCTTAATCAATCAAAATAGCAATTGTTTCATTGTTACAAAGTAGATCATCACAAGACAGGTGCACATGAAGTGCTTTTTGTCTGTCAAGTTGATCTTTGCACATTTGTGGAACCCTATAACTATTGCAACCACCTACTTTCATAGTTTTTACCATGCAATTCTTTGAACTTGAGAAAGTCTTATTCGAAACTTGGGTTGACATGCTATAATTCGCCTCCTGTACATCATGAACAAGTGTGATACTACTTGGACAAATAGCTACCGGTACTTCAAAATAGTAACTTATTGTATTAAGAGATTTGACGAAATCATTCTAATTTGCTTTATTTTATTTTATTTTTTATGGGATGGAGGGAGTAATATAGAAACTGAACGAGGCCGAAATTTCCCAGAAGCAAGAGACTAATTATAGTACAAGAAATCATAAAAGTTACTGGAAAGCATCACTTTCTGTCCGCTACAAAAATATAATATTGACAACTTAATCTACAGATTCCAGAGTTGCGAGATATGAAAAACCAATACGAAAGAAGGGTGAATTTCATTTAGAACTCACCATCAATTGCTCAAAATAAAACCCCTGAAAATCGTTTTAGCAAATATTGTCTGCATATGATATCAGTGCTGCACGAAGATAGTGGCAGATAATTCCAGCTTCATCATTAACCCTGACTAATAACTCCACATCCTTGCTTCCTGGCTCCAAATTTTACAGAAACGACAGATTTTGAGAACCACATAAAAACTCGAGGCCCCGGAGAGACCACTCCACTGTAAATAATATTTATACCTGCGTTTGAAGACTGATTAATTTGGGGGTGATGGATTCTAGGCATCCTATCATTATCTAGTTTTCCAATATGATTTTCAGATGGGGTTTAGTCAGTTACAGTTCTGTCGACAAAACTCGGAAAGAGTTTTACCTAAGAATTTTTTAAAGGTAAAGGGAAATGGTCGGAGTCATTGGTGTCATAGTCGTCATAGTTGTGGTCTTCAATTCGGCCTTTCAATAATATTTCAATAATATCCTTTCAATAATATTTCAATGATATTGTCGTGATACTATTGAAAGAATATTATTGAAAGAATACTATGCTTGAAAGGATACAATTGTGTTGTGAAAAGGGACAACAAATAGGTACTCCCTCTGTTTCATAATAAGATTCTACTTTTTTTGGCATGTTTTTTTTCCTAGTTTTTGTCCTATGGTTTATACTTCAAACGTGAGGATTGTCCACTTCAAACAAGGCACACAATGAGAGTGACACAAAATTACATACTACTATTAAAGATAGCCCACGTTTTGAGTATCAAGATGATTTTTTCTAGCAAAAGAAACGTCAAGTTGAAACTTACCAAAAAAAAAAAAAACATGGATTCTTATTCTAAAACGGAGGGAGAGCAATAATGGACAAAATGAACAAAATGAAACCTTGTTTGAATTGCTTACAAATGGAAGTACGTTACCAAAGGCATGATAAATTATGACTTTCATTCCATCGACGGTCACGTGTAGCATCACATAACCCTATTTTTTATGTTAACAGACCACTAAGGTAAGCTTTGCTATCGAAACTGCATTTAAGTCCATAAATTTATAACGAACCATGCCACTAACCTGAGACTTCATCACCAACGTCAGGAGTCTGCCAGCTTAGGTTATGACCTTCTGCAATCCATACACACAATGTGTATTATTCTAATCCTAAATCATTGAGCTAATTCCTTCGTTATCAAGACAGATCCGTGGAAGAAATAATCACCACAACATGTATTAATCTGAAAAAGAAATTTAAATTCAAGTAAATAATGAGTAATGAGCTGGAGAGCACAACGCTGAGATTAAGTCCCATTCAGAGCTGCAGCATTTACAAAAGCAACAGACCGGCAAACAAGTACAAAACTCACAGACATTTAATCAATTTAGGTTGTGATTTTACACGTTAAGGATCGAGCAGCTCCAACGAATATATTTATCTGAAAGCTCTGAATCCAAGAGCTAGGCTTCACTGCTCTTGGATTCAGCTCTGAATACAAGTGCTCAGAACTTGAAGTCATATAATGTCTGCTTGGAATTGAACCAGGACGTAGTAAGAAACCTCAGCAGAACCTAATCGGATGCCATGATGCTCGAAAAGAAATTGGACGGGTACCGTAACAAAAACATTGTGAACACCACGTTGAGCTAGATAGATAAAAGATAGATAAAAACTCCGGCCTTTTATCAAGGTCGGCGTGAATAAAGTGTCTGTTCGTAATGCTAATGACTCAATAGAGTTAACCGAAAAGTCAGCTCAAAGAGGAAAGTTTTAGCATATTCCTCTTGAACTCCTCTTGAACTCATATTGAAATATAAATAGACCGAAAACTAGTTCAAGGTGAGTTGGGAGACAATTTAAAGCAAGCCACTGTCATTATTCTCCACACCTCGCAATGACTTCCACACCTCCTACCAAAGCTCCAAGCCCATGGCCCACAAGGGGAGAAGTTATGACACGACACTATTCAACCCAAACATAGCTCAACGGAGCTCAAAAGAACGCTTGAAAGAAGGTTGAAAAGGGAGGTTCCAAGGCCTTCTTTTCGGTTAACTCTAATGTCCACCGGACAAAGGGCCATTAGGACAAAACTACCATGGATTAATAGCAGGTTCGGCACAAAATAATTCTAAAAATAAATGCCTAAATTTTTGGAATATTATTGGCATTTTTTGCCGAATATAATATTACTAATAATTTTTCCAAATTGCCGAAAAGCAAGAAATTTTTACTTCTCACTAGAATTCACTTACAGTGGAAGCATGTGTGAATTATAGAGGAGAGAAGGTGCTCCTTTTGTAATCAAGCTCACTTACATTAAGGTCGAGACACCTAAAACCGATCAAATAAGACATGTACTATACTTGGGATAGATGAATTGATATTTTGATTATTTTCCTCTTTTAGCACTACAAAAATTAAGAAGTTTTCATATTTATTTAAACTATTTTGATAATGATTTGAATAAGTACAAATTTTTAAAGTGCGAAGTTGTAGGTGTACCCAAAACCGGTCATATGCTCTAATGTACAAATGAGGTACATCTTCCCTTTTAAAATCTAGAAATTAGGCCTGATCGGATTTAGGTCCCTGGTTAGGAATGGGTTTCTCAACCTTAGTCCACAAAGAATATGGATTAACCCCTAACTCCCCAACCATGCATATTTTGCATGATGTACAGATTTCATCCGTAGTTTCTCATCTGTCATGCACTTTTTGTAGTGTGATTTTTTTACTGAATTTTTTATGGGAAGATAGCTTCATGTATGTGTGATCCGATCAAAAAGGAAACAAATTTTGAAAAATTTATGCCTCGTTTTGTGTTGCAGTGTTTCACCCAAAATTTTGAAGATTTTAGTCTAAAAGTGTTCTTGAAAAAATAAACTCATAAAATCAAGCATCCAAAAAATCTCCAAAAATCACTACACCTAGAGTACTACATTATAAGCCATCACAACAAATTTCATCCCCATACTGTCAATATCTTATTCGTAATTGAATTACAAAATAATTTTTTATTTTATGTTTTAAAGTTTATAGAAAAATGTTAGTGATAGCAATCAAAGATCTAACCGTGTAGATTGAATTCAAATTTCAAAATGTATAACTTTTATTCATACATCAAGTTTCAAATATTCATGTTAGTTGCATTTTATAATGCATCTTTGCAAAACTGCCCAAATTGGACATAGGTGAGGACTTTTAGGGGTTAAGAAGTAGCAAGACTCTAGGTGAGGCTTTTCAAATGTGTTGTACACAAATTTTTGGAGTTCAATTGAGCATAGAAGATGAAGTTTTATAGAATTTTGTTCAACTAACAAAAGTTGAGAAATCAATCCTTCTTCCACCTCCAACAAGTTTTGTGTCAAAATAAGTCTTTATGCACAAGATATGGACAAAACATTGCAGCCGTGTAAAGATCAAAAAATTAAAAAGCGTTCATAACAGTTTTTTGGAGCTCATTTGTGCATAGAAGATCAACTTTTTTGGAATTTTGTTGGTCTTGGAAAAGTTTAGAAATTTGGTAATCTTTCACCTCCAACAAATTTTATGTCATTTGAAGACTCTATGCAAAAGTTATGCGTGTTATGAAAATGAAGACTAACTAGGTGCTTCACCTCAAAGTTTACATATCCCATATGCATTGTTGGACACAACTCCACTCCACTTGTATAAAGCACTGAGCATTCTTATCTCTTCACTCAAATCTTACTTGTCATCCAATGCATAAGAGGTGTACATGATAAAAACTCAAATAGAAAACTAAACATGGATTTAAGTCCAATTTTTAAAAATTAAAAGAGAAAATTGCTGAAAATATTAATATGCTATTTTTAGGTGCGGAACCTATTTTTTGAGCTTTAATTAAATATTAGGCAGCAAGTTGCCGAACTTGCTAGTAAACTACGGTACTCTCCTCTTTCGAGGATGTTGAGCTAAGTGAAATGAGAGAAAGAAATGCGTCAAACCCTAATCAGTACTACATCGCGAATAAGAGCTTCGTGATCTCAGTTTTGAAATACGTGCATCTTTTTTTTTATCATCAAGAGTCGATTCTCTTCAAGTCATTCTTGATGCTTAAAACAAATTCTAGGTCAGCTTCTCGATATAATTTCAACTACTTCGTCAATCATCAGAATGCGTTGTCGTAGACACTCACCGGAATTAACGCCCGGTTGACTGCTTGCAGCCGTCAATTTCCAGTGCCCCCAGGTCTGGGGATCAATTTCTGTGGAACCCATATTTCGAACTGCACTTAAACCGGAGGTGGCGCATTAGTCGACCGTACTCCGTAAAGGACAGGCCATTTTGTTTTTTTATCAATCTCAGGTGAAAATTATTTTACAATCTATTTTCCACATTATTTCCACATTATAGCAATATACTACATTTCCAATATATTTTCAGTAAGTTTAACCCTTTAACCCTTTAACGTCCCGATTCAATTCTGTTTTTAAAGAAATGTTAAAAAATGTATGATGAAAACCAAAAATGGAGTTGATGCTCAAAGAAATGTTGTAAATGTCAATGTGAAGATCACATCTGTACGGTTGAATTTATCATATTTATTATTAATTATTTTTGCAAAGTTTTCTCTTGAAATTCGATTAAAAATCCCGCATTGATACAAAAAAAAATTTAAAATATTGTAATGAAATATGAATAACATGCTCTATGAGATGGTATAGTTTCTATTATTTGATTCTACTTATTTTAGAAAATCATGTTTTAGGTCTCACTTTTTGAACTAAGAATGAAATTTGACATAAACCAATTGTGTGATTTTTCCAAAAATCATAATAACCTATTTTAAAAATCCAAACCGTACAACAGACAGTAAACTTGCACAAGAACCAAGAGAAGTTCTGTGGATGAAAAATCTTCAATTCGATTGAGAATCAAACTACTTGAATCTGTTCGTCGTTCAATATTTGGACGCAGGCGCGCCAAAGGGTTAACGTCCCAATTCAACATTGATTTCAAAAATGCATTATTTAATGTTTGATAAATAAGGAAAATGAAGTAAGTTGATGTACAAAGCTAAGTTGTAAATGTTAATGTGAAGATCACATATGTCCAATTGAATTTATCATATTTTTTTATTAATGAATTGTTATTAAATTTTCAAGCTTTTCTTTAGAAATTCAATTAAAAATCCCAAATTAACAAAAATCAAAATTAATTTTTTTGTAATGAATTTGGAATAACATGCACTACAAGATGAATAGTGTTGAGGTAACCTCAAAACAAGGGCCCATTGGAGCCATTGTATCTATTCAAGTTTTGTAAAACAATCCTCTGATTTAACAATTTTTGTTTCTACTATGTTGGACTCTTGTAATAGCTCCTTGTTTGGTTTTGATGACTAGCATTGATTGCAATCGATATATACTATTTGTAGTATGGTGTAAATTATTTTTCCATTTCAAAATAAAAATGATACAATTTTATGAATAAAGTATGCTCTAATAACTTCAAATTCCCTTTTTCCCGTAGAATGTATTGTTATTGAATTGGGTTGCATCTATAAGAGGTACAACACGATGAAATCCTAAAAGTTTGGTTTCTTCTTGTCCCTACAAATAATATTTTTTTCTTAATACAAAAAATGTGATAATGAAGGGAACGGAGGGTGTGCTATTACAGGATGGTGCTATTAAAGAGGTATGAGTTTGCATGAACGTCACAAAACCTTTGGCCTTTGATACCCGGCCTGGTATCAATCTAAATCCTAAACCCTAAACCCTGTCTACATAATGTTTACATTTTCAGAAAGTAGGGTTTCATCGCCATTACCAAAATCTTCCGCTGCGCTTCTGGAGGTCACGGCATCGTTTTTCTTTTCTACCTTCTGAGTTAGGCATCACTTGCTCTAGTATTTTCTGTCGTTAGAGTTGATTGAGGCATTTGGTTTTCTTGAAGCAAATTGTGTGATTTCCGACCAGCTTGTGAAATTTTAGGGCTTGTGTGTGGGTTTTGTGTAGTAGTAAACTAGGGTTTTATGGCGTAGATTGTTGATCGTGTGTATATGTTTGTGGCAGGGTAGGGGAAATAATGGATCCCTTTGCTTCGCCATCGCCGTCGGGATCAGGGTTAGGAGTATCGAATGAGATGATGTGGGTCAAGTGAAGCTGCAGCTTGCACAAGCGTACGCTGAAGAGATTGGTAGTGACCAGTATCTATATATAACATAACATGAAGCGTCGTCGTATGACAATCATCGGATGTGACGCACCGACTTCTGCTGGGAAGAGATCGCGAGATCGATTCCCTGTATCCACCACCCCTGTATCTAGGGCGTCGATTGATTCACCTCACCGGAGTGACGCACCGGTAGACCAGACCCTGTGCTTGCAGGTAGGCCATGTGGTGCAGCTCTCTTCCCAGGGACTGTGCTTTTGATGTTCTTGAGTCGTGTACTGCTCGCTGAATTTGCTGCATCGGAGAGATTCCTCATTGAAAGGCTTGGTGAATACACATATATCACAGGGGTCTCACATAGTTTCCCTGTATTGATTCCCTTGTGAGTACCACTTTTACCTCTGAGCTTCAGAACTCATGACACATGTTGAAATTTTCCTTCTACTCGTAGGTGACTAAGTTTGTGCAGGTGATTTTGTACACATGTCAAAACTCGAAATCACAGAGAAAAGTGACACTCGCCGGGGAATCAACCATATTAGCTCCCTGTGTATATGCACCGCTAGCTGGTGATTTAAACGGCGGGGTTTTTCAATGGTGGGCCAGTTCGAACGTCGTCGTGTACGTTAGAGCAGTGAAGGAATTGAAGGCAGACTTTTTGCATGGGAAGGCATGCATTCATGCATGCATCCCAAGGGAGATCGATGAATACAATAGAGTCTACATACGTACATCATAGGTGGTACTCAGACTTGATCTGGATCTTGCATGACGATCAGTCACGCCGTGATCAATACATATGCTCGAATTGGAGACTGAGTGAGTCCTGTGGACGTTCAGTAGCTAGAATAGTATAACTAATGTACTGTCGGTAATACATGCGACAATTGAGAGATAGAATGAATGATGTTGTGGTTGGATTAGGGTTACGCACCTGCTTGAGAGCGTAACCATGGTATGATTTCCATTATTTGGTTCTACTTGTTTTGGAAAAACCATGTTTAAGATCTCACTTTTTGAGCTGAGAATGGAACTTGGCATAATCCAATTATGTTATTTTTCATTAAAAGCACAAGATCTTATTTTGAAGATCCATATTGTACAACTAATGGCATAAGAACCAAGAGAAATTTGGATGGATGAAAAACTATACATGATGTAGTTGAGAGGAAGGTTACAAATTGTCGCATACAAGTACGTGCTGAAACGCATCTTGGATATTAACGCTCTTGGTTTGCGTAGGAGGAATGCACTTAAGTTTGTTAAATTCCAGAAAAGACAAACTATGACAAGTCTTGCAAAGTGTTAAATTTTTTGTTCAGGTTACTGTCCTGCATAATTTGAGGGATGCAAACGCAAATGCAGCAGGGGTCTGGTGTCAATGGCCCATGAGCAAGTGCAGCTGATTTGTATTCTGACCGATATGAGAAGAGGCACTCCAACCCGTCAGCTTACGTTTCACCTGCTTTCCGTGTGAAGGAAGGTGACAAGGTCAGTGCCTGTACATTCTATACCTTTCTGCATCAAGTACTACTTATAGAATGCATATCTGATCTTCATCTTTAAGATTTCAAACTTCTGGGTTGTAAATCACTAGCTGTTTGAGCAGTTTCTCCTCGAGGAGTTCCGTATTTCGATTTTGTTAAGGAAATGCATTGGAGAAAGGTTTAGGAGTATGTACAATTTTGCAAATCTTGCGCCGTTGGGGCTGCAACATGTGATACCGGGCACTCTCTCATGACTTTTTGATGAGTTTTTCCAGCTTGAAATTGACAAGGTGAAGTCCTGGGACAAGCACAGGTGGCAGAATTGAGATGACCCCTTGTACAATTCCACAGTGACCACTGTGTAGTTACTTGTTGGAAGTCGATTGTGCTACTATTTTTTCATTTTTTAAAACGGAATGGAGGTATCTGAAGGCTGTTTACACTCTACAATTTTGCGGTTCACTTTGACGAATAAAAAATACAGCCATGCCTCTCTAATATCACCCTCCTCTGTTCTCTATATCAGTTCAAAACTCAGTCCATACTCTCACAATCATACTCTTCTGTCACAGGAAGTTGCATACAAACGTGGACTTTCTAGACTTGTATTACTGCAAGTGAAGAAGCCCGGGTACGTAACTCCTGTATTATATGCCCTTGATCATAATCACTTATATTGTATTTTAGGTCAATCTCAAGTGATATAACTTGTTTTAATGTAAGAAAACTCTTGTAGCCCTTCTAACAAGGAATCTAAAAACTTCTCCTTTACATATGAAATAGCCAGTGATTTGTAATTGAATGGACTATTGAATCAAATAAACAATTGCCAAACATTGTTGAATTGTGATTGAGTGCTTTGGATTCCTGGTCACCATGGTTGATTGCTCTTGCTTAATGCCACCTACCTCTATAGCTACTAATGTGATGTGGAATATCCCACATCATTTCATTGGGAGATGAAATAATGTGGGATATTCCACATCATTCTGTTGGGGGAAGGCAGCAGTCACACAGGCTACTGAATGTTATGAGGTACTAAAGCTAGCAGATACAGAATTTCTCTAGTTTCCAAATTTGAGGCGTTACTGCTCGAAACATGTTTTCTGTTTTTAGTGTTCAAAAGAATGAATTTGTTATACACTCGTGAAGCGAACTTGAAAAATAATCTTTGAAAAGATCCACCGGTAGGTGTGGAAGAATATCATGAACTGTATATGAGCATGGGAAAACCCAAATTTGCAAGGGTGTATCACTTCAAGCGTGATTACCGTGACAAAAATCAAGGGTGATTGGTTCTACAAAGCATTGTAAACACAGCTTTCCATAGACACCAGCCACATCAGCAACGGATTTACAGAAAATTTACAGGAATTTTTCGTTGGCAGCCTACACGCCCATGGATAGTGAATCCAATGAACTTATACAGAAGATTGTGTAATCATGGTATGTAAAGTCATAGATCAAGAAACAAAGATACAAGAGGAAAGGAGTAATGTACAAGTACAAGAGAAAAAAATTGACTTATACATGTAACGAAACTGCCAAATGCGGTTTTGTATATAACAAGCTACAGTGATGTATGCATCTATCGCCATATTTGTTTAATTGGGTATTTCCGCCATATTGGGTCTCTTTGAAATCTACAAATGGCATATCTTCCTGAAAAAAACGTTGGAAAACTACAAAAATAAGAGGATGTTACAGACACCATAGCTGCATTTATACATGGTTTTAAAAGACAAAATTTTTAGCACATAAAACGAGTTAGACATAAGTCACACTGTGCAAGACGGGTAAAAATAGGTACCCATATCAAGCCATTCCCCGGGACACCGGGATAGAGAGAATGTAAATGAACCTGGCAGAGTCGAAATCGTCCTTGACATCTCTCTCTTTTACATAGTTGCAGCGTATCTTTCTGAGACATACATAAGTATTCACTACTGCCAAGAGTGTATAGTGCCCTATAGAAAGTAAGGTAACGCCCATTTCAACGTGTAAGAATTTTTCTCAATATTTGACCTTTGTAGACCCATTTTTCAAAACTAACCTATTGAAATGATAGCTTTATGCAATATTGATCAACACATCAAATTTCAATTTCAAAAAATAAAAATTTTATTTTTGATAAATTATTTTTTGTATTTTTCATTGTAGTACATAATAGTTGATTGAAAAATATTGGTGATGATTTAAAAAAAAATTATTGTGCAAATATATAGGAAACATTGATGTGTGCATCTTACTTTTAGGGAAAAATTGCATTACCTAAGAAAATTTTAGACTATAGAGAATTCAATGTTAAAGGCTTGCCTTTCCAAATTTTGTGAAATAGATATTATTAAATTGAAATCATATTTTTCTAATTGACCCTTGTATTATGACTACTTTTATACCTTTGAGTACTGTGATGCAATTGGTTTGCGAAAACCTAATTAGATTTAGAGAAATTTGTTGTACAAATTCTTGATTAGTGACCCTTTGATATTCAATTCTTTGTAGTTTAATTTTTTTCTTAGGTAATGCAATTTTTTCCTAAAAGTAAGATGTGCACATCAATGTTTCCTAAATATTTGTATAATAAAAATTTAAAAAATTGCCTTCAATATTTTTCAATCAATCATTATGTACCACAATGAATGATACACAAAATAACTTATCAAAAACAGTATTTTTGTTTTTTTAAATTGAAATTTGGTGTGTTTATTGAAGTTGCATAAAACTATTGTTTTAATGGGTTAGTATTGAAAAATAAATCTAAAAAGGTCAAATTTTGAAAGAGTTTATAACAAGTCAAAATTGGGGTTACCTTACTTTCTATAGAGCAGTGTACATTCAACAAATTTGAGAGTTAGGTAAGTTGAAATCATGATCTGATTTTTGAACATGGTGATATTGCTTGATGGCTATATTAATCCCTAAATGTCTAAGCGTGCCTTTGCGACCAGTGGAACATGGTGTATTTTGGTTGTATTTGGAATGGATCCACACTTTCAATGTGTTTCAATTCAAAAAAGAAGTTGGAATTTAGATCAATGCGATTTTAGTGGGTTATTGAGATCCCAATTTAGATTTTCTTGTTGGTAGCAAATAGCAATCATACAACATCGTATATACTATCCCCGTATGACGTTTAGGGGTTAATTTTGAAATTCACACTCTCATATGCAGATCATCACAACATTAGAAGAGATATGAAGCCTCAAATAGGGCCATTACAAAACCCGTGCCAAAATCTAATTTTTTTATTGGACTTTTTTAAAAATAATTCTTGTAATATATGTAATTTTTAAAAAGAAAGTATTATTTAAAAAGTATTACAAGTATTAAAACTTAGTGGTCACTTGGGTTATAAAGGGTTAAGTGTACTAGTACCACTTTGTGAATAATTGAAACGAAGTATCATAAAACACTATAATATATTAACATTTACCAAAATAATGGGTAGAGCAATTTAGAACAACATTCGAATGTTGTTCTAACAACGTACGTCAACAAAATAGAACGACATTTCAATGATGTTTCAACAATATTTCAATTAAATAATGTCATTCTAAAGACCTACTTACATGTATCAATGGGTGGGTCCCTTATTGTTTGCATTTACCAGCAATGCCGGAATCTCCAAAGCACTTAGTTTATTGTGCCTCTCAACAATGTATTTTAGCTACTGTACTTTAACCCCTAAGTGACCGATCAACCATTTTATGGTCGCTGCCCTTTTTTTACGGGCTGCCCGAGATGAAAAAAAAACTTCTTTAGAAAATAAAAAATATTTTCAAATAGGAAATCAAGTCTACTTTCCAACCCAATTTGAATCATGTCAATCGGAGTTAAACTCCATCAAGGAGAAATTTTCAAAGACAAACACCTCAACATTGTCCTAGTGTTACAAAACTTACTATTTCGGGAAAGTAATGATGTTCCCACTTTCTAAAAAAAATCTTTTTTGAACTTTAGAATAGAATGTCAAGTTTCAACCAATCATACCAAATTTCAAATTCAAAAATTAAAATTTGTAATTTTGGTGAATATTCAACGATAAATGCTTCAAAATTCGTTTAATGAGTATCTAAAACATTTTTTGAAAGTTTGATTATACGGATAATTACTAAACATCGTGCTTCTCATTTTCTCTTTTGGACCAAACTTCATCGAAGTTGTAGAAGCAACATTTTATAACACATTTAGGTTTTTCCTTTACCCCCTTTGTCATTTAGGGGTTAAAGCATTTTTTTATTTTTTTTTTGAAACCAACCAATAAATGAAAGCACCAATAGAGTTATCCAAAATCATAAGAGGAGTTCAAATGGAGTTTGTATTCAAAGTTAACAATTTCTGACAAACATTGTTCATTCATAAATAGTCCCATGGTTGGCTCTCTTAACCCCTAAATGACGGAGGGGGTAAGGGCAAAACATAAATGTGTTATAAAAAATTACTTCTTCAACTTTGATGAAGTTTGGTCCAAAAGAGAAAATGAGGAGCATGATGTTTAGTAATTATTCATACGGTCAAATTTCAAAAAATAATTTTTTATTCTCTCATAATGAATATAGAAGCCTTTAGCTTCAAATATTTATCAAAATTACAAATTTTATTTTTAGAATTTGAAATTTGATATGATTGGTTAAAACTAGACATTCTATTGTAAAACTCAAAATTGCACATTTTTCAATGGAGAGAACATCATTACTTTCCCCAAATAGTAAATTTTCTAACACTAGCCAATGTAGAGGGTGTTTGTCTTTGAAAATTTCTTCCCGGTGGAGTTTAACTCGGATCGACATGATACATTTCTTCCCGTACTATAATGCAATACCAGTATCAACAAATAGCTTTGTCCGACTTTAGTGAGTGCTCACGAATGATGGATGGAAAGATTCTTCTTCACTCTTGTCTTGTAGCACCAGATCTTTGCCCAAGCCCTAAAACAGCCACATGTTGGACAGAAGCCAGTGTCGTTCCCCAGCACCAGCACCAGCTCCTGGCAGTTGTCAGATCCGATCAGAATAATTGAAAAGAGGAAAGAATGTCTTCCTGTCACTGCTCACAATTGAACCTGAGAGAAGAGTCGAATGCCTCACTGACAGGAACTTACTGCTCACAATCGAAACTTAGAGCTAATGCCGGCCTCTCTGACAGTACTGCTCACAAGTGAAAAGAGAATTGAATTCTTTCATCTGTCGCCAGCTGCTCAGAGCAGCTCCACCGCAGGCCCTCCCTGGGCCCTGGCAGTCAAGAAGTAAATGAAAAGTGCTCAGGGCCCTCCCAAAATAGCTCAGGGCCCTCCCTCCTAGCGTGTCAAGAAATGGCCCTCCAAATCACTATTCAATTGACTAAATCACTAATTAGTTGACTAAATCCCCACATTCTACTTGTGATTGGTCCATTGAATATTTAATGTGCACTCTTGATGTGTGAGGGCCCTCCAAGGGTGGGGGAGTGTGAGTGCAAGGGCCCTCCAAATGGTAATGAATAATTTGAGCGAGTCATCTCTGGCGCGTGTAGGAGCGGGGATGCTCTCACAAAGTCACAATTGAAGAGAGCTAGGAGACTGAGAGTTAGACAGTGAGTACCTCCGACGTTTCAATTCGCTGCTCACATACTAGTCAAGTTAATTATTCAAAGTAAGTTAAGTGGGTCTGCAAGTCTGCAGGCAGGCAGTGGTAGCATGAGGCATGCATTGATGCATGCCAATTAATTAAGGTAATATGATGTGTACATATATGCTTAGTAAGACATTGATTCGATCTGGTCAGAGATGACGTGAAGCGCAAGTCAAGCGATGTACGTACGCACTGCTTGCGTGAGGGAAACGTGACTGATGATTTCGAGAATGTTATTATGAAGAGTTCCTGCCAAATATCCTGACACGAACTAGCAACCTACTGAACCCCGGCTCTAATTCCCCTCTTGACGTTAATGCAAGCGGCCCCATTTTCCAAAATTTCCATTTTGGGCACCCTAGGGTCTTTTTTGGCAATTGTTTTTGTAAACCTCAGGCCTATGAGTCTATGACCCTAAGTTAGTTTTGTTAGTGTTCTTCAGGAATTTTAACCCTTTAACGTCCTGATTTCACATTGTTTTCAAAGATTTGTTATAAAATGTTTGATGAAAAACAAAAATGGAGTTCATGTATAAAAGCAAAGTTGTAAATGTCAACGTGAAGATCACATATTTATTATTTATTAATTTTGCACGGTTTTCTTTTGAAATTCTGAAATTAAACATCCCATATTAACATTAAAATTTATAAAAAAAATTTGTAATGAAATTGGAATAACATGCACTAGGAGATGGTATGTGATCCATCATTTGATTCTACTTATTTTGGAAAATCATGTATATAAGGTTTCACTTTTTGAAGTAAGAATGAAGCTTGTCATAAACTAATTGTGTTATTTTTCAAAAAATCACAATATCTTAGTTTGAAGATCCATACCGTCCAAATGATAGCCAACTAGCACAAGAACTATGAGAAATTTAGATGAATGAAAAACTATAGAGGATGTAGTCAAGTTAGAGAATGATTGCAGTCTATTCGTCGTTCATCATATGGACGTAGGCGCGTCAAAGGGCTACACCTGGGAAGAGGGGGTTATTTTTTTAAGATGGACCCTACATGCACAAAATAAGGGCAATTTTTTGTCGTCTTGCATTAACGTGGAGGGGGGAATTTAGAGTCGGGGCGTACCGAACTGCATGAACTCCGGAGTCGGACTGGTAGGTGGCCATATTAACCAAGCGGACGGTCAGTGTGGCTTTTTGCAAGTTACAGGAATACATATGCACTTATTTTGGTCAGTGAGAATGAAAGCGACGGATATTTCAAGAGCATTTGATCTGCTGAATGCGTTAGCTAGGCATGCAATCAATTCGCAGTCCATTCTACAACAACTAAAATATATATTATTGATCAATCGACAGCAAGCCTGCAGCTTGTCGTGCAAACTGCTTAATTTTTAGCTTGTGACGGGCAACTAGGACCCGGTGACTTGGTAGTTCAATCTGCAATCAACAAGGCCGGAGGTCCGATCCGCTGAAGTGCTGTTTAAGGGTTCCGGTTCCAGTGTGTGTGGCTCCCGCTGTCCCCGTTTCACCAGGGTCTCATATGTGATTCCCTGTGACGTTTTCCCTACATACACAGGGAATTTGTAAAAAGACAAAGGGGAAGAACAAAGGCACTCAGGGAAAAATGAGACACAGGGAACACTCAGTTTTTCCTGCGTGTCTTTGTTCTTTCCTGTGGACTCTTTACAAATTCCCTGTCTAATGAAATTCACACAGGGAATACACACGGAAACACACAGGGAATCCACTTTAAGCTCCTAGTGTTTCGTGGTTGGGTGGCTATGTTCTTTTTTCTTCGATGAAATTCCGATTCATCTGTTTCAAAAAAATGAAACAAAAATAAGTTAAGGCCGGAGGATAAGATCATCGTGAGTCACATCGCAGGAACGAAGCTGGCTAGAAAGCTAGCTGCCGTATACAACCTAGTAATTTAGTACATGTGGCCCAGTGGTGCAAAAAGAACGAACCAAGAGTAGAAAATCAGATGGGAACGTAGTTATTGAATGATCAGACTCTTTAATGATATCCCTGTACAACGTCGCCAATACGAGTACTGACTTCAACCCCATGTCAGTACTGATGCACCTACATTGATATATCAGTTAATACCATAATAGAAGCTCGAGTAGTAGTTCGCATCTTCGCATGATCGAATTGGCAAGCTAGCCAGCGACTCCATGTTGAGGATGTGCAGCTAGCAAGCCCGAGGTAGATGTGGCCATTAATGTGACAACTACTGGACACCCAATTGGAGCCAGCCAACTCACTCACTGCAAAACTCGTTGTCACTGCTAGCAAATAGTGGCACTTTCAAATTTATGATCAGGTGTGATTTCAGAGCTTGAATTATTTGGTGCAAGAGCTGGATGCTAGCTACCCGATATGACACGGTAACAATCATAAAGCAATACTAGGCCGGCGCACTCCGTGAGTCATGAAATAACTTACTGTCCACATGTCAGATCGACAACAAGCTTCTTTCTACAGCGGAGGATCGACTCATGTGAATTCTGCTCAAGTGCTCCATGTTGCATTATTACTATTGATTAGTTTCACGAATCAAAACCACCGTGGTGAGTGTGGTCGGTTGCCAACCAGCGGCTTTACTTCACTTGTAGAGCCCTGCATGTCGGAGGATTTCATGGGCTGGACAATATACCCGGAAGATGCATACTGACAGAATTTTGGGGCTGCAGTGGATGATGTTTGGCCGGTCCGGCCTTTGGTTTTGCAGGGGAGTTAACGGCACCCGTACCCGTCGTTGAAACTGTGACTTCTAAGCTCGAATTCGGTAGTTAACTGCAGGCAGCTAGTACAGACCAAAGTTAAGGCCAGGTTACCACGTCACGGAGTACGTAGTACGGTGCCTGGTCATCAGTACCATGGGCCAGTCCTCAAGTGCAGAGTTATGGACAGGTTGAGCTCCTGCAGCTAGCTGAACTGCCCTGGCTAACCTGGGCCAATAATATATGGCACGCAGAACTTATATTAAGTTTCCACTAGGCTTCAATCAGTCTGAACTTAACTCGTTGTACAATTGCAACTCCAAAACTATCGTCCTCATTGTGGTCTTATTTCATTCGGAACCCCAAGCGGCGGGACACTGACTCGCCACAGCTCTTGGAGCGCTCGAAGTCCCAATCTGTGGTCAAATACTTGTCTGTTTCGTTTCTGCCATCGTGGTCAATGGACGTGGAGATGTGATCCATGTGGTGCAGTGCATGTATTTTGGGCGTTGAGCTCGAAGTTGATATATCACAGATCAGGAGGTTGGGAGCATTCAACAGCCACTCAGAGCCGGCATGCATTGATTTCCGTTTGGATTTTGTGGTACCTGAATATATATATACACACATACATTTCACATTCTGTCAGGTGGACGGAATAGTGAGTTACAAGTACATTTACAGACAATTTTCTTTCAAGTTGGTGCATGCCACTTCCTCTCAGCACGTGTGTGGTGCCGGCCTTTCACTTCACTGGCCAGGGTAGATAGCTAACTAAGGGTTGCCCCATGCCAGAAGATTGATCATGATATATGGTAGTGTACGTAACTAGTTCCTGAAGGTTGACGAGATCGACATGGACTGGACATGGCTGGCAACTAGACTCGCAATATATTTAGCTTTGATCAACGTGCCTCAGACTAGCGTATAGCTACCTCGGCCGCGCGCTTTCATGCTGAAGTGATCACACTCTCCACACCAGGTAGTCAGTCAACATTCTGTTTTCTGAAACGATCTCCAACCACAGGCCGGACTTTACAACATGGTTAGTCAAGAGCCAGCTTTCTTAGCCGAATGGCCATGGGAGAGACTCGGCAACTACAAGGTTAGCAGGGCCAGAAACCAGTGATTATCCACTTCTTTAATAAATGTTTTTGATCGGTGGCCGAACCAAGGGTAAAAATGCACTTGTTGATCAATGCTGAAGGTATCGATCCTTACTGTATGTTGGCTACAGTGCAACGTATCATCTTTTGTTATCTCATTTGTGGTACTAATACTGTGAGAGACGTAACATGTATATGCTGGTGCAGTATTGGGTATACGCACCTTTTATCTTCGATGTGCTCCAGAGCTTCTTCACGGGCGTAGGTGTCAAGGGTGATAACTGGCATATCTACATGTTCGCTCTAGTTGCGGCACGGTACACGGTTCAACAAGTTTGGAATACAGTCACTCGTCTCCACGCCCTCGTTAAAAACTACGAAATCCATACATATGCTGTTGGTTTTGAGCAGGTGGATCGCGAGTTCCATTCGTAAGTTGAATTCCGAACTTACCTGCTGAATTAGTTATATATATATATATATATTTGTAAACTCAAGTTCTGTCAACCCACGCCTCTGTTGATTGATTTCGTTTCTTATTTCAAAAGGGTGTTACAGCTAGGGTTGAAAAACAGTCAATTTCTTGATGCACTAAAGTGGGACTTGTATGTTCAGGGACAACCATATCATGTTGCAGCTTCTGTTCATTACATCAGCTCACGCATGGTTTCCAGGTTTTAGCAATCTGCCCAGCTGGAATAGTGAAGGTCTTCTCTATGCACTCCTGTTCCATGCCGGAGTTACCGAACCTTTGTACTACTGGATGCACCGCGCTTTCCATACCGAAGCTCTTTACAACAGCTACCATGCATTTCACCATCTGTCTGTTGTCCCTGAGCCACCGACAGGTACAAACACAAAACAACCTTCCTCTGACACAGCCCTAATTCCTGTTTGCGTCAATGTAACGATTTTTGGGAGACGTAGAGAGCTGCAGAGATCACAAGAGCAAAACGTACTCTCTTGAGATCAAAATTTTATCACTGACACGTATGCATTTCTTAAACTGGGAGGTTGTAGCACCAATATAACCCTACCCTACGTCATGGTCAGTTTCGAGTAATCGACACAAATTAATTCATTTTTGTCAGAAAAGTGCCACATGTCATCTTGTGATTGGTTGAGGGTGACGTGGATCTCTCAAAGATGAGTGGCCGGCCATAGTCATGCTTACACCCGACTTGCTAATTGAAGGCGGCCAACCCAGTGTATGAATACATGAGGGGTTGTTGCTTATAGACAGGGGGCAGTAAACGAGATGAGATCAAGTCTCTAAACTAAGTTTCAGATTGATTGAACCAAGCTTGGAAAATTCATCCCAGGTACGCAACAATTAATCTTTACAAATGAATGGAAACCAATTAATATATATGGATCATACTAAATAATGTTGTTGTTTACGTAATCAATGCATGCAGGGTTTGTGACCACCATGATAGAGCAGGTGCTGCAGTCCCTTCTAGTGTGTGTACCGATTCTGGGAGCAGCAGCCATGGGGACCGCCTCCATGGGGTTAGTCTTTGTGTATATAATCACATACGACTTCCTCAAGTGCTGGGGTCACTCCAACGTTGAATTTATGCCCACTTGGTTCCGCAACCTCCCGGGCGTCAAGTACCTGATCTACACACCCTCGTGAGTATTAAAATTTCCAACATCAATTATGCATTAACCCCTAAACGTCTGAACGTGCCTTTGCCTTTGCCGCCAGTAGAATACGTTGTATTTTGGTTGTATTTGAAATGAATCCACACCTTTAAAATAGAAGTTGGGATTTATATCAATACAGTTCTAGTGAACTGCTGAGATTTCAATTTAGAGTTTCTTGTTGATATATAACAAATCCCAATTATACGTCAGTGTATATACTATCCCCATAGGACGTTTAGGGGTTAATAAATGTAGAAACATAATATGATCGTGCATTGCAGGCATGCTTTTATGATCCATTAGCAACTGAAGGTGCATGTGAATCAGAACTCTTTAGGTGCAAGGCTGCCAAGCTGATTGAAACTGCAGCTTGGGGAGGTCACTCTTTGAATCATTTGAGTATCACGTGTGAACAAAGGGTATTTAAAAGTACCCTAAAAATTAAAATTAATGTGTACTATAATTAAAATATTTAGAGAATATTATCATTTTTTTATTCTTGTGATCAATTTTGAGCATCCTACATTAATGTTTGCCTTCGATATATTCTTCTCTAGGTACCATTCACTCCACCATACGGAACAGAACAGCAACTTCTGCCTGTTCATGCCACTCTACGACTACTTGGGCGGCACTGTCGACCCTAAAACGGATTCCTTCTATGCCGAATTACGAAAAGGTACATTCCAAACCGAATTTATCATATCGCCATATTTGGAATTTCTGCCATGTTGGAACTCTTTGAAATCTACAATTGGTATAGAATTTCCCACTGAATCTATGCCATCTGTAGACTTCAAAGAGTCCCAATATGCCGAAAATACCCAATTAATCAAATATGGTGTTTTATTCAAAAACCACCTGTGATCACTTGAATTAATATGGGACTCAAGTAAGGTACTTCATTCCAGGTTCTAAATGAAGCATGTAGCGTAGCACCTTTCAAACCTCTTAACCCCTAAGCTCCCGAGCGACCATTTTCTGGTCGCTGCCCGGAAAAAACGGGCTGGCCGGAACAAAAAAAAAAAAAAATTGAAAAAAAAAAAATAAATTTAAAATACTACATCAAGTCTACTTTCCAACCCAATTTGAATTATGGCAATCCGAGTTAAACTCCACCCGGGAGAATTTTTCAAAGTAGGTCACCTCAACATTGTCTTAGTGTTACAAAATTTGCTATTTGGGGAAAGTAATGATGATTCCTCCATTGTTTCTCTTTCTTTTTTGAAGTTTACGATAGATAGCCCAACTTTAACCAATCATACTAAATTTTGAACTCTAAAATTGAAAATTATAATTTATACAAATTTTCGAAGGTTAATGCTTTTAAATTCATTAAAAAATGATCTAAAGATTATTTAGGAAGTTTGACCGTACGGATAATTTGTAAAGATGATACTCTACATTTTGTCTATTGAACCAACCTTCATCAAACATATGGAAGGCACATATTATAACACATCTATGTTTTGTCCAATACCCCTCTGGCTTTTAGGGGTTAAGGTAAAGACATATGACATAATGATTTTTTTATGTCAGTAAGAAGAAGAATTACATCTATATATATATATATATATATATATATATATATCTATATATGAAGGCAGGCAGGTGTAAGGCCATATTTGTTATAACGAGACTTTTTGCAGATTTTGGGACATAATGCTAGTTATTCAAAAATTCTTTATAAAGATAATAAATGGAAAAAAAAATTAATGCTCAAATAGTGATTCTATAATGAAATTCTAAAAGTTGGTGTTGTTAAATATTTATAAAAAAAATAATAGTAAAGAGATAAAACGGTTTATTTTTGAGTCCAAGATAAAAATGAGATTGCGAAAAGTCTCAATATAACGAATATGGCCTTGTGTTTTGTTTTGCAAATAATTAATTATGTCATAAGTCTCCGAGGCCGTGGGAAGATCAATAAATGTTGGTGTATTTGGTATAATTGTCAGTAGAATGATCTTGGTACACACCGGCAGTTACATCTACAAGTTAGATCGCATCAAAAATGATTTTCATCTGGTTTCTCAGTAGGAACAAAAAAATGAAACCATTTTTTTCCAGTCGCCCCTCTCAGGCGCGTTGGCTGTTGAATGTTACCCTCTGCAATGGAAGTTGTTATTGGAAAGAAAAAAAAAAAAAGTGGTTCATCAATAAGAACGAAAAATTATAGCATTAAAAAATGAGGTCAGATTTGACTATGAGTTGGGCTGCTAGCAGTGACACATGCCATAATATATAGTATTAATTCCTAAACGTCCCAGCGTCCAGGAACTGAATCACGAATAGATTCAAAGCCTTGTAACTTTCTCATACAACCTCGGATGACTTTCATCCAAGTCACCTTTGTAAGTCCATTCAATTCTCTACCAATTACAATGAATCTCTTATGACAAGGAGCAGTTGATAAAATTGTAGAGGCCTCCAACTACAAGTACGTCAATTTTTTTGGGTAGATTTTATGCTTACAATGGTCCTCTCATGAACACCTCATGTACATCTAAGCCATGCTAATACCTATATTTGAGGCTAGGATCTACTTCTGTACAAAGGGTTGGTTCGTTTAGGGGTTAATAAGAAATGAAAGGCATGCATGATGAATGTGGTGCATGCAAATTGAATGACATGCATGCATGATGAATGTGGTGCCGCGTGCAAATTGAATGACATATATGTGTATATGCATGCAGGGAAGAAAGAGGAAATTCCAGATTTTGTGTTTCTGGCACATTGCATAGACGTGCTGTCATCAATGCAAATAAGCCCCGGGTTGCGCACCTACTCCGCACATCCGTATGAGCCGCTTTGGTTCATCATGCCATTAGCGCTGCCCCTCATGATGAGCCTCCCTTGGTTCTGGAGGTTTGGTGATACTTTTGTGCTTCACAAATATTACCTCTACAAGCTCAAGTGCATGGCCTGGGTTGTCCCTCGCCACGGCTTCCAGGTCCGATCGTTATATCCCCTACTCCCAAGTAACCCCAAGTTAATTAACACTAATGAAAATTAATGCTTCTAATTAAATACTCTTTAATATACGGATTAATTACTAAGTCTTCCCTCTGTTTCTATTTTTACATACATGCCATGCCATGCCCATGGATCCATTTTGTGATGAAAATTTTGCCTGCATGCAGTATTTCCTGCCTTTTGGTTTGGACCAAATCAACAACTATATTGAGAGAGCTATACTGGATGCTGACGAGAAAGGTGTGAAGGTTCTCAGCCTGGCTGCTCTCAACAAGGTATTCATAGACTCCATTTAAAGCAGGATCCTCTTTTTATTTATTTAATTTGGTTCTATTCTAGAGAAGTATGTATATAGATAAATTTCTCAAATACGATCGGTTTGGCATTTACAAAATCCCATTTGGTTAAACGGAGTGGAAGTTATGAGCTTGATATGTCCTTTAAGGGTTAATATGTGTGATCAAATCCCACTTTTTAGCTGTTATTCCCATTTCATGTAAATTTTAAGGTTAAGGAATTTTATTATTAGTGAAACCAGGCAGGCAAAGACCATGGAGCGAAAAAACAAAGAATGGACATGTAGTCACTTTTTCTCTCTGAATCTCTGAGAGTGACACTAGTAAGTCCAAACTCGGTTTGATATTATTTTGGGTGAACATTTGAGTTATCCACAAAGTTGCTGGTTGAGTGGGCCTATATGATGACAAAAATTTTGGAAACGTAAATTGAACCTAATTTTTTCCTTAGGAAAGGTTGGGTCATAGGCTTGATTTAGTGTACTGGTATCCGTGGCAATGGTTTGAATGCACTGCCACCCCCCTCGTGCAGTAGATACTTTCACTTTTGGGAATGTTCCCAAAAACTCCGGGGCGTGTAGGGAAACTTAGGCAAAAGTTTTTTAGCATCGTTTTTTGTGCTTTCAAACTTTGAACCCAACATTGTTTTTAGTTTTTGACACACGCTCTTTTTGGGGGGAATATATCTACTGTTCACTCAAAGTCCAGTTGAATCACCCACTTTTCAATGACTTTGCGGATAACTCTATTATGTGCAGAATGAGGCTTTGAATGGGGGAGGATTGCTATTCGTGCAAAAGCATCCGAATTTGCGAGTGCGCGTGGTGCACGGCAACACGCTCACGGCAGCTGTGATCATCAAAACGCTGCCTTCCGATGTGAAGGAAGTGTTCATGAATGGAGCCACCTCCAAATTGGGCCGCGTCATTGCTCTCTACCTCTGCTCCCGTGGTATCCGAGTCATGGTAACTACGTCGTTACTTACACTTCTGTTTTAAAACCCCTAA
Organism: Pohlia nutans; assembly: GCA_022496805.1. NCBI lineage: Eukaryota > Viridiplantae > Streptophyta > Bryopsida > Bryales > Mniaceae > Pohlia > Pohlia nutans. The sequence continues at coordinate 6,668,977 of CM040090.1, forward strand.
AGGACCAAGGATTCGTGGTTTTAAAAAGGACAACTTTAAACAATCATATTGTGAAATTTTTAATTTAAATAGGACCAAATTTTATATCACATGAATTAGTGAAGTATATTACATCTTTTGAATAAAAAGTAAATAAATTTGAAGAAAAGAAAATCAACATAAAACCTACCCACAACTAAAAAAAATGAGGCCCCTTGGGTGCCTTATGGCCTTTTAGGGTTTAATATGTGCTGATTGAATAATCCTTGTCAACCAACCTAATTTGGATGAAACTACACTTCCAAATTCAATCTTCAAAAAATACTCATACAAGAAAATCTCCCCCAAAATTATCCATGTACATAATTCAGGTAAGATTGGAAAGGATGACATGCAAAATGGATATTTCAATCCATGGACATAAGCTATTTCGCCCTATTTGTGACACAGTTTCTGATTTGATACCTTTATACGGTGATGGCACTTTAAAAATAAAAAATTGCATGTGGTAAAATAAAGCACAAAGTCATAGTTGCTTAGCAAAATTAAATTTTTTTGTGACAAAGTATGTAGTTTTATGAATTCTTGCAAGAAATTTCAGAAGTGTCACTAAAGTTCTCCATATTTGATAAAAGGGTAGCCCATAATGATCACTGTCCTTGTTCATAACTACCACAAGTCTTATATTAAACGATCGTGTGTTTAACCCAAATAGTTACATGATTTGGATGGTTTGGGCCACTTTGACACCCCATTCCCATATTTTTTATCAAATTAAGTGACAAAGAAAGGGATGAGTTAATGACAAAAATGGGGGTTTGGATAGGTGTCACAAATAGTCACATGTCATGAATAGGGTGAGCTTACATGTATGTATGTGTTTATGCATTGTGCAGATGCTCACCTTGTCCAAGGAACGGTTTGAAAGCATTCAAAGAGAGGCCCCAGCTGAGTTCAAAAATAATCTCATTCAAGTCACAAAATACCAAGCTGGGCAGGACTGCAAGGTATGAATTAGAACTCCATTAAATCACCTCACCTATCGTAAATCCTGTGAACAAGGTATTTTATCCTTGAATTCATTACGTTGTGGATGTCTTTAAGTGTACATAATCAATTTTCAAAACGGGAATGTTGGTTGGTTTGAGAAATTATAAATTATACTTGTATGAAAGTGGAAAAGCGGATGTATATAATTATTCAAATGAACGCCAATTGGTTCTGATGAATGAAAGTGCAAAATTTATAATTCAAGGTGCTAGAAACTAGGCGGTGGCAACTCCCATATTTAAAAATTGTTCATTTTAATGGTTTGCAGAGTAAAATCTCCATCCCCGAAAGGGATGAGTAGTTTTGTTACAATGGCCCTTTGCCCAGTGCACACTAGGTCATTAGTATTACGAACGGACACTCTATTCACGCAGGCCCGATAAAGGGTGGTGTTTCTATCTATTTAGAGTAAAATTTGATTGATGTAATTTGTTTTAGTGTGACATTTTTCAATAACCCTTAAGTAGAAGAGTTCAAAGAGACGTGGTTTAATATAAAAAATGGACATAAATTAGTGGTGCCCACAATAATACTAATATACTATGGCCTACGGTATTTATGAGAGGCTTTAGTGATAATTAAATTTCAAAATGTTGTGGTAAAATTCATCCAAAGTGGATGAAAACTGTTTCAAATTGGTTCAAACGGATGATAAATTTCCCAAGTTCCAATGTCCCTTTGTCCAGTGGGCACTAGGTTATTAACATTACAAACAGGCACTTTATTCACACCAGCCTTAAAAGAGGACCGGCATTTCTATTTATAATGTTTTGGTCATAATGGCCATGACCATTGGTGTTGTGTATGTGCAGACATGGATAGTGGGAAAGTGGACGTGGGCGAAGGACCAGCAATGGGCACCCCCGGGCACGCACTTCCACCAGTTCGTGGTGCCGCCGATCGGCGAGTTCCGGAAGGACTGCACATACGGGCGCCTCGCTGGGATGAAGCTGCCCATGGAGAAAGTGAAGGGGATGCGCACATGCGAGATTACGATGGAAAGGGGAGCCGTGCACGCGTGCCATGCTGGGGGCCTCATCCATGCCTTGGAGGGATGGACCCACCATGAGGTGGGCGCCATTCCCGTCGACCGCATCGATGTCGTCTGGGAAGCTGCCATGAAACATGGCTTCACTGCCATTGCATAATAAGGTAACTATATCTAAAAGCGACCATTTCCTTAAAGCATGCATAGCTCAATCTTCCATAATAAGTAGATTTTGACACGCTATTGTTGATGAGAATGTGCACAATCTGAACATCAGAGTTTAGGGTCCCTTTAGGGTCAACTTATAGTCAACACTTTGGAAATTCATAACTTATTCATACGGTGTCCAAATAATGCATGTTAAAGTGCGTTAGAATTCTCTTGAACATGCTATTAAGACCCACTGAAAACATTTTCTGTTTTGTGTGTGTAAATAGGCTCAGTTGGTATGGTGAACGCTTTAAGGTATAGTTACCTTAACTCGAATCCTCACACGATGACCGACCAATTTCTTCAATTGGGAAATTATCACTTTATCTTCCTCAACAAGGTACTCAATTCTTGGATTCATTTTGATCCAGTTATAGTTTTCATTGCAAAATTGAAATGGTGGGCACAATTGGACCACCTTGAATTTAAAAGGTTTCGCCATGACATAGACTTCTACTGTTCCTGTAGAATATGGGATACCAGTGGTGATTTTTTTCGATGAGTGAAATAGAAAAAGACTTGGCAAGCTTGGCCAAGGCCATTGAACAAATAAACTGTTTTAAAGGTAGATTCTAATTCCAATAGTGATGAACATATATATTGATAATGAGGACATATATCGTTTGGACATCAATTCTTGTATTTGTCATTTGTCGAAAAATAAACCTTTGAACCCTATATACGGTATTCTAATAATGCATACTCAAATTCTTTTTTTTAATTATCACAAGAATCAATTATATTATTAATCTAATAATAGGAAGTATACCCAATGCAATCTGTATGAGTTGTTGGTTATTTAACCCTTTAGTGCCCAGCAGACCACATTATGGTCACTGCGACGTTCGGAATTTAAATAGAAGAGAATCCGTGAAGAATTAGAACTTCAGCTTTGAAGTTCAGATTATGCCATATACATTACACACCTTCCAGACACAAAATATTTCAATTTGGAATTGTACAACTATCAAAATACCTATCATCAAAACGCTAAAATACTGCAAATACTTGAAAATACAGTAAATACTTACAAATACAACACATGTATTATGCAGTATTTCTTGTGTTTGGAAGTTTGTTATCTTGTTTTATTTTTTTGAATCGTGTTCTCTTCTTCATCTTCCATTAGTGTGTGTAATCCGATCTTGACTGATGTACCCACCCCTGTCAATTTTCAACGTATAAAATTTTGTCCTAACCGTATATGGATAAGTCACTTTCACTTATAAAATTCACAATAATTATGTGTGAGTCTATTCTTGACATGAAAGATTGCAACGGAGAGGTGTTGACATAGGGCATAGCTGAACTTCTTTATTTTTAATTTTGAAAATTTAACCCAAATTCTATTTAACTTTGAAGTCACACACCCCCCAAAATCTCATTTTTGAGCGTGCATTATACAATTCAAATACATACTATAATCTTCCAATCCCACCATTGGATGATTCTCAAATTTTAATAAAATGTGTGCTCTCCAGTTGAGAATAAAATTGTACGGCTACTTTCTAATTTAATCCATTCTATTTTAGGTAGTCTCAATCACAGTGGGAAAAACCACTGAAATCCAGTGCTCCCTGCTACAGTACCCTAGGCACTAAAGGGTTAAGGGCCTCTTGGTTGCAATTGCATTCTACACAAGTTTAATGATTGTACAAATATTGTGGCCTTATTTTATTCTTGGGTGGGGATTTGGTCAAGAAATCTTGGAAAAAATATTTAGAGATTCAGCAAATAGAGAGAATGTCAAGGGGAAAAAAACGCATCATTCTGATTTGTAGTCAATTTTATAAGAACTTTTAAAGCTCTAGAACTTACTATGTAGACTAGTGTATGACATGAGGCCATCAAAACCGTGCGCAAGAGAACTAGAAAACAACTAGAATTTTTGTCTCATTTCTATTAGGATATTGGTCCCAAGCTTCCCAGTTATTGGTACACCTATAGCTCGGCAACTAGTCCTTCCGGGTTATTGGTGTTGCTATCTTATATGAGTTCAAAACTTGGCATGTGGAAATTATCCAATTGCATGTGTACACAATAACATATATTTTGTGCAAATATTGAAATTTGATATTAGATTGTGATAATAATGAGTCCATAGTGTACCTCACATTTAAACTATTTGAATCGTTTTTCGGAAATCCAAGCACTCAAATTTCAAGCACTCAAAGCACCCTTAAACAACTTTTCCAACCTCTTGGGCTTTGTTTGAATGAAATCTTGCTTCAAGCAGGTGCACTATTCAATTTGCATCCAATGTTTGACCCATAGACCCAATTCCGTACAAATTTAGACCTAACAGAGATTCCTAATGGAGATTCCTAATGGAGATTCCAAAGGTAGAATGTAAAGCTACACTATTGTACGTGGAAGGCAAGGTCGGCACTTTCATGTTGAATAATTAATAAAAGTTGAAACAGTGAAGGTCGGCATTTCCAAAAGTAATTACTAATAAATTGGCTATTAATAGATAGCATTAAAATTTTCTGGCTCCTAAACGTTTTATTTTATTTTTTGCGTTGAGTGTTATGTTTCCATCCAATTTCATTGAGTGTTATGTTTTGAGTTGGTTTTAATTTTTTTCTGCATTTGTTGACTTTATTTTTGTTGATTTTGACAAAATACTTAATAAATTTATTAATTTTTTCGGCATTTCTTTTGGGGAATTATTTTCTACCGACCCTGCCTTCCACGTACGGTACATGCCTTATTGTTTGGCCACTTGAAAGACATGTATTGACTCTTTAATTCTCATTCTTGAACCAATGAGTGCTCTACATTTGAGTGGAATTGGTTCATTGGGTTTAATTCTCATTCTAGAACCAATGAGTGCTCTACATTTGAGTGGAATTGGTTCATTGGGTGCTATTGGGTAAGGCTACCTTAGTTGCAACAACAAATTCTTCAATGCTTGTTCATTGTAGATAGTTTCCTATTTTCATGATTACAGACCAATGTAAGACTACCCAAATTCCCAGGCTGCCCACCCGAGTGCCCACCCAGGCTCTTGTCATTTTAGGGTTGTGAGCAATTGAGCATGAGACATGACTTGAATTCATTTCAGTAGTGAAGAAGGGTACCAAATTTGTTATGTCATAATTCATGCACGTGTCATGCTAGTTTCACTCTGTAATGCCAAAAGCTGGAGATCTTAATAAATGCCGTGCATTCTTATCAGTTGATTAATTGTCCCAACAGTCAGCTCAAGCAGTAGTAAGTTACCAATGATGATCAATTGTTCATACAGTACTGACTGACATGGTTTATGAAAGTCTGAACAACCATCAAAATGTGAAAATCAGCAGCAGCATCATGCAAGAGAGTTCTATCATTCACAAGAACATTACCTTCAATTTGGTTAACCTAGACCCAAAAGAGTCTTTCACTTCCAAAGTAAAAAATATCCTTACTATCTGCTCAACAGTCCCAAAATAATCCATACCTACATCTTTGCTCAACTGATGTTTCAACACAGATAGTCAACGACAAGAAAACTTGCTAAGAAGTCACTATTCTGGCGAGCTACGTCGTGGCTCAAAAATCGCTGCAGAGCTCACCAGAGTCACTAATGTACACAATCTAATCCGCAGCAGTTTAGAGTTTCCATACAGCAACTCTCTTTGCAAGGTAATGAACTTCATATTGACCATCTGAGAACGTCAGTGTGAGAACATCTCTTAACCTGCACTAACATTTATACAAATAGTAATGTACTAAATACCCAGAAATGAAGCAAGAACTTCCCGAAGCCTAGTCGCACAAACATTGTCAATACAACATAACCTTCAATCTCGTATCTTTCCATGATCAAAGTGAAGAATTTCTAGTACCATCCAGTTACCTTACATCAGGAGGGGGAGCAGGTTTGGGCAGCCCTTGAGTTTGAGAAAGTTCGTATCCTTGGGTAGAACTCTGCTGAGCATCCACAGAGTAAGTGGGAGCAGGCCGCAAAGGTTCTGAAGAGTGGATCTTCTCACCGCCTGCTTGTACACTGATTGGAGCAACGGGTTGCGGTAATCCTGGAGGTGGTCTATTGGGTGGCTCTGAAGGAATTTGATGAGAGGGGTGAGAAGTCTCAGATTTCTTGCTTGTTGAAGGCAGCGGTTGCTTTGCAACACCTGGTCCTGACAAAGGAACCTCGGTTTTGGGTCTTGACTCCTTGACAGCAGGCTCTAACCGCCCGCTTCCTCCCAATTCACTAGAGCTGGTGAACTCCTCTGAGCTTGAAGGTCCCTCTTTATCTGGGTGTTTCCGTCGTATCAGTGTTTTGCTCAATTGATGAGTCAAATGCCCCGCAGCCTTACCAAAGAAGCCCTTCGCTTTGTTTCGTACATGGTGCTTATCTGACTCGTCATGATCCCCAGGAGAACCTGCATCCACTACTTCACCTTCTTGGCCCTCACTTACTGAGGTCGTATGTGTGGGGTCCTGCCCTAATGGTAAGCCACTCATCGAAATGTTTTCAGGGTGCCCAACCGTTGGGTCGAGGGTTAGATGTACCCTTGTACCATTCGCGTTACTACTAAATTTTCTGCGCGATTGCAACTCCTGGTGCTCTGCGTCCTTCTCAGCTTCTTTTCTTGCCCTACAGATTCCAATTTGGCTTACTTTAAAAGAGAGGACAAGCGTGTCACAGAAAAACAACAAATAAAACATTGACCAACTGCAAACTATATAAGAAATAGTGCAAGAATTGCAGATTGGAAAAATGTGCAGTACAAAACTGATTAAACCAAGGCTTCGTCAGCCATAGAATATCTCGAGTCATAAAATACTTTGGATGATCAGTTTCACAAACCTATAGTCGTGATACTTGCAGTTCAGTTTCAGTTTTGCGCTTCGAAGCTTCCGAGAAGGACCTCCATCCTCCTCAATGTTTGTCATATTTTCTCCTCCCGAGTGTACTTGATTCAAGGGCTTACAGTACCCTTCCTCAGAGTTAGAGATGTGCCCAGGTCGCTTTGTCTCAACAACCCTTTGAATAGGCCCTGTTGTGGGCTCTACATCACCGAGCTGGCAGACTTTTACAGCGCCAAGTTCCCCAAAGCCTACATCTAAAACTTTTGTCGTATCATCAGTAGAATCGCCTGCGACATCTGCGTCCTTTGGCATGGAAGAACGTGCTGACGTAAGTCCATGAGGCGTCACGGGTGAGTGTTCTCCACTTCGTTGTCGGGACGATCTAGAACTGAAAAATCCAGAACTCTGACGTCCAACATTTTTGCCGGAGGTGTCCACATGTGCAGGATCTTTTGAAAGTGATTTCCCGGATTTCAAGGCCTTCAGCTTCTGACGAGCTGATACACGATCCTTAGAAGAAGCTGCTAGTGGTTGAGATACAGCATATATAGGAGACATGGGCAATGTCAGACCTTCTGAAGCAGCGGACCGATCAGATTGCTGGGACTGTACATGATCAGCCATCTGTGTGCACAACATTAAGGGTATCAGTCCACCTAGTTAGGTTTCCAGGAATTATGAAAGCTACCTGTCAAAATTTTCTAAATAAGATCACCAAAACCAATCGCAAAACTGCGATACAAGGATAAGATAGATTGCAGAACAATAAAAATGCCTTGAAACATTCAGGGACGCACGGAAATTGAAGCTCGCAGATGACCTCAGCGGCACTCTCAATACAAGACAAATATCGTAACATAAAAGGCCATGAAGATGAAGAGTAAACAAAGAGAACTAATGGAGTTACCTCAAGAGTGGTAGAGGGTGTATCCTCCGAACTATGGGATTCAGCCTGCTTGTCGAGAACCGTGATTGCCAAATGAATTTTACCAGTATCCACGCCTTTGAGTATAAGCCAAAAATCATGCCGTTTTCCATCTCGGAATTGAGATATATCCACTATATTGTGTCTGCAAACCATCACGAAATAGGGGGCTAAGGACTAGCTTATGAAGTCCCTGGATGTAAAAAAACTTAAACATACAGAACATCGCATTCAATGCATGTTCGTGTGGCCCCTAAATTTTGCTAAGATGGCCCCAGAAATGACAAGCTTTAAGATAAGGCTCAAAAACCAACTCAGGACAACATTGAAATCAAGAGATGATTTGTAGATCGCACGTATCGATTATTCACAAAGTCAATTAGATCAATAATTGTGAGAAAAAGAGTAGAGATTTACCCCAGCTGGTCATCAAAAATGTGGTCTTTATCACGCACTTTGACAAGCATTGTGTTCGGTTGTTCCCAACCTGGAATGGTAAACCTGAGGGTTTCGTTCCATTTTGGATTCAATGTCTTCCACTTCACCGACGTTTCTGCCTGCTGAAGCCCCAGCATAACCCTGACAAAAGGGTCAGAGTAGCCTACACAGAACACATTAAAATATCAGTAAATTGCTACCTATTAGTCAATTCTACAAGCCAGCTGAAAATCTAGACTACAAATGCAATATCAATATGAGCTGTGTGCATACCATGGAAAAAATCATTTATGACAGAAATAGGGGTTTAAATCACCGTTCTAAATGGTAGAAAAAACTGACTGTAATAGCTTCATTTACCTTGTGCCTCATTTATGTTCAGACGTATCCTTAAGCGACTGTACAGTACATTGACATACGATGATAATCCACTCAAAATCCTATTTAACGGAAGAGGTCAAGCGTGATGCCCCTCGCGTAATGTAGATATGACAGCATTACACAATTCCGATCATTCTCGATCACCCTCTAATTTGTTTATTTTCAGTCTTTTTCTAAAATTTGGAGTGTTCATTAGGGAGAACTTTTGTACACTTCAAAACTACAAGGACGCAATTAGTTCCAAGAAAAGTACCGAGACAAAATAGGAAAATAAAAAGAAGGGGAAAAAAAAAGAAAAAGAAAAAAAGGAAACAAATACCATTCAAATCTCCCACTCGAAGATCTGTAGCTTCCAGAATTTCCACAATGACATCCGCCGCTGGAGGGTTCCCCCGCATCGAAAACCAGTCACCTGCAAGCCATCGCCAATATATGGTCATGACAGAAAGCAAAATGGTTCTGCCTAGCAATAAGTTCAAGAACAAGTTTGGATGGAATGACAGTAAGAGAAAGATTCTTCGTTGACCATCCATGAAAACGTTATCTTACAGACTATCTTGTCATCTAATTCAGGTATGACAATTCATGAAATTCCCAAATCCAAAGGAGATAATATTACCTTTTGGCTGTTGAGGCGGTCCTTGAGGTCGCATTACATCTTTCATGAGCTTCTCCATGTCAATTTCTATCATGTTCGGCTGCAACCATTGTCATGTATCAAAATATGTAGATCCTAAGCCATGTCGAAATGATAAATTCATCCCCCTGTAAAAGTAGAGGCAAAGTCTCGAACAAAATATACTCCATTACTTAACAGGGCTTCGATGATCCTTAAACCTAGAACCAACTTCACAACAATGTCCATGATTACAGAATGTTTTATTCCTATTTCACAAAAAAACAGACTCTTCCCCCATAAAAACAGAGTCCGTTGATGTCCCTTCCCTAAATTGTAATGTGCTCGATATGGCACCCATGGACCTACAAATTGAAAGGGATATTCCTACTCTAGTCCTCTTATCGGTTTCAAAATTGAATCATTTTTGCACCTCCTACAGCTTCTCAAAGTTCCTACATACTATGCTGAAATTTCAGGCCCGAAAAAATTCATAAGCATGTTGTACCCGACTGTAGTGTTCCCAGTCTAGTAATTTATTGGAATTTATGATGATCAAAGAAATGGATTTCTAAGAGAATCACAATGCCAGGTTGACCAAAGAACTTCGGTATACAATGTATGCGTACCTCTACCAGGGACTGTGCCAAGGCATCTGCCACTAGACGATCCTGAAAGGCCACATTCACATAAATGTTAACGCTGTCGAAATTCCAATCAAGACAGAAGATCCAGCGACAGCAGGAATCACAGGGACTAACAAATACAAGAGAACTCTCAAGAAAGCTAAACATTTTTTGAAAACAAACACAAATAAACTACCACCGATACCCTGAGCACAAAGGAAAAAAAGGTGAAATAGAAAATGTAACTATCCAATCAACGTACCATCCAGCTTGCAAGTCCAGGAAGCTCGGTTACATCAACTCCAGAATTATATATAGGATAAGCGGCCATCTCTAAATAAGGTGCTGTACCAAAAGAAATACGTACTCGCTCTATCACTGGCCATCCATCCTTAAACTTCAAACCTACCTTCACCTGAGAAAGACACCAGCAAATAGATAGAAGTAAGAAAGGGCCTGAATCTCGTGATATCTTCAGGGCTTCACACCCAGTAAAATCAAGTCTCACGTGGTCATTCTGAACATAGTACTGGTATGTGTCAGAAGGCTTCAAACGTATAATTTACAATCATGCTCGTATAAATTATTAGCCCAACACCAGACTGTCCATCCCAGAAAACATCACGTGATTCAGAAACTCGAACTGAAGAGAAGGCCTGAAAATGAACGTTAAGTTAAACACATACATGCATTCCGACTAAAAAGTTGGGAGGATTAGGAGCGACACCTAATAGACTAGTAATTCTACCTGCATGCACCCTAGAGTCCAACGGAATTGGATGGTCCCATTGTGCTGAAGAAAGTATGTAATGTAAGTTCCTTTGTACTACTGAAAATTCTGTACATTTTTCCGGCTCCAGGTTGGGCTACAATTTAATAGTTACCTTGCCCTCAAGCCGTAGCTTGCAGATGTGAAAAGTAGCCCAAATTCCCAAGCCAAGGCGACGTCGAACTTTCACTGCCACGACAGCAGCCATATCATTGGCTGACATCCACTCCAGCGACGCTTCGATTGCCTGCACCCTTTCCAAATCAGCATTTCTATCCAGAGACAGTTCGTACTGACGGTCACCCCAACGAAGTAGTCACTACAATTTGCTAGTGCATGTACCATTATGTGCAGTCCCTCACCTTAGACACAGCCAAGACAGTGTAACTTATCCGACCCTATCGAGGACCCTATGTTCCAAGATGAGATGGATTATAACGAAAATAATTCGAAGTTGAAGACCCCTTGCAAAAGCCCACATAACCAAGCAAAACTGAAATTCCTCGACTTCTAAGAGGTTCGTAAAGCAAATGCCAACAACTCACGATCTCATCACAGATAGATTAAAGCAGACGAGTGATGAGGATATGCTTACCAAGTCATCGCCCTCAACAGGATCGTCTAATATGCGGATCATTGTTACCATTGGTGGAGTCTTCCCGAGAGAGAGGTTTTGAAGAACCATTTTTTTCTACAGCCATAAGTCCACAGAAACATGCCTCACATCAGCTCCAAAATCACCAACTAGGTTATCTGTGTGCTCGCCATAATTAAAGGAAGATGAGTGGATCAATGAGAATGGAAACCATACCGCACTCCAGGGCTTAAATCGGTCGAAAAACGAGGTGAGGGGCACCAAAAGCATTTTAGAAGCAAAGTTCTCTAAGAAAATTGGCCAGATTCTTTCCAACGTTTCATTCATCCATCGAACAGTTTCCCCTTCATTAAGCTGTAGGCAAACATGTAAATAAACCTTCAATTAGCAGAGCAATCATAAGGATTGGTAAGTAATTAAACCAATTCAATAGTTAGAGGCAGTTGCAAACAAAAAGTAATAACGTTATGTACCAGAAAACCATCAACCTATATGACCTCTAAAGATCGTATTTATGTAGAATGACTGACTGCCGTTTAAAGAATAGGACGAAGTGACTAGCCATAGTACTTCAGCACGTAATAGTATGTATGGATATTGCTGCATGTGTGCGGAACCATGGAAATAAAATATATACACTGGCAACATGAGAAACGGAGAAGATACCCTCTGTTTGCTTGCGTTCTTTCTCTCTTCATGACGTATCTTCCATTTTAATTTTCCCCGTTGTCGGTTCTCGATCTGCAAACATGAAACACGCTTTCGGGATGTTAGCAAGAATCACAGGTATCACATTTTAACAAAATTGAAGAGAAACATGCAGAAGGTCAAGTGCGTCTACAGCACACGAATAGATCGGCATTGAACGGTCAATACCCACGGCAACGTAACCTAGAGAGATGCGAACTAGGTCAATGACTACTTGTCAAAATTTGGCAGCAAAGAAAATATTCAGCGATGACTTCGTAGATTAGCCGCGATGGAGGTACTAAACGGATGACATGAATGCCTTCTCACCGAGGAAGCAATTTATTGCATAGGCTTCCGACCTCCGTCAAACATCCCTCCCCTTACAACCAAATTTCTAACGAGCTCTTAACCTGCCGATGTCCTTTAGGCTCTTCAAGACAATTATCTGCAGACAGAATGGAAATAGATGCAGAAGTTTAACCTGATAGAGGTAGAGAAAGCCCAAGGCGCAAACGAGGGCAACGTTGAGGTGCAAATAGGAGGCAGTCCAGGCGACCAGAAGCACCAACCCCGCATGGCACATAAAAGACCATTCACACAGAAACTCCACAATCCTCCATCCCACCAAACGCAGGGACGGAATCTCAATTTTCTCCGACGGCTTGTCCATTGTCTAATGCATTACCACCTCTTCAACTCCCGGTCCAACTTCATAGAGTTTTTTCACAACATATAAGCGGCACCGAAACTTCACCATGAAAACATATATCTATAAAGTCGAAGGTTCTCTTGCAATCACAACACAGAAGTAACCGCGTCTACCATGTGCTCTAATGTCAAAGACAAAGAAAGAGGATGCCACCTGCCAGTTGCTTCTCTATATACAATTCTATTTTCAAATGTTAAGGTCTGGATAATTTGAATTTAGCAGCACTTGAGCTGCTTCGCAACATCAAGTACCATCTCACTAAGTCCGGGGAACTCCGAAACCTGGATTACGTTACTGAGCAAGAACAAGAAGACGCTTCCTCGTATGAAACCTGAACGCAAAAGGATATTCCTCCGTCATCATCCGGCTCATCCTAAATCGTATTATAATCAAGTCAATAAAACGACGACATAATTCTCACCGACCAGAACCAAATCTCCGCGAAATTGGCCAAAATGGTGCAAAAATGGCCGGAGCCCTAAAACAGAGATTCACCTACACAGCAACAACCAAGGGCGAAGGGAAAATGCCGAGAAAGCCAGGGCTCAGATCGCAGCATTGAAATTCCATTGCCAGCGAAACGGATGTTTGCCAAATGGGACGGCATTCAACCGTGCTGGAACTTGAAAGGTCCTAGGTTTAGCTCGATTAGCGAGACCTAGGTGTCCCGGCCTCGCCGCTCATGGCCGGGTTACTCTCTCTTGCAGTAAAGGGTTCTCTTGTCAAAAAAAAACAAAAAACAAAAAAATTCCATTGCCAGCCTCGTCCTCACCTTCGGTCATTATTGACAACGACGATGAGCACGGGCGATGAGCGCGCGGGCGGCTCAGTGCTACTTCACTGAATTCACCATGTACTGTGGGTGGGTGAATGGCGTGGGCACATTCATCCATTTAGATAAATTATCATCCGTTCGAAAAAGTTGCATCCAGTTTGAACAAAGTTTCATCTGATTTGAATGAAATTTACCAGCCTCTCGTAAATACATTATACCGTATGGTGATTCCGGTGTATTACTGGGTACTGTAGTAAGTTACTACCGTCACTGTAGTTGGGGAAATTTTCCACTCAACTTGCTTTAAATTATGGATTATTTGGTGGGAATGGCGGGAGTTTCGCTGACTTGGCAGCAGGTTTTCTTTTTCCACAAACGCCCAACTGGCGACTTACAGTATTTTTTTTTTATATTGGAGCACACGAGTTGCTTTTGCAACCCGCGGCAAAGTTGACGAGTTACCTTTTGGCAACCCATCGCCGGGGAACTTCCATACGATAGAGTGATGATTTTACGGCCGGGATCGAACCGCCACTCTTTGGGTACCCCGACAACACCTTCAGGGTACCCCTCTCTATCATCTGGTAGTTTAAGGTTATTCCGGATCGGACTTACAGTATTTTCGGTTGAAACCAAAAAAAAACCACATTCATCCATAGCTTGAACCTAAAATCATTATTCACCTATTTTAAATACTACTTTCATCGACGATTTCATTTTATTTTATTTATTAAAAATGATTGAAATTTGGCTTTTACATCCAAAAAAATCTTTCAAATTATATATTGTTTGTAGTACGAGAAATAATTTTGTAGCCAAGCTAGTGACATGTAGCCAAATAAAAAATAAAAAATAAAAAATCCATACTCGACAGCAGTTCACAAGTTAAAAACATGCCCAGCAACACTTTCTTCTGAGGAATCAACACCAGGATTTGGTGTAGTCAAATGCACTTGCTCCAAAGTCCACCCTAGCAACATTTCACCCAACGCCAAGAAATGGTATTTAGAGCCAAAGTTTGAGTTGTCCCCGCCATCTACACAAGCTTTGGTGCAAGTAAATTACTCAAACGAAACAAGCATCTTTGCTCAATTAATAATTAGATTATGGGCTTGAAGACTATTCATTGGCACATGCTTCAAAGTCATCAAGTTCTTTCTTAAACTCTCATTTTAATAAATCTCCCTAATTTCGCAATACAACCTTATCGGGCTTTAAAGCAGAGACAAAACTCATTTTTGCTTCTTTTGAAGCTAAAAAACAAGTTTAACCTTATCTTTCTTCTTTTGCAATGAATATGGGTTTTAAGCGGACCAAACATTAACCCCTAACTGCCCAACCATGCATATTCTGCACTAGTGGGACTCGTGCCGTTGAGCACACTTGTTTTTGGGCCACTTGCTTTTAAACTTGGGTTGTCTCCCCAACGGATTCCAACGCGGAACAGTCAAGTGAGACAAACCGAGTTGTATTGTATAATAGGTAATGTACGGATTTGAAATCCATTTTCTCAATTATCATGCACTTTTTGCAATGTGGATTTTTTATTGAAACTTTTATGGGAAGTTAGCTCTATGCATGTGTGATTTGATTAGAAAGGGGATGATTAGTGAAATTTTTATGCCTCATTTTACGTTGTAGTATTCCACCCAAAATTTCAAAGATTTTAGTCTAAAATTGCTCTTGAAAAATTCAACCACTAAAATTAAGCAACCAAAAAATCTTCAAAAATCACTACACTTAGAGTATTACATTTCAACCCATCCCAATAAATTTCATTATTAAATATTGGTGACATCAATCGCAAATCTAACTATATGGATAGAATCTAAAATGCATAATGCACAACTTTTATTTGCTAATCAAGTTGAAAATATCCCTCTTAGTTGCATTTAATAATGCATCTTTAGAAAACTGCCAAATCTGAAAAGGGTAAGAACGTTTAGGGGTTAAAGGGACTTACCATTTTAAAATCACGCTTGTCATGGACATCTTAACATAACGTTCTTTAGAGGGGTATTGTCGCACTTAGGACATCTCAAGGATTTGCATCTACAGTGCCTTGGAATCACAAGCATCTTAGAGGATATACAATAACTTTAGCTAGGCCAAGCAAAGAGTGTTGGAGAGTTGAATTATTTTATTAGTAGTTTACACTCTAGCGGTATTTTAAAGAATGAGTGTGGTTCAGCAAGGACTAAAGAACGTAATGAAGGTATTGTTCCACATACAACTCTGTTAAAGGAGGAGATATTGAAATAATAATGGCAAAACTTAAAGGATACTACTCTTAGAATGCAAAACAAATGTGGTGCTCAAATGCAGCTCCTATGGCCCGTTCACACTAATCACCCAACACGAGTGCGGTAGAGAATTTGTGTTCGTTGGTAGCTATAGTGTGCTCCTATAAAAAAATTAACTTAATAAATGCAAGAAGCTGCTCCAGCGCATTTTGGGTGCCGCAAGAAATTCAGTTGCACTCCACCAACAAAGCACATGCATTGACCAAAATCAGGAAGAGATAAGGCTCTGACACCGCAAGAAATTGCATATTATTTTCAAATTTTACCTTGCAACATTCCAAGAATGCAATGCAAATACTACAACTTCTTAGTCTGATGGCCCAGTCACATACACCAATGTTGCCGCATGCATGCGTCAGGTTACTTTGAGGGAATCAGTTGTCAACCAAGAAACATAAAAATACGCAATCAATTAAAAATTACTTGAATGCACAACAGAAATGAACACAACACAAAAAAGGAGCATGGCTTTACTTGCGGCACTCATAACATTCAGTAGTCTTTGAGCCTGCTGCCCTCCCTTGCATGGAATGATGTGGAATATCCCACATCATTTCATCCTTCCAACGAAATGATGTGGGATATTCCACATCCCATTAGTAGCTATGGGGGCACGTGGCATTAAGCAAGAGCAAGCAACCATGGTGCACAGTAATCAAAAGCACAATTCAACAATGTTTTTTCATTGTTTATTTGATTGATTCTCAACTCAATAGTGTTTCGTCATTGAAAGCACAATTCAACAGTGTTTTTCATTGTTTATTTGATTGATTCTCAACTCAATAGTGATTCGTCATTGAAAGCACAATTCAACAGTGTTTTTTCATTTTTTATTTGATTGATTCTCACTCAATAGTGTTTTGTCATTGTTTATTTGATTCAATAGTTCTTTCAATTAGAAATCACTGGTCAATCTGTATATAAAGGTGGATGAAACTTAAAAGGCAGTCTCTTTGAAGGCTACTGAATGTTATGCCGTTTCGGGAAGGCAGATGCAAGTGTGGTGGGGCTTAATGTGAATGGGCCATGGGCCATCAGCAGCATTCCAAGTGTCCCAAGCGCCTCTGTAGTAGCGGTAGGCAGCATTCTAATATGTCGGCGGCTCAGGCGGATGAAAAAAGAAAATACCTACTTCAGTTGACTGGAATACGGCGTCAACCGGCGACTGACGGTATCAATGCTGAACTGAAGGGATAAGATTAGAGAGTTTAGGATGGATGAGAAAATGAGGGTTCAGGATGGATGAGAAGATGAGTGAGAGTTCAGGATGGATGAGACATTGACAGAGTGCAGGATGGATGAGACAATGACAGAGTTCAGGGTGGATCAGACGATGACAGAGCCATCGTTCCACTACTCCACTGAGCCAATTTCAGATATTCTACGTATTAGATAACCGACGAGCCGCGGTAGCGGCGAGTAGGTTATCATACATAACCGGTTGTCCACTTTTCAATCACAACCCTTGATCTTCATGATCCAAGGGCATAGGATGCAAGTTGAAAGGAGAGAAGGTTATGAGTTGCAACTTGTGATGGCGATGGTGATGGGTTGCCAATGGGATGGAGCCATATTGGCGTTGAAAAGTCAACAACTGGTTATGAGAATCTACTACTACATTCATGGCGGAAAAGCCGTGGAACCAGCAAAAAAAATATCCAATATTTTTCAAGTGCAACTGGTCTTAGATGAGTACCCATCCGGATATTACCTATGTGTCATGTAGGTATCACCCGAGTATCATAAATTTATCCAGGTTTTAACCCTTAAACGTTCAACCGGGCGGTGTTGACAAGACTCTGTTCCGCAATTCAGAAAGTGAACGATGTATAGAATCAAACACAATTTTTCATCAATCATTGACTTTTTGCAGTGTGGATTTTTTATTACAAGAAGTTAACTTCATGCATGTGCGATTTGGTTAGCATAAAAGTGTTCTTGAAAAAGTCAACTCATAGAATTAAGCAGCTAATTTTTTTCCAAAAATCTCTACACTTAAAGTATTACATTTTAACCAATCACGACAAATTTCATGTACAAGTTCTCAACATCTTATTTGTAATCAAATTACAAAAGAATTTTGAATTTGAAGTTTCAAATTTTATGCAATAATATTTGTGATAGCAATTGCAGATTTAACCATATGGATAGAACCTAAAATTTGTTATGTACAACTTTTGTTCATACATCAAGTTCAAAATATCCATGTAGATTGCATTTTATGATGCTTCATTGCAAAACTGCCGACTGATTTGAAGAGGGATGAGGTCGTTTAGGGGTTAAAACCAAAAACTATGTGTTTCAACAATTCCATTTGGCAATTCCATTTGGCTAATTTTATACTAGTTGTTGGATCTCCCGTACATTGGTTCAGAGGATGAATGTGTTGGAGTGTCTTATCATCTGAGTCAGTCATAGGAACTACAATATCCAAGGTTTCTGCCCTCTCATTGGACACCCTGCCATTTTATTGGCTCTTTATTGAAGGCCAGGAGGGCCTCTCATTGACAAAAGCTACATTCTTAATGAATTAGGTAGACCGTCCGTAAATTACCATCACCTCACAATGTAGATTTTTTTTTGGAGCCCACCCTTTATAACCATTAACCCCTAAGGGTCCCTGGTTTTTTTGGGGTTAATATCATCATCGCTTTTGATGTGTTATAGGTCTAAATGTAAGTGAAGTATAGAATCTCAACCGTACAATCTTGTAACATACATGTCATAGATCATGTGAATCAATTTTGGGGTCATTTGGTCATATAAATTGCAAGATAATAGTGTTTTAGTGCTAAAAAAGGATGTTGAAATTTTCTTAGCAACACAATTAGAGATGAAATTCGTTTTCAAAATTACTCAAATGAAAAAACTTTGAACTACAAAGTAGTTCAAAATCATCATATAAACACATTGGTTCCAAAAAAGCCTCATGAAAAATTTAATGTGCCCTAAAATGGCCTTGCAATGTTAAAAAGTAGCCCGAAAAGTGACCCATTTGAACCAAAAAGCAAAAAGTGTCCAAACTAGACCCGTGTACTAAAATGACTCCCAAACATTCATAACAACTTGGATTGACCTAAAACATTTTCCATGATAACTAGACTTCAAGGGAAATTCAGCCCAACAAGTTTTATTGAAAACGGACTTGGGATGAAGGAGATACAAGCCCCCAAAGTTGCTACCATCAAAATTCACAACACTGTCCCCCAAAAAGATACCTACTTTCAAATGATCACCAAAAATTCAAATCATCTCGGATTGATCTGAAAATTTTACCACACGTTCCATACATCATGCGGGGAGTTTTTGCAAAATTTTGGACATGTTTTGCAGAAAAAAAAAATTTAGAATTTCATTTGCAGAAGGACAAACCCATTACCGGTATGGAAGCTTTAGTATGCATCCATGGTAAGAAATCAAATTCCAATAGAGTTATATGTAAAGTCGAGCAAAA
This sequence comes from Pohlia nutans, assembly GCA_022496805.1. NCBI lineage: Eukaryota > Viridiplantae > Streptophyta > Bryopsida > Bryales > Mniaceae > Pohlia > Pohlia nutans. The sequence goes on from CM040090.1 coordinate 6,688,288, forward strand.
GATTTCCACAAGAGGAAAGACAGGGTAAAATTGGTGTTTTAACTTGAAAGATGGTGAAAATGAGTTTATTAAGCTCTTTTTTTTTTCTTTTTTTTTTCACATTCGATCAACCATAAGGCTTTGCGTTGTTAAAGAGATTCAAATCTTGAACCTTACCAATGCTAACGAAGCTCCCTCAAACCAACTACACTAAATAGGTAGATTAGTGTTAGATAATTATAAGATTTGAAAATATTACAGATTTTTACTCTCGACAAAAAAAATTACCAATGACATTGATTCCAATACTATTGAAAGATCCCCATCTTGACCAATATAGAGGGCAAAAAAATTGGCCAACAGTAAAAATTTACAACATGTTTATGTAAATTAGTGTATCTAACACTAATCTACCTATTTAGTGTAGTGTTCCCATGGTAGAATCCTGGAGTTCCCCCGCTCCAGCCCCTATGCTTTCCCAAAGTTACTAATATAAAATTGCGAATTGTTAGTTTTATTTCAAATAACCACGAGCCAACAACATGGGCTCGGCAAGTGATCTTAGAACCACTTTATGACATTTAGCACAAGATGCTACCTCCCACATAAATGGTAGATACTTTTGCTACCTTGTGAATGTACTACTCACGATACCTCTATAATATCCGGCAATACCCTTGATATACTAAAGTGATACCATGATGATATCCGCGGATATCACCTCATGAAGTTGCTACATATTTATAACATGATGAGCATTCTTGCTACATTTTAAAAAAAAATCATTTTTTTTCTTTGTATGTTTAGCAGCCCCATTTTTTGGTAAAAATCCAAGTAATTTTAGCCAGTTTTGAGATCACTGGGCTCGGCCCTATTTACTTTACGGATAACACAATTAAGGTAGTAACACCTTAAACTGCCAAGTACCCATTCCTGCCTCCTATAATTTCACCTCAAAGTGATTGGGAGTGTACCTAAAATGGACCACAACTTCACTAAAACTTCACTAGAACCAATGAGATGGAACCAATGAGATGGAAGCATTGACAAGATTTGTCCATGTGTTCCTTCTGTTTCTTTTGGGTAAGTCTACAATTTTGATTAGGTGTCTACAACACTTTCACTTCAAAAATTCGTGTAAAATTGCTCATGTGTCCAAAATTTTTGATTCCAAGACCCAACACTTCGTCTCCAATTTGCTAACGCATTCATGGTTTCACTTCATGCTTTTTGCACTCCCCGGTTACCAATTCCCTTATTCTGTCGGTTTAAGGTGTTACTACCTTATCACAAGAATAAATACACAACCGAGATTCAAAGCGGTCTTATCTAACATTCAGTTAACCCTTAACCCTTTAACGTCCCGATTCAACACTGTTTTCAAAGATTTGTTATAAAATGGTTGATGAAAAACGAAAATGGAGTTGATGTACAAAACAAAGTTGTAAATGTCAATGTGTAGATAACATCCGTACGGTTGGATTCATCATATTTATTATTAATATTTTAAAAGTAATTTTGCAAGGTTTTCTCTTGAAATTCAATTAAAAATCCAAAATTAACACAAAAAAATTTAAAAATATTGTAATGAAATTAGAATGACATGCACTACGAGATGGTATGGTTTCCATTATTTGATTCTACTTACTATGGAAAATCATATTTAAGGTCTTTCTTTTTGAACTAAGATTGAAACTTGACATTAATCACTTTTGTAAATATTCAAAAATTCACATTATCTTATTTGGAAGATCCATACCGTACAAATGGTACTCAACTAGCACAAGAATGAAAAAAAATAAAAAATGGATGAAAAACATCCGGTACCTACAGAAAACGAGCTGCTGAAATTCATCCGGCGTCCAGAATCTGGACGCCGGCGCGCTAAAGGGTTAAACGTACCACTCCTTTGTAGGAAAGTCAAACTAACACAATTTACTGAATTTAGCCTTCAAGATTTATCAAAATATATTTTGTAATATTTTTCATGCATGGAATTGAATGTTTCCTATCAGTCTTGAAATTTTCAGATTTGTTTGATTTAATACGGCATTTTAAACAAATTTTTAAGTCAAATACTTCAAAAAATAAATTTTATTACAAAAAAGATTTAAAAAATTAATATTTTTTTGGGAGCAGGTACAAATTACGATGGAGAATCAAATGATATACTTTCCATAGAAACTTTTTATTTCAATTTTGAAATTCGAAAGCTGTAAATCCTATCATTCCTATGTAGTGTAATTCAAACCTTGACCTACAAAGCTTGCACAAGCAATAAAATACTCAATAATTGGAATTTTTAAGATTTGAAAAGTGGAGTACAAACTAGACTTAATAAACTTCAATTTCTTAGTTGGGTGTATTAGCAACAAAAGTCATCTTCAAGATCGAATTTGGGTTTGACCAACAAACATCCAGTAACTGGATGCGTGGACGTTTAGGGGTTAAGAGTGAGTGTTTTACTGATTATATAAATTAGTGTGAAATGCCAAAGAAACCTACAGTAAAGAGCCTTAACCCTTTAGTGCCCAGGGTACTGTAGCTCAAAGCCCTGGATTTCAGTAGATTTTTTCACTGTGGTTGAGACTACCGAAAATAGAATGGGTTAAATTAGAAAGTAACCGTACAATTCTATTCTCAACTCAAGAACACACATTTTATTAAAATTTGTGAATCATCCGATGGTGGGATCGGAAGATTATAGTATGTATTTGAACTGTATAATGCACGCTCAAAAACGAGATTTTGGGGGGTGTGTGACTTCAAAGTTAAATATAATTTGAGGTAAATTTTCAAAAATAAAAGCAAAGAAGTTCAGCTATGCCCTTTGTCAACACCTCTCCGTTGCAATCTTTCATATCAAAAATAGACTCACACATAATTATTGTGAGATTTATAAGTGAAAGTGACTTGTCCATGTACGGTTTAGGACAAAATTTTATACGTTGAAAATTGATAGGAGTGGGTACATTAGTCAAGATCGGATTACACACACTAATAGAAGATGAAGAAGATAACACAATCCAAAAATATAAAACAAGATAACAAACTTCCAAACACAAGAAATACTACACAGTGCATATGTTGTATTTGTAAGTATTTACTGTATTTTCAAGTATTTGCAGTATTTTCGCGTTCTGTTGATAGGTATTTTGATAGTTGTACAATTCCAAATTGAAAATTTCTTTTTCTGGAAGGTGTGTAATGTATAAGCGCAAATCTGAACTTCAAAACTGAAGTTCCAATTCTTCACGGATTCTCTGCTATTTGCATTTCGGACGTTGTAGTGACCATAATGTGGTTTGCTGGGCACTAAAGGGTTAAGAATGTACCGTACCGTACTGTAACAGATGGAGGTTACTGAAATTACATGTGAAAGCAATGAATATGATGATGATGAAATACTACGTTGGTAGTGACGCCACTAAACTTGCCATAAAAGAATGGAAGTTGACTGTTTCCAGCAGAATTGAAGTTTGCAAATCAAGGAATGGCTGCCACTTGGATCACTCCAGCAAGAAGTTGAAGTTGGTTAACCTGCCCAGTAGCAGGTGTTTTGGAGGCACCAACATCAAGATTTCGAGTAGTCATTTCCACTTGCTTCGAAGTTTGGCTCAACAATTGTTCACTAATGCTAAAAATAAATTTTGGAGACAAAGTTTGGAGTTTCTCTCCCATCTAAGAGTATGCCCAGCAGTTCCAAAGAAAAAAATTCCGCTAAACATCAATTTGAAGGCCATTTTTAATATGGAGGAATGTAATACATGAAGTACCCCAACAACATTCCTGGAGCGAACACCAAGGCAACTTATAAAATGAAGATTTTATATAAAGTTACTTGATGACCTTGAAGCACGGGCCGGTGAATAGTCTTCAAGCTCGTTATTTAATTGTTGATTGAGCATCTTTGCTTGCTTGGTGTGAGAAATTTGCTTGCGCCAAAGCTTCTCTGGATGGCGGGGAAACCTCAAACTTTGGCTCCAAAAACTATTATTTAGCGTTGGTGGGTAGTTGTTGGACCAAACTTCGAAGCAAGTGGAGATAACTACACCAAATATTGGCGTTGGTCCCTCCAAAACACATGCTGCTGGGCATGCTCTAATGAAGCTTTGTCACAAGCAAATTTCTCACACCATGCACGCATCTTTGCTCAATCAACAATTAAATAACGAGCTTGAAGACTATTCACTGGCCCGTGCTTTAAGGTCATCAAGTTACTTTCATAAAATCTTCTTTTTACAAGTTGCTTTGGTGTTCGCATGAGGAGTGTTGCTAGGCTACTTCTTGCTTAACATTCCCCTAAGTTTAAAATGGCCCTCAATTTAATGTTTGGCGGACATATTTGGTCTAGAGCTATTGGGTATGCTCTTAGAGCTTCGGCCAAGATTTTGGGGTACAATAATGGTACCCTTTAGCCTTGTATCTGAATCCCGGTGAATCATTAGAGCATTCCCACCCATACTCACCAAAATTGGCCCGCAAGTATGGTTTCAAGTTCTTGCAAACACTGGTGAACCATTGATGATTCTTTAAACCTCAACTCTTATTTTCTAGCGGCTTTCATCCGTCCAATCCTCATCTGGAAGCCTGCTTTAAGGAATGACCTAGGGACCTCCCTTCATGTATCAAGGATGCCTCCAAGAACCACTAAGGTAGTCGTGCCTTAAACCACCACAACACCTAAAACCATCAATTTCTACACCCTTTCTTCATTTTAGGGAGGAAATGTAAGTTGTCAATACATGACTTAACTTTTGAGCAATTGATGCATAAGTCATGTAATGAAAGCCTACATTTCCTTCCTGAAATGAAAGAGAGGTGTAGAAGTTGGTGATTTTAAGTGTCGTGGTGGTTTAAGGTATGTCTACCTTAGACCTACTGATGCACCACTAAAATGGATGAACACAAGAGTTTGTTTTCCATTCTTACATACCCTGGTGGAGCATTGGTGGTTCTGGAGACTTGGATTCTTCCCTTCTAGGGGCTTTCACCAGTTTAGAATTCGACACATGATTGAGTGTATAAACGTTTGAGTTCACAAAGTTGACTTTGGAATGTACAGCATTTTCAACATAAATTCCACAGCACATTGAAAAGAAACCTTTGCCAAAAAATACCACATACAAGACTTTGTCACAAGCACGGGACCAGCTTCTATATGAAAGTAGCTTGAGCAGTACTTCCAAATCCAATACCTGAAGGGTACTTCCCAACCACAACTCATCCTCAATCAACAATGAAGTACTTCTCAATGATCATATCGATAATGTCGTCAAAAAGTACATTACAACCGCTAAATGATAATCATACAGTACACACCTCAAAAACTTAAGTCAGACAAGAAACAAATAAAGGTCAGCCGTCAACGAAGACTTCCTTAAGTTGATCAGAAAACCATCGACCACTAAGATGTAGAAAGAAACATTACTCTTGCATGAACCCATCGTACCAACAAGTTTTCAAGAAATTTTAAATTAAGATGACACATGATTTTGAAACAAAAAGGCCAGTTACAATTTACCCGGAACTCAATCTACAATGTGCGTACTTACTATAACTAGGGAAACCAAAACTCAGCTACAAGAGCAGGGATAGTCCACCTCCTGAATACTCCACACACTGTACATGCAAAACATCAAACATAAATGTTACGAACTTGAGGTGATTTTGAAAGACACCAAGCTACAAGAGAGCCACGATAAACATCTACGCAACCAATCTAAGGATTTAATCTTTCACGCTCAGTAACCATTTCCAAGCAACAGAAAAATTAATACTCCACAAGAAAGCCAACGGATGACTTCAAAGTGATACTTCACATGTACTGTTACGCATTAGATATACACTGCCTAACAGTTAGAAAAAATGGTTCAAGATCAGAAGGTACCTGCGCGGGTGCTAGATTAGATAACCAATCCGAAGCATGAGTAGGTAATAAACCCAATGTATTCAGCTGCCACCAAAAAACCATCATTTAGAGGTCTATGTTTTGTTCAAACACATGAAACTCACAGAAACCTATCTGCACATCTCACAATGAAATTCGTGCCTACTACAGAAGATTTTATTTTTGTTTTTAAAACTGATCATCGAATCAACAAACAATATGAGCAGAAAGAGTAGAAACCCTCACCTTCCATAGACCAAGTCCCATGGCTGCTAGGTTAAGCGCAACAAATGCAACCTTTGGCAGTAACGTATTGGTTTTGGCATCCTGAAAAGGTTCAAACACTGCACACAATATGGCGATTCAGTATCACTGCCCACTTTCGAGAACAAGCTTAGACTCCTGGATTTATTATTTAAACATCCTGAGCCTGAGATGCTCAAATACTGCGATCATATAATTTGGATTACATGCACCTAAGAAAATAAAAGAAAAAACTCTACAAGATATGCTCAAAGAGGGTGAACATTTGCCATCATGACAGATGGAAAGGGATTCAAACACCAAAACCTTTGGTTATAGGGTAAGTACTTTTTGAGGGAGGATTTTACTTAGGAAGAATTTGGCTCTTTTTTCTTTCTTTCTTTCTTTCAAGTACTGACTGAAGGCCTCGTGGTTGAATTGACGAACTTTAAAAAATGACTGAAAATATGATTTATGTAGCTTCTTCCTCATTAGCGGTCGTGATTCTTACTTTGTAATCCTCTACATTCCCGTAGTGTCTCTATACACAGGCTCCCACTAATGGTGACAAAAACTTCGTGTAATCCCAGTAAAAATCACAATCCCTATTCTCAGAATCAACTTAATTTCTTGTTTTTTTCTGGGGACCGAAGCTACAGATATCATCCAAGGGCGTACCTTTTCCAATGCTCTGAAGAGCGCTAATTGGCTGCCACAACGCAGAGAACGTGATGCCAATACTGAACAGATGAACGGTGCTCCCAGCCATCCACATCATAAACCCCATCATCATCAAGTTTTTCACGGGAGCTTGTGCTGCCTCCCAAGCTTTCTGCATACCAAAACGCAGGTGCCAACTCACTATTTAGCTCCAAAATTCTTAGACAGAATGGAATCAAAAATACTTTAGAACATCCAGTTCTAGTGTAAATGTTTCAAAATCAAAACATGCTAAAAAATCAGTAGAACCTCTGATTCAGACATGTCCACTCGCGCAGCAAAAAATGAGATCACAGTTAAACAACCGCTCTAAGACTTGGAACATCAAACTAGGGTTTGAACAAAAGAAGAAAATGAAAATTTTCCAAGCTTGCTACCTGCTGTTTCCAAGAAGCCTCATTCTCCTTCTTCTGCTTGCCAGAGGTGGTCTCTTCCTGAAAAGTCCACAAATTCATCACATCAATGTTACTACAGCGACCCTCATAACCTAACCCTAACAACGCTTGAAAGAAAAAAATCACACATACATACCGGATCAGCCGTGGAACGAGAGAAGCCGAGAGGATCCGGCGGGAGATCCCGGGAAGAGGACATGTTGGAGGCATCGTGAAGCTCCACGGCCCACTTGCGCGCAAATTTTCCACCTCCTCTCTCCATCTCCCTCTTCTCAAGGTTCGAAAGAAAATACGAATTCACTCCCCAGAAGGTCACTCGCAAACCGGCTTCCACCAGACACTAGAGATCGGATGCTCGCGTCAGAGATCGGACACTAGGGCGCAGCGAAAGCTCTCGGCCCCATGCCCCTCCTCAGACGACGCTGGTGGACGCTGACTCAGACGCTGGTGGACGCCGGTGGACGCTGGGGGACGCTGGGTGGGCAAGGCGGGCAGCTGGGGCACGGGCAGGGGAGAAGAATCATAGTACATGTAGGCGGGCAGGAGAGAGGAGGACATCTGTGCGGGGCAGGTGTCGCTTTGGCCGAGTGGTTAAGGCGTGTGCCTGCTAAGTACATGGGGTTTCCCCGCAAGAGTTCGAATCTCTTAGGCGACGACGATAGAGTTCAGTGACATCTTCCGCCCCGCAATGCTTCTTTTTTGCTCGAAACGAAAATGCCAGTGAGCCCCAAATACCGTGCCCGGAATAATAACTTTCTATGATGAGAAAAGGGTATTTTAGAGAATATTTGCATCAATTTGGCAATTCTTTTTTTTAATATTCAGCAGGAGTTGCTGATCCTACCTTTTGGGTACAGAAACGTTGATTGCCTTTTAAACCACCAACTTAACCCCTAAACGTCTGAACATGCCGTGGCGACCAGTAGAATACGGTGTATCATGATTGTATTTGGAACGGATCCACACCTTTAATGGGTTTGGATGCAGAAGAGAAGTTGAAATTTACATCAATGCGGTTCTAATGAGCTATTAAGATCCCAATTTAGAGTTTCTTTTTGGTAGTAAATCTCAATCATATGACAACGTATATAACATCCCCATGGGACGTTTAAGGGTTAACCTCTAATGTCCCGTGAGGTCACAATGTAGTTGTTGGTATACTAAAGCAAGCCGTCGCATGTTCAATTTAACATTTTTTTAAATATGTAACATTCTTTTGAATAGTTCTTTGTGTCATCGTTCCAATGCGGCAACTCATACTTCTAAATGATCATCCATGCACTAGTTTTAAATTTCAGGAGGCAGTTCTTTTGTTTACAATTAGTTCTAGTGCACATGAGAACTTCTCAACCAATGATAGCGGAGTTTTTACGCTAGGGCATTAGCTTTGTCTAAAAAAAGAGTGTATAAGGTGAGTGGGCCAATAATCGACGCCAACCATTAAAAACTTCTATAATTACTTCATCAATGATACTCCACTGTGCCAAAAACCAACAATCACTAAAATAGTTTAGTGTTTGTTGACTTTGAAGTAGTACTTGGACTCATATTATTTGTGAGAGCTATGTTTATTCTTAGTTACTTTATGATTCTTTGAGACATATTCAATGTCAATTTCAATCGAAGTGTACAGTCACAAATAGGCAACCTAGACCTTTGAGTTTGAAAATTCATAACTTATTCAATATATGTCTAAAAATTATGATTCAACTTGATGTAGATTTAGAATCAATTTGCTAATGAATTCAAATATCACATTTCACCTCAAATTATTATAAATAGGCCACATGGCTTAAAGTGTCAATATATGGCCCACTCACCTTAGTATGTAAAACATTTGCCATTACAGAACCATTAACACTACATAATAATTACGGATTTTTAAATATATTAAAATGGAATCTTATTCAAAAATTTTGAAATTTTTCTTTCCAGAAATACTCCTTTTACCTCATGAAAACTATGAAAACTACTTTGCAACGAAACAATTTCTATAGTCTTTTTATGGAACATAGGGAGTATTTTTGGAATCTTTGGAATATTCATAGAATATTTTTTGAAATTTTTCCAAGTGATGTTCATTATGTTGTGTCACAAACGTCTACCATTTTTGTTTTATTTTTAAAAAATATTTTTTTTGTGCACAAATAAACCAAATCAAGTTTTTTAGTGTATTTGTAATTTTTTCATACTTCAATTCAATACAAGGGGCAATCCATCAATGAAGTTATTTTCAAAATTTGTGTTACTTGTGACAGTAATAGCTAACAACATCTCAAACTAGATTTTCAAAAAAGGTAAATAAATTCTTTGAGAAAATAAAAGATATTAGCATTTAGGCATAAGTTTCCATTTTCCAATCACAGGCCGGGGAAAAAATAGGGAAAAAAATATTTAAAACCTTATAATCTTGCAATTTAGTTCTAAAATGATTCTCAAAACTACATAGGCATATGTCATAATGGTCTTCTTTAAGATCCATCAATTGGTTCATCTGAAAAATAAATCTTCAAAATTTTTCATTTCACTTATTTCTAAGTATCTCATTCTAGGTGGTTCTCAGTGCCTAGCGATACCAAAGGCCTTTAAGAGTTAAGCAATTAGATGTATTTTTAGCAATGATATCTTTGGTGTAATATTTTTCTTTTATTTTACACAAGGTTTAACCCCTAAAGAACCAAAAAGCATGAATTTGGTGTCATGTTTTTTTAGCAGTTGTGAAGAGGCCCAATGTGAACTTTCTTTTGTTCAATTCTTTATTTTTACCAACACATGCAATGTTCTTTATTGATTTTGGCAATATTAAATTTGGTCCCATCTGAATTATATTTTTCAAAATATGATCGATTGGATTTGTTATTTTAAAATGATGAATCTTTGGTACTTTGGGGGTTAACAATTAATGTATATTTTTCTATATTGAAATTTGTACAAATTTTAAAAGTTGAAAGTACACCGGGACTCAACATCAACATACAAGTTCCCCTATGTCTATACTATGTGGTACTAAGTAATTTCCACTCATGATGACACCCAAAATCCACCAACTACTTCTCACAATACTTAACATGGTATTGGTTTTTTTGAATAGTGAAATTGATGGTTTTGAGTCTCAATTGTGGTGGTCTACATGCAAAGTCGAGTGAATTGGTGGTTTTAGAGCATTCAACTTTATACTGTTGATATGTTGGATTCTAGCTAGGGGAGTTTTTTTAACCTAAGTTAGAATTTCCACTTTTATTTTGGGCCCCCTTGGGTTTTTAAATTAAAATTTTAAATTTAGTTTTAAATTTAAAATAAAATAAGATATATTAGTAGTGCCTTAGTTTAATTTTTTGGTACTAGGAGGTTTGGCAGAAAATAATTTTAAAAATAGATGCCTAAAATTTCAAAAAAAAATGGCATCTTTTACTGAATATCATATAAATTACTATTCAAAATTGTTGAAAAATGAGAAATCCTTACATTTCACTAGATTTTAACTTAGTTGGGAGGCATGTGTGAATTTCAATGCATAGAAGGTGTTGCTCTTGTAATCAAGTTTACTTACATTATTCCACAAAGAATATGGGTTAAGAAGTAGCAAGACTCTAGGTGAAGCTTTTGAAATGTGTCTTACACAGAGTTTTGGAGTCCAATTGAGCATAGAAGATGATATGTTATAGAATTGCATCTATCTAACAAAAGTTGAGGAATCAAGCCTTCTTCCACCTCCAACAAGTTTTGTGTCAAAATAAGTCTTTCTGCAAAAGATATTGACAAAATAACCCAACAATGTAAAGGTCAAAAAATCAAAATGCGTTCCTAACAATTTTTTGGAGCTCATTTGTGCATATTGTTCGGATACAACTCTACTCTACTTGCATTAGGAGAAATCTGTAGTCACAAAGGGGCCTTGGCCTTTGGCACGTGCTCAAAAATTTAGGCCAAGCCGTGCACTTTACAAGAAGGCACCAATGGTGCCACCGTGGCTGCCAGCAGCGCAATTCTGTGGGTCGCGCCAATCGACGCTGCCAACACTACCGACACTGCCAACATTGCCAGCACTGCGGCTTCCGACGCTGTCAGCGGGCAGCGACTGCACCAATGGGTTTACATAGAAAATAGTGCTTGGGCAGCCGGTTCACCTAACACGGGCAAGCTTAGAGGGCCCCTTTGGAACCCCATTTTTCTCCTAATGTATAAAGCTCAGAGCATTCTACACTCTCTACTCAGATAGATAGATAGATAGAAACACCAATCCTAAAGAAAGGGCCAGCGTGAATAAAGTGTCCGTTCGTAATGTCAATGACCCGATGCCCACTGGACAAAGGGACATTGGAACAATACTACTCTCCCCTTTCGAGGATGGACACTATAGTAACCAAAACAAAGTAACAGTAATAGTAACAAAAATAGCAAATTAATGATGGTTGGGTGCTAGATAGTATAAAGGTATGTTTTGGATTAATTATTATCGCCAAGTCATGAGTTCTTTGGTTGGTTGGTGAAGGGCGTTGTATCACATTTATGTGGTCCGGGTTCGAAACCTATTGGGCTCGTTTGAACAGTGGTATGATACACATGGCTTGGTGCTGCTAGTGAGTTGTCATGGCAGGAAAGTTGTACCAACCAACCGGCCCTACCTATCCCTGAGACAAGATGAGCTAGTTGTTTGAAAAGAGTGGCTAGCAGTGGTTTTCACCACTACCCCCCTCTTTTAATGTAATACGTCTGTTAGTATTGTTTGATTATTCTCTATACGTCTTTTATGTAAAAGGATAGATCCGGCATACTGTATGGCAATGGTATTTATTGCTTTGAATGTGTGTTTTATGGAGGTTTCGCAAATGTTAAATTTTGTTTCTAGTTGTTTCATTGAGGGGACGTGTGTGGTTCCTCTGGCTCCAGCTGTAATGACTATGATAGGATCTACTTTCCAACCTTGTTGTATGATGTTATTAATTAGAGGTTGATATTTTTAAATTTTCCTGCCAATTGTTTTTGGTGAAAATCTGCCGTTTGTGTATGTGAATTCTATAAATTGTATGGTTAGGTTATTATCGGGGTTTAGAGGAGGTGGACTTTGGTATGGGAGGCCTTTAATGCATAGTATATCTGGTTTGAATCTGGCATTACATTGACACCTTTGTTGATTACAAGTACCTGGTAATAACCATGGAGGAACTATGTTTTCTTGTGGGTTATTGTTGAATGTGCCCGCATTCATGAGAGTGTAGCATCTTGATTTATTTGAGGATAGTATTAATTTTCTTAATTCCCATACCGCTTTGTTGTGTCTTTTGGTTCTTAGTGCGTGTATATGGTGTTGTTTGCATATTAAAAGTACATGTAGCTATGTATCTGCATCTTGTGAGTTACAGATGGGACATGTTTTTGAGGGGAATCTTTGTATGCCGAAAATTAATTGCTTTCTGGCATTATCCATGTATTGACCAGTTCTAAATTTTAGTATGCTTGTTTTTTGTGCGTCTGTTATTTCTGGATTATTCCAAAAGTCATTGGACATTTCGTTATCTATGATGGAGTTTGTTGTCCATTTGTTAATGTTGGAAAAGTCTTCTGCCAGTCACTTTCTACTCACATCTTACTTGTCAACCAATGAAAGAGAGTTGGACTTGACAACAAATCGAATTTTAATTTTTAAAAAAATAACTTGAAAGAAGAAATTGCGAGAATTATTAATATGCTATTTTAAGGTATCAAACCTACGTTTTGAACTTTAATCAATTATTAGGCAGCAAGGTGCTGAACTTGCTAATAAACTACGGTAGTTAAATTTTGTATTTTGGCCTTTGGTAGATATGAATACAACCAGATTATACGAAATTGATCAATTACAACATGCACCAATAGAAGAGGTGGCGTTCTTTAGAGTGATGTCTAGGAAAAATCATTGTGCATGCATGGAATTGGGCAATACTTGCCTAGGCATCTCCCTCAACAGTGCCACCTTTTCTACTAGTGATGTACCAACTCAAAGACTGAAGTTTGAATATTAGTACCATAAAGAGTATAGCCCCTAAAGGAACTTGGGGGGGGGGGAGTTTGAACTTAGCTCTTGTTTTCTTGACTAGGTCTTGTAGCAAGCTCAATTTGTCATTGGTGCGGAGTAATTTTGACGATTGGCACCGTTGAAATTAAAGAAGACTTACGTAGGTTTATGTATGAAAAAAGGATCAACAAAATTGCACAATTTTTTTGAGAAAATGCCACCATTGAGAAAATTGATGGAACTTGTTCGGGGTATTTTGTACACATGATGAAACCAAATTGTTCAAAAGTGCTCCAAAATTTTGAAATTTTTACTGTGAATAGAGATCATCATTTTAAACATGTGATACAAATTTTATGTAATTTGGAAGTGTGAGGAGGAAGATATGAGGGTCTGAAGTAACACCTAAATACCCTCCTTGCAACTTAAAAAAATTATCAAAAATTGCTCACTTGATGAATTTTTGATCAAGAAGTAGCTATAGAGTCGGCTTTCAAAAAGAGCTAGGGTCTTCTTGTTGCTCGTCTTACAATTCAAAGCCCAAGAACCCAGTTTTTTTGACCTTTTAGTTCTAAAAGCCGCGTGGGGGCCTTACGGTCCTTTAGTCTAAGTTCGATACTATGACACTCGATAATATGACAACCTCACTAATGCAATATTTTTTTTGTTTTCCAAATGTTTTCTAGTTCAAAACTCCCTCAATATTACGACTATGACACTCAATAATGTGACACTTTTCTCGTTTCCCAAACTTACTTTTCTAATTCAAAACTCCTTCAACAATACCACTATATGACAGTCAAGGAGACACTTTGAGATCCCCCCGGGGGGTGCACTATGTTAAATTTGTGGAAGTATACGTGGGTATTAATTTGAACATTGTTGTACAAAGTGACTGTACACACAATAGACATATTTAGAGTTGAAAATATTAACATCTACTTAAATTAAACATACATTTAAAGCGGAAATGATTTGTATACTAAATGTTTAGATATACACACCGTTTTATATGTGATTTTTTTAGAGGGGGTCATGAACGCACGTGATTCTCAAACACAATGTAGAATGCACCTCCCGGAATCCCTGGACTCCTTTTTGTCATATTGTGGAGTTCATAAAATTTTATGAATAGTGGATTCCACCACATTCTGTTCATTGTATTGTAGTTAACTAATTGTGAGGTTATCATATGCTAAAAATCATATGCAAATAAATGGTTTCTAATTTCATCTTGAATAATCATCAAGGAACTCACTTTAATGAAGAAGTTTTGGCAGTTCAAAGATTGTTGGGGAAGCTAAACCAAATGGGAGTTGCAAACACCAATAAAGGTCTTATATTCTTATTTTCTCTTATGATAGGTAAATTATTACCTACTTTTACTTTCAATCATTATTGATGAGCAATTTTAAAAATAATTCAACCCTGTATGATTTACATATAGAATGCAATAAAAGTTGATTTTCAAGTAGTTAATCACTTTCACATGTTTAAAATTAATTTTTGATATATTTTAGACTTTAGTGGTCATGGAAGTATGTTAGTGGTGGATTTTTTGGTTAATAAAATCATGTCATGTCATGTCACATATAGTTCATCTTTGTTTTTGAAGTACTTATTTGGGTGCAATGTCACAAATATAGTAATTGATACATGAATGCACTCATTTGAACATGTTAAATTTGTAATTTTTTGGAGTGATTTATGCGCAGGTGCATTTATATGTTAATTTTAGTATTTATTATTTTAGGTACCTAAAAATAGAACACTACTATTACAAGTAAAACATTTGAAGATGAAAATGAAAAATGATGATTTCCGTAACTTAACATGTGTACTTGTTTTTTGTTTTCATTCTTTGTGTATATTCACTTATTTATTTTTTATTCAAGTACTATTAGTAGTAAGTATAGCTTGGCAAGACTAAAGGAGCTATAGAATGTGAAGGATGTAGAGCCTTGTGTTTTACACAAAATTCATTGCACTAGTGCCAACAATGAATGTGGGATATATTGGGTTCGTTTGGTATTCACAATGTTAACTCTTTATAATTCCTTGGACTCTAAAATTTGCCCACTTGTTTTGTGTGTTGACGATACAAATAAGGTATTTCTAGAAAGTAGTCTAGATAGACTTGACCTTCATTGATCAAATTGACTTATTGTTTTCTCCGAGGTTCCTATATAAAGAAGATAATTTGCATAATTATTCAAAGAGTGCGTTCAATACCTACCGAAAATATACTCCAAAACACTATCCGTATTTTAGAATCATCCTTTGCCGGCCTCGATTGTCACTTGTAATATTTTCTTAGAAGTTAGAATCCTTGAAGATTTGAGAGACAATGTTTCTTTTCACTTGTTTCCCAAATTCCTGAATAAATTCATCACCAATATTAGCTCGATGGGTCCATCCTTGTGAATGGAAAACATGACAAATATTTCTTCTCTTCCACAATCAAATCAGTCCTCGAATCAGTCCTTTTCCGTTTGTTACTTGCCTCCATAGTACTGAAGTATATATGAAGAGGCAGAAGAGCGTCTCACCAAAACAATATTTATTAAACAAAACAACCCACAAAACCTTCAATAAACTATGATGAGGTCAATCCATACATTAACCCCTAAATGACAGAGGGGGTAAGGGCAAAACCTAAATGTGTTATAAAATGTTGCTTCTACAACTTCGATGAAGTTTAGTTCACAAGAGAAAATGAGAAGCACGATGTTTAGTAATTATCCGTACGGTCAAACTTTCAAAAAATGTTTTAGATACTCATTAAACGAATTTAGAATCATTTATCGTTGAATATTCACCAAAATTACAAATTTTATTTTTAGAATTTGAAATTTGGTATGATTGGTTGAAACTAGACATTCTATTCTAAAGTTCAGAAAAGCAAAACTTTAGAAAGAGGGAACATCATTACTTTCCCGAAATAGTAAGTTTTGTAACACTAGGACAATGTTGAGGTGTTTGTCTTTGGAAAATTCTCCTTGATGGAGTTTAACTCCGATTGACATGATTCAAATTGGGTTGGAAAGTAGACTTGATTTCCTATTTGAAAATATTTTTTATTTTCTAAAAACGTTTTTTTTTTTTCATCTCGGGCAGCCCGTAAAAAAGGGCAGCGACCATAAAATGGTTGATCGGTCACTTAGGGGTTAACCCCTAAACTTACCAATCCTTTGAACACAAATAGATGCTAGCCCCAAAAATAGGTATTAGCATGACTCAGATGTACAATAAGTGTACATGAGAGGACCATTGCATGCATGAAATCTACCCAGCAAATTTGACATACTTGCATTTGGAGGCCTCTTCAATATTATCAACATTTCCCCATCACAAGAGATTTACTCTAATTGGTAGAAA
Source organism: Pohlia nutans (assembly GCA_022496805.1). Taxonomy (NCBI): domain Eukaryota; kingdom Viridiplantae; phylum Streptophyta; class Bryopsida; order Bryales; family Mniaceae; genus Pohlia; species Pohlia nutans. The sequence goes on from CM040090.1 coordinate 6,704,888, forward strand.
ATTTAATAGGCTTGCAAAGGTGACTTGGATGAAAGTCATCCGAGATTGTATGAGAAAGTTACAAGATTTTGAATCCATTTGTGATCGAGTTTTTGGACGCTGGGACGTTTAGAAGTTAAGGCAGGTTGTTTTGTTTTGTTTGATACGTTGAGATCTCTTGAACTATACGTCCCTCAGTCGTGTTCTTAATATTGTCAAAAATTTCTCAATAAGGAGGGGTGTATAGAATTTTTTTGGGTTGCGTTTGGACCTAAAGTGTGAAAGTTATGCATTTTTAATCGAATTTCCTCATTGTAAATTGAATTAAATTATGAAAAATGGAATATGGGGTTTTTGATGTTATGGATTTTTAATCTAAATTGTCAGCATAAATTGAATTACTCTAATAAACAAAAACAAAAGTATTGGGAAGACGGGAAACACTCGAGAGTATGGGGAACAATGGAACATTTGAACACTGGGACATTTAATCATTTGGGCCAAAAGCACAAGCAATACTAGGATATTTGAATCATTGAGGAGGGGTGCAAGGAGTTTGTTTTGTCGCATTTAGACATACACTGTAAAAGTTATAGATTTTAATTGGATTTCGTTACAATAAATTGAATTAAATTATGAATAATGGATTAAGGGATTTCTGATGTCATTCTTGGCATCTTTGGAAAGCTCTGAATGAGTAAAGGTGTTCTAAAGTCGTTTCATAATTTTTGGACCAATGGTGTGAACTGTGAAAGCTACAGATTTTCAATCAAATTTTATCATTATAAATTAAATTAAATTATGAATAAATTAGTCTACAAAGAAAAAAAAAAAAAAGCAAAGGAAATATGGGAAATATATAGAAATACTGGGAACATTTGGGCCAACAGTACAGGGCCACACTAATGACAATGAAATTTACTCTCGTTCAATTAGGGTTAGGGTTAAGCATAGGGAGAGTACATTCAGGCATATTCCAACATATTAAAAAATATCCATATTTTTTCAAAGAATATTCAAAGAACATGTAACTTGTTATGTCCTATTGTTGAACATGGACATTTGTCCGTGCCCGATGACCCTCTATGCCTACCTAGTTAGACAACCTTGTCTAAAAGAGTAATAATTGCCAATAAATACAAATGACAACAATAGTAGTAAGGACATGCGATAATACAAGCGCACAACAACATCAACAAAGACATAATTACTGTAAATACCAAAAAAGACCTAAACTTTGATACTCACAAGACTAAGTTAGAACCTCCAAACCCTAACAACTCTTGGTATATCTTTACCGTTCTTTACTCTCTAAATTCTCTTCATAAATTAAGGTTCCCAAAAGGCTTCCATCTACAACTGGATGAATTTTGGTGTCACAATAACGACGGAGTTTAGTGACGGCTGCCACCCTGTCGATAAATCCCAGTCCGGAATCCCGTCTCCTTTTCTTTCTTTTCACCAAAGCTCGAAATCTAGATTGGAGGCTTGAGCAGTATAGTTCCGGTCGGACTGTAAGGATTGTCTTCTTTCAGAGTTTCATTGTGTAAGTTGAGTTTTGGTATACAGACTGTAGTGTGAGTCTCATGGTGTTGCTGCATGCGTTTTTCTGATTTGTGCGTTTCCGAGCTAGTTTTAGTGCAGACGTGAGTCTCATGGTGTTGTGCAGCGTTCTTCTGAATTATGCGTTGTGCATGTGCAGATGAGATCGTGATTCTCTTTTCAGGTTGTCTTCTTGAGAATTAAGCTCGTCGTGGTTGCATCTGATCGAAGGCATTGCAGTCGATCATGTTTGCTTTCTGACACAGTACGCTCTCCTGTCGTCCTGATCGAGAGCCCGGGCATCGATCGAAGGCTCCAGCCGTTTTGCTTTTCATGATTTTCTTGACACAGGAAGTTGCTTTTTACGCATTTCTCAATAAAGATGTTCATCAGTACTGCTGTGCGTTTGCTTGATATTGAAAAGATGAAGAGATTGAATCTGAATTTTATACAACTGTGAGCAGCTGCAGTAATGACCGAATCTCGTGAGAACGCCGTCTCAGGTATGCTGCTCCTGAAGTGTTCCTGCTCCTAAAGAATTACTGCTCACAAAAAGCAAACTTAAGGTACCGTTCTAGAGTTCTAGCACTGTTGCAAACTTACAAAAGAAAACAAACTTGAAAGCGTTAGCTAGTAGAATTGTGATTGATTTTTTAACAAGCTAGCCTCTAGCACGATTGTAATATTTGTATCTGTGAGCCCTGTGAACAAGCTTTTTTCTTTTTTCTTTTTTAAATTTTTATCGTATTGAGATCAATCAAAACATTGGTGAGCACTGTACGTTTGATTTCCTGCAGGTTCGGACAAGGCAGATCAGCCCGCGACGCCGTAGAGCAACATATTCGAGCAGTTTGATGTCCAACGCAACGAAGGGCGTGTGTCCAAGAAAAAGTTTTACTTCAAGTATTACTGTAGGCTTTCGAAGTGCTTTAAGATCGGGAGATCGTTCCAAACCTATGATGCATTGAAAACACACCGGAGAAACATTCACCGTCTCCCTCAGCCGAAAGAGAACGAAATCCTTCCCAAGGGTAAGGATATTTATGATTGGGTGGAAAAAGGAAAACCACGACCTTATGAGGTCTCAGTGATCCCTTCAAGGCCAAGTCTGAGGGCGATACTTTCACACAACAAACCAGGTGATCCTCATGCATTGTTTTATTTTGTTCAGTTGCTTCGTTTAGACTCATATTAGCAGCACCATCTGTTGCTCATGCGGATACTGATATTTACGGACACAGTTCCAGTCGATGTGGTCTAACAGCTAACTCTCCCATACAGAAAAACGTGACACCAAAACACGGATTTAATTAAACTGAAAAATATTGCATCAATTGAGCATGGTTACCATCATTATTCTTGTAAGTAAACAAAAGGAGATCGATTTCACCGCACCTAAACATGAGTTAATTGAATATTGTATGAGATAATTTCATAGTTTAGCTGGTAGAATCATGATAGATGACTTAGAAACCAACACAAGATCATATGTTTTAGGCAGTGTACAGTACAAAGATCTTAATAATCAATATGTACTCTATTTCAGTCTATTAAGATTTTAGTATGTTAGAAAAGGCAGGAAAATGTTGGGAATTTGGTTGTGTACTCAAGGAGAGACTCACAATAGGAGGCCGCCTAATTTTAAGTATATATAGAAGACAACCACAAGTTACAGGTTACACTAGAACATAACAGGGATTGGCCAATTTGGCGTTCACACTTTATTGTACGTGTGACTTAAGTTGAATTTCTGTCTAACTAGCTTAGAATGCGATTAGATTTGTGTATGATCGCAGGTGTCTGATCGATGCGAACTTGCCTTACTGTACTGAGATGGACAACTTAATTTCTATAATGGTGCTATTTGATCGATATCCAACAGGTTTAGACGGGGCAGAATTGCAGCCAGCAACGTTGCCATGCAACGTTTTCTTGCAGTTTGAAGCCCGGAAACAGCAAGCTGCTCCTGGACAAACGACTGCTCCAGACTTGGACTATTTCTGTCTGCTTAAACCGTGCTTCTATAAGGACACTCCCCCGAAATGCTTACGTGATTTCAAAACCCATAGGAAGAACGTCCACAACATCTCAAAGGAAGAGGACGAAAAATTATTTCCCAACGGATGGGAGATTCGCGTGTGGTTGGAGAACGGAAAACGCCGGCCATATAAGGTTCCGTACCCAATGAATCATTGGGCACCGAAAGCGCCAAGCCTGCAAGAAATCCCACCTTCACACAACGAACCAGGTAATAATTTAGTATTTCTAAATCTGTGCATGATTATTTTCCTTTGTCAACCCAAAATTTGCTATTCTCGTATATACATGGCATACATGTGGCATATCGATCCTCAAACGTTATTTTTCATAGACAGTTTGTACGTTGCTTCTGTTTGCATAATTGGAAAGTTTCGGACTACAGTGAAGTGGATACTGGCTGGATAGCTGAAATTTGGAGTTGACAAGCTAGTTGGGAAATACTAACGAAAGCTAGACACCGATGATGTTGTTATGCCATCCCAGGCACGCTAGTCACCGTGGAGAGAAACATCAGTACACCTGCAGGTAATTTAGTATTTCTTAAAAGCACGATCATTCATATTTATTTTCCATTTTCAACCCAATTACTAATCCCGTATATATGGCGTACATGTGGCGTATATCGGTTCTCATCTTTATTTCTCATCAGTTTGTTGCTTCTGGAATGTTACGGACTGATCGACTCACAGTTAGCTGCATAGTCTACAATATAGTGGATACTGGCTGAATTGCTGAAACTTGGAGTTGACTGAGAAAAATTTACTAACGAAAGCTAGACACCGATGATGTTGTTAACCCATCCCAGGCACAAAAGTGCAGCGGGTCGTCATGGAGAGCAACATTACACGGGGGCCGCAACTTGAGGACCCAACCGGAAGTAGAAGCAAGACAATTAGTCATACTAATTCCACGAGTCGGGATGATGAATGGTCATCCGAAGCTACTGATACTGATCATGATACTGATCAAGATACTGATCAAGATTGTAAGCTTCTCTGCCTCTACTCCAGTTGCATAAGGTGTTAATATCTCGGTGCTCACTTCAATTGTGTTGACCGAAGTTGGGTCCATTCAAGCTAATATGAACCACCTTAGTTGTCAGCAGTGCTTTTTTAGTACTTTTTGAGGCGTTTTCAATGTGATGTTTGATTTAAATTGTAATTAGAGAGGAAGTGATATGTCAATGTTTCCAACGTGCATATTAAACACATAGTACAAGATGAAAGCAATATTGTAAACAATTAGTTACTAGAAGTACTAGAATAGCTTTGTCAACAGTGGTTTTAATGACTCACCAAGGACTTTTTTAAATGATAAATAACACTTTTTTGGTATAAATTTTGGGATAATTGAATGAGAATGATGATATGAATGTGAATGAAAATTGAAAAAAAACACTACAAAATTGTTCTTTGAATGAAAATCATGACTTCCTTGTCTCTAGCTACTCTCATAAGGACTCTCAAAGCATTCAAAACGAGGCACTTTTTGCTCGTATTAGCTTGAATGTACCCAGTTTCTATCTAGTACATGTGAACCCTAACTTTGTTCATTGTATTGAGATCAATGCTCATTCAAAACATTAATTAATCAATTGGTGCTGTTTGTTTGATGTTCAGACCCGGCAGAATTGGAGGATTCGCCGTCAGTAGTACAGGAGAATCTACCACCCGCCTCTGCAGACAGCAACCTGTTTTTCCAGTTCGACGTCCAATGGGAAGACACCGGAAAGCTGCAGTTTGTTTGCCTCCTTCGCGGTTGCTTTTGTTACGGGGAATTCTATGATAGTCCGATGGCTTTGCAGCATCATCGCAGGGAGGTGCACGAGCCGGCGGAGCACCGTAAGCTGGAAGCTATTCCTGTGGTTGATTCAATCATACACAAGTGGATCCTGCATGGGAAACCCCGGCCTTGTACAATCCTGGAGCTCCAGACACACCAACCCACCTCTGCACAACTAGATCAACTAGATTTTGATAATTGTAAGCTATCTTCTCACCGGAGTCCACTTTCATTGCTTAACCCCTAAGCGTCCTCTGTATATTTTCTGTAGTGTAGGAAAATTGGACCCCCTGCTGCAAATCATCTGTTTTTGTGAAAATGACTTCAGTTTGGCACAATCGACACCAGTTGCTGATCTAACTTGTATTATAGAACATAAGCGTGAAAATGATGTTTCGCGATTAGAAAACAGAGACCGTAAAATGAGACTTAGCTTTTGCTTGACGTTTTGGTAACTCCACTAGTCCAAACTATCAGATCCTCATTTCATGTGAGGTCTGAGTTCTGCATTCGGAAATCTTACCGTGATCCGGACGGCAGTAAGAGTTTCGAACGAGTAAATAAAAAAGAGTAGTTACTAGACTTTCTAATTTAATCAATGTGGTCTAATAGTTAACTAGTGTTCTATTTTGAGCATAGCTTAAACGTGACACCGGATCTCGGCACCTAGAATGTTTTATTATTATCCTAGTCAAGACTTACAGTCTATAGAACTGAAAGGGAATACGATGCAGCAACTGAACATGAACATTACTTGCGAAAACGATGAGGATCCAAATCTTATTCGTTGAGCAATGTTTAGGTGGTGTACATCCTCATAATCGTATACGTGCTCACTTGTCTAAGATTTTAGGGTCCGTGTTGGAATCACGTTCTCTTGCATTGTGCACGTAGGAACACTGAACTGAAAGTCACCGAAACTGTAGGACTGAAGCCGAATTATTCATGACGTACTGTCTTGCCTCGATTGTGTTATATTGCAATATTTTTGTCTGATTGCAAACGTTCCTTATTGTCAGTACTGAGATGAATTAGTAGTCATTAATCTAAACAGTGTATTGTTTGATTTCCAACAGGGTTAGATGTGGCAAAAGTGCAGAATTTGCAGCCAGCAACGCTAGATAGCAACATATTCAAGCAGTTTGATGTCCTCGTTAAAAGAGAAACCGGGCGTCGGCCCATGTACCGGTTGTATTGTCTTGTGCGAGGGTGCTTTGGGAAGACGAAACCCATCAAAACCAGTGATTTATGGCGAGCCCTGGAGTTTTGGGAAAAGCACAGGGCCAAAGTTCATGGTACATCAGACAAAAGCCTTCCCGGTTGCAAGGAGGTTACTGAGTGGATGCAAGTCGGTAAACTCAGACCCTATGCAGCGAACTCCAAACCCCTACCGAAAAAATATAGCCTGAGAGAACGGCTTGCCCAGAACAAATCAGGTAATAAATCTCAAACTGTATTGAGAAAAATCTTATTACTTTTGGAAAACATGTACTAATCGCATGCTTGAACAATATTACATAATATACTTTGAAAGCTGAATTGTACATGAAAAGGTTGTTTGACTTTCCTACAAAATATCAATTGGGACTTTACATGGTTGTTAAACATAATTGTAATTTCAGTTATAGGTTCTTGTAGTAAACGAAACGAATATTCAATGCACCAAATTTAGGACCTAAATGTGCAATTTATTTTGGGTATTGTTTACAATTTAAGTCATGAGGAATGATTCATTTATTTAGTAGAATGATAGATGAGTCAAAACAAACACAAGGTTATATGTTAATTTGTAGGTGGTGTACATTGATATACAACACTGTATAATCAATGTACATGTATGTACTCTCTGTTTAAAATTCTAGAATGTTCAATTTTGGACCCCATTAGAATTGAATTCTTCTACTTTATACAATCACATAGTTACAAAACTTTATCTAGATTTAATTTGTGTCCAGTGTCCAGTGTCCAGTCCCCAGTTGTCACTGAAAAAAATTGGCCAGTTAAATTCAAGTATAGAAGACAACTGTAACTTACTGTAAGACTTTAGAGAAACTCATGACTTACAGTAATATTTGTTCAGTGTATAATGTGAACCTTATATACCGTATATTGTACTAAGATCAATTGATACTAATTTAACTCGTACATTGGATTGATTTCCAACCTGTTAGTAGGTTCAAGCATGCAGCATTTGCCGCGGGGGGCAACCCAGGATAGCAACATTTTTGAGCAGTTTGATGTCCAACCAAAAGCAGATGAGGTGGCCGGAAGTCGGCCACAGTTTGATTATTATTGTCTTCTTTCACCTTGCGTTGACAAGGAGCTTCCTGGGACAACCTTGCATTCATCGAAAGCCCATAGGAATAATTTGCACAACATATCAGAGCAAGAGAACAACAATTTCCCCAATGGACTGGAGATTCGTGAGTGGGTGGAAAAGGGCAAACCACGCCCATATGAGGTTCCAGCTGTACCCCGTGACAAACCCTACAGCAAATCGAGCCTTTCGAAGAACCAATGGAATTTATTGAAACGCCAAGCCTTTGTGCCACAAAAAGAATCAGGTAAATTTAATGTAATTAGTATTTAGAGGGCTCTAGCATAATTATATGATCAATGATATTTCACTAATCTCATATACATAGCATGTGGTAAAACCACCCTGATCTATATCCTCTTACATTTGTTTTTGTTCAGTTTAAACTTCTGTTTTGGAATGTTACAGTTAGTTCCACAATCTACTGGATAGTTGATATTACTAACCAAAATGAATGTATCCATATTTTAGCAGGGAATGGAGATGAAGCTTTGCCAGGAGATGAAGCTTTGCCAGGAGCTGGCTCATGTGAGCATACTCTCTTCACTTTCTTCAATGAGTCTATTAATTCTCACAGGGAACCCTCACAGTTTGACCCCGGGGCCAAACTTGGGGTGGCCAAACCATGGTTTTACTCCGGTAAATCATGTTTTACCCTGGTAAAAGTTTCAGAAAGGGAGTCTAAGTTTGACCCCCAACTCCCAATCTGCACTTTTGGACTCAGTGCTAAATGGGGTAAAAAATGACTCGGCCAAACCATCCACTTTTTACCTGGGCAAAAATGTTTGGAACCCCTGTGTCTAGCTTTTATATTATTATGCAGAGTGATTGAGTGTTAGTTCTCTTTGAATTTCGCAAGGTTGTTGATATTTGCAGCTGGTTAGAAATAACTGGAACTTTCAATGAAGGAATAAATTTAACTTGTGATTTTCTGTAACAGCCTTGGATCCGCCGGTAACCGCAGAAAGCAACGTATTCTTCCAGTTCGATGTGAGAGAGGGTGCCGATGGAATGCCGCTGCACTATTGCCTGGTGCCCCCTTGCACTGGTTCCAGGTCCTTGGCAACCCGGCGGGGTTTGCGTCAACATCGCGTGGAACAGCACAAGAACGTTCCGTTGCAAAGCCTTCCGAAGCAATTTATCATTAATCGATGGAAATCGGCTGGGAAACCGAGGCCCTATACGCCGGAAGCGCAGGATCCCAGACCCCCGAAGAGAGCGAAACGTGCTACTAAGGTAGGAGCACCTAAAACCCAACATTGTCCTAATAGTCATATATTAACCCCTAAAGGACCAAGAAGCCCAAATTGGGTTTCATGTTTTTTATACAGTTTTGAGTAAGTCCTATATAGATTTCCTTTTATTCAAACTTATTTGTTTTTTGATCAACACATGCAATGTTTTCACTGATTCTGATGATATAAAATTTGCACCCATCTAAATTATATTTTTCAATACATGATCGATTAAACTTGTCATTTTAAAACCATGAATCCTTGGTACTTTAGGGGTTAAATCTAGATAGACCATAGATAGTTTGTCATTTTGGTTGACATACAATAAGGGCTCTATGATTATATAACCATGCTCCCACCTAAGTAAGCCAACACTCACTGTACCTTACTCAGGATGCTGAATATTCACTCGAAGCTGCTCAGAGGAATTGCTCAGTTTCTGCATCCACTGCGGAATGTTCTGACCCTGATGCAACCAGACCTGAGGAAGAAGAAGATGATGATGTAAGAGCGTCTTTCAGACCTGAGGAAGAAGAAGATGATGATGTAATAGCGCCTTTCGAATCGGACTGGGATGGCACTGCTGAAGACCATGCTGATGACACCGACTATCATACTGAACATCTGAATCATGGTAAGCTTCTCACCATTTCACTTCACTTGCTTAACCCCTGTCAGCAGTAATAAAAGGTCTTCAGGAGGATCCATCAATGATTTTAAATTGACAAATGCATGCATGCAATTAATCGTTATTCAGATGGGATCAAATTTGATATCACTGAAATCACTCAAGAGCATTCATTTGCAGCATGTGTTGTTAAGAAAAGAAAAACAAATAGATTTGAGCGAGAGGAAGTCTATACACAAGGCCTACCACTAGTAGCATACCTATCTTTTCCTCATTCCCACGAAAGGGAGAACAATCAATGCCATATTGGTTAAATTGGCCAATCCCCGTTAGTTTCTAGTGTAACCTGTAACCTGTACCTTGTTACACTAGAAAATAACAGGGATTGGCCAATTTAACCAATATGGCGATAATGGTTGAATATGCGGATATTTATGTCATCTTGTGAGTCAAATTGTATAGATTCTTGTTTGTAAATAGGAGGAAATTCAAGTACAGTAGAAGTGAACCCTGGTTGTTGGAGTTTAGCTGAATCTATGTAGAACGTAGATTCTAATCGATGCGGATGAGCTTGATATTAAATCTAACATTAGAATGAAAAAACGATATATCAGATGCACAAACGGACTGGGAATTAATCAAGGCTTCGGAAGAAATAATTAGCCAAGAGAATTCGGTGCCCGGTAGCACGTCCACGGAAGCGGAAGAAACCGCCGATGAAGAAGCACCGCCGCCTGAATTAATGCACTCGCTGGATACATTCTCTGAGCCCTGCGAAGGTGGAAATCACCATTTGGGCGAGAACGCACAAGAGTACACAATTCCCAGCAACTTACAAGGATTCCTGGATATTCTTGATAGAGGTGAGCAACTTTTGTACGATGATAAATTGTGAACACAACCTTTAAAATGAAAGTCTACCTGCAAAGTCTAGGCTGATAATTTGTCATTCTGGGAAGTGTATAATTATAACATTTTTTCACATGATTTTGGATATCGTTATATTTGTTTTGGGTATGCCTTGTATTCAGTAGTAAACATAAAAGGGTCCATTCAAGCTAATATGAACCACCTAAGTTGCCAGCAGTGCTTTTTTGGAGGCGTTTTCAATGTAATGTTTGATTTAAATTGTAATTAGAGAGGAAAGTGATATGTCAATGTTTCCAACGTGTATATGTACAAGATGAAAGCAATACAGTAAACAATTGGCTACTAAAAGCACTAGAATAGCTTTGTCACCAATGGTTTTAATGACTCACCAAGGACTTTTCTAAATGATAAATAACACTTTTTTGGTATAAATTTTGGGATAATTGAATGATAATGATGATCATGTGAATGAAAATTGAAAAAAAATACACTGCAGAATTGTTCTCTGAATGAAAATCATGACTTTCTTGTCTCTAGCTACTCTCCAAAGGACTCTCCAAAGCACTCAGAACGAGGCACCTTTGGCTTGTATTAGCTTGAACGGACCCAAAATATATGTCTGTGTATCCATATTCATGGTTACTTTGGAAAGCGTCTTTGTTACTGAATGAGGAGATTTGTTTCGCAGCAGGACCTTGCGGCTTTGTGATGTTGACGACTGACATTAAGTTACAGTAAGAGATGCTTTGTGTGTTGGAAATAGTCCCTTCTTAGTGAGTTTTATGGGCATGTTTGTCTGTTAACATTCAACATTCCTATTAGAATTTGAAGCATTAATTAGTCAAGAGAATCTTGGGGCTATTGCATCACGATGTTTTTCATCATGTGTCTTCATACATCTTCATCAGTTGACCATCACTAATATATTAAGGTATGAGAAATTATGCAGAGGAAGAAGAGATTTTGGAGTCAACAGAAAGGTTGAGGTCGATTGAAGAGGAGCTTTTGGGGTCAACAAGAAACGCAGATGAAGAGCGGAGTTTTTAGTCAACGAGAAATCCAGATGTAGACGAGGTTTGGAGGTCTATCGAATTGTCAAATTGGGAGGGGAATGATTTTCAATCTGCCCAAATGAATTTTTTTTACATTTAACGCTCTCGAGGCTTCTGAGTGCCTCGTCTCATTTGTCAGTACCCTCTTGAATCCATGTGTTCTTTTTATGTGAAATAGCACAAGCCATGTTGAGTAATTTTGCAGCTGATCTAGAATATATGTTGAGAAACGTAGTAAAACACAATATTTAAATTCTCATATTGACATTCTACTTTTCAGTCACTTGATTCTAATGTAGTTCCTTCGTGAAGTGGTTTTGGTTCTAGACAGTCAGGATAATTTGTTCTTGGTATTTTGCAAGACCAGTTTCGTTTTGAATGAACAAGACATGTCTTGCTTGTATTTGTGTAGCAATAAAGATATTAATTAACGTCATATCAAATCATGCAACGTATATTTCAAAAGAATGGCCATATTTTGGGCCTCTTTTCATCAGAGGCAAGAAGCCGTGAGAGAGAAATTTTATCCAACGAGAAATTGATCTTCTTGGTTTCTAAGCCTCCCATTGGCTGAATTTCTCTCCTCACGGCTTCTTGCCTCTAGTGTAAAGAGGCCCTTAGTTAACTGAATTTTTTGTGGTTGTGTTATCTCACAATGATTCCTTCTTGCAACAATTCCTTCTAGGTTTCATTCTGCAAACACCCCATGCTAAATGTGTGTGTAGTGTGATCAAAATGCAGGGAATTGCAGGTTGCAGGACCTCGTGGAATTGGAGACATTACCAAATTTTGGATGTCAGTGGCGAGAGGCTTTGAGACCACATGGTAGTCGTCAATGGCCAATTTTGTTGTCAGGATCGGAGCAGGTGTTGAAAGGGGATTTTTTTCTGTCCTAGTACGCATAATTTTCAAGTGCAGGCCCTGATGCGTTGTGAGCAACAGCCATCCATTGGTACATGAGCTACTTTAGATATTAGTAGATCTCTCGCCAACTTGATACTGTTGCTAGATAGCAGTTTTTTTAATCCCTAAAACCCTATTGGACAAAACACATGACAAAACAACACTTGTTTCTTTAAAAGTGCACATAGCCATGTGCTCTATTTTTTAGTGCCATATGCACTGCAGTTTTTTTTATTAAACAAAGAGGGGTGTAAGCAAACCCACCCCCTCTAAGATTTTCTCTACACCTTTTTTAATTTCGAGGGGAGGGGGTGGGAGCACACCCACCCCCCTTTAAAATTTGCACTACATATCTTTTTATGTAATGCACATTCAATTTTGGCACTTTATAGGTAAAATATGACTATATTTTCTTTAAAGGTACAAAATTTCACCATGTGCACTTTTACATGGCACGTGCACTTTTAACTAAACAAGTGTTAAACATAAATGTGTTATAATTTGTGCCTTGAATTTCCCAATTTATAGTACACTCAAAAATACGACTGTACATCAAAATTGTTGCACACCTTTAGCAAGTGAAAACTTTGTTGCACACCTTTATCATTATCCTCTTAAACTTGGATTCTCGCCCCAGTTACAAGCTACCACCTCTCTCCTGACAATTTCCAAACAAAGCATGCATGCAGATCGCAAAAGCTAGCCCCGAAAGCTACCCCAAATTTGTGAGCGCCCACTTAGAAAAAAATCTGAAGTATACAACAACACCCTCGAAAACCTCCTAATGCATAACCAATCACTGATTCCGCAATTCAGGAGTAGTTGCATGGAGATCAAGCAACACGAAAAGAAATAGACAGGCACCACAGATAATCAGCCCATTGAGGAAGAGAAGCAGATAAGCACAGGGAGACCGGGAGGCCATTACCCCGGGTATTTTGCGTGGTGATGTACGAATACCCTCCCCTCAAACTACTTGTTTAGAAAGTTTGGAGGGTAAATCTACATATGTGAACAGGGCATACATATATAACACCGTGTTATCCGGAAATTATACGTTGAGCCCCTTATAGTGGCATAAGTGTGAATACAACCCATTTGAGTGGCATACCTGAACATTGACCCCTAAACATCCAAGCGTCCAGAAACTGAATCAAGAACGGATTCAAAACCTTGTAACTTTCTCATACAATATTGGATGACTTCCATCCAAGTCACCTTTGCAAGCCTTTTAAATTCTCTACCAATTAGAGTTAATCTCTTGTAATGGGGAGATGGTGATAATATTGGAGAGGTCTCCAAATGCAAGTATGTCAAATCTATTGGGTAGATTTCATGTATGCAATGGTCCTCTCATGTACACCTAGTGTATATTTGAGTCATGCTAATATTATTTTTTGAGGTTAACATCTATTTGTGTTCAAAGGATCGGTACGTTTAGGGGTTAACCCCTAAACTTCCTAGCGTTCAGAAACTAAATCACGAGCAGATTCAAAGCCTTGTAACTTTCTCATACAATCTCGGATGACTTTCATCCAAGCCATATTTTGCAAGCCTATTACCAATAAAAGTAAATCTTTTGGGATGGGAATATATTGATAATATTGGAGGCCTCCAAATGTGAGTAAGTCAAATTTGTTGCGTAGATTTTATGATTGCAATGGACCTATCATGTACAGTGGGGTACCAATCAAAATGTTGTTTTCGAATTCGCAGTCAGAAAAATTTCAGTACTGCCAACTTTGAAAGCCTCCCGAGAGCTCAAAAATTGGTATTTTACCACGAAACTTTTACCAAAGAATAAACTTTAAGTTCATTATATGTATGCCAAATTTCAAGGCCAAAAGATTCACCAAAAAAAAGTTATTCAAAATCTATCAACATTGGTAGCTGTGGAAATGTTTTCACTGTTGCCAACTTTGACAGCCTCCCAAAGATTGAATTATATATTTTTTGTCATGAAATTTTCGGAAAAAAAACCTCTTTATGTTAATAACATATGGTAAAAATTTCAAGGCCAAAAGATTAATACAAAAAAAGATATTGGTAGATTGTAAAAAAAAACACTTGTATAAATTTTTTGACCTTGAAATTTGGTATGAATTTTTTCATCATAAAGAGCATGTTGTGCCAAAAATATCATGGTAAATAGACAATTTCTCAACCGTTGGGAGGGTGTCAAAGTTGGCAGCAAAGTTTCCCCCTTGTTTCCCACAACTACACATGTTGGTAGATTGTCAATATTTTTTTTGTATTAATCTTTTGGCCTTGAAATTTGTATTATATGTTATTAACATAAAGAGGTTTTTGTTCCAAGAATTTCATGGCAAAAACCAAATAATTTAATTTTTGGGAGGCTGTCAAAGTTGGCAGCAAACACTTGCTTAGTTAAAAGTGCACGTGCCATGTAAAAAGTGCACATGGTGAAATTTTGTACCTTTAAAGAAAATAGTCATATTTTACCTATAAAGTGCCAAAATTGAATGTGCATTACATAAAAAGATATGTAGTGCAAATTTTAAAGGGGGGTGGGTGTGCTCCCACCCCCTCCCCTGGAAATTAAAAAATGTGTAAATCAAATTTTAGAGGGGGTGGGTTTGCTTACACCCCTCTTTGTTTAATAAAAAAAAATGCAGTGCATATGGCACTAAAAAATAGAGCACATGGCTATGTGCACTTTTAAAGAAACAAGTGTTAGCAGTGAAAACATTTCCACAGTTGGTAGATTTTGTATAACTTTTTTTCGGTGAATCTTTTGGCCTTGAAATTTGGCATACATATAATTAACTTAAAGAAAATTCTTAGATAAAATTTTCGTGGTAAAATACCAATTTTTGAGCTCTCGGGAGGCTTTCAAAGTTGGTAGTACTGAAATTTTTCTCACTGCAAATTCGGAAACGACATTTTGATTGGTACCCCACTGTACACCTCATGTACATCTGAGCACATGCTAATATCTATTTCTAAGACTAGCATCTACTTCTGTTCAAAGGGTCGGTACGTTTACAGGGGTTGAAGATAATAGCACGCTCTTATAGCCGGGTGTGAAGGTACCTTTGATTGAAAGAGCTTGATGATTAGGTGATCACTTGGATCTGTGATGTGTCATATGTGCACAACTCTGGTACACATGATATTTGGGAATAATGACCCTGCTCTATTGGCCAAATGTTTAGGGCATGATTCAAGTGAGAATTCATAGGGCCGTTTCCGGTCATTTTGGGTTGGTTTGAAATGTTTTTGGATTTTTTTATAAAGCATTTTTGGATCCATTTTGGAATTATATTTCTTAGGTTGTTTAACCCTTTAGTGCCCAAGGTGGTTCTGGAGAAACTACACTTTTTTAGTGTTTCTTTTTTTAAAACTCTCTCTATTCAAACTATGAAAATTATTAATAGTATTTAACCATATGAATGTAAGCATAGCTTACTAATCAAACAAGTGCTAGTTAAACTTTGGTAAGATCTGATCGTTGGATTGGGAGATTATAGTATGTTGTATAATGTACACTTATACAGTTCAATGAGATTTTAGGGGTGTGTGACTTCAACATTAAATAAAATTTGAATTAAATTTTCAAAAATAAAAGTGAAGATGTTGAGCAGTGACATGTGCTAACACCTCTCCATTGCAATCTTTCATGTCAAGAACAGACTCATACATAATTATTGCGAATTTTATAAGTGAGAGTGAATTATCCATGTATAGTTTAGGACATAAATTAATATGTTAAAACATGAAAGGAGTTGGTACATTGATCAACATAGGAATACGTACACTATTGGAACATGAACAAGAAAACACAATCCAAAAAAAAAGAAAAAAAAGAAAATAACATAATAAACTTTCAAACACAAGGAATACTGCATAGTACATGTGTTGTATTTGTAAGTATTTACTATATTTTCAAGTATTTGCAGTATATTCACGTTTTGTTCATAGATATTTTGATACTATTAGTTGCACAGCTCCAAATTGAATTTATTTTTTTTAGAAGATGTATATTATAAGTCTCCAACTCTAAACATCACAATGCAAAATCCAATTGTTCATGAAATTTTCGTTATGATTTGCATTTTCGACACATCAGTGAGCACATTGTGGTCTTCTGTACACTAAAGGGTTAAAATTGTTTTGGTTTAGTTTTGTTCCTTGTCTTCATCTAGATCCAGGGGCAAAAAATTAATTGGTCATTTCTAACATCAAGAGCTCCTCGACCATAGAGTTTTTTTTATTTTTTTTGAATCAAATGAACGTTTATTCCATTGATAGAAGAACAAACACACATAGAACCTGAAGGGAAACCCCTCGGCACGACCATAGAGTATGTTGTACTGTACTGTACAAGCTAGGAGAGTAGTATTGTCCCAATTTCCCCCTTGTCCGGTGGGCATCGGATCATTGGCATTACGAACGGACACTTCATTCACGCCAGACCCTTGCTAAAAAGGGACCGGAGTTTCTATCTATCTATCTTTCTATCTATCTATCTTTCTATCTATCTACAAGCTAGGATTAATCCGTCATAAATTGATGGAGACCGGATCTGAGCACATGATGTTTTTGCAGGCCAGAGCCTTTAATTCACCCGGAAGGACCAACAGTCCATTTTTTTTGGATGATCAACTATATTTTGGATGATCAACCATATTTTGGATGATTTGTAAAACAAATATGCCTCATTTCATGTTGTAGTGATTCACCAAAAATTTATGAGTTTTAGCTCAAAAGAGCTCTTGAAAAAATCAATTCATAAAAATAAGCAACCAAAATTATCTCCAAAAATCACTATATTTAGAGTATTAAATTTCAACCCATCACGACAAATTTCATTCACAAATTATCAATATCTTATTCATAATTGAATTACAAAATATTTTTGAATTTCAAGTTTCTAATTTTATACAAAAAAATTGGTGATAGCAATTGCAGATCTTAGCGCATGGATATAATCTTAAATTCATACTGTACAACTTTCATCCTCACATCAAGTTCAAAATATCCTTCTTAATTGCATTTTATAATGCATTCTTGCAAAACTGCCGAATTTGGAGAGGGGTGAGGACGTTTAGGGGTTAATCATTATGTATGTGAGTGATGCTTTTCCAAAGGTTGCAATGGTTATTTTTTCAATTTTCCTAGGTAGCCAACTTTTTTCACAATACTTTGGTGATACTTGGTATTACCATACTAATACTTAGGTAATATCTAAATAAAATTTAGCTACTCACCTAAAAAAATTCCTAAATATTTAGTTATTTTTCCTTTTCTATTATAAAAAGTCTTCATTAAAATTAACCACAGTATTTCAAGTGTAGCCATTGGGCTATTTTTAAACTGGAAAAAATCACTGCACTTATATGTTTGCTATGCCTCCCTGGACAGCTCTCTTGCACAAGCTGAACGTTCATGCATGTTCCAGATGCTTTTTTATGATGAAGCCTTTCTACTGCACTGAAATCATCATATACACTGTGTGGGTGGGTGAATGGCATGGGTACATTCATCCATTTGGACACGCTCTCATCCAACTTTGGACAACTCTCATCCATTTGGACACGACAAATTTTCATTCAATTTGGATTAATTTTACCACAGTATTTTGAAAAATTAATTATTAGAAAAGCCTGTTTTACATATCGTGGGCCACAGTATACAGTGATTTCGGTGTACTCTTGCTTTGTTATCACACATTTTTATATATTTCAAATGATATGATTTTTACAAAAGTCATTCTCTAAGCTGTTTTAATACCGATGTCCCCGGTGTATAACATGGGAGTTGCGTGCTTGGGGACCTGTGGACCTACTCTCGCTTTTTTTTAAGAAGAATGAGAGGAGATCAAACAATGAACTCGTTGTTTATTTTCTGCAAGAGCGGGACAGGGTCTCCCATAGAGAGTGGTTCTAAAACAAACACTTTGATGAAGCTTTGTCTTGCCTATGGCGACTAAACATTCATCAACCCTTGCTGAACCCACCCTTTCTCTAACAATGTAAAGTACTAATAAAATAATTCAACTCTTTAGCCCTCGTTGTTTGGCCCAATTGAAGTTATTGTGCAGATCCTCCAAGATGCTTGTGATTCCAAGGCAGATAGATTGAAACTCCGGTCCCTTTATAGCAAGGGGCCGGTGTGAATGAAGTGTCCGTTCGTAATGCTAATGACCCGATGCCCACCGGACAAGGGGAAATTGGGACTATACTACTCTCTCCTTTCGAGGATGGACACTAAAGTGACACACTATGCTACTAGCTAGCTAGCCACTAGTGCCTTAAAGATACCGGACATGATACCCCCCCAAAGGGCTTTGAGGTACCCATACAACAAGGTCCAAGGACCCCGCACCATAGTTGGGTGGACTATGGTGGTGAGCACCACGCCGGCATGGGGAATAGAACCCACAACCTCCCCATTGGGAGCCATGAGCCCAAATTACCAAGCCAAGGCCCGTGGTGCCCGATTCTAACGCACTATAGATGCGGATCCTTCATATGCCCCATGTGCAACAATTAATACCCCTCTAAAGAACATTACCGACTTTATGGCCCACGATTAAAACTTGGGATCTGTTGACTTTGATACGTACAATTGAGAAAGCCAACTAGTAATAATGCAAGTATTGGGGATCTCCTCTGGAGAATGTCTCTCTCAGGAACATTTTGTAGTGGAAGATGTCTTTAACAAGAACATTTCCCATAGTAGGTCCTTAGGACTCTAGGTGGATAGATAGATAGAAACTCCGATCCTCTTTCAAGGCCGACGTGAATAAAGTGTCCGTTTGTAATGCCAATAACTGTCACCTGAGTCCACATATCTTGGCCACATACTAAGTTACTATAGGTTTGTAATGAATTATGAAAAAAACAAATTAAAAATTAGCAATAGAAGATCACTATAGAGTACTATTGGAATGAAGCATGTGTCATTAAATAATCAAAAACATGCCACAAAATCACTTTTCATTTGATTTGATCCTGAATGAACAATTGTTCAATTGCTTGTACATGAAGTCGTTAGAAATGTTATGTGATGTTGAGAACATCCAAAATTAACTCATAGTATCCCCAAGTATCCCTAACATAATAAATTCAAAATCTAAGGTAAGGTACTTTCCATGAGGTACCTTAGTCATCCAATTTTCAAATCCAAAATTTCTAGTGTTTATTCAATATAATTTTGAATGTGATTCCCATGATAGTAATCTTGATTTCTAATTCCTTGGGAACCAAAAGTCACGGTTTTATTTGCAAGGTCTATATGTCGAGTAGACCAAGGATGCTCTTGTACATATAAGAACATACATTGCCCTCCGCAACAAAGATGCACGGCATAGGAGGTTGCCGTGAAAGTAAAGTAACTATACTTTAAAGGGAGCATGTACTTTAAAACGTGCATATCTATTGTAGTCGGTGACATTTCAGAATTGAAATGTCATGCTGTAGTAAATACGTACGTTTTAAGGTAAATGCTTCCTTTGAGGTATAGTTACCTAAAGCAAGATGAAGCTAGCGTGAAGTAATTTCCACATGGTAGCCACATGGGACAACACAAATGAGGCCCAATACATCAAGTTGTTGTAACTCTCAACACCTTCAGTTGGTCGTATCCATAAATCAAGGAAAAAGGCTATAGTGTGCACTATCTAAAAAGAATCACAATTGCATTTCATTCTCTTGTAGTACATCTACTACAAATTATAAGTGTTTGTCAGTGAAACTTGGTAGGCTACAGCAAAGGAGAATCATTAGTAGATGCAACCGGGTTTAAATTGGTAGCAGAGGGTCTTTTTTGAAGGGCCATTCAACTTGCGAAGGGTTGTGCATGCCCTAAGGAAGATCCTAAGGTGCACCAACCAATTCCTACCATGTTTTTGATTCCGCCTTCATATTTAAGAGGTGTTCATTCCAATCCAAAAATATCTATCATCATTACACAAGTTAGGGCGGAATTGGAAACATTGTGGTAATAGGTTGGTGTAGCTTACTTGAGTATCTTGGGCAGCAAATACTAGATTGCTTTGCTAGGAATGTTGTTGATTGATTGTCCTTTAGAGAGCTTTTTTTAGGACTGATTTACACTATGGCTATCTAAGCCAAGAGGCCGTGGGATTGAGTGGCCAAACTTTGTTGAGAGTCTAATTAAATGAGTTGAAAATAGGCAATAAATATAGTTTTTATTTTTTATGAGAAAAAATTGACGGCCTCTCGACCATAGTTTTCCCGTTAGATCCAAAATTTCTTCAAGAACCCGTCAACCTTTGTCAAAAAGTGTTGCCATGTAGGCATTTTGAAGGGCGACGACCTTTGAACTTTGACCTTTAGTGTGAAGGATCGAGAGGCCAAATTCTTAGTTTCTTACAATTCGATTGGTAGATATCAACGACCTCTTGACCTTCGGCCATAGTGTGAAGCTGCCCTTAGGAACAATACCAAGGCAGAAGCAATGTGAACAAGTAAAATATGAAGTTCTTATCTCAGAGAAGTAATCATTGCCTTACTCATGAATGGCAGGCCCTGAGAACATGAGATTATGAGAAGTGGCCAATTCCCCAATTGGGGTACAGGGGGAATTGATAGCTCCCATGTGCTTCTACTCATTCAAAGAAAAACTCAATGTGATGAATGTATATACCGGTAGTTACATGATGCACTCGGACAGCCAGCCATGATCATATATTAGCCCTTAGAGCATCATCAATCCAGCCACGTTAAAAAACCCCTGTATATCACATTTCTAGACGATGCTCCGGGGCTGCCTGTGTGCCGTCCCGCATCCTGATCCATTAAATCCAACCCTCACTCCGGAACGTGCACAGTAAATGTGCCAACTCAGCGTCTGCACAGCCGTTCCACCGCTCACTGTAGCTCACTCAGCGCGTTTTTCCTTGACCTTGCCTTCGTGTCACGTTGACTGCGCTTGTAGCGGGCGCAAGAGAAATGGAGGAAGTAGCGGCCAAGAGTGTCGGCTTGGCGTGGCCAGGTCCGCACCTCACGGTTCCGTTCCTGCGTTGGAACGGTGAAAAGGCTCCGCCGCAGGAAGGGTAGCGCTCCTGCGTCACGTTCTGCGGGCGATTGATGATGCTCTTACCCCCCTAAACGTATCAGGGTGTGCCTGGAATTGATAATTTGAGAAAATCATCATAAACTACTATTTAGAAGAATATTTTGGAATAGATGTACAGATGAAAGTTCTAGATTTTGAAATTTAGATTCCATCCGTACGGTTCAATTCACTGATACTATCACCAATATTTAATTATAAATCTTGAAAGTCAAAATTTGAAATTCCTTCTAAATTCAATCACAAACAAAAATATTAATATTTTTTTGAGTAAAGTTTGTTAGAAAGAATTTGAAATGAGATACTCTTAAACGTGATGATTCTTTGGAGTTTTTGTGTTATTTAAATCTATGACCTCATTTTTGCAAGGCCACTTTTGAACTGCAGTCGATGCAATTTTGGCATGGTCAACGACTTGACATGCTTCTACATTTGTGATTTAAAAAAAAATGTAATCAAGTATGACAAAATCCAACCGTTAGATAGGACAACAACTTGATGAAGAATCTCCAAAAAAATTGGATGACTTTCATCCAAGCATTGATGAGAATGTGAGAAGGGTTTGAATCTGTTAGTCGCCCACTTTCTGGGTGCTCTTACGTTTAGGGGTTAAACGTCAAGACCCCTTTAGAAGGGTTGGAATATTCCACACCATCTACTATAGACTCAAGGCACAAACAATGCGTGCTATTGAATGTTATGACTATCATTGATTGTTGTACAATTGTCATACTCAATGACTATTCGACTATTAATATAATTATTACCTAAACAATTGGTTAAGGGGATGAAGTGTAGTCAAACGTGTAATTTTCTTTTGGAATTATTGTTTGCAAAACTATCGTTGATCTAGCTACTCATATATAAAGAAATTTAGAAAGAAGAAGAGCCCTTCTTAATAACATAAGGCTCTTAATACCTTATCGGACCACACCCTTTACATTGTACCAACAATGTAGAAAATTTGTTAATAAAAAATTCAACTCTCCAACCCTCTTACTTGGATCAGGTAAAGTTAGAGAAAATTTCATGTGATTTCTTTGATCCTCTTACAAATGCTTGAGATTCTGAAGTGAATAGTAGGGAGGCTCAAGAACATTATGGACAATGTCCCTCTTCAAGGAGTTCCTTGACTAATTTATTATTTTAAAAAATCTATTTATACCTTCAATCATCAAGCTTTGTTTTTTCAAAAACTCCATGCAATATTCTTCACTATTTTGGATGTTCTGCAACCATGTGATTTACTTTTACACATCGTTTGTACTCTTCAGCTATGTAACTCTTCAAAAACGAAGTGTTTCCGTAGTCTCTCCCTTGATGGAGCAGAGACAATAAAATACAGAGCCACTGCAATAGAACTGCCATGGGGTGAGAGAACCAACACTACCGTAGTACCATAGAAGGGTTGCCACCCCGTGAATGAATATTTAATTCATTTTGAAAAATAAGATTCGCTCCTCAAACAATGAATTTCTTGATTTTTGTTCTTGAGAAAAAAAATTGATTAAAATAGTTTGAAATAGCTTTAAAATAGCAAAAAATTGCTTTAAAGAATTTGTTCTATTTTCGTTCTTTTGTCCTCATAATTTCAGATTTTTACGTTTTTTTTTTTTTTGAATTATTTTTTGGCAAACTTGCTATGGTATTACGGTAGTGGAAAAAGTGGCGCTTCCCAAGGAAATGCCTAGGAAAAATCACTATGCATGCGTGAAATTGGGCACTACTTGCCTGAGCATCTCCCTCGGTAGTGCCACCTTTTCTACTACACTAAATAGTGTATTTAGTGTGAGGTGATGAATAATGTGCTTACCCCTACTACTTGTCAAACACTAATTGTCAATTTGTGGGTAATTAGTGTTGGCGGTTATCATCCAATTTGATTCATTCCATTTCTAAAATTTCGGTTTTTCCATCTAAACTTTCATCTCAAGTTTCATTCCTTACTCACACTAAATATCCATATCTCAAAAGATCACAATGTCAAAACGTTACTACTCTTCATAAATAGTGTGAGAATTCACATTTAGTGTTTTTACAAAAGTAGGCTTTTTGATATTTAGAGTGATGTTCGCAATTACAGTGCCTCACACTAAATACACTATTTAGTGTAGTGCAACGTCGTACACTTGTTTTTATATGATCTGAAAAACACAAAATTTTAATGTAAAATTAGTATATAACTTTTTGTATCGATTGGTTGAATTTGAAGGTGCCCTTCAACTGGGGCACTGGAATTTAATCGTCCATACAATTTTTTTTGAGAAAACTTGAAAACTGGCCAGTGGCCACCAAACAAATTTCTGGCCATGTTCCACAAGAATCTTATTTCCTTTGAATCCAAGTGAATCGAACACTCTGTGGGACGGGCCGGGCTAACCCCCTGGTGTTTTCATCTTTGCACCGAGCTTTGCACAGCATAGTGAATGCTCACGGTCTTGGATGATGGCCTAACATGGGTATTCCTCTAAATCAGTGTGATTTTTGAGATATATCCATTCGGTAAGAAAAGAAAATACAAAAATACAAAAATTAAATGGTGTTTAGTGTCCTATGGCTGCAACTATATACATGGTATTAAAGATGGAATTTCTAGCACAAATCAAATGAGTTTGACATAAGTCACATATAGTAAGACACATCTCACCAATACCCATATCAAGCCATTGCCCTCTTTGAAAAGAAAAGTCACCTAATATGGATGAACTTTCCTATTTATGAACGATACAATGAATGAATGTTAGATAAAAGCACAACTTTATCCATTTTTTAAATTTTTTTCGGGCACACAAGGGGATTAAACTTAATCCGCAAGGAAAAACAAAGGTCCTTCAGGTTGGCGATGGTGGAGCTCGGCGGCGGCGGCGGCTCCCAAGCGCGGACGGCCTAGCGGCCGTTCTTCCTTCTCTCTGCTCAATCTGAACCCATAGTTGTGTGTAGAATCCTTCGCTGATTCTTTTGATAGCCAATTTGTACTAGATTCGGTACCCCACCACCATCGGTTTTGAGTTTAGGGTCAAAATGGGAAGCGCCAGCTATTCGTATCGCCAAGCCCTGACACAGGGTCAGGGCTTGTCACTCCGTACGCACGGCACTCTGCCAGAGACTATCCAGCTACTCAAGACGTCGCAGGCGCCAGGACAAAGCGGCCCGGGTGAACCCCACCCCTTCATGAAAATTGACGGTGAAAGATTCCCTCCCGGCTGTTTCCGTAATGTCGATGGATTTTTAGTCAGGGGTCAGGCCTCGTTTACTGTGTTGGGCGAAGACTTGGGCGTCCTTGGAGAGGAGATTCGGTTTTTAAGGGACCACGTTCTTATCGCGCGCACCTTAACGAGGAATCTCACCTCGGAGGCAGAGGCGCACTGGATCTTCACCCTTCGTCAACACGCCAGCCCCGGCACCGTCCTAGGCCAGCAGGTACAGGTCTCTTTTATGTTCGACTAGATTCCCCGGAAATTAACTACATGCAGAATCCACTAGTGCCCCATGCATCAATTTCACGGAGGCACCGTGACGTACCAGTCTTGGACCCAAGGGTTCAATCCACGTAGTACCAGAGGTCTTTTGACACCGTTCTGGATATCGTTCCCGGTCCTACCGTTGGAATACTTGAAGTTGTCTCATCTAGTGGCTGCACAGGTAGGCACGATACTAGCCGAGGAGATTAACCATAACAAAGTCCTGCCAGCTAGATATTGTATGGGAGTCGATATTACACAAGGATGGATCTCCACGGTCGTGGGTCACAGCGCGCTTGGTGGCAGTGCAATCATCCCAGTCGTCTACGAGGGATTCGAGCTTCAGTGTGCGTCCTCGTCACAAACTTGGCCTGTCATGTTTTTCCAATGTTTTTTATATGTTTTGTTTTTCAAAGTGTTATTGTATGTTCTACGTATGTCTTTTTCTACGCATTTCGTACAATTGCAATACCTGCTAACTCAACATGTCTTGTATACAAGTGCAATATGAGCGAATGACATACTAAGGAATTATCAAAGAGTTATGTTTTTGAACTTTTGAAGGTTGACATCAAAAGTGTGTGTAAGATGTATGTTTGCGACATTTACATACATTGCACGGTCGCAATGTTTCTACAGTTGCCTTACATACCATATGGCAATTACATCCAAGATTTGTTCCAACTAAAATTCGTGTGTTTTTCATGTATGATTTTTAAACATTTGCATTTACCAATGGGCACTAAATTTGTAAAAATAAATGGTGCTTTGTATGTTTACTAATAGAACAACTAATGTGGCAGTACTTTTAGTTACTCATGAGAATGTAATCATCTACACAACTACGGCAAATCTTGCAAAACTAATTTCAAAAGGCATTACTTTTGAGAGCATAACAAATTTTTTATTTTTATCTTTGAACATACATAGAATCCAAAATGTATTTAGAATCTAGCCTTCAAATGCACTAGCACAAACAATGTATTTTGATTTTCCTAGTGTATTGGACGAGTGCAAACACTACTTACTTCCTCCTCCCCATACAGATTTTCTTAATCTTCATAACAAGGACTATCAATCATTGTCCAACCTCTAACTTCATGACATGCCCTTAGGGAAGTCACTGTGAAGACTTTAAATAACTATGAGAGAACAAATATAGGGTGTCTTTTATTCATTTGAGATAAAAACTATAGACTTATAGAAGTAATATAGGGTGTTTTAAAACCAATTTGGGAACATTTTAGGAACATTCGTGGAATATATCCTAAATATACTATAGATAGTAGAATATTCCAACTATTTCATAGCCCCCCATTAAACACCCTTTGTTTGCTCATATGTACCCAAAATTTACACTAAATGACTTCCTCAAGGATGAGCCCCTTGACCCTTAACCCTTAAACGTCCTCAGCCCTCTCCAACTGCAGTTTTCAACTTTTTTCACTGAATCTTTCAAAGAATGTTCCACACTTGATTGAAATTGCTTGTTTGAGATCAACCGCATGATCTTGTGTGAGTACATTTGGAGAATTAGATGAACTTTTTAGATTTAAAATCCATGCTTTGGATGGTGAGTTTATAGTGTTTGACTACTTGATTTTGGCGTTGACTTAGGACGGGCAGGGTATGAGTTTTGGGTAATTGCCCCAATTTTCTGACCTTGGGTGTGGTGTAAAATCACAAAAAAATCCATTCTATGTAGAGCACAAGTCAATGGGGTTGGGAATTTTTTTTCATCAATTTGCAACCATTTGCCAACGAGATATGCACCTTGCAATTAGCCTCACTGAAAAACAAACATACTGTGAAACTATGGGCAGGCAACTGAAACTCAAAAAAT
Source organism: Pohlia nutans (assembly GCA_022496805.1). Classification (NCBI taxonomy): domain Eukaryota; kingdom Viridiplantae; phylum Streptophyta; class Bryopsida; order Bryales; family Mniaceae; genus Pohlia; species Pohlia nutans. Next base: position 6,731,603 of record CM040090.1, read on the forward strand.
GAATGAAAAATCCATCGTCAGTTGCATTTTGAACCCTACATTCACACTGTCCGTTGAGGAATTCTGTCCATGACCTCCAAAATCAGCCCCGGGCTCCTTTATTTTTTTCCTTAGGATGGAAGAGTACCAACTTAAATTGAATGCCAAAAAATCAGTTTGAATGTTTTTGACATTTGGTTATCGAGTCAGTGAAGGTAACTACCCATAGTTTATTGCAAAAAAAATTCACACTACAAAATGAGGTGGATGAAGAAGTAAATGGCTGCCATATCTGTACATCAAGCAGATTTGGCCTGGTTGGGCAGTTAAGGGTTAAACGTCAAGAGGGCCTGGACGAGGCAGCCCGAAAGGCATCAAAAAAATTTTGGGAGCAAAAAAATAAAAATAAAAATAAAAATAAAAAATAAAAAATATTTTTATTTTATTTTTTTGCAAAAACGGCTCTGCAGTGCACTAATGACTAGCACTGTAGCACTGCTGAACTTTAGCTGCCCTAACCTCAAAACTTGTTTAATTTGATAACTTTGATTGCTTACCAACGATTCCACAATCTCTCAAATGAGGCGACAATTTGGAATCTAGATCGCTTTTTCAGTAGCTTTCCAACGCAACAAGTCTCGCTTGATTTGGTTGAGAAAATCAACTTTTTTCTTGATTATTCTCTTTTAAATAAGCCCATGGGGCTTACCTTGACGTTGAAGGGTTAAGTAAGGTGACGACTAAAAATAATGTCCATGTCTCTAGAATTTAGTCGTGTGCTACACTTGAAACTCCTATCACCCCTGCCAATTGAATTTGAAAAAAAATAAATCATAAGTAGGTTGATGTTATATAGTAGAATTTTTTAAAACAATAATAATATATAGAATTTAAACACAACCATCATCCACAATAAAACTATAGTGCAAGTATCAAGTTCAAAACCATCAAGTACTTTACTTGGGGGTGCATTGTACTAAACATGTACAAGTATACGTGAGTGCACAGAAGGGGTATTAATTTGAACACTGTCGTATTACGTATACATACAATAAACACATTTAGAATTGAAAATATTCATGTATATTTACACTAAAAATATATTTAAAACGGAATACATCTGTAATCAAAGGTATTTAGACATATAACCTCTCGTATATAAGGGGGTTTTCAAAAGGGGTCATGATTCTCATGAACGCACGTGATTCTCAAACATACTGTACTATAGAGTGCACCCCCCGAGGTACTTTAGCATTAATCGTTCAACAATGCTTAGTAGATGTTGGCTAGTCAAGCTCAATTTTAACCTTGAAAGTGAGTTTTCTTTTCCTTCAAGGTCAACTACAAACATAAAACTTATCAAGTTTAATTTTCTATATTATTTACTTTTGAATTTTTAAAATTCCAAATATTGACAGTTTCAATATGCGTCCAAAATGCCCAATTAAGAATTGAGATCATTTGGAATACTTATCTAATTATTATGATTTGTTCCATAATAGATCTCAAAAAACATATTAATTTCAATTTAGTTTCAAGAATTCTTAGGACGATTATAGTGAAAGTTTCAAAAATTCAAGAATTTGAAAATATAATTTAAGTAGGAATAGATTTTATATCATTGTAATCAATGATGAACATTGCATGTATTGATCAAAAAACAAATAAATTCGAATGAAAGGAAGTGCACATAGGACCTAGTCAAAACTGCTATAAAAAACATTTACAGGGCCAACATGGGCTTCTTGGTCTTTCAAGGCCCACATGAAGGTTTTCCTTCATTTTTTTGGGAGAATCTTGCTCAAAGCTTTTTATTTGTTGAACGAAATGAGATTTTTCAAATGCCAAAACAAAATGGGGTTTCAACCCTTTACACGCTTGCATCTATATATTGGACAACAAACTGATTACAACTGTTTGAATTCCATTTGGGTTGAACAGTTTTCATCCACTCAAAATTCTCTTGGTTATTGTGCAAGTTGATTATCTTTAGTACGATATGGATCTTCAAGATGGATTATTGTTATTTTTGAAAAAATAAAACAATTTTTTTATGTTAAGTTTTATTCTTAGTTCAAAAAATGAGACCTTAACCCCTAAAAGCCCGAGGGATATTGGACAAAACATAGATGTGTTATAATATGTGCCTTCCATATGTTTGATGAAGTTTGGTTCACTAGACAAAATGTAGAGTATCATCTCTACAAATTATCCATATGTTCAAACTTCCAAAAAAAAATTTAGATATTTTTTAATGAATTTAAAAGCATTAACCTTTGAAAATTTGTATAAATTAGAATTTTCAATTTTAGAGTTCAAAAATTAGTATGATTAGTTAAAGTTGGGCTATTTATTGTAAACTTCAAAAAAGCAAAAGAAATGATGGAGGGATCATCATTTCTTCCCCCAAATAGCAAACTTTATAACACTAATACAATGTTGAGGTGATCTACTTTGAAAATTTCACCCGTGTGGAGTTTAACTCAGATTGCCATAATTCAAATTGGCTTAGAAAGCAATCTTGATGTAGTATTTAAATTTTTTTTTTTTGATTTTTCAATTTTTTTTTGTTCCCAGCAGCCCGTTATATTTGGGCAGCGATTAGAAAATAGTCGTTTTGAACGCTTAGGGGTTAAATATGATTTTCCAAAATAAGTAGAATCAAATAATGGAAAGCATACCATCTTGTAGTGTATGTTATTACAATTTCATTACAATATTTTTTGAAAAATCTGTATTATTTTGAGATTTTTAATTAAATTTTTAAAAAAAACCTTCAAAAATTATTTGGAAAACATTAATAAAATTATAATGAATCCAACTGCATAGATGTAATCTTCACATTGACATTTACAAGTTTTCTTTGTATATCAACTCCACTTTTGGTTTTCATCAAACATTTTATACGCTTCTTTGAAAACAACTTTGAATCGCCGGGATGTTAACCCTTTAACGCGCTTGCCTTCATAATTATAATGAACAACGTACAGATTGGAACATTTCTTAACACTACATCCTATACAGTTTTTCATCCATCCAAAATTCTCTTGGTTCTTGTGTAGTTGACTATCATTTGTACGGTATGGATCTTCAAAATAAGATATTTTGATCTTCAAAATAAGATATTTTGATTTTTTGAAAAAAAAACACAATTAGTTTATGTGAAGTTTCATTCTTAGTTAGTTCAAAAAGTGAGACCTTAAATGTGATTTTCCAAAATAAGTAGAATCAAATAATGATGAATCCAACTATGATCACATCTGTACAGTTGGATTCATCATATTTTGAACATCAACTATTCTTTTTGTTTTTCATCAAACGTTTTATAACGAATCTATGAAAACAATGTTAAATTGGGTAGTTAAAGGGTTAAAAGGTTAAAGGATTAAAAATGCAATACTTATCACGAACCATTTTTCAAAATTGTAGTTGTATCTCTGATGAAGCGGTGGTGCGGGTTGGGCAATACCCATCACAAACCATTTTTTTGCAATTGTAGTTGTATCCTTATTGAAGCGGTGGTGCGGGCTGGCAATACCCATCACAGTGCACTTTTTGAAGTTGTAATTGTATCTCTGTTTTATCCGTCTCTGTGGTGGTCGACATTGGCCTAGTTTTTCTTAGGGTTTCATGTTTTAGTTGGTGTTTCCATCTTGAGACTACTTATTAGTTGAGCGTGGTTTCTATGGGATGATCGGTTGATCGTTTGAAGTCTGTACGCATGAAATTGAATACCTTCTGTGTAAATTGCATCACCATCGCGCGCAGGTAGAATCCTACCAGCTCCTCCTCCGTCGGCTGGAACCAGAACCCCGGCATGCTCGCCACATCGTACACTTCAAGCTTTGATGAATCGTCTCCTTCAGCAACACGCTGCATCGCCGTCTCAGTCGGTGCCCAACTGCTAGACTCCGTTGCTCATAGACCTCTAGTCGATCTTCACAATCAGCCAGGTTCCAAACTGTTCACTGAGGCCTACCTCTCTTACATGACAAATTTCTAGGAACGTTTAGAGCTCTTGAAAACTCTAATCTTTCTATATATGCTCTTTTGGTGGGGATTTGCTTCTGCTTTTCAGGAGTGCAGGAGCACTGGGTACTCGACATAGCCAGCCAAGATCTAGAGAATCGGGTACATGTTTGGGGGAATTTGAGCTTTCGCAACCATTGTTTTGCCACGATCTGCTGCAACAGGGGAAGCATGTTCATGACATTCTGTCTGTAGTACTAAGCATGTTCCTTCAAGCTAAGGGTTTGTGAAGCTCTTCCTGATTTTACGTCTGCTATATGAAGCAACGGACATTGCATCATTTTGACCGTGAAGTGGTTTTATCAAAGGACCGTAGCAGGTATGAAGTGGTGACAATGATTTATTTTTGTTGAGAAAGAAATTGCTAGAGGTTAGAGGTGTTAGAAATCAGTTGTGGGTAGTTTCCTAATTGTGTTGCTTTTAGTTCTCATGACATGCACAAAGACTTGAAGCTGTTGTGCCATTATCATTTGTTTTTGCTTGGATCGGCAACGTGATGCATAGCGATTCTCGGCGTTGTGAGTTGACCTTTTGAATGGCAAGAGAATTTGTATCTCGTCGGCCATGATGAATGATGTTTGTGAGAAAAACAAAGTGGCAGTGATGTGCTCCAAGGTGAATGGTAAGTATTGTTGATAGTGTGGATGACAACCTCGCTAATCACGGCAAAACTAGGCTGTGTCAGCAATGGCATAAATCCAAAAACAACTTTTGCTCAGGCAATCACTCTCGGGAATGGAAGAGTTGCCACTCAAAATACCAAATGAATCTCTGTGGTTTAGACTAAGCCTTATTGTAGATGGATTCGATTTCCATACTCAACTTCCAGTATATCACGAATAGAAAACTTGAAACTTGCCTCTAGTAGTGATTGTCTTACTGAAATTTTGAAGCTCAATCCTGAAATGGCAATGTAGTCTAGGAAAAAAGTTACAAATTCTACTAGTTTGTATGACTAAGCTATTAATTTTCAAAATTCTCATTATCGATGTATCCAAAATTGACCCTAGGCTCTTGTGTTAAGACCATGTACATTTTAGGCAAGCGTTTCTATTGGAATGAAGTGTGGTTACTTACAAGGTCTTTTGAGCTGCGGTTCAATCTCTGGCATGATTTTACCAAATGCCTCTAGTCGTGAAAATGCGAGTGATGCTGCTCTTGCAAGATGAGCACTTGGAATTCTCTTTGTGCCGATTTTTTGTATCCTGGTTCTAAGAGCTTTAGACCCAAGTTCAATGGGTGAAGTATTTTACTAAAAGACAAGTATTCATGGACTTCAGGGGACCAAGTTCCACATTTCAAGTTGTCATCTTTGATCAACACATGCAATGATGTTCGTCGATTCCAGTGATATAAAATCCGGTGAATTATATTCTTCACAATATTATCAATCAAATTTGTCATTTTAAAACTATGAATCCTTGGTCCTTTAAGGCTAAGATCTACGGATTAGAGAATACTAGTCTAGCTTTGTTCTAATCAAGCATATTGGGCATATATATATATATATATATATATATATATATATGCCCAATATGCTTTTTTGCCCCATATATATTTTTTTCATTCAAAATATAGGGCTCTTCAACTTGGAAATAAGTTTGATTTGTTGTCCACTTTATGGTTTTTTTTGTAAGTTCAATAATTCTATGTCTATTGTGCCAAGCATGGAATGTATTTGTAACCGTTTGAAAATGTACACTAGTTGCAGGAGGTGGTCCAATGTTTGCTTCCTTTTCTCTTCCTTTCTGGTTTGTAGGTTTTAGATAAGTTACACTTGACGTTTTGCCTTAGTCAACATAATTCATTATTTGGTTCTAGTATTAGCAACATCTACATTGTTCTGCTATTCAAATTCTAAGTGAGTCATGTCAACTTAGTACCAGATGAGGTGAAAGGAAAAGAGTTACATTCTAAAAGGTAACTAAGTTTTGTCATGTTGCTTTGGAAGCTCGCTAAGAGAACTGTTCTCACAAATACTTTGTGTATTTTTGCAGGTACATAGCCGCCAAAATAATATGATTCGAGGAGTCACAAAGACGTGCAATATCAATTGAAGTTGGAATGCATAACTTGTCGTTGGGAATGGTACTAGCCACTATACATTTTACATCCCTGTTAACAGTAGTCCCTTGCCATCTTTGCATTGCTGATGAACATCATGGAGAGTGGATCAGCCGTGCTACAAAGAAATATAAGGTTTGATAACCAAAACTTTCTACTAATTGAAGATCATGATTAGGACATCTTGGATATTACAAGGTTCAAATCCAACTTTACTGTTTTTTTAGAACCGGGAATCAAAGGAGGTTTAGTGCTAAGCAAGGAAATAGAGGACTCGGTAGAAGCTTTAGAATCTGAATACAAATCTATTGCAGCAAAAGATGTTATTGCACATATTGCTAGCAAAGAAGGTTTGATGCTGAAGGCCTCATGAGATTAGAGAATTATAGCATTTTTTAACACACTTTTCATTTGTGTAACAAGTGTGCATCCTAGAATTAGTATTTGATATTTTGATATAAATTGATTGCAATCAGCGCCTTTGAGCTAGTTTGTGCAGAGTGGTTCTTTGGAAGAATACCATAAATTTTATGTTTGAACTGAAACCAAATATCATAATAGATGCTTATTTTGAAATTGAATTTAAAAATTTATATATTTTCAATTAAGAATGTAATACGAAAACCATTTCTTTGTAAATTATTTGTCCAATACATTTAGAACGTGCTGCAAACATAAGACAATTTTTATGTTCTACATATACAACACGAGCACGAAATGAATATTAAAAACACACAACAATTGCATGAGCGCTTATCATATAACATACATGTTGTATTCAATTTGAAAATATGGTATCAGAATCATGTGTATTTCTTTGTCTTGGCAAACATGATGTTATCGTACGTCGAACGTAATCACCCCTGTTCATCTCAACAACATACGAAGAACATTGCAAAAACGTGCCTTCCCAAGTTTGTGATGCTGTGGACACCACGCTCACTCGTCCCTTAAGTGCCCTAGGCTCCAGTCTAACCAAGACGCTAGACGCACGCTAGCGACCACTTACACCACACCCACCTGTGACCCCTACCAGCATCCTTCAGCCACGCCGCCGCGAGGTCCAAGATACCCGCCGCGCATTCCTCCTACGTGGAACGCCACGCCACAGGCCACAGCCCCGAACCACACTTTCCGAGGTCGAGGGCGAGGATCACATCGTCGATATTGGAGGAGAGGACGCCGCTCGCAACAGCGTCAACACTCACAGCTCCAACAAGATGATGAAGGCTTCACACTGGTCGAGAATCGCCGTCGCTAGTCTCAATAGGACGTGCGCCTTGGTCCTGTGCTTACGGCCACTCTCCCAACACGGTCATCAGGAATCAGACCAAGATCCCCATTGCGGGCTCTAGTTAACGATACTACAATGCAGGAAGCGGAACTGGCCAGGGAGATCAAGCAACATCAGAGCCCGGCCCCGACGTCCCAGCGCCCTCGACGTCCATCATGATGGGACGAGCGCCCATCACCCATGCAACAGCTCCTTCCCGACTGTCACAGCCTTGAGTTTCTCGAACCAATAGTGGTAGAAGAAATGCATGAGGTGAGTGAGCCGGCTACTATACCTAGCCCGCAGAATCCTCCACACTCATGGTCCTCTGACCCGGGAATCACATCTTCACGTTCGGGCAATCACCATTCAAATGGTGATTCACGGTCAATTCCCGAATATGAATGGAATGGGTGGGAGCGGGTTCCTCGAGACAAAATTCCAAGCAAACATTTTGCTCGGCAAACAAATCCAGCCACGCCCCCAGCTAGTGAGGAAGAAACCACTTCTCCTCTGGCTACTGACATGGACATAGATAGCGATGATCAAGCCACTCTGGGCCCCGACCAATCAGCATTTCCAGACGGCTATATACCGCTGGAGATTCCTAGAGTACTCGGATCACCCAGCAGCTCCAGGCCGGACGAATCCTCGGAAGTTGAAGGCAGGTCCTCACAACCTTCTGCACACGCTCTGCAGCCTGTTCCGGACGGTACTCAGGCAACTGGACTCACAGATTGAGGCCGCGACATTCTACCAGAGTTCATAAACCCACAAATTGTGACACAGAGGACCATAACGCCGAACGCCACCCCAGCCATCACAGCAGATCTCATGGCAGCTAATCCTCGGCCGGCCCCAGTGCCTCCCGAATCCATTGCTGAGACAGGGCAAATGGACAACCTGCAGGAGGACGACGCATTTGAAGACGCGCCACCGCCGCTCCCAGAGCCATCCTCAGCCCGAGCACCATAGTCCACTCGCAGCTGCATCAAGAACAATCCTCGAACAATCCTCACGAGACAGAGCCCGAGCTAGAACACAGGGGTACCTCCCTTTCGCTGGCCAGTCTTGGCACGAGCTCCATACGCTCCCTACGAGCGGCGGCACGAGCTCGCTCTACACCAAACACTTCGCCGGTTTTTGTCCCCAACCCGACAACATCTCAATCAACTTATGATTTGTGGGGGTTCAGAAGAGCCGTGATGACGACTTCAAGCGACGGAGACGCTGGAATTTCTCCTGCAAGGAAGTCATGCGACTAAAATTTCTGTCTTTTAATGCCCGAGGCCTCAATGAGCCCTCGGCGGTCGACGCACTGCATGTGTACATACATGATTGCAGGTCTATCCCGGATATCATACTTTTACATGAACACGAATGTCGCGACCAAGCTCTTACGAACTTAGGCAACTCACTCTGGCAACAAGCTCAGTTTTGGGGACTAGAAGCTTCCCCAAGTTACGGTCACACGGAAAACGAAACAAGGGTTGGCTGTGGAGGCCTTGCCACGCTGCTCGCCCCTCGATGGTCCAATGCAGTATCAGCTTCGGGCGCCATATTCGAGAATAGGGTTCACAGGTTCATAATCTCTGGACTCCCCGGCGATGACCTTGGAATCGCAAATATATATGCGCATAATACTTCTGCTGAACGGTGCTCTGTCTAGGAGACGATGGCACGGGAGCTTCCAACTCACTACCGCTGGCTCTTACTCGGAGAATTCAACATGGTCGAAGTGCGAACAGATAAAAATTGGCCATGTGTGTCCATGATATCCCGCCGAGAGCGTGAGTTATTTGACGCCATGAAACAGACGCTGCAGGTGGAAGACAATCCTCGCACGCACGGGACTCTCAAATTCTCCTGGGATAACGGGAGGACGAATGGTATACGTGCCCTCGCTCGCCTTGACCGCATGTATGTGTTCCCCAGTCATCCCGCAGCTCCAGGTCGGAAAATTCTTCGCTACGAGATCCGGGGTGACATGACCCGCTCCGACCATTGCCCAGTCATCGCTTTAGTTCAACTCGCCAAGAGCCCGCCACAAAGCTACCATTGGAAGATGAGTGTACTGTACAATGGCTGGACGAAGCAGGCCCAAAAATCAGAAGACTGTGGGACAAAGCTCCAGCCAATTCGTCGTTTTTTGCTAAAATGCGGGTGGTCACTAGGGCCTATCGCAAATTTTGCAAGCACAAAGCTGCGGCCTTTAGAGCAGAAGAGGACAAGATGAAATCAGATTTAGATGTGGCAACTGGTAGCATGCAAGATCACCTGGAGAATGAGGAACTCACAGCCCGTCGCGGCGTCCTCCGGGCAGCGCTCGATGTCCACCAAATACAACGAATTGCTCGAAGAAGGATTTGTAGCAGAGTTAGATGGCGTGCAAAGGGGGACAGGGTCTGCAAGGAGTTCTTTACTGCCGTTCGGGAAAGGAAACAATCTGCCCTGATCACTACGTTGAAGTCCCCGGCCGGTGACAGAATCACGGACCCTAAAGCTCTGGCCCAGCTCATCACGGGATTCTACAGCGACTCCTACAAGGCCCCACCGACCTCCTTGGATGAGGTCCATGCTGAAGAAGCCTTCCTCCACCAACTCCTAGCCCGCTTTGCCCAAAACTGCCCGACCGAAGTTGTGAGTTCACTCGGCAACATTCCAAGCAGAGAGGAATTGGGTCTGGCTGTGCGCGCAATGGCTAAAGGCCGCAGCCCAGGGCCTGATGGAGTCTTGGTGGACTTTTATCACAAGTTTTGGGATCTAATTGGAGAGGATTTTGAGAGGATGATCGCCGACTCTATCACTCATGGACAGCTCCCTTCAAACATGAATAAAGGGCTGATCATACTACTACCGAAGGAAGGTGACTGCGAGACATTATCCAATTGGCGCCCGATAACCTTGCTAAACACGTCATACAAGGTACTAGCCAAAACCTTACAGATGCGTCTCCAAAAGCTTCTCCCTCAAGTAATTCAAGAAGGACAGTCAGCTTTCCTACCTTCGCGCTACATTCTTGACGCGGTGATGACGCAGCATGAAACGATCGCATGGGCGCAAGAATCGGAGCAGCCGCTTGTCATGCTAAAGCTTGACTTTAGCAAGGCTTATGACATGGTCTCGTGGCGCTTCTTTTACGCTATTATGCTGCGCATGGGTCTCCCGCAAACATTCATCGACCTGGTGAAAATGTTGCTGCAGGATGCTAATGCCAGTGTACTCGTAAATGGCACGCCATCAACTCCTTTTCCAATCGGACGTGGCATCCACCAAGGTTGTCCGCTCGCCCCGCTGCTCTTTATCTTGGTAGCTGAAGCATTGGCGGCAGGGACTCAAGCAGCCGTCAGAAATGACGCGATCCAGGGAATTATTCTCCCTGACGGTGAGACTCAGCAGGTGCTTACGCAGTTCACAGATGATGCAACATTTACACTCCAAGGCTCGCGGCAGTATCTCGAAGCAACCTCGGCCCTAATGGATCTGTTTGGCATGGTTTCAGGGCTCCACATTAATCGGGCAAAGTGTTCCCTTTACTGGTTTGGAACAGAACCTCCACCCCACTGGACTCACACTTTTGGCTGCCAAGTGGTTACTGATAATTCAGTGACACGATTCCTCGGCACTCCGTTTGGCTTATCCCCAGCAGTGCAAGACTTTGATCACTTTTTGATCACAAAGGTGACACGCAAACTCAGGTATTGGACCTCCACGCACCTTTCACTTGCTGCACGGGCGGTGGTCGTTAACTCGATTTTGTTGTCGACGTTATGGTATTTTTTGAATATTTGGGGCGGCTCCAAAGACATTTTGCACACCATACGAGGTAAATTACGCAACTATCTATGGGCGGGGACGGAAGAGAATTCCCGCGTACGTGTCAGATGGGATGATTGTTGTGCATCTAAAGCTGCGGGAGGTTTGGGATTGATCGACCCGGAGGATGCATTGACGGCATTACTATCCAAGTGGATTGTTAAGGGAGTGGAGCATGGGTCCTCCCCACTGCATATCCTTCTCCATCATAGGCTGGGACAGATTCAACCCATGAGCGCCAGCACTTGGCCCCAAAACCTACAATGGCCGTTATTGTCGAAGTTTTCATCGCCAAGAAGTTCAGGGGTCTGGACCCGGGTAATTCAAGCTGGCAGGTTATGTGTCCGTTGGTTGAAGCTGCACTACCCACGAACTTCGATGAAGTGCTCGGTACAAATCTCTGGTGGACGAACCACTTCTTCGGGCACAATTTTGGCACAACAATGGTGCGCGCCAGTTCCTTCGCCCGGCGAGGCATTTCTCATATCGCCGACATCTGGGACCTTGAATCTCAGGCACTGCTACCATGGGTTGATATTCGTAGGAAATTCCGACTTCCTGAGATAGATCGACCCATCTTCGAGGCCATCCATAGACACTTTCCACCTACCTAGCTGGATCTATGCCGTGACACCCAGGTCCATGCAACTACCGGCGAGTGGTTGGGAGTTTTCAACCACGAGGACGATGTCCTGCCTATAGTCATGTTCCAAGCCTCCGAGACGTTATGCCCGGAGCTGAAAATAGTCATTCAGGTCGACATCCCGGAGACGACCACCGCGTTCCAACTCGGCCCAATTTCCCAGACGCTTTTGCCCCTTGTGCGACCAGACCAGCGTTGTCACCCGATCCAAGGCATTGTACGTAGGATTCTGGTCGTGGTGACTCAGGTCAAAAACCTAAACTCCCCACGAGTAGCGGAGCGAGGTCTGATCAAATTCCTGGCGCCTGTGAGCATGCTGACATTTGACCCGGGGCGCTGGAAGTGGCCATGCGGGGCTACACTCCATGCATACACTGCCAAATTGGGCAGGAAGATGCGCAAACCGCGCTTACATCTCTCCTTTTCAATTCCGTCCTAGTGGAAGCAGGAGTGGCCTCCGGATTTGCAAATCCATTGGCATGACATTTGGCATAAAGATTGTTCCATGAAGGAAGCTGGTTTTCTCTGGAGTATTCTTCATAAAGCAGTTGCTGTGAACATGTGGAGGCACTGCGGCCAACGTCAAATCTCGGACTCTTGCCCATGCTGCGAGCAAGGAGACCCGGAATCGATCAAGCACTGTTTCCACTCATGCCCTGGAGCCATGATAGCTTGGAAATTTGCAACGACGGTTCTATACCAGGTGGCAGGTTAAGAAAGACATCCTCAACCTTGGCACTGCCTTTCATGGGAGCATTGTGTGCTAGGAAAGGAGCTTCCTCCCCACCTGCGGCCATACCAACATTTCTGGTCCTTGATGAGAGGCGCGACCATTTGGATAATTTGGATCAAACGTAACGCGCAGGTATTCACCAACACGCAGTGGTCCCAACACACGCTGGACACTAAGTTGTGGGATGTGTATCTCGATCTTGCCCGGACTGCCTAGTTTCAAGTGCAGGAGAAGCGTTTGCACAAGCCAGTGGAGTTCCAATGCGCTCGGACCCGCTTCGACAAAACTTGGAACTGCAGCCCCCTGTTTCTCACTCGTGACGGCGACAAGATCACCTGGAATTTTATTAGACCCGCTAGGGGCAGATTTATGTAGGCTGTGACTCGTTCTCTTCTTCGCCAGCTCGGTTCCGGGCTCGGTTTCTATGTGTATTGTTTGTTTCTGTTGCGCTTTTGCAGTGGTAATAAAGGTACCATTTGTTCCCCAAAAAAAAAAAAAAAAAACTTAATCCGCAAGGCAAATTCTATCCATTTCCTTCCAGAATTCCATCCCGTTCTACCAACCAAAAATAAAAATAAAAATAAAAAACTTCACTGGCACTGGCTGTCTCGCATGCCAATTGCCAAATGACCTTTCTCAACACTCTAATTGGTAACGTAGTGGGTGGGGTCTAAAACCAGTGAAGTTGCCGTACCAACTCTAATTAAATGAATTCTAATTGCATACTAGAGTACGTGTCAGTAGCACACGGCATGCCAACAACCTACCAACCTTCCAGCCAATCATGGAATATTGTTGAAATTTATCCATCTTGAAGCTTTTCAAAAATTATTGTAGTATTGATGCTCCTCTGGAGAGTGATAAAAAGGAATCTTTCTTTTTTTCTGGAGAAAGGGCAGTGAGCCGGTCCTGGGCAGAACCGACACGGAAAGGCTTTGGGGTCATGGCGTGCTGAGATTATTTGTGCCCGAGCAGGGTAGAAAAGATAAGATGAGTTCCATACGTTAACTTATGATCATTGGGTTTTCAACAGACGGCTAATCTAAAAGAGGAAACAAACAAGGAGTTGTGGGTGCACATGAGGACGCTTTGGGCTTGAATGGGTGGAACGTGGAACTGTGGAAGAGATGTCGAGTGCATGTCCTTCTCCACTGAATGCTTGCCCCGACTCTAAATCTCCCTCGAAGTTAATGCAAGCACTATTCACTGATGGCCCCATTTTTCATTTTGGGCACCCTAGGGTTTTATTTTTGGAAGAGTTTTCTTTTTGCAAATATGGGACCTACTGTTCCAATTAATCTATGAAGATCATCTCGGGAATTTTGAACCCTTGGAAGAGGGGTTGTTTTTAAGGTGGGCCTTTAAGGTTGATTGTCCTAAAATCACCAACTTAACCCCTAAACGTCCTCACCTATGTCCAGTTTAGGCAGTTTTGCAAAGATGCATTATAAAATGCAATTAACATGAATATTTAGAACTTGATGTATGAATAAAAGTTATACATTTTGAATTTTAGATTCTATCTATACGGTTAGATCTATGATTGCTATCACCAAAAAAATTCTATAAATTTTGAAATAAAAAATAAAAAATAATTTTGTAATTCAATTACGAATAAGATATTGACAACATGTGGATGAAATTTGTTGTGATGGGTTATAATGTAGTACTCTAGGTGTAGTGATTTTTGGAGATTTTTTAGATCCTTGGTTTTATGAGTTTTTTTTTCAAGAACACTTTTAGACCAAAATCTTCAAAATTTTGGGTGAAACATTGCAACACAAAATGAGGCATAATTTTTTCAGAAATTGTTTCCTTTTCCATTGAATCGCACATACATGAAGCTAATTTCCCATAAAAAATTTAGTAAAAAAATCAAACTACAAAAAGTGCATGACGGATGAGAAACTACGGATGAAATCTGTACATCAAGCAAAATATGCATGGTTGGGCGGTTAAGGGTTAAGCAATCTGGCCTATTTTTGGCAGTGATAAATTTGAAAAAAAAATTGACCGCATTTGAAATATGTTTTGATGAGGATTGCAAAAATTTGCAACATCTAATTTTCATTTGTCAATTTTATACAAAATTCCAAAGTGGAAAGTAACCTCTGATCCATATATCACATACCAATTTCCTAAATTCACACTTTGTTGTTCCTAGATTCCGCTCATGAGTTAATCCAAATTCACTCATGAGGTTTCTCATGGAGATTCTCCTTTATACAATCACCGGTAAGAGCATGATTCTATGATTGTATGCTCAAGCAAATGAACATCAAATCTTTTCTAAAAAAGGTTGGATATCAAGTTGAAAGGTAGGGGAGGGAGGCGTGCTAGTCTACAACGGCTGCTGGCAACTTGTTTGCAAGAGCTCATATATGGACACCGATTCTAACGGTTGGTTTACCTTATCGATTGCTTAAACAAACGAGCAAAAAATATTCTCTAAAAATGACTCTATGTCATGTTGGAGGGTACAAGAGGGGGCCTGCTAGTTTGCTACAGTTGTGGACAACATTTTTGTAGTTTGAGTTCAAAGAAACAAACTCTAAATCCCTCACAATAGTTCCAAAAATGACAGATGTCTTCAAATTTCTTGCTAAAGAACGAGGTCTGAGACGAGGTCCTAATTAAGACTACTTGTTAGCCACAACATTTGAGGCTAGTATTTTGTTTTCAGTGGATACCTGTTTTTTTCCCCTTGTTTTGGCATATGAGTTTTAAAAATAGGCATACTAACATGTTAAGGTTTTTCTGCTAGCTAGCTTGATAGGCTTATGGTGTGATTAGGCATAGAATTGTGTTCCACTTGTATACAATAAGGGAAAAGAAATGTGGCCATCTCCTTCAAAAACTAGAATTTTGAAGTGTTGTTCATTACTTTGGCCGTCGCTTCAAGTTCACTATTCACTATTGAGATTTTTTAAATTCCACAATTCATCGAAAAAGACCAACATGATTAGAATATGTGTGCGCGCGCGCCTTGCCAACATGAAAATGCATAAAATAGTAAATAAAGGTTCATTGGCAAATTGGGTACATAGAGAAAGAGTGGGGGCTTGACAAGTAGAAGGAACAAATGAATTGATATAGCCCCGCCAGAGACACTTAGTGCCTTAGATTTGAAAAACTCAACAGATGTTCTCAATGTCTCTAATTTGGAAATTGACTGTAATTGCCTCCAACTTGCAAATATGTAACCAAAACGAATGTTGGATCATTTACAGTGATAATATATGATCGTGGTATTTGTTCCCGGTACGTTTTGCTATTGTAGTACATTAATATTACTTTTCTATACTAAATGAATACCAAATGATTTCATTGGTGTATCAAATAGACACTTTGTCTACTTCTAAAAGGAATCACCAAAGATAAATCTTACTGTCCATATCCTTAAAACATAAATAAGCGAATTACCCGAAAAGACTATTTATTTATGATGAATTTAAAACCAATATTATTAGTAATGGGCACTTTGATTAAAAGGCATTTAGGGATTAATTAAAAGTTAGTAGGCATTCTCTTGTTAGTTGAGGCATTTAAAGAGTGTACCTTAGAGCAAACCCACCAATGAAGCTGATATCCTATTTCCAAACCTCATATACACTTAAAATTTGCTAGACAAGAGGAGTTTGGCTAATATCATCAAGAAAAATAACAACCTTGAATGCTTTGGCCAATTAAAAAATTTCAACGTCAAATTGGAACATTGATTTTTAGCATGAAATTTAAAGACAGTGTCAGTGACTACTAGGAATGCTTTTAGAGCATGTCCACGAGCGACACTAGTATTCCTATTTCCAAACTGGATCTTAGTAAGTGCATTTAGTGTTAAAAGCCAAAAATAACGTGCGTGTGTCACCTCCAAATTAATACCCCTGTATACAATGTTTTTTCATTAAAAAAATGATATTCATACAGATATAACAAAAAAGGAGCCTAATGTATGTATGCATGTTTAACCCTTAACTTCCTGGGCAACCCAAAATGGGTCGCTCTATTTTTAGAACTGAAAATATCTTGACAAAGGAGTGCCCGGATGAGGAAAAATTTGGGCCAATTTTGTGTAGAAATGAGTTAGCTATCCAATGGTGTAGTCTGATTTGGAGAAATGCACATTGTCAATTTTACAAAAATCCACAAGTGCTTGGTGGTCACAAAACTGAGGAAGAAAAGTCAACAAAAGAGAGTGACGGGTGAATGACGAGCTGCCACGTGTTCCAGTTGGGCAGGGCGGCTTGTGGATGGGTGTAGCTACTGAAATGCAAATTTTGCACTTGGATTTCATCTTTTTTCCAAAATTCTTTTTCCTACTATATGTGTTCTTTTGTGTACTTTCAACCTACCATATCTGATTTTGCAATGGAAGATCAGATTTGTAGAAATTTGGGAGATTTCTCTCTAAGTCACAAGTGAACTAGTAAAAAGTGGATGTCATGTCAACGCCTCTTTCTCACTCATTTTTTATCCTATAAATACGAAACTTGTTGTCATGCGTAGGGAACTTGATTATCTTCAGAATTCTAGATGGCACCAACTTTCTAAAATAGTATGTGCCCAAGAGAGTCGGTCAAAGCTCATTTTCAGCAGTGAGAAAACAGTGAATTTTGTTGGAGTACCCTTCACTTTTGTGTCCCATCCAAGCAACTTGTAACGCGGATTGACACCAAACTTTGTAAAGATGAAGGTGACTTGCATATCTACAAGATCTTACGATTGATTTTGTAAAAAAGTGAACTATATAAGTTTGAGCAACATGTATCTCTAACCGAAAAAATCAGGGTCCAAAACGCGCTGAAAATGGTTATAGAAGTTAAGGGTTAAAGTAAATTAAAAAAGAAAAAGCCCAACATATATATATATATATATATATATATATATATATATATATGCAATGAAAAACATGGCCTAAAACTAGGCTTGAACCTTTTAAACAACAAAAGTACTTATTTATCATTGATAAAATCATTATACAATTTTTCATCTGTAGAATGTAACTCATATAAGATTTTTCATTACAAAAGCTATTGTAGCTAGTGCAATAATAGTTTCTAAGTTTATCATAATATGATTTGTCAAATTATAATTCCATAGTGATCCATGATCTTCTTGATACCAACACAATCCAATCTCTATATCAGATGGTTGATAAAAAAAACAAGTTGGTTTCCTATATTCAACCCACCTAGTAGCAATTTTCCACACATTCTATAAATCCTTCCTAAATTGTATGTTTTAGTGGTCAATGCTTTTGATTTGTTTGGCCTTCCTCTTTTTTAATTTTTTCAATGAAGAGGAATAAGAGTTACTTCCTACCTACATGATATATAAAGGAACTACCCTATATGTAAATTGCCAACTCTTGGGCTATGTACACATACAAAATTAAACAAAAAGTCATACTCTAAGCTCATATATCTTTTGTAAGCCCATTTCACAATTAATACCCTTTTTGTTCACTCATGTGGTTCTATATGGGATATTGTAGTACAACTCCTGAGAACCCGATATACCATCCTAGATTTAAATTTTACCAGAGAAAAGAAGTTTGGCTAGAATGCAAGCACCAAGGACTTGGTTATATTTTGGGAGAATCTTGCTCATAACTTCTACTCCATTGGGGTATTTAAAATGCCAAACCGAGTACCCTTAGAGAGATTTATACTTCTTTAGAACAGAGCCAAGACAAATTAAAAATAGAATCATGCGTAAAATGGAATTTAAAAGAGATTTTGGGTGTGGTATCAGGAAAGCATATGTCGTTTAAGGATTAAGGCTGAAAAAAATAAATTCCCATAAGCCTTTTTTTTTTTTTTTTTTTTTTTGTTGCTAATGAGCCATATATCCCCCACTTTCAGTGATATGCAGCAAGTTACCGGAGAAAGAGGAGAAGATCTACTTAAGGTATAGACACCCATAACCGATAACGCACCCATCACAGATAAGTAGATTTCCTGGGTGCTGCGCATTGGAAAACCAGAAGCCGATATTTATATCCAGGATATTCAGGATGCGTCCTCCAATAGAACGCGTCTGTGATTGTTACGAAATTAAATAGTCTTATGTTTGTTCACTACTCTTGTTGTTGTCGGTCATGGGTGAAGCTATATGTTGGTTATGGGCTCTGACCAACTTTCAAACAATAAAATTTGTAGTAATTCTAATTTTACTTAATTAATTTTGGAAAAAAGCTCATTCTCCATGAACCTTATTTTCCTACGCACAAAAAATAACTACTTCTTGATAACCCAAGATATGCTATGCTGAAATGCTTAAGTTATCGGTTATAGGTATCTGTACCTTACCAAACAGGCTTGATCAAGGAGGACCAGGCGCTACTTTCTATAGACCGCCATGATGCAGGCCAGATTTAGCAGCAGCCGAAAACCACTAATCAGGAGGTAAGCAGGGCCGGTTCAAGTGAAGGCGGCACTAGACTTCTAAATACGTCTGTCGCCTACAGGGATCATTTATGACCACTGCGGCCTTTCTCTCAAGACAAAACACTGAAAACAGACGACGATTTATTGCCGCAGTGGCACTACTACAATTGTCTACAACTGGTATGATCGCACATGGAATCGAATCCTCAATTGTACCCTGGCTCCACAAGATTGATTTCACGCGCTCCTCCACACTCGTCTAGCTACCTAGTACGCAGGCTCCATTCACAGATCCACGACTTGCAGGCTAGCGACAGGTTCCGTTATTACTTATTCACACCATCGCTTGCTAGAAATCGATCCATCCGCAGCCAAAACAGACGCACTGGTTTCCGTTTCTGCTCAACTAGTATTATCGATCCTCAACATCAATATTTCTATGTTTTGATATATTTCTGATCAACCAACTTGTGGAGCATGATTCTTAATGCAATATATGGACAGGCTGGGATCAAAAGAGCGACTGTAGAACAATTGTGTGACTGATGCCGACTTTCTGCATATTTGTGCACGTTCTACAGAGGGAGAATCAGGAAGCTGTCGTCGTTGCTTTGTTCTAGATGTCCACATCGGGGTGACAGTGTCAAGTCGATAATTCAACACGCAAAAATTATGAGTGAATTCTGAAGAATCCAGATAGTCTATCTTAGGGATTACTCCGTGCATCATGGTTGAAAGCTCGTGGAGTGACCCACAATCTGGAGTAACGACGGAGCTGGGAGAGGTTTCGAATTATAACGACGCGCGACGGCGACGCGGCGTGGTTCCTAGACAGCGGCCGCGGCCGCGCAACGGCAGTGATCAACAGGTGCCGGTGTACTGGGACCAGACAGTGCCAGTGTGGGAGGCCAGCCGCTCGTCATCCAAAAGAAAGGCTCCTGCAGACTCACTCTGTTACAGTCGGCAAGGCAACAGATTCCGTGGTGCAACGATGCTCACAGTAGACAAAACGCTGGAGAGTTCCTGCTGTGAGGCTTTCCATTCTACACGGTTTGCCGCTTCCGAGGTCAGTTTCGACGTCATCGTGTCCATGTATCAGAGTGCTCTTGTGGAGGTCTGTTACAGGGGAAATCGTGGAATAGTGTTGGGCGCACTTCTGTTGCAGCGTAAGATGAGTACTAGACATGATCGACCTTTTGCAGGAAGTTGCAGAACGAAATTCTCCAGCATCTCGGTACTCACTTGTTGCAAGCTTGCAAGCAGCTATGGAGAGAGTCACGCACCATGACGAAGGGATCAATTGATTGCTGTGCGTTTGCGAGGGTCGGCAGCAACGCAATTTTGCTAGTCTAAGCTTAAGGTTAGGCCTTGGTAGGGAATGTGAAATCACAAGAGTCTAGCTCTGCATCAAATTTCTGGAGGTGCTTAATCGCAACTAGTTAGACGATTGACTGTTACTCTGATCGAGGAGAAGAGAGAATAAAATCATGCCCAGATTTTCAACCCAAGTAGTGTTGACTTAAATTCTGGTGTTGTCGACGAGTGGTTTGTTTTCAGCCTGGATTAAGTAGAGGTGTAGAATCCCATGATCATGTAATTTTTGGTTGAATGGATGTGTAAATAAAACGGCAGAGCTTTGAATTGATCAGCCCGATCCTCTTCTTATACTCGGATTGAACAATGTTAGTTAACGCAAAATCGCCAATCAACTTTGAACCCCATATTAATAATGGCAGTGAAATTAGCGCTTACCTCACCGGAATATTTATGGAACATCTTTTCCTGGGGTTCTTATGCTGACAAGGAAGAGAGGAACGACCATATGAAGGTCAAGTTAGGGACCCTGCTAAAGCTGGTTAACTTAATAATGTAATTGTGTTTGTTTGCTTGATTGCAAACTGAGATCATTTTTCAATACCAAACCCTAGCTCTTAATTTCGGTACTTTGAAGTAATTGTAAAAGAGACCCTTTGAATTTCTACTGCATGACACTTGGGCTCATTCGGATGCAAGAAGCTTTTAAAGTTTTGCATGATGCCAGTTGTTTAAATATGCTTCATGTTCCTAGTGTAAACCACCCTGCTTATGCCACACTCAGAAATCACCTTGTGTATGCCACTATGTACTACACTAAATGGGCTATTTAGTATCGTTCAAAGGTGAGGAGAAATATTGTCTTTAACCCCTAAACGTCACACCCTAAACGTCACAGCGTCCAGAAACTGGACGACGAATGATTTCAAAGCCTTCTCACGTTCTCATCAACGCTTGGATGATACTCATTCAATTTTTTGGAGATTCTTCACCAAGTTGTTGTCCTATCTAATGGCTGGATTTAGTCATACTAGAGTACATATTTTTCTAAAATTGCAAATGTAGAAGTATGTCAAGTCGTTGACCAAGCCAAAATTGCATTGACTCTAGTTCAAAGTGGAATCGTGAAAAATGAGGTCATAAATTTAAGAAACACAAAAATTTCAAAGTATCACCACACTTAAGAGTATCTCATTTCAAACTCATTCCAAAAAAATTTACTCAAAAAATATTGAAATTTAGTTTGTAATCGAATTTAGAAGGAATTTTTAATTTTAACTTTCAAATTTTATAATTAAATATTGGTGATTGTATTAGTGAATCGAACCGTACGGATGGAATCTAAAATTCAAAATCTAGAACTTTCATATGTATATCAATTCTAGAATATTCTTCTAAATGGTAGTTTATAATATTTTTTCTGAAATTGTCAATTCCAGGGACACCCTGGTACGTTAAGGGGTTAAAGCATATAAGAGTTTGTCACTTTTCATTCCTACTTTCATTGAAAGTGCGATGTTCCTTCCAAGTGATTCCAGGAGCAAAATTAGTCTACAATGGGTTGAAGAATAATCTTAAGCAAGGTCTTACACCGGTGTGGGGTATGGAACTCAAAACCTCCCCAATGCTAAACAAGAGTTCCCACACTTTCCTTCAAGCTTAATAAAGATGACTAAAGGACTATTCATGAACAAAGCTTGTCTAAAATTGTAATTATAGGAAGCAAAGTACACTTGAACTCCACTTATACTCTTCGCCTATTTTCGGATAATTCTACCTTACCTCCCTAAAATCAAATAGTGTTTGGATTGAGAAATAGTGTCTTGGACAGTAAATAGCCCGTTTAGTGTACAATGGGGTACATCAATAGTTCAATTTTTTTATTTTCATTCGTATCACCACAAAAGATTAGAAGATTAAAAGTTTTGTGAGCCAAATTCGGATATGTTGTAATATACAAGATGCACTACACATACATAATTATAAGTTCCAATCCAAAACAATAATATTTGTGATCTATTTTAAATTAAATGAAAAAAAAATCCCATCATGAATCCTTAATTCAAACAAAAATAGTATTACTTATGATGTATTAAGGATTTATCAAAGAGTTAGTAAAGTCTCTTTAAAATCAAGTACAAAAACAATTGTGATTTTTGGAGCCTTTTTGAGTAAAATATGACAGATGAAAGTTTCAAATTAATTTCCAAGAAATTTTTTTCATATCTTAAAATTCTATTGAATAATTTCAAACATCATTTCAAAATTATTAAAACTTAAATCTAGACTCTCGGGGGGTGCATTCCATTGTCAAGTTGAACACCACGTGCGATAAAACAAAATCTACGTTTTACATAAAGGACCACCAAAATGAATCAAAATTTTATCAATTTTTTTTCATGAGTAGATAAAATCACTATCTATTTCGCAGTAAAAAATGGTAATCAAATTTGATGATTTGTTTTTTTCATAAAACATACCGTTTTTAACTAGATCGACGCAGAATCAAACTAAAAACATTACTACAAAAAATGAAAATGACGAAAAAATTCAAAAAAATATACATAAGATATTACCAATGATTATTTATATGTAGAAAAAATATCATAATTATTAAAATTATCTAAGGCATATAATATAGGGTAGCAAATTTTGATCGCACGTGGTTATTAAACGTAAGGGGGTGTGATCTCCCCGAGTCTAGACTCTATCATCTTTCCAATGTACTTTACATTTTGTGATTTGATGTGTTTTTGAGCTCACATGAACTTCTCATGGCCCATTCACAATAAGCCCTTGCCGCACTTGCATCTGCGTTCTTGAAATGAAGGAAGGCAAAACCGAGAAACAAAAAAATATTCAAGGCTTTGTTTTTTCTTGCTGCAACTTCTCCTTAAGCACTTTGCAAGTGCATTACAGTGCCACAAGTAGAACCATGCTCCTTTTTTACGTTAAATCCTTTCTATCATGCGTTAGAATAATTTCTAATTGGATAATTTATATTTCTTGGTTGACAACAAATTCCCTCAAAGTCACCTGACACATGCATATAACAGCATTGGTGTGTGTGAATTATGTATATGAAAGTTCTAGGTTTATGAGTTAGGAGAAGTAATTCCAATTATCTTTGTACTCCACTGTATACTAGTAAGTTAGTAGAGTTATCTGCAAAGTCAGTAAAAGAGGGGTAACTAAACCAAAGTTTGTGAAAATTATGGTTAAGAACCCAATAAAAGTAGACGTGTCATTTACTTTTTAAAAACTGGAGGTGTGAAGTTTCAAGGCTCCAAAAACGGTGCCCAAAAACTTTAGACCCTCAATTTTCTTAATTCAACCAATTTTAGTTAATTAAAGGAGCCCCAAGCTTTGTCTCCACCTATGGTGTTCCCAAATTAGCTTTTTTGCTTCTCCCAAATCCAAATCAATGCTTCTATCTCCACCACCAGGTCATCCGACGCATGCTTTGTTTTTTTTCTAATTAATGAATGTCACTTAGTTTACGTTTCCCAAAATTTTAATAAAACTGAGGGTGTAAGAGCATCCCCACCTCAACACGCTAGAGATGACTCACTGAAATTGTTCATTTACATTTGAAGAGCCCTTGTACTTACACTCCACCCTTGCATGCCCCTCGCACATCAAAAGTGCACATAAAATAGTCAATGAACTAATCACAAGTAGAATGTGGGGATATAGTCAACTAAATAGTGATTTAAAGGGCCATTTCTTAATACACTAGGATTGAGAGTCAAGAGGCATTTTAGAAGAGCCTTGGCACTTTTCATCTAGTTATGGAGTGTGAGAGACGGCTACGGTGGAGCTACTCTAAATGGCATCGAGTTTGCAGAAAAATCTAGTGTACATATCAATGAAAGTATCTAGATTCTCATACAAAGTAACACAAGTAGTCACTTATTAGTTGGGACTTTTTGAAATCTACAACTAGCATAGATCCACTGGGCAATTGCCATCGCAGCATATAGGGACGATTATATACAGACGATATATGTATTTATAGGGACGATTCTCTTAAATGTTTGGAAGACATACTTGAGTAGAATGTTCTGTAAGCCCGTTCATTGGTCACATTACATTACAAGCTTGTCAATCATGAAGATGCGAAGGCGGAGGCTCCAGATTGGCACTTGGGTAGGCAGGCTGGCTCATGTACTCTCTCACACTTACAGAACATGGAGCACAGGCCAACTTTTCAGAATCCCGCCATGATTAGGGTTCCGCTATTGGTGGGTGTCATGCAATTAATTGATGGCCCCCTTTAAGTAATTTACTACTTGAGTAGGCAGCAAGCCCCAATGAACTAATAATAATCATCAAAGGCTTCATGTCCCTTCAATTGATGCAGCCACACTTTTTACTGGTGGCCCATTCACACCAAGAAGCTCCAGCACTTGCGTTGAGTTTTTGGAATGTTGCAAGCTAAATTTGAAAATATTAATTTAGAGTTAATTTGAAAATATTAATTAAAATTTTAATAGAGTTATCCACAAAGTTTGAAGAAGATATTTAGGGCAGGCTTCCATGTAGGGATCGGTTGGGTGAAAGGCACTAGAAGACTCCTCGTAGATACAGGAATATCAGTCGCATATGGATGCTCGTGAGGGGAGTTACCCTGTGGAATCTCTGGCTTGCTAGGAACGACTTGGTCTTTAATCACAACAGATGGGAAGATGATAAGATTAAAGGCTGCATATGGAAAGGGCTAAGCGACTACGCTCGCAGTGCCTGGAACAGGATTCAAATTAAGATTAGGAAGTCCCCACAACTCACTACGCAGGAGTTCGTTAAGTTTGACCGATCATGGGGCAAACAACATCTCTTGTGTAGTAGAGAGGGAGACCGGGTTACTTGGATGGCTTTCAATCCCTGTATTTTTAGTAGTTAGTGTGGCTCCTCTCTTCCTGCCCCGCGGTGGTTTCATCGTGGTGGCTCTGTATTTTATTCTTTGCAATTGATTTCTCAATTTGTGCCAAAAAAAAAAAAAAAGGCACTAGAAGACAAGAATTGAGGTCTCATGAATCACCAATGGTCCACCCATTTCGGTACAAATGAAATATATACTCTTGATTTCTCATGTTTTCACCCATTTCGGTGGAACTTCCTCCTTTTAAGAACCGACCACCTACTGCCTGCCATACATGAAAGCAAGCCCTTAGGGCCTCCTTCCATGAGGGGATCGGTTGGGTGGAAGGCACTAAAAGACAAGAATTGAGGTCTCAAGAACCACCCATGCTCCACCCATTTCGGTACAAATGAAATATATACTCTTGTCTTCTCCTGTTTTCACCCATTTCGGTAGAGCATCCTCCTTTTGAGGACCAGCCACCCACACCTATCTCCACATAGAAGCCTGCCCTTAGAATTTTGCTATTATATAATTTTATTTGGTTACTCCAAATAGTTAAAAGGTATAAAAGGGCTTGGTGGTTTACAATTATTAGGTGTGTAAAAGCTTGGTGGTCTTCAAAGTTCAAAGTCATGTGAAACTTTTTTGAGCACCAAAAGAGGAGCTCAAAAAGGTTTCAAATGACTTTAAAGACCACCAAGCCCTTGCTCACCTAATAATTGTAAACCACCAAACTTTTTCATACCTTCTAACCATTTGGAGAGACCAAATAAGATTATATTGAAACAAAATTTTAGGTGTCTCTTTCAAAGTTTGAAGGACTTTGCGGATAACTCTATTATACAATTCATTGTGGTGTTAGAGCCTTGTCTCTTCTTGCTTTTGGCCCAACGCATGTGTGTTGGTAGAGTGCAAATTTCTTGTGGCACTCAAAATGCGTTGGAACAGCTTCTTGCATGCGTCAGTTTAATAAAATAAATTTTATTCGAGCACATTGTAGTTACTAAAAATTTACTTGACAAACGTAGATTCTCTGATGCACTTGCCTTGGGTGACTGTGTAAATGGGCCATGACTTGTCAGGAAAGTCCCAGTGTGTGTGCATATGTTTTTTTTTGACAAACGAGATGACTGTGATAGAAAATTTTGATCCAGTACAGTTATCCAAAAATTGAATTAGTTCATAAATGAAGTTCAAATGGAATCCTCTTCCTAAAATTACAATTTCTGATGAGCATTGTTCATGAATAGTTCTCATGGTTGGCTCTCTTAGGTTGGGGGAACTTGTCGGAACTCTCCTCTAGCATTAGAGAGGTCACGAGTTCCATGTCCTATGGTAGTGCAAGGCCCTCTTTTAGATTATCCTCCAACTCACCATAAATTGGTTTTGCAATCTTTTTGAACTCAAAACGAGTCTGAAGTGAGTTCAAGGTTTCTTTCCACTTTGAGACACTCTTTTTGGTTAACTCTAATATTCTTCTCGTTTACAACATGCACGGTAGTGTTATTACATGTGTTGCATTCAACCCTACATGTTTACAACATGCATGGTAGTGTTATTACTTGCGTTGCATTCAATCCTACATAGTATTGTAGTTAGTTTGGCTCTCTTCCCGCTTCTCGGTGGTCTTGCAGTGGTGGCTCTGTATCATTCTCTTGCAATTGATTCTCTCAATGTGTACCAAAAATAATTAAAAAATTAAAATTAAAATGATCCAATAGCATACCAACCTGTAGTAAAGTTTGCAAAATTTTAATCTTTTTGTTCAAATTAATCATTTATGTTTGGATTAGGTAGTGTGTGGCTTGTCAAAGTTGCACCTATATGCGCTTATAATATGAGAATGCTAGAAGGGGGACAAATTTGAACTTCAAAAATTTATAGCAACATATCAACATAACACAAGTGTGTACAAAGCTATCATATTTTATCTTTTTGAGTACCTCGCTTACTTATTTTTTAATTAATTTTTTCATGATATTGTTTATTAAATTTCTGTGCAATCAAAGCTTTTTTGGGGATTTTTTTGGAATTGAAATAATGGTCTAATTTCAGAGGTGGAAAATGAAATAAAATTTTCATAAAACCTAGCTATGTTGGTTATGTAAAATAGGCTCTAATTACCCTTTGCACATGGGTAAATAAAAAAGGCTGTTGAGTAAGGTAAGAGTCTCAAAATAAACTTAACAATTGCTAAAGAGGAAGTATTAGCATAAATCCATTTTTGGATGGTGAAATTTTTGATCTAATTGAAAGTTTAGAAGTGCACACTACACCACTAGTGAATGAATTATACAGCTTTAGCTACACTAGCTACACCCCCAACTTAGTAGACCGTAGCTTGCAATCGCCATTTGATCCATGCCTGCAATGTAGCTCAATCTCCAGCTCCAAGAACCACTCCAATGGAAATGGGCTCGTAATGAATAGATGTTTATCCAAAATTTGGCAACTCTTATATTTTTCAAATATTGTTTTGGCAATTTCATCCATTTTGTTTCTATACAATCCTAGCATTAAATTCTCCTAGACCAGAGCAAGTAAGGGTCATTTTACACTAGGAGTCGGACCCAAACTTGATGTGCAAATGGGCTGAAATCCTTGCATCTCATTAATCAAAAGCCGTTTTGTGGATCCAACCGTTTTACACTAGGAGTTCAGCCCAATGCAACCAAAACGTCTTTTACATTAAAACGGACAAGCTCTCATACATGCCTAACTCAATTCATTGAGTACACTAAATATAAGGTAGGAGGCTCTAAACCCGCCCATTTAAGGGTTGTGGCATTATGAGGACACATGAAGAACTGAACATGATTTTTCACTGGAAGAGAAATCCAAGCAAAGACCAACATACTTTGAATCAAAAAATTTGGATGTTCCTAAAATTAGTTATGAGTTTATGAAGTTGAAATGGGATGGGTTCTAAAGTGGTGCTCTTCACCATGGATACATCCAAAATTTCAAAATGTTTGTCCTTGGTAGAGTGCGGGTTTAGAACTATGACGGGTTTAGAGCCCTCTGCCTTAGAATCCTAAACTTTGGCCTTGGGCTCAAGTACACATTTCATTAAAAGCTATGATCTTATTATATTGAGTCCTTGAGGCCGGGCCTAAGACTAACATGGATTGATTTTTTTTTTTGCATTAAACCCAAGAATGACGGGTTAAACTCCCAACTGAAACATAAGATAATAGAGCAGTTCATGAAATCTCCCTTTTCAATAACAGTTATGTTACCTACATACACGATTATTGTTTTCATGAGCATGGTTGTGAGCATGGGCAATGTTAACTTTCAACAAGTGTATTATCATAAGAACATACAAAAAATGGGAGAATTGAAGTTTCAAGCATGGCTTTTCAAAGGAGAACCACTTCTACAAGTGGTATGACTTGTTGTAGAAGGTGAAAATTGAATCCCATTAAAAAGATGCTCATTTGATGCAAAAAGGGGACATCTTGATCTGCTCTATTATGTTATGAAAGCGGCCCTAAAATTCTTGGTTAAAATTCACCATTCACTGAAATTGGGTTTTTTTAGCTGATTTGATCCCAATTCGGTTGATCACGGCGGTAGTGCTCAAAATAAGCAACAGAGCCAGTGAAATCTGCACACACAAGTGGCAACTGAACTGATGATGAAGCGGCCTCACTGTTGTCTGTCAACTCAGACTTCCCGGCCAGAGGTTGAAGAGATTGAAGCGTATTTATTGTTTTACTTATTATAATTGATGCCCGAATTCACAGGCCGGGGAGACTGAGGGGGGCGTCAATTGACACCGAAACTTTCTGCCTCTCACTGGCTCCTGAGACAGTGAAGTGAATCATAGCCTGGGTCAGGGTCCGTGAGTCTCTTGGCCCATTCACACCAAGCCTCTGCCGCACTTGCGTTCGCGTTCCCGAAATGGAGGAAGGTAAAACCCAAAAACAAAAAAATATTGAAAGCCTTGTCTTTTCTTGCTGCAACTACTGTGCAACTACAATTCACTACCGCAAGTTGGGCCATGCTCCTTTTTTGGGTTGCGTTCCTCCATGCGTTGCGTTGTCATGCGTTCGAGTAATTCTCATTTCATATTTTATATTTCTTTTTTCCCAGCAGATTCCCTCAAAGTTACCTAACGCACGCATGGATGCTGAAGCTCTGCTATATGTGAATGGGCCTTCTGTCTGGTTTGGTCCTGCGTCGGGTCTTGCCCTGGCCGGTTCCGGTTGGGGTCATCTTGTTCCCTTTTTTTTTATTTGCAATTGAATCTTCAATTTGTTTCAAAAAAATAAAATAAAAATAAAAAAATAAAAAAATCATAGCCTGGCTGACCACTTAGGGCCTCCTTCCATGCAAGGGGGGCAGTGGGTGGTCGGTCTTCCAAAGGAGGAAGCTCCACCGATATGGGTGGAAACAGGAGGATTCTAGAGTATAAATTTCCTTTGTACCGAAATGGGTGGAGCATCGGTGGTTCTTGAGACCTCAATTCTTGTCTTCTAGTGCCTTCCACCCACCACCCACTCAGATAGATAGATAAAAACTCCGGTCCCTTTATAGGGCCGGTGTGAATATAGTGTCTGTTCATTTGGTTAATGAGCCAATGTCCACCAGACAAAGGACCACTAAGACCAAACTACTCACTCCTTTCGGGAATAGACATTTTTAGAACTTCCTAACAACTGACACATAACTGAGTAAAATAAAAGTTTTGGGTGTTTAAATAGTGGTTTTTTGGGTTGATGATCGTCAAGTCATCTGTCCAGTGGGTTGGTGGAGAGGATGTTGTATCATAGTTATGTGGTCCGGGTTCGATTCCTGTGAGGGCCCGTTGGAGCAGTAATGTGATATGGTGACTTGACACTACTAGTGAATTGTTCATAGGCAGGAAAGTTGTACCACCAACCAGCCCTATCCTACTATCTGAGACAAGATCTTTAAAAAGTGGCTTTAAGCCGCTTTGCCATGAGTGGGTTTTTCTTTATTTTTTATTTTTTATTTTTTAATTAAATTTTTTTTTAATAGATATCTTCTTTTAGTTATCTTCTTTCCAGGAGTTTAAGTATTTTTCTTTTCTGTATGATGTATGTGAGTAATAATAATCAGTTGATTAATCTAATCGATTTTAGGAGATTAGAGATATAGATGTAGTTGGTGTGAAAGTATAGTTTTTAAATCACTATTTAATGGTTGGTTATTTTTAGGAAGTAATATCTTGCAGGAAAGTTGTTTGGTTTAGTTACTTTTGAGGCCATGTGAATATTTATGTATTATGAGTGGCTTGGTGTTGTTGGTGAGTAATTATAGGCAAGAGAACTGGAGTAATAAATCATTTTTGTCTAATATTTTGGGATATGTGTGTAGTGGTTTATTACTGCTGTTGTGGTGTGAGAACGAACACTATGTAAGGCTATATATTTAGTATTTATGAGAGATTCTGTGACTTTTATTGTGAAACGTGAAGGTGACGCTTCTGAGTAGCTTTATCGTGACCTTGTTGCGTTATAAACGCATTCAACTTATAATATTAATATTTTGGTGAATTTTGATAATGCTTACTAGAAGAAGATATTAATAGGAAGATTTAATGGAAGAGTGTTAAGTCTGTGACCTAGTATTTGAAATCAATGATCTCGAGGGATGTAAGGGAAAAAGGGAACTAGATTCGTGGCGCAAGTAGGGAAAGTTGGAGTGTTTTTGGCTATGGCTTATATGAGTGAATGTGGAAGCCGGCTGTAAATCTAATCAATGCGCTGAAAGAAATATAGGAGTTTTAAATATAATATTCTCAGAAAATTAAATCTTTTCACACTTCTCTTAGCTTCTAGATAAAGCTTCTTAGCGATGAAGTTTCAGTATAAAAAAAGAAGAACCCTGATAAGACTATCACTTTTCTATAGTTAATTTTTTATACGGTAGCATAAGTTTGTTTGCAATGTCCAATCTTCGGGTATTCGGAGATTTGCAAAGTCATGGGTCAGAGTAACCATCTTCTGAACAATCGTAGCTCTGACGACGTCTTGAAGAGTTAGAGAGGAGGCCGGGTAACTCGCGTCAACGACCACGAGAAGAAGAACCAAATGAGCCAAGAAGACGTCATAGGGTGCCAAACATTAGATCATTGGTAGTTGTTTTTGAAGTGGAGCCTGCTTTTGAGAGTCGAACGGAAGCAATCTTTGCAGGACGTTTTCACAACGAAGATACGGAGGTTCATGCTTGGTCTCAAGTGGAAAGTGTTGGTCACTGCCGATCGCTTCAAGGTCCTATGGCGCATTTACCTCGTGAAAGACAATTCGAGTATGTTGCAGTCACAATGCGACAAATCTTTGATTTCTTACGCCTTTGAAGCTTTATCAGAGATTATTTGTTCTTTACGTGGTGTGATACACATGGCTTGGTGCTGTTAGTGAGTTGTCATGGCAGGAAAGTTGTACCAACCAACCGGCCCATCCTATCTCCCCAGGGTTGTTCGGACGCTGGGACCCGGACGTCCGCTGGACGTAGACGTTCCCATCCCAGCGTCCGGTGACTTTGAAAAACCCACAGCGGACGACGGTTTTACTACAGCGGACGGGGGTTTTACCTCAGCAGACGGCGTTCGAACGGCGGACGGCGCGATCGGACGACTGGACAGGTCGGACGGCGGTTTTGGGTAGATCGGACGGCGGGCAGGTCGGACGGCGGACGGGTCGGACGCCCATGTCCGACGGCGAGGTAAAATCCCTTTGCAATGTTTCTCCGGACGGCGGACGGTTGTTTAAGGTTTACGACGCAATCTACGAGATCTTTAGTCCCATCCTCGTGCTGGGCTGATTATAATTCACTGAAATCGAAGAAATCTATGAATTTGGTGTCTCCATCTACGGGTCGGACGAGGGATTGGGTGCTCGATCGGACGGGCGAGCGGCTGTCCGATCGGACGATTGAGAATGTGCCCAATCGGACGGGCGAGTGGGATTAGAATGGCGGACGGCGGGATCGGACGGATGATTGGGTCGGAGGGCAGGACGGCACGATCGGACGGCTGCAAGATCGGACGACTGAGAGCGTGCCCGATCGGACGCTGCAGTGGACGTCCGATCACAGTTTTCAACATGATTTGAAGATATTTTGAATATTTACAGATTTTATTATTCAAATAAGGGAAAAATTCAAATTAACCCTTTAACGTCCCGATTCAACATTGTTTTCAAAAATTTGTTATAAAATGGTTGATGAAAAACGAACATGGAGTTGATGTACAAAACAAAGTTGTAAATGTCAATGTGTAGATAACATCCGTACGGTTGGATTCATCATATTTATATTAAGGGGGTTTTCTAGGAACCGACCTTAAACGAATGAGACTACTCCGCACAAGACTATTCTAGACTAGTTACTAGAGATTGAGAGGAGTAGTAAGAGGTTTCTACAAAGGAGAACGTACTGTCGCCTAGGAAAAAGCACCAGTATGCTAGTGAGTCGGCTCCTGCATACCCACAAACTACTGCAACTAACCAAGATACAACCACAAAGAGCGATACAAGAGTAGGAAACAGCAGTAGTCTAGCAGCAGTAGTCTAACATACTAGTGCGCACAAGAAGAGTAAAGACAAGAACGAAGTACAACGGAGGCTGCCAAGAAGATGTACAAATGGTATAGCAACAACTCTCTCAAAGAGAGTGAAGGTACATATAGGAGACTGGTCTGACAGTGTGTCAGACTGGTCGACCGGAAAAGTCGGGTCGACCAGTCTGTACCAGCCTGTACTGCCCCGTGTCGCCTGCCGGGTCTATTCCTGCCGGGAATAGACTAGCCTACTCTTAGCCTAACTGAATATCAACTAATATTCCGTTAACAATGCCCTCCCTCTGAGCTAAGTACACTCTTGTGGACTTTAGACTTCCCCGGTAGGCGACTAGGAAAATGGTCATGAGGAATGACCAAATTACCGGCGGCCGAGACTTCCGCGACTAGTCGACCCGGACTATGGTCGACTTGTCACTGGTTGACGTCGCTGGAGTGCCGGGTCATGACGGGCGAGCGGATTTCTAAGGGCAGCCCTGAAAAGTCGGACCCAAGAGAGTGTGGTGAAGAGAGTGCGTGTGAGTCGACTGGGATGTCGACTGCTGCTGGTGTGTGTGCTCTCGTCGTCTGGTCAGGTGCTGGGAGCTGGTGGTCCTACTGGTGCTGTGGTGGACTCCGTGGCCAGTCGACTGCCCTCCAATCGGGTGCGGTCGTGCTCGGCTTGAAGGGTAGTCTTGGCCTGAACCGCCTCTAACAAAAGGAGGTTCGCTCGGGAGCCAATATCTTCGAGTCGACCCACCGATCCTTGGACGTCGTCTAGGCGCTGGCGCCAGTGCATCGATAATGTCGTCGCTTGTGATGTTGGTGAGTCGGGTGCTGGTCGGATGAGGTCGACCTGTCGAGGTGGAAGGTGGCTTAAGGGAGTGAGTTTACCTTGCTTGGCACGCTTCTCTAGTCGCTCCTGGTCCCGCTTGCACGCAAGTGAGGAGCGTCTCTCCCTACGATCAGCAGTCGGTTGATTCCCGGTAGTGGCGGTCGGTGCCGCTGGGTCGGGCGTGGTTTGTTGACTAGGGGGGCAAGCAGTCGATGTTTGGCCCTGGTCGACTAGTCGGGGAGGTCGATCGAGTGCCTTCGATGTCTGGTCGGCTCCAAGTCTGCCTTTGAAAACTATGTAGTCAGGTCCTCTGGAGTTGTTTTCCGAGTTCTCCGACTGTCGACGTCGGTCGTTGGTGTTCTGCTCGGCGACCGTTGGGTGCGTATACTCCTGGTCAGTGCTAGGAAAATACGATTCAAGGAATGAGTCCAATACCTCGGCTGAAGGGCAGATCGTGGTCTTCGTGGTCTGCATCGTCTTGATGTCGCTGGCTATTAAGTTGAACATCCATGTCGCCCAGTCCCATTGCATGGCGCGGTCGATCAGTGACTCGACTGTGCACAGGACGTCGAGCATTTCCTTGCTGATGTAGGTTGTTTTGCGTTTGAAGCCGAGGCCTTGAATGAAGGCCGTCAATTGCCTGTGGTGTTCGGCTTTGCAGTGGCAGATGCTGTAGCCCTCAACAGTTTTGCCGACATCAGAATACTCTTCGAACCGACCCGGAGGGTACTCAGTAGGGTCAATCGGCTGTATAGTAATGCCAAATGGGAGTTTCAGGACTTCGTGGACGACAGTCGGGTCGATCGGCGGCCATAAATACGGCAGCTTTTCTAGGGTTTGACCGGTCGGGTTGACTAGTCGGGTCGACCAGTCGAGTCGACCGACCATGACTAGGTCGGGTTGGGTCGGCTGCTGTCGGCTTGGCTTGTCTTCGTTTTGTTCTAGTGTAGACCTAATCTCTGATTTGCTAGTGAGTCGACTAGTCAAATCGGTAGGGGTTTTATCGCCTAGGACTCGGTAGGGTTTGAGTTTGTTGTCGTGGACTACTACCGGGTCGGGGTCAGAGTGTTGAAGGCTGACTAGGAGGAGTGTGTTGTTGGGGACGGCATACTAGACGTGATACGGGCCGAACCATTTACTATGAAGTTTAACGGCATGGAGATTTGTACCTTTCGGGTGCCAGAAGACGTAGTCGCCAACGGTGTATGGAGTCGACTGGCCTAGGGTCTTGTTAACCGAATATTAGTTGATATTCCCTTAGGCTAAGAGTCGGCTAGTCTATACCCGGCAAGAATAGACGCAGCAGGAGACACATGGCAGTACAGGCTGGTACAGACTGGTCGACCCGACTTTTCCGGTCGACCAGTCTGACACACTGTCAGACTAGTCTCCTATATGTACCTTCACTCTCTTCGAGAGAGTTGTTGCTATACCATTTGTACATCTTTTTGGCAGCTTCATTTATACTTCGCTCTTGTCTTACGCTCTTCTTGAGCGCACTAGTATGTTAGACTACTGCTGTTAGACTACTGCTGTTTCCTGCTCTTGAATTACTCCTTGTGGTTGTATCTTGGTTAGTTGCAGTGGTCTGTGGGTTTGCAGGAGTCGACTTACTAGCATACAGGTGCTTTTCCTTAGCCGACAGTCCATTCTCCTAAGTAGAAACCTCTTACTACTCCCCTCAATCTCTAGAAACTAGTCTAGAGTGGAATAGTCTTGGGCGGAGTAGCTTCATTCGTTTAAGGTCGGTTCCTAGAAAACCCCCTTAACATTTGGCGACCATGCAAAGTTCAGCTCAGACGCTAGTCTTTCTGTTGGGCTAGTCAGATCCAGATCTAGATCTAGATCCAGATCCAAATCCTGGTCGATCCAGATCTAGATCCCAGTCGATCCTATCACCTATCGCTAAGGCGCTATACGTCCCTAGGAAACAGCAGCCATCTGCTTCCTACACGAAAATCACATGTCTTGAGAAAAATCCAGAGTCCGAGTAGCCGAAAAGTGCCTCGGAGATCAGTCTGTTTAACAGTCGACCAGGGTAGTCAACAGTCGATAAAAGCTACTGACCAAGAATCTGTAGGAGCAGTCTGTGAACAAGGCTTACGGTGCCACAGAGCAACCGACTAGGCCAGCACAAAAGACTAGCCAAACGGATCTCAGAGCCCGACCTACCTAGCAGAAGTCGGATCTAAATCCCAGATCCAGATCTAGATCCGATAACTGCCGCGTCGCTAGTATGGAACTACCACGTACACGAGCTACCGGTTCTCCCTTAGCAGTCGAAGTAACTGCCGACCAGCTCTCTAACCCACGTTTTCATAGAGAATGGCGAAATTTACAGTCGGAGATCGTTCCACCGACAGTAGTCCAAGAGACTACCACGGGAATAGATCCCCGACCAACATACGAGATTCGGAGGCAAGTCGCAGCATCGACTTCTGCCGACCCGTCTTTACAACACTACATGGAGTTCACGCAGGGAAGAATGGATACCCCAGAAGGTACCATTTTTCACGAAACTTCGGTACCAATGGGACGCGGCATCCCAAATATGCCAACCCGACCCCTGGCGATTCTACCGACCATGTACACCACGAATCATCAGACCCGCCCGACAGTGGCGTTTCAGACAAGGTCGAACCCGACTTCTCCACGAAGGCTCCTGGACGACCCGCTCGACTTACCAGAACGACCTTCCAGTGCGCATCAACGACTAGTAAGGTACGCTACCAAACCTCCCATCATTTCATATCAACGACAGTTAGAAATAGACCAACTACGTCGTAATAGGGATGAATTGGACTCCCAACTGGCCGATCTTTTATCTAACCAGAACCCGACACCCGAGCAACTACACTCGGAATCGCAACCAGGTCGACCGGACCAGTCGCCTACATTTCGCCAGGAACCCAGTTCTCCTGGTCAAATGAATAGTCGACCCGGATCACCAGGTACCGACTACCCATACTCGACCGGCATAGACGACTTTGATAATGACTTAGTCGATAGGATCAGACAGATCTATTACTCCAACCAACCAGTCGACCAAGTTGTTACTTGACCCAGTCTCCCGAATATTCGCACTCATATTCATGAGCCGAATATTCTATATATAGATCAGCCAAGGGTAACTCACACTACAACCTCCAGAGTGTCGACCCCTCGGACTAGTCTACCATCTGGTTACCAAAATCAACCAGCGATAGGCATTCCTATATGCAACCTATCAATCAACCATCGTTTTCACAGACTCATAATAGGCCCATGCCACAAAACCCATACAACCGACCGGTAGCCTCCCAGCCACCAGTCCTACCGACTGTGACCCAGTACCAACCCACCGTACCTATGTGTACATCTTGTGACGACTATGGTCATCTTCTCGACCAATGTGCACTATACAACCCTCGGTCGATAGGCTATTCGGCACCTGCAGCTCAGACGCAGCAACAGCCTCCCTACCCAGCAGCTACACTCCCGACTCGGACGACTGCTCGGAAACCGGTAGCAATGCCTACCTACAAGGAAGGCAAGTGTGCCATTACGCATGTCCATCGATTTCTCAATGCCCTTACGTTGAATGGCAAAACCGACTCGACTATTACTATAGCGTTGTTCGGAAATTCCCTAGTCGATGCTGCTAACTATACTTGGTTCTCGACTCAACGGACGTCATATCCACACCAAAACTTACATGAAATCCTCGATGCCTTCAAACATCGCTACCAGGATATCGACAATGATGACCAGGCTTACCTACGTTTCCGCAGTATGAAACAGGATGCCAAAGAGTCGGTTGACGATTACTATGAACGGATGATGAAACTAGCCAGCGAGTTTGAGGTCCTTCCGGCTGATAATTTCCTACTAAGCAATTCCCGAGCTGGTTTGCTGAAGTATCTGTAGGTAGCCACAGTCGGACTACCAAGATCGACACTAGCCCAGGCCAAGAAATCGGCTAAGCTTGCAGAAAGCGGACTACCTAAGGAACCCGACTCGACTACTACCGAGCGGCCCGAGACTACAAAACGAGCATTTTGCAACCGATGCAAGAAGCCAGGCCATTTTGAACGCGATTGCTGGCTCAATCCGGAGAGCGAGATCGGAAAAAGGCGCGCGGCGGCTAATAGGACAGCGCCAGTAGCAGCAGCAACACCAGTGTCGACTACCGCCGAATCAAGGAGTCGACCACCGCGAGATAGCACACCACGACGGATATTCCCTTGCTCTCTGTGCAAAACATTGGACCACCCGACACACTTGTGTCCCCTACTGAAGGATCCGAAGGTCGTCCAATTCCTTAATTAGCAGATTGAGACCAAGCCCAACACGTCGTCAGTAGTCATTGAAGAACTACCGAACACTACGGTTGGTGTCCTAACAGTCGCAGCGATTACCAGAAGCCAGTCGACTACCGACCAGCCGACTCCTGACCACACCACAGAGAAGACCGACTGGACTGCCCAAGAACTACTACGTGATCAAATGATGCAGGAAGTTTGTCAACTCCAAGCCGAATTGGAAACAACCACTTCCACTAAAGACCCAAAGTTGACTGAGGACTCACCCTCACTCGACTGGGACGCGGAGCATTACCGCAACAAACGATCACCCTTCAAGACAACCGAGACCAACCGACTCGGGCCACAGTCGACCAAGGCAGCATCGCATTCGGCGCCGTCCAGCAGCAGATCCTCGATCAACTCCAAGATTGCAAATTGCAGGTTTCCATCCGTGACTTACTACAGTTATCACCAACCCTCACCAAACTGGTTAGGGATCGACTGACGCATTCAGACCCAGAGTCGACTCAAGCGTTACCCTACTCGACTACAGAGGAGGTGACGATCGCCGCTGCAGCAGTCATCGACAAACACATGCCAGTCATCACAGTATCAGTCGGTAAAAACATGGTCGACGACGTTTTAATCGATGGCGGCTCCGGCGTCAATGTGATCACCGAAGATGAACGCCGACGGTTGGGACTAGCTAAGCCGTCACCCGCACCATTCAACCTCAAGATGGCTAATGGCACCATAGCACGACCCAAAGGATTGATCAGGGATGTCAAAATTCACATTCATGGCATCCCCTACATAGTCACGCTTATAGTCATCGACTGTTCGACAGTCCAGTCAGACTACCGGTTATTACTCGGTCGACCATGGCTTCGACATGCCAAAGTCATACACGACTGGGGCAACAATGAAGTGCAGATCATGGGCAATGGCACAGTCAAGACCGTCAAGATAAATCAACAGTTAAGATACGAGGCGGTTACACCACATGCGCTAGTCTGTTACAACTTCACGGAAGGAATCACCGATGAAGAGGAGGAAATCTTGATGACCTCCGACCCGACCCTCCACACAATGGGCACAATCGACTGGAACCTCCTAGCTACCGAGTCGACAGTCGACCAGTCTGGAACGGAACCGACTCCGACGGCCAGTACCCCTGGGCACCAAGGTATTCAACATAGACCAGGAACAATGTTGGTAGACGAGACACCAATACAAGACAAGCTGCGATTCATGGACATTGCCCATTGGAATCACAATGAGGAGGATCGACTCGACCATGTCAACGTCGGTACTTCTACCGACCCCAAGCTGTTGAAGCTGAACGCGAATTTGAGCCCTAGTCTCAGAGCTAGCGCAGAATCCCTGTTTAAGGAATACATTGACATTTTTGCCTTCTCTTACAAAGATCTGCGAGGTATACAGGAACACATAGCGACTCATCGGATCGAGCTCGACCCGACCATCTCGCCTAGTCACCAAGCAAGATACCGGATGAACCCGAATTATGCACAAGCAGTAAAGGACGACCTGGAACGACTTCTAAAAGCAGGATTCATCGCACCAGTCGACCAGGCGACATGGATATCCCCAATAGTCGTGGTCCCCAAAAAGAATGGGAAACTACGGATATGCGTAGATTTCCGTCGACTTAATGCAGCAACCAAAAAAGACCCGTACCCCCTTCCGTTCACGGACGAGGTACTCGACGCAGTCATAGGCTATGAAGCCTACTCCTTCATCGACTGTTTCTCAGGCTACCACCAGGTATGGATCGACCCGACCGACCGCCCCAAAACAGCGTTTATTACCGAATGGGGCGCGTATGTATGGGTCGTGATGCCGTTTGGATTGAAGAACGCCCCGCCTACCTACCAGCGCATCGTCAACCAGATCTTCAAAGAGTACCTGGGCGACTTCATGAAGCTATTCCTAGACGATTTCAGTGTCTACAGCGACATCGACTCCCACCTACCGAAGCTCAGACTAGTCTTCGACCGATGTCGACAGTACGGGGTAAGCCTCAATCCAGAAAAATGTATATTCTATGTTCCTTCTGGTGTAATTTTGGGCTACATTGTAGGACGGGAAGGCAAGTTTCCGGATCCAAAGAAAATCCAGGCCCTAGTCGACATGCCATCACCAAAGGACGTCAAAGCCATTCAGACGTTCAACCGCCTAGCCCAGTTCAACCGCCTAGCCCAGTTCAACCGATGCTTCATCAAAAATTATGCTGCCATCATGGAACCCATCACCAAATTGACCAGGAAAGGTGAACCGTTCGGCTGGACACCGGCGTGCGCAACCGCATATCAGACCATCAAGGATCGATACCAGACTGCACCAATCCTGATCGGAGTCGACTGGTCCCTCGACTTCCACATACACACAGACGCATCCGACATAGCAGTCGGGGCGATGCTAGCACAGAACCCGACCGGCAACATCGACCAGCCGATAGCCTACGCTTCTCGACTACTCAACAAAGCAAAGAAGAACTATACAACAACCGAGAAGGAAGCCCTAGCAATGGTTTACGCCATCAACAAATTCCGCCATTACCTCCTAGGTAATAAGTTCGTCTTCTATGTCAACCACCTGGCGCTCCAGTATTTGATCAACAAACCTCAGGTATCGGGTCGACTGGCACGCTGGCTACTACTGTTTCTTGAATTCGACTTCACTGTGGTTTATAAACCAGGCAAAACACATGGAGTAGCCGACGCACTATCAAGAAATGAAGGGGCCGAGCCAGCCATAGGCATACCCGACCAGACAGTCGACGCACAACTCTTTTCCAACGAACCCGACTGGCTACACCCGATAGTCGACTACTTGACAACCGGGACTTTTCCAACCCACATGACGAAAGAGGCTCGCAAGCGAATCGCTCACAAAGCTATTCCGTACCAAGTACTCGACGGACAACTGTACCGACTCGGCAAGGACCACCAGCTCCGACTAGTCCTGACCGGCAGTCAGCCGACAACAATCCTCCAAGAATTACACAAAGGCAACGCGGGAGGACATTTTTCTCATGACATCACCGTCCGGAAAATACTAGACGCAGGCTACTGGTGGCCGACTCTACACCAAGACGCTGTCCAGTACTGCGAGTCGTGTCATGAATGCCAGAAGACTGGCGGACTACCCAACACAGTCTCCTCGAAGCTCGTCACCCAACTACCCGCAGAACCATTTATGAAATGGGGACTCGATTTCATAGGCCCCGTCAAGAAGACCCGATATACAGCCTGTCGATACATTTTGGTGGCTACCGACTATGCCACCAAATGGGTCGAGGCTAGAGCTCTCCGAGGAAACACCGCCAGGGAGACCGCGCAGTTCCTGTACGAGGCAATTCTCACCCGGTTTGGATGTCCACTCCACCTAGTAAGCGACCAAGGTACCCATTTTATCAATAGCACGGTGCACACTCTCACCGAGCATTTTTTACTCCGACACACGACTTCAACGACATACTATCCGCAAGGCAACGGCCAAGTCGAGTCGACCAACAAAGTCATAGTCCGAATGCTCCAAAAGCTAGTCAACGAGAATCGAACCGACTGGGACTTACAGCTCCACACGGTCCTATTTGCTTACTGAACGGCATACAAAGTTGGCACAGGCTACACACCTTTCCAATTGGTGTATGGTCTGACGCCATTCATGCCAACCGAATACATCATCTCGACCCAACGGTCGACATCGACTACCGATTTCACTCCCAGGCGAGTACTAGCAGCCCGAGCCGCCGAACTCGAGAAGTTAGACGAGACCCGACTGACAGCAGCCACCCACCACGGCGCACAACAGTGGAACCGAGCCCAGTGGGCCCACACCCAAGGACAGTCGACTCGATACAATGTAGGCGACTACGTCCTATGGCACCCGAAATGGACAAATGTCCATACCGGTAAACTTCGTAGCAAATGGTTCGGCCCATATCGTGTCCAGTATACCCTCCCCAACAACACTGTCCTCCTAGTCAGCATTCAACACTTTGACCCCGACCCGGTAGTAGTCAACGTCAACAAACTCAAACCCTACCGAGTTCTAGGCGAGCAACCTCCAACCGACTTGGCTAGCCCACTCACTAGCAAATCAGAGATTAGGTCAACACTAGAACAGAACGAAGATGAGCCCAACCAACAGCAACGGAACCGACCCGACCTAGTTACCGTGGGTCGACTCGACTGGTCGACCCGACTGGTCAACCCGACCGGTCAAACCCTAGAAGAGCCGCTATATTTATGGCCGCCGCCCTCACCTATCTTCTCAGTTTTGAATGCAAGGCCCATAGGGCAGGTATTTAGCACCATGGCCGCACTCCTTCTTCCTCCTCTTGCCTCCTTGTCATTAGCTTCCTCTCCACCCGACCCACAGGCCGCGCGCCTTCTATCTCCCATTTCTCACTCTCCTCCCTCCTTCCCTTCTCCTCCGGCCGATCGCCACTCCGCGGCCCTCGCCTTATGCATTCTTAGCAAGCGATTTAGACTCTCACGAGTAGAACGGCGACGAGTAGTCAAGCGACCCCGTAGACCGACTGTGCAAGAGATATTCGAGAGTAGATTGAGTAGGAAACGACCGCGCCCATCACCACTGCAGCCGACTGTGTGCGAGCCGACTTCGGGACTGCGTCGGCCTTTCTCTTGTCTCCTTGTGCGCAGATTTGCAGCCGACCGATCGATGGCAAAAGGCAAGTCGACTGACCGCGGCCCCCGACACCTTTGGTCCTCCGCACCACCAAGTTACGAAATTCCGATCCGCACTAGGGAGGGAC
The DNA here is from genome assembly GCA_022496805.1 of Pohlia nutans. Classification (NCBI taxonomy): domain Eukaryota; kingdom Viridiplantae; phylum Streptophyta; class Bryopsida; order Bryales; family Mniaceae; genus Pohlia; species Pohlia nutans. Next base: position 6,774,157 of record CM040090.1, read on the forward strand.
TCTACAAAACCCTCGCCTTTCAGTCGATGCGGCCAATGCGGGAATGGCGCGAGTACGCCGCTGAAAACACGACCGAGGCCGACTTCATCAAGGTGATTGGCGTTTCAGACTTTGTAGCACTCGACTGGGACAACCCTCAACGCACGCCACGCATGGAGCTGATTGAGGAGTTCGTCAACGCTACGGTAGTCGACCTCCCCAACAAGTCGATCACCGCGCGAGTCCGCACACATACAGTCACAGTCGACCCGACTGTGATTCACGAGGTTCTCAAACTGCCATTTGGCATTACTATCCAGCCAATCGACCCTGCCGAGTTCCCACCGGGTCGGTTAGAAGAATATTCTACAGCCGGCAAGACTGCCGAAGGCTACAGCATCTGCCACTACAAACCCGAACACCACAGGCGACTGACGGCATTCATTCAAGGCCTCGGGTTTAAACGCAAGACGACCTACATCAGCAAGGAAATGCTCGACGTAGTGTGCACAGTCGAGGCCCTGATCGACCGCGCCATGCAATGGGACTGGGCGACATGGATGTTCAACTCGATTGCCATCGACATCAAGGCGATGCAGACCACGAAGACCACGATCTGCCCTTCAGCCGAGGTATTAGACTTCCTTCTTGAGTCTTATTTTCCTAGCACTGACGAAGAATATGCACACCAAACAGTCGCCCAGCAGAACACCAAAGACCGACGTCGACAGTCGGAGAACTCGGAAAACAACTCCCGAGGACCCGACTACATCATTTTCCAAGGCGGGCTTGGAGCCGACTGCACCTCGAAGGACCATGTTCGGCCGCCCCGACCAGTCGACCAGGGCCAAACATCGACTGCTCGACCCTCTAGTCGACAAACTACACCCGACCCAGTAGCACTGACAGCCACTACCGGGAGCCAACCGACCACAGAACGAAGAGAGACGCGCTCCTCACTCGCACGCAAGCGGGACCAGGAGCGACTAGAGAAACGTGCCAAACGAGGCAAACTCACATCCTTGAGTCAGTTTGTACCTCGACAGGTCGACCTGACTTCATCCGACAGTGAGGCCCAGTCGACTCCACCACCAACACCAAAAGAGACTCCCATCCCGGACACACCTCCGCCTTCTCTATCCGACTTCGCGCCGCTCAACCTCGAAGCGGCATATGGAGCGCCACCAACCGGCGAATTTCGCCAGCCACCACCCGTCTCCCCCACAACTCGACCGCCGCCATCACCTGGGGTCAATCGACCCGCACCCGACTCACCAACATCACGAGCTACGACACTAGCAATGCATTGGCGCCAGCGCTTGGAGGACGTCCAAGGAGCAGTAGGTCGACTCGAGGATGTCGGCTCCCGAGTGAACCTCCTCTTGTTCGAGGCGGTTCAAGCAAAAACCACCCTTCAAGCCGAGCTCGACCGCCACCGATTGGAGAGTAGTCGACTGACCAAGGACTCCACAACATACAAGCAACAGGTCGACAACCTCACCAACGAACTGGCAAGACTCCGTACTACTCTCACCACCGTCACGGAGGAGAAGAGTCAGACCGACAACAAATTGACCCAGCTAGAAGCCGACCTCCACAGCAGTCGACAGCGGGAACAGAAACACCAGAGCGAGCTCGTGGTAGCACGAAACGAACTTGGAGCGGCACGAGCCGAGGTAGCAGCAACCCAGCTCAGTCTTCAGCAAGCTCGGAGGGAGATAGTCGACTCTAATAACCGACTCGACCTACTACTCTAAGACAACGAGGAAAAGTCCCGCCAATTCGCAAGTCAGGAGCTGCAGTTACACAAACTTCGAGCGCGCAAGTACCGACTCCGACTCAAGGCAAGAAATTGTATCAAGGTTCTCAAGCACACCCTCAGCACCGACCGCCACCAGCTCAACATGTACCGCAGGCAACTCGACCAACTTCAGCTCGACCACCCGGACTTGGAGATTCCAGCAGTCGACGAAGACAAAGAGAAGGATACGAGCCACCTCGAACCCGACCATTCTCTCTGGGAGAACCAGTCGACTGACGAAGACGAGGTCTTGACTACCGACGTCAAGTTAAGTGAGGACGACGACGAAGACGACAGCGAGTCGACCAATGAAGACGAAGACCGCGATCAGCAGCAACAAGACCAGCAGCCACCTCCAGTCAACCTTCAAGACACGGTGCAACAGCAGCCAGCCACTCCACACCCTCCTTCTCCACAGCAGCAGCAGGATCAGCAAACCCTAGCACCCGACCAGATGATGACAGCACCTACACCATCAGTCGACAACACCTCAGTCGACTTACCGGTAATCTCTTTACCACACTCTCTGGGGTTCGACTTCTCAGGAATGCCTCCCGATATCCGCTCGCCAGGCATGACCCAGGACTCTAGCGACGTCCACGACTGATGACTCGACCTCAGCTGGGTCGATTACTTGACCGCGGGTAATTTTGTCATTCCTCGTGAACAAATTTTCCTTGTCACCGACCGGGGTAGTCTAAAGTCCACAGGAGTGTACTTAGCTCAGAGGGAGGGTAATGTTAACCGAATATTAGTTGATATTCCCTTAGGCTAAGAGTCGGCTAGTCTATACCCGGCAGGAATAGACCCAGCGGGAGACACGTGGCAGTACAGGCTGGTACAGACTGGTCGACCCGACTTTTCCGGTCGACCAGTCTGACACACTGTCAGACTAGTCTCCTATATGTACCTTCACTCTCTTCGAGAGAGTTGTTGCTATACCATTTGTACATCTTTTTGGCAGCCTCATTTATACTTCGCTCTTGTCTTACGCTCTTCTTGTGCGCACTAGTATGTTAGACTACTGCTGTTAGACTACTGCTGTTTCCTGCTCTTGAATTACTCCTTGTGGTTGTATCTTGGTTAGTTGCAGTAGTCTGTGGGTTTGCAGGAGTCGACTTACTAGCATACTGGTGCTTTTCCTTAGCCGACAGTCCATTCTCCTTAGTAGAAACCTCTTACTACTCCCCTCAATCTCTAGAAACTAGTCTAGAGTGGAATAGTCTTGGGCGGAGTAGCTTCATTCGTTTAAGGTCGGTTCCTAGAAAACCCCCTTAACTGGTCTGGGCCCATTGTGGTCGGTTCCACTGTTTCGCGCCATGGTGGGTGGCTGCTGCCGGTCGGGTCTTGTCTAATTTCTCGAGGTCGGCGACACGGGCTGCTAGCACTCGCCTGGGAGCGAAGTCGGTAACCGATGTCGACTGTTGGGTCGGGATAATGTATTTGGTTGGCATTAATGGTGTGAGAACACCCTTGTATGCCGTCCGGTAAGCGAAGAGGACCGTGTGGAGCTGAAAGTCCCGGTCGGTCCGATTCTCGTTGACTAGCTTCTGTAGCATCCGGACTAAGGCAAAGATGTCTATGAACTCCTTGAATAGGGATCTGGCACTAGCTCTGAGACTAGGGCTCAGATTTGCGTTCAGCTCCAACATCTTGGGGTCGGTAGAGGTACCGACGTTGACATGGTCGAGTCGATCCTCCTCATTGTGATTCCAATAGGCAATGTCCATGAATCGCAACTTGCCTTGTATTGGTGTCTTGTCTACCAACATTGTTCCTGGTCTATGTTGAATACCCTGGTGACTAGTGGTACTAGTCGATTCTGTCCTAGTCTGGTCGACTGTCGACTCGGTACCTAGGTGGTTCCAGTCGATTGTGCCCAGTGTATGAAGGGTCGGGTTCGAGGCCATCAAGATTTCCTCCTCCTCATCGGTGATACCTTCCGCGAAGTTATAACGTACTAGAGCATGTGGTGTAACCGCCTCAAATCCTAACTGTCGATTTATCTTGACGGTCTTGACGGTGCCGTTGCCCATGATCTGCACCTCGTTGTTGCCCCAGTTGTGTATGACTTTGGCATGTCGAAGCCAGGGTCGACCGAGTAATAACCGGTAGTCTGACTTGACTGTCGAGCAGTCGATGACTATAAGCGTGACTATGTAGGGGATGCCATGAATATGAATTTTGACATCCCTGATCAATCCTTTGGGCCGTGCTATGGTGCCGTTGGCCATCTTGAGGTTGAATGGTGCGGGTGAGGGTTTGGCTAGTCCCAGGCATCTGCGTTCGTCTTCGGTGATTACATTGACGCCGGATCCGCCATCGATCAGAACGTCGTCTACCATGTTTTTGCCGACTGAGACTGTGATGAGCGACATGTGTTTGTCGATGACTCCTACAGCGGTGATCGTCTCCTCCGCCGTAGTCGAGTAGGGTGACTCAAGAGTCGACCTTGGGTCTGGATGAGTCAGTCGATCTCGAACAAGTGTGGTGAGGGTCGGTGATAACCGTAGTAAGTCGCGGATGGACACCTGCAATTTGCAGTCTTGTAGTTGATCGAGGATCTGCTGCTGGATGGTGCCAAATGCGATGCTGTCCTGGTCGACTGTGGCTTGACTAGGTTGGTCTGGGTCGTCTCGAGGGGTGATCGTTTGTTGCGGTAATGCATCCGCGTCCCAGTCAAGTGAGGGCAAGTCCTCAGTCGACTTTGGGTCTTTAGTGGAAGTCGGCGTTTCCAACTCGGCTTGTAGTTGACGAACTTCCTGCACAATTTGATCACGTAGTAGTTCTTGGGGAGTCCAGTCGGTCGTCTCCGTGGTCTCGTCAGGAGTCGACTGGTCGGGGGTCGACTGGCTTCTGGTAATCGCTACGACCGTCAAAACACCAACCGTAGTGTTCGGTAGTTCTTCAATGACTAGTGACGACATGTTGGGCTTAGTTTTGATCTGCTGATTAAGGAATTTGACGACCTTCGGATCCTTCAGTAGGGGACACATGTGTGTTGGATGGTCCAAAGTTTTGCAAAGAGAACAAGGGAATATCCATCGTGGTGTGTTATCCCAGGGCGGTCGACCCCTTGATTCGGAGGTACTCGACACTGGTGTGGCTGCTGCTACCGGGACTGTCGTATTAGCCGTTGCACGCCTTTTTCCAATCTCGCTCTCTGGGTTGAACTAGCAATCGCGTTCGAGATGGCCTGGCTTGTTGCATCGGTTGCAAAATGCTTGTTTGGTAGTCTCGGCTCGCTCGGTAGTCTCGGTTCGCTCGGTAGTCTCGGTTCGCTCGGTAGTCTCGGTTCGCTCGGTAGTCTCGGCTCGCTCGGTAGTCTTGGCTCGCTCGGTAGTCTCGGCTTGCTCGGTAGAGGTCGAGTCGGGTTCCTTAGGTAGTCCGCTTTCTGCTAGCTTAGCGGATTTCTTGGCCTGGGCTAGTGTCGATCTCGGTAGTCCGACTGTGGCTACCTGCAGATACTTCAACAAACCAGCTCGGAAATTGCTTAGTAGGAAATTATCAGTCGGGATGTCCTCAAATTGGCTGGCTAGTTTCATCATCCGTTCGTAGTAATCGTCAACCGACTCTTTGGCATCCTGTTTCATACTGCGGAAACGTAGGTGAGCTTGGTCGTCGTTGTCGATCTCCTGGTAGCGGTGTTTGAAGGCATCAAGAATTCCGTGTAAGTCTTGGTGTGGGTAGGACGTTCTTTGAGTCGAGAACCAATTATAGTTAGCCGCATCGACTAGCGAATGTCCAAATAAGGCTATAATAATAGCTGCATCAGTTTCGCCATTCAAAGTAAGGGCATTGAGAAATCGATGGATATGAGTAATGGCACACTTTCCTTCCTTGTAGGTGGGCATGGCTACCGGTTTCCGAGCAGTCGTCCGAGTCGGGTGTATAGCTGCTGGGTAGGAAGGTTGCTGCTGAATCTGGGCTGCAGGTACCGAATAGTCTATCGATCGAGGGTTGTATAGTGCACATTGTTCGAGAAGGTGATCATAGCCACCACAAGATGCACACATAGGTATGGTGGGTTGGTACTGGTTGACAGTCGGTAGGACTGATGGCTGGGAAGCTACCGGTCGACTGTACGGGTTCTGTAGTAGGGGCCTGGTATGTGCCTGTGAAAACGATGGTTGGTTGATAGGCTGAATAATAGGAATGCCTATTGCGGGCTGAGTTTGGTAACTAGGTGGTAGACTAGTCCGAGGGGTCGACACTCTGGGAGTGGTGGTTTGGGCTACCCTCGACTGATCTATGTATAGAATATTCGGCTCATAAGTATGAGTGTGAATATTCGGGAGACTGGGTCGAGTTACAACTTGGTCGACTCGTTGGTTAGATTGATAGATCTGTCTGATCCTATCGATTAGGTCATTATCCAAGCCGTCTAGGCCAGTCGAATATTGGTTGTCGGTACTAGGTGTCATGGGTCGACTGTTCATTTGACCAGGAGAACTGGGTTCCTGGTGAAATGCAGTCGACTGGTCTGGTCGACCTGGTGGAGATTCCGAGTGTAGTTTCTCAGACGTCGGGTTCTGGCTTGATAAGAGACTGGCAAGGCGGGAGTCTAATTCGTCCCTACTACGACGTAGTTGATTTATCTCTAACTGTCGTTGATGCGAAATGATGGTAGGGTCGGTAGTGTACCTTACTAGTCTTTGATACGCACTGGAAGGTCGTTCCGGTAAGTCGAGTGGGTCGTCGGGGATCCTTCGTGGAGAAGACGGGTTAGACATCGTCTGGAACGCCACCGTCGGGTCGGTAAACTGATGAGCCGTGGTATACATGGTCGGTAGTATAGCCAGGGGTCGGGTCGGGAGAGTTGGAATGCCTTGTGCCATTGGTATAGAAGTTTCGTGAAAAATGGTACCTTCCGGGGTATCCATCATTCCTTGTGTGAACTCCATGTAGTGTTGTAAGGACGGGTCGGCAGAGGTCGATGCTGCGACTTGCCGCCGAATCTCGTATGTTAGTCGAGGATCCATTCCGGTGGTAGTATCGTGTACTACTGTCGGTGGGATGGTCTCTGACTGTAAGTTTCGCCACTCTCTGTGCAAACGGGTGTTAGAGAACTGGTCGGTAGTTACTTGTAGTGGTAAGGGTGAACCGGTAGCTTGTGTACGCGGTCGTTCCCTACTAGTGACGCGGCAGTTATCTGATCTAGATCTAAATCTGAGATTTAGATCTGACTCTGCTAGGTAGGTCGGGCTCTGAGATCTGTTTGGCTAGTCTTTTGTGCTGGCCTAGTCGGTTGCTCTTTGGCACCGTAAGCCTTGTTCACAGACTGCTCTTTACAGATTTTTGGTCAGTAGCATTATCGACTGTTGACTACCCTGGTCGACTGTCATACACAATGATCCGAGGCTCTTTCCGGCTACTCGGGCTCTGGACTTTTCTTTTTTCAAGACATATGATTTTCGTGTAGGAAGCAGATGATTGCTCTTTCCCAGGGACGTATAGGGCCTTGCGATAGTCGACAGGATCGACTAGGATCTAGATCTGGATCTTGGTCGACTAGGATCTGGATCAGGGTCGACTAGGATCTAGATCTGGGTCGACTAGGATCTGGATTTGGGTCTAGATCTAGATGTGAATCTGACTAGGTAGGTCGGGCTCAGAGATCTGCTTGGCTAGTCTTTTGTGCTGGCCTAGTCGGTTGCTCTTTGGCACCGTAAGCCTTGTTCACAGACTGCTCTTACAGATTCCTGGTCAGTAGCATTATCGACTGTTGACTACCCTAGTCGATTGTCACACTAAATGATCTCCGAGGCTCTTTCCGGCTACTCGGGCTCTGGATTTTTCTCAAGACTTATGATTTTCGTGTAGGAAGCAGATGGCTGCTGTTTCCCAGGGACGTATAGTGCCTAGCGATAGTCCACAGGATCGACTAGGATCTAGATCTGGATCTGGGTTGACTAGGACCTGGATCTGGATCTAGATCTAGATCTGGATCTGACTAGCCCAACAGAAAGACTAGCGTCTGAGCTGAACTTTGCATGGTCGCCAAATGTTAAGGGGGTTTTCTAGGAACCGACCTTAAACGAATGAGACTACTCCGCACAAGACTATTCTAGACTAGTTACTAGAGATTGAGAGGAGTAGTAAGAGGTTTCTACAAAGGAGAACGTACTGTCGCCTAGGAAAAAGCACCAGTATGCTAGTGAGTCGGCTCCTGCATACCCACAAACTACTGCAACTAACTAAGATACAACCACAAAGAGCGATACAAGAGCAGGAAACAGCAGTAGTCTAGCAGCAGTAGTCTAACATACTAGTGCGCACAAGAAGAGTAAAGACAAGAACGAAGTACAACGGAGGCTGCCAAGAAGATGTACAAATGGTATAGCAACAACTCTCTCAAAGAGAGTGAAGGTACATATAGGAGACTGGTCTGACAGTGTGTCAGACTGGTCGACCGGAAAAGTTGGGTCGACCAGTCTGTACCAGCCTGTACTGCCCCGTGTCGCCTGCCGGGTCTATTCCTGCCGGGAATAGACTAGCCTACTCTTAGCCTAACTGAATATCAACTAATATTCCGTTAACAATTTATTATTAATATTTTTAAAGTAATTTTGCAAGGTATTCTCTTGAAATTCAATTAAAAATCCAAAATTAACACAAAAAATTTAAAAGATATTGTAATGAAATTAGAATGACATGCACTACAAGAAGGTATGGTTTCCATTATTTGATTCTACTTACTATGGAAAATCATATTTAAGGTCTTTTCTTTTTGAACTAAGATTGAAAGTTTGAAACTTGACATTAATCACTTTTGTAAATATTCAAAAATTCACATTATCTTATTTGGAAGATCCATACCGTACAAATGGTATTCAACTAGCACAAGAATGAAAATAAATAAAAAATGGATGAAAAACATCCGGTACCACAGAAATTGAGCTGCTGAAATTCATCCGGCGTCCAAAATCTGGACGCCGACGCGCTAAAGGGTTAAATATATTTTTGTCAATGGGTTTATCAAAACTTATATTTATGGTTTACGGCAAAGTTATATTTACAAAGAGTAAAAACCTGAAAGTGAAGAAATTAAAAGAGACCTATGATACGAGCATCTTTAGAAATACTTTTGTATTTTGGACACTCAACATTCAAATTTGTCGACAGTGGAAAATCTTCAAATTAAGCCTATTCTCCAATCCCAACGGTGAACACAAATCCACCGATTGCAAATCATAGTCAAAAACCATAGAGTTAGCAAAATTCCAATAACACATGGAAGAACTATTTTCCAAAATATTAAAGAAAATCGAGGGTGTTTCTAAATTCTAATAACGTTAGGTACCCATGTGTGCAAACAAATTCCAAATTGGAGTCTCGGGACTGATGGCTGCAAAACCCACAAATATCAATGAATATAGAGATAGCAAAATTCCAAAAACAATAAAACATATGGAATTATTTTTTCCGTAAATGTCAACAAGGAAAATGTTTTACTGATAGTCGGACAGAAGTCCATGTGTTCTATACATAAGCACACAACAATAGCCATAGAACAATTCAATACCGTTACTACTATTCTAAAACAAGAAGAACTATATCACTATGTTTTGCCTAATACACATGTCTAAAATGCTCGTACGGTACTGGCCAATGGTACGTCATCCTAAAACGTGTCACTAAATGAGTTAAACCTCCAATATTTCCTCGATTCGGGCTGCACAATCGATTCAAATAGCTCTTGAACACATCTGCCAACTCCTGTTGTCTATAAACAACTGAAGTTTCCCCAGGCGTCTGCAACTTCCAGTAATCCTCCGACATGTTGCCCTTGTTGATGCGCAACGCAAGTTTTGCAACTCCATATGCCTCAGTTGCCTTCGTCACTAACGGGCATATCTCCACATCTGCATCTGGCTTACGTACATAAGCAATCGTAGGATCCACCTTGTACCGATCTACAAGATCCTTCTCCATTTCCTCTGTACTGTTGAACCCATATAGTGACTTCATCGGCTCACTCGCAAAGGATAACATGCCCCAGTCACATACCCCGATGTATACACACGTCTCGTCCGCAGGGAAATGAAAAAGGATATTATCAGGAGATAAATCATTGTGCAGGTTGTCGATCATGTGTACCTCCATCATGATAATCACCAATGCCCACGCCAACTCCGTTCTTTTTTTACGGAACCGCCTCAGATAACTTGCTTTGACGACATCGTCTGCTGACATAGTTGTATGCAACGTACGCGCGTAGATATCGTCTCCGTACGTGTTGTCTAAATTCAGCATCTGTCGCAATGTCCTACCATTCCACCAATATGCATAACCCTCGTATTTCGAAGGATTAATAGCCACATACCGTATAATACCTGGATGGTCAATTCGAACGGCCATCGTTTCATTTTGGTGTTCCAATTTTGCAAGATCCGGTCTTGTCTTCCACTGTTTAGAAAGCTTCGCCGCAAACTCCCAATAAGGTTCAAACCCTGGGGCTCCTTCAATTCGAACCCTCTTCACCGTAGCATATGCACCCTTGAGTGATGTGTGCTCCACTTCAATGACATTGGCCGTAGCAGGCAATGCGTGGATCAACTTATTCTTCATTAACTCCTCGGATCCACCAGCAACGTGTCTCCACCAACCGATATTTTGATTGCGCTGGCGTCCAAAGCTCCATGGTTTCATCAACTTCACAAAGCTGTCTGCTTTCTTCATCACTTCTTCAATATACGTATTGTCCTCAAGCAGCTTGTGGTCCTTCCCATACTTGGTTAATACTCCCTCGATATTCCACAAAGAATCTTTCACCCTCCACCCCAACCACGTTGAGAAATCACGCTTTTCCATCTCCCGGTACCAAATTCCATCCCGAAGAGCCTGCAACATATTATTCGCCATGTCGTCTTGAAATTTTTGCACACTCTGCTCTTTGTACCGAACAAACTTACTCTCCAACGCCATAAGCGTGTTGTTTCGGTAAAAATCCACTGTGAACTGCTGGAGAAACTTCTTACACGCATTCGACAGCATGTAAGGGCTGTCTTCAAGAGATTTTTGTTCCGTCGTCTTACCTATCTTATGCTTTTTTCCCTTCGGCATGGTGACGGAGCTCCGAAATCGTTTAAAAAATTGGCAAAATATACCCCTCTGCAACGCTGACTTCTTCCTCCCCGAGTGACGAGCCAGAGGATGGGATAACCCTGCCAACAGCAACCCGTAACTACTCTCACAATAATGTGAGTAGGGAGGAAAAAGTGAGCCGTCCGCTCTGGTCGGACGGCTTTATAGGCGGACGTGCTGTCCGATTAGGTCGGACACTCGATCGGACGGCCCCCACCGTCCGCCACCCAATCGGACACACGTCGTCCGATCGACCGGCTGTCGGCGATCGGACGGGTCGCGCAGTTCGCCAGATCGGACGGCCTGCAGATCGGACGGCGAGACGGACCGCAGATCGGACGGCAGACCGGACCGGACACATTAACCAAATTATCTTTGTTTTAGAATACTATCAAATATTCAATGCGCATGATCATCAAATCCCACGGTCTTGTTGGTTAATCCCTAGAATCCTCACCTACGTCCAGTTTACACAGTTTCGCAAAGATGCATTATAAAATGCAACTAACACGAATATTTGGAACTTGATGTATGAATAAAAGTTATACATTTTTATTTGTAGATTCTATCTATACGGTTAGATCTATGATTGCTATCAATAATCTTTTTCTATAAAATTTGAAACATAAAATACAAAATTATTTTGTAATTCAATTACGAATACGATATAGACAATATGTGGATGAAATTTTTTGTGATGGGTTATAATGTAGTACTTTAGGTGTAGTGATTTTTGAAGTTTTCTCGGATGCTTCATTTTCATAGTTTTTTTTTTCCAATATCACTTTTGGACCAAGATCTTGAACATTTTCAGTGACACACTGCAACACAAAATGAGGCATAATTTTTTCAAACATTAGTTCCTTTTCAATCGAATCACACATACATGAAGCTAACTTCCCATATATAAATCAGTACAAAACTCTCACCACAAAAAGTGTATGACGGATGAGAAAATACGGATGAAATCTGTACATCTTGCACAATATGCATGGTTCGGCCCTTAGGGGTAAATTATGACTATATGTCAGGACTTTGAGACCAAAGTTCGAGATTACTCGAGCACGTGTGATCACTGATGTGATATACGGCCTGGTCCGTCACTAAGTGACCATAGGTACTAAATATTTAACGACCATCCCCTTTGTTTTGAAAGATCCGCACCCTGCAATAACTCAAGGTAATATTGAAAAATCCGTCTCGCAAATTGTAAACCTCGTTAAGTACCTAATCAAGCGTTATTTCCATTGGTCATTGATTAAGTTCGTATCTCGTTAAAAGATATATCAATTTCGTTGGTGTTCTCTCCATTTTTTTATCGGACCTTCTATACATGGTTGACTACAAAATGAGTTCACTTTACCTTTAATGCAATTTGGAGGGTCTGAGCTAATCCTATGACTTGGTGGTGCATAGTACAAAGGCCTTTCCAAGAAGGACTCCCACCGCATCCTCATTTCCTCCCCTTCCATAACTACCTTGTACAATGAAAACGTCCATCACGAATAGGGTTATTTCTGAAAAAAAATCTTGCTTCGCTATAGTAAGAAGTTCAATAGGACAATCGAACTACCGAAAGTGTACATTCTTCAACCCCTCTTCATTTTAGTTCCACATTACATACTCCCCACTTGAATCATGTGGCTTCCCATACATACCTTTTATTGAGGTAATTGATGCAACGTAGTATTGCTAGAAGCCAAAGACGTACGGGTGCTAAATAATGGTGTGTGGGAGGAGGGGTTAGGCATGGGCTGATCTCTAGAGTGTCCTTGTGATGAGTTATCCCATATGGTTTGTCCATGGTGACCTCCTAGTGTACACTACTTAAGGTGGAAGGCCTTTGAGTAAAGATTATCTCTTTCTACGCATTCCTTGTGTTTGTGTGTGTGCCTTGTGCAATCTTCTCTACCTTCAATAGGTTATGGGCCCACTCATGTGTGTTTCATGAGTATTAGATTACATTTGTGCAAGTATTTTGAGGTCGGTGCGCAACGGGCGGTTTTGGAGCATTGTTGGAGGTTTTGGAGCTTGTTGAAGCGTTGGTGTTTCTTGGAGGTGTGCATGGGCTGAAGTTACATGTTGGAGCACTCTCTTTGGTCAATTTCTTCCCTTGATCTCCTTCTTTTCTTTCTTCTATCTCTTCGTTGCGAGTGGAACTTCGTTTGGTTCAATTGTGAGCATTTGAGTAAATGCAAGTGATTTGTGAGGTGTGAAGACTCTCGTGGAGGGTCTACCATCTGATCCTAGTGATTAGGCACTTGCTTTGAGGTGTTGCATGTGTTTCATGCTCTTGGGGTGCTCAAATTTTCATTTGGAGTTAGTTTGTGCACAAAGGTGCGGTTTTGAGCAATTTCAATGCGATTGGGGTTTTGAGGGACTTGTGTGAGTTCATGTGCATTGAGTGAGTGCTCTTGAAGGACACAAAGGTGTCATTGACGTGCATTGAGTGTTTGGGGACACTAAGGCGTCGTATTGAAGCATTTGGAGTTGTTTTGAGCTCCATTGAGTGATTTGAGGGGTTTTGGTGAGCCTCTTTGCATTTTTGGGTGAGGGTTCTCACATTTGAGTGTTGGGAGGCGTGTGTGGAGCACAAAAGTGCTGATCTAGTGTTTGGGGTTGTTTTAAACCCATTGGGTGCACAAAGGTGCAATATCAAAGCAAAAAAAATCACAAAAACAAAGTTGTGTGTTTGAGTTTGAGGTTTCATTTGTGTGGGGAGGCATACGTAAGTGAGGATCATGGCATCTTTTGAGGGTGAGGGTCCCAAGGTCGTGGACAAGTTCGATGGGGTGAATTTCCACTTGTGGAAATTCAAAATGGAGATGGTGATGGCCGAGAAGGAGTTGTGGGAGATTGTCGAGGGTAGTGAGGAACCTCCTTTCTCTTCTACGGATCCTAGGATCATGCAAGCGTACACGAGGAGGGAGAAGAAGGCATTTGCCATTTTGGCACTCAACCTCGCGGATTCGCAACTTGCGCACATTCGTTCGTGCAAGACACCCGCGGAAGCATGGTCCAAGCTTTGCAACATTCACGAAGCGAAAACATTGGCCAACATTTTGTTTTTGAGGCGCAAGTTCTTCACCATCAAGATGGGCAAAGAAGATGACATGTTGGCGCACATCAACAAGGTCAAAGCTCTCGCGGATCAACTCAACGGTTGCGACGTGTCGGTTACGGATGGTGACATCGTGATGACACTTTTGGAGAGCCTTCCATCATCATACGAGTACCTCATCGTGGCGATGGAGTCAAGACCCATTACGGAGCTCACATTGGACTATGTGACCTCACGGTTGTTGCACGAGCTTTCGCGGCGAAAGGAGAACGAGTCTCGAGAAGATGGAGCGGCACTCGTGGCGAAGCAATTCAAGAATGGAGGCGGTGGGAGCTCAAGCGACAAGGTGTGCTTCTATTGTGGTAAGAAGGGCCACATTGCCAAATTTTGCTTCAAACGCAAGAGGGATGAGAAAGGGGAGAGTGCAAACAACACTAAAACTCGTGACGATGATGAGTACGCATTTACGGCTAGATATGAGGCAAGCATGAGCGATGGCATCGAGGGTGATGCAAGCATGAGTGATGGTATCGAGGGTGATGCAAGCATGAGTGATTGGATTGAGGTTGGTGATGAGTATGCAAACATGGCAAGCAATGTATCGTGCAATGGTAGTACGAGTGATTGGATTGTTGACTCGGGGGCTACAAGCCACATGTCACCACATAAAACTTGTTTTCATTCGTATGCTCTCATTAATCCAAGGAGAGTGATTTTGGGAGATGATACGGTGCTTGAGGCCGTTGGCAAGGGCCAAATTGTTGTAGACACCGAGGTGAGGGGTCGTGTGAAGACAATCACTATCAAAGATGTCCTCCACGTTCCCAAATTAACGGCAAATTTACTATCGGTGAGGCAATTAGTGGCAAAGCACTTGAGGGTTGAGTTTAGTGATAAGGGGTGTTATGTGTTGTCACCGAGTCGAGATGAGGTGGCCATCATTGAAGAACACGAGGGCTTGTACCACATCAAGTTCTCCAAGGTGCATTCGAAGGAATCGGCGGCGTTGGCGCATTCAAACTTGAAGGACGACAAGTTGGCGTTGTGGCATCGTCGACTTGGCCATTTGAACATCAAGAGTGTGAAGACACTACGCGGCATGGTAAGCGGTATGGACCTTCATCAATTGAAAGTGGATGCTTCTACATTCACGTGTGAAGGTTGCATTGAAGGCAAGCAACAACGGTTGCCATTTGCGGGTGAAGGGGCGACACGGGCCACAAAAGTTTTGGAGATCGTGCATTCGGATGTGTGTGGCCCCATGAAGACCACATCGATGGGAGGTTGCAAATACTTTGTGACCTTCATCGATGATTTTTCAAGGAAGATATGGCTCTACCCTATCAAAGCCAAGAGTGAGTGCTTTGAGAAGTTCAAGGAGTTCAAGACATTGGTGGAGAACCAATCCGAGTTGAAGATCAAGGTGTTTCGGTCGGACAATGGCGGCGAGTACATGTCCAAGAAATTTGACGAGCTTTTGAAGAATGAAGGCATCGCACGCCAAACTTCGGCCCCGTACACGCCTCAACAAAATGGAGTTGCGGAGCGCGCAAATCGCACCATTGTAGAGATGGCGAGGAGCATGTTGCACGCTCAAAACTTGAAGTTGGACCTTTGGGCGGAAGCGGTGGTGAATGCGGTATACACACGCAATCGGTGTCCAACAAGCGCGGTTGAAGGCATGACGCCGGAGCAAGCGTGGAGTGGGAGGCAACCATGTGTTGCACACATGCGCATCTTCGGATGCATTGCATATGCGAAGGTTCCCGACGAACGGAGGACGAAACTCGAGGCTAAGGCCTTGAAATGTGTGTTTCTTGGGTATTGTGAAGGTACCAAGGCGTATAGACTCATGTCGGTGGACACGAGGAAGATCATTCGGTCACGTGATGTGACATTTTGTGAGGAGTCTACGATGGAGGCTCCTTTGGAGGTTGGTCCAAGTGGGAGTAGTGGAGACGTTTTGGTGGACACACCCTCCAAGTCTCCTAGTGTTGTTGATGTAGGTGATGATGACGGTGATGACGAAGCTGGCGACACGGAGGTTGTTGAAGCGCCATCGAGCTCAAAGGCCAAGAATGGCGCAAAGGGCACGCAAGAGGAGCAAGTTTCTTCAAGCGAGCGGCGGTACCCCGAGAGATCGCGCAAGCCACCTGGAGAATGGTGGAAGAACCACATCTTCCCTCAAGTGGAGGACGAGCATGCGAATGTGGCATTATCGAATGGTCCATTGACCATTCGAGAAGCCATGCAAGGTGAGGATGCGGTCAAGTGGGAGCGCGCCATGCAAGAGGAGTACGACTCTCTAATTGCTAACGGTACGTGGCAATTAACTCCCATTCCAAAGGATCGCAACCCCATTGGTTGCAAATGGGTGTTTCGGACAAAGAGGGATGTTTCGGGTATTGTTGTGCGTCACAAGGCAAGATTAGTAGCCAAGGGGTTCGCGCAAGTGCATGGGGTGGACTTTCACGAGACATTTGCTCCCGTGGCCAAGTTCACCACCATTCGATGCATTCTTGCCATTGGAGCGGCCTTGGACTTGGAGATGCATCAAATGGATGTGAAGACCGCATTTTTGAATGGCGATTTGGAGGAGGATATCTACATGGTGCAACCTGAGGGGTTTGTGCAACAAGGTAATGAGCACCTTGTTTGTAAGTTGCAAAAATCATTGTATGGGTTGAAACAATCTCCAAGAGCGTGGTACCAAAAGATTGACACGTTCTTGGTTGCACACGGGTTTACTAGGAGCATTGCGGATCATAGTCTCTACTTCATGCAAGAGGGGCAAAATGTGGTGATTGTGATCATATATGTTGATGATTTGATCATTCTTGCAAGCCTCATGAGTTTAATGAATGCATTAAAAGGCATGCTTGAGAGAGAGTACGAGATGAGTGATCTTGGAGAATTGCACTTTTGTCTTGGTGTTGAGTTTGTGCGTGATAGGGCTACACGCACTATCACCATGAGTCAAGGCAAGTATGTGATGGACGTGCTCAAGAGATTCGGGATGGAGGATTGTAAGCCCGTGGCAACACCATTGGATGCAAACTCCAAGCTCGTCAAGCTTTCGGAGGAGGAGTATGCGATGGAGGCTAAATCGATGGCGGAGGTGCCATACAAGCAAGCGGTGGGGTCGTTGATGTATGCGATGATTGCGACACGGCCCGACCTTGCGTATCCAATTAGCGTGGTGAGTCAACACATGGCGAGACCGGGCTCGATGCATTGGATGACGGTCAAGAGGATCATGCGTTATTTGAGGGGCACAAGCGATGTGAAGTTGTGTCTTGGAGGCAAAGACATTGTGTTGAGCGGCTATTGTGACGCGGACTACGCGGGAGACACGAGCGATCGAAGATCGACAACGGGCTACATGTTCAAGGTCGGATCGGGAGCGGTGTCGTGGAATAGCAAGCGGCAACAAACCACGGCGACATCAACGGTGGAGGCCGAGTACATGGCTACGAGCCATGCCACGAAGGAGGCCATTTGGTTGAGGCAACTAATGGTGGATGTGGGTTGCACACAAGGTGAGGCTACAACGATTATGTGTGACAACCAAGGGTACATTTCACTTGCAAAGAACCCTACACATCATTCACGCACGAAGCACATTGATGTGCAATACCACTTCATTCGGGAGAAGTTGGAATTGGGAGTTATACATTTGGAGTATTGCCCAACGGAGCACATGGTGGCGGATGTGCTCACAAAGGGTCTTTGTAGAGACCGACACCAACGATTAGTAATAGCATTTGGACTTAGAGGCTTTGGCTCTACGCAAAGTGGGAGTATTGAGGTAATTGATGCAACGTAGTATTGCTAGAAGCCAAAGACGTACGGGTGCTAAATAATGGTGTGTGGGAGGAGGGGTTAGGCATGGGCTGATCTCTAGAGTGTCCTTGTGATGAGTTATCCCATATGGTTTGTCCATGGTGACCTCCTAGTGTACACTACTTAAGGTGGAAGGCCTTTGAGTAAAGATTATCTCTTTCTACGCATTCCTTGTGTTTGTGTGTGTGCCTTGTGCAATCTTCTCTACCTTCAATACCTTTGGCCCAGCACTTTCTTCAAACCCTCTTCATCATCAAACACCCTCACGAGCTTCTGTGCTTAAGTGGAAAGCAATATCAGATCTCACAAAAACACAATCGTGAAGATCGCAACGCACACCTTTGAAGTGCATGCTATCGTAGCTTGAGATCCACTTTGCCTAACGTCAACTCTAATCTCGATTGAAACGCAGGAGAGGGTATTGCCTTGTTGCCCTTGTGACAACCTCATTCCAAGTGCCATGCCGTAAGATCGACACTTGAATACCTTCCTCGTAGACTTCATCCAAGCTTTAGTGGTGCCTAGTCCTCCCTCATGCACCATGATAGTCCTACAGTACGACACCCTACCATAGGACTACACCCTTTGACTACATAGGGCAATGTTCTTTGTATCGTTCCAAATTCTCAATATGATACTAACACTAGTAGGGTTTAGGGTGTCACGGGACACGGTGTCTAAAGTCAGATTAGAATGTAGTACTATGATCCAATCATAGCGCATGAGGGAGGACTAGGCACCACTAAGACTTGGATGAACTCTATGAGGAAGGTATTTAACTGTCAATCTTGCGGCATAGCTCTTGGAGTTTGGTTGTCACCTCATCTTAACGCCGCATGGTACAAAAGCCTTAGAAACCCTAGAATGCTTATATTTTTCTAGTAGAGCCTTTCAAAGGTGAGTGTGTGCGAGACTAGCTTACCTCTTCGCAAACTACGTGTGTTTATCTTGCTTATGAGTGACTTAATAAATTGCATGCTCATCTTTTTCTAGAAAAAACAAAGCATGCATCCTCAAAGCTGGGCGAATAGGCAATATCATCTCAAGTGTTTCAATCGGGACTAAAGTTTAGGGTTTAGACTGGCTGGATCTCAAGTTGCAAGAGTATGCACTTCAAAGGTGTTCGTTACGATCTTCATGATTGCGTTTCTGTGAGATCTGATGTTGCCGAACTGCACTTGAAGCACAGAAGCTCATGAGGTTGTTCGATGATGAAGACGGTTCAAAGAAAGTACTCGGCCAAAAGTAAATACGGGAAGCCACTTAATTCAAGTGGAAAGTGTGTAGCAAGGACCTAACATAAAGAGGGGTTCAATGAAGTGCACTTTTGGTGGTTCGTTCGCCGCCATGGACTTCTCAAGATAGTGAGACAAGATGTTTTTCATGAATAACTTCATTCGTGAAGGAGGTTTTCCTTGCACAAGGTAATTATAAAAGGAGTAGGAAATGAGAATGTGATGGGAGTCCTTCTTGGAAAGTCAACTGTGTTGTGCACAACCAAGTTCTAAGATAAGCTTCTAGCCCCTCCATTGCATTTGAACTAAACTCATATTGTTTTCAATCAGGTATGTAACGTCTGCAATAAAAGTCAAGGCGACACCAAACCAATTTATATATCTTTTTGTAAGTCATGAACTCGATCTCTTGTTAATGGAAATAACGGTGCGTTATGTACTCATGACCAGTTCACTCTTCGCGATTAGATTATATATTTATATATATATATATAAGTATTTATGCCAATAATGTTCACACAATGAGCCATACATACTTTATAAGCCTAGAGCATTAGCGCTAGCAGCCTACAATATATCCAAAGTTTGTAGCATCCAAACAAAATTCAAACTAAGGACATGTCTTGGTCTATACAAAGCAAAATTGAAGACATTGGATTCTACGGACTAGGCTAGGATTCAACTTCCACTTGAGCATGGATAGTCCTGTTAAATCCGCCTAATATCGCGGATGTCCCCGAAATGTTCCACGTTCCGCGTCCCACTGTTGCTCATAAAAGCGTTGCTCTATCAGCCGCCTTTCATTCTCTTCTTCTTCACTCCGTCTTATTGCTTCTTGAAGATCTCTTTCATACTCATCATCTCGATGGTACTGACACGATGGTCCAGAAGCATATCCGTCAGGGGGGCCGTCTGCAGCACTATACATATCCCTACCAAAACTCACGGGTGCACCGCTTCCTGAGCTTTCGCCGGGGCCAGAATAAATAGGAGTATGGCTTTGAAACCCATGATGTCCAAAATCGTTGTGGGTCCTCTCGGGAGAATATGCTCGTGGAGTACTGTATCTGTCCGGATATGGAACCCGTTCATCATTGTGTACCGCGTATGCATTATCATCGTAGCCATGGCTAGCTCCCCTCTGATATCCCCTACCTACTGGATCTGAAGTTCCATGATAATTTTCATAGTCATGTTGAGGAGCAGTTCCGAACGTCACGGGATAGTTCTCAACGTCGCGTTCCCGATATGTATTGCGTGGACGTACTTCCCATTGCGAGGTGTCGTCATCAGGAACATCAACATTTGTCGCATGCGCTGTACGATTAGACCATTGCGGCACACAATCACTCAGTCCAGTCCAATTGGTGGCAATAAAGTTTTGTGAACGATTCAAACGTTCAACGTTTTTTCCATTCACCGTACTCCAATCCACATCCTTGTGCAGTACAATCTCAGCCCAAACCATTAACATTAGGCCATATTTCATGATGGTTGGTTTGGAGTTAGGCAACCCAACGAAATCGTGCACCTCCCAATACCGTTGTCGAAAATGGTTGCTTTGGCACGTCCTAGTTGGGCCTTCCCAACGAGGGCCAGACACTAGCATTTGATCTCGTGGCCAAATCTTGGCTAAATGCGTCATCTTCACGTACTCTTTGCATATTTTTAAAGTCCACGTTCTCGCCGGCTGCGTGTCCCATCCCGGCTCCGCAACACAATTGGGGTCAGCAACTTGATCCCAGTTTATAACTTGAGGAGTCCCTTGCGAAGATCTCCTACTACTGCTGCTTCGCTGGGACATCGTGGGAAGTCAAAGCAACGCCAAGAAACTGCGTGGAAGGTAGAAGCGCAACGTGGTGCAGACGTCCTCAAATAAAGTCAAACGTGCGTACAGCGTGACGCAGTGACTCAAAATACACGTGACAGAGTCGATGCAGGTGCACGCGGACGTTCACCATGCCCACCGCCTCTCTGAGCGGACGAAGAAAGTCGTCCGCCATTTATACTGTCCGCCTAGGGCGGACGAAGCGTACAGCGGACGCCTGCCCGATCGGACGGCCTCGATCGGACCGTACCAGATCCATCGGACGGCGTGCGTGCGGACATTCTCATCCAACGGCCGCTGTCCGCGCGTACGTTTCGACCCTCCAATCAGACGGGCAGGGGCGCACGATCGCGTGGCCAAATCGGACGGCCCGCGCCGGGTCCCCATATCGGACGGACCACGCCGGCCCGATGGATTGATCGGACGGACAGGCGCGCTCGATCCATCGGACGGCAGAGCGGACGCCACATCGGACGGCGGAGCGGACGCTGGATCGGACGGCAGTGCGGACGGCAGGCATCGGACGGCAGGAATCGGACGGCGTGCGCGAGCAGCCCAGTGGGTTTCTCCAAAGTATTGAGTTTTGGTGTTTCTCTCCCCCTCCTCCTCCTCCAGCCCAACTCCTTGGGTCTACACGCACTTCAAGAATCCTCGCTGACTTTGAGGACTATTTTGAGTACGGTCAAAGAATGTTCCAACATTTATTGTGATTTGCATTGAATTCTTGTAGTGCTTCACTTCTAGGAGAGCGGTCCGTCCCACCTCTTTCATGATGGCTCTTACCTCTCCATTGTTAGCTAACTCCCCCCCTCCACCTTGCCAGTCTCCCTTTCCTCCTTTGTTCATTCTCCCTCCCACTTTTGGTCAATTTCATGACTTGACTTGTAATTACTTACCAATTGAATAAAGAAGCAAAATATTCAAAATATGAATTCCACTTCGAATTCCATAAGTTATCGTGTATGTGTGTGCGTATGTGCATGCATATTGAGGTAATTGATGCAACGTAGTATTGCTAGAAGCCAAAGACGTACGGGTGCTAAATAATGGTGTGTGGGAGGAGGGGTTAGGCATGGGCTGATCTCTAGAGTGTCCTTGTGATGAGTTATCCCATATGGTTTGTCCATGGTGACCTCCTAGTGTACACTACTTAAGGTGGAAGGCCTTTGAGTAAAGATCATCTCTTTCTACGCATTCCTTGTGTTTGTGTGTGTGCCTTGTGCAATCTTCTCTACCTTCAATAGGTTATGGGCCCACTCATGTGTGTTTCATGAGTATTAGATTGCATTTGTGCAAGTATTTTGAGGTCGGTGCGCAACGGGCGGTTTTGGAGCATTGTTGGAGGTTTTGGAGCTTGTTGAAGCGTTGGTGTTTCTTGGAGGTGTGCATGGGCTGAAGTTACATGTTGGAGCACTCTCTTTGGTCAATTTCTTCCCTTGATCTCCTTCTTTTCTTTCTTCTATCTCTTCGTTGCGAGTGGAACTTTGTTTGGTTCAATTGTGAGCATTTGAGTAAATGCAAGTGATTTGTGAGGTGTGAAGGCTCTCGTGGAGGGTCTACCATCTGATCCTAGTGATTAGGCACTTGCTTTGAGGTGTTGCATGTGTTTCATGCTCTTGGGGTGCTCAAATTTTCATTTGGAGCTAGTTTGTGCACAAAGGTGCGGTTTTGAGCAATTTCAATGCGATTGGGGTTTTGAGGGACTTGTGTGAGTTCATGTGCATTGAGTGAGTGCTCTTGAAGGACACAAAGGTGTCATTGACGTGCATTGAGTGTTTGGGGACACTAAGGCGTCGTATTGAAGCATTTGGAGTTGTTTTGAGCTCCATTGAGTGATTTGAGGGGTTTTGGTGAGCCTCTTTGCATTTTTGGGTGAGGGTTCTCACATTTGAGTGTTGGGAGGCGTGTGTGGAGCACAAAAGTGCTGATCTAGTGTTTGGGGTTGTTTTAAACCCATTGGGTGCACAAAGGTGCAATATCAAAGCAAAAAAATCACAAAAACAAAGTTGTGTGTTTGAGTTTGAGGTTTCATTTGTGTGGGGAGGCATACGTAAGTGAGGATCATGGCATCTTTTGAGGGTGAGGGTCCCAAGGTCGTGGACAAGTTCGATGGGGTGAATTTCCACTTGTGGAAGTTCAAAATGGAGATGGTGATGGCCGAGAAGGAGTTGTGGGAGATTGTCGAGGGTAGTGAGGAACCTCCTTTCTCTTCTACGGATCCTAGGATCATGCAAGCGTACACGAGGAGGGAGAAGAAGGCATTTGCCATTTTGGCACTCAACCTCGCGGATTCGCAACTTGCGCACATTCGTTCGTGCAAGACACCCGCGGAAGCATGGTCCAAGCTTTGCAACATTCACGAAGCGAAAACATTGGCCAACATTTTGTTTTTAAGGCGCAAGTTCTTCACCATCAAGATGGGCGAAGAAGATGACATGTTGGCGCACATCAACAAGGTCAAAGCTCTCGCGGATCAACTCAACGGTTGCGACGTGTCGGTTACGGATGGTGACATCGTGATGACACTTTTGGAGAGCCTTCCATCATCATACGAGTACCTCATCGTGGCGATGGAGTCAAGACCCATTACGGAGCTCACATTGGACTATGTGACCTCACGGTTGTTGCACGAGCTTTCGCGGCGAAAGGAGAACGAGTCTCGAGAAGATGGAGCGGCACTCGTGGCGAAGCAATCCAAGAATGGAGGCGGTGGGAGCTCAAGCGACAAGGTGTGCTTCTATTGTGGTAAGAAGGGCCACATTGCCAAATTTTGCTTCAAACGCAAGAGGGATGAGAAAGGGGAGAGTGCAAACAACACTAAAACTCGTGACGATGATGAGTACGCATTTACGGCTAGATATGAGGCAAGCATGAGCGATGGCATCGAGGGTGATGCAAGCATGAGTGATGGTATCGAGGGTGATGCAAGCATGAGTGATTGGATTGAGGTTGGTGATGAGTATGCAAACATGGCAAGCAATGTATCGTGCAATGGTAGTACGAGTGATTGGATTGTTGATTCGGGGGCTACAAGCCACATGTCACCACATAAAACTTGTTTTCATTCGTATGCTCTCATTAATCCAAGGAGAGTGATTTTGGGAGATGATACGGTGCTTGAGGCCGTTGGCAAGGGCCAAATTGTTGTAGACACCGAGGTGAGGGGTCGTGTGAAGACAATCACTATCAAAGATATCCTCCACGTTCCCAAACTAACGGCAAATTTACTATCGGTGAGGCAACTAGTGGCAAAGCACTTGAGAGTAGAGTTTAGTGATAAGGGGTGTTATGTGTTGTCACCGAGTCGAGATGAGGTGGCCATCATTGAAGAACACGAGGGCTTGTACCACATCAAGTTCTCCAAGGTGCATTCGAAGGAATCGGCGGCGTTGGCGCATTCAAACTTGAAGGACGACAAGTTGGCGTTGTGGCATCGTCGACTTGGCCATTTGAACATCAAGAGTGTGAAGACACTACGCGGCATGGTAAGCGGTATGGACCTTCATCAATTGAAAGTGGATGCTTCTACATTCACGTGTGAAGGTTGCATTGAAGGCAAGCAACAACGGTTGCCATTTGCGGGTGAAGGGGCGACACGGGCCACAAAAGTTTTGGAGATCGTGCATTCGGATGTGTGTGGCCCCATGAAGACCACATCGATGGGAGGTTGCAAGTACTTTGTGACCTTCATCGATGATTTTTCAAGGAAGATATGGCTCTACCCTATCAAAGCCAAGAGTGAGTGCTTTGAGAAGTTCAAGGAGTTCAAGACATTGGTGGAGAACCAATCCGAGTTGAAGATCAAGGTGTTTCGGTCGGACAATGGCGGCGAGTACATGTCCAAGAAATTTGACGAGCTTTTGAAGAATGAAGGCATCGCACGCCAAACTTCGGCCCCGTACACGCCTCAACAAAATGGAGTTGCGGAGCGCGCAAATCGCACCATTGTAGAGATGGCGAGGAGCATGTTGCACGCTCAAAACTTGAAGTTGGACCTTTGGGCGGAAGCGGTGGTGAATGCGGTATACACACGCAATCGGTGTCCAACAAGCGCGGTTGAAGGCATGACGCCGGAGCAAGCGTGGAGTGGGAGGCAACCATGTGTTGCACACATGCGCATCTTCGGATGCATTGCATATGCGAAGGTTCCCGACGAACGGAGGACGAAACTCGAGGCTAAGGCCTTGAAATGTGTGTTTCTTGGGTATTGTGAAGGTACCAAGGCGTATAGACTCATGTCGGTGGACACGAGGAAGATCATTCGGTCACGTGATGTGACATTTTGTGAGGAGTCTACGATGGAGGCTCCTTTGGAGGTTGGTCCAAGTGGGAGTAGTGGAGACGTTTTGGTGGACACACCCTCCAAGTCTCCTAGTGTTGTTGATGTAGGTGATGATGACGGTGATGACGAAGCTGGCGACACGGAGGTTGTTGAAGCGCCATCGAGCTCAAAGGCCAAGAATGGCTCAAAGGGCACGCAAGAGGAGCAAGTTTCTTCAAGCGAGCGGCGGTACCCCGAGAGATCGCGCAAGCCACCTGGAGAATGGTGGAAGAACCACATCTTCCCTCAAGTGGAGGACGAGTATGCGAATGTGGCATTATTGGATGGTCCATTGACCATTCGAGAAGCCATGCAAGGTGAGGATGCGGTCAAGTGGGAGCGCGCCATGCAAGAGGAGTACGACTCTCTAATTGCTAACGGTACGTGGCAATTAACTCCCATTCCAAAGGATCGCAACCCCATTGGTTGCAAATGGGTGTTTCGGACAAAGAGGGATGTTTCGGGTATTGTTGTGCGTCACAAGGCAAGATTAGTAGCCAAGGGGTTCGCGCAAGTGCATGGGGTGGACTTTCACGAGACATTTGCTCCCGTGGCCAAGTTCACCACCATTCGATGCATTCTTGCCATTGGAGCGGCCTTGGACTTGGAGATGCATCAAATGGATGTGAAGACCGCATTTTTGAATGGCGATTTGGAGGAGGATATCTACATGGTGCAACCTGAGGGGTTTGTGCAACAAGGTAAAGAGCACCTTGTTTGTAAGTTGCAAAAATCATTGTATGGGTTGAAACAATCTCCAAGAGCGTGGTACCAAAAGATTGAGACGTTCTTGCTTGCACACGGGTTTACTAGGAGCATTGCGGATCATAGTCTCTACTTCATGCAAGAGGGGCAAAATGTGGTGATTGTGATCATATATGTTGATGATTTGATCATTCTTGCAAGCCTCATGAGTTTAATGAATGCATTAAAAGGCATGCTTGAGAGAGAGTACGAGATGAGTGATCTTGGAGAATTGCACTTTTGTCTTGGTGTTGAGTTTGTGCGTGATAGGGCTACACGCACTATCACCATGAGTCAAGGCAAGTATGTGATGGACGTGCTCAAGAGATTCGGGATGGAGGATTGTAAGCCCGTGGCAACACCATTGGATGCAAACTCCAAGCTCGTCAAGCTTTCGGAGGAGGAGTATGCGATGGAGGCTAAATCGATGGCGGAGGTGCCATACAAGCAAGCGGTGGGGTCGTTGATGTATGCGATGATTGCGACACGGCCCGACCTTGCGTATCCAATTAGCGTGGTGAGTCAACACATGGCGAGACCGGGCTCGATGCATTGGATGACGGTCAAGAGGATCATGCGTTATTTGAGGGGCACAAGCGATGTGAAGTTGTGTCTTGGAGGCAAAGACATTGTGTTGAGCGGCTATTGTGACGCGGACTACGCGGGAGACACGAGCGATCGAAGATCGACAACGGGCTACATGTTCAAGGTCGGATCGGGAGCGGTGTCGTGGAATAGCAAGCGGCAACAAACGACGGCGACATCAACGGTGGAGGCCGAGTACATGGCTACGAGCCATGCCACGAAGGAGGCCATTTGGTTGAGGCAACTAATGGTGGATGTGGGTTGCACACAAGGTGAGGCTACAACGATTATGTGTGACAACCAAGGGTGCATTTCACTTGCAAAGAACCCTACACATCATTCACGCACGAAGCACATTGATGTGCAATACCACTTCATTCGGGAGAAGTTGGAATTGGGAGTTATACATTTGGAGTATTGCCCAACGGAGCACATGGTGGCGGATGTGCTCACAAAGGGTCTTTGTAGAGACCGACACCAACGATTAGTAATAGCATTTGGACTTAGAGGCTTTGGCTCTACGCAAAGTGGGAGTATTGAGGTAATTGATGCAACGTAGTATTGCTAGAAGCCAAAGACGTACGGGTGCTAAATAATGGTGTGTGGGAGGAGGGGTTAGGCATGGGCTGATCTCTAGAGTGTCCTTGTGATGAGTTATCCCATATGGTTTGTCCATGGTGACCTCCTAGTGTACACTACTTAAGGTGGAAGGCCTTTGAGTAAAGATCATCTCTTTCTACGCATTCCTTGTGTTTGTGTGTGTGCCTTGTGCAATCTTCTCTACCTTCAATAATGCAAGTATACATGATGGTAGAACATCGTGCAAGGCATATTATCATCTCTAGTAAGCTTGGAATAATAATATATGCCAATTGGTAATATAAAACACATGTGGCATGCCATTTTCATGATGGTGCAATATCGTGGAAGACATGTTTGTAGTGCATGTATATTCGTAAGTGCTTCCATGTATATGTACATACAAATATCCACCCACATATTTACATATACATACATACATATATCCATACATACATATGTGTATATGTATATATTTATGCTCGTGTATTTCTATGTTTATATAGATTTACATATCCACGATATAAATATATTGTGTACACATGTGCGAGTGGATGAATAATATTCTATGGACAAAATCACAAAATAGGATCTTATTTGTTATCAAGGAAATTGTAAACGTTAGGCATTGGCGGAGAAATCCTATGATCGATCAAACTACTTCTATCTATCTTAACCCTAAAGGTCCTCACCTCTTTTCTAAAAGTCAAAGCACTATAATTTGCATACTTCAAATATCACATTGTATGATTTATATTTTTTCATAAACAGTCATTAACAATATGAAGGTATGGCAAAATTCTTAACATGATTCGAAAATATTTTGAATATTTACAAATTTTATTATGTAAACAAGGGAAAAATTCAAAATAAATATAGTTTTGTCAAATTTCATATCAGAAATTATATTTAAGGTACATAAAAGTTCTATTTACAAGGAGTAAAAGACTGAAAGTGAAGAAATTAAAAGTGACATATGATAGAAGCATCTTTAGTAATCCCTTTGCATTTTGAACACTCGAAATTCAAATTTCACGACGGTGAAATATCTTCAAATGAAGTCTATTCTCCAATCCCAACGGTCAAAAGATGTATCATAACTTAACTTAAACATCTAATGATATGACCAACTACAATAAAGTTTAAACACTTGATTTTTGGGGCGTTTGATCAAAAAACAAGCATAATATGGTTGATTCGGCATTTTGGGGTTAATGTTGGTTTAATGTTGCCTTTCACAACAATCAATATACACTTTTATATAAATTTTACCTTTCGGATTGGTTTATTTTTTTAATTAAAGATTACACACGCACAAATTTGTATGTATCCAATTAGTCCTAAAGTGTTATGTATTTTCTAATAGAAAATGAACTTTTTAAAATTATGCAGGTTAAATAGTTGAAGGAATTCATATTTTAATGGACCATGGACAATCACAAATTTTAATTATTGTACGAAGTCGCCGTATGTGATGGATGTACGCATGAGCAACCATCCAATATTTAGAATATGAAGGCGAGTGTCAAAGGGTTAACCCCTAAAGGTCCTCACCTCTTTTGAAAAAGTCAAAGCACTATAATTTGCATACTTGAAATATCAAATTGTATGATTTATGATTTTTCATAGAGAGTCATTAAAATTATGAAGGTATGGCAAATTTTTCAAAATGATTCGAAAATATTTTGAATATTTACAATTTTTATTATGTAAACAAGGGAAAAATTCAAAATACATATAGTTTTGTCAAATTTAATATCAAAAATTATATTTAAGGTACATAAAAGTCATATTTACAAGGAGTAAAATACTGAAAATGAAGAAATTAAAAGAGACCTATGATATGAGCATGTTTAGAAATCCCTTTGTATTTTGGACACTCAAAATTCTAATTTCTCGACGGTGGAAAATCTACAAAAGAAGTCTATTCTCCAATCCCAACGGTGAAAAGATGTATCATAACTTAACTTAAACATCTAATGAAATCACCAACTACAATAAAGTTAAAACACTTGATTCTTGGGGCGTTTGACCAAAAAACAAGCATAATATGGTCCTTGAGGGGTTAAGGGTCATCTGCAGAAGCACCTCGGACGGCGGTTTTAGACGACGAGATCGGACGAACTGAATGAAATGGAGCACGCTGATCGGACGGACAGGATGCATCGGATGAAACCCTCGGATCGGACGACAGAGCGGACACCTGATCGGACGGCAGAGAGGACGCCGGATCGGACGGCAGGAATCGGACGGCAGGCATCGGACGGCGTGCGCGAGCAGCCCAGGGGTCTCTCCAAAGTATTGAGTTTTAGTGTTTCATTGCTCTCCCTTCCTCCTCCTCCAGCCCAACTCCTTGGGTCTACACGCACTTCAAGAATCCTCGCGGACTTTGAGGACTATTTTGAGTACGGTCAAAGAATGTTCCAACATTTATTGTCCTTCGCATTGAATTCTTGTAGTGCTTCACTTCTAGGAGAGCGGTCCGGACCACCTCTTTCATGATGTCTCTTACCTCTCCATTGTTAACTAACTCCGCCCCCCCCCCCCCCCCACCTTACCCTTCTCCCTTTCTTCCTTTGTTCATTCTCCCTCTCACTTTTGGTCAATTTCATGACTTGACTTGTAATTACTTTCCAATTGTATAAATAGGCAAAATAATCAAATGTAAAGGCAATAGAATGAAGCATTGCGTTCCAATTTGAATTCCATAAGAGTTAGCATTTTTTTATGCATACATTACTTCTAACCTACTAGAGTGACTTCATTCAATGAATTCACAAACATAATTTAAGAGGGAAAGACCACGTCAATTTTCATAAACAAATTATCACACAATATCTGTAACAATTTATATTTTACAAACCTAGTTAGAGGGGAAAACTTGAAATTAAATTAGATTTGAACCTATTGTATGCATGTTCATATGAATAGTATATATGAAATTAAATTATAGTTGAACATATTGAATGCACATGTATGTACCTTTATATTTACATACATATAAATAAATCTTATTGTATGCGTATGTGCATGCATGTTTAGGGTTTATATTAATATGTACATCTATAAATGGTCGACACATCCATCTATATATCTATATATATATATATATATATATATATATATATATATATATATATATATATATATATACGTATATATGCACATGTATTTTTATGTATACATAAATTTATATGAACAGAATATAAATATATTGTGTACGCATGTGCGAATGTATGAATCATCTTCTTTGAATAATGGAGCCCGTAATATCCTCTGAAATTTGTTATCAGCAAAAATGAAATAGTTTCAAAATGGAACGATCTTGGTGCCATGTTATTGTTTATTGTGTAAAAGGTTGGAGGTTTTACATTTTGGGACTCTTAACAGTAAGTCATGCATGTTACATTGTTGTGTGGCAACATTTGTTAAAATGACTTCACTTAGTGACTATTCATATATGATCTCAACCATTGAAATTCACTTCTTTTTGAATCCCAAGTCATTTTATATTCATACAACTTAATTGGTATTCGTAACCATTGATCTTAAAGTATGGATTGAATCTAAAATTCATATGTGTAACCTAAGTGCCCAATCAACCATATTATGCTTGATTTTTGGTCCAACGTCCTTAAAATCTAGCGTTTTAGCTTTTATGTAGTTGGAGTTTTCGTTAGAAGTTTAAGTTAAGTTATGATACATCTTTTGACCGTTGGGATTGGAAAGTAGAAAATCTATTGAAGTTATTCCAACGTTGAGAAATTTGAAATTGGAGTGTCCTAAATACAAAGGGCTTTCTAATAATGCTCGAATCATAGGACTCTTTTATATCTTTTGCTTTCATACCTTTACTACATGTAAATGTAACTTTTATCTACCTTAAATAAAAAACTTGATATTAAATTTGACAAAAGTATATTTATTGTGAAATTTTGTCGTGTTTACATAATAAAATTTGTAAATATTCAAAATATCTTCTAATCATCTTGAAACTTTTATTATACCTTCATACTGCTAATGACTAGGAATGCAAAATTATAAATCACCCAATGTGATATTTCAAATATGCAAATCTTGTGATCGATTTCACCATACCAACATGTTGCGTTGTCCTCAAAGGGTTAACCCCTAACGGCCCAATCATGCATAATTTGCATGATGTACGGATTTGAACTCCGATTTTTCATCCATCATGCACGTTTTGCAGTGTGGATCTTTTACTTAAACTTTTATGGGAAGTTAGCTTTGTGCATGTGTGATCCGATTAGAGAGGGGATGATTTGTGAAATTTTTATGCCTCATGTCATGTTGTAGTGTTCCACCCAAAATTTCGAAGATTTTAGTCTAAAAGTGCTCTTGAGAAAGTGACGTACTAAAATTAAGTAACCAAGAAATCTCCAAAAATCACTACACTTAAAGCATTACATTTCAACCCATCACAAAAGATTTCATTATTAGATTGCCAATATCTTATTCGTAATCATATTCCAAAAGAGCTCTAAATTTGAAGTTTGAAAATTAATACACAAAAATTGGTGATAGCAATTGCAAATCCAACCGTATGGATAGAATCTAACATTCATGAGTACAACTTTTATTCATTCATCGAGTCGAAAATATCCCTCTTAGTTGCATTTTATAATGCATTTCTGAAAAACGGCCAATTCTGAAAAGGGTTCGAACGTTTAGGGGTTAATAGGAGTCTTTGGCTCACTTAATCACGATCATTGGATTCCTCATGGCATTTAATCCGTTCTGGGAAGTAGTTGAGTTGAACAACGTCATCAAATCTGACTATCGGCGGTCCGAACGGACGAATCGGACGGCTGTATCGGACGGCGGATCGGACACCGTGAAGCGGACGGCATTTTGGGCCTCGGAGCGGACGGCGAGAAGCGGACGGGAGGCATCGGACGGCGGCAGTGAAAAAAAAAATTGGGTTCGAGGAAGAGTCCTTCCTTCATTATGTCTTCTGATCAGCTACTTTGACTAGGTAAACCTCTAAATGCCTACACTGCTGTCCCAGTTTCTTTTTTCAAATTATAACACGATAAAAAATAAATTGCATTTGTGGGAGTCCTTGAAATGAAAAAATTGTCATGCGAATTCTCTATTATTATGAGTTTTGTAAAAAGTATAAATAGAGAAGTGAAAGAAAACCGAGTGTGGAAAAAGTATTCTACATGGAAGTCAACAAGAATGGAAACGTGAATAGAGTTATATATATTCATATAGTAGCCAAATGGCTAAAAAACAGTCATGCAATATCAATATTCATCGAACGAGTACGTCTACGCTGACTGTCATGAGTGATTGTACCGCCTGCCTCAACCTCTGAATCTATCGCAAGCTTCTTTTCAACGTTGTCTTGAGATGGTTCCCAATTGTCATCCTCGTCGGCCTTTCGTTTCCCCTTGCGAGAACGATCCATATCCACCTCTCTTGCCTTAAAAACCTCCATGTACTTCTCCACACGACCGACAACAAGAGTTACAGTTTGCTCAGTTTCCCCAAATGTCGTTGACCAGTTCGATGTCAACATATGACGTCGCCACATTTCGATGACGTCATTGATCCTCCTATCAAATGCACCTGCAACATCCGCATAGGAATTCTCCTCATCAATGAACATGTCCTCGGTCGTTGTGGCACGAAGCCTAGCCGCCTCCTCCAACTTTGAAAGGACCAGAGCTCTGCCAATCAACGTACGGTCATACGTTCCGTGTTGTTCTCCTAAGACGGGACCGGATGCCTCGTACCACGTGTTATCATCTCTCTTTTTTACTTCATTCTTTGGGAATCGGAAGAACTTTTTGTGATGTACGCTCCAATGTCCCCCAAAGTTGCGGCAAAACACCTCCCGGTCCGCCTCGTTCACAATTGCACGTGCTCGCACTTCGATCTCGTAATCTCGGGTCATCCAGAAAAGTTCGTCCTTGTCCATAAAATCTTCTACCTCAGACCCTTCTGCGTGCAAATGGTACAAGTCATGGCAGTCGAAGTTAACATCCCATACCAATGGTTGACCCCAGTTTTTGTAATTTAGAAACTTCTTCGGTTTTTGGTCCAGAAGAAGGTTCCACTGGTTGTATTCATGACCAGATGGCATAAAGGTGCGAAGGCCCATCATTTCGTAGAATCTGACATGTATAGGAGCATTGCACAGGGGACACCAAGAGCGTCGTAAGCAATGTTCCGCAACGCACTTAATATGAAAGGTATGCTGACATTGTCCTAGTTGGATCGCTCCTTCTGGACCAAACCCATATTGACACAAGCAACATGTCTCTTTCAGAAAGTCGGGAGCTGGATTACATGTATGAACCACCGTCTTCTCCTTCTCCAACAAATGCGAGGAAAACACGTTATATGGCATCCACCCTTCTTCGATCGCCGAAGCCCAATCCATGTTGTTTGTTTCCAGAGAACCACAAATCCCATGTGCCCGTGTCATCATCACGTCAACATCACCCCACATGGTAAACGTAGTCATTGTACGTGCTCCAGGCAGCGCGGCTTGTCGATCAAATAATTTTTGCTCCTCAAACTTCCTAGCATACAAGAGAGATTCCCACTTTTTTTCTCCTCGTACTGGAACATCAAATACAACTCACGCGCGACCAATTCATCCACATCCTTTAATTGGTGGACATAACTCAACCAAGGCAGGCTTTGCTCACGAGGTGGTATGGGCATCTCCTTGTCACTTTTCCAGAAAAATAATTCACACCTCGCTATATCCCTGTCAATCTCTGCTTGATGCAATCGTTGTCTCAACGTCTCGATCTCACGGTTACTGGCTTCACCGGCTTCGGTTGGTGGCCTTTTCCAAGGTTCTTCCTGCATCCTATCAACCGCCACGAATACCTCCGCTACACCTGGCCGCTCTAGCAAATTCGAAGGATTCTGTTCATTGTCGAGGTCACCGTCGGAGGTTTGGGCATCCAAAGGAAGGGGCAACTGCTCCGATGGCGGTACAATATCTTAACCACTGTTTCGTCTGAGATTTGGACATCCAAAGGAAAGGGCAACTGGTGCGATGGAGCGAGAGTATCTTCAACCACTGTCTCGTCCGAAGTATGGGCATCAAATGGAAGAGACAATTGGTCTGATGGGGAAAGAGTTTCTTCAAGTACTACTCCGTCCAAAACCTGCGCATCCAATGGAAGAGACAACTGGTCCGATGGGGCAAGAGTTTCTTCAAGTACTGCTGCGTTCGAAGTGTTGACATTCAACGGAATAGCGAGCTGCTCCGAAGGGACGTGAGATTCTTGAGGTAATGCTTCTTTCTTTGTAGTTTCTTCTCGCAGCTTCTCTACTTCTTCTATCAACTGCCAATTCATCATCTGGAGATGCAGGGTCTTCAAATGGTTCTTTATGATGGTCGACTGCAGTTGCTTTATGGTTTCTCTCGCCAAGCGCTCAAATCCCCTTGCACATTCCGTTGTTTCTTTTAGTCTCTTCATGAGCTCATCAACACGCTTCGCCTTTTCGATGACTGGCCCCCAACGGCCCAATTTTTTCTCAATTGATTGGACATCTCTAGCGAGCTGTGGTGCGATTGTACGAAGGAAAGTTGTTACGTCCATGGCTTTTACCAAGTTCACGTACACGTTCTTCGAAAGAAGTTTCAATGAACCTAGATCACTTTTCAAGTCGGGGAACTCGTCGGACAGTTCCCACTGCTCTGCTTCTGCAATTTCACCCACCTTGGGAACTTTCTCTGCCAACTGCCCGTACGAAATCATTAGATCCTCAATAGGCATTCTCTTTGCCTCACACGTCCCGCAATTTCCCCAACGTCCATTTGGATCCCGAATTAGTGTATCCGTGTCATCCGGACATGCGCGTTTTTCGCTCGAAGTCGAGGAACTTGGATTGCTTGGACCGCTCTTTTCCACCCGAACTGCCCAGTCCGTTCCAAAGTTATACTTTTCTTGGCGGTCCTCCGTGGTAATTGTATCGGACCTAAACTTCTGTTTCCCCTTTGATTCCGTAGTTCCCTGAATTAGCGTGGATGGGTTATGCGGCGACAGTTCCTCGCCCTCCTTGCACGGTACCGATCGAGACGGAGAAGTTGCAATATCTTCGACTTTGTCTTCTAAGTCCCATTCAACTTTGACTTCTATTTCCTCCCGTTCAGCATTGACTTCGGTTTCCACACTTGCATCCAAATTGTCCAAAGCGGCCATAGGCAGTACTGGTAATTTAGCGGTCTTTGGTTTGACTTCCACTCGAGTGCCTCGACCTGAGCTGCTTGTAGTCGACGTGCCCGGTTTCTTTAAAGAGACCAACATCTCTTTTGTGCATGTAGATGCTGGATTATACAAATTAGGAATATCTCGCTGCCCATCTGCCAACTGAATTGGCATCGATTTAATTGCAGGGTATGTACTCCAATCCACCTTGCGCTCCAACCTTAATTCCACATAGACCATTGCCAGTGTGTTGTAGTTGAATGTTCCCTTTGACTTCGAACGAGCTCCAAACAATGCCCTCCATACCTCTTCCGCTCGGTGAAGGAAATGATCATCTTTGCACAAGTTTGGTTTGGCAGTAAAGGTTTTTGCCATCAATGGTAATTGATCCCTCGGCCACTGTTTACCAATGTGGGACAGTTTGACATAATTTCTGCAATCCGTGGCAGACCAATATTCGTCCTTAACTTCTTCCCATCGTGGTGCGGCTAGAATAGTTGGGTCGTCCAATACGGCGTAATCGATCGCATGCGGGGCCCCTTTAGGCTTGTTCCTCCTAGGCCCAGCATTAGCATTCGGAACGTGACCCTCACGTTGGTCATCGGCCATTGCTTAGCGATGTGTGAATGCACCGTGTGCAATTACCGAGACAGAATGCCGCGATGAGGTGAATCGATCGTGTACCCTAAACCGTGAGGTAATCCCGCGATAATGTGAATCAACCGTTTGCGTAAAAACCCCGCGAAAATGTGTAAGAACCGTCTGTGTAAGAAAACCGCGATAATGTGAGTGACCCGTCCGTGTGAAAATACCGCGAAGATATGAATAAAGTGTGTAAGATGCTTATTGTGACCAACCGGTGATTGGTCACAATAAGCATATGACCTCTCACCCCTGTAGTAAATAAGGCCAGGAAGTCCACTAAGGGAATTGCCAGCAACCTGATTTAGGAGTGAGAAGTGAGAGGAAATGGGGCCGGACGGGCCTTCTATATTGCCGTCCGCCCGAACCACCCGTCCGTCCGAACCAGCCCGTCCGCCCGTCCGAACCGAGCCTGCCGTCCGATCTGTCGTCCGGAGCGTGCTGCCCGTCCGATCATCGTCGTCCGATGGGGTGGCGGCGGCGGACCGTAAACCCTAAAGCAATACCCTAAGGCGTCCACTGTCTTGGTGCGTCCGATGCATCGCGTCCGATTTTGCCGTCCGATTTTGCCGTCCGATCCAGCGCGTCCGGTCCAGCCCGTCCGATCCACCCCGGCCAATCCGGACCGTCCCTCCAGTGCGTCCGATCCAGCCCGAATCGATTGGACGGCAGATCGGACGGCAGAGCGGACGGCATAGCGGACCAGCCAGGCTGTGCAACGGCTAGTTCGGCAGATGGTACTATAAAGCATGAAGGTTTTGTTTTGGTGAGTTCATTCGAACTCACCAGTTGTCAAGGGCTGTGGGCAACCTTTTGGTATCCCTTGCTTAACCATTACCGAGTTTGAATGCGCGGTTGTCAAATTCCGTTCGGAATTTGACAACTACTGTATTTTACATATAGGACACATTTTTTCGTCGCGCGATCACGAGGTACTGCACGCCGTCACTTAAAACTATTGGGTAGCGGAACCTAAACCCGCTTGAACCTTTCAAGATGCCCAGCGATTGGAAAGATTGGTATGTGGATATAGCCCCCGGAAAAGTGAAGTGCTTACTATGTGCAACACTTTTTGCAAGGAAGGCGGCGAGGATGTTGAGTCACCTTGGATACCGGAACGCATCAGGAAACCGTGACACTGGCGTCGGTATATGCAAGAGACTTACACCGCAGATTAAAGGGCTCTTTCTTAATTGCAGAGGAGATCCTCCTAAGCGTCCAAATCCAGATCTATCCGATGAATGTCGCATTCCGTGAGCGGGAAATATGGACATGATGGAGCTTTGCACACCGCAATCGCTGGATCGAGAGTCACGCGATGGACCACAAGAGATTCCAAATCAGAGGTCAGGTTCTAATACAAATGAAACTACCGCGAGCAGACCACCATCCACGGAACGTGACAGTGCAGCTGGCAGGGCCGCCCGTCCATTGCGACAAGCAGGAATACCAGAGGGTTTTCAGGAAGACAAACGAAGGGAGTTAGACAAGATATGGGCAAGGTTCTTTTACGAGGTGAATATCCCTTTTGCGATAGCACGGAATTCAACTTTCAAAGAGGCCGTACGGAGGACTTCTGCTTTTCGGGGACCATACACACCACCCTCTTACAATGACTTACGGAAGAAACTCTTGATGCAGGCCAAAAATGAGCTAGGGGTGGTATTGGAAGGTAAAATGGCAGATAGCATTCGCAAGTTTGGGGCCACATTTGATGGATGGAGCTTGTGCACAAACCAACCATTATTCAATTGCATGATAGTGTCTGCGGTAGGAGAACACTTTCTTGGATCGGTAGACACTTCGGGACATTCGAAGACAGCAACGTACCAAGCGACCATCATAGAGAAGTTCATTGAAGGCGTTGGATCGCAGAACGTGGTGCAAATTGCAACGGACAACGCATTTGTCATGAAGGCAGCAGCGGATCTTGTGACGAACAAATATGACCACATATACTTCCAAGGATGTGTTGTTCACGCAATGAACCTGTTATTGGGGGACATCGGGAAGGCAAACTGGATAACTCACGTGTTGAAGAAGGCCCGGACGATCGTGACGTTTATAAAGAAGAGACACATGCCTCTTGCAGTATTTCGAAAGCACGAGAAGTAGTTCAGCCTAGTATTGGCAGGGAAAACTAGATTTGGATCAAATTTCATGATGGTGGATCGATTACTCGAGGTCAGACAGGCCTTAGAGCAGTCAGTTGTGGACGAACAGTGGACGTCCTATGTCGTCACACTCCGAGACAAGCGGGGGGGGATCAAAGCGCGCACTATCTCTCGAAATGTGAGAAGGTATATACTAGATGATCACTTTTGGCAAAGATGCACTAACTTTCAGGAGGTGGTTGCACCGTTGATGTATGCACTGCGGGATTTTGACAGTGGGGAACCTGGTATGGGCAAAATTCGACACATCTTTCACAATGTGGAGAAACACATTGAAAGGGTGAAGGATGAGTTCTTTCCATTGGACGGTGGAGAAAGCATTGATATGGAGAAGCACTTCCGCGATCGATGGGCATTGGTCAGAACGGATTTACACGATGCGGGTGCACTTTTGAATCCGTATTTGCTACACGATAAGGAACTCGCAGACGATTTAGATGCCATCACAGCATGCAAGCGTGTGCTTGGGAAATTATGTTCTCCAGAAACATATCCGGATGTGGTGCTAGAGTTTTTGGCATTCCGTCACAAGGAACCGCCATTCCACAATATGTTGGATCCGAAACAACAGAAGTGTTCGCCTCATGCATGGTGGGATTTTGAAGGGGCATGCGGAAAGCTCATCGCACCAATAGCACGGAGAATCCTAGCCCAAACCGTGTCATCGTCATCATGCGAACGCAATTGGAGTAGTTATTCTTTTGTGCACAACAGGTCTCGGAATCGCCTCCAACAAAAGAGGGCTGAAGATTTAGTGTACGTGTACACAAATTCAAAGCTCCTCGCAAAGGCTAAGAGAAAGGATGAGAAGAAGTGGTACAACGAAAATGTATCATCAGAGGATTCGGATTCCGCTTCAGAAGAATCGGATGGAGATGATGAAGGCGATTGGGTGGGTAATCATGCATCAGACGATGATCGCTGGGCAGATGTGCCTCTTGACGATTGGAGTGATCAACTCTCTCCACGAAGGCCGGATTCGTCTCCAACAAGATCTGGTCGATCAAGCCACGATGTATATGAGTTTGCTGAGGATGGAGAGGAGGGCAATCATGTGCAAGCATCAAATGCCGACGATACCGGTGTGAATGTTAGAGAAGAGGACAATTCAATTCCGGCGTTGGGTGAAGAAGAGGGGGACAAACGTGGTGAAGATGGTGGCACAAGGATTGACACCGTACAGGAGGGTGTTTTGAAGGACCCCAAAGATTCTGAGTTGGAGCTTTCTCCTGGACGATGGCCACAACGGTGAACAATGGCCACTCCAAATGGAAAGGCATAGAGGAAGATTTTGGTCCAATCAGTAAGAGTCCGTTGAAGTTTGGAGAGAGAGATTCTCCTCGTGGACCCCGTCTTGAGGACCAGATGCAGAGGACCGCCCTTGCATCTAGAGCCTTATTTGATAATTCTAAAACACCAACACCCCGAGTTCCACTTGCATCTTCAACGGGATTGGTATCCCTTTCCAAAGCGGTGAATAAACGTGTGAGAGAATCGGATGGAGATTCGGAAAGCGACGGAAATTTGCCTTTATCAGTAGCTATAATAAAGAAGCCATCAGGTGTGCCCCCAAGGCACAATCAACGGCCAATGCAGAAGATGACGGTGAAGGAGACACTTGTGGGCCCGAAACATATATCATCGAGTGGAGAGAAATTTGGCGCAACAGGAAACGGCAGCGCTAAACGAAAAAGGCTCATGCAACCATTTGCTGCTTCTCCGCCAAAGCCAGGACAAGTTAAAACACCCCTTGACGCAAGTGGATCCACATGGAAAATGAAGAGTATCCAACCAGTAAAGAAGGAGAGAAAGGAAAACGAGTATTACTCTCACAGTGACGACGAGTCATATGATGCAGAGGACAGTAGCAGAGCAGAGGTGAAAGGAGATTTTGATTACAAGGCAGATTGAAAACTCAATAGCATTTATGTATTTTCGTAGAGTTTTTTTTATAAGATATTCTAGTATTCAGTAATTGTAGTTGTTTGGACAGGAGATAGATTTTATAAGTATATATTTCTGTAGTGATATGTATGACGTACATGAATAGAGGGCAATATTTTGTTGACGTTCCCTTTATTGAATGTTTGTTTACCTGCGAGATATAATATATGACACTATTTTTATGTTTTATGTTGTTGGAACGAGAGTGGCTATAACCCTAAACAACTAAACAAGGTCGCTTTATTTTTATTACAATGAGGCTCCAGTGACTTAATGAGACTTTAATTTATATTTTCCACCATTACAATCACCCTAGATCGGCCTGAAGTGTTTAGGGTTTAGTCCTTGAGAACCCCTAAACCGGCCTGGCCGTCCTCTAGTTGTCCGCGTGCCGTCCGCCCGCCCGGTCGTTCGTCCCGCCGTCCGCCATCAAACTCCGTCCGTCGAGCCGTCCGCTACGCTGTCCGCTAAGCCGTCCGCAGGGTAAAAACGGCAGCGGATAAAGTAAATCACAGTTTACCCAGCGGACGCTGGCGTCCGGCCGCTCGGACGCGACGTCCGGACGTCCCGACGTCAAACCGGACGCGATTTGCTCCAAAGACATCCAAAGTGACAACCCTGTATCTCTCGAGACAAGTTTGAGCTAGTTGTTTGAAAAGAGTGGCTAGCAGTGGTTTTCACCACTACCCTCCCTCTTTTATTGTACTATTCTGTTGGTATTGGTTGACTATTCTCTATACGTCTTTTATGTACAAGGATAGATCCAGCATATTGTATGGCAATGGTATTTATTGCTTTGAATGTGTGTTTTATGGAGGTTTCACAAATGTTGAATTTTGTTTCTAGTTGTTTCATTGAGGGGACGTGTGTGGTTCCTCTCGCACCAGCTGTGATGACTATTATAGGATCTACTTTCCAACCTTGTTGTATGATGTTATTAATAAGAGGTTGGTATTTTGCAATTTTCCTACCAATTGTTTCTGGTGAAAATCTGTCGTTTGTGTATGTGAATTCTATAAATTGTATGGTTAGGTTATCATCGGGGTTTAGAGGCAGTGGGCTTTGGTATGGAAGGCCTTTAATGCATAATAGATCTGGCTTGAATTTGGCATTACATTGACATCTTTGTTGATTACAAGTACATGGTAATAACCATGGAGGAACTGTGTTTTCTTGTGGATTATTGTTGAATGTGCCTGCATTCATGAGAATGTAGCATCTTGATTTATTTGAGGATAGTATTAATTTTCTTAATTCCCACACTGCTTTGTTGTGTCTTTTGGTTCTTCGTGCGTGTATATGGTGTTGTTTGCATAGTAAGAGTACGTGTAGCCATGTATCTGCATCTTATGAGTTACAGATGAGACATGTTTTTGAGGGGAATCTTTGTATACCAAAAATTAATTGCTTTCTGGCGTTACCCATGTATTGACCGGTTCTAAATTTTAGTATGCTTTTTTTCTGTGAGTCTGTTATTTCTGGATTATTCCAAAAGTCATTGGACATTTCGTTATCTATGATGGAGTTTGTTGTCCATTTGCTAATGTTGGGAAAGTCTTCTGCCAGTATTTCTAGGTTAGTGTTTCGGTCATGTTTCTTTATATATTCTTCCAAACATCTAACTGGTCCTTTGTCTGGTCATTTAATACGACCGGGCCATGTGTCTTTTCGAAAGTAGTATGGTGTGGTATGTGCAAATTCGTATGAATTTGCTGCTTTTTGATAGCCTCTTTTCATGGTTCCTTCTTTTGCAAGTTGATCTGCATGTTCATTCCCGATAATTTTAGCGTGTGCTTTAACTTTGTATATTGTGGTTGGTTGTGTTTGTTTTTTTAGCATTTTTACCATATCTTCTAATATGGTTTTATCGGCGTGGTTGGTTTGTTGGGTTAGGTGTTTTAGTTGTGTGTTTAGAACATGTATACAATTGAGGCAATCAGTAAAAATATGTGCAGGTTCATTTATGTATTTAGTGGTGATTATTGAGAGTGTTTCATGTATGGCCATTAGTTCTGCTCTGAAGCATGTTTGTAGTCCAGGCAGTCTTTTTGATATTTGTACATCTGGTTTAGATGAGTTGTAGATACCATATCCAGCTTTTTCTTTTTTCCAACGGCCATCATCAGCTTCTTCAGGTGGTAAAAAGGATCCATCTGTGTAATAGCTGTATTGTGGTAGAAATTTTAGTGTAGTGTTTATTTCAAAATTTGGAAGGGGATCTACCCACATATTTTGTAAATTGTGTGGGTATATTAGTTTGTTCCATTTTGTGCTTTTGTTAACTTTTGTGTTTAATGGTGTTGGTGGTGCTGTTTGTGTATGGTATTGCGAAATTTGTAGGGTTTCAATTGTTGTGTTTATGATGTTTATTTGGTTTATTTGGTTTATTGTGCCAATGTTATTGTTTTGATGGTGAATACACCATATGTGTATTGCAAGTGGTTTGTTTCGGGTTTTGTTGGGTATTAATGGAATTGTTCGTTCGTCATACGTAATGGTGTCCGCGGCAAAATGTATAATGGCGTGCGTATCCGGGAAGGGTCCGTTGTACGGTGATAGGTTTTGGTACCAGTTGGTGTCCGGGATTGCTAAAATGGTGACAGTTTTTGGGTCTTCTTTTGCTGCTAGTCTAGCCCAATGTATTGTTTGTTGTGCTATTTCGGCGTCATTTGGGTGAGCATATCCAATACCTTTCCATTTGTATTGAAAGGCTATTCCTAGTGAGCCAAAAATCTTGTGTCTAGCGAATGTTGAGTAGAATTGGGTAGATTTCATAGAACATGTAATTGGTGAGGAAAAATATGAGTGTGTTATATTGAATGTTGTTGTTAGTGTGTCTAAAATGTTGGATGGAATGGTATGGAGTGGTGTTTTGATTGTATTCTTTTTGTGGTTTTTGTGTTCGTATCTTTGATATAACCAAACTACTTCCGTTTCAAATGATTGTATAGCAAGTATTAGTCTGTGGATGTTGTATTTGTTATTGTTATATTGTTGCCATAACCATTTTATTCTTGTAGTAGGAATGGTGGTGATGTATTTACCGGTGTTGTTGTATATGTGGGTTTTGTCATTTTGTGTTTGAATGGTGCACTTGGTTGTGTCTATGTCTCTTTCTGGGTTACATTCAATTGTGGATGTTTTAATGTAAGGGATTATTGTTGGGGGTGGGATGTATCTTGTGTCTCTATTTTGTTCGGGTTTAAATTGTGTATTTATGATACTTTGATAGTGTTTGTTTTTATAATCTGTGTAGTATTTTATAAGTAGGTTTATGTTATGGTGTATTACTGTTGGTAGATTTAGTGGAAATAGTTTGCGTTTTACTAACCATTTATTGTATGTTATGTGGTTTGAGTCTATCCATTGACATAGATAGGTGTTGTATTTTTTAGATATTTTATAATTGTCTTTTGTTGTAATTGTTTTGTGGTTTAATATTGTGCGGATGCGGAATCTTATGGGATCGTTTTTTATGTTTTGTGGTGGGGCTGGTTGTTGTGGTTGTTGAGGTTGAAGGAATTGTACGGGGTTTATTGGTGTTCTTGGTATTATTCTGTGGTTATAAATTTTATATTTTTCTTTTAGTGTACGGGGTAGTAAGTGTGTTTGGCATGGATTTGGGCAATCTTCGTCACATTTTGGT
This sequence comes from Pohlia nutans, assembly GCA_022496805.1. NCBI lineage: Eukaryota > Viridiplantae > Streptophyta > Bryopsida > Bryales > Mniaceae > Pohlia > Pohlia nutans. The sequence goes on from CM040090.1 coordinate 6,817,827, forward strand.
TCACAGAAAAGTTGTTCTTCTATGTTTAGTGCACTTTTATCTAATTTAGTTGGATTTTGATAGTATATTTTAAATTCTTCTGGTGACATTATTTTTGTGCCGTTGGGAAGGATGATTTGATTTATATTGTAAATTTTGTGTGCCATTAATTTATATAGGAATTTGATGGAGAGTTTCGGGTCTAATTGTGGTAGTTCATTTATGACTGCAGATCTCCATTCACATTCTAGTTCGGTCATCTGGAGCTGGAAGTTTTCTTCTGTGCTTTTAAGGTGTATACCACCTGCTGTTTTCAAAAGGAATAATGTTCGTGTTGTAGGTGATGTTATGCAATCTTGACATTTAATTCTTGGGATGTCTTCGGCACCGCCGGCTTTAACAAGTATGTGTTGTATAAGTCCTTTATATATTATTCCTAGTCTCCCTTTGTCGTTAAGTGCATTTCGAAGTTGTTCTCCAATGCATCTAAGGTAGGCATTTTTTAAAGAGAAGGCTTCTAGTCCAAATAAATCATGAGGAAGTTGAGTTATTATGTTTGCGGTGCTTTTAGGTAGTCCGCATATTGTTTTTTGGATTGCAATAATTTTTTTGTCAAGTTTTTTAATGGTTGGTAGTGAATATGGGACTGCAAAGAAGCTATAAGCTATGCCTGCTCTAATTACTGTGTCCACCATACTGATTCTTTGTTTGATGGTGGCAGGGCTTTTTGATAGTTGTTTACATTGGTCTATTATTTTAGTTGTGGTGATATGTGTTTGGAGTTTCCATTTTAGTGATGGAACTAATTGTATGCCCAAGTATACATACGGTTCATTTTGATGGAGTACTGGTAGTGTCTGGTCTCTGTAATTGATTTTTTGGTTTGTGATGTGAGTTTTAAATTTGTTTGGTTGCATTTTGGATTTTTTTGGGCAACCAGTAACTGCGCATTTTGTGACTCCCAAGTCCATGCCTGCCCATTCACAAAAAAATTCGATTTTGTTTAGTTGTATTTGTAGTGATTTTGTATTGTTTGATAAAGCTGCTAGATCGTCCGCGTATACTGCAGAGCTAATTTTTATTTTTGATGTACCAAATGTGTATCCATTTTCCCCTCTTTGTAGCCATCTCAAGAGTGGTTCGAGAAAAATTATGAAGAGATATGGGCTAAGTGTATCTCCTTGTATGGTTCCTCTTTGAATCGGTATTGGCTTTGTTTTACCAAAGTGTTCACCAGTAAAAATGGTGTTTGAATGGGAGTAGATGTTTCTAACTAGCATAATTGCATCTTCCGGGTATCCAAGGTCTTTCATTATAGTTAGGAGTCTTGCATGATCTATTGAGCCAAATGCATTTTTTAAGTCTATATATAGGAGGTATATGTCTTGATTTGTGAATTTTGCGTCTTCTAGTGCTGCTATGAGGAGTTGTAATTATCTTGCTGTACTTCTTTCTGCTCTGAATCCTTCTTGACTATCGTGTAGGATTTGGTATTCTTCACCGTATGCTAATAATATGTATGTTAGCGTACTAGTGAAGAGTTTGTATATTGTGTTTGCAAGTGCTATTGGTCTGTGGTTTGGCAATTGTGCTGGATTTCCTTTTTTATAAAGTAGTATGGTTAAACTAATTTTCCAAGAGGCTGGGATTTGTTTTTGTTTGTAGCAATGAGTGAAAAATAAAAAGAGTAGTTTTTGGAAGTTTTTGGGCATGTTTTTTAGTATTGAGTTGGGAATTTTGTTTGGACCTGGTGTTTTGTTGTTGGATAGGTTTTTAAGACACATTTCATATGTTTTCTTATCAAAGTGTTTATAAAGTGGTGTTTGTGGATGTCCTCTTTTTTCTATTACAAAACCATCAAGGTCATGCCATGGGTATAGTCTAACACCGCAAGTACATTGTACTGCGTGTTCGGGTTGGTAGTAACATGTTGGTACTGTAGGTCTATTGCTAATTGATTGTTGTATGTGAATTTCATTTGCTATGTCTTCTGGGTTGGTCAGTATGTTGTTGTTTCTGTCCAAAATGCAGTCAAGTGATGGTGTTTCTTGATTTTTGAAGACTTTTTTGTTTATTTTCTTTAGGCTTTTGTCGTATAGTTGTCTGTATTTTTGAATTGCCTTTTTTATACAACTTTGGGTGTATTTTGTAGTGATTTTACGTGCTTGTGTTTTTGTTGTTTTGGCTATTTGTATTAATGATTGGATCCATTCTATTTGGTCATGTTCTTGGATTGGGAGTGGTGGGATGTTTACATTTGTATGGGTTTTTAATTCTTCAACTATTGGATGTGTTTGCTTGTTTTGTCTATTTTTTGTTATGTAAATTGTTTTTCTAATTAGATGGTAGGTGGATAGGTGTTTTTTCCATAATTTTTGTAGTTTTCTTGGTAGGAAGCCTCCTTGTTGAGAGGTGCGATTTGTTAGTGTTGGGAGTGGTGGTACACTACAGGTTTCTTGAATTTTGTGTGATATTTTTTGTATCAAGTGATCTAGTTTTGTACATGATGTTTGCCATTGGACGTCTGTTAGTTGATCATTTGATAGTATTGTGACGAGTTCATTTATTTGTAGAGCATTTTCTTCAAAATATTCTATTTTGAATTTTTCCATATTTTCTTGTGGTATGAGGTTTAGAATTCTTGTTGTTTTATTTGTTATTGGAATGGGTCTTGCTAATAAGGCGTTCGGTGGTATGTGTAGTGTTACTGGTGAGTGGTCAGAGTTAAGGTTGTGGTCGTTGTCTGTGGTTGATGTGTATAAATTATTATCTGGTGTTTTAATATAGTATCCATCTATTAGGCTGGTTTGATTATAGTTTTTACCCCCTTGTCTAGAATATGGGCAGTTTGTTGGGATATATTCTAATTGGAGATTATTTGTAAATGTTCTCCATTCTATATCTTCCATTTGTGGTGGGGTTATGTCAGTATTGTTTTTACGTCCAATAAGTGCTATGTCTCTATTAAAATCTCCATACAGTATGTATGTGGTATTTGGATGTGCATTGATTTGTTGTGTATGTTTTGTTGGATCAATGGTATATATTGTGTATCTTCTACATGAGACGGCATATACATGTGAATAATTAGCCAAGTTTGTAGTGGATTATTGTCTATTTTTATTATTTGTAAATAGGGTGATATTTCCTTGGGAGTTGGGATTTTAGTGATGTTGCCGGGATACGCGTATTTTTGGTGTATTAGTGTGAGGAGACCTCTTCTTGCGGGTACGTATGGCATTCGTTGTTGCATGCATCTTGTAAGGGCATGTGTGTTGTTAAAAATCAATTTGTATTTTGGAAATAGATTTTATATGTATTTGGTGGATTTTGTAGCAGTTATTTTAGTTTCTTGTATTGTGATGATAGCGGGTTCATCTAGTGTGTTGATTAGTTCCTGTAGGTTTGGAAGGGTGGTATTTAGTGAAGAGGCATTCCTTGTAATAAATCTCGTATTATGGTTTCTTGTACGAATTTCTTGTGGTTGTACTATAGGTATATCTGGTAGTGGTGGAGGGTGAGTGTATTCTTGTAATGGTTCATATATTTTTAATGTGTCTTCTAACAAATTGATGGGGAGGAATGGGAATTCATTGATCATGGTTTGAACGATTATTGGACCATTATGTTGGTGAATAAAAGCATAGATTTCTTTATGAATTGTATTTGGTGGGTTTATTATGTTTTGATTATTGTTTGTAAATTCTGTATATGGATGTGTAGTTAATATGTGTCTTTCTGGTGGGTTTTGGAGTAAGGATATTCTTTCTAGCAGTAGTGTTGTCCAATCAGGGTTGGGAATTTGTATTAAAAGTTGATCGCATGTTTCTTTTGATGGACTTATTGTAACTATGAGTGCGTATAGAATTCTTGGTGATGAATGATGTTGATTTTGGTGAATATAATTTGATATGTGTGGATAGTCGTTACTGGCTTCCGCAGGATTTGGATGGGTTATATTTAGGATAGGTGCAAATTGTTTTGCTAAATGCTGGTATTCTGTTTGTAATTTAATCGTGCTTGGTATAAAGTATGTTTTGGATCTTCTTTTATGTGTAGGTGGATGTGTTTTTAGTAAGTCGGGCACGGGCCCGGGGTTGGATTCGATGTCCCCGCATAATATTAATAATTGGTGTAAAATTTTTCTTTTTAGGGGAGTTTTTTGGGCTATTTTTTCTTTTTTCCTTTTTCTTTGTCTATTTTGGACGAGGCTGGTAGGCCGAGTCCATTGTTGTTGATGGTGTTTTTTTTGGACGAGGCCGTTAGGCCGAGTCCATTTATTTTTTTTGGTTTTATTTTTGTTGGGTTTTATACTTCTTTTTTTTTGTTTTATGTGTTATGTATCTTGTATGTTGATTGTTTTTATTTATTTTGTCATGGTTGTTTGATTTGTTTTTGTTTTTGGTATTGATTTTAGGTTTGATATTTGTATTGGTATTGGTATTTGTATGGGTATTTGTGTTGATATTTGTTTTGGTATTTGTGTTGATATTTGTATTGGTATTTGTATTTGTATTGGTATTTGTACACAAAAGTATTGTATAAACGTATATGTATTTTTTGGTATTAGTATATACCTTTTTATATACGGTGTATAGTATTACAGTATATATATACCAAAAGATATGTATATGTATTTGGTATTTCTATATTGTATAATACTAGATAGTATATCATATAAATATTGTATAAATATTGAATAGTATATAGTATAAAGTAGGAAGTAGGAAATAATACTATAAAGTATAAAAAATACTATGTATTCTACTCTTTGGACTTTTTTCAATCTACATTTTTTGAATACTCTATGGTGGGGCGAGAAGTACTACCCTTGATGTCTCCAAGTCCTTTGATTGCTAGCATAATGTTCATATGAATGGCATCAATCTTTGCTTGTAATTCATCATGCTTGGTGTTGTTGATGATCCTTTCCTCATTCATTTTCTTCTCCATAGACACCTCCAAATCAATCCTCATCTTCTTGTTCTCCTCCCTCATGGTCTTGTTGTTGTTTTCCAATATTGTTTTCATGTCTTCCTTCAAAATTTTCTTCACATCTTCTTTGGTGATAGAAGGGGTTGCCGTTACCAATGTGGTAACGGTACTCACTACTACAAAATTCACCGTCCAAATCAACAGAAAAGTGTTGAGGGTTTATGTTGAATCGGTCGCGTTGAGCGTGTCATTATTCAACAGAAATCTGTTGAAGTTTTTTGTTGATCTGGTCACTTGAAAATAAAAATTAAAAAAAAAAAAAAAAAAAAAAAAAACATTTTTTTACTGCCCGGAATTTTCGGGCAAGAAAATGTTTTTAGCTGCCCGGATTTTTAGGGCAGCCCAATTTCAACAACTCCGTTGACAATCTGGTTTGAACTCGTGACCTTACATTTAACACTCAACACTCTAACAATCCATCGCACTTAGAATTTGATGAACATAGAACTATTTTTTTCTTACATAAACACTTACAATTCGATGTTTTGGAATTCAGCAGACTTTGGCGGCCATTTTGACATAGTAAATTAACTTTTTTTCAAAAACCTTTAGACTAAGAAAAGTTGGGAAATGAAGTAAAGTTTCATCTCCAAAAATCCGTTTGTGATTTGAAGCCTCCAGTCAAAAGTTATAGACAAAAATCAGAGAGGGTGTTTGAAAATATCAATGAAAATATTCCTTGCTACCCCACTCTGAATTTTGTCTAAAACTTTTGAATGGAGGCTCAAAATCACAAACGGATTTTTGGAGATGAAACTTAACTTCATTTCGCAACTTTTCTTAGTCCAAAGGTTTTTGAAAAAAGTTGTTTTACTATGACAAAATGGCCTATAAAGTTTGCGTTTTAAAAAAAAAAAATTGTTAATGATTAAGTTAATCCTTAAATCACAGAGGGGGTAAGGGAAAAACCTAGATGTGTTATAGGATGTTACTTTTGCAACTTTGATGAAGTTTGGTCCAAAAGAGAAAATGAAAAGCATGATGTTTAGTAATTATCTATATGGTCAAACTTCCAAAAAGAGTTTTAAATACTCATTTTAATGAATTTAGATTCATTTACCATTTGAAATTCACCAAAATTACGTACTAATTCTACATTTAGAATATGGAATTTGGTATGATTAATTAAAACTAAACATTCTATTCTAAAATTTTAAAAGCAAAAGTTTCAAAGGAGAGAACATCATTAGTTTTCCAAAGTAGTAAGTTTTATAACACTAAGACAATATTGAGGTCTATGTCGTTGAAAAATTCCTTACTAAACCTCAATATTGCAAATGAAATGTATCAAACAACACTAGAACATGATCTCTCCCCCCCCCCAAGTTCGACAAGATATTAAAATTTGAAAATATCATTTCCTAACCATGGGCAGTCACTGCTATTTGGGTGCGACCAAAATATGGTCGATTGGTCACTTAGGGGTTAATGAGTTCAATTGATTGAATGTTTCAAAAAACCGGATTACTGTGTAGAAACAAAAAGAAGATTCCAAGTTTCTAGCACAGAGAGATTTAGAGAAGAAAAAAAAAAAAAGGTTCACAAGTGACTGACTGTTGTCCCATTCAAGTAGGTTTATTTATTGGGGCGTCCATGTGATTGTTTCAGATGGAGCTAAAAGTTAGTTAGCAGCCGAAGTGTGTCAAGATTCACCCTCAATAGCTTTAATTTAGAAAATATCAAGCTGCTTGTCTTCTGTTGTTGTTTGTCAGGGATGATGAAAGTCTGCAAAATTGCAGTTGTATAATCCAATTACATAAAACACCCATTCTAGAACTAAATGATTACAAAACTCTCATATAAAGTGCAAAAGATTCAAAAGGTTCAAGAATATTCAAAAGATTCTAGAATATTCCAATAGATTCTATGAATTTTGATAGATTCCAGAATATTCTAAAATATTTTTAAAATATTTTCAAAATATTTTCAAATGATTATAAAAGATTCCAAAAAGATTCCATTTTCACTAAAATTTTGTTGATTTGGTCACTGTATTATCTGAATCAACAGAAAAGTAAGCAGCAAACTGTTGACTTTTACAAAAAATTACAAATCAGTGAAATCGGTCATTGTAGTACCCCGAACAACATAAATCTGTTGAATTTCTGTTGATTTGGTCATGATTTTCTAGTAGTGTTGCGTGGCCCAAGTACCACGTTGTTAAAGGGGTTTACCTTAGCATCGCTAACAGAATCAGTGTCTTCTGCTGGATCTTCTTGCATACCGTTGTTGCTCCCGCCCTCGATCGCTCCTTTGCCTTGTCGCTCGCCCCTTTGCCTTTGTCGCTCACTCCGTCTCCTTTGTTGTTGGCTCCATCCTCTTTGCGTTTGCCTTTGCTGCAGCCTCCATTGTCTTTGTCGGTCTTTCCGCCCTCTGCCCCTTTGCTCGAGCGTTGTCGCTCTTCACTGCGAGCTGTGTCATTGCCGCCGGTTCTGGATGCTCCTAGTTTGTATGCTGCCTCGTCGTGGTTGTAGTCGCTTCTTATGCCCTGCCTGCCCCCACCCTTACCTTTTTTGCCGCTGTTGTCTTCTGCCACTCTGTTCGCGTTTTTTTCTCGAGTGTCGATGCTAATCTCCTCTTTGCGACTGACGCTTTTGCTGCGGTCACGAGGCTTACTCGGGACTTCCTTGCTATCAGCTCTTCCGCGTTCTTCTTCAGATGCCGCCTTCTGCTTGTTGACGTTTTTGCCTCTGTCTGCGTTTTGGTGGCTGCGGTGTTGGTCTTCATTCCTCCGATTAGCAATGGAGCTGTTGTCTTCGTTCCTCCGATTAGCGCTGGAGCTGTTGGCTTCGCGATCCCTGCCGTGAGCGCTGGTCGTTTGAATTTGGGCTGCTTCCTCCGAAGCCGCCTTACGGATGCGTTCTCTTTGTCAGTCATCGTCGGAATGGGTATGCTGGTCCTAGTCCTCACCTTCTTCATTGTCGCTAGTGTTCATAATCGTGTCTTCTTCGATGTCATTGGGCTTCTCTGCAATTTCGGTGCTATTCTTGTTCTTCTTCTTGGCTTTTCTTGTTGCTTTTGCCTCCATAATCCTCTTTAAACTGGCCGTTGGAGTGTCAACCTCCATGTTTGTGACCTGTCTATCTTCTGTGGGGCGGCCCCAGGCTGAATGTCTCGCTTCCATAGCGGTCTGTGCAGAGAGGTTATAGAAAAAGGCACAAGGGATGCAAATAAAATAATTGAGATGGGTGGGGTTGAGGAGGGTATTACCTTTGGAGAAATACCGGCTACAATTCACAGCATTGGCAAAGAAAGCAGAGGTGTTATGCAAGGGAGAATTAAAGAGAGGATAAATTAGCGAATTTGGGTATAGGGACTTACCTGTTTGATGACAGTGATGTGGTTTTGCGTTGTCTGCTTGAGAGGTATAACCTCCACTGATTTGTTGATCTTGGGTTTTGTTGTTGGAATCACTCCAAGCTATTTGAACTCCGGTGTTGAGTTGGTTTTTGTGGTGTTGAAGCTACCGGTGAGGGTTTGAGAAGCTGCTGATGTTGGAGAGGTCCCGACAGGTGCTCAGTCGGCTAGGACCTTTGCTGTTAAGGAAAACAGAGGAGGCTTGTCTACCCGAGGTAGCATGAGAAATATGGTGGGGCACTAAGCAAGTAAAAATGGGAATGTTGCTAGAATTAAGGTGAAGGGAAGGCTAGAAGAAATAAAGCAAGGGATTTGGGAAGAGATGCTTACCTGATTGTTGTTGGCGACTTACCTTCGGCTGCTTGGTTGGTGCTGCGTGCACTCCTTCTGCTGCGTGCATTCCTCGTTATCTTGAGTCGTTATCTCACTCTGCTGAAGTGCTTCGGTTGCTGGGTGCCAATCTTGCTGCTGCTGTGCAAGCTGGGTACGGGCTTGTTGGGTATCGAACTTGCTCTGCCTTGGCTCTTGAGTTTCTAGGCTTCGGATCTTGACTAGAGTGGTTCTGACTCTGATCGTTGTCTTTGCTACTAAGCACGGTGATACGCTTGTGCACCTTGGGCTTGGTAATTGCTGCTAGAAATTGATGCGAGGTCTTCTGGGTGCTGATGACTCCTTGACGAGGTTTCAGCACGATTCTGGAGAGTGCTTGCTTGTTGTACCTCCAGGTGGTGGATTCGCAGTGTGCTACTTGAAGATCTGCAAAAACCGAGGGGTATCTAGAGCCGGATCTAGCTATTTTGTCGTGAGAAAGGATCTTGACAAACAAGCAATGAGATATGGTGGATTCGGTTTCAATGACAAAGCTATTGTCTAAAATGGAAATGAAATCAATAGAACAGAGGTTGAGGAGAATAGCTTGGGGTAGAGTTGTGATCATGCGTTTGGCGATGACGGTGCAGCTTGAGGCAGTTTCGCTGCAGGAGTTCAGCAAGTCGTTGCAGGGTGATCAGTGGCAAAGAAGACAAGGGGATGCAGCATCAACCAATCTGCTTCCTATCTCCTCCCCTAAGCGCAACTTGGCCATATCTAGATCTGTGTAATGAGCATCTGCAGCTTGGAGCAGCAGTCCGGTGATCACTACTCTCGCCACTCAACTGCCTATGCTACCGGCAACAGATCAGATCTAGGTTCAGAAGGCTAATCGCAAGTATAAATGTTGCAATAATCACCCCTGGCGCATACTCACGGCAATCACGATCTGCAGCTCCTAGTGCAGCTCCATAGCTCGCTGCCTCTCCCTGCGCTTAGCTCCGCTCAGACATCGAGCCTTTTTCGGGTCATTCTCTAACTCAAAACGAGGAGCCATAAACCCCTGAGCACTTTTCATTTACTTCTTGACTGCTAGGGCCCTGGGAGGGCCTGCGGTGGAGCTGTTCTAAGACCCATCCCATCAAAAATCAATGGCCATGATCAAACATGCATGTAACATGACAACTCGTTTTATCCACAGCTTGATTGATTACACAGACTTAATAATACTTCCATGAATACCATTCTCCCACATAAGTACACAACCATCATCTGACAGTTGGATTCTCTAATGTGAAACGGAGGTTAGTTACCCAATACCCCCCGTCTCTATATCCCCCAGTGGTCTTAAATGCGCTGGCCGTGAATAGGTGTGGCAGCGCGAGACGCGCGAGACTGGTCCCACGGGGTCCCACGGCCCACCCGCCTCTTCTTTTCCTTCCGAGCCTGATTTTCTTCCGCCCGATTCCGGCTTTTTTTCTTGCTTCCTGCCCCGGTCTCGCGTGGGCCTACTGCCACGTCGGATGTCTCGACCCTCTTGCCACGTCGGATGGCTCGCTACCCCGCCTCTTCCGCCTGCCACGTCATCAGTCCCGAGACAGCTCGTGCCACGTCGTCAGTCTCGCGCCCCCTACCAGGTATGCAGTCCATGCCATGGGGTATCATGCATTCCATGGCATGTGAGAGGGTCTCATCCGAGTGACAGGTGTCATCCATCCGATGTCAGATGTCATCCATCATACCCAAGCTGTCTCTCATCATGTCATTCAAGTGGTGGCCCACCCAGTCTCGTACGTTTGGCGGCCTAGGGTTAGGATGGCTAATCATTCTGGTAATTCATTTCAAATCATGGCATGATGATGGCGAGACGGCTGATGATGATGGTGGCCTCCATCTTCTTCTTCCTCAGATTTCCTTGGTTCCTCATTTTGTTTTTGGTTGTTTGGGCCTTGCTCTTGTTGAAATTGGATTTGAATTGCTGTTTGCGGTTTAATTTTTGCGCCCTGGAGATTTTGGAGGATAAAGTTCCGTCTCGCCATTCCTGCAACAGCACTCGGTTTAGGGTTCAAGGTTTTAGCGCGGTTTAGGCATACGTCGGGATCCTCATCGACTGGAGCGCAGCGCATCTCATTCACGAAAAAATTGTGAGTATATGCAATCAGAGATTAGACGAATTACTGTTTTGCGTCTATACATAAATGATCGTCTGTAAAGGCAGCTGTTTGTATAATCTGGGGTGCGGTTTGAACGCTTAAGTTGGCGAGGGTTGACGGATTATCATTTCATTGCTTCACATTGCATGTGTCCGGACTAGATTGTTTAGCGTTTAAGCAGCAGGTTTGGTTTACGGTTTTAGAGATTCGGTCATTTCCGGTTTAGGGTTATGTTTTCGTTGCATTCCCGTGATTGGTTAGCAAATTCATGCGTGGATGTCATTGAAGGGTTTAGGGTCTGCTTAATTTGCAGTGCTACATGCTCAGTCTCGCGGGTCTCGATCAAGCTGGCTTCATATGTTTACTGCAGTGTGCATTCTAAGTGGCAAATGTATAATAGCCCGAAAACATCGATTAGCTCTTCTGAAATGGTCCACTGGCCTGGCGTGATGGATTGACATTAGATTTGGAATACTGATCATGTAAATCTCAGTCTCGGTTTAGGGAGACTCATCTGCTTTGTTTGCAGTGCTACATGCTCAGTCTCGCGGGTCTCGATCAGGCTGGCTTCATATGTTTACTGCAGTGTGCATTCTAAGTGGCAAATGTATAATAGCCCGAAAACATCGATTAGCTATTCTGAAATGGTCCACTGGCCTGGCGTGATGGATTGACATCAGATTTGGAATACTGATCATGTAAATCTCAGTCTCGGTTTAGGGAGACTCACCTGCTTTGTTTGCAGTGCTACATGCTCAGTCTCGCAGGTCTCGGTCAGGGTGGCTTCATTTGTTTACTGCAGAGTGCATTCGTAGTGGCAAATGTATGTCGGATGTTGACTTTCTTTATGTCTCGTTACAGGATCCAGTGGCATGGCGTGATGATTTCATATATGTTCTTCATTGCTGATTAGGTGGTTCAAGGTCTGGGATAGGGTCTCGCCTACTTCTCGGGCTCGTGTAGTTTATTGCCTTGTTTGTAGATGGGTTCATATACTAATTACATGAATGTCTCGGTATAGGGAGTACCAACTGGGAGGGCACAATGGTGCGAGAGATTTTCAGCGCCGCGGATTTGAAGGCCCCAAGAATTCGCTTGGAGGGCGGGATTGTTTAGGAGCGAATAACTATAGACAAACATCACTATTTGGAGACATGGACAGAAGAGGAATGGGGACGAATGCTCGTAGAATGCCACAACCCCCCGGTTTTCTATACACACAAGAAATTTTATTGCGTGCTCTGTCCGATAGAGAGTAGACGTTTAATGCAGAAGCACCGTTTAAACAACCACCGTCGGGATAGACCACGACGGGTTGAAGTTCTATCCGAATGCATTGGAGCAAAATTGGCCTGCCCTTTTGGTTGGAGACCACAAGAACCGCCCTAAAACTCCGAAGGAGCTTATTGACGATTGGTGGACAAAGCATCCGGATGGTCAGCCACTGGTGAAGCAGGAGGTGAAGGAGGAGCGAGATGTGGACTCCGTTTTGGCCGCTCCCGCTCGGATCGAGTATGATGATGACGACGACTTCGAGGACGTGGGTTCAAAGAAGTCCAAAAAGGCCCGAAGAAAAGCGAAGCGAAAGCCCCAGCGAATCAAGCCCAAGGTTAAGAAAGAGGAGCCAGAAACGGAGCCTGTCTCGGTTGGCCCTGCGTGCACGGTTAGAGCCCCCAAACCGCCAAAGTTTCGTGAACCACGTGGTGGCTCCCCTTCAAATTTCCACGTCTCCATGCGAGACTCTACCCGAGACGCTGATCGGAGTGGGAGAGTAGAGGAGGACGTTGCCCGAAACTCTGGTAAGGGCAAAGAGCAGGAGATGGAGTCGGACCGAGACGGTCATACAAGCGGGCCATCAGAGGGGGTAGTGATTGGAGAGGGAGGTGCCCACGGTAAGGGGAAGGAGAGGGAGATGGAGTCGGGCCGAGACGGCAAGGGGAAGGAGCGGAAGATGGAGTCGGGCTGAGACGTTCAGGTGCGGGGGGCGCGGTTGGAGACCACGGCAAGGAGAAGAAGAGGGAGGTGCCCTCAGATAGTGATCGGGGCAAGGAGAAGAAGAGAAAGGTGGAGGGTTTAGTCTACGAAAGGAAGGGCTCTCGGCCTTCCAACTCCGGTGGTGCTGGGGGGGCACGTCCTTCGAGTCCAGCACTTCTTCCCTCCACTTCGGGGGACGAGCCGCATTCTAGCCCGATCCAAATGGAAGTGGATAGCGAAGGACAGGCAGCAACACCTTCTGTCACGGACAGTGAACGTCTCCACGGACAGTGAACGTCTCCACAGGCAGCGCGAGGAGGAGCTTCTGAAAATCACTCGGGACGCCGAGACCGCCATACCCGAAGAAGTACTCCCAGCACCAACTCCTCTTTGCAAAACCGGTTTCGCTATACTGCTCATGGACTGCGGCCTCATGAGAGACGACATCAATACCTGCTCGTCGTGGACAGCAGACGAAATGGTGGGGAAGGTCTCGGCCTTTCGGAGAGGGGACACTTTTGAGAATGCAATATGCCAGGCAGATGGCAAATTCTCCTGGCTCAAACGAAAAGTAAAAAATACTCTCCTTTAGTAGGGTTGATGTTCCTATCGTTTGGCGTGGTTCATACTCTTCCGTGGGGTTCACGTTTGTGTGCTTACAATTGCCCCTCTACTGCAGCATCTGGACATGTATACAGCCGAGGAGGTGGCCAAAGTCAACGACACCATATCATGGCTGGAGGGCGGGGATGAGAAGGCCAGCGAGACCCAAAATGGATGTCTGGAGACGCACAAGTATTTCGCGAGCCTGTCTTTGATCAAGGTATTCCGGGCAAGACAGGATGATATGCAAAAGCGAGTACGTCGAGAGAGGGAGGAGTGGGTGCGCGAGCAGCTACGCCAATGGGATGAGACAAAAGCTCTGGAGGTGGAGAGATGCGTGTGGGGCTGGCATCCCTTATACCATATGTGTACGGGTAACAGTCTGCTGTCTCGGAGGATGCCACCCCTGCCATGGAAGCATACCATGGAAGAGGCGAAGACTGTTGTGAGTGCCCTACGTTCAAGGACACTTCACCTTTTAGCCCCCACCAGTGCCTGTCTCCTTCGCATGTATTCTATCTTGGCCAAAGTGGAGTACGGCTTAGTGGATCCCATGACAGGAGCCACTAACAGCGAGACCCTTCAGAAGTGGGCTGATGACACTGTCCGTCTCGAGGGAGCGTCCGCAATGCTCGTTGCAGTGGGGGCTGCGCTATTTGGCATACCTGATGACGCAATGTTGGATACGGGCTTCACACCGGAGGTATCCGCTGCTGCATTGAAAGCGGTGCAAGACGGGAAGTGGACCCCTTTCAGGAAGTGGGTCATGCATACGCAAAGTCGAGGTGTAGAGGACTACGCTGTCTCGGAGCCAGACATCTTTGCAGCGCTGTGGTGTAATTTGTCCAAGAAGTCCGTGTGTAGACCGGCCGGTCCAGTAGCGCAGTGACGGGACTGCCTTGCACGACGGGAGGATTTTGATATCCACTTCTTCTCGGTTCGAAACCTAGGTAAGTTCTATTCCAACGTGTATTCGTTTTCATTCATGCGAGACCAAATCATGTGTGCTGTCTCGGGTTATTCATTGTTGTGGATGCTCTACCTTACTCACTTCCATCCCTGGTTTCCAGATGCAGCTGATGTGAACCTGTATAAAGCAGGTGTTTTGTGTTCCGAGAAAGTGTCGAGTCTGGTGTTGGGTGTGGCACGCAAGAGGTGGGACATGTGCGAATGGCCCAAGCCCAGACAAGCACCGCCTGCACAAGAAGCCGCACCAGTCCAACCAGAAGGTGAGACGAGACTGGACCCAGGAGAAGCCACACCGGTTGAAGCGGAAGCCGAGGCGAGACTGAATCCTAGAGAAGCCGCACCAGTCCAAGCGGAAGCTGAGGCGAGACTGGACCCAGAAGAAACCGCACCAGTCTACGCGGAAGCGGAGGCGAGACTGAATCCGGGAGAAGCCGCACCAGTCGACGCGGAAGCTGAGGCGAGACTGGACCTAGAAGAAACCGCACCAGTCGAAGCAAATGATGAGGCGAGACAGGAGCCTCGACCCGAAGCAACGGAGACAGAAGTGGTTGCGGAGGGTGTTGTGGGACCGGAACCCCCACCGGCGGAGGTAGCGGTCATTCTAGATCGCCCAAGCGAAGGTGACTCCGAGACTGCTCTCGAGGTGATCGAGACAGGGACAGGTCACGCGGGAGACCTTGTTCCCAGGATTTTCCAGTTGGACCCGGGAAACTTTATTCATCCCAACAAACCGTTGGTGGGGGGGCGTCAATGGCATTTTGAGTTCATGGATCCCGAGACTCCGCTCCGAGACAGCACCAAGAGACCTACGAAGTTGAAGAACGAGTTCGCCGTGCAAGTTGAAGGGTGGACATGGAGCACGTTAATGAAACTCTTGAACTTCCCCCACCACTACAACAGTCTGAGGTGACGATACCCTAACCACTCTTGAAATTCCTGAATTGATATTTCGTTATAATGTTGTTATAAGACCGGATTGTTCCAATTTCTGACTCGTTTCTAACAAATGCTGATGGAAATACCAGGGAAATGCAAGGAAATGAACTTCAATCTGAACACGAGGTTGGAGACACTGCAGTGTATTTCTCTGATGACATCCGCAGGCTAGTCCTGGTTCCCACGAAAATTCAGGACTGGGATTGCATCCTCGAGCCCCGTAAAATGCTCCGAGACCCCTTTCTGGATCTCGGACTCCGCTCCCTGGTGCTCCGAGCACCGAATTGGCTCCGAGACAGGATTCACATCATCAACTCAAATCTGACCCGGGATCTGACCGGGATCTTGCCTTACTACTTGGTAGAGAACAAGGATAGTTGGAAGTGGCTCGGTGACATGGGTCTCAAATTCTTCCAAGGCTGCAGTGGTCAAGAAGACACCCTCGTGGTCCCCTACATGGATAAACAGCATTGGAGTCTCGCAATAGTGGAGGACAAGAGGACGATGTTGGTGGGGACCAGGAACGTAGTCCACGACACGAAGGCCTTCGACAACTTCGTCATGCTTGTCAGCTCTGCTTGGGGTATAGTGCGAGGGTTTCGGCCAGGTTCCTCGGAATGGGTCCGTCTCGTGGCGCGGAAATGGAAGAACGTGGAATGGCCAAACCAACGATCGGACTGGGAATGCGGGTACATGCTCATCGTCATGTTGTGGCAGTACTTGCAGTACCGGGGTCTTGAAACTCGAGACCCCGTCGCGTTCGAGAAAGCAGACGTAATGCGGGTGAAGTGGCTGGATTGGAATGGAGAGTTATGTGCTCGGTTTCTGCTGCAGTTGATATATTGCGAGACAGCCAGACCAGATCATAGGTACCCGAAGCCTCGCTTCGTACTTGATCTCGCTGAACATCAACTTGTTTACCGCGAGATCGAGGCTCCTACTTGGGCGAGACACGAGGGCGGGCGCACCATATACGGCATTGATGATGTATTGGGACCCATCCGAGACGTTCAAGATGTCAACGTCGAAGCCCCTCCATTTCCAGAGAAGGAGGAAGCTCACGAGACCAGAGCAAGGGTGGAGGCGGACAAGAAGGCGAGACGAGACAATCTCGAAAAGCTGAGGTCCCTGCGGACAAATGTCGAGCCGGGTCCGAGCAATGTGACAATATTGTAGGGTATAATGTCTTAGGGAATGTAATACATAGAATTTTGTTAGAGCTTGGTTTTTTTTTGCAGATGTACAGATTTTTCTCTGTGAAATTGTACACAATACGTCCTGCACCGAGACTGCGCCAATTTCAAATTCAGGCCTCGGTGATATTGTCTCATCGGTAGAACGGAGACATTGGAATACTCATCCTTGTAAATTAAAAGACTTGAATTTCAGTAACATCCTTTCCCGTACATCATGTGCGTTGTCCGATCAGTATGTACAATTTTGAAGTCTTTGGCAAATGCGTGAACTGAACATTCAGAGTTTTAGCATAACCATTCCGAGACAGATTGGACTAATTTCCAAATTTTGGTACCGTCAATCCATTACAATATTCTTAAGTCAATAATCCAAGCACGGTAGGCTCTGACACCGTCTCACCAGACAGTTACAGCCTCGGAAAAAATTAAACACACTACAATCGTTGTCTCGTGTTCCTAGACGACCTGAAACAGCTACTGAGGAAGTCTCGGTGCCGACGAAGAGTATTACTACCGTTTACATCGTTACCAACGAATGGCGCCGCCTCTCTCTGCGCGGGATGTAGAACTCCATGTGAGATTTGTAGTTCCATAGCAGCGTGTCTCGCATCCATAGCGCGCAGCTCTGCTTCCAAGTGCCTCTTCACGAGGCGGTGCTTCAATGCCCTGTCGCAGATGGAAGATGCGAAACGGTCAATGCTCTCAGTGAGACGCTTGTCTTCGTCCACGGCCCTAGGTGATGGTGGAGCGACATCCTCAGTCTCGATGTCGGGGCCGAGAGTACCCGGGGCTCTATCTGGGTCGGTCTCGCCTGCTAGTTCGGGCTCTATCTCAGGGAGCTCCGGGAACTGGACAAGCTGCGAGATACCGCCGCGAGATGTACCATACAGAGTTCCGCACACCTTGACGATGCCACCTTCAGTAAGGTCCGGGCGCAACATCCTCAGCACTTTCAAGTGGTGTTTGCATAGATTGCCCTTCATTGAGTGAGGGCATTCACAACACCCCCACTCTGTCTCGGGGTTGTGCACAGCGTAACGGAGATGGGGCCGCTTGTTGGATGTCACATAGGCTGGTTCTCCAGTCTCGGATGGAAGTGTGACGCAATGGTCAGGAATCTTGCGAGCCTGTAGAAGGGAGTTAATAACTACCCGTTCCCTCTTCCGGTTGCCCTCGAAGCCATTCTCTTTCATGTACGCGTTAAACTCGTATCGATTTATAACATCATTGGTTAGCTCGTCAATGAGCCAGTCCACGCGTCTCCCCACAAGCCTTTCCCGAGACGCTCTGAGGACGGCCTTCAGGTTACTGTGGGACGACTCGATTGCGGCGTTGGTGTCCTGGCCTGCATGTGGGATGTTCCGATTGCCCGTGACCCACATATCGAGTTTCTTCATCCATGTACTGTCCACATAGCTCCAGAATGCATTGGCACCAGAAACCTTGGTTCTGATCGTGGCGAATCTCTGTCTCGCATATTCGAGCAATGTCATTCCTACTATGGGTGATTCCGAGAGGTACATGAGGTTCCCCAGCTCTCGAAGTGCCCATGCACGCGTCGCAATCCCTTTGATCTTCGAGCATGCGTTCTTCGAGCATGCGTTCTTCTGCCACGCCCTCCGCACGTGCCATAGGCACAAGAACACCAAGCAATTGGGCCATATCTCCTTGCGTCTCGGGAAGCATGCAAATGAGTCCATGCATACGTGAATGATGTAAGTGCTAAAGCGAGACAGCACAGGAAAGGGAAACCGAATACTTACCAGAGCGAGTTGATCTCGGCCTGGGCATCATCAACAATGAAGGCATTTGGACGCCATTCAGGAAGAGTGGCAATCATTTTAGTCTTGAGCGCCAACATCCACGGAGCTAGGTCTAATTGCTTACTGCGAGACGTCACCACGTAAGCTCCGGGACATCCATTCTGCCATTTGTCGAAGATCATCATAGTGTAGAGGGGAAACTGCATGCAAGTAATTGAAGCACATTAGTACTTCTGTCTCGCCTAAACAATAGATGTCTGGATGGCCCTAAACTCCGAACTCTAAACCATCTGTATAGGTTTCAAAATAAAAAACGAGACATGCAATGCACCCAATACCTTTTTTTCGTTTGTTCCGAATGTCGCATCAATCGAGACGGCACTCTTGTGGCCGTGTTCGAGCATCATCCTAAACATGAAGTCCGTTTGAATACCTATAACAAAGGGCATGTTATCTCCGTTTAAAGCTCCCGAGACTGAACCAGAGTTCAGTTCCTGGTAATAGAATACTATGTTCCGATTAGCTTGAACCCACATGCGGACCGATTCAGCATCGTTCTCGTGTTTTTGGTATACAGCTTGGTTGACCTTCACCGCTACATTGCGGATGTCCAAGTCCTTCATGAAATGATCCCGAGACGCGGGTGCGCCTTGAGCCCTAAGCCTCAACACGAGTTCTATGTGTATGGTCTTAATCTTGGAGATTGGAACGCCGAGACGAAGGTTTTCCTCAACGAATGCCCTAGTTTCAGGAGACAATTGGGATGTGAAGCGAGACCTCTCGCCCTCCTTCACGATGCCGTGAACAATTAATCCGTCGGCATTCGTGTGGCGTGGATGTTGAAGGACGATTTGTGCAACGTCTCGGAGGTAATACAACTGCCTCACATAAATTGCACACTTGCAGCCACGTTTCCGAGACCCCCCCTTCATAGCCGCTGTGAGTCTTGGTTTCCTCTTGCCGCGCCCATTTGGGAGGTTTTTCCCTTTCTTCGTGTACTTCTGTGGTTGTGTCATCATGTCTTCAGTGACTTCCAGAACATTGCGAGACTTGTCTTGAGGCCCGAACTCGCACTCCATTCTGCTTGGCAACAAGGTGGTCAAAAAACATGACCGAGACACATCACGAACGTAACTGTGTGGGCATATACGATTCGAGAAATATTTGCACACCTGATGGAAACTAGTGGAGTGTCAAGTCGCGGGTGGGACCCTTTGTACCGTTCTGTCTCGCGCGTGTTGAACTTTGTCTGCACATCCGACCGCTTCGTCGACTCGCCCAACACGAAATCCTCGTACCTTAGCCACGGGATGTAGGCTACGCCGGCGCCACCCTTCACACCCCTATAATCCCACTTCAGATCTTTGTGCGTGAAAGGACCATCAGGACATTGTTGCACCTGGTCTCGAATGAGTTGAAGTGGGATACGATTCCGCAAGATGAACTGTCGCTCGAATGAACCAATCCAAGACGCGTCAAGATCGTCAAGCTCGTCTCTGCCCAAGGGTACAAGCGTAGAATCCATGTCAATACTGTGCATGCAGTCTCGGAGATCTTGAAACCCTAAACCAGACCGAAACTGTTCCAAGCGAATCTACTAGCGTCCCCGCTTCAAACCTAAACCCTAGACCGCCGGCTACAGACGTTTTCCACCCGAGATATGTCACTCGGATGAAACCCTCTCACATGCCATGGAATGCATGATACCCCATGGCATGGACTGCATACGTGGCAGGGGGCGCGAGACTGACGACGTGGCACGAGCTGTCTCGGGACTGATGACGTGGCAGGCGGAAGAGGCGGGATAGCGAGCCATCCGACGTGGCAAGAGGGTCGAGACATCCGACGTGGCAGCAGGCCCACGCGAGACCGGGGCAGGAAGCAAGAAAAAAAGCCGGAATCGGGCGGAAGAAAATCAAGCTCGGAAGGAAAAGAAGAGGCGGGCGGGCCGTGGGACCCCGTGGGACCAGTCTCGCGCGTCTCGCGCTGCCACGCCTATTCACGGCCAGCGCATTTAAGACCACCGGGGGATATAGAGACGGGGCCCAATACCTGTAGCACTTGAGAGGACAATCTATAGTAAACTGCAAAGGAAAAAATACAGTACAGTTCTTTTGCATGTTCTGTTAATTCGCACCATATCAAAACACCAGTTACCTGCTTTCTTTAAGTTCAATTCCCCAGCTCCCCCACACCAGCATGTTTTCAATTCCGTTGCTAGACATATTTAGTTTGGAATGTACACCACCAAAACACGACTCGGGCGGAATTGAAAACATGATGGTAATAGGTTGGTGTACCTCTGATGATGCTGAATCCCATTCTTGGCTTGCCCTGAAAGCCCTAAGGTAGAGGGCTCTAAACCCGCCATAGTTCTAAACTTGCACTCTACCAAGCACGAACATTTTGAAATTTTGGATGTACCCATGGTGAAGAGCACCACTTTAGAACCCATGTCATTTCAACTTCAAAAATTCATAACTAATTTTAGGAATATCCAAATTTTTTGATTCAAAGAATGTTGGTCTTTGCCCGGATTTGTTTTTGGGTAAAAAATCATGCTCAGTTCTCCCTGTGTCCTCATAAATTCACAACCCTTACCATGTTGCCTCATAAATTCACATACCATGTTGCCTCCTACCTTAGAGCATCCTCAGTCCTGAGACCTTGGCTCCCTCCAACGGTGACTGGCGGGCGCGGGATCTCGTGGCGCAGGCCAACGCCCTTGTTATCCCTCCCGTTACTGCGTGGCTCTTGTCATATGACCTCCCGCTCTCGGCAAATTTTCCTCATTTGTCGTGAGAAACAATCCTCCCGCTAGCAGCCCTGACAAAGTCCCTGACAGTCTCGAAGCCAATGAGATTCTGCCACCATGAGTTCCTGCGCCACCTGGCTGCCCGCGTGGCAACATATCTTCTTTGCCGGGGCAGTTGACGGGAGATGCGTTGGACCCTCCTCCCTGCTCATGCACCCTCTCCTTTGCAGGGCTCTCTGCAGAAGCTCACTGCCGAGAACTGTAGAGGGAGACGACTGAGGATGCCCTTATAATTCTCCAAATGTGAGCAGCAGCAACATGGTATGAAGCACTCTACAGGTATGTTCGCACCTGGCCTTAGAGGTGGTCTTACAAGGGGGTCTTACATCCTTAAAAAAGTGTGTTCCCACCTACATTCTTTAGTAATTACCAATCCTACATGGATGTACACATGGCACACTTTTAAGAATGGGTATTAGCTAAAATTTAGGAGGACAAAAAATATTTGAGCAATAGTAGGCAATTGTTAAGGGAGCACCAAAATAGGAAATATTCCCTAGTTTTGAACACTATAGAATGGTCTTAACTAATGTGGCACTTGAGGGGCCATTATGTAATCCCCCTACTATTGCTATCACCTTTCCAAACCTCATTGATGACACCTTTCCTACAAAGAAGATATTTTTCCCAAAATTGTGGGGGTGTTAAATTTTTATCCACGGTCTTTGCAAAGGCCAAGTGCGAACAGGCCTTATGCCTTTTAGACGTTGTTTCCCAATGGCCAGCCTGACCAACATATGCATGATTTCCACAAACATCAACCAATGCACATAAGCACATCCATCTGCTGAACGATGGCGGGACAGGAGTAGCGTAAGAACCCGCGTTTGAAGTCAACAAGGTCGTGCCAGGCACTAGAGTAGTTATATAAAAACCAAATGTCAATGCGATCAACGAAGTCTTATCAACTTAGAGTACTAATGAAAAACCAAATGTCAATGAGATCAACGAAGTCCTAGAGAATTCATACAAAAGCAAATGTCAATGAGATCAACGGAGTCTTATCAGGCTTAGAGTATTTATTGAACAGCAAATATCAATGAGATCAATGAAGTCCTACCAGGCTCTAGAGTATTCATAAAAAAAACCCAAAGTCAAGGAGATCAACGAAGTCCTATCAGGCTCAAAAGTATTTATTAAAAAACTAGATGTCAATGAGATCAACCCCTGTTTTGTGAATTCTCGATTATACTCAACCTGCACGGCCATTCAGGCCATATTACAAACCCTAATTGCTCTGCCTGAGGGTTTTTGATTCATGAGGGTTTTCGGGCCAAGAGGTAGAAACTCTAGAATACGCTGGCCATTGTCCACTCCGGGATCTGTATAGTACAAAGTTGTGAAAGCCAATATTCATGGTCATAAGGCCCCGCACATCGACCTCAACCGCCGGCTGCCAGTGTTCTCGTTGGAAGATTGGCGAGATCCTGCAAGATGTCGCTGCGCCCCCCAGATGGTCAAAAACCTTGCAGCCGTTTGCAATCACTGTTCACGGCTGTTACAGCCGTGGTTGAGCTTCTAAGACAATATTCAATGCCTTGCCGAAAATAGCGAGCCACTCTTAACCTTCCACAAGTATCTTCAGCAGCAGCCGGCTGCAGCTTGCAGCTACATGTGCGTGGGACAATAAGCAGGACATGGCAATTGATACATGTAAGAGTGGCTCCTGAAGGCTGATTGTTATTCCACCAACACGAGAGGCTCAAGGACTGGCAACTCATCTTCAACGGTGCTAGGACACAGGTAGTATTCACTGTACAGAGGGGTACAGTACTTGTCGTGCACAAGGTCAATGTTGTCAGGGAGATCCGTCCGCGGCGGTGCGGCGGACGCGTAAGCAATGAGTTGCCATGGAGTGATCACCCCGCCGGAACTGATGCTCTCCTTCACCACCTCCACGATTAAGTCCGGCCGCTGCGCCAACATCCTCACCCCTGCCAGCTCCACTTGACACGCTTGCACCCACAGAAACTTCAGCCGTGGGCACCCAAACGCCAAAGCTGCCATACCTGACAGCATGCACATCCCATCAGATCAATACGTCTACAATCACATGAATTCAGAGCTCTAAAATCACATGATACTAATCAAGAAACCTGACCGCATGCATAGCAGTGATTCTTTCATGTTCCTAAGTTTAGCCAAATTGCTACATAAAATTTGGGCTGGCTAGAACTTGATACAAAGAATTTTTAAGAAGAAAAGAACAGGAATGATAGCCAGATTTCCTACATGGAGTCAAGATCAGTGTTTTTCCTGTGTTTTTTTTTTCTTGAAGCCTAAAAAAATGGGAAAGAATATATGGCAAAATCTTAAGCTTACAATCGTAGTTTGAGAGAATTCTTCATATTTCGGTAGTTCTCTTCATAAAATATGACTATCTTCACAAAAAAATTCAAGAAATCTGGTGAAATATAGCCCAAAAAAAAAGAAACGTTGGGACTCAAGATGTGTACCCTCTTTAAACCTCGGTATCACCCAGGTATTGCATATGTAGCACCTAGGTAGCACATGTGTATTACCCTGAAATTACAAGATGAGCATCCAAGCAGCCTGGATTGCTCTTCAAGCGATGGAAAAGTAGCAAAAATGCTTAACTGTCTCGTGACAAAAAAATCACTGGACCTGACCGCATGCGTATATAGTCCCAAAGAAAGAACAAAGTGCCAGCCCTGGTGCTATGGACTTACTTGGATCTCCGAATGGGCAATGACGAAGCTCCAGTTTCCGCAGCTTCACACAACCGGCAGCTACCCAGGCAAGCCCGAGATCGCTGCTCCCACAATTAGTGAGCGTGATGATGTGCAGATTGCCACCATATCGTCCAATATAGCTCATTCCCTCGTCAGTGATCACCACATTCGACAGGCCAAATCGGCTGAAGCACAGAGCTAGTCTTCGTGCCTTGGGACACTTCATCAGAAGTGCTTTCACTCCCAGGTTCAACGTCGAGCTTCCTTCCAACTCTATGATCTGCACAGTCAAGAAACGACATAAATGAAAAAGGCTACTAACGTGCAAAGCATAAGAACATCTGCACCCATGCCCTCCCAGAGTCAATAACTAGATGAAAAATGTTGAGGGCCCTTCAAAAATGCCTCTTGACCCTCAATCCTAGTGTGTTAAGAAATGGCCCTTCAAATTTAAGTTTACTTAACTATATCCGACATTCTACTTGTGATTGGTCCATTGACTATTTGATGTGCACTTTTGGTGCTTGAGGGGCGTTCAAGGGTGGGGGAGTGTAAGTTCAAGGGCTCTTCAAATGTAGATGAATAATTTTAGCGAGTCAACTTTAGCAAGCATGGGTGTGGATGCTCTAAACTACATCCTTGGAGGATCTTAACCCTTCAAAGGACATGATAGCTTTCCTCATTCCCACACAGTCCAAAATCTCTTTTAAACTCCATTCTAAGCATGAATCTTTTTTTTAGTTTACTTTGGTTCTATTCCAAAGAAATATACGAGTAGATGCCTTAAATATGTTCGTTTTGGCATTTGAAAACCCCATTTAGTTCATTAGAGTAGAAGTTATGAGCAAGATTCTCACAAACAAAACGTAAGCCCATGGGGCTTTGTATGTCCTTTAAGGGTTAACTTGGAGGAAGAAAAGGAAGGAAAGGTCCGAGAGAACGCACCGGGTGCGAATCGTGGTATTTTTGAACAAGGCAAATGCGAATGTCAGACAGACCGGGGCAATTGTTTGCCAGAGCCTCCAAGGCTTTGTTCGTCATATCAGCCGCATAAATAATGATCTTCTCTAACAAGAAGCAGCCTTCCGCAACGGCCGTCAACCCATGCTGCGTCACAAACCCTTGCTCATCTTGTTGAACGATCAGCCTTTTTAGCTTTGTACAATGAGTGCCCACTTCTCGTAGCCCCCTGTCTCCTATGATATCCGTGCACTGCACACAAATCCCACTGTCATCCAAGGGACCCTAGGTCATATTTTACAGTCTACCCTCCCATAATATAACAAACGATATTATTGTTTCAGGCCAATACACATGTAACAAGTCATTTCTGTGACAAGCCACCTTCCCAAACATGGGGACAAACAATACGAAAACACAGTAGTAGTAATTCCTCATAGTTACCTGAAGATCCTCCAAATTCACACAAGAGCCAAGCAAGTCCGAGAGCTCAGGTTGTAAGAGCTGGGCATAGGTGAGGTCTAAGCTTGTGAGGCGAGCAGCGATGGGCATCACCATCATCATGGAGCCATCGTCTAAGTCCCAGAGCGCGGACAGACCTTGTAATCCCTGGCAGGTATGGAAGGCCTCGGCAATCTGGTCAGGATTCTCGACGTTCTGGGAGTAGAGTCCGATGCCGAAGTGATGCATAGACGTGGCGGCCGCTTTGACAAGAGCCAACACGTGGTCGATCTTCAAGGCCTCGCACAAGCGGAGGTCACGACACCGCGTGGCGAGCTCCACCAGCACATGCTGCTGCACGAAATCCACATCCGTCAATGAAAGGTTCAGGACTTCCAGCGACCGCGCCGTGCGGGCGAGAGTGGTGAGCCAGTAGCGCGCCGAATACTCGTTGCGAATGTCGGCCTCCGAGAGGTTCAGCACCACCAAGTTGCGGCACGCGCGCGCTATGATCTCCAGCCCGCGCGTGGAGAATCCCGAGCACTTCTCGAGCTCCAGGCGCTGCAAGCTCGCGCCGCACGCAACGACCAAGCGCTCGATGTCCGAGTCCGACACCATCATGCGCTTCATCTTGAGGTGCCGGATGGGGCGGTAACATTTCGACAGGACGTCCACCCAGGGGCTGGCGTACGCGCCCCAAACCTCCGCGCGCGGGATGAGCGAGAAATCCACGATGCGCGGCTTGCCCTTAATCGTGATGGACTTGGCGTTCGGGAACCGCGACGCCAGCTTCCAGGGTTGAATCGCGTAGCAGTTCGACACCAGCACGCTCTCCCGTGACTGCCCGTCGATGGCGTGGAACCGCTTGCACACCAGCGAGAACGCGTTCCTGTCGCTTGCATTCGGAAGCAAGTCGATTACGTTCTCCAAAATCTCGTCCGGGAATTGCAGCAACGCGGAGTACTCGTCCTCCCGTCTCGCACGTCGAACACCCATCTTCACAAGTTCCTCCAGAAATTCCTCAGGCCCAATTCACACCGTATCCTACCATCTTTCCTCCCCCGCCAGAGCTGAAACTCCTAAACCACCACAGCCATGCACGCCCCGTTCGCGTGAACTCAATATCTCGCCATAATACTAGTTACGCCATAGTCGCAAAGAAAACTTTACCATCGTGCGTGGCTCCATTACTCTCTGCGCTACAGCAGTTTCGATTCAATATCTAGCCTAACATGCTCCAAGACAAGTTGCTTCTTAAGTCCCTGATCCTCGCATTCCCCAAAAAGCGCACGGAGCTACCTGCCACCGCCATTTCCGGCATCGACACAAATCAAGTTGCATAACTTAGGCATCATCTGGACCACCGCCATGTACAAATGGGTGCAACATGCTCCAGGCTTCTCACTTGCATCGATGCCTGGACTATCAGCGCGCGCCATGTGCATCTGAAGAATGATCCTCCATTCCTCCGCAAGTTCGTCCCTGCAGGCACCTGACGATCGATGTCTGCCTAGTCGAGAAAGTGTCGTCGACGATGAGATACGATTCCGCGTGTCGTTTACAGAACTTCTGGAGAGCTTGATTCGATAGGATCGGCACCGTCGCTGTGTGGTAGCCTTCGGAGAGACAGTGATGGCCGTAGAGCCGCCTGGGCCGGAAATGTTCGATGTGCATAGATTCCGGGAGCGGTAATCTTCGATTTCGAAGATGTGATGACGTTAGGGTACAGTGTTGATATTCATACCCACGTGGCCAGTTTCTATGGAGCTGGAAGGTACAGTCGGTATTCGTTTCTTTCATTTTATCAGTAAAGGTCACTTTTTTCCCCAAAAATCAACGGGTTTGGTACAGCCCATATGATAAGTTTTGGTACAGCCAACATGACAAGGTGAAACCTTGAATGGAGCCTTGGAAGAAATGAACTTCTTCCATGCTTCTTATTCTCTCAGTGTCGGAGGAAACTCCAATGCTTCTAAGGTGTATAGAGGAAAAAGTCTACAAGTTATTTCCACTTCACTTCTTGAATTCACATGATATGTGTTTAACTCTTAAACGTCAACAGGCCCTAGGCAGGGCAGCCCGAAAGGCATTTAAGTTTTTGGAAAAAAAAAGAAAAAAACTATGAAAAATGAAAAAATGGTTGTATTGGCCTGTAGCACTACGACACTTTTCAAAAACCAACCTCAGTTGCCCCAAGTTCAACTCCTCCTCATTTTGGTAACTTTGATTGTTTGCTAATGTTTTCACGATCTCCCAAATGAGGCATAAATTGGAATCTAAATTGCTTTTTCAATAGCTTTCCAACGCACCAACACTTGTCTTCTCCTCTAGTATGGCCAAGAAGCCAAAACAACCTCTTTAGTCTTAAATTTGATTCTCCTTATAGGTGACAAAATTTTGTCTAAAGATAAATTGGAGTAGATTTGTTTTAGACCTATAGGAATACTTGAATTTTGGCTAGATTTTTGGGCCCAATTCTTTCTTAGGCTAATATCTTGCAATTCATGAAGAATTAAAAAAACAAACAAACAAACATTTGATAGTTAAAAAAAAAATAGAACTCCTATAATAACAAAATAATGAAGCAAGAACATAACAATTATAACACGCAATTCGCTATTTACGCACTTGAATGTCCCTTAGATGCATTAATTTTTTTTAATTAATTTTTTAAATCTTTAGAAAATAGTGATTTGTGTCTTTCTACAATCACTTTCATTCTAAACAAACAATTATTTAATACGTTTTTTAATCCTTATCTTTATGTTTTCTTTTATCTTGTTTATTTTATCAAGTTTCTTTCTTGTATTCTTTCTTGTCTTCTTCCTTGTCTTCTTTCTTGTTTTCATTTTTTTCCCTTCTTGTCTTCTTCATTTTTTCAATTTTTTCTTCGTTCCTCTTATAGCACCCACAAACTTTGCACCTGCATTTATAAACAAAAGAAGACTTTTTTTTCATCTTCTTTTTTGTTTAGCGCTTACGAATCTTAAAAAATTAGGGTGCAACCGGCTATTGAACGCCTAATGGCAGATGAGGGAGGAAAAAATTATAAAAATTTGAAATACTCCCGTTGTCCCATAATGACTCACACGTAGGTTCTCTGAAATCTACCTCAAGAGGTAGATTGCAGAGAACCTACGTGCGAGTCATTATAGGACAGAGGGAGTAATAAATTATATATATATATATATATATATATTTATTTTTTATTTTTTTTATTTTTTTTATATATTTATATATTGTGGACTGTTGAGGGTTGTTGGGTGCGCGACTACAAATCCTATCCTTCTTCCTCTTCCCTTTCCCTCTCTTTCCTCCTATCCTCTTTATATATAGGAGAGAGGGGAAGAAAGAGGGAGAGGAGGGAGGAAGAGAGGAATAGGTTGCGCGGCTGCACACCCAATAACCCTTGACTGCCCAAAAATAGATTTAAGAAAAATTATTTATTCTTCATCTTCCATTTAGAATTTAGCCCTAATTTTTAAAATTTAATTTTTTTTTAGGGTACATGAGCCCTAAACAAAACGAAGACAATTTATTTATTTTTTCTTTTTCCTATGTTGTTTAGGATTTAGCCGCTGGCTTAATCTTAAATTTTTATAAATATAAATAAATAAATAAATGAAATTAGGGTTTACAAGCCCTAAACAAAAAAAAAGACAAAAAAAAAGATTTTTGTTTTTGTTTTTGTTTTTTTCAGTGCGGCTCTAGGGTTTGCGGCTACCGCAAGCAAAATGAAGAAAAAATAAAAGAAAAAGAAGAAGACAAGAAGGAAGACAAGAAGGAAAATAAGAAGAAGACAAGAAGGAAAACAACAAGAAGACAAGAAAGAAAACAATGAGAAGACAAGACAAAAGAAACAAGACAAAAGATAAAATAAAATAAAAGATAAAGAAAAGGATAAAAAATAAGTAAAAAAATTGTAAGTGATTGTAGAAAGACAAGAGAGTTAACCCTTGAAGGATTTAGGGAATAGTAGATACGTTGCCGTATATTTAACATTTGCTATGAGTAGAAAGTTCCAAATTGAGATCCCAATAGCTTTTAAGACCATGTAGACATAAATTTTAATTTTACTTTTGATACAATACTCATAGGAGGTGTAGAACCATTCCAAATACAATGAAATACGGTCGTGTACATTGGTCGGAATGGCCAATCTGGACCTTTAAGGGTTAACGGAAAAGTTAGCTCAAAGAAGAAAGTTTTAGCTAACTCGTGTTGAATTACTCTTGCACTCATATTGAAATATAAATAGACCAAAAACTAGTTCATGATGAGTTGGGAGACAATCTAAAGCAAGCCATTGTCATTATTACCTCGCAATGACTCCCACACCTTTTACCAAAGTTCCAAGTCCATAGCCCACAAGGAAACAATCTATGACACAACACTATTCAACCCAAGTACAACTCAAGAAAGAGGTTAGAAGTAGAACAAAAAGGAAGTTAGATGAGCTTTTTGGTTAACTCAAAGATTGTTTTTTTTTTTTTGAACTTTTTACACAAATTTTCTTAACTCCTAAATGACAGAGGGGGTAAGGGCAAAACCTAGATGTCTTATAAAATGTTACTTCTGCAACTTTGATGAAGTTTGGTCCAAAAGAGAAAATGAGAAGCATGATGTTTAGTAATTATTCGTACGGTCAAAGTTCCAAAAATAGTTGTAAATACTCATTTAATGAATATAATATCAATTACCATTTAAAATTCACCAAAATTACAATTTTTATTTTTAGCATTTGAAATTTGGTGTGATTGGTTAAAACTAAACATTTTATTCTAAAATTTTAAAAGGCAAATTTTTTGAATGAGTGAACATCATTACTTTCCCAAAATAGTAAGTTTTATAACACTAGGACAATATTGAGGTATTTGTCTTTGAAAAATTCCTTCGCGAACCTCAATATTGCAAATGAAATGTATCCAAAAGCACTAGAACATGATCTCGACCCCCAATTTAACCCTTAAACGTCAAAAAAGCCCCACGGGCCTTTTCAAAAAGGAATATTTGAGAAAAAAGTTGATTTTCTCAACCAAATCAAGCGAGACTTGTTGCGTTGGAAAGCTATTGAAAAAGCAATCTAGATTCCAAATTTTCGCCTCATTTGAGAGATTGTGGAATCATTGGTAAGCAATCAAAGTTATCAAATTGAACAAGTTTTGAGGTTGGGGCAGCTGAAGTTCAGCAGTGCCGCAGTGCTACAATGCTAGCCAGCAGTGCACTGCAATGCCGTTTTTTTATTTTTTTATTTTTTTATTTTTTTAAATTTTTTTTGCAAAAAAGTTTAGATTCTTTCCGGGCTGCCCCGTCCAGGCCCTCTTGACGTTTAAGGGTTAACCCCTAAGTGACGGATCAACCATTTTATGGTCGCTGCCCTTTTTTTACGGGCTGCCCAAGATGGAAAAAACCTTTTTTTAGAAAATAAAAAATATTTTCCAATAGGAAATCAAGTCTACTTTCCAACCCAATTTGAATCCTGTCGATCCAAGTTAAACTCCACCGGGGAGAAATTTTCAAAGACAAACACCCTCTACATTGGCTAGTGTTAGAAAATTTACTATTTGGGGAAAGTAATGATGTTCTCTCCATTGAAAAATGTGCAATTTTTGAGTTTTACAATAGAATGTCTAGTTTTAACCAATCATATCAAATTTCAAATTCTAAAAATAAAATTTGTAATTTTGATAAATATTTGAAGCTAAAGGCTTCTATATTCATTATGAGAGAATAAAAAGCTATTTTTTGAAATTTGACCGTATGAATAATTACTAAACATCATGCTCCTCATTTTCTCTTTTGGACCAAACTTCATCAAAGTTGAAGAAGTAAATTTTTATAACACATTTATGTTTTGCCCTTACCCCCTCCGTCATTTAGGGGTTAACCCCTAAAAGCCCAAGGGGTATTGGACAAAACATAGATGTGTTATAATATGTGCCTTCTATATGTTTGATGAAGGTTGGTTCAATAGACAAAATGTAGAGTATCATCTTTACAAATTATCCATACGGTCAAACTTCCAAAATAATCTTTAGATCATTTTTTAATGAATTTAAAAGCATTAACCTTCGAAAATTTGTATAAATTATAATTTTCAATTTTAGAGTTCAAAATTTAGTACGATTGGTTAAAGTTGGGCTATCTATTGTAAACTTCAAAAAATCAAGAGAAATGATGGAGGAATCATCATTACTTTCCCCAAATAGCAAATTTTGTAACACTAAGACAATGTTGAGGTGATCTACTTTGAAAAATTCTCCCGGGTGGAGTTTAACTCGGATTGCCATAATTCAAATTGGGTTGGAAAGTAGACTTGATGTAGTATTTTATTTTTTTATTTATTTTTTCAATTTTTTTTTGTTTTGTTCCGGGCAGCCTGTTTTTTCCGGGCAGCGACCAGAAAATGGTCGCTGGGGAGCTTAGGGGTTAAACAAAAAATGAAAACCTGAAAAATGTCATTTTCCTGCCCATAGGCAATCACTACTATTTGGGCTACAATCAGAAAATGGTTGATCGGTGAAGATTTGCTCATGAATTGCTCATGAATTGCGTGTTTTTAGCATCAATCCATTTTCTGGTTGTAGCCCAAATAGTAGTGATAAAAAAGATTTGCTCATGAATTGCGTGTTTTTAGCATCAATCCCCGTTCCGCACTCTTCCCTGTGTTCCCATTGCGTTCCATTGCCGTCAGTTGCTCCCAACAGCCTTCACGTGTGCTGCCCGTGGAGCAGCCAAAGGGCAGCTTGCAAACCCAACAGCCAGCTCGGACAAGGATCAGCGTTGGATCGGAATGCCGAAAGGGAGGGCTCAGATGTAACGAGCCGGCGACTGGGACGGTCCATCCAAATTGCGCCTCAGAGACGGGGTCCTCGTCTGACCTGCCGTGGAATCATCGTCGTCGTCAATGCCATCAGGCTTGTTTTTTCCACACTCGGGTTGACAGATCTGTGAGAAAATTGCAGCCATGGCGTCCGACGAGAACAAGCTATTCAGTCTTGCGGAAGTGGGACAGCACGTCGCGCAGGATGACTGCTGGATGGTCATCAATGGCAAGGTGATCACGGCCGCTTTGAACAACAACTTGTAATGCTTTCTGATGCTTTGAAGTTTGAGCCTTGAGGGAGCTTCGTGGTGTTAACCCCAAAAGCGTCCACTTTGTATTTTCTGTAGTGTAGGAAAGTTCTCTGCTTGTGTGAAAATGACTTCCTGTTTGACACGATCGAACGCTCTTGATCTTGTAGTGTAGAACAAGAGCTTTAAAATGATGTATTGCAATCAGAAAACCGAGGTAAAATGAGAAAATGCTACCGTGATGCAGATGGACATATTAGGCGTTTTAGACGCTTAGGGGTTAATGGCTAGAAGATGGGCTGGAGGTTTGTTTTTGCTTTCATTTGACTATGTTCTGTGGGGGCAGGTTTACAATTTGACGACGTTTATGGATGATCACCCCGGAGGCGATGACGTGCTTTTGCAGGCTGCGGGTAAGTATGGGACTCATCTGTGTCTTGGAATTAGAAAGGAATGTTGAAACGATCTTGGAACTAGTATGTATCGCCTGTTGTGTTTGTTGAGCCGAGGGTTTATTGTCTCTAACCGAAGGCAAGGGGAGAGACTAAGCAAACGTTGAATGTGCTTAAAAAAAACAATAGTCCAAAGAATGAATCACTAGGATGATACATTCTTAGTTGGGGAAGAAGACACTTGCGATTGAGTATGAAGTGGAAAAGCTAACTAGACGGATATGATGCTCATGTGAATGGAGTTGAGTTTCCATTTAGGGTTTGTTGAATTGATGTGCATGTATGGTGAATGTGTTAGAAAAAGCATTAGTGGGATGTAGGAGCAAAGAATGAATCGCTGGACAGACACTATCACATTTTTGGTTGGGGAAGAAGACACTGGCGATTGAGTATGAAGTGGAAAAAGCTAGAGTTTGCATTTAGGGTTTGTTGAATTGGTGTGCATGTGTGATGTTGGGCAGGACGAGATGCTACAGAAGAGTTTGAGGACGTGGGGCACAGTAAAGCTGCCATTGAACAAACGAAGGATTTCTACGTGGGGGAGTGTCCCGAAGTGTTGGAAAAGAAGCTGGCAGCAGCAGCAGAGTCGAAGCCTGCTGGAGGTAGTACCACTGCAGTAGCCACAAACAATGTGGGCCTCCTGAGCAAGATTTTTCAGTTTTTGGTGCCGCTTCTGTTGCTAGGGCTGGCGGTTGCACTCAGGAAGTATGGCAAGAAGGAGGACATCAAAGTATGAATCATGCATTTTGGGTTTACTCACTTTCCGAGTCACACAAGTATCGCCCTACCTATGGACTCTACTCAATTTTCGGACTGTACAGACATTCTTGGAACATACTTTTACGTTGGTAGGGTGGTAGCTATCAAGGTTCTGAGATTTGGAGACATTTCCAGTCGTACTGTAATTCCGGAATGATTTTATCATTGAATTGCAACAGGACCATATTATATCTGTTGGTTATAATTTTTCTTCTTCATGAGTAGCCTTTCCCTTACCGAACCTTCATGATTTTAGAATGCGTTTGTTTATGGACTATGTATACCCTAAACCTTCAGTGTTAAGATCTACTCTCAATCTGCTCAATCTTTTAGTAGTTAGTTCATGTTTTTCTGCTTTTCCAAAAGGCGGAGCATAAATTTTAATACCTTGGGGGTATTAAAATGAGGTTTTAGCCCATGTGAATAAATATTCTCAGGTTGACAATTTGTTCATCCGAAGGGGGAAGTATGACCTTTTGAGTTCTACCTCGGTGTGAATGTACCCTTTGAAGTATTACGATATCTAGGTTTGCACATGAGAAGTTGAGAACTTACATATCTGGAATTAATCCCCAAAAATAGTTTACACAAATTTGCAAAGTTGCTGGCAATGAACATTGCATAGCTTCCTGTACTGTACAAAGTGCTGCTGTAAAGTTTTAGGTCTAATAGTACACATCTGAAGGAATGAGTCTGCTTTGTATCTACGCAGGATGGAGACTTGGCTCGGCATACTCAACACGTTTCTTGTATCACACACATCACACTGCATTCTAAAATGCACCGAGTAGACCACGAAGCATTTTTTATTTTATTTTCTGTTCACAACATATGAAATTATAAGATTTCAACGTCACTCCACATGGTTTCAGTGCTGGTTTGATCTCCATTGAAAAATCAGCATAAAAAGCAACAAATAAAAAATACTCCTACTTCCAGTACAAGTTATCTAGAAAAAGAATATAGAGGTTAAAACTTGCCATGAATATTTGTGGTTCTCTAGATTTCTCCCCGTTTCGATGACCTGGAGAAAAATGTTCTTGGTGTTCAGCTGTACTGATTGTGTCAAATTTCCAATATTAATTCACATATGTTGCTGCTCCAGAAACGCTCGTTGTCAGTACACCAACATTCATTCAGCCTCTCTTATTTATTTTCACTCTGAGGAAGAGGAGATTGTACTTCCTCGGCTCTTTTGATTTTAATATGTTGCATTAACCCCTAAACGTCCCAGCGTCCAGAAATTGGATCACGAACAGATTCAAAGTCTTGCAACTTCCTAATTTAACCTCGGATGACTTTCATCCAAGTCACATTTGTAAGCCTATTAAATTCTCTACCAATTACAATAAATCTCTTGTGATGGGGAGCTGTTGATAATACTGGAGAGGCCTCCAACTGCAAGTATGTCAAATTTTTTGGGTAGATTTTATGCTTGCAATGGTCCTCCCATGTACATCTCATGTAAATCTGAGCCATACTAATATCTATATTTGAGGCTAGCATCTACTTGTGTTCAAAGGGTTGGTACGTATAGGGGTTAACTATTTACATTGCAAAAACAACAACAGATTCTGTTGACAATTATCATGAGGAAGAAGCCTTACCTTCTTAACCTCTGAGTGAGGTGAATCAGGTGATAATTTTTTGTTGTCATTGGCACCGGACAAGTAGATGTGTTCAGATGTAAAGCCGATCTTCCATTTATGAACAAGCTAAAGAAATGTGGAGAGCGTTGACTTCAGTGCCTTTCTGATAACATCTGCATTTCATATTTTGTGTTAGGGGCTCAAAGTTGAAACCATAGTTGCATTCACATCATTAATGGCGGGATCCCATCCTGACATAGAGTTGTATATGAAAAAGAATTGACACTAAAAAGGAAATCCTGCTCGCGAGGACATGACCATAGCATTGCATTATACCAACACTACAAGGAGGGGGTGTCGTTTTTCATTCCATTTTTGAGTGAAACTGTGCCACTCCTCATTGTGTCAAAGAAGGTGAGTGCGGCACGTCACACCGGACAAGCATCTACAAACTAGTGTAGTGAGAAGCGACACTTTCCAAACTCACTGGAATGAGGATTGACGGGTTAGTTTGTAGTGCAACATCAACTCATCTAAAAATGACGGCGTAAAAATGACCTGGCTAAATGTCCATGGCCATTCAATCTTTGAAGGGAAATAGGGTTGCCTATTGTCCCTTCAATAGTGATCTACAACCTCCCATTTTGAAATTACATAAGAAATTCCTGCATAGTGATAAAAAATTCGATCTCAATAGATTTGGCTATGGTACCCAATGTAATCTCTCCACTCCATAGTTCTATAATGATCTCCCAAAAATCACTCTTGCGTATCTTTTAAGTAACACAAATAATATCCTCTACCTTATGAGAATTCTATCGGTCACTCTAATGGGCACCACCATGCTACACCATTTGGTTTATTTTGCAAGAGTAACTTTGGTAACTCTTGAATTCGTTTTCCACTATTACGTGAAGCTAATGACACAAAGTTAAAAAAAAGTGTAAGATTCACTATTCAAATCTCAATTCCAACTGATAAAAATATATTTCTATGATTCCTCATAAATAGACAAAAACATTTCTTTATTTTTGCCAAATCTGAGCTTAGGATAACAGCAACAGTGGCCATCTGATTCAAACAATGAGATGACAAAAGAAATAGATGCGAGTAAGGAGATATGAAAACAAACTAAGCTTAACCCTGTTGTTGAAAGGTGAAGAAGATTTAATCCCTAGAGGACTAAGGATTCACAGTTATAAATGGCAAATTCAATTGATCATATTGTGAAAAGCACAATTCAGAACAGAACAAATTTCATATCACCAGAATCAGTGAAGAACAGTGCATGTGTTGGTCAAAACAGAAAGAAATTCAAACAAAAGGAATTCTGCGTAAGACGCACTCAAAACTGCTAATGAATCCTGATGAATCTCTGATTCAAGGGTAAGACTTGAAACAGGACAATGAATTGTTTTTATCACCTTGTTGTTGAAAGGTGAAGAATATGAAACCCTAGAGGACTAAGGATATTCATGGTTCTAAATGGACAAATTCAATCGATCATATTGAGAGAGACACAATTCAGATCGGAACAAATTTCATATCACCGGAATCAGTGCAGAACAGTGCATGTGTTGGTCAAAACAGAAAGAGATTTGAACAAAAGGAAGTCTTAGTAGGATCCACTCAAAACTGCTAAAAAAAACATGATTCAAGGGTGAGACTTGGAACAGGGCAAGGAATGTGCTTACCACTGGAAGCGTCCTTGGAGGTGGAGTCGATGATCTCTTGCAAGGCGATGACTTCCTTGGTAACAATTTTGCGAACCTCCCTGACATCAGCATGGGCACCCTGGACAGCATCCAAACGCAGCAAGAGCGCCATGGCGCACTCGCTCCATCGCAGGCGTTCCTTGGGGTCGGAGCACAGCTTCTCAAACTGCGCAGAAGCGGCCAACACTTGCAAGTGCGCCTTGAGATCCTGTCGCACTTGTAAAATGGCTTGCAGCTTCTCCAGGGGCCGCGTTCGCCGCACCGCCAACCTGCGATTCATCTTGTCATTTTTCAAAGGCTATACATACTAACGATAAGGGCTTGTAGTAATAATTTTTTTCAAATAGCAAGTTGGCGATCAATATAGCCACAAAAAACACACACTGCAGGTACTAACCCTCGCCAGTGAGCTTGGATGGTGGTCGCCGCCTCCTGCTCACTGGGTGGAGGCCCCTTCAGCATCAAACGCGGTCCTGGATTCATTCTAATGTAAATGAATTCAACCTGGCTGGACATAATGAATTCAGAGCTCGTCAATACAAACAATTACAGGCAGTGGTCTAGCTAGCTTCACGTACTTGTTCAGATACTAAGCGGTTTCATACGGTTTGTCATCTCAAATCCTTCCCTTCTTGAATCCCTAATCTGAGCATGCATCAATAACTTAGAACGAACCATTGTTTCAGAAGATGTAGAGTTATGATAACTCGACAACTAACCCCCATTCTTCAGACAAAGTGGCCATAACTACAAGCAAAGCAACCTAATTGATGGGTACTTCATTAAAACACCAAAGAATACCTTATAAAAAGCAATGTTGAATCAAACCTCTACACGTAAAAGTGAACCAATAAAGCGTAAGAGCAGCTTGCATGGACTAATGAAAGACAACAGCAAGGATGAAGGATAATGTGGTTTGTGCTTGAGAGGGTTTGAAGCAGCCATGCCAAAAGCACACACACACACATATATATATATATATATATATATATATATATATATATATATATATATATATATATATATATATATATATATATGTTCTTGCTTTCCACACAGAGTTCAATCAAAGTAGGAAAAAGTCTGTTGTGAAAAAACAGAAAAAGTCTATGACGCTATCCGTCTTGGAAGTTGCTCCGGGAATAGGTCAAAAACCATTGATTTCATGAAACATGGTGGCGTGCGAGTGTGCAACATCAAAGTGACCGTACGTACAGACCTTATTAACTTTCAAAAGCACAGCGAATTGATCATTCAAAATGTGATCGATCTTTCTGCAAGAGAATTATTTGGCGCCGGGATAATATGAGCTCCAGGTTAATTAGGCCGGCTCGATGATCTTCACTTGATGGTCGGTGATGTATGTATGGGTGGGGGCAGGAGACCTGTCAAAGTGATGAATTCATTCCCTGCACATGATGATCTCCAACGGACGTCGGACGAGCACTCACCAGCAAGTGCCGTTTCGCTTCAATACGGTGCCGTCCTGTGCACGTCCGTTCTTACTTACTAACAGTGGAATTATTCTTCTTGCACCCCAGCTCTAGTCTAGACATGTCAGCTCCCATGGAATGACAATCCTGAGCAGCGATATTTTTTGGCCATTGTACACAGTTAAGCATTTTTTGCTACTTGAAGGGCAATCCAGGCTCCTCGGATGCTCTTTTTTCATATTATAATATAGGTGCTCTTCTCATGTGCTACCCAAGTGGTGCTACTTAGGCAATACCCGGGTGATACATGGGGTGATACCTGGGTGAGACCTAGGGTGAGACCTGGGGTGATACCTGGGTGAGACCTAGGGTGATACTTGGGTGATA
Source organism: Pohlia nutans (assembly GCA_022496805.1). Lineage (NCBI taxonomy): Eukaryota > Viridiplantae > Streptophyta > Bryopsida > Bryales > Mniaceae > Pohlia > Pohlia nutans. Next base: position 6,856,379 of record CM040090.1, read on the forward strand.
CCTGGGTGAGACCTGGGTGATACCTAGGTCTGAAGAGGCTTGGCTAGCTATTTTGACTAGCTACACATCTTTAATACCTTGTTTCCTAGCTATTATTCATTTTAGATTTTATTTTCAAAAACCCATTGTATCAATTAGCTAGCCCAAATTTTATGTGTTAAAATTAGCAAAAAAAATTCATTGATTCTAAGTCCTCTTAGGACGGTATAACCACGAGAATCCGCCACAATCTTCTTTATGTTTGTTGTAGATTTAGAAACAATTTTTTGTTTTATTTTATTTTATTTTATTGTTGGAGTAATATGAATGTGAAGTAGGAGTATTAGATATTCCCGTTGTTTAAAAATAATTGTCCTAATTTTTGGAATTTTTTTTCTCACAATATTTGTCCTATGTTTTATATTTCAAATGTGAGCCCTGCCCACTTCAAACGGGGCGGACAATGAGAGTGATATAAAAACTACATAAAGATAAACCATTTTTTGAGTGTTGAGACTTCTTTTTTTGGCAAAAAGACGTTAAGAATAAACACGCCAAATATTTCTAGATAGAGGGAATAATATCGTATATATTGTTCAATTAGGATAGTACATGGCTTGTAAAATTAGTTTTTTTCTTTAACATAGTTAGCGTGGTGTGAAAACGTATATTTTGAATCAATCTTAAGTGGGGAATGTGAAAAGGGTGTTCAATGGGAAGGTGGACTCTGAATGAGTGGAAATGGTCGCGTACTCTCAGTTGTTACTGGGACAGAGTCAACCAAAAAAAAACACAGTGAGAACACGGAAATGAGATGCAAAACGGAAAGGGAGAGAATGAGAGAAAGATTTGAAATCCTCTGTGAATTTGGATTATTCAGGCATCTTTGAGAGGAAGAATGTAGTTCCAGTGTTAAAGAATATATCATAATTAAAACTTCATACTCAAGAGGTACACGATTCGGGGCCATTGTGTTGAAGCAGAATTCCCAGATAGATAGAAACTCTGGCTCTTTTTTGAGGTTGGCGTGAATAAAGTGTCTGTTTGTAATGTCCAGTGCCCACCGGACAAAGGGCCATTAGAACTGGAGAATTCCCATATAAGAGGCATCTTAGCTATTGTGATGATGTTCTTCAGTGGCGCCCGAGAGGAGCACAAAAGATAAATCAATGCAGAGTTTTGAATGCTACAATTTTGACGTTGCTAATAAAACCAATTTAACAAATTTGACCATTTTAGTTGACATGACACAAACACTCAATATGTTTAACAAACTAACATTTAGTAGAATTATGAATGATTATTGTATGTTGTTTGTATTTGGGTACTAAATGAATGATTATTGTATGTTGTTTGTATTTGATGTCTCAAACACAAAATGACAAACTAAAGAAGTTTGGAGAAATGCAAAAGGATAATATTTGCATGATCGGCAATTATGGATGTAATATACACATTGTTCATTTTCAAATTGAAGCATAACAATCTTGATCAAATTGACCAAGGTCCCTTTCCATTTTTGCCAATTCAAGATTTCATTTATTTATTTTTAATTTGTGAATTGCCATCCAATGTGATAGCATGACATTTAGTTATTCAAATCTTGAATCAATCCTTCCTCGGCATCTATTCCTTCTAACGCATAAGCTGAAGGAACATTTCTTTGTTCTTCAAGAACGTTATATAAGTGATGGATGAAGTTTGATTGTAACTACTTTAACCCTTAAAGGGTCGATGGGATAGTACATACGTTGGCATATATTTGACATTTGTTGCAAATAGAAAGTTCCAAATTGAGACTCCAATAACTCATTAAAATCATATTGACGTGAATTTTAACTTCATTTTTGATTTTAAACCATAGGAGGTGTGGAATCATGTCAAATACAATAGAATATTGTTGTATAATACATGTCAAAAAGGTTCTTAATACCGTGCTGAACCACACCCTTTACACTGTAGCAACATTGTAGAGAATTTGCTACTAAAAAAATCCAACTTTCCAACTCTCTTGCTTGAACCAACTAAAGTTAAAGAAAATTCTATATGATTCCTTTGATCTTCTAATAATTGCTTGAGATTTGGAGGTGAACATTAGGGAGGCTCAAAATTTTTATGTAGCCAATGACATCTTTTGTGAATCACTAAGTAATGCAATCTTTTGTTGATCTACACTCATTTGGGAGGTTGGATCAAAAGGTTGTTTCTAATCTCCTAATGACTATATTTTATTTATTTTTATATTGTATAATTCAACATGTTTGAATTATAAGGCATAATGCCCCGCATAATGCAGCCCTACATTTGTACTCAAAAGGGACCTTAAAAGAAAAAAGGTACTGATTTTATAAGCTGTACACTACACAATTAGGACATAAGAGCCTATGAGAGCCAACGATTCATTTTGGGTAAACTTACATGCAGTACTTTCAGTATTCATAATGATTGATTCCATAATCCTCTACCTGCCATTCCATTTCGTAACCAGAGATAATGGAATCAATGGTTGCACAGTTCAAAATTTCAAACTCAGAATTCATGCTCAATTCACAACCAAATGTTTTGAGTGACATTCAGCAGCTTGCAATAGTCACACCTCCGAGAATCAAACTTCTCTAAAGATTGAGAACGTTTGGAGAGAAAAGAGGAGTTAATACGGGCCCTTCTCCAATCTCCATGAAGGTGCGACTCCCCTTCTTTGCCCTGTGGAGAATGAGGATGGAGAATGGAGAATTAGTTTTATCGCGACCTGCAAAAATCACGAAGCTACAACCTTCACTCTCCAGCGACAACTAGGGTGAAAACGGAAGCGGGGGTGAAAATGAGAAGCTCCACAATGAAAATTTCATACGCAAAACGATTCCTCATGCCCATTCTTCACCCGTGGAGGAGAAGAAAGAAACTTCTCAATCTTCGAAAATGGGCACCCCGCAATTCAAGGAGAGAGTGCTATGTCCTCGTTCTTTGAAGATTGAGAATGGGGAGAAGATGTGACAACCCCTAATGGCTCTCCCTGGCTCCACAACATATTCCACACCCAACCATCTTTCATCAGTAGCTACAATAGACATGCCAATGACCACACAGTTCCAATGACCGCACACTTCCAATCATAGTAGATATGCCAATGACCACACAATTTCACCACTCAATTCCATTAGAAATGTAAGGTACAGCCCAATTACCGCACTCTGTGTGGTGAAGGGCTTCGAATAAATTTCCATTAAAAATCATACCCAATGTATTTGACGTGCAATAAAAGTTATTGTACAAAACATTTTTGAGTGTGATTTTTTCAAGATGAATCCCAACTTGACATACCACAGTCTTTCAAGATTTAAAACATCGTGAGTTTCTACATTGTCGTGGGGAAGAATTTAAGTATTGCCTGTGCGGTCATTGGCATGTCTACTTTGATTGGACTGGTGTAGTACAAAGATGATGAGTACAGAGTGCACGAAGGAAAGGCAGAGTGCAAGAAGGTTACGTACTGAATGTTATGTCTGAAGCAAATGTTACGTAATCAAATGCAGACCCAAGAGAATTTATTCCATGGGCCCATGTCAAATCTGTACACTTGAGGGGCCTTGTAGCTACAAACTGTGATGAGGTATCCTTTTTCTCTTCTTCAATTCCCACTGTACAGTACTGCAGGCTTAGTCCAGTCCATTTGATGGAGAAAGCAAGCTTTAGAGGCGGGATGGATCAGACAGATATCGATATGGATCAGGTGGCCAGGAGAACCCACACAGCCGTGCTAGGAATGGCTTGATTCACAGCGAACAGCATGTAATAGCCCGGCGGCGCCAGGCTGGGCCCGAACGGCGCCGTGGCGCTGATCTGGTACACAGTGGCCTGCGCCACCTGCACCGGGGGCGACGCGGCGAGGCTCACCACGCGCTGCCCTTGCTGGAACGAATGCGTGGAGTAGGGCGCGCTCACCAGGTTCACCTCCATGGTGCCCGTCACCACCAGCGGCACCGGCAACGCCACCGTCACCGTGAACGGCGCGCCGTAAGTGATTTGCAGCGGCGACGCCGTCACCGTCGGCCGCAGCGCGTCGTGCGCGGCGCTCAGGTACGGCGGGGAGAAGCTCTCCACCCTCAGCTCCGTCGGAAACTCGGAATCGAACACGTAGAACTGGTGCGGGTTGCTCCCCGCGATGAAGATCCGCCCGTCCTGCATCAAGTTCGCCGTCGAGTGGTACATCCTTGCTATTGTCGTGGGCGCCATGGCCACCATCCTGTAGCCCGCACTCGCGTACGTGTAATACAACACCGGACTGAACGCCGGATTCAGCGCGTTCGTCCACCCCTGGTACAAATCAGTGGGTCATTAAGAATATATTTGTACTGAGAGTGGATTTAAATCCATGGTTAAGTTATACCAACAGGGAGCCCAAGACTTCATGGCAACTTCTCCTAACCAATCAAATTTATTCATGTTTCACCTCATTCTTGTCCATGGAATGTGCACAACTTCAGGGCCGGGCATGAGACAAATCCAAGTTCCACTTCTCTCCCCCTCTTGCCTACTTCCATTTGCAACTTCCCAAACCCATGGAACTTGGCTCTAAGGTTTGTAATCTTCTCGTTAAGAGCGTCAAGCTGTTAAAGATTTCTCGTTGTACGTGGCCATTATATTGAGGAGGTCGTGTGATAGAATACCGGCGTAAGTATTATTAATAATTTACTGATATTCGAAAGTGTGGTGCAAGGTGAGCGGCAGTGGCCAATACCTGGGAGCCTTGTTGCGCGCCATTGATGATCATGACGTCCCTTGTGGGAAGCATGATCATGTCGCCCATGCAGCGGGGGAACGGCATGACATCGTCCATGGCCCACGCGGGGGCGGCGTCGGAGAGCGCCATTCTTCCACAAGTGGAAGAGCACGTCATGCCCGCGGCGGAGTTCAAGTACGCGCCATACTGCGCACCGCCGCACACCAGAATCTCCACGACGGAGAAGTTGTTGGGCGCCAGGAGCGGCAGCATGACGGAGCTTCCCGCGGAGGGGTAGTTCCGGGGCTCCCCGGGGATCTGCGGGAAGGCGCGCACCACGGTGTCCGTGGCGTAGTTGTACTCGATGGAGTCGCGGTTGGCGAACACGAAGAGGTTCCCGTTGGGAAGCAGATGCACGTACGGGTACAGGTTGTCGTTCTGGTCGTCGTTGGTGGCGTTCAGAAACGGGAAATACAGAGGCCCGTTTGCGTTCGGCGGAATGAACTCTAGATTGTACGCCGATCGGCCCCCGATGATGATTTGTCGCCCGTCTGGCAGGAGCTGATTCGTGGAGTACCAGCGCCCCGATTGAAGCTCTGTCGTTGTCGATTCCACCCAGTCGCAGGTCCCGGATGGGTCGCAGGGCACAAATGTCCTGCAGCGTGCAAATACACACACACACACACACACACATCAGATCACTTGCATGTGTGTATGAATCTCCAGCAGGAACCATATTCACAAATTCCTCGTTTTGACCTTGGATTGGATTTACTACTCCGTCGTATAATAGATGGTGCTTCTCAGAAAAATTATTGTCCCAGATTACTTGATGGAAATCACTTCAATACAATTTGAAGTTGTTTTACAGATTCAAACGAAGCAAAATCACAAGACAAGTGCACATAAAGTGTTCTTTTACAGTTTGTGAAGCTTGGCTTTGCTCATGTGTGAATCACAAACAACATATGAGCTAGCTAAAATCAATGCTAGCATATGTTTGTTGCATCATAGAACACTCTGCAACAAACATCACCATGCTGCCACATGCCACACATACCATGTGCAATATGATATTGCTTCGACAGACAACTTATCCAAAATGAAAACTTCGCACTGGAGGTTCCTGGTATTGAACAACTTACATAAACTCCTTTCTTGATTGAAGGAAAATTTATGTTAAAAAAAATGTACCCTTGAGTTCGTTTTTGTGGTCCTCTTTTACAAAAATTATAAATTTTATTTCATCCGCTTAAGACCAGTTACTTCATGGTTTGTTTGGCCCTGGCATCAAACACTTGTCCCATTCGACTAAGTCCTTCACAAGTTACTGAAGTAGCCTGGAATCATGGAGCCTTCTTCTACCTTACCTCACAATCAGTCTACAACTAATAACATCGAATTGATCAAACTGGCAAAAATTCATGAAATTAACATTTCTTCATACACACCTTACATCTATACCACCCTTAGTTTTAGTTTTTAGGGCTTTGTCAAAATTCGGCCACAATTTTGACGTTTCAGCGAATTTGATCATAAATATTTTTGAGTTACATGAAGTCCCACACGAACGTAGTCAAGATTCAACCCTAATTCATAACCTCATCAAAAACATGGGTTTGAATTGGTGAGGCATCTTCATTAATAATTGAAATTCATAATAATACTAAGAAAAAGAACCAAACCATTTAACTCGTGTTCGCCAATATTTGTAACCCTACTTCAGATTGAACCCATACTACAGGTAACAATTTAGAAAAAAACACTCCTACATTATTGATACCTACGTGAGGAGGGATGTGCAGATCGACTGACCTGATTTTGCGAACACCGTCGAAATCGCCGCCCGTTTGCATGAGGGTGCCATCGGGCATGAACTGGCCAGACGAGCACCAGGGGTCCGTCTGCAGGAACAGCGGTCGCACGCTGTTGCTCCCGGGATCGTAAATCACGGAATGGGCCGTGCAATCATGCGGCAGTACTAAGTCGTTGCTGTCCCTGCACACGCCCGCTGCATCCACACTCCACTCAAATTAATCATCAGCCATGTCCGGGTCACACAGACAGACAGATCCAAATCCTTTCCATAGAACTGTGTGAGTTTTTGTGCGCGATTTTGCAACAAGCTTCCCGAGCGCGTCGTTGGAGAATCTGTCCATTTCGATTTGCGTGTAGAAGGCAATAAAATTGGTGATAGTGTTGCGGTTATGACTCCAAATTGCGTTGCAGAGTCTCTCCCACACAAACTCGCACTTGGACAACTCTAACTAGATTGGGAAGTGGGAACAAGAATTAGTACTCTCTGTCCAGAAATAATTGTCCTAATTTTTGGCATGTTTTAACTTGACGCTTTTTTTGGACAAAAAAATAGTCTCAGTACTCGAAAAATGGTCTATGATCTTTAATTATAGTGTGTAGTTTTTCTGTCACTCTCTTTGAAGTGGACAGGGCTCCCGTTTGGAGCATAAAACATAGGACAATTATGTTGAAAAAGAATGCCAAAAACTAGGGCAATTATTTCCGGACAGAGGGAGTATCTAGAAATCACCCCACGTCATGATTTCTTCTCTCTTAGCCCTTTGTACGAAATTAAAAGAAATGCTCTCAGCGCTGCTCTCTGCTATGCACTTCAGAGTAACTCAAAGCTGGAGCTTCCAGGTTGTGGAATTTAAAATTGCGTAAGTGACTTCTTTCACAATTGAGCTCGTCAAATTTGGGCTACCTCAAATGGTGATGTTACAATTGTGGGTGACTACGTAATGGTGTTCAAAGCAAGAAAATTGAATTGTGTTGAATAGAAACCCAGAAAAGGTCTACGGGTGTAAGGTTTATAATGCAGTTTCTCTTCTTGTCTACCACCTCTAGATTATAAATCTTTATTTAGGAAGCAGAACCACACTTGTGTGTAGAGTAAGCCACTCCATTGACTCATATAGAAACCTGAGAAAATTGCACCTATTGGCTTGGCTTACACGGTTTCAACTACATGCTATAGCTCACTCACGTTCTGTCACTCTTGTGGCAAGTGTCACTCAAAACACACTGGCACAATTTTCAAAGTTCGTACAGAATGGCTCAAAAAAGTATTAATATTTCTTGCCACCAGGTAACAATCTGCCCTGGAATATAGACTCGGTGGAACAATTGTGTGAAGAGCTTAAATCAATATTAAGAATCAGTTAAAAATTCAATTTTCTCTCAAACCTAGACTCGTTGTTAGAGACTCTCAAGTTCTCAATTCAAAGCAAGTCATTAATCCTAGAGCACAAGTGAATTCACGGCGACGATAGATTAATGAAAGATGGAGAACAGACTACTCACGTGGCAGATTGATTTGCGATGCTCCAATGTCAGTCCTGTCGATCATGACCAGAGTGCCGTAGCGGGTGAGCGCGGTGTGCATGGCGGCGATGCCGGCGTTCGGCAGCAGCAACTGCCATGTCCCCAAATCTTGACCACGCGCAAATCCGGAGAGCAAATACAGGGTTATTACTAGAGTAACTACAATCTGCCAGTGCCATTGATTCCTCTTCGTCCTCATCCCGAATCTGCACACGCTTCCAGCTGAATGACGATGAACAAGACCTTCGACATTAAACTCGCAATCCAGAACCATCCATAGCCCTGCTCGATCACCATTCACAGTTGACTCTATTCGATCAAAAAGCGCGTTGAAGCCATCGATGGGTTCCAGGTACTGTACGAAGGCAAAGGGTGCAGAAGGTGAACTAATCTCTAAAGCAAACTCTGGCCATACCAAATCCAAAAGTAGCTCGAAGCTCCAACTAGAAAATCCGGCGCTTTAGCATTCACCGTATCGAGCTCTCACTAAGTCAGTCACTGTCTAATTCGCGAGGAGATATTCAGTTCTATAAACTATGATCGAACGTCTGCAGACATGCACAAGTGTCACCGACGTCGGTTAAAGTGCAAACTGGTCTCCAGGGGGCATTCTTCGAGGCATGCTATCTTTTATATATACACCGGAGTAATAAAAAAATCATGCCATGGCTGCTGCTCTGAGTGAGAAAATGAAACGAAGCTTTTGCGGGTGGAATGAGTCCAGAGCTTCATGCATCTAGACGATGAGCTGGGCTTTCTTCGGGCGACTATTCGCCAGTAAGAGCTTGTTGTTGTTATTATTAGGGCGTTCGCGGAAGTGACGGAGTCACCCTTTTCCTTCTCCAAACGCCACGTAAAGCCTACTTGTGGGCTATTATTGTGTGTGGGGCTCATGCTTTTGATGAACATTTTCAAATTCCAAATTAAGAAAATTTAAAAAAAATGTTATATGTATTTATATATATTTAAAAAAACATGATAGCACTTAAGTTTAAGGCAGTAGTGTCACTGTTTTGTTTGGTGGTAACTGAAAGAGAATCGCAACCCATAGTTCTAAACCTTGAGATTGCCGAAAACAAATAGCATAACATTCAGTAGCCTTCATGCACTCTGCCTGTTACTTTGAGCCTCCACATGTTCACTTAGCGTCTGATGAAGTATTATTGGATGTGGAATATTCCACATTATCTATTATACAGCCAAGATAAAGATAGTGCATGCTCTGAATGTTATGGGATTTGGATGTTGTCAGTTGAAAATTTGTCGTTATAGACTAGATAATGTTTAAACCATTGAATAGGGGTTTTAACGAGACCCATACTAATTTATTGACATTTCACACTATATAAATATTTGCCATTACCATACAAAAACATGGTAATTTCATTTTTATTTTTTGACAGAGGTAGTCCGACAATCAAAAATTTAATTTAATTTTTTTCAAATGGTATTTGTTTTACCACGGGATGATTTTATAGCATAAGTCTTTTTAATTTTTGGTCCTCTTAACCCTTAAACGTCAAAAGGATCCTAGACAGGCAATCCAAAGGAACAAAAATAAAATTAAAAGAGTAGCCCTAACAATAGCCCCTTGAGTAACGTGAACAATCAACAAGAATTCCTCAAATCCTCTATGTACAGTGAATAAAGTGAACAATGTCACTTCATAAAGAAATTTTAAAATATACAATGAGATTTCTGCTCTGCATTGAGCTCTGCAATTCTGAATTTACAATATAAAATTTAATTTAAAAAATAAATTAAAATTATATATTTTGCAAACTCTGTTGAACATCGGTGGCCAAAGTTGGCAGCACTAGATCTGAAGCTGCCTGACTCCCTCCCCTCTCTCTCCACAAATTCTCTTTATGATTTATTGAAATGTATAATTTACTAAAACATGCATATTTGCTAAATTTAGACTTGCCTTTTCATTTCAATTTTAGTTGAAAAAATCCACTTTTTATTATTATTCTCTCTAAACAAGCCCATAGGACCTTTTGGATATTTAAGAACTGACATCCGAACTTTCAAGGGAGGTCCCCCACCCAAATCTGTCTCATTTTGGACATTTTTGATGACGCGTACTTCAGCCCCTCCGCCATGCTCAAAAATAATAATAATAATAAATTTTAATTTTTTTTTTATTACCTCGTTAAATAGAAAACAATTCCGGGTTTTCCGGGGTTAATGCTTGCTTGCAAGGACCTTCTTTCATCCACTCCTCAAAAGAAGATCAATATGTTGTCCCATGTTCCCATTACCGCGGAAGAAAGCAAAGGGGCAGCTATGCATCATTAGCAACCCACAAAAAGTGTATATATATATATATATATATATATATATATATATATATATATATATATATATATATATATATATATATATATATATATATATATATATATATATGTTTAATGATTTTTTTGTTTTATTTTTTGTGGAAGTGGTTTAGGGTGCATGGTTGCGCATTCTTTTTCCTCCTTTGGTACATTTTGGAAGCGCCATTGGAGCTAACAATGATGTTGTTCATGTGGAATCCCATGGACTCTGTACAGGGGAATAAATCGCTTTGTTCGTTGTTCTCACGAGTTTGTTCCAAGAAGTTGGACAATCTATTTTGATAACACAATAAAGAAATGTCATTGTGGAGTTGGGAAGAAGCAACAGGTGCAACAATAGCGCTATATGACTACGTGTAGATGAAACAAATCACTATTCCATATGAAGCAAAGTCGTACATACTTGAATATGTTGCAATGCAGATTGAAAGCATGGGGGACAAGAGGTTGCAAAATGAACTAAATGCTTACTAGGCTAGGGTAAATGAGTACATTACTATATAGTATGTGGTTTCTAATTGAGTTGTCAAAGTACTATTTTAAAATTTTGTACTATACTTATAAGTTGTAAACATATAAAGTGTTTTCAAAAGCTTATTTAAAACATATTCGTCTATTTGTGGCCTATTTCCGGTTGCATACAACATGTTTATATGGTTTTGTAAGATGTGTACTTAAGAAGTTGTTGTTTGAGAACTCCAACCTCTTTTGTTTTTCTAACATATTATGTGTCAAAATGAATTTCAAAGGAGATTTCTTTTGCGTATAGAATCCAATTAAAAAATATTCAAAGCACAAGTAATGGCTTTTTCCAAAAAGAAGACTCGACAATTTTCAAGAATTTGCAAATTATCCTTTTTGCAACCAAATCTATGGGAGAAGAAAAAATTTGGCCAAAATTTTCATGCAATTTCTACAGGTCTGAATTATTAGTGCACCCAAAAGTCAAGTGCATGATTATATGGCTAAGTGCAAAAATAGGGAATTGGATGTTTTATGTGTTTGTAGTGTTCCAATGACAAATGACAACTTTACATTAAACATGGCATGTCAACTTGTGTCACTTTCATCACGTGGAAGGAACATGGCACTCTCAATGAAAGTGGGAATGACAAGTGGCAAACTACTATGTACAATACTGCGGGGACATTGTTTCTCTTTACTTAGGTAACAAATTGTGGTAAAAGACATAAATTCTTGTTGCAGAGTAAATCACAATTTTAGTATAGTGAAAATTGATGAGGAAAGAGAGAGTAATTTTGATCGCATTAGAGCAGCAGAGAAAAGTACCAGTCAAACGCAATTTAGTAGATATTTGGGGTAAACATGACCCCAAGAGTAGTAGGAAAGCATCCGTCAAACACTAAGATAGCTTGGTGGTGGCTTTTATTTGAGTTCTGGACGCCATATACTCCTCTCTTGGCATCTTTGATTTTCTGACGTTAAGCATGGAAACCAACAAAGCAAGACGACAAGCACAACATGGGGAGGGACTAGCACGGAATGAGCATGTGACACATGGCGTTGCAATAATTAGCTAACTACAATAACTTGTTATTATACTCCCTTATGCACTTGATCTTACACATGCGCTCCTTTTTTTTTGGGATTTTTCAATATTTATCTATATCTTTGGTTTGAGAAAATAAGTTTGCTGCTGAGGTAGCATGCTGGCCGCCCCCTCCAATTCTCATTGAATCCCAAATCAGATGACGTTGGGGTGAGGGTTTTCCCTCTCACTGCTGAGCATGCTCTTAGAGCAGTGGGTAGGAAAGGTTTCGCAAGTCAAAATGAAGCTCTGACTCATTGTGCATGTGAGTCAGGAATGAGTGAGAAGCGTACCTAGAATGCCTGCCCTGCTTTTGCCTTTGAGGGCTTTCTGGTGAGCTCCAGTAGGGGTGGCCTCTCACTGCATATACTGTGGCCCATGGTATTTACAAGAGGCTTTATTAGTAATTATTATGTGGTAAATTTCATTCAAATTAAATGAAAAATTGTTCAAATGGATAAAATTTGTTAAAAAGAATGAGAATTTGTCCAAATGGATGAATGTATTCACACTATTCACCCACCCACAATATAAGGTGATTACGGTATATTGAAGGTGTCGTTTTTAACCCCTAAAGGCCCTTAAAAGTCAAAATGGCTTTTTGCTGTTTCGGGCAGCTTAGATGGAAGGTCTAAATTAAGAATTTTAGACTATAATTTGGCGTGGGCGTGGTCATACATACAAGGTGTGTGTGGTAAAAATTACAAAGTCAAATTCGGATTTTATAATTTTTTTATTGAAATTTTTGGTTTCAAGCCCAACTGGGCCAGAAAAAAACTTTTTATTATAATCATTTTTTCAATTTTTTTTTTTGGAGACATGCTCTTCGCCACATTTAGGCTCAGAATTTGAAGTGACCCATGTTGATTATATTCTTGGCTTGACAAGGGCAGCCTCCAAAATAAAGAACAGCAACCTCTAAGGTTTTTTGTAATTTCACATTCTTTTCTTTCGAAATTTGTCAAAATTTGAGATTTTGAATTTTTTTAAAAATAATTTCGCCTAAAATTTATAAAATCATAGAGGTACCTAATCACCGTTCATTTTTTCCAAAAATCAAATACAATTAATGTGATGCATGTTTCACCAAATTACCATTTTTATACCTTCTTCCGGAAATTAATTTGCATGAAGGTTTGAAACGCGTAATGAGTCTCTAAAATTTTGCATGAGCGTACCCAACTAAGTTATCTACATGGAAAAAAATATGAGCAAAATGTTTGGAGTAACAATCTTCAAGTCCCCCTTTGCACTATGGAGACAATGCCTCCCAAGCAATGCCCCGAAAAACTTTTGCACAAACTTTGGATGTTATGATCTTGCAAATGATAAACATCCAATGGTCAATTTTTGAAACAGTAGCTATGAATAGGCTTAGGTACAAGATCTTACGGTTGGAATTCTAAAAGAAGTAAAAAAACTTGGTTCACATCCCCGGGAGTACATAGAGGTAGAAAATCGCAGTTTTGAGGTTTCAAGCTCCCAAAAACACAAGGAAATTTAGGGGTTAAAGGAGTGGAAGGGCTCCACAATTGGCTAAAATGGGTGGTGGATCAAGAGTCCACTCGATCAACACCTAGTACCCTATCAAGCTATGAAGAACTCAAGTTCATTTTAAGACTGACCTGAATCAAGAGTCCACCCACTAATAGGAACTTCATCGCATTTCACCCTTGAAATGAGGAAAAGACGGAGAGCTTTTGTCCCATTGTGACCAACACCACTGAACCAACCTGGAAAACTCTATATGGAGCCACTGACAGGGACAGTCCAAGTTCTTTCTGGGGTGGGGGACGTGCCCCATTCCTATATCCCCCGGTGGTCTTGAATGCGAGACCCCTGCGAGACACTGTTCATGCCCCCCCTTTTCTGAAATTTCTATTTTGGGCACCGAGACTCCTTTTTTTGGCAAATTTTTTTGCAAAATTGGGGCCTAAGGCCGCAAATTACCCTAGGGGCACCTATTTGGGAATAAAAAACCATTGGAGGAGGGGGTTGTTTTTTAAGGTGGGCCCTGACAAGGACAAAAATAGGGGGCACTTTTGTCCCCATTCATTCAAGACCACCGGGGGATTTAGTGACTTCGGGGGACGTGGGGTCTTGAACAAATGGACTCCTGATTCATCAGTGAGCCCGGTCTCAAAAGTGACAGGTGTAACGCTTCTTGACTCTCTCCGCTCCAGTCAAGTCAAGCTTGTTTGTTTTCATATATGTTTACACAAACAGAAGTAAATTTTCTCCAGTCAAGTTTGGGCCGATGTCACTACACTAAATAAATAGGTAGATTAGTGTTAGATAATTATAAGATTTGAAAATATTATAGATTTTTACTCGACAAATTTTTTTATCAAAGACATTGATTCCAATACTATTGAAAGATCCCCATCTTGACCAATATAGAGGGTAAAAAAATTGGTCAACAGTAAAAACTTACAACATGTTTATGTAAATTAGTGTAACTAACACTAATCTACCTATTAGTGTAGTAGGAAATGTGTCGTTTTTCACTTACTATAATTGAAAAAGGAATGAAACCGCGCCAAGCACATGGATTGCGTCGATGCTGGTGAGTGGTTTTGGTCACAAGAAGACATAAATCTAGGCACAATATTCCATCACTGTTCACTGTTTTCACAAAGTGGGGAATGAAAAACGACAATTCTGCTACTAGTGTATGAATTGACCGGGGCTTTGATTATGTGGCATCTTCGACGCAAAATTACTCTTGCACAACGTGCTATTCTTCTTGTCAGTTTCAGCCTCGATTGAATATATACATTCTGTGCAAGAATGCTGCAATCGATCACTGAGTAACTGTGAATTTGTTCGAATTTCGCTATAGACCAGAGGCTTGCTGTTTCTAGCTCGAAAAGAAGCCCAGACAACAAACATTAATATCCAATTGTGCATGCGACTGCATGTGCAAGTACACCGTAGGTTTTCCAAGTCACAGTCTCCCAAAATGTATGTGACTATGAAATTTTATAATGTTGGGTTGCAGTGATCTAGAATGTGATGGTGAGAGTACAAAATGAGTGTTGAAGTTTGTTTGAGTCGAGGGTATGGTGAGAGGACAGGGGATATTGGGTGCATGCAGTACATAAAATGATGTACGTAACTTTTCTGTGAACACTTTGCCGCTAAAATGAAGCTGCACTTCGGTAAATCATATCACAGGGGTCTCATATGGTTTCCTGTGTGATTCCCCTGTGAGTGCCACTTTCCCCTCTGAGCTTCAGAACTCGACACATGGTAAAAATTTCCTTCTACAAGTAAGGTAGAGGTGCAGAAATCCGTGCGGGTCTTTAAACTGTGCAGTAGGCTTCAGGGCTGGGTCCCATAAATACACCCAGCTTGATACCAGAATGTGCCCAAGAGTGCACTAATTCCGTCCATGCTTGGAAAATTTGAGTGCTTCTGATTGGTGCAGAAGTGCTTTATTTTGAGAATCCAATCTGTCATGAAAACCAGGACCCTATGAACGGTTTATGGCCACTCTATGAGTCCACAGTCAAAAATTTACAAGAAATTATAGACTTACTCGAAAAATGTGTTTTTTTGGGGGATGGATTTGCACTGACTTTGCAAACCATTAAAAAATTATAAAAAATTTCCACCACTGTCCCAAGTAAGCAAACCTGAAATTTGCACGGTTTCTGGCACCTCTACCTTAGGTGACTAAACTTAAGCAGGTGATATTGTACACATGTCAAAACTTCAAATCACAGTGAAAAGTGACACTCACAGGGGAATCAACACAGGGGAACCATATGAGCTCCCTGTGTATCTCCATTGATACTGCATATTTGGCCACGTCACCGGTTCGCTTTGAAAGCACTCGGAGTGCTATCCCACACTTGTGCATGCATATCGAAGTCCATTGAAACAAGCTTGAAAAATTCTGCTGCTTCTGTGAAGGGTTTCAGATACGTATCATTTGAGGGGGCTACAGTACAGAAAATTTCTCGTGATGTCAAACTGATATCATACAGTAAAATTTTATTAACCTAGTTTCATCACGATAACTTCAAGGTCACAGCCTTTCAAGAATTGTACTGGCAAACGGCCTGCCTAATGGTGACAGCAGAAGACGATTTGACAGAGGTCTCTGTTTTGTCCTTACACGCTTGACAAAATGGAGTGACCTAAAGGAGGGCTCAGCAATTTTGTTTGGCCTACAAAGAACCACGCTTGTGGTCCTCTCTCACACCGTAGTGAGAGCTCCTTTGGAACTGATCAATCACAAACAAAGTTTGTGCGAGGTGAAGGGTCAATTTGAGCGCCTCAAGTAGACATCCTCACGTCGAGTTAGACTGGGCTTTAAAACTTGTAGAATGGTTGATCAAGGTAGACGAGGCCTCACCATCAAGACACTATTTCTGAATCACATCATTAACTGCGTCTTCATTCGTTTGAATGTTTGATGGAGATATCACTACTAGCAAAGGCGTCATTTCTCACTCAGAAGCATTTCAAGAGTTCAAAGTTCACTGTACACAATTGTCCTACGTGACAAATCGTACTCACCAAGTTTTGAACGCATGCGTAGTGAGTGCGAAGTGGCGCCGTTTGACTCACCTACCAAGTGAAAAGCGACACCTTCTCCTTGTAGTGTATTCTCTGCAATAGTAGTTGATATATAGTACTTTCTTGCTGTAATTTGCTGCTTAGGTTGCACTTTCCAAACCACCACTTTAAAATCAATACTAAAGAGCCTTGTGTGATTGGTATGACCAAAAACTAAGTAGAGATTGAGATCTTAAAGCCCTCTCACTAATAATCTATGTAGGTTCAAGTTCATGTGTACCTTGGTGTGGGGTCTTGAACAAACAGACTTTTTATTTCTATGAGTATTAAAGGGATTGGAGTTCACTTTCTTCATGAAGTCACAATTGGCTCAAAAGAATGACATGGAGCTTGTCATCAACTCTGCCAATAGAAGAGACACTAGTAGAACATGGTGTCATTTTTCACCACATAAAGCAGTGGAAGGGCGCCAGAATTGGCTAAAACAAGATTGTCTCCAAGTTTACTCAATGGTGTTGGTCATAACAAAACTAAAGCTCCCCATCTTTTCCCCATTTTAGGGAGATGAAATGCGACGAGGTTTCTAGTAGTGAGAGGATAAGTATGTTGAAATTCACTATTCTTGCAAGCTTAACAAATTAGGAGAACATTCTTCAATTGTGGGGTTACTTCTCAACCCAAAGGACTCATCCAAGAATATAGAGCCCAAGCCATCAATCACATAGAGGGACTTCAAATGCCAAAGAGTCCTCAACATCACTAGTGGTGGTCTTTGGGCACCAATGAATAATGTTACAACCTAATGCCCAAAGCCCATATTGGCACCAAATTAGTGTCAATTTTGATCTTGACCACCATGTCTTGACCCTATTCCTTGGTGCCCAAAAGACCTTATGTTGTCACCAGTGAGGCAAAGACGCTTAAGTGGGCAGGGACAGAAGTACTCTCTTCGAGAATGTTATGTGATTCACCTAAAGTGCAGCTTGGGAGCAGCGTGTTTTTTTCCGCACACCTAAAAATATATCCTATGGTCCTTCACCCTCAAAACTGGCCAATGCCATGATAACAACTCCCTTCTTTCCAGTCACAAAAAAACATTCCGACAGTAAAACTTAAGGTGCATTTGGTATTAAAACTGTATGCTACCGTATATTGCCCCTTTAGAGTGGGGCAATCCACAAACACTCCCTCAATGCAGGCTCTGCGCACAAGCTCACAAGCAACACAATTATCCACAACAATCATACTAGGGACTCGGGCACATGCTCCCACAAGCACCAGAATTCTCACGGTCACTAGCATTCCATCGTATTCTTATAAACAACACACATGATTTTTCACTGTATGAACAACTTCAGCAATCAAGCGCATGCAATCACATCCCCAAAGCTCCCAACTGTGTTGAGAGAAACAGCAAAAGATGAAAAAGAACCAAATTATATTCAAATTTTCATGGGAACCAATGAGATCCTCACAAGTATAAGAATGACTCCAACTACCTACCTACAATAAAAGGGATGAAAGGGAAGCGATACCATGTCTTCTCCCTCCATCTCATTCCTGCACCTTATATGTATTCTCCCTTCATCTCATCCCTGCACTTTATATGTCTCTGAAAGAAACATAGCAGCCCATCTTGCAAAAGAGTTTCCAAACTGATAAGGCCTTCTACAAGCGTTTACATCACAGCTTCCGCATTGAGGTGCACATTACACTCGAATCACCTCTTAAAGGCTCAAAAAGCAAGGATTTAGACCTACAACAACCTCATCACTTAGATGCCTTCATCATGCGCGATATTCTCTGCAGGTGGTAGTTGATAGTGCTACCCTGCTTTGGCTGCTTAGACTGCATCATCCCAACACACACATTGCTTTAAAACCACTACTCAAGCTCAGGGGGTGCACTGTACTAAACTTGTACGAGTATACGTGAGTGCACAGAAAGGGTATTAATTTGAACACTGCCGTATTACGTATACATACAATAAACACATTTAGAACTAACAATATTCACTTATACTTACACTAAACATATATTTAAAACGGAATACATCCGAATATCACCTCTCGTATAAAGGGGGTTTTTAGAAGGGGTCATGAACGCACGTGATTCTCAAACATAATGTAGAGTGCACCCCCCGAGTACTCAAGAGCCTCCTGTAATAAGTGGGACCAAAACCTAAACGGACCTAGAACACACATGTCTATCTTTGAGGAAATTCTCTATATGAGCATCAGGTAACTAAGGAAGGAACAGGAGTTCTTTGCTCTCTGTCGCAAGATAACCAAACTGCGATCCACTGGACGCAGAAATGCAAAGTTATGTAACAAAATGCTACTGTAGGGATTTAAAAAGTTCAAGTTATCAACGCTGCGCGCTAGAAATTTGTGATTTGAATACATGCCGTTTTAATTCCGAATGTAACCTTGCACTTTCAAATTTCGTAAAACGGTAAACGCCACTGCGAAGTTCATTCACAAAAGAATAAAATGCCGAGGGGGCGATCCTGGATCCCTAAACCCTAAACCCTGACTCTCGCACCAGAAATTGGATCCCGAAAAATCAAGGAGATTGATCACCTGAAGCTCCATGCACATGTTGAGAGCACGCTTCTCAGCCGCGCACTTATCATCGTCGTAATTGAACTTCTGAATGCAGGACAGGAAGACGAGCATCTCCTGGAAACAGGGCAGCGTTTTGCGCGTCAGCGTCTTGGGATTGACGCGCATCACCCCGGCCTTGCGCCCCATGGCTCTCACGCGTTCTGCGGCACCCGGCAAGCCTTCAGGGTCGATCTAGTCTTGGCTATGGCGAATCTGTGGAGCTCACTCTGCAAAACCAGCAAGCCCGAGTGACCCCCGAACATCAAACCCTAAGCCTTTGGGCACGCGTAAGAGCAGTCATGTTCCCCACGTTCCCAATGTTGTTGCACAATGAAAGACCTCTGTGTACCGAAAGGTGGTTACCCCATTCCCAACTGAATGAGAAATATGGATATGAGGCATTGATATTATCTAATATTATTATTATTTTTTTAGAGTTCAGCAAGAAGAAATAGATTTCAACACAAGTTGAAATATAATTTTTGGATGAAGAGTTATGAATTTTCAAAGTCGAAGTATGACACAACCCATTCACGTCATATAGGTAGAGCTCTTTTTGTCTAAAGAAGATTTGTATTGCACACACTATAGATGCTTAAACCAACAACAACGAATCCATGACCACACTTACATATACTAAAACTAACAAGAGAGAACCCATTAGTAACTGTAACTCATGCTACAACCAACACCATTGGATCATTGATTGTGGAAAATGCCCCTAGCTGTTGGTAAAAGGCGCTGGTTGGGAATGGGGTAACCACCTTTCTATTCACACTATTTTTTGTCTCTGCCCTTCCAGAGGAGAGACTACGGAAACGCATCGTTTTCAAGGAGTTACATGACTGAACAGTATAAACAAGCCATAAAAGTAAATCTAATAAACCTAGGGTGAATACTAAAGCAGAGACTACTCGACAAGCCGCTTGTTTTATAAAGTGATTTCTTGGTTGCTGTAACCTCAAAATGATTATAATGATTATAGATAACAACATTATGGGATTTGAATTAAATAAGTTCATAATTTTTTAATAAATTTAGTAGAAAGAAAAATTCTTTCAAAATTTTCAGTATTTTCAATTCCATAATTATAAATTCGATATTCCTCAAACCTAGAATCCTCTAAATGTTTGAATTGGATTGTTGAATGTTCAACCCCTAAGTGACCAATCGATCATTTTCTGATCACAACCGGACGAGGATAGTATGCGAGTGGGGAGCGGTAAGCGGTGAAATGTAGGGTTTAGAGAAAAACTTTCAGGTCAACCGTGGTCAACAATACTATAATTAGAAAATATTCAAATATTCAAATATTTTAAGTAATTTTTTAATCCTATAACCGTAGAATATTTAGTACCTATAACCGTGGACTCAGATCATTGGAAAATGTTCAAGGCACATGAAAGGCAAACTCAATATACCTAAAACCGTGAATGAAATACTCGAAACCATTTCAAACAAGATGAAATCATTATTTAGCCATTGTTATACACCATTCAAGCTTGAAATGTAGATAGTGGGTTAGCAAGTAACTACATTAGTTAGTAACTGTCCCTTACTGTTACAAAGGTACAGCAGTTAGATGAAAGAATGTTACCTACATATACTTTGATTATGAAAACATTAATCACCTGTGTGGTGGATTAACTCATTTCTTCATGGTATCAGAGCGAGGTTATCAAAGTGTCGTAGTAAGCACTGCTCCTACAAGTTTTTATCTACTTACGTTTATTCACTAGGTGAGCACTGCTCCCTCTTTCCTACATACTTATACTTATATTGTAGTGAAGCATTGCTCCTATTCAAGTCAGTTTCTTACAGTCAACATTCCTTTGTTTAACGGTCATCCTTTTGTAGCTTGAGCACTGGTCAGCATAGTTAGAACGTACAATTTCTTGAGTCTAGAGTTCACTAGTTCTTCTACAGTTTACTATCATTGAGTCATAGTCAGTCATGTCTAGCTTTGATAATGTTCTTGAGTCGAGTAAGCTGAGAGGAAACGTCAACTACCAAACCTGGAAGTTCAAGATGAGAATGATATTGATGAGAGAGAATACATGGCGATTCACTGACCCTCAGGTGGATGATGAAATAAGAAACGATGAGGAAAATGATATCTCACAAGGAAGAATCAAGGCTCTTGCTACGATAGGGCTGTCTCTTCGAGACGAAATTTTTCCTATCATTTCCGATTGTACAAATCATAGAGATGCATGGGTCAGACTGCAAAACTACTTTCAAAGTGGGAATAACGCATCTAGACTCATGTTGAAGGACAAATTAAACTCCATCCGTTTGCTAGAAGGTGCTTCAGTCTCAGAGTACCTACGTCAAATCCAGGAAGTACGTGTCGAGTTAGCAGGCATTGGTCATGTAGTGCCTGAAGCAGAAATCGTCGAACGTATGCTGAACTCTCTACCACCTAGTTTCGATGCTATCTATCAAAGCTTCTGCAACAACGTAAACTTGCCCACATTCGATCAAGTTGCAGCTAGACTCCTGCAAGACGAGAGTCGTAACAACACACGTACCAAGGTGACAGCCTCCGCCAAAGAAGAAGCACTGGCGCTCCGTTTCACCAACCGCAACTCCAATTCCAACTTTCGTCTGGGCAACACTCTTCACCAAACCAGCTCGTACCGAAATGACACCGTTGGACCAGGAGGATATCGTACCGATCACAATGGTTCACGTCGTGTCCTTGGCCTTTGCAATTGGTGCGGGAGAATGAACCATCTCATACGCAACTGTCGCAAGCTCGCCAACGAACTAACAAAGCGAATCCGCGAGCGACGGCATTCGTCTTCTAACATGCGTCAACCTCATCAGACGAACGTGGTGATAGAAGAATTAGAACAGCACAGTCTCGAAAGCGAGATAGGCGCATGCGAAGGGGGAATGCTATTGTGCGAGCGTGGAGCGGGGAGCAAGGATTATTTATTTTAATGTGTAAAAATTCTATCAACCGTGGCGAAGGAGACCTATTACCGTGGACTATAAAACTAAGGATTTTAAAAAATTCTTGGATTTGTTTTAGGGTCTGTGAAGAAGAAATGATCATCCAGATAGATTAGTATGAAAGAGATCCTATTACCGTGGATGATGAAAGATATGTTTCTATATTGAAGTGTAAGAGATTGCATAGTCCCAAGAAAATTGAATGAGAAATTTTAGAGTCAATTCAACATAATCACTTAGAATTACTAGAGATGGGATGTCTTTACATAAGTACAATATGTAGACATGTAGTGGACTTGGAAATTGTGGTGATATGCAATGTTATGAAGCTAAAGACCTCCTCTACTCCAAAAGACCAAAACACCATCATAAAAATCAAAGGCAGTGGCCCTGGAAGTCTCACTGCAGATCGGAATTGAAATATAAATGAACTCAATCCCGTAGGAAGTACATAAGTAAGCAACTAAGAAGATTGCGACATACTATCATCACTCCAAGGACTGGACTTCGAGGAGCTCTGTTGAAAGATTTCACCACACATAGAACTAGATTCAGGATCTGAACAATCTACAAGGAATGAAGCATCAACAGTTAGTAGCATCTAAGTCAAAGAACTCCAATACCCTGGGATCCACATTGTATTTACGAGGTACACAACTTGGTCCTGTTGATAGAGATGCACGTGCCATTGCCTCAGCATAGATAGGCAGGTCGAATGGCTTCTCTGGGCTGCTGAACATACTTGCTTGCAAGATGTATCCATGAGTTGGAGTACTCAAGGACATGCTGAAATGCCATATAATCAACAAGGCATGAGTATAAGCAGTGTCAGTGCTGGTTATTGACAAATGTGAAGGACAAAATAAAAGAAGGATAAAACTTACTTACAATATCGGTTGATGGGGATGATGACTGAATCTGCGAGCTCAGCACCTTCATGAATATGAGTGGTGCTTGTAGCCTCAAGCCGTTGCTTCTTGAGGGCTTCACTGGCAGGGTCCACAATGAGGGGCTCAAGAAGGCCTTTGAAGATCTCCTTATCACCCTCCATTGCCACAAGATGGCGACCGGCTTTGCGACAAGCATGGATTGAAGCTCCTGCAGAGAATCAAGATAAGTGTCAGCAAATGATTGAGAAGGAACAATCACAAGGCCACAACAAAAAGGATATGAAGATACTACATACCTGTGGATGCAGTACAATCTAGAACTATGTCGCCAAGCACTGTGGTGGACTCAATGAGCAATTGGAGAAGGAGGGGGTCCTTCTCCCTACCACCTCTCCAAGGAATGCTACCTTTCATGAGTTGACTGTCCTTCGTCACCAGATTGAAGAGGACATCGTCAGTAGCAACGTCAATACCGACAGAATCAAGTTCAGCCATAGGTCGAATGGAGAAGGTGGAAGGAGGTAGCCTTGGATAGCTCCTCACTAGCAGTTGAATGCAAAACTTCAGTGTCTACACATGAATGCAACATGGCATGCAATCAACAACATAGAGATTTGAGACACATGATTCAAAAAGAATGATGCAAATGACAAGGTTGGAATTACTCACAGTCTTTGATGCATCTCTGGCACTAGTCAATGGCAAACGGTTGATTCCTGTCCACTCTTTCAAGATCTTCCAGTGGTAAACATTTGCTGAGCCTCTGATATCAGCCCTGATCTGGAGATCGTCCTTGTGGAAGAGCACAAGCACCCCATTGTCATGGACAAGGGAACTTCCCATGGCAAAGACTATCGCCAAGAAGCTCACATCATTGGTATTCCACTTTGGGACTGCAGTGCGAGGCGAGGACACCATGGGGACGGGAAGACCCTCGGGAAAGTCCACTAACATCAAATCCACACCACAAGCAGTGCCTTGCACACCCTTGAAGGGGCAAGCTTTATCAGACTTGTACTGCACATCACAAGAAACAATCAGAATCAAACTCATTGCAAAACTTGAGCATTTCTAACATGAAACATTCAACAAGCAGGAAAAGATAATTACCTTCTCAATGAAGGCCTTCATATCCGTCCATTCCTTAGGGAAGGCATTGTGCTTCACAAAATATTCATCAATGGACAGAAGGGATGTGCAGATGACCAACTCCTGGAAATGCAAAACACCCCCTGCAGAGTCCATAAGAGCCGGTGAAGCAAGTTGCTGTAGTCTTGACATTGAGAGCTCTGCAACAGAGGCATCCCGCTTCCGGGTATTCTGTGACTCTATTGCAGTAGAAGCCTTTGTCAAAAGAATTGGAGCGGTGGAGGGCTTTGACTTCTCTGACTTCTCACCTCGCTTGCCAGCCTTTGTTTCCTTCTCCTTGGCCTTCTCAGCATTCTTCAGATCCTTCAGAGCCTGGCTGTCAGCTTTCTTCTGGTCCCTTGCTCTCTGGGCTAGAATCTTGTTCCTCTCTTTTGCGGGGAGTGTATTGATGTCCACCTCCTCCTCAACTTCTTCCACCTCAGTTTGGTTTGGACCCGAGGGAGCACCCTTCGAGTCAGCTTTAAAGCAAGCCTTCTGAACATCCTCCTCCTCAACTGGGCAGAAGAGCTTCCCACAATCAATGTACCAGCAACCTGCCTTGAGATGTGCATTTGGCCAATAGCGTATGTGAGTCACTGTGTACATGCAAAGAGGGGAGGCTTTGTCCACCCACGAGGTCAGGAATACGGGGAGTTGGAACTGAATAATGGCACCACGTGGAAGGAGCTCCTTCATAAAATACCTGCGTAAGACAAACAAAGGATATAGCTTAAACTACGATCATCTTGATGAATTGGAAGGTTCAACATCCTGTTAGTCTGGAATTGAATTATTACCTGAAGACAACTCGCTTGATAGCAAGGTCAGTTAGCTTCTGGTCCAGAAATGCCTTAGACTTGGTATAGCTATCCTTCCCTTTGAAGAAGCTAATAAATCCGTGCTCCCATATTTGATTATGCCAACCTTGGATGTACACATCAATGGTCTTGGGCTTCTCAAGGACCTCCATGTCTATCAGCAAGCCATCTTCCTTGACTGCTTTCGAAAAAAGCTCCACAGCACCATCGTCCAGCTGCAACATCAAATGAGGAAGTCATGATAAATATAAAGGAGCAACTCAAACACTAACCCGACATAGACATGGGATGAGGTGTATCAAGATTTCTCAGAAAACTTTGTTGAGCTCAAATTGGTTGAGCAGTTATGGATGTTAATGAATGAAAAAAAACCCTAAGGTTCACGAATGCTTACCCCTACCCAGAAGCAAGCTTTGTTTAGCCAGGACTCAAGGTCCTTGTCAGAAAATCCCTTAGGAGGGAAGTGGACAGCTTGACGAGAGTGGACCTCTGAATTCCAATTCACAAGCCATCTGACTTTGAAATGAGGGGCTGCAACTTCCGTTGCGATGAGGTGTAGCTTATCCAGGGTCATCTCAGGCTTCTCGTTGTTGCTGCAGTGCTTTGTAATCTAAAAGAGGAATTACGAATGTTAATCACAAGCCAATATTGAATGATTTTGAATCGCCAACAAATCAGTTAGCATGCCCTAACCTCTTGAAGAAACCTGTCACCAAACTTTGGGTTGGCAACAGCAAGATGTCTTGTAAACTGGGTTCTGTAGGACTGTTGCTTGCTCTTGGCAGCAGCCCTCATGAGTGCAGTAACAGCTGTGTCACTCCAATCCTCTTTAGCAGTCTCCTCATAATACTTTCTCGCCTCAACATCAGCGGCCTCTGCAATCTCTTGCTGCAAGGGGCATAGAGCAATTAGCATTTGTCTGGATTTAAACATAATGGCACGAGAATGAGCTCCAGAGTGTAAGATACAATGAAAAGAGTTAGGACCCACCCGATAGAGGAAGGCAATAAAGACATCGGTTGTCATCTTGAACCATGTCTTGGAAATGTGAGGACTGCTAGCACATCTCCTGTAATCCTCCTCACTGAGCATCTCTTTTAGGGTCTCGAGTGGCAAGGAACCCAGTGCCTTAACACGATAGAGAGTGTGTATCATGCTGGTCTTGACATGTGAGTGTTCATTGGACCTACGCAATCATGGACATAGTTAATGGAAAAATCAACAAACAGAAAGACTCTCAGTTATGTAAAGGCATCCATAACTTTGAAGAGAATAGAGTAGGGGCTCACTTGTTGATATCGTGCATGGCATTCATGAGCAACCCAACCTTGCCTTTAGTGTTCAAGCAGATGCTATCAACTGAGTAATGCCAGTCTCTTTCATCTCGGTGCAGCCTAAAAATGTAGCCTGTCCATGCCTTGAACCGATGGTTTCCATCACATATGAAGAACATTTTCCCACAAAAGAAGCGAAGGTGAGGGTTAGAAGCTAACTTGGACTCAAATTCAGTGTTTACTGACGTCCAGTGAGGGCCCCAGTCGCTTGTGTCCACATCCTCCAAAAGCCTCTCCTCCCCTTGCTCGTTGGTGATTGAAACATAAAATACCGGAGCACCTGGCCGATATCCATGAGTAAACTCAGCCTCCAATCTCTTGATGTCGTGAGCAAGAGTAGGACGGACAAGTGGCATGTAGATCATTCGGCAAAGCGGGATGTCAAAGCGGGACTCCACCTTTGGCAATATCCTCATACCCTCGATGCATTGAATGGAGTTTGCTTTGTGCAATTCTCGAAGCTGATCCTCATTGAGCTTGAGTAGGGCGTCATCTTGATTGTCATCACTGACAACCTCAGAGCCCTCTGGCTGAGATGTGGCCTCCCCCGATGGTTCGGGCTGCAGAGAGGGTTGTAGAGATGGCTCTGACATGGCCTGCAAGTCAATAACAAGAGTATAGACCAAGCATTAGAAAATGACAATGCATGGCTGATATGCAAAAATGGAATGCAACGGAATGGCTTCAACTTAAATGAAATTAAATGGATCTTGAGTAAAGATACATCATATCCATATTCAGATCAAATAGAGCTGCCTAATCAAGCCATCCTATAATATTTCTACTACACCATCAAAGCTAAATCCGATCTACTCAATGTCAAAGTCACACATCTTTGGGCAGTGACTGCCAAACTCATAGAATGAAGCACAAGAGAGGCATTTAAGTAGTGGCTCATCATTACTATCACTGCATTGACAGAACTGTGTGGAGCTGGGGCTAGAGGTTATGCAATGAGAGTTGAAATCAGTTGAGCCAACTGAACTACAACTTATTGTGCTACACTCATTGTCTATTTCAATAAACTCTGAGGTGTCAGACTCATATGCAATCACCAACTGTGAGGCCATGGATGATATTCAACTGCAAGTTCAAATCAATTGAAATTGCTTACACAAGTCAGACTACTGAATGTAATCAGATTGGCCCAAATGAAAGCAACTACTACATTTCAATGATCCTAGTAAATCTCCAAAATAAAATAAGAGGCACGTAATAATTTACGAAAACAATGTTATACTCGATCTGCTTTGGTGATCCTAGAACTTCCTGTAGCTCCTGAATTGTGTGTGTACCTTGCACCTAAAAGAAAAAGAAAAAAGCCAAATCACATACCAAGATCCTGACAGCCAGGAACCAGCAGTCAGTAGCCAAGAGTCAACCATTTCATCTCCTGGGCCTTCGTGGTGACAGCTTTGGCACCGAAGCTATGCTGAAGCCCCCCAAGACGTAAAATGCAACATCCTAGACTCCCTTGGAGATAGCTTCGGCGCCGAAGGTACCTTCGAGCACCGCTAGGGAGTGAATTGCATCACTTCCTAGATTCCCTTGGAGATAGCTTTGGTACCGAAGGTACCTTGGACCATCACCAAGGAGTGAACTCCATCACTTCCTAGAGTCCCTTGGAGGTAGCCTCAGTGCCGAAGGTACCTTCGAGCACCGCTAGGGAGTGAATTGCATCACTTCCTAGATTCTTTTGGAGATAGCTTTGGTACCGAAGGTACCTTGGACCACCACCAAGGAGTGAACTCCATCACTTCCTAGAATCCCTTGGAGGTAGCCTCGGTGCCGAAGGTACCTTCGAGCACCGCTAGGGAGTGAATTGCATCACTTCCTAGATTCCTTTGGAGATAGCTTTGGTACCGAAGGTACCTTGGACCACCACCAAGGAGTGAACTCCATCACTTCCTAGAGTCCTTTGGAGGTAGCCTCGGTGCCGAAGGTACCTTGACATAAAACCTATACGAGTACCGAATTCAAGAAGTCACAGTCCTCGTCATTGGACAATTTCCATATACCGTGGTGGGTACACAACAATTTCACACATCCAAGGACAAGCACAGTGTATTTAAACAAGTCCATCATGTACTTAAATATCGCTCAGCACAAGCATATTCACTCAAGTAATATTAGCATGATTAGCTGTCTATCGCTTCATTGGAGGCAAGATTTGTGTGTAGGTGCTAAAAAACTTTTGAAAACTTTTAAAGACCACCAAGCTCTTACACACCTCTTACACACCTAATAATGATAAACCACCAAAATCTTTCACACCTTCTAACTATTTGAAGTGAAGAAATAAGACTATAATAAAGAAAAACTCACGGTATCTTCTTCAAAATTTGATGGACTTTACGGATAACTCTATTGTTGAAAATCATATGAATGATGACGTTAACCACTTGAAAGCTAGGTAGGTAACATGATTATATATCACATAGAAAAGGTTCATGGGCTCTGCCACATGTCATGACTTGGAACTCTAACTCCATAGCTTCCGTACCGAAGCTACCACAAGGTTGAGAGTAGTTATAGAAAGACATAGAGTTTTATATGCATACCAAATGATAGAAGACTCTTTTATCCTTCATTTTGAACTTGCAATTGAATCAACTTTAGACTAACTCAAAGTCAATGTTCAATACTAACAACTCAACAATCTAATCACTTTGCTTAGCTGATCTTAGTCGTGTCTGAAATGATCAAACATTGGGAGTTTCAAAATAGGATATATCTGACGATACTCACCTTTTTTATGCATCCAACAATCGTGGTGCCAATCTCAATGCTCTCTTCAATCCTCTCTATTTCATTCTCGTCAACGGAGTGAAGAGATGCAGGTCTATTTGAGCAGTCTCCAAGGTCAACCACACCAATCTCATTCAGTAAACTCCATATTCATTGAATTGGGAGTTTCCATTAAATTGGGAGTCAAATTGATGTATGCATGTTGTAGATCTGATAGTGAAATGATCATGTGATGTAGATCAATTTGACTCCCAATTTAATGGAAACTCCCAATTTAATGAATACGGTGTTAGTAGCTCAACTGGATACGATAAGACCTTTGTCACGCTTCCTAACTCTAGAAGTCTACCCTTTGATGCCTCCCTTCTCACCTTAGAATACTGAAGAGCTTTCTTGGTTGAAAATCTAAACCTAGACCCTCTCTTTCGCTTCCGAGTCACCGTGGTTGGAATCGTCCCATCTGCCTTACTCATATGTTCTATCTCCTGATAACCTCTCCGCCTCCACCTCAAATGAATGTTACCAAGAAATATTCACTACCTTATAGCTGAGTCCACTGCACCTAGCTACCTAGACCTGTCCATAATATCTTTGGAATACCTGATATTGGAGTTTACTAGCAACTGGCAACATTCAAAATGAAGTAGATGCGAGTCTATCCACCCTATAATAGCTTTAATGGACTGTGCATAAATTTGAACCGGCACGATCAATCTAAGCATGCTCCATCATTTATAACAAATTTGAACTCATATTACGGCAACTCTTTAATTATCCCATTCAAACGGCGGTCATCCAATTTAATTTGATGATCATGGATACCCTACAATCAGAACTTCATGTATCCAAAGTGCAAAGCCGTCAATACCCACCTGCCACCTTAATATGCATGAGAGCCACCTAACCTCTGACAGCCTCCAGTAATTTAATCATGGACTAGTTTTCCACGACTGCCGCAATTTCAACCAAAATGTGCAGAGAGGTAGCCTCCTGCTTTCTGATTGGCTACATTACTGAAAATTGTGGAAGATATATATGTCTGTAACTTTAATTATAGAAGATATATATATGTCTGTAATAGGATTCAAGCATCTCAATTGATCCAGGAGTCTCTCTATATGACTCATTCGCGGTAATGCTCACTATCTCCTCTTTGATTCAGTTTAGTATGGCTTCTGAAAGCATAGGTCCCTTTTGCTCAACTTTTGCAACTATCCGAGCAGATGGTGATTGTGTTCCAATCTCATTTCCTTTGGGCAGTGATGGATTGGCCCTAGTCTCAGCAGTTCGCTTAGGTCTTCGGTTCCAATTGAATGTGGATTCCCTGCACATTGACGAGGAAGTCTTTGATTTAGCATCTGGTTGTATTACTCATACTATTGGTCAAATTCCCGAGTGTAACGGAGATGGCAAACACTGGCTCTTGAGGCGTGGTAGGTTTAGATTGTATGGTCTTAGTGAACTTACCATGGCAGCATCAACTGAGTTGGCTCCATCTCTTCGGTCCCCTAGCTTCACCACTTGTACCTTTGTATCGTCTATAGTAAAAGAGGAACCTGGAACGGAGTTCGTTACAATTCTCAGCGATGACTCAGATGTGAGCTCACCTCAAGAATCCACACCCAATATATGCGATTTGGGGAATTGTCCTTCCCAGGATGTTCCAACTGATTCCCTTGCCTGCACCAGTCAGACAGTTCTCCGACCTGGTCTTGAATCACAAAGTAGCGTCTTGGACTGTTTGAAGAGACTCCAGTTTACAAAGGGCACTAGGAATGCTCTGAAAAAGGTTGACTATGATAGTGTCCAACATCTTAAAGTGGACTACCTTCCTCCAATCTTTAATGGTGATGTAGTTTTTGAATTTCCTTTGATTCATTTGTCGAAGAGTACTCAAGCTGGGCTCATGCACGGTATGGACAAGCGATACGATGGACATGTCTGGACAAGGACATGTACTTCCTATATAAAGAGTGATATGGGCTTGACTTTTCGTTCAGCTTCATGCGTAGGACATCTCCGGTGTGATAATCAAGGTTGTGAGTATTTGAGTCGTGTGCACCGCACTTCCCAGGTGAATGAGATGGAGTGGGAGGGTTTCACTACTACACCCTTTCAAGTTGGATGTCAACCTCCCAGCCAGTCCTCCATCATCTGTAAGATTTGCAAGACGCCACCCGCTTGTGTTGCAACCTGTAAGACTAGGATTTATTATGTCTCTGGTGGTGATCATATGACTCGTGCATGCGTGCATCTCGGGGTCCACGAGCATCCAGTGAAGAATGGAGAGTACCGGGACTTTAAGGATCGCAGTCGCACTCTCTTGGCCAAGCAAGTGGAGAGGACTCCGCATGCAACAAACTCTACAATTGTGTTGGAGGCTACCAAAGAGCTTTTGGGAGAACTGCTGCTATTGCCAGAAGGAGCGCCGACAAAAACTTTCACTTTTGAGGAACTGGTACCTGTCCTTGACAAGTGCAGGTATATGAGCTCGCCTAGCATTAGGAATGATGTGACTTCATTCAGGTACATACGGAGATATGGGGTCATGGATGGCATCACTATGCTTAGAGGTTGCAGCAACTGGCCGTATGTCCAGGAGAACTTGTTCCCTGGCCAAGGCTCAGATTCTGACAAGGTTTTTGTTTTCAAGATGTCTGAGATAGGTCCTGGAAGCGGGGTAGACTTGGTAAAGCGGATGCAGCCTGGTGGTGATCTCGAAGACGCGTGGATGATGTTCGACCATGTGAAGCGTGTCAAGAAATGGACAACCATGGCCTGCCATGTGTATGACTCCACCTACTGCCGCGTTATGACCATTGCTGTATGCGACATGCAGTCAGAAGATGCTACAGCTCAAAGCGTCCTCTGGAAGAATCTCAATGCAGTTCTAGCAAGGCATGGTATCTCTAAGCCTAAATTCAAAGGATTCATGGCTGACAGTGCACAAGCTAACTGGAATGCTATTCTGGTGATCTACGGGAGTGGAGATGCAACAATTCCAATGAAGGACCAGGAGAGGACATGCTTGTTCCACTGGACACAGTCGTTAGAGAAGCATACCAAGGCAGACATTCGAGCAGACCTACAACATCAACACCGGCTTCTATGCAAACAATACAAGAACGCCACTTCACTAGATGAGTCCGAGACTCGATATCGCGCCATCAAAGCATGGTGGCTGTCCTCCGGTGCCACAACAACCCAGGGCCAAAATCGGTTGGAACTGTGGCTAGCATTTTGGCACTTCCGATATCGCCAATGGGGTGGATTCATGCAGTTGGTAAGGAATTTTGTCCCCTCTTCTAATTTGTTGTCTTCCACTATAAGGTATGTCTGTTCATCCGGCAATTCAATTTTGTCCATTCATACTTAGCAAACTTTGTCATCTTATCTTTCAATTTTCCATGTTGCTCCATGCAGAACCTCACTGAGGCAGAGTTAGCTGAAATGCCGTCGTGCAACCTTGCTGAAACAAAACACAACGTATGGCTACAGGAATCTGGCAATAAGGGGAATGATCTCTATGTTGCTAGCGTCGATGACTTTGTTAGAGCTCTCATACAAGTATCCAGGTATTACCAATTTCTCAAAGGTGAAGATGGAGGAACAAGTCTAGGGAAGGAAGAATTGATGCTACGGGTTGCCCAACGTTTGGCACAACGGTCAGGAAACCCCAAGGCATTGAACATCGCTTCTGCAAAGATGCCAGGAGCAGAGGAGTTTTGCATTCGGGAGCCACACTTTGAAGGTGAGGAGGTGTTTGGCTCACAGAAGCGCAAAGCAAGTATACCATTGGGATCTGAACACGAATCTCACAGGCCTGACCGAGTGAACTTCTCCCGCCCACGAGTCAGGACAAGGTCCACTGCAGTTGTTGGTGCTAGTTGCAGTTTGAGTGACATCCCGGAAGAGCCTTCAACTGATTTGGAAGCAATTCCTAATGTCAACAACACGACAACTCATGTGACCGCCATCCACGAGACTGCATGTAAAGAGACAGAGTGGCACATTGCTAGGCTTCCAAAGACTTCAGCGAAGGCTTGTTTTGCCCAACATGCCATTACAAAGAAGAACTGCAAAGCAAAGATCGTACAAAGCAACATGGCCACGGCAGCCCCCACGTACACTAGGGTTATGGAACACTACCAGAAGAAAACGGACAAGATTATGGAATTCTTCTTCTGCAATGACGACATCGAGCGCTGCGTCAAAGGCACAAAGCGGAGATGGGTGAAGGCTAGGCCTGACGTTCCAAACGTTTGGCCTGTGAAGATTGGTACCAATTTATCAAGGAAGGAGATCCTTGATCTAGAACAAGTTGGCTTTCAACTACCGCAACGTCCTGTCATCTCCCCAAGGAGACTCTTTGGGGTGGAAGAAGTCCCATCCGACCTCTCATCATATCCAGTTCCAACCTCACTAGAGGAATATCCAAAGATCAGGTCAGGTAAGAGAATCCGGAGGATCAAGAACGTGCCCACAACGAAGCAAGGTAACAACATTGCATCCTCTCTCATCTTGAAGGGTCAAATTCGTAAAGTGACGATGATTCCTCATCCAGGATTTGGATGTATTGTTACCCTTGATTCTGGAGCTCCACCAAAAGTTCAGCAGTACTTGATCACTATTGGCACTTTCCCTGAGTGCTCTTGTGAGTACTTCAAAGACATGGCAACAAAGTCTTTGGGCAAACGTGAGGGGTGGGCAAGTTGCAAGCATCTTTATTTTGTCTTTACTGTCATAGGCAGCCTAGACTCCGAAAAGGATGCATTCATACATGCACCAAGTTTTAGCTTTAGTGAAGTGAAGCAAATTCTGGAAAGCGGTATCCTAGGAAGCTACATTCCATAGGTTCACCAAATGTTCCCAAATATCATACAAATGTAATGCAACAGCTGTAATCCTCATGGAATTAATTTAAAATTGGTAGTGAGACTAAAAGGGCCACTACCAGCTTCTGGTCATCATTTGTCTAAGTTCATTGACATGTGTTAAATATTGGTAACCAAATCTAACTCTGATCTAGAATTACAGCAGGCACATCCCAACAGCAAGTGATTTGTAATAACATCAAGTTCTATTGTGAGCTCTGACATCAAATTAATCATCATCTCTGTGCCGAGAAATACATTAGGGGAAAAATGGGGTCCCAAAGGGGCCCTGTAAGCTTGACCGGGTTAGGTGAACCGGCTGCCCAGGCACCATTTTCTATGTAAATGAATTGGTGCAGTCGCTGCCCGCTGACAGCGTCGGAAGCCGCAGTGCGGGCAGTGTTGGCAGTGTCGGCACTGCTGGCAGCGTCGATTGGCGCAACCCATGGAACTGCGCTGCTAGCAGCCACGGTGGCACCATTGGTGCCCTCGTCAAAAGTGCACGGGCTGGCCCAAATTTTGCTCCCATGTGACAGTCTCTAGGGCCCCTTTGTGACCACAATCTTCTCCTAATGTGAAGGTCTAGTAATGGAATCAATACACACTCCATAATATAATGTTGTATTAATAATATCCGTCACCATATATTTGACATCAAAGGTTTAATTTTCAACACTCACATACACTAAAGAGATATATAGGTACCTGAAGGGTACCATATTGAGCAGGGTTGTTCGGACGCTGGGACGCGGACGTTCACGTCCGGACGTCCGCTGGACGTAGACGTTCCCATCCCAACGTCTGGTGACTTTGAAAAACCCACAGCGGACGGCGGTTTTACTACAGCGGACGGGGGTTTTACCTCAGCGGACGGCGTTCGAACGGCGGACGGCGCGATCGGACGACTGGACAGGTCGGACGGCGGTTTTTCCTAGGTCGGACGGCGAGCAAGTCGGACGGCGGACGGTTGTTTAAGGTTTACGACGCAATCTACGAGATCTTTAGTCCCATCCTCGTGCTGGGCAAATTATAATTCACTGAAATCGAAGAAATCTATGAATTTGGTATCTCCATCTACGGGTCGGACGAGGGATTGGGTGCTCGATCGGACGGGCGAGCGGCTGCCCGATCGGACGATTGAGAATGTGCCCAATCGGACGGGCGAGTGGGATTAGAATGGCGGACGGCGGGATCGGACGGATGATTGGGTCGGACGGCAGGACGGCGCGATCGGACGGCTGCAAGATCGGACGACTGAGAATGTGCCCGATCGGACGGTGCAGTAGACGTCCGATCACAGTTTTCAACATGATTTGAAGATATTTTGAATATTTACAGATTTTATTATTCAAATAAGGGAAATATTCAAATTAACCCTTTAACGTCCCGATTCAACATTGTTTTCAAACATTTGTTATAAAATGGTTGATGAAAAACGAAAATGGAGTTGATGTACAAAACAAAGTTGTAAATGTCAATGTGTAGATAACATCCGTACGGTTGGATTCATCATATTTATTATTAATATTTTTAAAGTAATTTTGCAAGGTTTTCTCTTGAAATTCAATTAAAAATCCAAAATTAACACAAAAACTTTTAAAAATATTGTAATGAAATTAGAATGACATGCACTACAAGAAGGTATGGTTTCCATTATTTGATTCTACTTACTATGGAAAATCATATTTAAGGTCACTCTTTTTTTTTGAACTAAGATTGAAAGTTTGAAACTTGACATTAATCACTTTTGTAAATATTCAAAAATTCACATTATCTTATTTGGAAGATCCATACCGTACAAATGGTATTCAACTAGCACAAGAATGAAAATAAATAAAAAATGGATGAAAAAACATCCGGTACCACAGAAATTGAGCTGCTGAAATTCATCCGGCGTCCAGAATCTGGACGCCGGCGCGCTAAAGGGTTAAATATATTTTTGTCAATGGGTCTATCAAAACTTATATTTAAGGTTTACGGCAACGTTATATTTACAAGGAGTAAAAACCTGAAAGTGAAGAAATTAAAAGAGACCTATGATACCAGCATCTTTAGAAATACTTCTGTATTTTGGACAATGGACACTCAACATTCAAATTTGTCGACGGTAGAAAATCTTCAAATTAAGTCTATTCTCCAATCCCAACAGTGAACACAAATCCACCGATTGCAAATTATAGTCAAAAAGACAAAAACCATAGAGTTAGCAAAATTCCAATAACACATGGAAGAACTATTTTCCAAAATATTAAAGAAAATCGAGGGTGTTTCTAAATTCTAATAACGTTAGGTACCCATGTGTGCAAACAAATTCCAAATTGGAGTCTCGGGACTGATGGCTGCAAAACCCACAAATATCAATGAATATAGAGATAGCAAAATCCCAAAAACAATAAAACATATGGAATTATTTTTTCCGTATATGTCAACAAGGAAAATGTTTTACTAATAGTCGGACAGAAATCCACGTGTTCTATACATAAGCACACAACAATAGCCATAGAACAATTCAATACCGTTACTACTACTCTAAAACAAGAAGAACTATATCACTATGTTTTGCCTAATACACATGTCTAAAATGCTCGTACGGTACTGGCCAATGGTACGTCATCCTAAAACGTGTCACTAAATGAGTTAAACCTCCAATATTTCCTCGATTCGGGCTGCACAATCGATTCAAATAGCTCTCAAACACATCTGCCAACTCCTGTTGTCGATAAACAACTGAAGTTTCCCCAGGCGTCTGCAACTTCCAGTAATCCTCCGTTATGTTGCCCTTGTTGATGCACAACGCAAGTTTTGCAACTCCATATGCCTCAGTTGCCTTCGTCACTAGCGGGCATATCTCCACATCTGCATCTGGCTTACGTACATAAGCAATCGTAGGATCCACCCAGTACCGATCTACAAGATCCTTCTCCATTTCCTCTGTACTGTTGAACCCATATAGTGACTTCATCGGCTCACTTGCAAAGGATAACATGCCCCAGTCACATACCCCGATGTATACACACGTCTCGTCCGCAGGGAAATGAAAAAGGATATTATCAGGAGATAAATCATTGTGCAGGTTGTCGGTCATGTGTACCTCCATCATGATAATCACCAATGCCCACGCCAACTCCGTTCTTTTTTTACGGAACCGCCTCAAATAACTTGCTTTGACGACATCGTCTGCTGACATAGTTGTATGCAACGTACGCGCGTAGATATCGTCTCCGTACGTGTTGTCTAAATTCAGCATTTGTCGCAATGTCCCACCATTCCACCAATATGCATAACCCTCGTATTTCGAAGGATTAATAGCCACATACCGTATAATACCTGGATGGTCAATTCGAATGGCCATCGTTTCATTTTGGTGTTCCAATTTTGCAAGATCCGGTCTTGTCTTCCACTGTTTGGAAAGCTTCGCCGCAAACTCCCAATAAGGTTCAAACCCTGGGGCTCCTTCAATTCGAACCCTCTTCACCGTAGCATATGCACCCTTGAGTGATGTGTGCTCCACTTCAATGACATTGGCCGTAGCAGGCAATGAGTGGACCAACTTATTCTTCATTAACTCCTCGGATCCACCAGCAACGTGTCTCCACCAACCGATATTTTGATTGCGCTGGCGTCCAAAGCTCCATGGTTTCATCAACTTCACAAAGCTGTCTGCTTTCTTCATCACTTCTTCAATATACGTATTGTCCTCAAGCAGCTTGTGGTCCTTCCCATACTTGGTTAATACTCCCTCGATATTCCACAAAGAATCTTTCACCCTCCACCCCAACCACGTTGAGAAATCACGCTTTTCCATCTCCCGGTACCAAATTCCATCCCGAAGAGCCTGCAACATATTATTCGCCATGTCGTCTTGAAATTTTTGCACACTCTGCTCTTTGTACCGAACAAACTTACTCTCCAACGCCATAAGCGTGTTGTTTCGGTAAAAATCCACCGTGAACTGCTGGAGAAACTTCTTACACGCATTCGACGGCATGTAAGGGCTGTCTTCAAGGGATTTTTGTTCCGTCGTCTTACTTATCTTATGCTTTTTTCCCTTCGGCATGGTGACGGAGCTCCGGAATCGTTTAAAAAATTGGCAAAATATACCCCCCTGCAACGCTGACTTCTTCCTCCCCGAGTGACGAGCCAGAGGATGGGATAACCCTGCCAACAGCAACCCGTAACTACTCTCACAATAATGTGAGTAGGGAGGAAAAAGTGAGCCGTCCGCTCTGGTCGGACGGCTTTATAGGCGGAAGTGCTGTCCGATTAGGTCGGACACTCGATCGGACGGCCCGCGCCGTCCGCCAACCGATCGGACGGCCCCCACCGTCCGCCACCCGATCGGACACACGTCGTCCGATCGACCGGCTGTCGGCGATCGGACGGGTCGCGCAGTCCGCCAGATCGGACGGCCTGCAGATCGGACGGCGAGACGGACCGCAGATCGGACGGCAGACCGGACCGGACACATTAACCAAATTATCTTTGTTTTAGAATACTATCAAATATTCAATGCGCATGATCATCAAATCCCACGGTCTTGTTGGTTAACCCCTAGAATCCTCACCTATGTCCAGTTTACACAGTTTCGCAAAGATGCATTATAAAATGCAACTAACACGAATATTTGGAACTTGATGTATGAATAAAAGTTATACATTTTTATTTGTAGATTCTATCTATACGGTTAGATCTATGATTGCTATCAATAATCTTTTTCTATAAAATTTGAAACATAAAATACAAAATTATTTTGTAATTCAATTACGAATACGATATAGACAATATGTGGATGAAATTTTTTGTGATGGGTTATAATGTAGTACTTTAGGTGTAGTGATTTTTGAAGTTTTCTCGGATGCTTCATTTTCATAGTTTTTTTTTTCCAATATCACTTTTGGACCAAGATCTTGAACATTTTCAGTGACACACTGCAACACAAAATGAGGCATAATTTTTTCAAACATTAGTTCCTTTTCAATCGAATCACACATACATGAAGCTAACTTCCCGTATATAAATCAGTACAAAACTCTCACCACAAAAAGTGTATGACGGATGAGAAAATACGGATGAAATCTGTACATCTTGCACAATATGCATGGTTCGGCCCTTAGGGGTAAATTATGACTATATGTCAGGACTTTGAGACCAAAGTTCGAGATTACTCGAGCATGTGTGATCACTGATGTGATATACGGCCTGGTCCGTCACTAAGTGACCATAGGTACTAAATATTTAACGACCATCCCCTTTGTTTTGAAAGATCCGCACCCTGCAATAACTCAAGGTAATATTGAAAAATCCGTCTCGCAAATTGTAAACCTCGTTAAGTACCTAATCAAGCGTTATTTCCATTGGTCATTGATTAAGTTCGTATCTCATTAAAAGATATATCAATTTCGTTGGTGTTCTCTCCATTTTTTTATCGGACCTTCTATACATGGTTGACTACAAAATGAGTTCACTTTACCTTTAATGCAATTTGGAGGGTCTGAGCTGACCCTATGACTTGGTGGTGCATAGCACAAAGGCCTTTCCAAGAAGGACTCCCACCGCATTCTTATTTCCTCCCCTTCCATAACTACCTTGTACAATGAAAACGTCCATCACGAATAGGGTTATTTCTGAAAAAAAAATCTTGCTTCGCTATAGTAAGAAGTTCAATAGGACAATCGAACTACCGAAAGTGCACATTCTTCAACCCCTCTTCATTTTAGTTCCACGTTACATACTCCCCACTTGAATCATGTGGCTTCCCATACATACCTTTGGCCCAGCACTTTCTTCAAATCCTCTTCATCATCAAACAACCTCACGAGCTTCTCTGCTTAAGTGCTGTTTAGCAATACCAGATCTCACAAAACGACAATCGTGAAGATCGCAACGCACACCTTTGAAGTGCATGCTATCGTAGCTTGAGATCCACTTTGCCTAACGTCAACTCTAATCTCGATTGAAACGCAGGAGAGGGTATTGCCTTGTTGCCCTTGTGACAACCTCATTCCAAGTGCCATGCCGCAAGATCGACACTTGAATACTTTCCTCGTAGACTTCATCCAAGCCTTAGTGGTGCCTAGTCCTCCCTCATGCACCATGATAGTCCTACAGTACGACACCCTACCATACAGTGACTGTCAAAACTGATCATACATTGGATAATTACAAGTTCGATTGTCATTAATTGCAATCTGGCAAGTGGCATGCTCTGGTTTAGAGGTTAATCACAATCTATTATAAGCTGAGATACTTATCAACGTAATTGTAGAGATGGCAATGCATTTGTGTGGACAGATGGATGGTTAGTGACCATCTCTCTCATTTGATCACTTTTGACACTCCATGAAATGCAATATCTCATGAAGTGATGTGCACAGATTTGTGAGAGATCTTCCACTGGCACTCATAGAACTTTGAATTCTCTAGTCTCTGATAGCTGTGTACACAATTATTGCTACTGTATAGGCCTTCTTCTTTAGTGTTTCAAGATGCCCAAAGCATTATCTCGACAAACTCAAGATAACATAGTTTCGATGCTCCAGAGAGGATATTCACACAGGGAGATAGCAAATACTTTGCATGTGAGTGTGGGAAGTGTTCATAACCTTCGTCAGGTACATGTTTCAGATGTAAACCGCTTGCGTGGAGGTAGACCTCGAAAGTTGAATAGAGCACAGGAACGAAGGTGTGTATTAGAAATGGTGAGGGGAAGAGTGGGTACTTGTGCAGATTTAGCAAGGTCTTCGCAACAAGTATTGGGAGTGAAAGTGAGCTCTCATACTATCAAACGTGCACTTCATAGAGCTGGTTTACGTTCGCAAACAAAGGTCAAAAAACCACATCTTTCTCTCAAAAATGTAAAGGCACGTTTAGAGTTCGCTAGTGTCCACAAACACTGGACCATAGAGGATTGGAGTCGAGTAATCTTCTCAGACGAGTGTAAAATCAACCGCTTCAACTCAGACGGAAGAGTTTGGTGTTGGACACGAGAGGCGATGCCGCTTTCGGAACGAACTATCAGTCAAACAGTGAAACATGGAGGTGGAGGGATTATGGTTTGGGGGTGTATGTGCATGCATGGACCTGGATTGATATGCAAAGTGGAGGGGCGCATTAATCAGATTCGTTATCGTGACATTCTAGAGGAAAATGTCCACAGGGTAATTTCCAAGTTCAACTTAGACCGTTCTCGTGTTATCTTTCAACAAGACAATGCTCCCATTCACACAACAAAGATGCTTCAAGAGTGGTTCTCACGGCAACCTTTTGCTCTTCTACCTTGGCCTGCTCAATCGCCTGATTTGAATCCCATTGAACACCTTTGGTCAATTCTCAAACGGAGACTCAATCAATATGAGAGACCTCCAAATGGATTATTAGAATTATGGGATCGTGTGATAGAAGTTTTCCACTCGATTACACCAGATGATTGTAGGAGGCTTGTAGAAAGTATGCCACATAGAATTGCAGCTGTAAAAGCAGCAAAAGGGAGGTGGACAAAGTATTGAGAGATCATCTTTCATGGGTTGGCAAAACTGATCAAATGCCTAGGTGGACTTTGGATTTTTCTCAATCTGTTTAGAGCTCTAATATGGAAGGCGTATTTCCTCTAATATGTACTATTTATTACATAGTATGTTAATAAAATTACCAGCTCCATTTTTATGTGTTCATTTCTTGTCCACCAAGGATTGAATGAAGTGTTTGCAAATGTTTGATCAGTTTTGACAGTCACTGTAGGACTACAGCCTTTGACTACATAGGGCAATGTTCTCTGTATCGTTCCAAATTCTCAATCTGATACTAACACTAGTAGGGTTTAGGGTGTCACGGGACACGGTGTCTAAAGTCAGATTAGAATGTAGTACTATGATACAATCATAGCGCATGAGGGAGGACTAGGCACCACTAAGACTTGGATGAACTATATGAGGAAGGTATTCAACTGTCAATCTTGCGGCATGGCTCTTGGAGTTTGGTTGTCACCTCATCTTAACGCTGCATGCTACAAAAGCCTTAGAAACCCTAGAATGCTTATATTTTTCTAGTAGAGCCTTTCAAAGGTGAGTGTGTGCGAGACTAGCTTACCTCTTCGCAAACTACGTGTGTTTATCTTGCTTATGAGTGACTTAATAAATTGCATGCTCATCTTTTTCTAGAAAAAGCAAAGCATGCATCCACAAA
Organism: Pohlia nutans; assembly: GCA_022496805.1. Classification (NCBI taxonomy): domain Eukaryota; kingdom Viridiplantae; phylum Streptophyta; class Bryopsida; order Bryales; family Mniaceae; genus Pohlia; species Pohlia nutans. The sequence goes on from CM040090.1 coordinate 6,898,375, forward strand.
GCTGGGGGCGAATAGGCAATATCATCTCAAGTGTTTCAATCGGGACTAAAGTTTAGGGTTTAGACTGGCTGGATCTCAAGTTGCAAGAGTATGCACTTCAAAGGTGTTCGTTACGATCTTCATGATTGCGTTTCTGTGAGATCTGATGTTGCCGAACTGCACTTGAAGCACAGAAGCTCATGAGGTTGTTCGATGATGAAGACGGTTCAAAGAAAGTACTCGGCCAAAAGTAAATACGGGAAGCCACTTAATTCAAGTGAAAAGTGTGTAGCAAGGACCTAACATAAAGAGGGGTTCAATAAAGTGCACTTTTGGTAGTTCGTTCGCCGCCATGGACTTCTCAAGATAGTGAGACAAGATGTTTTTCATGAATAACTTCATTCGTGAAGGAGGTTTTCCTTGCACAAGGTAATTATAAAAGGAGTAGGAAATGAGAATGTGATGGGAGTCCTTCTTGGAAAGTCAACTGTGCTGTGCACAACCAAGTTCTAAGATAAGCTTCTAGCCCCTCCATTGCATTTGAACTAAACTCATATTGTTTTCAATCAGGTATGTAACGTCTGCAATAAAAGTCAAGGCGACACCAAACCAATTTATATATCTTTTTGTAAGTCATGAACTCGATCTCTTGTTAATGGAAATAACGGTGCGTTATGTACTCATGACCAGTTCACTCTTCGCGATTAGATTATATATTTATATATATATATATAAATATTTATGCCAATAATGTTCACACAATGAGCCATACATACTTTATAAGCCTAGAGCATTAGCGCTAGCAGCCTACAATATATCCAAAGTTTGTAGCATCCAAACAAAATTCAAACTAAGGACATGTCTTGGTCTATACAAAGCAAAATTGAAGACATTGGATTCTACGGTCTAGGCTAGATTTCAACTTCCACTTGAGCATGGATAGTCTTGTTAAATCCGCCTAATATCGCGGATGTCCCCGAAATGTTCCACGTTCCGCGTCCCACTGTTGCTCATAAAAGCGTTGCTCTATCAGCCGCCTTTCATTCTCTTCTTCTTCACTCCGTCTTATTGCTTCTTGAAGATCTCTTTCATACTCATCATCTCGATGGTACTGACTCGATGGCCCAGAAGCATATCCGTCAGGGGGGCCGTCTGCAGCACTATACATATCCCTACCAAAACTCACGGGTGCACCGCTTCCTGAGCTTTCGCCGGGGCCAGAATAAATAGGAGTATGGCTTTGAAACCCATGATGTCCAAAATCGTTATGGGTCCTCTCGGGAGAATATGCTCGTGGGGTACTGTATCTGTCCGGATATGGAACCCGTTCATCATTGTGTACCGCGTATGCATTATCATCGTAGCCATGGCTAGCTCCCCTCTGATATCCCCTGCCTACTGGATCTGAAGTTCCATGATAATTTTCATAGCCACGTTCAGGAGCAGTTCCGAACGTCACGGGATAGTTCTCAACGTCGCGTTCCCGATATGTATTGCGTGGACGTACTTCCCATTGCGAGGTGTCGTCATCAGGAACATCATCGTTTGTCGCATGCGCTGTACGATTAGACCATTGCGGCACACAATCACTCAGTCCAGTCCAATTGGTGGCAATAAAGTTTTGTGAACGATTCAAACGTTCAACGTTTTTTCCATTCACCGTACTCCAATCCACATCCTTGTGCAGTACAATCTCAGCCCAAACCATTGACATTAGGCCATATTTCATGATGGTTGGTTTGGAGTTAGGCAACCCAACGAAATCGGGCACCTCCCAATACCGTTGTCAAAAATGGTTGCTCTGGCACGTCGTAGTTGGGCCTTCCCAACGAGGGCCAGACACTATCATTTGAGCTCGTGGCCAAATCTTGGCTAAATGCGTCATCTTCTCGTACTCTTTGCATATTTTTAAAGTCCACGTTCTCGCCGGCTCCGTGTCCCATCCCGGCTCCGCAACACAATTGGGGTCATCGACTTGATCCCAGTTTATAACTTGAGGAGTCCCTTGCGAAGATCTCCTACTACTGCTGCTTCGCTGGGACATCGTGGGAAGTCAAAGCAACGCCAAGAAACTGCGTGGAAGGTAGAAGCGCAACGTGGTGCAGACGTCCTCAAATAAAGTCAAACGTGCGTACAGCGTGACGCAGTGACTCAAAATACACGTGACAGAGTCGATGCAGGTGCACGCGGACGTTCACCATGCCCACCGCCTCTCTGAGCGGACGAAGAAAGCCGTCCGCCATTTATACTGTCCGCCTAGGGCGGACAAAGCGTACAGCGGACGCCTGCCCGATCGGACGGCCTCGATCGGACCGTACCAGATCCATTGGACGGCGTGCGTGCGGACATTCTCATCCAACGGCCGCTGTCCGCGCGTACGTTTCGACCCTCCAATCGGACGGGCAGGGGCGCACGATCGCGTGGCCAAATCGGACGGCCCGCGCCGGGTCCCATATCGGACGGACCACGCCGGCCCGACGGATTGATCGGACGGACATGCGCGCTCGATCCATCGGACGGCAGAGCGGACGCTGGATCGGACGGCAGGCATCGGACGGCAGGATCGGACGGCGTGCGCGAGCAGCCCAGGGGGTTTCTCCAAAGTATTGAGTTTTGGTGTTTCTCTCCCTGCCTCCTCCTCCAGCCCAACTCCTTGGGTCTACACGCACTTCAAGAATCCTCGCGGACTTCGAGGACTATTTTGAGTACGGTCAAAGAATGTTCCAACATTTAATGTCCTTCGCATTGAATTCTTGTAGTGCTTCACTTCTAGAAGAGCGGTCCGTCCCACCTCTTTCATGATGGCTCTTACCTCTCATTGTTAGCTAACTCCCCCCCCCCCGCCCCCCCACCTTGCCCTTCTCCTTTTCCTCCTTTGTTCATTCTCCCTCCCACTTTTGGTCAATTTCATGACTTGACTTGTAATTACTTACCAATTGAATAAAGAAGCAAAATATTCAAAATATGAATTCCACTTCGAATTCCATAAGTTATCGTGTATGTGTGTGCGTATGTGCATGCAAGTATACATGATGGTAGAACATCGTGCAAGGCATATTATCATCTCTAGTAAGCTTGGAATAATAATATATGCCAATTGGTAATATAAAACACATGTGGCATGCCATTTTCATGATGGTGCAATATCGTGGAAGACATGTTTGTAGTGCATGTATATTCGTAAGTGCTTCCATGTATATGTACATACAAATATCCACCCACATATTTACATATACATACATACATATATCCATACATACATATGTGTATATGTATATATTTATGCTCGTGTATTTCTATGTTTATATAGATTTACATATCCACGATATAAATATATTGTGTACACATGTGCGATTGGATGAATAATATGCTATGGACAAAATCACAAAATAGGATCTTATTTGTTATCAAGGAAATTGTAAACGTTAGGCATTGGCGGAGAAATCCTGTGATCGATCAAACTACTTCTATCTATCTTAACCCCTAAAGGTCCTCACCTCTTTTCTAAAAGTCGAAGCACTATAATTTGCATACTTCAAATATCACATTGTATGATTTATATTTTTTCATAAACAGTCATTAACAATATGAAGGTATGGCAAAATTTTCAACATGATTCGAAAATATTTTGAATATTTACAAATTTTATTATGTAAAGAAGGGAAAAATTCAAAATAAATGTAGTTTTGTCAAATTTAATATCAAAAATTATATTTAAGGTACATAAAAGTTATATTTACAAGGAGTAAAAGACTGAAAGTGAAGAAATTAATAGAGACATATGATAGAAGCATCTTTAGTAATCCCTTTGCATTTTGAACACTCAAAATTCAAATTTCACGACGGTGAAATATCTTCAAATGAAGTCTATTCTCCAATCCCAACGGTCAAAAGATGTATCATAACTTAACTTAAACATCTAATGATAACACGAACTACAGTAAAGTTAAAACACTTGATTTTTGGGGCGTTTGATCAAAAAACAAGCATAATATGGTTGATTCGGCATTTTGGGGTTAATGTTGGTTTAATGTTGCCTTTCACAACAATCAATATACACTTTTATATAAATTTTACCTTTCGGATTGGTTTATTTTTTTAATTAAAGATTACACACGCACGAATTTGTATGTATCTAATTAGTCCTAAAGTGTTATGTATTTTCTAATAGAAAATGAACTTTTTAAAATTATGCAGGTTAAATAGTTGAAGGAATTCATATTTTAATGGACCATGGACAATCACAAATTTTAATTATTGTACGAAGTCGCCGTATGTGATGGATGTACGCATGAGCAACCATCCAATATTTAGAATATGAAGGCGAGTGTCAAAGGGTTAACCCCTAAAGGTCCTCACCTCTTTTGAAAAAGTCAAAGCACTATAATTTGCATACTTGAAATATCAAATTGTATGATTTATGATTTTTCATAGAGAGTCATTAAAATTATGAAGGTATGGCAAAATTTTCAAAATGATTCGAAAATATTTTGAATATTTACAAATTTTATTATGTAAACAAGGGAAAAATTCAAAATACATATAGTTTTGTCAAATTTAATATCAAAAATTATATTTAAGGTACATAAAAGTCATATTTACAAGGAGTAAAATACTGAAAATGAAGAAATTAAAAGAGACCTATGATATGAGCATGTTTAGAAATCCCTTTGTATTTTGGACACTCAAAATTCTAATTTCTCGACGGTGGAAAATCTACAAATGAAGTCTATTCTCCAATCCCAACGGTGAAAAGATGTATCATAACTTAACTTAACCCTTAAACGTACCACTCCTTTGTAGGAAAGTCAAACTACACAATTTAGCCTTCAAGATTTATCAAAATATATTTTGTAATATTTTTCATGCATGGAATTGAATGTTTCCTATCAGTCTTGAAATTTTCAGATTTTTTTGATTTAATACGGCCTTTTTAACAAATTTTTAAGTCAAATACTTCAAAAAATATTTTTTATTACAAAAAAGCTTTAAAAAATTAATATTTAATTGGGAGCGGGTACAAATTACAATGGAGAATGACATGATATGTTTTCCATAGAAATTTTTTATTTAAATTTTGAAATTCGAAAGGTGAACATCCTATGTAGTGTAATTCAAACCTTGAGCTACAAAGCTTGCACAAGCAATAAAATACTCAATAATTGGAATTTTTAAGATTTGAAAAGTGGAGTACAAACTAGACTTAATAAACTTCATTTTCTTAGTTGGGTGTATTAGCAACAAAAGTCATCTTCAAGATCAAAATTGGGTTTGACCAACAAACGTCCAGAAATTGGACGCTGGGACGTTTAGGGGTTAAACATCTAATGAAATCACCAACTACAATAAAGTTAAAACACTTGATTCTTGGGGCGTTTGACAAAAAACAAGCATAATATGGTCCTTTAGGGGTTAAGGGTCATCTGCAAAAGCACCTCAGACGGCGGTTTTGGAGGACGAGATCGGACGAACTGAATGAAATAGAGCGCGCTGATCGGACGGACAGGATCCATCGGACGAAACCCTCGGATCGGACGACAGAGCGGACGCCTCATCGGACGGCAGAGAGGACGACGGATCGGACGGTAGTGCGGACGGCAGGCATCGGACTGCGTGCGCGAGCAGCCCAGGGGGTTCTCCAAAGTATTGAGTTTTGGTGTTTCATTGCTCTCCCTTCCTCCTCCTCCAGCCCAACTCCTTGGGTCTACACGCACTTCAAGAATCCTCGCGGACTTCGAGGACTATTTTGAGTACGGTCAAAGAATGTTCCAACATTTATTGTCCTTCGCATTGAATTCTTGTAGTGCTTCACTTCTAGGAGAGCGGTCCGGACCACCTCTTTCATGATGTCTCTTACCTCTCCATTGTTAACTAACTCCGCCCCCCCCCCCAACCTTATCCTTCTCCCTTTCTTCCTTTGTTCATTCTCCCTCTCACTTTTGGTCAATTTCATGACTTGACTTGTAATTACTTTTCAATTGAATAAATAGGCAAAATATTCAAATGTAAAGGCAATAGAATGAAGCATTGCGTTCCAATTTGAATTCCATAAGAGTTAGCATTTTTTTATGCATACATTACTTCTAACCTACTAGAGTGACTTCATTCAATGAATTCACAAACATAATTTAAGAGGGAAAGACCACGTCAATTTTCATAAACAAATTATCACACAATATATGTAACAATTTATATTTTACAAACCTAGTTAGAGGGGAAAACTTGAAATTAAATTAGATTTGAACCTATTGTATGCATGTTCATATGAATAGTATATATGAAATTAAATTATAGTTGAACATATTGAATACACATGTATGTACCTTTATATTTACATACATATAAATAAATCTTATTGTATGCGTATGTGCATGCATGTTTAGGGTTTATATTAATATGTACATCTATAAATGGTCGACACATCCATCTATATATATATATATATATATACGTATATATGCACATGTATTTTTATGTATACATAAATTTATATGAACAAAATATAAATATATTGTGTACGCATGTATGAATGTATGAATCATCTTCTTTGAATAATGGAGCCCGTAATATCCTCTGAAATTTGTTATCAGCAAAAATGAAATAGTTCCAAAATGGAACGATCTTGGTGCCATGTTATTGTTTATTGTGTAAAAGGTTGGAGGTTTTACATTTTGGGACTCTTAACAGTAAGTCATGTATGTTACATTGTTGTGTGGCAACATTTGTTAAAATGACTTCACTTAGTGACTATTCATATATGATCTCAACCATTGAAATTCACTTCTTTTTGAATCCCAAGTCATTTTATATTCATACAACTAAATTGGTATTCGTAACCGTTGATCTTAAAGTATGGATTGAATCTAAAATTCATATGTGTAACCTAAGTGCCCAATCAACCATATTATGCTTGATTTTTGGTCCAACTTCCTTAAAATCTAGCGTTTTAGCTTTTATGTAGTTGGAGTTTTCGTTAGAAGTTTAAGTTAAGTTATGATACATCTTTTGACCGTTGGGATTGGAAAGTAGAAAATCTATTGAAGTTATTCCAACGTTGAGAAATTTGAAATTGGAGTGTCCTAAATACAAAGGGCTTTCTAATAATGCTCGAATTATAGGACTCTTTTATATCTTTTGCTTTCATACCTTTACTATATGTAAATGTAACTTTTATCTACCTTAAATAAAAAACTTGATATTAAATTTGACAAAAGTATATTTATTTTGAAATTTTGTCGTATTTACATAATAAAATTTGTAAATATTCAAAATATCTTCCAATCATGTTGAAACTTTTATTATACCTTCATATTGCTAATGACTAGGAATGCAAAATTATAAATCACCCAATGTGATATTTCAAATATGCAAATCCTGTGATCGATTTCACCATACCAACATGTTGCGTTGTCCTCAAAGGGTTAACCCCTAACGGCCCAATCATGCATAATTTGCATGATGTACGGATTTGAACTCCGATTTTTCATCCATCATGCACTTTTTGCAGTGTGGATCTTTTACTTAAACTTTTATGGGAAGTTAGCTTTGTGCATGTGTGATCCGATTAGAGAGGGGATGATTTGTGAAATTTTTATGCCTCATGTCATGTTGTAGTGTTGCACCCAAAATTTCGAAGATTTTAGTCTAAAAGTGCTCTTGAGAAAGTGAAGTACTAAAATTAAGTAACCAAAAAATCTCCAAAAATCACTACACTTAAAGCATTACATTTCAACCCATCACAAAAGATTTCATTATTAGATTGCCAATATCTTATTCGTAATCATATTCCAAAAGAGCTCTAAATTTGAAGTTTGAAAATTAATACACAAAAATTGGTGATAGCCATTGCAAATCCAACCGTATGGATAGAATCTAACATTCATGATGTACAACTTTTGTTCATTCATCCAGTTGAAAATATCCCTCTTAGTTGCATTTTATAATGCATTTCTGAAAAACGGTCAAATCTGAAAAGGGTTCGAACGTTTAGGGTTAATAGGAGTCTTTGGCTCACTTAATCACGATCATTGGATTCCTCATGGCATTTAATCCGTTCTGGGAAGTAGTTGAGTTGAACAACGTCATCAAATCTGACTATCGGCGGTCCGAACGGACGAATCGGACGGCTGTATCGGACGGCGGATCGGACACCGTGAAGCGGACGGCATTTTGGGCCTCGGAGCGGACGGCGAGAAGCGGACGGGAGGCATCGGACGGCGGCAGTGAAAAAAAAAATTGGGTTCGAGGAAGAGTCCTTCCTTCATTATGTCTTCTGATCAGCTACTTTGACTAGGTAAACCTCTAAATGCCTACACTGCTGTCCCAGTTTCTTTTTTCAAATTATAACACGATAAAAAATAAATTGCATTTGTGGGAGTCCTTGAAATGAAAAAATTGTCATGCGAATTCTCTATTATTATGAGTTTTGTAAAAAGTATAAATAGAGAAGTGAAAGAAAACCGAGTGTGGAAAAAGTATTCTACATGGAAGTCAACAAGAATGGAAACGTGAATAGAGTTATATATATTCATATAGTAGCCAAATGGCTAAAAAACAGTCATGCAATATCAATATTCATCGAACGAGTACGTCTACGCTGACTGTCATGAGTGATTGTACCGCCTGCCTCAACCTCTGAATCTATCGCAAGCTTCTTTTCAACGTTGTCTTGAGATGGTTCCCAATTGTCATCCTCGTCGGCCTTTCGTTTCCCCTTGCGAGAACGATCCATATCCACCTCTCTTGCCTTAAAAACCTCCATGTACTTCTCCACACGACCGACAACAAGAGTTACAGTTTGCTCAGTTTCCCCAAATGTCGTTGACCAGTTCGATGTCAACATATGACGTCGCCACATTTCGATGACGTCATTGATCCTCCTATCAAATGCACCTGCAACATCCGCATAGGAATTCTCCTCATCAATGAACATGTCCTCGGTCGTTGTGGCACGAAGCCTAGCCGCCTCCTCCAACTTTGAAAGGACCAGAGCTCTGCCAATCAACGTACGGTCATACGTTCCGTGTTGTTCTTCTAAGACGGGACCGGATGCCTCGTACCACGTGTTATCATCTCTCTTTTTTACTTCATTCTTTGGGAATCGGAAGAACTTTTTGTGATGTACGCTCCAATGTCCCCCAAAGTTGCGGCAAAACACCTCCCGGTCCGCCTCGTTCACAATTGCACGTGCTCGCACTTCGATCTCGTAATCTCGGGTCATCCAGAAAAGTTCGTCCTTGTCCATAAAATCTTCTACCTCAGACCCTTCTGCGTGCAAATGGTACAAGTCATGGCAGTCGAAGTTAACATCCCATACCAATGGTTGACCCCAGTTTTTGTAATTTAGAAACTTCTTCGGTTTTTGGTCCAGAGGAAGGTTCCACTGGTTGTATTCATGACCAGATGGCATAAAGGCGCGAAGGCCCATCATTTCGTAGAATCTGACATGTATAGGAGCATTGCACAGGGGACACCAAGAGCGTCGTAAGCAATGTTCCGCAACGCACTTAATATGAAAGGTATGCTGACATTGTCCTAGTTGGATCGCTCCTTCTGGACCAAACCCATATTGACACAAGCAACATGTCTCTTTCAGAAAGTCGGGAGCTGGATTACATGTATGAACCACCGTCTTCTCCTTCTCCAACAAATGCGAGGAAAACACGTTATATGGCATCCACCCTTCTTCGATCGCCGAAGCCCAATCCATGTTGTTTGTTTCCAGAGAACCACAAATCCCATGTGCCCGTGTCATCATCACGTCAACATCACCCCACATGGTAAACGTAGTCATTGTACGTGCTCCAGGCAGCGCGGCTTGTCGATCAAATAATTTTTGCTCTTCAAACTTCCTAGCATACAAGAGAGATTCCCACTTTTTTTCTCCTCGTACTGGAACATCAAATACAACTCACGCGCGACCAATTCATCCACATCCTTTAATTGGTGGACATAACTCAACCAAGGCAGGCTTTGCTCACGAGGTGGTATGGGCATCTCCTTGTCACTTTTCCAGAAAAATAATTCACACCTGGCTATATCCCTGTCAATCTCTGCTTGATGCAATCGTTGTCTCAACGTCTCGATCTCACGGTTACTGGCTTCACCGGCTTCGGTTGGTGGCCTTTTCCAAGGTTCTTCCTGCATCCTATCAACCGCCACGAATACCTCCGCTACACCTGGCCGCTCTAGCAAATTCGAAGGATTCTGTTCATTGTCGAGGTCAACGTCGGAGGTTTGGGCATCCAAAGGAAGGGGCAACTGCTCCGATGGCGGTACAATATCTTTAACCACTGTTTCGTGTGAGATTTGGACATCCAAAGGAAAGGGCAACTGGTGCGATGGAGCGAGAGTATCTTCAACCACTGTCTCGTCCGAAGTATGGGCATCAAATGGAAGAGACAATTGGTCTGATGGGGAAAGAGTTTCTTCAAGTACTACTCCGTCCAAAACCTGCGCATCCAATGGAAGAGACAACTGGTCCGATGGGGCAAGAGTTTCTTCAAGTACTGCTGCGTTCGAAGTGTTGGCATTCAACGGAATAGCAAGCTGCTCCGAAGGGACGTGAGATTCTTGAGGTAATGCTTCTTTCTTTGTAGTTTCTTCTCGCAGCTTCTCTACTTCTTCTATCAACTGCCAATTCATCATCTGGAGATGCAGGGTCTTCAAATGGTTCTTTATGATGGTCGACTGCAGTTGCTTTATGGTTTCTCTCGCCAAGCGCTCAAATCCCCTTGCACATTCCGTTGTTTCTTTTAGTCTCTTCATGAGCTCATCAACACGCTTCGCCTTTTCGATGACTGGCCCCCAACGGCCCAATTTTTTCTCAATTGATTGGACATCTCTAGCGAGCTGTGGTGCGATTGTACGAAGGAAAGTTGTTACGTCTATGGCTTTTACCAAGTTCACGTACACGTTCTTCGAAAGAAGTTTCAATGAACCTAGATCACTTTTCAAGTCGGGGAACTCGTCGGACAGTTCCCACTGCTCTGCTTCTGCAATTTCACCCACCTTGGGAACTTTCTCCGCCAACTGCCCGTACGAAATCATTAGATCCTCAATAGGCATTCTCTTTGCCTCACAAGTCCCGCAATTTCCCCAACGTCCATTTGGATCCCGAATTAGTGTATCCGTGTCATCCGGACATGCGCGTTTCTCGCTCGGAGTCGAGGAACTTGGATTGCTTGGACCGCCCTTTTCCACCCGAACCGCCCAGTCCGTTCCAAAGTTATACTTTTCTTGGCGGTCCTCCGTGGTAATTGTATCGGACCTAAACTTCTGTTTCCCCTTTGATTCCGTAGTTCCCTGAATTAGCGTGGATGGGTTATGCGGCAACAGTTCCTCGCCCTCCTTGCACGGTACCGATCGAGACGGAAAAGTTGCAATATCTTCGACTTTGTCTTCTAAGTCCCATTCAACTTTGACTTCTATTTCCTCCCGTTCAGCATTGACTTCGGTTTCCACACTTGCATCCAAATTGTCCAAAGCGGCCATAGGCAGTACTGGTAATTTAGCGGTCTTTGGTTTGACTTCCACTCGAGTGTCTCGACCTGAGCTGCTTGTAGTCGACGTGCCCGGTTTCTTTAAAGAGACCAACATCTCTTTTGTGCTTGTAGATGCTGGATTATACAAATCAGGAATATCTCGCTGCCCATCTGCCAACTGAATTGGCATCGATTTAATTGCAGGGTATGTACTCCAATCCACCTTGCGCTCCAACCTTAATTCCACATAGACCATTGCCAGTGTGTTGTAGTTGAATGTTCCCTTTGACTTCGAACGACCTCCAAACAATGCCCTCCATACCTCTTCCGCTCGGTGAAGGAAATGATCATCTTTGCACCAACGACGCTAGCGTGCGAGCCTAGAGAAGAGAGCCTAAGAGCAGAGAGCGGGGATTTGGAGAGCCTAGAGCCTAGGATCCATCTGAATTTTAAAAAAGACCCTAATTTTAGAATATAAAATTCTATTTTTAGAGTTTTGCTTTTTATAGTAAATTTTGATACCTTATCACCGTTGGACCTATAACCGTGGGTTAGTTGGTAATAGAGTACAATGTTGACAGTGAACTAGAAAAAAATGGATAATTATAGGCTACATGGAGTAAATTGAACCCATCACGAAAGCCTCTTAAAAAGATACAAAGAATGAAAGGAGAATAGTTGGACTTATATGTAGGATTTTTTTTGCTTTTTGTCTAACACATAGTTATAGTAGTCAAACTTATCGAGTAAGCTAGTACTTCAACCGATTCAAAATAGGGCTTTAGCCATTCAAAATAGGAAGCTATAATTGCTTTTAGTTCTAGTCTCCCCGTCTAAACACCAATTGTGACTCATTCTTCAATCTTCTGTCTTGATGATCCCGGCCGCCACAATAATTTTTTTAACCCCATCTTAGCTGAGAGTAGGAGCATAGATGTACGTGTCTACTTTATAGTCCAGCTTGCAAAAGAAACAAAAAATATTGTAAAGGTGTTTGCAGTTGACATAATGGCCATGCCTCCCAACAACTGTAGAGTTCATGCTAGCGTAATGTGGGCACGTACATGACGGAAAATTGCACAAGGTGATATTGTACAAATTTTCGTCGAGCTTCACCCCGGACTGAAGCACAATGATGGCACCAAGGCCGGGGTAGGAGAGGAAGTTGACGCGGAGAATATTTGCCTTCACGTTTCTTGCACTCTCCCATTGATTGCGGTGAGCTTTTGTGGGAGCCTCGGTGTTTCTTCGCACGTTTTTGCCATTCCAAGAGAATAGGATCATGTCCGCATGCCATAGCCTCGGGTGAGTCCACAACACAGGTTCAAACACCTTTGACGCCGTAAAGAAGCGTCAAGGCAAAAGGGTTGTAGTGGACTCAAAACGAAACCCGGCCTTTTGGAGCTCTAGGATCTCCGAACGCGTGAGAGACAATTCTTGGATACTACAAGATAGTCTTCTTTCCTTCGCGTCCCGACCTCCCAAGCTTTTGCTACTGGATCACTTCCTCTGCACTGCAAAACTCTAACGCATCAATGACTTTTGATGAGATTTAGTGGCAAGGGATTGAAGAGAGGTAACAAAAGTACTGAAGGCAATGTATACGAGTGTAGAAGATATGATATTGGAATTGGATCACGCAGTTATATTGTCAATGTATATGACTGACATTTGACAAGTCTTTGACAATGCGACTTGCTAGGCTTGGACATAGCCTACAATATATAGTGCAATCAAAGACGGCGGATTCAGGATATGGAAAACGTGAAATTACATTCTATAGCAAACGTCCGTAATTCATAAAGGCATAAACATTATGTCTATGTCAGTGATAGCTGACATAGAGGATGCGAGTTGTTATGAACAACGTTGATACAAATACTGATGTAGTTAACCAAATAAAACGCTATACTTATTATAGAATTATTGGAAATATATGAAAATACTTGAAGTGAGAATGGCAAACAACTAGGTTGTTGCACGGTTGAGTTAATGTAGAAGGAAGAATTAGTTGTGAGATAGCTGTGACGGTTTGATGGATTGTTGAGTCTAAAATACAAATAGTGTAGTGTGAACTTACCTTTGTCGTGAAAATTTTAAGTTGGAGTTCAGTCTATGTAGATGCAGGACTGAAAATTGTTCTAACAACACATAGAGTGCAAATGGGCAGAAGAAAAGAAAGAGACAAGAGAGACTACCATATTCTAGTAGACTTGAATTGGAGCGTTCGAGGATGAGAACGTCCAAACATATGTCTCGTTTGCCTGTTGTTGAGAAGCCTGTGGGGGTGAGGATTGATTTTGGTGGAGAAGAAGTGACCAACTTGGCGAGTTTGCAAAAAATGGTCGCGGCAGAAGACGCGCCCCAGGCTATTAGCGAAGACAACGTCAAAGTGATAGAGGGAGTTGCTACACGATCAATTGTAAGACATTGTTCATTCATACCAGTTTCAATGTTCATTGCCTAGAAATTAGATTTATCTTAACGCTAGCAATTTTATTGTATATACAAGACAGTGACGGACTATCATGAACTTGTGTAGGATTTAGATGCATTCAAACATTCTTTAGGTCGAATACGTAATCACCATGCACTCTGCCTCGTGGGCCCATTGTTGCGACTAGAGATTGAGTGTTCATCAATTCAAATTTTCCATACTCATTTGGATTCATTGAAATTTTGACTCCAAATCTGTGTAGCTTTGCTCTATAGATCCTAATGAATCTAGTCTCTAGTGAATAATATACATATTAGAAATAATTCATATTATATTACGTGCATTAAGATGCCTATAACATACGCTTTAGGCTTGGATTTAATCGACCCATATACAAGTGATGGTGTGAGAGGGGTTACGGTTACGATGAGAATGGGGTTTAAGTGACAGTCAATCTACTGGTTAGGGTTACGCAAATACCTGCGTGTGGGCTCAAGCATTCCAATAGACTCTAGTTGTACAGGCGGGACTTAGGGTTTAGAGCCGATTGCCGCAAGGATGCTCAACCACTCCAACGTCTGGTCAGAGCTCTGGGAACTTTGTATCATAGCGTTCGCGCTGCCTTCACTTCTGCCCGAGCTCTGCCACAAGCTGACGCACCCCAGCACTGCCACGACTTCCGCCAAAGCTCTTCGACAAGTCCACCCCTACGATGCTACAATCCCGCCCATACGTTGCTCACGTGCTGCCTCTATCATCTCGTGTTCTAAACTCCGCGCGTAGTTGGCCTGGCAATCTGCCACGTTACACTCTAGCAACCACTCACGTAGTGCAGGTGAGTTTACCACTTGTCGATGCTTTCTTCATGTCAAGCTTCATGCCATTGCGTCGTGAAGGAGCTTGCGTAGATATGAAAGTCGATGTGAATGGGAATGAATCAAACAGTCCATCGAACCGCCGCAAAGAGGAACTTTCAACATCCAAGGAACCTAGGTTTAAATAAAAAACATATATAACCCAAAGGAGAGGGCAAACGTCGTGACGCTCGCCACGTGGGAGCAGTCGTTACGGCACCAGCCTCTTTCTAAACCCAGCACCCCTCCACAGTGGTCTAGGGCCTGAGGGGACCAAATAGCCTTCCCAAGACTCGAACCATGCAGTCCACAGAACCACGGCTTGACCACGCCACAACGCTCATCATAACGCGACGGCCGTCACTATGAAGGTGGTTTGTGGCCTCACCAATTGCCCATTGCCACCACTACCACCAAAATCCCATTCACGAGTGAGTACAAAGAGTAAACCACGGCAACCAAGGCCACAAAAAAAAGTCCAAAAAAATGTCTGAAGAAGGTTCTCGAGCGCTATTTTTGGCGTCACAAGTTTGAGTCTTCGCGAGTGATGGATGTAGTTTTGGGGCCGAGGGCTATGTAGAAGTGCATAAGGTTTCATTGTCAAGGGCTTTTCAACGGTGTATAGCACATTCAATTTGGACAAAAACTTCAAAAGTTATGCTCTAATGTAATAGTTAAACAGCTATTTGAAGTTGGGAAGCTTTCAATCGACCATAACATTTGGAGTATTTGTCCAAACTCAATGAGTCTTACATCGTTGAAACGCCCTTTGCAAGAGCTTTCCAAAAACATATGACAAGGCATACTTCCAAAAAAATGTCTAAAAAAAGTTCTCGAGTGCTATTTTAGGCGTCACGAGTTCATGTTTTGGGAAGGTCAATTAGTGGTCTCGGGGCCGACGGCTATTTGGAGGGCCCAGGGTTTAGAACTAAACTTCAAAAGTTATGCTCAAATGTAATAGTTAAACAGCTATTTGAAGTTGGGAAGCTTTCAATCGACCATAACTTTTGGAGTATTTGTCCAAACTCAATGAGTCTTACATCGTTGAAACGCCCCTTGCAAGAGCTTTCCAAAAACATATGACAAGGCATACTTCCAAAAAAATGTCTAAAAAAAATTCTCGAGTACTATTTTAGGCGTCACGAGTTCATGTTTTGGGAAGGTCAATTAGTGGTCTCGGGGCCGACGGCTATTTGGAGGGCCCAGGGTTTAGAACTAAACTTCAAAAGTTATGCTCAAATGTAATAGTTAAACAGCTATTTGAAGTTGGGAAGCATTCAATCGACCATAACTTTTGCAGTATTTGTCCAAACTCAATGAGTCTTACATCGTTGAAACGCCCTTTGCAAGAGCTTTCCAAAAACATATGACAAGGCATACTTCCAAAACAATGTCTAAAAAAAGTTCTCGAGCCGACATGGGTGTGTGAATCATGTTTCCGAGGGTGTGATTTGAGGTCTCGGGGCCGAGACCTATCCTAGGGAGTCCGGGGTATGGACGCATTGGCCACCACGTGACGGCGTCACGGCGTGGTGACCACGGCCACGCTTGTGGGAAGAGGTCAGAGAAACGCTTGAGGGTACTCCCGTGGCGCCCAATTCTGTGCATGACTGAGGACATTAGGGTGTTCGTGGCCGAGCGACATGGGTGCGTGAATCATGTTTCCGAGGGTGTGATTTGAGGTCTCGGGGCCGAGACCTATCCTAGGGAGTCCGAGGTATGGACGCATTGGCCACCATGTGACGGTGTCACGGCATGGTGACCACGGCCACGCTTGTGGGAAGAGGTCAGAGAAACGCTTGAGGGTACTCCCGTGGCGCCCAATTCTGTGCATGACTTAGGACATCAGGGTGTTCGTGGCCGAGCGACATGGGTGCGTGAATCATGTTTCCGAGGGTGTGATTTGAGGTTTCAGGGCCAAGACCTATCCTAGGGAGTCCGGGGTATGGACGCATTGGCCACCATGTGACGGCGTCACGGCATGGTGACCACGGCCACGCCTGTGGGAAGAGGTAAGAGAAACGCTTGAGGGTACTCCTGTGGCGCCCAATTCTGTGCATGACTTAGGACATCAGGGTGTTCGTGGCCGAGCGACATGGGTGCGTGAATCATGTTTCCGAGGGTGTGATTTGACGTCTCGGGGCCGAGACCTATCCTAGGGAGTCCGGGGTATGGACGCATTGGCCACCATGTGACGGCGTCACGGCATGGTGACCACGGCCACGCCTGTGGGAAGAGGTAAGAGAAACGCTTGAGGGTACTCTCGTGGCGCCCAATTCTGTGCATGACTTAGGACATCAGGGTGTTCGTGGCCGAGCGACATGGGTGCGTGAATTATGTTTCCGAGGGTGTGATTTGAGGTCTCGGGGCCGAGACCTATCCTAGGGAGTCCAGGGTATGGACGCATTGGCCACCACGTGACGGCGTCACGACCTGGTGACCACGGCCACGCTTGTGGGAAGAGGTCAGAGAAACGCTTGAGGGTACTCCCGTGGCGCCCAATTCTGTGCATGACTTAGGACATCAGGGTGTTCGTGGCCGAGCAACATGGGTGCGTGAATCATGTTTCCGAGGGTGTGATTTGAGGTCTCGGGGCCGAGACCTATCCTAGGGAGTCCGGGGTATGGACGCATTGGCCACCACGTGACGGCGTCACGACCTGGTGACCACGGCCATGCTTGTGGGAAGAGGTCAGAGAAACGCTTGAAGGTACTCCCGTGGCGCCCAATTCTGTGCATGACTTAGGACATCAGGGTGTTCGTGGCCGAGCGACATGGGTGCGTGAATCATGTTTCCGAGGGTGTGATTTGAGGTCTCGGGGCCGAGACCTATCCTAGGGAGTCCAGGGTATGGACGCATTGGCCACCATGTGACGGCGTCACGGCATGGTGACCACGGCCACGCCTGTGGGAAGAGGTAAGAGAAACGCTTGAGGGTACTCTCGTGGCGCCCAATTCTGTGCATGACTTAGGACATCAGGGTGTTCGTGGCCGAGCGACATGGGTGCGTGAATCATGTCTCCCAGGGCGTGGTTTGGGGTCTCGGGGCTGACGGCTTGATGGAGGGGCTTGGTTCTCGAACTGCAGAACCCGGGAGCTTCTCGTCATGCCCCAACTCTAAGCATTGGGGCTGAAGCTTTGCATTGTTAGTGGCAGGGATGCGAATGGAATGTGGAAATTGGAACCGGGAGTGCGTGCTTGGATGTGGGCTTGTGAATGGTGGTTTTTGGCCGTTTTTGGTGCGGGTGTGGGGGCAGGTTGTCACAGATGGCGTTCACCACGAGTTGGGGCAGAACGAGAAGCTCCTGGGTTCTGTCGTGTTGGCCGTCACGCACACATGAATGGCGCTGTGTGCCCATCCATGCTCATGCGTGACTCGAGTATCGTGGTGGCTCTGGAGTGTCCTCGGTGCCCACGGCTTGATGATGGGCTACGTTTTTGGAATTTTCTCGACCTTGGCACCTAGGATTGACATTGCAACAGCAAACTGTTTCTAGAACCCGCACCCTTCGGGAGTGGTCTCCGCCCCGAGACCACTATCTGACCCTCCCAGTTCTCGAACCACATATGCCATGGAACCATGGCAGAACCTACACCATGTCCACCATGGCACTAAGGATTGACTTTGCAACAACAAGCTTTTTCTAGAACCCGCACCCTTGGGGAGTGGTCTCGGTCCCGAGAGCACTATCTGACCCTCCCACTTCTCGAACCACGTATGCCATGGAACCATGGCATAATCTAAACCATGACATTGGTGTGCTTGGGGTCTTGGTGAGATGTAGTGGACATGGAATATACCCTGCCTGTCTTAGTTTCTGCCACAAGGTATAAACCAATGCACTCAATTCTTATTCGGCTTGGTTTACTGGATCACGGTAGTCTTGGAACCGGAAAGTAGTAGTCTTGGAACTAAGATTGCTTGTTTTCAAATAAATCAATCACATCAGAGTACACGCGAATGTTTAAAATAGTTTTAAAAACGTGCAATCCATGTAGAAGAAGAAGATTGTATACAACAGAGTTCATGTGGGAAAAACCCAGCATCATTGTATTTACTAATCCAATACAAATATGCTAATCAGGACTGTGTCCCTACCCCTGAAAAATAAAATGTCCCTTGTGCATAGCTACTCGTAGTTTTAAACTCAGAACTTACTATCTATCTCTAATTGCCTATAACACCTTCACCTGTCCATGCTGTCCTTGGTCCACTGCGATCCATGGTTGACGTTGCTGATTGTTAGATGGGCCTATTTCTTGTTTTTTCGATTGTAGGTTGATGTCCGATTTGGTCGGGTTTCTTCACGGGGTCTCTGTTCTTGGCGACGTGGTGGATCTTGGCCGCCATAGAGTGCTTTTATTGCTGCAGCAACACCCTTATGCATTAGAATGTTTTTATTCCTGTAAGTAGCACAATGTTGATATACATCAAACACGCTCTTGGCCAGCATCTTATTGCAGCATAGACACTTTACATCCTCTGCGTCGGGATTGGAGTAAAGGGCAGCCAAATCCGGGTTCTCATCAAAATACTTCTTCGTTTCCTCTATGGCTGTACTCAAGTCCTCATCTCTGTTACTATCTTCAGCCTGTTCCTCCAGATTGTTATCTTCCTCTATTTGTTTTAATGCATTCTTATGATCCTTGAAAGATTTGGGGCGGGACTTTACCGCGTCCCGTGGAGCCTGGGGTGGCGAGGGTTGCTGCGCTGGCGTCGGGCGTGGCGAGGGTGCCGAGAGTTGCTGCGGTGGCGTCCGGCTTGGCGAGGGATGAGACGTCTCCTCCAGGTCAGTCTGATGACCCGTGACTGAGACCTGACCCTGTTGTTCACCTTGGGCAGCAGGAATTCCTTGGGAATCGCTTGGAACTCCTCCGGCCATTGGTGTCGTTACTGGACCACCCTGTGTGGGTGGATCTCTGGCTGCCGGTGGCTGCAGGCCGGAAAGTGTGTCATCCCTTGGAAAGTCTGGTGTATGAAACCCGGGTAGAAAAATATCCATGACATCCGTGTCTTCATCCTCCCATTCATGCTCCGATTCCTGCCTGCCCAGACTTTCCATGGCGTCAGCACAGCAACAGTCGATGAACTCCTGGGATGGATCTGTCGTGGTGCTGGGGTTCTCTCTAAAGAGGGCGTGTACATTGGTGACTATGCTGCGCACGGCTTCATTTACAAAGCTGACTTTGTTGACCTCGAAATTATCCCACGCATACTTTGCCTTCACACGTTCTACTTCCAGACATGCGAGTTCCTCGTATCCCTCGGTCGACATGGGTTGCGAGGACTGGCCTGCTCCAGAGGCCTCATTCGCTGCTTGTAAGTCCTTACATCTTGCCAAGTACTCCTCGTTCTGCAGCTCCAACTTCTTGACTTGCTCTTGAGTCAATGAATTCTCCTTGGCAAGTGCGTCGCGCCTCTCCTTGGAGTGGGTCAACTCGAGTTCTAAATTGGCGACTTGGTTGCGCAAGTTCGCCAAGTTCTGCTCGGCTTCGTCAATTTGCTGGCGATGCTGAGTTCGAGCCGCATCAACCGACTTCTGTGCTGCTGCTTGGGCGGCTTGGATTTCTTGAGCCAGCTTACGCTTGGAGTTCTCCACTAACTTGGAGTGCTTCTCTGCCAAGCTCTCCCTGAGCTGCTCCGTGGAATGGACGAATTCAACGACGTTGTCCATGGCATCCCTCATGGCAGCGCAACGTCCACGGAAGTCTTCGGTGACTGGTCCCCAATTTGGATCCGATTCCAAGGCTAGTACGGATGATTCTAAACCCAAACACTGTCTCTTGTTGCTTCCTTCCTCCGTGGGTCCATGGCGAATGCGAGCTAATTTGGAGATTTCGAGTTGTACGTCCGCAAACGTTCAATTTGGAGATTTCGAGTTGTACTTGCGGTAGTGCTGGAGATACTTCGCAATGTACGTGGTCAGGAAGGGCCAGGTTCGTCTTCTCGCACCAAATGCTGTCAACATGTTTCCTCCACTCCCCGATCTGCCGCGGAATGTAAAATGGGCCGGGGATAGTGTTCTTCGCCGACGATGATGCCATGGTTCCAAGTTTAAACTGTGGATCTCTAGCTTACAGGGACTATGCAGGCGCAGCGAGAGAGAGATGACTGGAGAGCTTGACTCAAGATTCGAAGATCTGGAGATGGAAGAATAGAAGATCCTTGGAAGAAATGGCGCTGGACAGTGTAAAGTGCTACTGGCTTTTGAATGCCATGGCAGTGACTGAGCCCATTGATGAACGTCCAATTATACCTAGACATGGTTCCATGGTTCCATGGCGGGCTTGGTAAACATGAGTTTGCAGGATCCGCTGTTGGCGGCGGCGGCTAATTGATGCGGGCTTATAATGGGACAGAGTGCCAAATTACCATGGTGTCCTTGGCTACTGTGATGTGCTAGGCCACTATGGTAGCTTGGATGTCTGAGACATGGACATCTGGGCTTGGGCGACAGGGACTGAGGTCGTTGGTCTAGCTTGGTGTGACTTAATTTGGCCAGTATGTCTGGTTCAGGGTGACTATACCTGGATGCCATGGCTCCATGTTAACCCCTAGACGACAATGCAAGCCCCACGGACTTGGTTATATTCTGGGTGGATCTTGACTCTAACTTTCGACTCCGTTGTATTAAATGGGCTTTTTAAAATGCCAAACCGGGCACCTTAGGGAGGTCTATGCTTCTTTAGAATAGAGCCAAAGAAAATTAAAAATAATATCATGCTTTAAATGGAATTTAAAAAAGATTTTTGTTGTGGTATCAGGAAAGCATATGTCGTTTAAGGGTTAACTGTGAACGTCCCCCCCAGCTAAGTGTTGGGAATACAATTGGGGATGCACCATGGTATTCTTTATAAATGCTACTTAATTTTGAATGTTTTGGTCATGAAGTTTTCACTTGATGAACGTCCATGATGGCAAACATGAGTGGGCACGAGCTTCTGGTGGCGGCAGCTTTCGATTGCTGCGGACCCTAAAACCGCTGCCCAATTACCATGATGCCCTTGGCTACTGTGATGATGTACCCTAAACCCTAGGGTAGTTTGAATGTGATTTACATGACTACTAGGCTTGGGCGGCATGGGAGATGTTTGGTCTTGCTTGGTGTGTCTGGTGTTGGCCACATAGTGGTTCAGTGTCCCTATCCCTGGATGCCATGGCTCCAAGTTCCTCTAGTGAACAAAACCCCAAACTAAGTCCCACAGTGTGGGGAAGGCAATCTATATCCTACAGCATGATATTCTACAGCATAATATATCCACTACACACACTCCATGTAAATTCCATGTTACCCTAAACCCAAATATACTACTGATTCTGCAAATATTGATCCCACGGTTATAAATATCGATCCTACGGTTATAGGTCCTAATCCAAAAAACTTTAAATAAAATTGAAAATTCTCTAGGCTCTCAGGCTCTCATGCTCCCAGGCTCACGCTCCCAGGCTCACATGCTAGCATTCCCGTCTTTGCACAAGTTTGGTTTGGCAGTAAAGGTTCTTGCCATCATTGGTAATTGATCCCTCGGCCACAGTTTACCAATGTGGGACAGTTTGACATAATTTCTGCAATCCGTGGCAGACCAATATTCGTCCTTAACTTCTTCCCATCGTGGTGCGGCTAGAATAGTTGGGTCGTCCAATACGGCGTAATCGATCGCATGCGGGGCCCCTTTAGGCTTGTTCCTCCTAGGCCCAGCATTAGCATTCGGAACGTGACCCTCACGTTGGTCATCGGCCATTGCTTAGCGATGTGTGAATGCATCGTGTGCAATTACCGAGACAGAATGCCGCGATGAGGTGAATCGATCGTGTACCCTAAACCGTGAGGTAATCCCGCGATAATGTGAATCAACCGTTTGCGTAAAAACCCCGCGAAAATGTGTAAGAACCGTCTGTGTAAGAAAACCGCGATAATGTGAGTGACCCGTCCGTGTGAAAATACCGCGAAGATATGAATAAAGTGTGTAAGATGCTTATTGTGACCAACCAGTGATTGGTCACAATAAGCATATGACTTCTCACCCCTGTAGTAAATAAGGCCAAGAAGTCCACAAAGGGAATTGCCAGCAACCTGATTTAGGAGTGAGAAGTGAGAGGAAATGGGGCCGGACGGGCCTTCTATACTACCGTCCGCCCGAACCAGCCCGTCCGCCCGTCCGAACCGAGCCTGCCGTCCGATCTGTCGTCCGGAGCGTGCTGCCCGTCCGATCATCGTCGTCCGATGGAGTGGCGGCGGCGGACCGTAAACCCTAAAGCAAAACCCTAAGGCGTCCACTGTCTTGGTGCGTCCGATGCATCGCGTCCGATCCTGCCGTCCGATTCTGCCGTCCGATCCAGGCCGTCCGATCCAGCGCGTCCGGTCCAGCCCGTCCGATCCACCCCGGCCGATCCGGACCATCCCTCCAGTGCGTCCGATCCAGCCCGAATCGATCGGACGGCATATCGGACGGCACAGCGGACGGCAGAACGGGCCAGCCAGGCTGTCCAACGGCTAGTTCGGCAGATGGTACTATAAAGCATGAAGGTTTTGTTTTGGTGAGTTCATTCGAACTCACCAGTTGTCAAGGGCTGTGGGCAACCTTTTGGTATCCCTTGCTTGACCATTACCAAGTTTGAATGTGCGGTTGTCAAATTCCGTTCGGAATTTGACAACTACTGTATTTTACATACAGGATACATTTTTTCGTCGCGCGATCACGAGGTACTGCACGTCGTCACTTAAAACTATTGGGTAGCGGAACCTAAACCCGCTTGAACCTTTCAAGATGCCCAGCGATTGGGAAGATTGGTATGTGGATATAGCCCCCGGAAAAGTGAAGTGCTTACTATGTGCAGCACTTTTTGCAAGGAAGGCGGCGAGGATGTTGAGTCACCTTGGATACCGAAACGCATCAGGAAACCGTGACACTGGCGTCGGTATATGCAAGAGACTCACACCGCAGATTAAAGGGCTCTTTCTTAATTGCAGAGGAGATCCTCCTAAGCGTCCAAATCCAGATCTATCCGATGAATGTCGCACTCCGAGAGCGGGAAATATGGACATGATGGAGCTTTGCACACCGCAATCGCTAGATCGAGAGTCACGCGATGGACCACAAGAGATTCCAAATCAGAGGTCAGGTTCTAATACAAATGAAACTACCGCGAGCAGACCACCATCCACGGAACGTGACAGTGCAGCTGGCAGGGCCGCCCGTCCATTGCGACAAGCAGGAATACCAGAGGGTTTTCAGGAAGACAAACGAAGGGAGTTAGACAAGATATAGGCAAGGTTCTTTTACGAGGCGAATATCCCTTTTGCGATAGCACGGAATTCAACTTTCAAAGAGGCCGTACGGAGGACTTCTGCTTTTCGGGGACCATACACACCACCCTCTTACAATGACTTACGGAAGAAACTCTTGATGCAGGCCAAGAATGAGCTAGGGGTGGTATTGGAAGGTAAAATGGCAGATAGCATTCGCAAGTTTGGAGCCACGTTGACATTTGATGGATGGAGCTCGTGCACAAACCAACCATTATTCAATTGCATGATAGTGTCTGCGGTAGGAGAACACTTTCTTGGATCGGTAGACACTTCGGGACATTCGAAGACAGCAACGTACCAAGCGACCATCATAGAGAAGTTCATTGAAGGCGTTGGATCGCAGAACGTGGTGCAAATTGCAACGGACAACGCATTTGTCATGAAGGCAGCAGCGGATCTTGTGACGAACAAATATGACCACATATACTTCCAAGGATGTGTTGTTCACGCAATGAACCTGTTATTGGGGGACATCGCGAAGGCAAACTGCATAGCTCACGTGTTGAAGAAGGCCCGGACGATCGTGACGTTTATAAAGAAGAGACACATGCCTCTTGCAGTATTTCGAAAGCACAAGAAGAAGTTCAGCCTAGTATTGGCAGGGAAAACTAGATTTGGATCAAATTTCATGATGGTGGATCGATTACTCGAGGTCAGACAGGCCTTAGAGCAGTCAGTTGTGGACGAACAGTGGACGTCCTATGTCGTCACACTCCGAGACAAGCGGGGGGGGATCAAAGCGCGCACTATCTCTTGAGATGTGAGAAGGTATATACTGGATGATCACTTTTGGCAAAGATGCACTAACTTTCAGGA
Source organism: Pohlia nutans (assembly GCA_022496805.1). Lineage (NCBI taxonomy): Eukaryota > Viridiplantae > Streptophyta > Bryopsida > Bryales > Mniaceae > Pohlia > Pohlia nutans. The sequence goes on from CM040090.1 coordinate 6,923,254, forward strand.
GGTGGTTGCACCGTTGATGTATGCACTGCGGGATTTTGACAGTGGGGAACCTGGTATGGGCAAAATTCGACACATCTTTCACAATGTGGAGAAACACATTGAAAGGGTGAAGGATGAGTTCTTTCCATTGGACGGTGGAGAAAGCATTGATGTGGAGAAGCACTTCCGCGACCGATGGGCATTGGTCAGAACGGATTTACACGATGCGGGTGCACTTTTGAATCCGTATTTGCTACACAATAAGGAACTCGCAGACGATTTAGATGCCATCACAGCATGCAAGCGTGTGCTTGGGAAATTATGTTCTCCAGAAACATATCCGGATGTGGTGCTAGAGTTTTTGGCATTCCGTCACAAGGAACCGCCATTCCACAATATGTTGGATCCGAAACAACAGAAGTGTTCGCCTCATGCATGGTGGGATTTTGAAGGGGCATGCGGAAAGCTCATCGCACCAATAGCACGGAGAATCCTAGCCCAAACCGTGTCATCGTCATCATGCGAACGCAATTGGAGTAGTTATTCTTTTGTGCACAACAGGTCTCGGAATCGCCTCCAACAAAAGAGGGCTGAAGATTTAGTGTACGTGTACACAAATTCAAAGCTCCTCGCAAAGGCTAAGAGAAAGGATGAGAAGAAGTGGTACAACGAAAATGTATCATCAGAGGATTCGGATTCCGCTTCAGAAGAATCGGATGGAGATGATGAAGGCGATTGGGTGGGTAATCATGCATCAGACGATGATCGCTGGGCAGATGTGCCTCTTGACGATTGGAGTGATCAACTCTCTCCACGAAGGCCGGATTCGTCTCCAACAAGATCTGGTCGATCAAGCCACGATGTATATGAGTTTGCTGAGGATGGAGAGGAGGGCAATCATGTGCAAGCATCAAATGCCGACGATACCGGTGTGAATGTTAGAGAAGAGGACAATTCAATTCCGGCGTTGGGTGAAGAAGAGGGGGACAAACGTGGTGAAGATGGTGGCACAAGGATTGACACCGTACAGGAGGGTGTTTTGAAGGACCCCAAAGATTCTGAGTTGGAGCTTTCTCCTGGACGATGGCCACAACGGTGAACAATGGCCACTCCAAATGGAAAGGCATAGAGGAAGATTTTGGTCCAATCAGTAAGAGTCCGTTGAAGTTTGGAGAGAGAGATTCTCCTCGTGGACCCCGTCTTGAGGACCAGATGCAGAGGACCGCCCTTGCATCTAGAGCCTTATTTGATAATTCTAAAACACCAACACCCCGAGTTCCACTTGTATCTTCAACGGGATTGGTATCCCTTTCCAAAGCGGTGAATAAACGTGTGAGAGAATCGGATGGAGATTCGGAAAGCGACGGAAATTTGCCTTTATCAGTAGCTATAATAAAGAAGCCATCAGGTGTGCCCCCAAGGCACAATCAACGGCCAATGCAGAAGATGACGGTGAAGGAGACACTTGTGGGCCCGAAACATATATCATCGAGTGGAGAGAAATTTGGCGCAACAGGAAACGGCAGCGCTAAACGAAAAAGGCTCATGCAACCATTTGCTGCTTCTCCGCCAAAGCCAGGACGAGTTAAAACACCCCTTGACGCAAGTGGATCCACATAGAAAACGAAGAGTATCCAACCAGTAAAGAAGGAGAGAAAGGAAAACGAGTATTACTCTCACAGTGACGACGAGTCATATGATGCAGAGGACAGTAGCGGAGCAGAGGTGAAAGGAGATTCTGATTACAAGGCAGATTGAAAACTCAATAGCATTTATGTATTTTCGTAGAGTTTTTTTTATAAGATATTCTAGTATTCAGTAATTGTAGTTGTTTGGACAGGAGATAGATTTTATAAGTATATATTTCTGTAGTGATATGTATGACGTACATGAATAGATGGCAATATTTTGTTGACGTTGCCTTTATTGAATATTTGTTTACCTGCGAAATATAATATATGACACTATTTTTATGTTTTATGTTGTTGGAACGAGAGTGGCTATAACCCTAAACAAGGTCGCTATATTTTTATTACAATGAGGCTCCAGTGACTTAATGAGATTTTAATTTATATTTTCCACCATTACAATCACCCTAGAACGGCCTGAAGTGTTCAGGGTTTAGTCCTTGAGAACCCCTAAACCGGCCTGGCCGTCCTCTAGTTGTCCGCGTGCCGTCCGCCCGCCCGGTCATCCGTCCCGCCGTCCGCCAGGCCGTCCGCTCTGCCGTCCGCCATCAAACTCCGTCCGTCGAGCCGTCCAGACGGACGGGCGCCAGGCCGTCCGCCACGCTGTCCACTAAGCCGTCCGCTAAGCCGTCCGCTAAGCCGTCCGCAGGGTAAAAATGGCAGCGGATAAAGTAAATCACAGTTTACCCAGCGGACGCTGGCGTCCGGCCGCTCGGACGCGACGTCCGGACGTCCCGACGTCAAACCGGACGCGATTTCCTCCAAAGACGTCCAAAGTGACAACCCTGATATTGAGTGGTTTACAAACATGTAAATTAAGTTACAATGTTGTACAACTCTCTAGACTAAAAAAATTACACAGTTTCTTCCAATTGAAGAGGGTTAAAGGATCTTCAAAACCCACGGTCATAGGTCATACCCTAAACCAAAAATAGAATTTTTGAAAAAAATAGCCATCCACAATTTCTATTTTTATTAGAATTCTAGTATTTATAAAATTCTGACAATAATTCCTGCTCCCCGCTCTCAAAATCCCCGCTCTCAAAATCCCCGCTCCTCGCTCCCCGCTCCACGCTCGCACAATAGCCTCGTCCGCATGCGAAGTAGCTCTGAGCAGTATAGAGATTGGCAAAGACGATTGGTTGGTCGACTCTGGAGCATCCAGGCACGTCACCGGTGAGCTCAATTCAGGAGTTGGTGCGAGTGTCCAAACTGCAGGCAACGAGCGCCTACCCGTTCAAGGGTCCGGCAATGTAAATCTTTGCCCAAATGGAGAAATAAACATTCGCGATGTTTACTACGTTCCTGGTCTCTCCAATAATCTACTGTCCGTTGGAAAGATTGCAGATGAAGGCTACATCCTTGTGTTCGACAATCAACAATGTCTTGTTTACGATGGGCCGAATGTAGTAGCCAAAGGACGTCGTGAAGCAGACACATGGCTCTATCGATACATAGTTGACAAACCTGAGTTTCCCATTTATGTTGTTCAGTCGCCAGTGGTCCCTTAGCTCTGGCACAAACGTCTTGGAAATCTGAACCAACACAGCATCCGTTTCATCGGCCAACATCATTTGGCCCAAGGAGTTCCACTTATACCCAGCTCGACCACCACATGCGATAGTTGCATAATCGGGAAGCAGTCTCGCGAGAGAGCCGTGAAGACAAGCGATCGACGTTCCTCCAAACCTCTCGCTCTCATTCACACAGATTTGTGTGGGATGATTCGTCCACAGTCTCTCGGAGGATCCTTGTATTTTGTTACTTTCACTGACGATTTCTCGCGCTTCACATGGATATATTTTCTGCGTTTGAAATCCGAAGCTTTTTCGGCTTTTCAGAAGTTCAAGGTCGAAGTTGAGAAACTTCTTGGCCTTCACATACTTTGTCTTCGCAGTGACCGTGGTAGAGAATTCTTGAGCCATGAATTTATCAATTTTTGTGACAACGAAGGGATCAGTCGAGAGTTGACTCAGGCATACACACCTCATCAGAACGGAGTCTCAGAAAGGAAGAATCGAACTTTCCTTGAGAATGCTCGTGCCATGATCACCAATGCCCGCACTCCTCGTTTCCTTTGGGCCGAGGCAGTCAACACTGCTAATTTTCTGACGAATCGTTCACCTACTAGGGCAAATGGAGGGATCTCTCCCTATCAGCAACTCTTTGGCCAAGTACTGCATTTGTCTCATCTTCGTATCTTCGGTCATCTGGCCTACGTTCACGTCCCCAAAGAGCAACGTACAAAGCTTGAAGACAAATCAGTTACATGCATCTTTGTTGGCTATTCAGAAGAGACCAAGGGTTATCGATGTTACAATCTTTCCACCCGCAAGATTCTAATCAGTGGCGACGTCTAGTTTGATGAAAATCGGTTCTGGTATTCTGATGCGTCGAAAGGAGCCCGTTCCAGTGTCTCACTTGAAGCTCTCAACGACGAAAGCGTTGCCATTGAGGTAGTTGATCCAACTTCTACTTTCATGTCTGCTCCTCATTGTCCTCAAACAATCACGACCCGTACTCCAACAACCCCGCCGGAGCTGCCATTACAATGTCCGCCTTCACCAGGGTCCCCTGGTCCTAGCGTTTTGTCGCCTGACGCGACTTCATCTCTCCGTGTCTACACTCGGCGTTCCCAGTCTGACGACGTTATTGCAACGCCTTCCAGTCTGCACTCTATCGAAGCTCATGAATCTGCGGCCCACGACTCTCCAGCTCCACTTCGACGATCTACCCGAGATCGCGCCCCGTCTACTTGGCTCCGTAACTATGTCTCCACCGTCTCTACAGCTGACGACATTGCAGCCGTGATCAAATCCTCTGGCGAGCCTTTACACTACCATCAAGCTGCAGCTGATCCTCTTTGGGTTCGTGCCATGGAGTCCGAGATGGACTCGATTCACCGCAATCAAACTTGGTCTCTTGTACCTCTTCCAGCCAATTTTCGTCCCATTCACGCCAAATGGGTCTACAAACTGAAGACCGGTGCTGATGGTGCAGTGACACACAAGGCCCGTCTCGTCGCACGGGGGGACGAACAAATTGAAGGCGTGGACTACTTTGACACCTTCGCGCCCGTAGTTCGATGGACCACTGTTCGAATTTTTGTCTCCATGGCAACCCAGAATGATTGGCCCATTCTTCATATGGACGTTAAAAGCGCTTTCCTTAACGGCAAGCTTACAGAAGAGGTCTCGAATCTCAGAAGACTTGACTCAGCCACCAGGATTTGTTGTACCCGGTCTCGAATCTCACGTCTGTAAGCTCCACCGCAGTCTGTATGGTCTCCGCCAATCTCCTCAAGCATAGAACGAGCGTATCGACAGTTACCTCCGTGAGGTAGGCCTTACTCCTTCAGTCGCCGATCCTAGCTTACATGTGTTTCATGAAGGTGATCTCGTTTTACTCCTAGTCATCTACGTCGATGATGTTATACTCACCGGGGATCATACCGCAAAAATCCAGTGGCTCACGACCGTGTTGTGTCGCACCTTCGACATGACTCTACTTGGGCGGCTAGCCTTATACCTTGGCATCCAATTTTTGTATAGTGCCCACGGTATTTCTCTCTCCCATGAGCGTTACATTCGCAAGTGCCTTTTAGAACTTGGCCTCGTAGATTGTTATCGCACATCTGTTCCTCTCAACCCCGGAACCAAATTATCCTCTGATATGGGAGCTCCTCTCGTTGATGCCACGTACTATAGAATAACTGTTGGGAAGCTTCTACACCTTCAAAACTCCCGTCCTGATATTGCATTCGCAGTTGGTTTAGTTTCCCATTTGATGACCTCTCCTCAACAGCCCCACCTCTACGCGGCCATTCAAATTTTTCTCTACCTCAAGGCTCATCCCACCTTAGCAATTCACTATCGACGGGGGGAACCGGTGAAACCCTCTAGGTTATTCGGATAGTGATTATGCTGGTGATGTAGAAGGTCGTAGATCCACATCTGGTTTTCTGTTTTCACTTGGCAGCGGTCCAATTTCGTGGAGCAGCAAACGACAATCAGAAGTGGCCCAATCATCATCTGAAGCAGAATATCGTGCTGTGGCCGAAGCCGCAAAGGAAGCCCAATGGATCGGATATCTCTTAAATGACATGGGCGTCAAGCTTGATAACCCGATCACCATCTCATGTGACAATCAATCATGTATCAAGATGGCAAAGAATCCTGTTCTCCACGCACGCACCAAACACATCTAAGCCCAGTGCCACTTCATTCGTGACTACATCAAGAAAGGAAGAATTCAACTTGAATTTGTGCGCACAAATGATCAAGCAGATGGTCTTACGAAACCACTTAGCAAGACCCGTTTCAATGACATCAGAAACATGTTACAGATGATAGAAACAGAGAGTCAAGAAAAGAAGTAGCTTTAGTCTTCTTAAAAATCCTTCATAGCTAGAGTAGAATATAGTCTTCTTAAAAATCCTTCATAGTTAGAGTAGAATAGTTCGAAAGATCATAGAATAGAATAGAATAGAATCATGTGCTTTTTGAATAGACCCAGTGCACAAAATCACATTGTGCACAGGTACCAAAAGCTCATCTAGAATTCAATGATGCTTTCGTGTCCTTTCACAAAACAGGCAAGTCAGGTGTGTGGGGAGTGTTGAACCAGTCTTGTACCTACAATCACACCTGACCTAATATTAGTTAGGTTGTTACGACATTAGTAATGAGTAACTAGTCAGTTAGTTTAACGCACGCTCCATGTAGATAGTGGGTTAGCAAGTAACTACATTAGTTAGTAACTGTCCCTTACTGTTACAAAGGTACAGCAGTTAGATGAAAGAATGTTACCTACATATACTTTGATTATGAAAACATTAATCACCTGTGTGGTGGATTAACTCATTTCTTCAAAACAATTAGTAGACAACAAGGTAAACTCTGAATGCCGTATAATAATGTTCAGCCTCAAAATTTGTTTTTGTGAACTGGTCTCTATCATGTTGCCTGTGTTCACACCCTCGCCCTCGGCAAAGATTTTTTGAACTGAGGCATGCAATGTCAAATTATGAAGTTGGATGTTGGCTTGTGTTGTAGATTATCTCATTTATCCCTTAAATCCTAAACGTCCCAGCCTCCAGAACTGATTCGAAGCCTTGTAACTTTCTCATACAACCTCGGATGATTTTCATCCAAGTTACCTTTGAAAGCCTATCAAATTCTCTACCAATTACAATAAATCCTTTGTGACGGGGAGCTGTTGATAATATTGGAGAGGCCTCCAACTACAAGTATGTCTAATTTGTTGGGTAGATTTTATGCTTGCATTGGTCTTCTCATGTACACCTCATGTACATCTGAGCCATGCTAATATTTACTTTTGAAGCTAGAATCTACTTCTGTTCAAAGGTTGATACATTTAGGGGTTAACCCTTAAACGTCAAGGTAAGCCCCATGGGCTTATTTATGAGAGAATAATGAAGAAAAAAGTAGATTTTCTCAACCAAATCAAGTGAGGATTGGTGCATTGGAAAGCTACTAAAAAAGCAATCTGAATTCCAAATTTGCGCCTCATTTGGGAGATTGTGGAAACATTGGTAAGCAATCAAAGTTATCAGAATGAACAAGAGTTGAGGTTGGGGCAGTTGAGGTCGTTTTTTGAAAAGTGCCGCAGTGCTACGGTGCCGCAACAATGCTGGCCAATAGAGCCGTTTTTCAAAAAATAAAACCCCAAAAAATAAAATAAATAAATTTACTCCAAAAATTTAGATGCCTTTCGGGCTGCCCCATCCAGGCCCTCTTGACGTTTAAGGGTTCATAGGCCCTTAGTTAGGATTCTCTACAACCCGTTCTTAACCTTATAGATGTCCAATAATGGTTTAATATACAAATTGTGATATATTGTTATATTATCATGATTATTGATTTTACTATGTACTGTAAAGTATTTGGTCATAGTTATTTGGATGAAATATCACCAAATATAGAAAATACTATACAGTCGCAAAGGGCTATTGGGCCAGTAAGGGTGAATCCTTTTCCTTCTCTTTTAGTTGTTCCTGCAAGGCTCCTCACAATATCCTTTGCGGTTTTGTCAGCTCATGGGAATTCATCTGGACTCCGAGAATCTTGATTTTGCATCCATGCCAGACACAGCAATGTCGAATCTTTCAGTAGAGGGGATGGGTTGCTTTGGAAGAACAATCATGTAATTGTTCCACTCACATCATCAGCAATCAATACATTACGCACACAGTTCTAGAAATCAAAAAGCCAATGAAACTTACTGCATTTATCGTGTGACGTCTCTAAATAACAGACGGCCTTGCATGGGACATAATGGGAGGTATCCAGAAATTCAAGGAGAGAAATGGGTCGTCACAAAGTGGTTACTGTAGGTGGAAGGCAGGGTCGGCAGAAAATAATTCCCCAAAAAAATGCCGAAAAAATAAATAGATTTATTAAGTATTTTGTCGAAATCAACAAAAATAAAGTCAACAAAAAGCCGAAAAAAATAGAATAAAAACATAACACTCGACGAAAATTGTAGACAAAAATTAAAATAAAACGTTTAGCCGCCGGATTTTTTCATGTTATCTATTAATAGCCGATTTCTTAATAATTACTTTTGAAAGTGCCGACCTCCACTCTTTCAACTTTTATTAATTATTCGACATGGAAGTGCCGACCCTGCCTTCCACGTACGGTACGCAACACCGACTATTGAATTTAACACAGCAGTGGCATGGCTAGCTTTATGTTCTCTGGAACAAGCTTCGCAATAGCTATCTATCAATACACATCATCAAACAAATGAATATCCATGTAATATGTAACTATGAATGAATTCCTCCAGAATAGGTCTATTGCAAGTTGAGAGCATCCAAATGCTGATATTTCTACCCATTTCCAACCACGTCGATGACACTCGATGAGTAACCCGCCACTCAAGAGGTGCTACAGCACTTTGTTGATTTCTAGACAATTAACACATCCATAATGACAGCAGCAGATGCATCAAAATTTGAACTGAGATGAATACACTGCAGAGGATATGTGAAGTGGTCATATTGAACAAATTAAGAGATGAGAATAAAAGTACAATCTACAATTATGCCACGTTTCAGATCTGAATTCTGAAGTATGGAAACTCAATATAAGCTGTACAAATCTTCTTCTGAAGCTCGCAGAACAGGTACTTTCACCGTAATTGGCGGTGGAAGTTGCAGCTCCGGATTCAAGGTTGACATTTCTGAGCGTTGCTGCAAGTACTCAATGTGCAGTTCTTTCTTATCACCATGGACACTCAATCTGTACAGGATCTTGCCGGCGCCGAAGTCACCTAGCAACTGATATGACTGCTCCGATCCATCCATTCTTGTGCACACGTCATCCACACCTATTACAAAAATCAATGAGATCAATGCGCCCCTTTGAAGCACCCGAAGCTCAAAAGGGACCTAGAGTTGAAACAACAATCTTGGCTTTCAATCCAGAGCTGGTACCGAAATGGTTTGCAGTGACAGGAACTTTGGACAAACTGAAACAAATAAGCGATATTTATGAAACTTGACAAACCGAGAAAATTTGCTTAAGGTAGAGTCACTTTCAACATATATAGGACTGTGATTTCTGAGAGGTCAGTATAGAGCTGTGAAGAGATTACTTTAGTTATAAGAGCCAAAGTGAGCAATTCAAGTGACAGTTGACAAGGTCCCCATTTCCATTCAAAGACCAGAGGCCATATAGATTAGCCAAGTCATGCTTACACCACTTGCTAATACGTTCAACCCAGTGTGTGAATAGATAAGTTCCAGTTGGTACACAGGGTCAGGTCCTTAGCGGTTATAGTATCCTCTACCTAATTGGACACATCATAAATCATTCTGACCAGCTGTTTAACTCTTAACCCTTAAACGACATATGCTTTCCTGATATCACACCCAAAATCTCTTTTAACCCCTAAACGTCCTAGAGTCCAGAAACTGGATCACGAATGATTCAAAGCCTTCTCACGTTCTCATCAATGCTTGGATGAAACTCATCCATTTTTTTGGAGATTCTTCACCAAGTTGTTGTCCTATCTAATGGTTGGATTTAGTCATACTAGAGTACATATTTTTCTAAAACTACAAATGTAGAAGTATGTCAAGTCGTTGACCAAGCCAAAATTGCATTGACTCTAGTTCAAAGTGGAATCGTGGAAAACGAGGTCATAAATTTAAGAAACACAAAAATTTCAAAGTATCACCACATTTAAGAGTATCTCATTTCAAACTCATTCTAACAAATTTTACTCAAAAAATATTGAAATTTAGTTTGTAATCGAATTTAGAAGGAATTTTTAATTTTAACTTTCAAATTTTATAATTAAATATTGGTGATTGTATTAGTGAATCAAACCGTACGGATGGAATCTAAAATTCAAGATCTAGAACTTTCATTTGTATATCAATTCCATAATATTCTTCTAAATGGTAGTTTATAATTTTTTTTCTCAAATTGTCAATTCCAGGGACACCCTGGTACGTTTAGGGGTTAAATTCCATTTTAAGCATGATTTTGTTTTTAATTTACTTTGGCTCTATTCTAAAGAAGTATAGATCTCTCTAAAGTGCTCGGTTTGGCATTTAAAAAACCCCATTTGGTGCAATGGAGTAGAAATTATGAGCAAGATTCTCCCAAAATATAACCAAGCCCGTGGGGCTTGCATTGTCCTTTAAGGGTTAACTTCCTGGGCGACCCAAAATGGGTCGCACCAAAAATAGAGAAGGTTGTAAAACATGCTAAAAGTGTCCGAATTAAGTGTTTCAAAAGCCTAACGTTGTTAGAATCAAGTTGGCTATAAACATATGTGTTTGGATTAGTGAAAATGTTGTTGATTAATTTTATAATAAATAAAGAAAGTTGGTCGTTCATGTGCCTGAAGCAGCCTAAAAAGTTGTCAAATTTGCAAATGTTTGAAAAAATGCATGATAATGCATAAATTTTGCAAAGACATATAAAGACTAATTCTAGATTATGAATTATAGTTCATTTCTATCAAAATAGATTTCAAAAATTCATCATAAATAATTAGATATACAATTTTTAAGCTATAAACTACCAAATTCATAAAAAATACAAAATTAATGATTATTTCTTAAATTTCATTATGATTGGCTAAAATTATAAGTATAATAAGATGCTTAAATATTCATTAGAATTCATCTCATTTAAAGTGATTATTTTAACCAGTTCTTGTCTATAATTGTTTAAATTGGTGTTTCCACAAAATAAAATATCCTAAAACTTGGCATCTTATGACTATGTTATGAACATTATACTTTTAGCCAATTCTAAAAAAAAAATTGAAAAAAAAAATCCTTTTTTATTTTTTATGAATATTTAAAGTTTTTTCTTTTAAATTCATTTATAAAAATTCCAAAGTGTTTTAGTGGAATTCAATTATATAGATAGGATCTAAAGGTTGTGTTTCACAACTTTCATGTTCTATAGAACTTCCAAAAAGTCATGTAACACATATTTTATAGCACATTTAGTTTATGGCAAAACCCCTCAGGAAGTTAAGGGTTAAAATTAGAGCTTAAATTTCTGAACCATCTAGATTGGATGCTCTAATCAAAGAACAAGCTTAGCAATCAGAAGCTATACGCAAAATTTCAAAAACACAGACGTAGTGTCGGAAGTATGAACTCACAGGCAGCATGCTCAAGCTGTGCATTGTAGATGAATTCCAAAACTGCCGATGCCTCTCTCTCAAAGTCATGCAGTGGCCCTTCTTGAAAGTCTGCTCTCCTCAGCTTCGTCAGACCTTCCCCTAATTCCACCATTGCTCCTCTATGATTCTGTTTCCACATGCCCACACTATTTTAGCTCCCTGAAGAATCATTGTCAGAAATCGACCAATCTGGTCCATCATATTGTGAAAATTATAATTTAGATGGGACCAGATTAGAGTTTTCCGCAAACCCACAGGGGGATTGAGCCTTAGTTTGGCAAACTTCTTGGGATACGAAAATTGGCCTCAGAATTTACAAGACCATAAAGTACAAATGAGTTCCCAGTTGGTGGGGGCTGTCAGTGAATGAATTACTATTTCAGTGAATGAGCTTTCAAAAGCTTTGATTTTTTTTAAATAGAACCAAGGAAGACCCACTCCATGTGACAGAGCATCCATGAGAATAGAAACTGAAGTTGGGAAATTTTAGGGCACCGTTTTTGGTGCCTTGAAACTTCAGACCTCTAGTTTATTTACAGCATCTGACATGTCTACTTTTATTGTGTTCTCAACCTCTCTTTTCACAAACTGCGGTCCAATCACCCCACTGTAGAGCACTTTGCGGATAACTCTATTATATCACCAGAACGGCCAAATCTTTTTGTTTTCCGTTGGCAGAGCGACATGCATCCTGGAATGTAGTCAGGTAAGGGAAAGATGAATAGAATCATCCATATGTATATGCTCATCCATAAAATTATCTATAGTTCATCCAAATACCAGAGGTTTTAGTACATGGTTTTTAGCAATTTCATCCACTTTTTGCACATAAATTTATCTATTATAAGGCGCTTTTGTACAAATACTGGCAATTTTAGTATTTTTTTGAGAAGACTTTGGCGATTTCATCCATTTTTTCTAGTGTAAAAGTGAACAGCCCCAAAAGTAGGAGAGATTCTGCTGAAAAATTCACCAAAAAAAAAATTGAAACGCTGAAGAACATTGCATGTGTTGGTCACTCGAAAGATAAAGTTGTCATATAAGTTCCTCAAAACTTCTTAAAAAAATACATGAGGCCCGATTTTGACTTTAGGTCTTAGAAGAATTAGCTCATGCTGGTCACCATTGACACCAGATCTTTCAACTGGCAACTCCAATTTCAAGACCAAACCCTAATTAATACTCCCTCCGTCCCAAAGTTATTGTCCAACTTGTTTGCTTGGTATTTCTTTCAGCCAATTTCATTGATCATATTGTAAGAAACATGATTAAAAAAAGGTTCCAAATTATGTCACTAGAATGATTGAAGAACATTGCATGTGTTCATTGCAACCTAAATAAAATTAGCCACAAGGAAGTATTTTTTTGACCTACTTAAAAAAGCACTTTCAAACATGACAATAACTTCGGGACGGAGGGAGTACCTGATTGAGGAGATGGTACATGCCCACGGCGCACTGCAGAATCCCATGCAAAATGCTGCGCTGCGGCTCCGGCGCATTGTTCCACAGTCCTTCGAGAATGTCGTGGCACTCGTAGTACTCACCGGCATTGAAAAGCGTCACGCCCTCCGCGAATGTGGCCTGCGAGTCCGCCACGATCTCCTCGTCGTCCCATCGCCACGCTGCGAGTCTGCGCAAGCTGCTGCTGCTGCCACGGCCTCTCTCCAAATTATACAAGCAAGCTCTCCATCCTCCCGCAAAGGAGGAGTCGAGCGGAACAGAGCCTGAGAGCTTGGAATGGAAAAATTTGGTTACTCTGGGCCCCGTGGCAGAGCTGCAAAGAGAGAATGGTCGAAGCTCGGCTATCGAGGTCATCTTGCCAAGCTCCCTCTCAAAATGACACACAAAACCCTAATCGAGGAAACCCATGCCTCATTCCTTCAGAGCTCCAGGGCATCATCCTGAACCTCACCATCCGATGGGCTTTTCCTTTCCCACGAAAAAGCAAAACGATGAAGAACAAGACATCACAAGAAATTTACTCCCTCCGTCCCAAAGTTATTATCATGTTTGAAAGTGCTTTTTTAAGTAGGTCAAAAAAATACTTCCTTGTGGCTAATTTTATTTAGGTTGCAATGAACACATGCAATGCTCTTCAATCATTCTAATGACATAATTCGGAACCTTTTTTAATCATGTTTCTTACAATATGACCTACTTAAAAAAACACTTTCAAACATGACTTCCAAACATGACAATTACTTTGGGACAGAGGGAGTACTCTAGACTAATTGGTAGAGAATTTAATAGCCTTCCAAAGCCGTGACTTGGGTGAAAGTCATTCGAGATTGTATGAGAAAGTTACAAGGCTTTGAATCCATTTGTGATTCAGTTTCTAAACACTCGGACGTTTAGGGGTTAACAAGTAAAGCCAATTCTTGAACCCGAAAACATCTATCCTTGTGTAAAGGCAAGATTGTAGTGGTGAACCGTTAACACCTAAACGACCACATAACCTTCTTAAGCCCTAAACATCCTACTCCTACTAAATTTTTCAAGATTCTCTTTGATGCTCTAGAATACTCTTGAATGCTCTTTTTTTCACATGTTAAGTAAGTTTTTCTTGTTTAATTCTTACTAAATTTCCTCATACAATGCTAAATGTCCTTTCTCACCATAGTTCCAAGAAGAGATATTGTGTCTATAAAATTTAATCCAAGCAAGAGGGGTTTGGATTCATGATTTTAAAATGACAAATTCTATTCATTATATTGTGGAAAATATAATTCACATGGAAGTGAATTTTGTATTATCGGGATCCGTGAAGGACATTGCAAAACTGCATTTGAATAAAGAAAAATCCATATAAAACCTATACAAAATTGCTAAAAGAAACATAAGACCCAATTAAAGGCTTCTAGGTCCTTTACGAGTAAGTAGACGCCAGTAACTTCTTTTGCCCTTTAAAAACAATGAACAAGAGACCTCTTGTTACAGATTGACTGTTCAAACTATTAACACTCAATAGAGTTATTTGTAAAGGCATCCAGTCTTTTGTCCTCTTTTTTTCATGGAAATGAAAACCAAACCTCCCAAATCTCCCAAAAATAATCAGTACCAGAGCTAATCGTCATCAATCTAATACCACTCCTCCTCACGGTCCCACCCCACTACCCAATTCTTCTCCCTCCCTTCAATTTTTTATGAATAAAAAATTCAATCTATCCAGTGTTCTATTATGGGTCTACAGTGAGATCATGCCGATCCTGTCCTTTCCAAATTACAGGTCAAAAACTCAGGTTTTCAGGGACTTTACAAATAACTCTAATTAGTTGAATTTTCAAACTCCAAAAAAAATTTGACATTTTTTTAATGAAAAGTGACATGTATCATGTCTTAACCCTTTGACGCCCATGCGTCCATGTAATAGACATCAAACACATCGCAACGTCTCTCTAAACTACATCATGTACAGTTTTTCATCCATCCAAAATTCTCTTGGTTCTTGTCGTGGTTGACTATCATATGGACGGTATGAATTTTCAAAACAAAATATTGTGATTTTTGAAGAACCAACACAATTTGTTTATGTCAAGTTCCATTCTTAGTTCAAAAAGTGAGACCTTAAATATAATTTTCCAAAATAATTAGAATCAAATAATGGAAACCATTCCATCTTCTAGTGCATGTTATTTCAATTCTATTACAATATTTTTTTTAAATTTGATGTGAATCTGGGATTTTTAGTTGAATTTCAAGATAAAACCATGCAAACAATTTTTAAAAATATTAACTAAAAATATGATGATTCTAACCGTACAGATGTGATCTTTACATTGACATTAACAACTTTACTTCATTTTTGTTTTTCATCACAAACATTTTTGTTTTTCATCACAAACATTTTTGTTTTTCATCACAAACATTTTTGTTTTTCATCACAAACATTTTATAACAAATCTTTGAAAACAGTGTTGAATCGAGATGTTAAAGGTTGTTATGGTTATCCCCACCAAGATCTTCTATACCTTTTAACTATATTTGGAAGCATATAAATTTATTATAATTTAAATAATTATGAAAAAAATCAGTGTAAATCGATTGAACAATAAATTATATGAGAATAATATCAAAAAATATATAATACATTTTAAAATGTGAGAAATTGATGAAGTTTGACCGGATAAATGTAGTGTGAACGCTTAACCCCTAAATGCCTAGAGCCTTCTCTAAATTCAACAGTTTTTCAAAGATGCATTATAAAATGCAACTAAGAGTGATATTTTGAACTTGATATATTAATAAAAGTTGTACATTGTGAATTTTAGATTCTATCCATACAATTAGATCTATGATTGCTATCACCAATATTTTGTATAAAGATTAAAACTCAAAATTCAATTTTTTTTTGTAATTTGATTACGAATAAGATATTGACAATTTGTGAATGAAATTTGTTGTGATTGGTTGAAATGTAATACTCTAAGTGTATTGATTTTTAAAGATTTATTGGTTGCTTGATTTTTATGAGTTGACTTTTTCAAAAGCAGTTTTAAATTTTTGGAGGTGACAATTTACCCCTATTGTAACCGCCCAACCATCCATATTTCACATGATGTAGGGATTTGAAATCCGTTTTCTCATACATCATATTTCACATGATGTACGGATTTGAAATCCGTTTTCTCATACATCATGCAATTTTTGCACTATGGATTTTTTACTAAAACTTTTATGGAAAGTTAGCTTCGTGCATGTGTGATCCAATTAGAAAGGGGATGATTTGTGAAATTTTTATGCCACATTTCATGTTGTAGTGTCCCGCGTAGTGTTCCACCCAAAATTTTGAAGATTTTAGTCTAAAAAACTCTTGAAAAAGTCAACTACTAAAATTAAGCAACCAAAAAATCTCCAAAAATCACTACACTTAGAGTATTACATTTCAACCCATCACAACAAATTTCATTATTAGGTTGTCAATATCTTATTCATGAATAATCATATTACAAAAGAGTTTAAATTTTAAGTTTGAAATTTTCTTACACATAATTTGGTGATAGCAATCGCAAATCTAACTATATGGATAGAATCTAAAACTCATAATGTACAACTCTTATTTGCTCATCCAGTTGAAAATATCCCTCATAATTGCATTTTATAATGCATCTTTGGAAAATTGTCAAATCAGAAGGTGAGAACATTTAGGGATTAAAGCTTCAAAATTTTGGATATTTTTCAAGTTGCACTTGGCATTGGTCACACAAATCTCATTCACTCACAACATTTAGTTCATCAAAAGATTAAAAAGAGTAAGTTATGTTGATAGCAGTTCTACTACACCACACTAAGGTGGTTCCCCACATACCAACTGGCGCATTAAATCAACACCTAGGGGCATTTTCCACAATCAATACTGCAATGATGTTGGTTATAGCATGAGTTACTGTTGGTAATGGGTTCTCTCCGGTTGGTTTTAGTATATGTAAGTGTGGTTATGGATTCGTTGTTGTTGGTTTGAGCATTTTCAGTGTGTGCAATACAAACCTTCTTTAGACAGAAACAACTCTACCTATGTGACATGAATGGGATGTGTCATGTTTCAACTTTGAAGATTTATAACTAACTCATTCTTCATCCAAAAATTATGTTTCAACTTGTGTTGAAATCTATTTCTTCTTGCCTAACTCTAAAAAAAAATAATACTAAATTATATCAATATCTCATATCTATATTTCTTATTCAGTTGGGAATGGGGTAACCACCTTAGGGCCATACTTGGGTCGGTCCGGCAGTAAACAGTGACTTCACCACCACCGAAATCTGCAAAGCACTTCCATGTGCACCGGTAGAGAGGGCCCCCATCAATCTGTACACTCAAATATACATGCCATGCACCTAAACTTAAACGCAAAAAAGAAAGGAATCAATGAAAGGTGCCACCGATGAGGAGTGAAACTCAATGTCCTGCTTCTCCACTCACCCTCTTTTAGCGAAGTTTGAGACCCTCAGTCCTTGTCATTTTCCTGATTCCACCGGAACCGATCATACATGGAAGCCCACCCTTAAGGGCGGACTTCCATGTGAGTGGGTGGTGATACATACAAGAAACTACCCAATCCCCTCAGCTCAACCGACAACAATGTTGGCGCGTCATCTACTCTGCAACCTCCCGGCCGAATGCAGCCTTCAGACAACGACACAGCGGCCCTCTCCAGCTCGTCGGCAGCCCCCCGGACTCACGTCGATCGGCCAAACTGGCCACCACCACTGCAGACAAGCAAAATCAATGCCCCAGCACGGCACCCACATTTCCTCACTTCCAACATGGAAATCAGGGGCAGCTGTTGGCTGTCCAGCTCCGGAGACTCCAACAATTCGATGCTCTCAATGTCAGGGTCCATCGGCAGCAGGTCGCGGTGCGGGCTTCTCCATCCACTGCCTGCGGAGCTTTTGGTGGCCGGGGTCGACGTTCCGTCCTCGCTTATCAATTTTGCGATAATTTTGCAAAATTTTACTGATCACTTACTGGAACACTTTTCTTGCACAATATCTCTTCTCCAACCATTCTTACACATACATATACACGCATTTACAAACTCCTACCTTCATTTACACTTGTACATTTACACTTTTATACTTCTACACACTCCCTCACACAGACCTTTTTACAGCAAACCCTCTTCATTTTCTGGCTTCCAACTTCTAATGTATCGATAACCCAGACAATAGAAGTTGCAAATACATCAGAAACTAGACAAACTCGTGATAGTCCATCAAAGTCTCCCAGTGCAGATTTTGTAGCTGTACATGCAAGTCTGCGTTGCACACCTTGTGCACAGCCCCATCCTCAGCACACACAACGGGAAAAATCAGAACAAAATCTACTCCTATGGTCCTGCAGTTCCATTATGTACTCAACCAATATCTCATTTTTGCAACCTGTAGACCTCGTGCTTAGTTCAGTGCCCATGCAGATGCGGTCCCAAATAATGTATCTGGCCCTCAACTCCAGATACAAACCAACTAGCAATCCAGAATCAAGACCCGGCGTACAGTACTCCACCACAATGATAGACAGTATCTCCTCAATCCCTTACACACATCACACTCACCTCTCCCAACCTGCATATACACATATCTTACACATCGAAAACACACATCGATGCACCTCGAACCCAAACATCATAATTTTACACACCATCCATACACAACCTGACAACACCCACACAATTCTCAAACAATTTTGCCCTACAAAAACATCCAAACACACTCACATCATTCATTCCACATACTACACACTCTTCACTTATCAGCCACCAGATAGATATAAAACACAAGAAACCACAAAGCCCAATCACAAAACCAGCATTCCACTCCCTTCCCACAAAACCTTTTTAAACACAAACACTCATTTTACACAAAATAGATCACAAAAAACCGCCCATGAGCAGCAACATCTTATAAAAATTTGTGTTAAAAAACACATATCAATACATTACAAAATATCCACTAAGCATCCTCAGCAAACTCTACCGCATTACACTATAACTCCCCGATTCCCTACACATCCAAAACCACATAACCGAGAACTACAGCTTGACACTAACAGTTGTTGCCAATCAACACACCTGCCCACAACGCCCTTCCCTCAATGCAAAACCCTAACCTGCAATCCCGAACCCTTACCTCCCACACGGCAATCGAGCAAAATCAGCAAACACCCACTTGCTACTAACCACTGGAATCAGAAAAATTTACCCTCACCCAAAAATAAAAATCACCACATCCACACAATAATGCGCCTCCCCTTGTCCTACTTAGCCCACCCGAAACCCCACTCGCACCTTCCTGCTGATTTCTCCACACGGAAGCATCATTTTGCTCGCCCCAGCACGCCACCGAAGCAAAAGTTCCGGCAATCAGTCCACCTCGAAACACGAACTCGAAACCACCACCGCTCTCTATCCCACAGCATTAATCACCGAATCAAAACTTTAATCGTCCACCCCCACCTTCCTGTTGAGTCCTCCACACGGCAGCATCCTTTTGCTCGCCTCAGCACGCCATCGAAACAAAAATTTCGGCAATCAGTCCACCTCGAAAAACGAACTCGAAACCACCACCGCTCTCTAACCCACAGCATTAATCACCGAATCAAAAATCTAATCGTCCACCTCACTCATCCTAATCAACTTCACCCTCGTAGATTCTATCAACGGCACGAATCACTCCCCACAACTTCCCACGATCTATTGTACAACAAAATAATTCTTAGAACAAGTAAATCCCCTCCTAAAAATCGACGCCAATTTCTGTACAACCGCCAACATTCTCATATATTCCCCCTCTCTTCCGCTAGCCTAACACACCACACACACAGGTCCACTCAACCTCCCGATATAAGACACACCCAAACTGCCGCACTCCTCCACAACTCACCATTACAACACAGGTACGCACTACTCAACATCTACTCTCCCCTTTACTCAATTTGATTACATTCTTGCAACCACTAACCAACAGCTCCATTTATCAGATTGCATATTTTCTACCATGGCTAGGGTTAAGACCACAATGAGAAAGACGAGCCACTCTCAGGACTCACTATCTCTATCTGACCGCCCTTCTCAAGGCTGGTACCTCAGGCTCACGAAAGAAGAAGCTATCGATCAAACTCAACGGATTGGCGCTACACTCCACAACAACCAGCACGATGGGCAACAACAAAACGCAACAACGAATCACCAGAGCACGGACAGCAGAGGACGAACCCGCCATCAGCTTGGAGAATGAAAACCCTACCGCATCGTCTCGATCGCGCAGGCGCCGACGATTCCTGTAGGAGGACCAAGACAGTGACGGATCCCAGGCCGAGCGACACTCCATATCGTCCAGCACGTACAAAACTCCGCCGCCGCAGCATGCCGACCAAGCGCCAACGTCTTCAACAAACGCGCCGATGAACGAGACCGCCGCAACTGCAGTAGACCCGATCGGCCTCACCTTCCCCGAACTGGAGTCTCCAGACCCTGCCGGCCCACCATCTTCGGCCAGAAGGCCGAACTCCACTTCAGCGAACCAGCAGTGCTGCCCACAGCAGACTGCAGCTTACTCCAGTCAGCCCAATCCAACTCCAGAGCTGCCCAAAGACCCAACTGTCTCCACCTCCATGGTAAATCCTCCAATATATTTTGACTTTGCCCATCACCTATGGCTTTCCTACTCTGTCCATGAACTACAAAATATTCAACAAGGATTACCAGAGTTTGCATCATACGGAGCCACTAATCTTTCCGCCATAGGAATGCCCGAATCAGAAATTCATGAATATCACTCCTATACACATTCGTTTCCCCATGTGCCCCAGCATCGCTATCCGCCCGTTAGGCCGGATGGAATTCCTGGACAGGTCTTTCACTTGACACAAGGAAAGAACTGTTGGAATTCCCTTTGGAATAGACATAGACTCTCAGACAGGACTATCTCATACACATCAGATTGTCATTCGTTTTGACTTCGGTTATAACGAAATGAAAAAACCTGATGTTCAAGCCGCAGCCCTAGCACGCTTTGAGTCTATGGGCATCCCGCTAGCAAGTTGTTTTAGACAACCAGTCTCAGCTCTAGTGCACCCCTAGACAAAAAACTGGCTTGGATTCATCAAAGTAGACTTGCTTAACCCCAGTTCTGACGGTCTTGCCCTCTTAAAAGGGGAACGTATTTTTACTTTACAACTCCAAGATCTCAACTATTCCATTGGCAAAGTTGAGAAAGGTTTTGACTTTTCATCCACGGCGGCAAACCGAACACTAGAGCTCCAAAGCCCTATTCTAGCACGATATACATCTAGACAACTCCTTGGAGAGCTCACTCGACTTGGTTACATTGCCGGCGCCAACCTCGAATTCATTGGAGTTACGAAACGGACCAAAGAACTAGAGACCGCCGAGATTACCGTCGCCTCCGACTCCACCAAGCGGTATCTTCTCTCCTCTCCAATCCTCTTTTCTGGACATAGATTGACTGTCACATCCTCCTCTAGTGACCGTCCCTCTAACCCTAACGCACCCGAGGCCCTCACTACCTCGATTCTTGTCCGAGGATTACGGGTAGAGTATTCCCAACTTCAAATTACAGCCGCTTTGCACAAAATGCTTTCTCCGAAGAATGTACTTCCAGTGACCTACAACCACACAGAGGGAGATTCTATGGGGCGTCACGATGGCGTCGCCACCATTCGGTGCCGCAACGCGGCGGTCTACACGCACTGGTGCAACCGCAAGGGAGTGCCTGGCCTCGGCAAATTGATTGACTTCACACGCCACATGTCAAAAGTTTAGCAGGAGCCCACCCCGTCGCCACAGCTCGGTCCCAAGACAACAAACCAACACGGGAGGTCATTGCAGAAGCCATTACAGCTTTCAAAAATGAAGCCCCACCGATTCCATCGCTACAACAAATCGAAGCCACAATCCAAGCAGTTGAAGGACGCCTCCGTACCCACATCACCTCCGTCGGTGTTGAAGTCACCGCCCACACCGATCAAAAATTGGACGCAGCCTCCGCACAAACCGCCGCTCATCACAATCACTTGGTACACCAACTCCAACTCCTAGCCTCTGCTTCCCGGGAATATGGCAACCAAATGGGAGGTATTTTTTCGGCTCTAAAAAAAGGACCCACCGATGGTCCCCCCGCACCCCTTGGACTCCCCGATAGCCACACTCCATATGGTTAGTTCATCATATATTAATCAAGTTTCTCTTATACCCTTCACCTTCAGTTTTTCCCTATATATATTATACGTTTCTCTTATATCCTTCACCTTCAGTTTTTTCCTATACATACTATATGTTTCTCTTATATCTATCACTCCCTGGCCTCTCCCCCACTCTCCTCTGACTACCCCCTCTATACTGTCCCACCCATCACTCTCACTTTTCCCTAGTCATTGGGATTTACCAATCCAAAACTTCTCTTTATATTACTCTACCCCTGAGCCTATCTTTTCTACTTTTATACCCTGGATTACCATATCCTCCCATCACCATCACAGACTACCGTACCTTAGGGGCAGCTTCATCACTCCTCCGTCGAATAATTAATTAATTTCAAAATTTGGTGTCCGGCAATAAGAAAAGTAATTTTTAAAAATTCAACTTTTCAGGAAATAAATAACTTTAAATTCGACTTTCATCCACAATTGATGAAGTTTCATTGAATGTTTGTTATTTTAGTGGACTTCATGTGATCACTCTTCACGTTTTTAATTTATTTTATTTTCAGTTCATGTATTCAATTTCAAGATATTTCATCATTCATCTAATTTAATTTCATGATTTTCCGGCAAATAGGCAACATAATTTATTTTTTAATTCGACATTTTTATTTGGAATTATTTTTTGCCGAAACTGCCCCTAAGGTACAGTATACCTTCTGTGCCTCTCTTTCATTTTATTATACTATCCTAGTTATATCTCTGATTGCTTATACTTCCTACTAGCACAAATAGTGTCACAGGCCAATCTGGCCTTTATGTTGTTCTCCAAAACTCCCAGCCATTGGGAACCAGTAATACTAAATATTTTCTTCTACACTCTGGCCACTCTGATTTGATTACTTCATGTCCTCTTACACTTGCCACATACTCTTTAAATCCATGTCTTCTTGCATTTGCCTCATATCTCCAAAAACTCTGTCCCCATCATCCCTTATGCAATGGCATGCATAAGTCTCACAAACTACCACACCATAAACAAAAAGACATCCAGCAGACATCTAACACATCCAGTCCCCTCTACTTAAACTGCACCTCTGACCCATATAAATTCACCAAATGCTCCCACTATTATCCTAACAAGATCCACCAACTCACTAATTTATTCCAAACAACACTACCAGTAATATACATCCACCCTCCTTAATCTCTCAGTCAACTAATCCTCTCTGTCCCTATAAAATCCAGTCAATCCCCATTATATATGACACACATCAATCTTTTTTCATATAGGCCCATTCATCAAATCAGCCCCCACCAAACAAATAAAAAATATCACTCCCCTGTCTCAAATCTCCAATGCACCAAACTCACATCCCACACCATTAGCATATACCAAAGGCCCTGCCCATACTCCACCTCTCTCTGGAATTTCCCCCAAACCTCAAATCATTCTCACCAACCAAGGCAATTAACCTTAACACCAGTAACATCTAATCATCCTACTTTATACACCTACCAACACATTAACAAATACAATAAAAATAATAATAAACCCACCCACAATGCTCAAACAACACAAAAATACCATTCCCATCTATCCCCATCATCAAACATGAACATAAGAATATACTCAAATATTCCATCACATACTTTCATTCCTCTAAACAGCCAAACTAACCACACCAAAAAATTTACCAAGCACCATAAAAAAACACATCTACCCAAAAAACATCTACTGGCCTCGTCCAAAAAACATAATTTCGCCAAGCCCTTTTCACACCTCTCAAAATCTCCACTAACTCCCCAGAAATTACAAAACTACAAATATACACATCTTCTACTCCTCCAATGTGGAGATATAGAACAAAGCCCAGGACCAATGACTAAATTTCTAACTCTCAACCAACTCAAAGCTAAACTATCTATGACCAACAACGCCAACAGCCATCCCCAGCCACTGATAGTTCACCTCAGTACCACTCCTCGTCCCCAAAACAAAAAAAAAATATTACTCCGTTGCTCCCTTTGGTTCCTCTCTGCTCTCCTAAATTTTCTATATAACCCACATTTCCATACACTTAAAAGGCCTTATAAAAATACTATTTTGGATATCAATCCCGTTTCACATCCACATTATCCACATACAAAATCGACCCCCCCCACCCAACACCAGAAAATACAACCCAGTAGCACATCTCACACACACCACATAACCTCAACAGTCCCAAAATCCCCTATAAAAAGAAACATTTTATACCAACAACTCCAACTAAGTGGGGATATCAAAACTAACCCTGGACCCATGCCCGACCTACTAAAAACACACCCACCTACACATAAAAGACGTTGCAAAACATATTTCATACCCAGCACGATTAAATTACAACCGGAATACCAACACTTAGCAAACCAATTCTCACCTCTCCTAAATATGACACATCCAAATCATGCGGAAGCTAGTAATGACTACCCACACATATCAAACTATTTCTACCAAAATCAACATCATTCATCACCAAGAATACTATACGCACTCATCATCACAATTAGTCCATCAAAAGAAACATGTGACCACATCTTAAGACAAATTCCAAACCCTGATTGGACAACATTACTACTAGAAAAAATGTCCTTACTACAAAACCCACCCGAAAGACACATCTCAACTAAACACCCATACACAGAATTCACAGACGATAATCAAAACTTAATAAACCCACCAAATACCATCCACAAAGAAATTTATAAATTTATCCATCAACATAATGGTTCAGTAAACCTTCAAAACATGATTGAAAAATTCCCATTTCTCCCTATCAATTTATTAGAAGAAACCTTAAAAATAAATGAACCAATACATGAATATATTCATCCCCCACCACTCCCAAACATACCCACAATACACCCACAAGAAATACACACATCAAATCATAATACGAGATTTATTACATGGAATGCAGCATCACTAAATACGGCCCTTCCAAACCTACATGAATTAATTTCCAATACAACTGATGAACCTGCTATCATCACAATACAAGAAACCAAATTCATTGCTACAAAATCCACCAAATACATACAAAACCTATTCCCAAAATACAAATTAATTTTTAACAACACACATGCCTTAACAAGATGCATGCAACAAAGAATGTCATACACCCCCGCAAGAGGAGGTCTCTTCACACTAATAAATCAAAAATACGCATACCCTGGCAACATCATTAAAATTCCAACCCCTAAAGAAATATCTCCTTTCCTACAAATAATAAAAATTGACAACAAATCACTACAAACTTGGCTAATTATCCACATGTATATGCCGTCACATGCAGATGACATACAATATATACCAATAATCCAACAAAACGTAACACAACAAATCAACGCACACCCAAACGTTACAACTATATTATGTGGAGATTTTAACAGAGACATAGCACTTATAGGACGACAAAATGAAACTACCACAACCCCACCACAAGCAGAAGACATAGAATGGAGAACATTTACAAATAACCTCCAATTAGAATACATTTCAACAGACTGCCCATTCACCAGACAAGGAGGCCAAAACTATAGCCAAACCAGCCTAATAGATGGATACTACATTAAAACACCAAATAATTCTTTATACACATCAACCACAGATAATGACCACAACCTTAATTCGGACCACTCGCCAGTAACGCTATACATACCACCAAACACTTTACTAGCAAGACCCATACCAATAATTAATAAAACTATGAGAATTCTAAACCCCATACCACAAGAAAATATGGAAAAATTAAAAATAGAATATTTTGAACAAAATGCTTTGCAAATGATCAACTAACAAACGACCAATGGCAAACATCCTGTTCAAAACTAGATCACTTGATACAAAAAATATCAGACAAAATTCAAGAAACCTACACTGCACCACCGCTTCCAACATTAACAAACCGTACTTCCCAACAAGGAGGCTTCGTACCTAGAAAACTACAAAAATCATGGAAAAAACATCTATCCACCTACCATTTAATTAGAAAAACAATATACATAACAAAAAACACACAAAACTGGCAAATGCATCCAATAATCAAAGAATTAAAAACCCATACAAATATAACCATCCCTTCACTCCCAGCCCAAGAACATAATCAAACAAAATGGATCCAATCACTAGTAGAAATAGCAAAAACGTCAAAAATACAAGCGCGTAAAATCACCACAAAATATACCAAAAGTTGTATAAAAAAGGCAATTTTAAAATACAGACAACTATACGACAAAAGCCCAAAGAAAATAAACAAAAAAGTCTTCAAAAATCAAGAAACACCACCATTAGACTGCATTATGGATAGAAACAACAACATTCTAACCAGCCCAGAAGATATAGCAAATGAAATCCACATATAGCAATCAATTAGCAATAGACCTACAGTACCAACATGTTACTACCAACCTAAACATCCAGCAAAATGCACTTGCGGAGTTAGACAATATCCATGGCACGACCTTGATGGTTTTGTAATAGAAAAAAGAGAAAATCCACAAATACCACTGCATAAGTACTTTGATTAAGAAACATATGAAATGTGTCTCAAACACCTATCTAACAACAAAACATCAGGCCCAAACAAAATCCCCAACTCAATACTAAAAAACATACCCAAAAGCTTTCATAAATTACTCTTTTTATTTTTCTCTCATTGCTACAAACAAAAACAAATCCCAGCCTCATGGAAAATAAGTCTAACCATACTACTATATAAAAAAGGAAACCCTACACAACTGCCAAACCACAGACCAATAGCACTTGCAAACACAATATACAAATTCTTCACCAGTACACTAACATATATATTATCAGCATACGGTGAAAAATTCCAAATCCTACACGATAGTCAAGAAGGATTCAGAGCAGAAAGAAGTACAGCAAGACAATTACAACTCCTAATAGCAGCACTAGAAGATGCAAAATTTACAAACCAGGACATATATCTACTTTATATAGACTTCAAAAACGCATTTGGCTCACTAGATCATCCAAGACTCCTAACTATAATGAAAGACCTTGGATACCCAGAAGATGCAATTATGCTAGTTGGCAACATCTACTCCCATTCAAACACTATTTTTACCGGTGAACACTTTGGCAAAACAAAATCAATACCAATTCAAAGAGGAACCATACAAGGAGATACACTGAGCCCATATCTTTTCATAATTTTTCTCGAACCACTCTTGAGTTGGCTACAAAGAGGGGAAAATGGCTACAAATTTGGTACATCAAAAATCCAAATTAGCTCTGCAGCATACGCGGACGATTTAGCAGCTATATCAAACAATACAAAATCACTACAAATACAACTAAACAAAATCGTCAAATTCTGTGAATGGGCGGGCATGGACTTGTGAGTCACAAAATGCGCCGTTACCGGTTGCCCAAATAAATCCAAAATGCCACCAAACAAATTTAAAACCCACATCACAAACCAAAAAATAAATTATAGAGACCAGACATTACCAGTACTCCATCAAAATAAACCGTATGTATACTTAGGCATACAATTAGTTCCATCACTAAAATGGAAACTCCAAACACATATCACGACAACTAAAATAATAGACCAATGTAAACAATTATCAAAATGCCCTGCCACCATCAAACAAAGAATCAGTATGGTGGACACAGTAATCAGAGCAGGCATAGCTTATAGCTTCTTTGCAGTCCCATATTTACTACCAACCATTAAAAAACTTGACAAGAAAATTATTGCAATCCAAAAAACAATATGCGGACTACCTAAAAGCACCGCAAACATAATAACTCAACTTCCTCATGATTTATTTACACTCGAAGCCTTCTCTCTAAAAAATGCCTACCTTAGATGCATTGGGGAACAACTTCGAAATGCACTTAACGACAAAAGAAGACTAGGAATAATATACAAAGGACTTATATAACACATACTTGACAAAGCCGGAGGTGCCGATGTCATCCCAAGAATTAAACGTCAAGACTGCATTACATCACCTACAACATGAACATTATTCCTTCTGAAAACATAAGTTGGTATACACCTTAAAAGCACATAAGAGAATTTTCAACTCCACATGACTGAACTAGAACGAGAATGGCGATCTGCAGTCATAAATGACCTACCACAATTAGACCCAAAACTCTCCATCAAATTTTTATATAAATTAATGGCACACAAAATTTACAATATTAATCAAATCATCCATCCCAACGGCACAAAACTAATGTCACCAGAAGAATTTAAAATATACTATCAAAATCCAACTAAACTAGACAAAAGTGCACTAAACATAGCAGAACAACTCTTATGTGAACCAAAATGTACCTTAGATTGCCCAAATCCATGTCAAATACACTTACCACCCTGTACACTAAAAGAAAAATACAAAATATATAACCACAGAATAGTACCAAGAACACCAATAAATCCCGTACAAGTCCCTCAACCTATATAACGGACCCTTCCCGGATACGCACGCCATTATACATTTTGCCGCGGACACCATTACATATGACGAACCAACAATCCCATTAGTACCCAACAAAACCCGAAACAAACCACTTGCAATACACATATGGTGTATTCACCATCAAAACAATAACATTGGCACAATAAACCAAATAAACACCATAAACACAGCAATTAAAAATCTACAAATTTCGCAATACCATACACAAACAACACCACCAACACCATTAATCACAAAAGTTAACAAAAGCACAAATTGGAACAAACTAATATACCCACATTACAACAATTTACAAAACATATGGGTAGATCCCCTTCCAAATTTCGAAATAAACACTACACTAAAATTTCTACCACAATATAGCTATTACACAGATGGATCCTTTTTACCACCTGAAGAAGCTGATGATGGCCATTGGAAAAAAGAAAAAGCTGGATATGGAATCTACAACTCATCTAAACCAGATGTACAAATATCAAAAAGACTGCCTGGACTACAAACATGCTTCAGAGCAGAACTAATGGCCATACATGAAACACTCTCAATAATCACCACTAAATACATAAATGAACCTGCACAAATTTTTATTGATTGCGTCAATTGTATACATGTTCTAAACACACAACTAAAACACCCAACCCAAGAAAACAACCACGCCGATAAAACCATATTAGAAGATATGGTAAAAATGCTAAAAAAACAAACACAACCAACCACAATATACAAAGTTAAAGCACACGCTAAAATTACCGGGAATGAACACGCAAATCAACTTGCAAAAGAAGGAACCATGAAAAGAGGCTATCAAAAAGCAGCAAATTCATACGAATTTGCACATACCACACTGTACTACTTCCAAAAAGACACATGGCCCGGTCGTATTAACGACCAGACAAAGGACCAGTTAGATGTTTGGAAGAAGACATGAAGAAACATGACCGAAACACTAACTTAGAAATACTGGCAGAAGACTTTCCCAACATTAGCAAATGGACAACAAACTCCATCATGGACAACGAAATGTCCAATGACTTTTGGAAAAATCTAGAAATAACAGACGCACAAAAAACAAGCACACTAAAATTTAGAACCGGTCAATACATGGGTAATGCCAGAAAACAATTAATTTTTGGCTTACATAGATTCCCCTCAAAAACATGTCCCATCTGTAATTCACAAGATGCAGATACATGGCTACATGTACTTTTACTATGTAAACAACACCATATACACGCACTAAGAACCAAAAGACACAATAAAGCGGTATGGCAATTAAGAAAATTAATATTATCCTCAAATAAATCAAGATGCTACACTCTCATGAATGCGGGCACATTCAACAATAACCCACAAGAAAACATAGTTCCTCCATGGTTATTACCATGTACTTGTAATCAACAAAGATGTCAATGTAATGCCAGATTCAAACCATATATATTATGCATTAAAGGCCTCCCATACCAAAGCCCACCGCCTCTAAACCCCGATGATAACCTAACGATACAATTTATAAAATTCACATACACAAACGACAGATTTTCACCAGAAACAATTGGCAGAATTTTTTTTAAATACCAACCTCTAATTAACAATATATACAACAAGGTTGGAAAGTAGATCCCATCATAGTCATTACAGTTGGAGCTAGAGGAACCACACACGTCCCCTCAATGAAACAACTTGAAACAAAATTCAACATTTGTGAAACCTCCATTAAACACGCATTCAAAGCAATAAATACCATTGCCATACAGTATGCCGAATCTATCCTTTTACATAAAAGACGTATAGAAAATAATCAAACAATACCAACAGACGTAGTGCATTAAAAGAGGGGGGTAGTGGTGAAAACCACTGCTAGCCACTCTTTTCAAACAACTAGCTCAGCTTGTCTCAGGGGATAGGACGGGCCGGTTGGTTGGTACAACTTTCCTGCCATGACAACTCACTAGCAAGACCAAGTCATGTGTATCACACCACTGCTCAACGAGCCCAACTGGTTTCGAACCCGGACCACATAATATTGATACAACGCCCTTCACCAACCAACCAAGAACTCATGACTTGGTGATAAAACTTAACACTAAACATTCCTTTATACAAACTTACACTCAACCATCATTACTTCACTTTTCTCCTTTGTTACTGTTACCATTACTTTATTTTGGTTACTATAGTGTCCATCCTCGAAAGGGGAGAGTAGTATTGTTCCAATGTCCCTTTGTCCAATAGGCATCGGGTCATTGACTTTACAAACGGACACTTTATTCACGCCGGCCCATTTATTTGGGTTGGTGTTTCTATCTATTTGCTCAAGGCCCTCCCAAAATGGCTCAGGGCCCTCCCTCCTAGCGTGTCAAGAAATGGCCCTCCAAATCACTATTCAATTGACTAAATCACTAATTAGTGGACTAAATCCCCACATTCTACTTGTGATTGATCCATTGAATATTTAATGTGCACTCTTGATGTGTGAAGGCCCTCCAAGGGTGGGGGAGTGTGAGTGCAAGGGCCCTCCAAATGGTAATGAATAATTTGAGTGAGTCATCTCTGGCGTGTAGGAGTGGGGATGCTCTTAACACTTTGTAGATGGATATTTCAGTATAGATGGCCCATTCACAGCAAGAAGCTCCGGTACTTGCGTTGCTTTTTTGGAATGCTGCAAGGTAAATTTTGAATACCGGTATAATATATAATTTTTTAGCGGTGTCAGAGCTTTGTCTCTTCTTGCTTTTGGCCAACGCATGTGCGTTGGTGAAACGTAAATTTCTTGCGACATCCAATAGGCGTTGGAACAAGTTTTTGCATGTGTCAAGTTAGAAAAATAAATTTTACAGGAGTACAATGTAGCTACTGTACCAAAAACTGACTTGACAAACACAGATTGCGTAAGGTGACTTGTGCCAATGGGCCATGACCCAGTTGCAAGTTTTACTCTCAAGTTGCAAGGGCATTATAAGGGCATCCTCAATCTTCACGGAAAGAAGGCCCACCAACAGCACTTTCTCGGGGTGGAGCCTCCTACGTGACCCAATCCGGCCGTCAAAGGCTGCAGTAAGTTCACGGCCACTCCAAATGAACCTCATCAGCCGGTACTTTTATCTCCTTTCCCGGAGCTGGAAACTCCACGCTACAGTAGGTCAATTGGCGCAGGAGCTGCAATCAAGGAGCGCAGGAGCGCAGGGTCAGCGGGTACGTCAATCGAGGAGCGCAGGAGTGTAGGATGAGGATACAAGAGCGCAACAGGGTTAGGGCCGCTTCAACGGCATATTTTTTTTCCATCCTGCTGCCAAAACAGACACGCCAAATGCGGGTGGCGTGCCACCTTGCCGAGATAAGATTGAGGATGCCCTAAGAGCATCTCCTGCCTAACGCCAAGAGCCCCCTGCCAACGGGAATGTAGCGGTTTAGCAACGGACTGGTTCTGTCCCAGTCCCCAAATATAGCTGCCAGGGGCCTCGACATTTCCAAACCTGGCCGGCGGAAATGAGGATTGTGCAGGTCGACTTGAGCGGCCCTAGCGCTTGCCTCGTGTATTTTTTTGACCAGGAATCTGCCAGCGTGGGAGTTTTGGGCCATTGATTGCACCTCAACTGGAGTCCCGGGGCTTCAACATGACGGGCGGCAGGGGAAGGTCTGACTCTCCCTCAGGGAATTTGCAAAAGCTGGCCGGTCCTCCCCTCCAAATGTGGTATGCCGGGCTAAATTTAAGCCAGCCGCAAGAGATGCTCTAAGCTTATTACAGTACTGATCTGGCTGCTCCAGTGCAATTGAAAGACAACTAATGTGAACCGTCGAAACGGTTCACTTTAGTGATAATCTATTAGTTCTATATTTTTGGTGTGTTTATTAATTTATATTTGTCTAACCGGGACATTTTAGCCGATTAGACGAATTCCCGCATTTGTTTGTATTAGTGTTCGATTTTGATTGGCAATTTTAGATTCCTTTTTATCTAAATAACTTTGTGTGTTTATTTACTTCTAACGATGTCATCGTTTGATTAATGTGCAATTGGGCCGTTTGCCCTTTTATTTTACTCGACGATTTTAGTCTATTTTTATTGCTTGCCATGTTAGTTGATTAGTTTATTCTAATTGATTAGTCTATTTTATTAGTTGCTTGAGCTATTCTTTGTGGTTGTTATTTTAGGCTTTTAATTTCCTATTATTTTAGTCTTATTTTATTAACTTATTGTTGAGTTTATTCTTTAGCCTATTAGAGTGAATTTAGTTTATGTTAATGGAATAGTGTAGTGAGGGACTCCCGGTTAAGTGGGGGTTAAGTGGTACTTTAGGGTTTAGATGGAGTTGGATGAATATTTCTAAGTGGATGGATGTAGTTTTGGTGGGATTCAAAATCCCACCCGTGCCGCTTCTGCGGCCGCCAGTTCATTGTGTGTCTGCGCCGTTAGGTTTGAGAAAGAGAGACTAGTGTTTTAGATCTGAATCTTAGTGAAGAAGTTTGGTAGGGAAAAAATTAGAGAAAAACTACCTTGTTGCTTGATTGGGAAAAGTGTGAGATTCGAATAGGGTTCTCTTGGTGTGTGGTTGTTTTGTACCAAAGGAGGATTGGAGAAGTGAAGAGGGATTTGCTAGTTGTGTGTTTGGGAGTTTTTGGAGAAGATTGTGGAAAATCACAAAAGATTAGTGTGGCCTTTAGGAGGAAAAGAAGAGTTGTAGAAAATTATAAAAAAAATACTTGTGTTGAGGTTTTTTGAGAGATTAACTGTAGAATCAGTTCACGTGTTTTGGAGGAGGTTTTCTTGGTGTGCATTAGCCCAGAGCAGAGTGTATGCTGTGGGTCGAATTGGACTCGTGGGTGACCAACGACGAAGGTACGACGAGTAAGGGAATTTCACGGCAGTAAGGCGAGGTCTGCTCCAACAGAGCGGAATTCACGGCAGTAACGAGAAGAGGACCTGCAGCGACGACGAAATCACGAGCGACGAAGGCAGAATCAGGAGTAGTCGACGGCGAGGATCAAGATCAAAAGACGACGGCGACCACGAAGAACCAGACGGCGGAGATCGGGGGCGCACGGAACAACGAGGAAGAACGGCGAAGGGGTCGACCAAGGCGACCATCGCTACAGTCCCTGCCTCCTTCCGTGTGATATTACGGAGGGGCCAGGGTAACATTATAGAGGGAGACATCCCCTCTTATTCTCATTTTAAATTCTAGGTTTTGTGTGAATTATCTTCTATCTTTGTGATCATTAGGAGAATAGATAAAACGTTATAATTGAAATTGGTGACTTTAGTCACCTACAAAAATATTGTGTGCATCCTTTCAATTTTTGTTCAATTGTTTTGAGTTTTATATTTTGTGATTGCTTTGAACTAGTTGTTCCTTGTGGTGTTGTTTGTGGGTAAATTGGGTCCGGTAAGGGTTCTAGTGCGGAAGCGCTACCCGATTTTCACCGGGCCAATTCATTATTAGAAGTTTGGGCAATTTAGGGTTTTAGAACTAGGGTTTTGGGGCACGATTTAAACTTAGATCAATTTTCCCCATTTTTTCACCATTTTAATTAGAAGTTCCCCACACAAACGCTTGGGTTAATAGGAGTCCATTGCTTGCGTCTATAATTCACCCACCCAACGGCCGGCTTTTGACCGGCAACGGTCAAACCGCTCATAACTGACCTCGGAAAACAGAAATGACAAAATGAAGTTGTGGATAGCCTTTCTGGACATTAAGGTAGACGACCTGTTTCCGATCACCTTAAGCAATTCAGCATACTTCCGGTGGAGTAACGAATAGGCAAATAATTTTGCAGTGTAGGGAAATAGATTTGAAGAAGGTCACATATTTTTGAACAAATTTTGGGGCAATATTGAATTTACTACAAATTTTCAAAGTGAAGATTCTTTCCAACCCGTTCTCGCAATATAGGCTGACCTATTTCCAAGAACTGTAAAACTAGATTTCGAGAACACCATCAGGAATTTCGGACCCCACTGATTCCGCACGATTTCAGTGCGTTTATCGTTAAACACTGATTCCGCACGTCATACGTGCATTTAGAAGTGTCGTTATCGTACGGAAGTGACATGCATTACTAAGATGTCGATGCAGTGTCTTTTCAATGATTATCAAAAAAATGTTGTTTCCGCACGAAAGTCGTGCTTGACGGAATCCATGCGTTAATCGTGTATCTACATTACACGGCTAATAAGACACGGATAATATGCGATTGCTTTTAATGCGGATCTACTATCGTATACGTATCATATCAACGCCTTTTATTACATTCATGCGATTTCAGCATCTATCATAATGCAAATTATTTTCGTATGACATCCGTGTAAAATATTTTAATATTTTTGGAATCTTTGAAAATGTTTTATATTATTTTGGAATATGTTGGAATATTCCAAGAATCTTCTTTAAATTATACTTCCGGTTTAATTTCCCAAAACATTTTTAGATCTACATTTATAGAGTTTAGAAGCAATACACATTAAATTTTCAAAGAAATAACATTTTATATTTTTAGAATTCAAATTTGGTATTATTGGTTATCATTGTACTTTTCATCAAAGGAGCAAAAAAAAATAGCTCACAACGACCACGATTTTGGCAAAAAATTCAAAAATTCAAAATATTATCAAAAAATCCTAGATATAGAAAAAATCCTGCATAATCTAGTGCCAAAAAAAATTCGGAAAAAAAGTTTTTTTCACATAGTTAAAAACATTCAAAGTCCGCTGAAAAAAAAAAAAAAAAAAAAAAAAAAACAGCTCACAGCCATGATCTGCCATCACAATTTTGGCCAAAAAAAAAAAAAAACTCAAAATAATCTGAAATTTTTTGTAGATGTAGGAAAAGCCCTGCATGTTGTAGTGCAAAAAAAATTTGAAAAAAGAATTATATACACATGGCAAAAAATTGCCAATGGATTCATTCTTTTATAATTACCAAAAGAGTTTCATTCTATGCATCGAGAGTTTGTGGTGATTTGGTGGTTTGGAGCTTGGTTGACAATCGGGAGGTCGTGAGTTCAAATCCCACCGTCGGCGGTAGAGCTAGGGAAGCCGTGGCGGGCCTCACCGCGGGTTTGGGCAATTTCCGCGTAGTTGAAGTGGGTAGCGAGGAAAATAATAATTTTATATTATTATATATTATTATATTATATTATATTATATTTTTTAATAATATTATTTTGATCAAATTTAGATATATAAAGAAAATAAAATCTAGATATGGAAAAGATGATGTCGCACGAAAAACGCACTGAATCAGTGTAGTTTTAAAGACGATTAAAACACGACATTTGACGACTATAAAGAGTGTTGAATTCATACGTTTTCAATAGATGTATCAATCGTGTCGAATCAGTACTATATCCGCTTGTACGAACATCGTGTCATATCAGTGTAGTTGCGATGAATGACGCAACGATGCAGAATCAGTGCGAAAACTCTACGAACCCTTGAAATATCGGAAATCGCATTGAAATCATGCAGAATCAGTAGGGTCCGAAATTCCTGATGACATGATATCATACTAACTCGGCAACAAGTTTCCATTCTTGGCGCCAACCATTCCATATTAAGAAGAAACATGTTTCCGTCACCGTTTACGAATGAATTCGAAAATAATGCACGTCTATTCACGAAAATATGTCGCCCTATATTGCGTGATTGGGGGCCTGATTGGAAACAGGTCGTCTACCTTAGTTGAGATTTGACAAGGGCACAATTGGCACAACCTTCCATGGC
The DNA here is from genome assembly GCA_022496805.1 of Pohlia nutans. Lineage (NCBI taxonomy): Eukaryota > Viridiplantae > Streptophyta > Bryopsida > Bryales > Mniaceae > Pohlia > Pohlia nutans. Next base: position 6,959,485 of record CM040090.1, read on the forward strand.
ATTCTTGGGGACAGTGAAAGCTTCATGGGTTTTGGGCCCCGTTCCTGTATCCCCGGTGGTCTTGAATGGGATACCCCTGCGAGACACTGTTCATGCCCCCCCCCCTTTTCTGAAATTTCTATTTTGGGCACCGAGACCCCTTTTTCTATTTTGGGCACCGAGACCCCTAAAGGCACCTATTTGGGAATAAAAAACCATTGGAGGAGGGGGTTGTTTTTTAAGGTGGGCCCTGACAAGGACAAAAATAGGGGGCACTTTTGTCCCCATTCATTCAAGACCACCGGGGGATTTGGTGACTTCGGGTTTTGGGGGCCTTTCCCATCAGTTGACAGATCACTCACCAGACTACAGTATTTTCTAACTTATTTTGGAACTTATTCTGGATGGTTTGGAAACTTTTCATTTTTTTCATTTTTTTTCTTTTATTTTTATTTTTGGTTATTGTCGTTGGCTCTGTTCCTTTCAGGATGATAGAGCCACTGCAGGGACATCTATAGTCCTAACCGTCCAGTTTTTGGACAATGAATAAATTTAAACTCTGTTTTTTCAGCCATCATGCACTTTTAGTAGTGTTTTTTCATCCATCATGCACTTTTAGTAGTGTGAATTTTTTACTGAATATTTTATGCAAAGTTAGCTTCATGCATTTGTGATCCGATTAAAAAGGGGATGATTTGTGAAATTTTTATGCCTCCTATGCCACATTGTTCCAAACATTTTTTTGAAGATTTCAGTGTAAAAGTGCTCTTGAAAAAGTTAACTAATAAAATCAAGCAACAAAAAAAATCTCAAAAAATCACTACAGTTAGAGTATTACATTTCAGCCCATCATAACAACTTTGATTCTTAGATTGTCAATTTCTTATTCGTAATCAAATTACAAAAGAACTTAGAATTTTAAGTTTCAAATATTATGGGAAAATACTGGTGATAGCAATCACAAATCTAACCATATGGATAGAATCCAAAATTCATAATGTACAAGTTTTATTCATACAGTCAAGCTCAAAATATCCCTCTTAGTTGTATTTATAATGCATCTTTGCAAAACTGCCAAATCTAGAGAAGGTGAGGACATTTAGGGATTAAGAGCATGCGCTTGAAGGTTCTTTAGCAATTAGTGGAGTCCACCCTTTTCAACATAGCACTGTAGAAGATTTAACATTAAATACAATGACTCACCACTCAATCTTTAACTAAAAATGATACGAACTTGCCCATGATTCTGAACATACTACAGTGATTCGAGAATAGTGGCCAAAATTATGAAGTCAACAGTAGAAGGGTTAAAGAACCTTATGGCACCAATGGTTTTTCTTTTTTCAATAATTCCAAGTAGCCAGCTTTTTTCATGATACTTTGGTGATACTTAGGTGATACTTGGTGTTAGTCTACCATATGTATACTTGGAAACATGGTTACTCACCTAAATTTCTTCAAAGTATTTGGCTATTATTCCTTTCATGTTTTCATTAAAATTAGCCATTGTATTTCAAGTGTAGCTTTTGGGCTATTTTTAACTAGGAAATCCCTAATCCGCACCCTTCTTCCTTTAATTCACCCCTTAATCACTATAATCATAGTGAAGATTTGGTGTCACAAGCTCTCATCTTCACATTGTTGAACAATTACATAGTTCTTGAACCACTCACAACCACCATACATGGATAATCAATATGTCCATCAATTTGGGATTGTGCAGATTAAAAGATATTGTCACTATTCATTGAAAGAATCTTGTGCAATAGAACTCCATTCACATTTTATGTTTTGTAAACCAAATTCTTACCTTATAAAGTATATGAATCCATTGTGGACATCTGACCCATTCCAAATATGTAGTACATCACAAACTCATGAAGTCGTGTTTTTGCAATGATATACGTATGTTGTTGAGATGAACAGGGTTGATTACATTCGACATACAACACGCAATTCGCTATTTATGCACTTGGCCAAGTGCGTTCATTTCATGAGCAAATCGTGCTTAAAAAATTTGTGTAAAAAGCTCTCTAGAAAACAGCGATTTTGTCTTTCTACAAATCACTTACATTGTAAACAAACAATTTATTTATTTATTTTTTATTCTTATCTTTATCTTTTCTTTTATCTTTTCTTTATCTTGTTTCTTTTATCTTGTCTTCTTTCTTGTCTTCTTTTTCTTTTCCTTCTTGTCTTCCTTCTTGTCTTCTTCTTCTTTTTCTATTTTTTTCTTCATACCTCTTGTGGCAGCCGCAAACCCTACACCCGCACCGAGGAAAAAAAACCAATTTTTTTTTTTTTTTTTCGTCTTCTTTTTTGCTTAGGGCTCATGAACCCTAAAAATAGAAATTTTAAAATTTTAAAAATTAGGGTTCAGCCAGCGGTGGCTGAACCTAAACGGCGGTGGAGGAAAAAAAAACCAAAAAAAAAAAAGATTTTTTTTTTTTTTTTTTTTTTTTTTTTTTTTTTTTTTTTTTTTTTTCCTCTTTTGGTTTTCGTCTTCTTTCTTGTTTAGGGCTCATGAACCCTAAAAAAAAATTTAGTGTTCAGCTGCCGGCGGCTGAACCCTAAACGGCCGGGAAAAAAAAAAAAAAAAAAAAAAAAACAAAGTTTTTTTTTCTCTATTTTTAGACTACTGACGGCTGAGGGTGCGCGGCCGCGCACCCTAAGCCTCTTTTATCCTCTTCTCTCCTCTCCCTCTCTCCCTCTCTCTCTCTCCCTCCCTCTCTCTCCCTCCCTCCCTCTCCATCCCTCCCTCTCCATCCCTCCCTCTCCATCCCTCCCCTCTCCTCATATATATAGGGGAGAGGAGAGGGTCTCTCTCATTCATTCTTCAACTCCTTCTCCCTCCCCTCACCTCTCCCCTATATATATATGAGGAGAGGGGAAGGAGAAGAAGAGGAAGAAGAGTCTTTGGGTGCGCGGCCGCGCACCCCAGCGACTAAAAATAGTAATTTTTAGAAAAAGTCAAAAAAGTCAATTTTTTTTTTTTGGGCAGCTGCCATTCAGGGTTCAGCAGCACCCCACGGCCAAGAAAAAGGGCAAAAAAAAAAAAAACTTTTTTTTTTGTTTTTTTTTGTTTTTTTGGTTTGCTCCCATTGTTTAGGGTTCAGCAGCCACAACTGAAGAAAAAGTAGAAGAAAAAAAAGACAACGAAGACAAAAATGAAGACAAGAAGAAAGACAAAAAGAAGACAAGAAAGAAGACAAAAAAGAAGACGAGAAAGAAATCAAGATAAAAAAGAAAAGATAAAAGAAAAGATAAAGATGAGAATAAAAAATTATTAAAATAATTATTTGTTTACAATGTAAGGGATTGAAGAAAGACAATAATCGTTGGTTTTTAAAAAATAAAAGTTAGACAAATAAAATCATGCGCTCGGGGACGAAGTGCATGATTATATAGCCAAGTGCGTAAATAGCGAATTGTGTGTATTACATTTCACATATATTTATCATAAAAAGAACGTACGAAGGACATATTACAAAAATGAAAATCTTATCATGATGTGTTTTTTCATGTTTGTAATATGTAATTCCTACGTTTTTTATACAATAAACGTACGTAATACATATGTTGCACATAATCACCCATGTTCATTTCAGCAACATACACAAAACATTGCAAAAACATGACTTCCTAAGTTTGTGATGTATTGACCTAATTTCGTTCATGTATTATTTGTAAGACCGTCATTCTTGAAAAGATTAAATCACAATGGGATGACTTAGTGGTCACAATCAAGGTTTTAATGGCCAAAAATGAGGTAAATTAATGACACAATAAAAACAATTTCTTTTTGTGTGTAAAAAACAACACAAAACATGACCATTTTAGGACCATATTGTGTCCACAATGAGAACATATTGTCACAATTTTAGGTAAGTTGAATGATAATTATTATTGTATGAACATGTTTTGTGGGTACAGTAGTCAAATATCAAATCTATGCGAGAGTATAAGATACGAAGTCCACTTAAAATCCTATATGGCCAAAGCAGATAACGATTCTGTAGTTCTCAAGAGGATTTTTCATAACTATCTCTCAAGTTAGATTTAACATAATTCAAAAGAGACCATAAATCTTAAAATGTCTCATAACTGTAGATTTTGTTTTATTTCAGTGACCATAGCATAAGAACCGCTATCAATGAAACACCAAGATCCGCTCTTGCAAAAAAAGAAAACAACCGGTTCATTGTTCAATCTTCTTTGATTATTTTTTTAATAAAAGTGAGAGTAGGTCTATGAAAGACAACATCCTTAATTTGAGAAAGTGCCAAGCCCGTCCAATCGCTTTAATTCAAAGCATGGTGTAAATTTAGTTTATTCTCTATTTACAGAGAGGGCGTGGGTCTTTAATGATTTTTCTAGAACCCCGGGTGGTTTTGAATGAATGGGGACAAAAGTTCCTTTATTTTTTTCCGGTTCAGGCCCCACCTTAAAAATCCACCCCCTCGTCCAATGGTTTTTTATTCTGAAGTAAGTCCCCCTACAGTAATTTGGCGCATACGGCGTCAAATTATCAAAAAAAAAATTGCCAACAAAGCATTGAAGGTGTCCAAAATGGAAGTTCCAGAAATAGGAGGGGTGAATGAATAGTGCCCGCATTCAAGACCACTGAGGGATTTAGAGACGAGGGGTTTTTAAAAGGATTCATCTCTAATAGAGCTGTCAAATAAAACACCCATTTGAAACTAGATCGAATGAGACTGATCTTGACTTAGATCTGCTTTTTAAACCCCTCAAGGACTGGAGTGTTTTTCCTCCAAAAACACTCCAATGCTGCCATTTTTACTCCCCCATGCAAAAAATCCAAAAAAATATTATTTTTTACCTTCTAACCGTTAGATCTTGTCTTGAACTATTTGAAAAACATACACAACAAATTTCATTGATTTTGACCGCACGGATTGCTAGATAATTGCGTTTGATGGAAAAAAACACCCCAAAAAAACACATGCCCGGAAATTTCAGATGTGTTTGACCATGGCTACATCAAAAAATCCTCACTACCAAAACCTGTCGCACTTCACTTTCACATTCTATATGATGCTACTTAGTTGTGTACCAATTTTTGTTGCATTTGGAGATGTTTAGGATGTTGAATAACACCTTGCACTTGTTGGGGGTTTAAAAGTTCAGAAAAGACTATATGTTTTTGGAACTGCAATATTTTCGACTTTCTTTATTTAAAATACAAATCTGAGCGGTGAAACACAAGTACATTTCACCCTTTATAGAACGGCAAAAAAAATTTGAAAAAAAAATAAATTTTGAAGTTTTAGAAGACATGTAGTACATTTTTAAAGAATTTTGGGGGTTAGGGGGGAAATAAAGGGTGGAGGAAGGGAATTGAAGTGCCAACCCATTCCAATGTTCATGACCCCACTAACTCTCAAGGTGTACTGCCACGTGGCAGTCCCTCATTGGATGATTTTAGTTTTTTAGTTTTAATTTTTTAAATGATTTTAATTTTCAAAAATTTAATAATATATTATAATTATAAAATTCCACTTTTAGTTAAAATATTACTTTTTAATTAAAAACAATAAATTTCAGTTTAAAATAATATTTTTTATTTATAAAAAAATATTTTAAATTTTTAAAAATAATGTTTAATTTTTTTTTGGAAAATGGGGTGGTCTTCTCCCCCCACAGGCAACCCCATTTTCCACACACCGCCCATCTTGTTGCCCCCCCTAAAATTCAACTATTTCTCTACTACCCCGCTGCCCTTTCTCCCGAAAAAAACACATTTCCCCTCATAACTTTCACATCCGGTGTCAGAATTCAAAAAAAAAAAAGACCCCATTTTTGTGGCACATTGGGGAATTTACTATTAAATTTCCTTCAAAGTTTGATTAAAAACGTGTTCACCGAAACCTACCCGATTCTCTAAATGTCCTAGTTAGGACACTTGGTCCTTTAGGGGTTAGGTAATGAAGACATGTCATTCATATTCCGTGAATTATGGGGTTACCGTGTCATTACGACGTATACTTAGTTTCGAATTGTAACTAAAATGTGGACCCATTGCAAAAGGGTGTTGGCTCCCATTGCTCTATTACGCTATGACCACGTGATCCTAAAAAAGTCAAATTTTTTAAAATAAAAAATGTATGCTCTAACTTGCTATGGATCATTGAATTTTTTACCACGGGCCCACAATTTCCAATAGTCAGTCATAACCAACAAAGTGGAGGGTACTAACTTTATAGAATTCAAGTGGGTCCCTTTGTTGGTCCAGCGCTTGGAAGTCCATGAAACAGGGAAAAAAGGGAGATTGAACTTTTTAATTATTTATTATCCATGGCATGTGACATGGGCCCAGCTTCTTGAAGTGATGCTGCCTGCTGTGCCTTTCTGCCGTACAGTAACTTACTAGTAACTTAGTGTGGTAAGTTAACGCTCCCATGTACGAGTACAAAAGAGAGAGCTACCAGTAATAAGCTTAAGTTACACTTAGCTGGTTCACACTTCCTGCAGGCAAATGACTGCAGATTTCCACCAGCAGGAGCAGGAGCAGTGGCATGAAAATCGGAGCTCGTCTTTTCCACTTTCAAGAAAGTCCGTGGTTCTTGCAACAGTATGCGTGAACGACCCTACTGGTTGCTACACATCCCCACGTGTCCCTCACTTTTAAAGAGAGCGACATCATAAGTAATAATACTTTAATCCAAGAATGTTATGATACGTGTTTAACCAATAGAAAATGGGCAACCATAATAATAAAAAAATCTTCTTGAACACTGCGCCACTTCTTTTGTCCGTCCATTGACAATGGTTTCCTTCCCCACCCTCCCCACTCAATGAAAAAATGAAAAATAAAGGGTTGTGCTTGATGCACTACATCATAACATTCACCAGCCTTGGTTACTGCTGCCTTTCTCTGACAAATTGATGTGGAATATCCCACATCATTTCATCCTCCGAATGAAATGATGTGGGATATCCTCATCACATCAGTAGCTACGAGGACATGTGGCATTAAGCAAGAGCAATCAAGCATGGTGTACAGGAACTCAAAGCACTTCTCAATCACATTCAATAGTGTTCTATAATTATTTATTTGATTCAATAGTCCATTCAAATATAAATCACTGCTCACTCTATAAATTAAGGTGGATGAAACAAAAAGGCACCCCTCTTGAAGACTACTGAATGTTATGATGGATGGAAATCACATGATGGATTACAAATCACTAGATTGATGAAAAGGCAGAGTAGCTGAATGCTACTAAATGTTATGTGTTGCCAATATGAAATAGGTGAATTTTTTTGGGGAAACTGAATGGGGACTACAGTATGGAAGGATCCATTTTAATTTTAATTTGTTTTCCCTTTAAATTTTAAATTACAAGCCATTCATAACATTCTTTAGCCCCTAAACGCTCAAACGATCAATGTTTGTGTCATCGCTCGAATCTAACAAGCTGGCCGGAAGATTTTGTTTTTTTGTTTTTTGTTTTTTGAAAAAATAAAAATAATTTAAAATACTACATCAAGTTTACTTTTCAACGCAATTTGAATTATGTCTGTCCTAGTTAAAATCCACCGAGGAGAATTTTCAAAGTAAATCACCTCTACATTGTCTTAGTATTACAAATTTTGCTATTTGATGAAAGGAATGATGTTCCCTTCATTGTTTCTTTTGAATTTTTTAAGTTTATAAACAAAACTTTACCAATTATGCTAAATTTTAAACTCTAAAAGTGAAACCTTAATTTATATAAATTTTCAAAGGTTAATGCTTTTAAATTCATTAAAAAAATATCTAAAGTTATATCTGGAAGTTTGACCGTACGGATAATTTCTAGAGAAGATGCTCTATATTATTTCTATTGATTAAACTTCATCGAACATATGGAAGGCATATATTATAACACACTTATGTTTTGTCCAATACCCCTTAGGCTTTTAGGGATTAAAGGCCCATTGTTGTACCGTCCTCCAAAATTCAAACATTCTGTCACGAATCGGAGGAATTGCACATCATTTTTTCTAACATCGGCTGGGCCAAACAACTAGAGTTGGAAGGTTAAATTATTTTATTTGTATTTTTTCTACAATGTCAAGGGTGTGGTCTAACAAAGATAACTTGAGTGTGAATAAGATACCATGAATTTTGCTTTAATATACTCTTATTTGTTCACTCCAAATAATTAAAAGGTAGGGAAGAACATGGCGGCCTTTCATTATTAGGTGCATAAGAGCTTGGTGGTCTCTAAACTCAAGGAAGTTTTTTGCCATCAAATAAACATTCTATAAACATATGTATATACATATAAATGCATTCATCCATAAGGTTATCTATTATAAAGCACATTCGACCAAATACTGAAGATTTTAGTAATTTTTAGAAAACTTTAACGGTTTTATCCACGTTTTCTCCAAAAGTAACTATTTCCAAAATGAGGTAAGATCAAGTGGGCTTAGTGAAAAAGAATAAATTAGGACCTTAGGGCCGCTTCACACTATGGCCGAAGGTCGAGAGGCCGTCGATTTATACTAATCGGATTCATTGCCAGAAACCAAGAGTTCGGCCTCTCAACCCTTCACACTAGAGGCCAAAGTCCAAAGGTCGTCGCCCTCTAAAATGTTTAGATGGCAACACTTTTTGACCAAGACGACAACCTCTCAAAATGAAGTTTGGATCGGATGGGAATGGAAATCCAAATTACGGTCGAGGGGCTGTCGATTTCTTTTCATAAAAAATGAAAATTATATTTTATTGCCTATTTTCAGTCCATTTCTTTGAACTCTCAACAAAGTTTGGCCACTCGATCCTACGGCTTCTCGACTTCAACGGCCATAGTGTGAAGCTGCCCTTAGGCTCACTTTATACACATGTTGGGGCTCTCAGGGAGTGCACTATTCAATAAAGCCAGAAATCACGTGCTTGCATCCTCCTAATTAAAACCTCCATGTATACATTTGTCTTTTGGCTAAAATTAAGAAATATATGTACAGATCTCATAGCCTCAAAATACATTTCCTTATGTACATATGGGCTAAAAATGAGGAATTAAACTCCAAGCCCTATGTATATCTACTTTCCGCTCGATTGAAATATGTCTCTGATACATACATTTTGTACATGCTTGTTCTAAATAATACCCTTGTTGTGCATGCACGTGTATAATTACAGTACTTAAAGAGTGCACTCCCTGGGTTGGGGCTAGATAGATGGCCAACCTGATTCAATCCAGCCTAAGTTAACTTTGGAGTTTGGGCCATGACAAACCTTGTCCTGATTTCATCAAACCAACTCAAAGATTTGGCGCCAAAATCATGCTACAAAGGACGCCATGTAGGAAAAATTGCTCCTTCCGGTCAACCCTAGTATAAAGCCCTTGGGCTGGATTTGAAAGAATCGAGCGGTCCTATTGGTTGAAATTTGAAGAGTTCGGGCCAACCCTCAATCCGGCCCCGCTATATAGTGGGCCTTAAGGTAGGATGTCCTAAAACCACCACCTCTCTCAATTATGACATGTAGACCTTTCTTGGGGTCATCACAATTGAGACTCAAAACCAACAATTTTACTATTCAATTAAACCAATGGCATGCCAAGCATTGTGAAGAAATAGTTGGTGGTTTTGAGTATCATTATGAGTGAAATTTAGTACCACATGGTGTGAACATGGGGAAATTTAGAGGTTTGATTTGGGTCAGAGGTTACTTTCCTCTTTGGAATTTTGTATAAAATTGACAAATGTGAATTACGGTAGATGTTACAAATTTTTCCAATCCTCATCAAAACCTATTCCGAATGCGGTCACATATATATTTAGAGAATTTAGCACTGCCAAAAGTAGGCCAGATTGCTTAAGTTGGTGGTTTTAAGACAATCAACCTTAGTGCCATTGCCATGGATGGAAACAATCAACCTTGGGCCCAGCTCCGAAGATTGCACATGATGGGTGCCATGGTACGGCGTGAGTAAAAGACCGAGGGAGGCCCGGGCCGGGCAGCGCGCATTGCATTGCCTTTGTGTTGCAGTGCAGTGCTGTGCAGTGCATTGCGTGGCCCGGTCTGCAGGGCTATGACTACTACTAACTGTGGGAGATGTGCAGATACGTGGTGCACCGAGAATAACTTAATGAAAGCCTTTGCAGATACCGACAACATCTGAGCAACTTGATTCTGCACTTCACGCAAGTTGACTCAGTGTCATCAACCTGCACAGTGCTTCAGATCTCGTTCCTCAGATTCGCCAGCGCTCACTAAGGCTCCATGTCAGACAGACACCATCTACAGTTGCCTGCCCGGACCACTTCCCACATTACCGCCTCCTCCATCCCACATTCTCCTTTGTTTCATTTCTAGTCTGCTTGCTTGCTCCAGTGCTTGCAGGAGCTCCGCGAATCTCGATCTGTCGATCCAGCTCAGGTTACCGTAGTGGCTATGGTGGTGATGAGATGTTGACGAGTAAGTTACTGCTCGCTGGGGTTACTGAAATGGTCGGATCCGTGTCAGCTGGAGCGCTTGCGCAAGTGGGGAGCGTGGAAATGGATGAAATGCGCGCGTGGCGAGATGCCTGGAGCTTTTTGTGTTATTCTGCAAGGACAAAGGTCTTCGGCTATGGTGGCGGGGCGTCGTCACCTGTCGTGGGAATTTGCAATCAGGAGTTCTAGATCTAGCTAGCTAGCATGGGGAGACGTCGCGCAGGATGCGGGAGAGGACATCGTCTAGTGAGTGGGTGAATGAGTGTGACGGAGGGAGTGCGTGTTGTTATGCAGAACTTGTGTAGCGTAGACTTGGGGTTCCATGATGGGCGTGCGAGGACGGCGATGGAGCGCCGACGTCGACGATGCCGACTACTGCAGCTTGCTGCAATTCCCGGACGAAATTCTCAAGCGGATCATCGACTGGCTGTCGCATCCCAAGGACAGGAATGCGGTGTCCCGCGTGTGCAAGCGCTTGCACGCCATCGAAGGGCCGTCGCGCGAGACCGTCTTCATCTCTAATTGCTACGCCATTCAGCCCATGACGCTGGTGTCACGCTTCCCGAACGCGCGCTCCATCACCATCAAGGGCAAGCCGCGCATGGTGGATTACTCCTTCATCCCGCACGCGGACGTGTGGGGCGCGTTCGCCACGCCCTGGGTGGACCTCCTGTGCAAGTTTTACAGGCCCATCCGCCACCTCAAGATGAAGCGCATGAGGATAACCGACGCCGACATTGAGCGCCTGATCAGCGTGTGCGGTGAGACGCTGGAGCGCGTGGAGCTCCCCAAGTGCTCGGGATTTAGCACCACGGGATTGGAGGCCATTGCACGCGGGTGCCGCAACCTGGTGGTGATGAATCTCTGCGAGGCGGACGTCAAGAACGAGGGGGCGCCGCTCTGGTTGACCACGCTGGCCAACACGGCCATGTCGCTGCAAGTGCTGGATGTCTCGCTCACGGAACTGCAGAATGTGGAACAAAACGCTGTTGTCGAGTTGGCTAGCCGCTGCCACACCCTCAGGTTGTGTGAAGCGTTGAAGATCGACTTCTTGTTGCCTGTTCTCGAAGCTGCTCACAAGACTGTGCGTCACTTGGGCATTGGGTACTACTCAATCTCATCATACGTCTTTGGATTCGGTGGGTCAGAGAAATTAGGTGTTAATCGCGCAACATTAGAAGTCTAAATCTTTGCAGGTTTATCATTTGGTCCATCCCCAAGTAGTTGACCTCCTATGTGTCAAAAAGTTATCAAAAGATTCGGTCATCAGGCCGGTACTGTTTTTGTCACATAGAACGTCTGTCATCATCATGATGCAAAACCAAAGCTCTAAAAGGAGTATGGAGTTGCTTCGACTAACGGTGGTGGTCGAGCCTGTGCAGGTTGTATTCGCAGAACGCTGCCGAAAACGTTGACAACCTTGCTGAGGCATTTGGTAAGTGCAAGGCACTAGAATGTTTGCGACCAGTTTGGGATCTGGATGAACGATCTTTGAGTATAGTGATGCCCATTGCTCCTCGGATAAGAAATCTAGACCTGACCTACTGCGTCTTGGGACAAGAACAGCTGGCGGATCTGCTTGGCTACTGTGTGAATCTGGAAATCCTTCAGGTGTGTTGCCAACTCCACTCACTTAATTTCACCCTCTCTTGCCACAGTATCAAACTTGTCCTGAATGCATAAATCAAAAAATTCTGCGACTCTTTTCACCGGCTTCGGCCTGGTCGTTGTACTCTTACTATGCAGTGGTTCAATAACGCGATCACTTGTGTCAAGAAAAATAAAAAAGTACAAAAAATTCAACTAAACGTTTGACGGGTTCAGCATAGGACCGTGCAGCACTGGGTCAATGCTTTGCAATAGGTTCCCTGCCCAATTCACCGGGAAGTAAACACTACTGCCAAACTGCTGTTTATACTCCCTTCGTCCCAAATTTATTGTCCAACTTGTTTGCTTGGTATTTCTTTGAGCCAATTTCATCGATCATATTGTAAGAAATATGATTAAAAAAGGTTCCAAATTATGCCACTAGAATGATTGAAGAACATTGCATGTGTTCATTGCAACCTAAATAAAATTAGCCACAAGGAAGTATTTTTTTGACCTACTTAAAAAAGCACTTTCAAACATGACAATAACTTTGGTACGGAGGGAGTAGCAAGTTTGGCAAATGGTTGTTCAATTTAGCAAGTGATTAGCAAGAATTTTCGTAAGTGATTTAAACCAAGAATTTAGCATCATTCTTGTACCCATTAAGTCTGCCTGGTAATATTCTCAGGGTTCCCTTGTGTGTGTGTTGGTGGTGGTGATCAGTGCACTGATATCATAGGGGACAGAGGACTGCGGCAGGTGGGCTCCCATTGCACTCACTTGAGAAGGCTGCTGATTGAAGCCTACGAAGCAGGATTTATAACGCAACATGGGATGATGGCCGTGGCCACGCGGTGCTTGAAGCTGGAGAAAATCACCTACTTCGCCTCCGACATGACCAACGAAGCATTGGAGACCCTAGCCAACAATTGCCCCAATCTCTACGATGTCCGCATCTGCCTCAATCAGAAATACAACGCCTCCCACCCCGTGCGTCCCTTCCCCCTGGCTCTCCCTCTTGCCATTTATTCATAATGCCTGGAAGCCTTGTGAATTCTTGTCGAATGTGACTTGTCTTTAACTAAATGTCAATTGTGATTTATCTAGTGACTTAAAATCACAATTTCAGGCACTATGTACAAGTCACAATAGAATTTAATCATAGGATTTCTAGTACACTGAATGGCATATTTAAATGTCTGGAAATAATTGATGTTTTTTATCACCATTTGTTCAAAGATGAAGAGAAATAGTGTCCCTTAACACTACATAAGAGTTTGCCACTTTCATTAAGAGTGTCATGTTCTTTTCAAGTAATGAAAGTGACATGCAATATTTAAAGTTGCCATATGGCATTGGAACACTACATCCATTTCTTTTTACAAGGATATTATATCTCCATAAAATTAAATAGTGTTCGGATTGAAAAATAGTGTCTTGGACACTAAATACACCATTTAATGTAGTGAGTGTTTTAGACAAGGTTCTGTGTGTGTCACTGTCTCCTTTTATTGGCTAGTCAGAAGAGGATTGTACATAACCCGGACAAGATTGACTTAATAGACAGGCATTTGATCATCCATGAACAAAAGTATCTTTAGGCGTTGATGTTTTTTCATCCACAGTAATCGAGTGTGTAACATGTGCATTCCTTCCACAAAAGGCGCTATCTAGTAACTTATTATCCTTCTCATTCTAAGCCCTTCCAAGGATCAACCAAAACGTACAGATTTTGGTTGGTCCTTACATTGCACTTGGGAGTACATACGGCATGTAGCAGGTGGGGATGCCAGGGCATACTCCCAAGAGTAAGCTATTTGACATACCCAACAACTAACTTCATGGATTGAGATTTTATGTGCATGCAGCTTTTTGAAAAAGAAGGTTATGAACTAGGTAACTTTTGAGCCACCGTGAGGCGGCGAGAGAGTTACTGGTTGTAACCAACTCTGTTCGCGGATGAAAAATCCCGTAACTGCTGCCTTCATGGATGAATCTTGTATGATTATGAACAAATTGTGCTGCTCGTGGATGAAACAAGTCCAAGCAGACACTTGCGCTCAATCAAAGGTGGTTACGATAGTATTCTAGTTTCAGTTAGTTCTAGACCTTGTGAGGTGCCAAGTCCACGAGTTTCATGCATGAAGTATGTAGTACAACATGCAATTGAGCGTAGTACCATCACTGCTCAGATTCAATGAAATTATGTCACAAAGGGCTCGATAATCATGGAGGTGGGAATGACTTGAGCCGGGGGTGCGACTGTGCAGGTGATAGAATTGGAAGCGCCAGACGCGACGTTGAACTTGGGAGTGAAGGCGCTGCTAATGAAGTGTCCAGTACTGCGGAGATTATCGTTAGGCTTCGACGCGTGGCACAGGAATACGGCAAACGTGATAGTGGACGACGAAGGGCTGACTTACATAGGCCAGTACGGGCAGAGCCTGCAGATCCTGACGCTGGATCACGTGAGCGGCACCACGGACGTGGGGCTATCGGCCATAGCGCTGGGATGCCACAAGCTGCGCAAGATCGAGCTCCGGTGCTGCCAGTTCGGAGACGACAGCATGTACGCGTTCGTCATGGGCGCTCCCAGCTTGAAGCTGCTGTGGGCGCAAGGGTGCCTGGTGGAGCTGGAAGGCGTGAAGATGCTGGCGCGCCGCCCGGGCATGGTCGTGGAGGTCGTGAAACAGACCAGCTCCGATTTCTCCGACTGGCAGTTCATCGCGTACGCGTCCACTTGCGCGCCGCGCTCGGATCTCCCCGACAACATCGATTTTGTTCACGATGCTTACAGTGCCCCTCTTTTCAATGAAGCACTGGAGTGTCCTACTACTAGCATTGTTGAGGAATACGAACAGGATTTTGAGGATGTGCAGGATGATCGACAGTACGAAACTACTAGTGGTGACTGCACTTACACGAGCCTAAGACATGAATGACGACGTACACAACTAACTACCGACACACTACTGACCGCAAACCATTGGTAATATTTGGTCCGATTGGCAATTGTTCATCAGGAGTAAGTTGTCTGAGTTGTTGTTCGTAACATTCAGTAGCATCTGCAGGACTTCATCAGTAGCTAATTGGACAGTGGAGTCCCAATATGATGAAGGCTACTGAATGTCACGATTCTGGGCGTCCGTATCACGTTTTGAGGTTTCTTTTGTGAGAAGCTTAGGGCTCCAATATTCTTGTCTGAGCTGGAGTTCCGTAGAGACGAGTCTGGTTTGGTTGGTTCACAATTTCCAGGAACGGTGAAGCTGAGAATTTGGATCAGAAGAAGAGGGATAGTTTTGGGACACAAAGAAGAGTGGAAGAGGAGATGCAAAGCATTCTTCAGATTCCTTGGCCGTATTAGATGTTCAATTGTGAACTGTTTTTTCCTTTTTCCTGAAGCAGGACATAATTACTAGGTGACAGGGTAGCATACATCAGCGTGCAACAAATTGTTGTGCATCATGTGGGCAAAGTTGATAGACTTAGCACAAAGAAGTGATAAGAAATCAGTGTCTTTGTTTAGTTTCTGAATTTGTAAGCTGTGGATTGATTTTCCAGTGCTCAGACTTCCACCTCTTTCGTTTTTTCAGAGGTTGGAGTGAATCAAGAGCCTGCCTACATTACATGGTTATGGACTTGGTAGAAGAGGGTGAAGTTAGTAACACTTTTTCATCGATTAATTAGTTGCTACTGTACCGACCATCAGGGTTGGCAGCTCATGCCTAATATTTAGAAATGATGCAAATATTTTATAAGATTCTGTGGATATCTGTGGAGTGTGGACCAGTGAAGTTAAAGTGAGCGAAATTTCGTGAGGTGGCTACATTTGAATTCATGTGGCTAATCGCAACAAAGGAAAAAAATAAAAATGAATGGAATAATCGCCTGATGCTTTCTATCATCGTATGATGCGTGGCCTGATTGTTAGGTTGGTTGGATCTGCCTTAGCCCTAGTGACATCATTGTGACCTGCTGCCAACTAAGCCTACCTTTGTTGGCCCTGACGTCCGCCCCAAAAACCCTAAATGGCCTCTTCTTGAGTCCAGACGGGTCATATATTGTACACGGCTGAAGATTCAAAGTAAGTTTCAACGTACAACATATGATCTTTGCCTATTTTGCTCTTAATAGAATCCACTACTATAGCCCATTTGTCATACTTCTACAAGGTAAGCAGCCTTTGGTATTCAACAAAGGCTGAAAAATAATAATTCCCATAAGCCTTTTTGCTAATGAGCCATATATTCCCCACCTTCACTGTTGTGGACTTCTTAGAAATTTGGGCTTCTCTTTTTATAATTGTTTTTTACTAATTTTGATAGTTGAATACGGTATTCTCAAAATTAGATACTAACTTACAGTGTGTTATTGATTCTTTCATAACATTCAGTAGTTTCTGTGACTACTGCCTTCCTCCAATAGTGTTTTGTAATTGTTTATTTGATTCATTCACAACTCAACAGTGTTTCGTATTTGTTTATTTGATTCCCTTACAATTCAATAATGTTTTGTCATTGTTTATTCGATTCAATAATTCATTCAATTAGAAATCACTGGTCACTCTGTATATAAAGGTCGATGAAACTAGTAGGCAGCCTCTTTGAAGGCTACTGAATGTTATGTTTCTTCAAAAATCCCATGGAAAATAAATTGGAATTATGGGACAATAGTCTACCTCCAACATGGTACTAGGGGCCTCCTTCTATGCTTGGATCGGTCCAACAGTAAACAATGACTTCACCACCACCAAAATTTGCAAAGCACTTCCATGTGTACTGGTAGAGAGCCCCCCCCCATATGTACACTCAAATATCATTTCTTTTGAGCCATGCACCTAAACTTAGATGCAACAAAGAAAAGAGCCAATGAAAGGTGTCACCAATGAGTAATAGAACTCAATGTCTTGCTTCTCCACTCACCTTCTTCCCGTGAAGTTTGGGACCTCAATCCTTTTTGTTCTCATGATTCCATTGGAACCGATCATACATGGAAGCTTGACCTAAGAGCAGGCCTAGTAGCACCGATTTTCCACTCACCAATGCTATTTATGGATGATAAAGTACCTCTTATGGTGTGGAGTTTGATATTTTCCCACCAAATATTGCCCATATAGCAAGAGTTGATTCTTGCATCAAGCAATTTATCCCATTCCAGTTTATGAACTTTAGTTTAGTAAATTTATTCTCCGCCATTATGATTGTCCCAAGTAGTGACAAAACTAGGAGTTTAAAATTGATTGATATGCTTTATTCTAGGCACACTTCGTAGTTGTTGCTGGGGAAGTTCTCAATTCTCACACACCATCTTGGATGTCGACTCAGTGCACAATGACAAACGTCTGCTGCACTTACTCTAAGGGTGGCACTCCTCTATCTAAATCATACGTAGCATTTCATCCATGGCGTTGTCTTATACTACAATTTTTGTGTTTATGGTTTTGAATACTAGTTACATAAATATGGTAAGGCCTTCTAACTAAAAGTGACTCGAAATTTGTACTCAATTTTGGTGGTGAGTATAGAACCTAAGAGCTTTGCAACTAGAAAACAATATCTATGCGTCTCATATATTTGTTGGAGATAGTTACAATTTATGCATGAAACAATTGGTATGTATCTTGTGCTTAGCATTAAAAACTCCTTGTTAGTTCAAAAAATGACACAAATGTGTCTAGTATATTTCCGCATTCTAACTAAGGTTTAGTGTTCCTTTTGGTTGGGTGGTACCAAAAGTCAAGGAATGGAGGATCTTTTTCTACCATGGCAACACATCCCAACAACGTACATCTTTAAGTTAAGAAGATTGTCAAACAATTTTACTCAACTGAACCAATTATTTAACGTTAGGGTATACCACACAAGCTTAACCATTTACACGACAACGTTATATCTAGAACCCTCAAGTCTCATTAGGAGAAAACTGTGGTCGCAAAGGGGCCTTGGAGGCTGTTACGTGGGAGCAAAATTTAGGGATGCCCGTGCACTTTTGACGAGGGCACCAATGGTGCCACCAAGCCGGGTTCCAGGGGGTCGAACCAATCGCGTTGAACAAGCGCGTGTGTTTGGGCGGGGAGACGGTGTTGGGGCTGACAGGAAGCGCCGCTCCAGCGCACAAATCTCGAGCCGGTCGAGTGCTGTCAGTAGGCCTTCAGGGTTCAATTTCTGAAATCTGTCATGAGTCCGGCCACCTAATTTTTCCGCAAATGTCAGCGATGCTGCACCTTGAAACGGAGTTGTGGAGGGGGCGACATGCTGCCAACGGCTACCTCGACCAGCCGCTACGTTGGAGGCGTTTGTGGTGTTCGGAGTGTTGGTTTGTGGGACGATGATTGTGGCGCGGGCAATGGCGTTGGCGTTGGCGTTGGCGTTTAGGGTCGATTTGTGGAAGCATTGGTTTGTGGTCGCTTCAATTAGTCAGAGCTGCGAGGTGCCCATGTGATTGGGAGTTATGGTGGGGTTTGGGCAGCGAATTTGCATGAATCTGGTATGTTCCAGGATTTAGAGTGGAAATGTGGCCTTCTCCGATCGTTGGCAACATAATCTGCCGTTCGCTGCCAGCGGGCTGCAGAACTTATAGTTTTTTGGTTTTTTCCAAAATTCTGCCGTGATATAATCTGATTCGTGTTGCATTGAAAGGGTCGACCTGGTCGTATGCAGGTTTATCCAATATTAGAATTTGCGGTACATACTCTGGTGTTTGCTGCCATCGAGGGCATATCTTGTACTACTGTGGGTTTCTTGGATGTGTTGACATCACATTACCTGGCGCCTGTTGCCATCAAAGGCAGAACCTGTAGTTTTTGGGTGTCTTCCACTATTCTGTCATTGCGCTGGCATGGCTAGACGGCCAAATTCCCAAGTGCAGAGCGTTGTACTGCATAACAATCAAGACGGAGAGGGCAACTGGATCCCTATGAGGTTGGGCTGTGATTCATGGGTTATGCTGCAACTAACGTCGGAGGGGCCTTGGGGTAGAGAGGCAAGGCGGCATGGTCGAGATAATTTTCGAGGCGCCTTCAAAGCGCAGATCATAGATTTCTCGTGGACACCTGGTGTGCGTGGAGAAATCAACCTGGATAAAGTGCTTGTGCGACATGCGTACCAGCCTCGCCATCTACATTTGGATCCAGCGTTGGCAGCGAATGGGCCATGCATGGCCAACTACCTGTACGCGTCGCATTCTGAGGATTGGGTGCACCCCGCATCTATCATTGGTCCCATTCTTGTGCTCCATGCAGAGATTGGGAGGCAACCCGGAATGGTCAAAGTCACGTGGACTTGTTGGACACAGGTACATTCTTCCTCAAGGGTGTGTATTTCCTTCCAGTGAGCCCCGAGTTGTACGGGAAGGTAGAAGCCCTCCTGCTCCCTGGTTTCAACGATGTCGAATGGCCTTTGCCAGACATGCACACATCCGAGGCCTTCAGAACCAGGCTTACCGCAGATTTTCAAAGTGCGATGAAAGCGTCGACCAGAAGTAGTTTCGCCCACCAGCAATGGTTTATGCCTATTCATGTTATGGTTGACTTGTTTGCTGTATCATGTGACAACATTCGACGGACACCTACACTCTTCGTTCTCCAGAGTCCATCTGAGGCTCTCCTAAGCAGTTTGATGAATCCGGGGTGGAGCGAGAAGTTTCACATTGGCCAGGATGTTATCAAGTGTGTTGTGAATAGGTCCAGCATCGGCTTCCGCTATCATGTGGGTAGGCAGACACTGTACACCAGGTTCCAGTATACAAGGTTTAGGGGTGCTGCCAACAACAGGTGGGATGCGATTGACCACCTACCGGACGTGGAGATGGTGGAAGTGTGTTGTCTGTTTAGAGGAAGCGCGATGCCAACATTTCAAGTGGGCAAGGCATGGCCAGTATTCCACTTACGCCACGAAATTGCAATGACGCTCGGAGATGGCGTTCCCGAAGAATACAACATGGTTGTGCTGGAGGCAACCGGTAATCGCGAAAAAAAAGTACCTGTTGTTCGCACCAATCTCTCGGATTTTGGGACCCAATCTTCTGCTGCTTGTTGGAAGCAAACAAAACTAACATACCAAGTTTGATGCCTTGATGAGACATCTACTTGCTGCTGAGGTCGCGGTTCCCAAAACCATCAAGATTGTAGAAGTGTAGGATGAGAGGTTTTTTTCCTGGTTTTTTTCAGGGGTAATTCTAATAGGGTCTTAACAAGTCCGCCTACGATTAGTAATGCAAGGTTTAGGGTTCCCTACACTGACCATTTGGTCCACACAATTTGACCAGGACAGCTCCCTAAACCGTTGGCAGCACCCCATTTTTTACAAGCACCGGAAATTATCTACCATACACGAATTACATGTTCTTCTTCGTTGTATCTTGTTCTCAGATTCAAATCCTAGACAAAAATGCAAATCCATGGATTAAGTGCAAATCCTAGTCAAAAAAGTTGATGTTAGCAAATTTGTTGGCATCAGATGCAAATCCTAGTCAAAAATGCAAAACCAAGTCGTAAATGCAAATCCTCGTCAAAAATGCAAAACCAAGTCATAAATGCAAATCCTCGTCAAAAATGCCAACGGTGGATTGAGTGCAAATATCCTTGTTCAAAACAGATGATTAATGCCACCAAACTTGTTGGACTTAGATACAAATCCTAGTCAAAAATGCAAATCCTCGTCAAAAATGCCAACGGTGGATTAAGTGCAAATATCCTTGTTCAAAACAAATGATTGATGCCACCAAACTTGTTGGACTCAGATACAAATCCTAGTCATAGATGCAAATCCTAGTCAAAAATGCAAAACCAAGTAAAAAATGCAAATCCGTCTCAAAAATGCAAATCCATGGATTAAGTGCAAATCCTAGTCAAAACTGATGATGCCAACAAACTTGTTGGACTCAGATGCAAATCCTAGTCAAAAGTGCAAATCCTAGTCAAAAATGCAAATCATTGGATTGAGTGTGAATCCTATTCAAAAATGATGATGCCAGCAAACTTGTTGGACTCAGATGCAAACCCTAGTCAAAAATGCAAATCCTAAAGTAAATCCTAAAGTAAATCCTAAAGTAATACCCTCTAATTGTTATAAATTACCCAACCGGTAACTTTCAGTTTTTTACATTATTATTGATATTTGATCTATGGATTTTAACTACTGCAATAATTTCGGCAGTCCAATCAAAAAATCGCAGGCCATGATGAGGGATGCCACAAAAAATCTTACTCATCATGTTGACGAGTCACCCTATTACCCCCAATTTCAATTTATGACATGGTAAAGATCACCGGGTCAAATATTCACCTTGATTTGGAAATCCAAGAATCCTCAACAAATATGCACCTTAATTTGCAAATCCATGAACACTCAATTGATTATTAATGACACGTAGCCAATATTATGTTGCCTCCAACCCTGAAATCATTGTGTTTAGAGGCTTCATAGTGAAATTGGATGTGATGTTTAGGGTGATGGGCTTTACTTCCCTTCGTTTATTATGAAGGGCTTCATTGAAGGAGCCACCACCCCATTGTCCTCTCCCAAGAGCCACTTAAAAGCTCATGCTGTATGCATGGTCCTGCCATTTTGAATTTTCACTTTCATTTCTCATACGCTCACTGTGGACTTCTCTCCATTGGACACTAGCGCTCTCTGTCCAATTTTTATGTTCTCCTGGCCCCCCCTAGTCCCACTCTGCCCTCAGTCACTGTTAGTTGCTGCCAGCAGACGCTCTCGCGACGCTAACGAGCCGGTCTCACTGACAAGCCACCTACTGCAAAGGCAGGCTCTCACGAGCGCGTGCGAAGGGCGAGCGACTTCGCGGGCAAGCGGAGCGCGAGCAACGCTGTAGTCTTGAGCTAGCCCAGATACTTGTGGAGGCTAGTGATATAGACGCGGAGGCAACAGCGTGCAAGCGGGCGCGGCAGCGGCGAAGGAGACCATGGCAACGACTCAAACGTGTAGGTAAGATTGCGATGCATTGGCCGCTATTATAGCTTTTTTTTGCTAGAATTTGCTTTGGGTTTACGGTGGATGCTGTTTTGAAACCCCACGCATTGAGGCCATGACTATATTGCCGCATTTCTTCAGCCATGGCAGCTGAATTTTTGTGCACGCTGAAGACTTGGTCCGGAAACGCAGGAATGGCGACGAGAAAAAAATGCCCCACCGCTGTGACACCAGATGTGAAGCCGGAGGTGAAACCGGAGGCGAAGTCGGAAGTGAAGCCAGAGGTGAAGCCAGGGGAGCACGAAGACGAGGAGGTGGAAGTGGTTGCTGCCAGCTAAGACGCAGATGAGAGAATTACGCAGTGGGACCAGCCGTTTGACCTGACGGCCTTGCCGGATTCTGTGGCGTCTAAGCTCAAGTTTATGGCACCCTTTCTTGTTGGTAGGAAGAAGGCAAATTATGATGCTGAATTCTTCCACCGGACCCTCGGCCTGTGCATGGAGGGAACCACGTTTAGGGTGCTCAACAATGACAATGTTTTAAATAAGAACAAGTTTTTGCACCGGTGGCCAGAGCGGGCATCTGGGCGGCATTACATTGTGGATTGCAGTGACGAACAAGCCATCGAGGCTTACACATGGATGCACAACAAGGTGTATAGAGGTGATCCAGACAACGGAACATTTGGTACGTCATTTCTTCGTGCATGCTATTTGAGTTTTGAGAGGGGCGAAGAGGTGAATTGGGCCGAGAAAGCAGAGTCGCTGCACAAGGCGCGTGAGAAGCAGGCTTCACGGATCCCCTGAAACTTTCACCCCCAGCTTTGAGGGAGCAGATTCAGGCCATCATTGAGATCCTTGCGGAGCACAATGAGGACGAGCAAGTTGGTGCGATCATAGCCTCTGCACAACAGGAGGGCGCTGTAGTTGACAACACCGCCAATGTTACCGGCAGCACCAGCAAAGAGGGCATTAATGAGGGGTATGGTTTAGGAAAAATTCGTCACGGGAGAACCCCGAAGGTACGTATGGTCAACGAGGACGCGAGATATCCGAGGTCTCCCCCAGATGACAGCAGGCCTACGTCTCCGCTTGATGGCAGCAGACAGGAGGGCGGTGTCACTCCGGATCCCAAGGCAAAATTAGAGCAAGCAAGGAGGAAGAAAGCTGAAGCTGAAGCGGAACTCGACAAGATGGAGGCCAAACATGCACGCATTGAGGGCAATTTGCGAAACCAGTTGGTCTTTTTAGCGGAGAAGGAGGATGAAGAGAACAAGTGTCATGACGACGTTGTTGCCCACCGTGCTGCCAGCAAAAAAGCGGGGGCCGCTTGCAACGATGCAGAGAAGAGGCACTTTGCAGACTTGGCTCGTCTTGGTGGTGAACAAGTCCAGCTTGCAAACAAAGCTGCTCAAGATTGCCAAGGCCGCATTGACACAATGGAGGCTTCAATGAGGGATGTGGAGAAAGATATAGAGAAGTGCAAAGATGAGGTGGGAGTTCTCCATGAAGTGATCTTGTCCCTCGAGCTGGCAACAGCTTTCATACAACCGAAGAATGTTTTGCCACGCTTGCCCACAGAGTTCCAAGCCCTGCCCATCCAAGTGTCAGGTCCATGCCCCTTTTGCGACCGATACTTTGTTGACACAGCTTGCGTACCCTTAACGTGCGGTTGCTTAGCACACCCACATTGCATGTTTGAGCTTGTTTTCTCGCTTGACGGGAAGTGTAGGCGATGCGAGCGCGCTGTGACCGGAGGATGGCTTGGACAGTGGGGATTTCCACTCAATGAGACGGCTCAGGCGGAACTGCAGTTGACTCAAGAGATTCTGAAGTCCCCCGAGCGGGTTTCACCACGTCTCCACCGCACTTCTAGTGGCAGCAAGAGGCCCGCTAAGGAAATCCTTCGATCTTCCAAGAATGAAGGTTGGATGATGAAGAAGAACCGCATCGAAGGCCCCGGGCGGACGTCAAAGCCTCCAATCGCACGCGGGTTGGTGACTCTCGCAGCTTTGATGCCAGCAGCCGCAAAGGAGGTGAAGGACATTGCTACTACTGACGTGAAGGACGAGAGCGACACTGTACAGGAAGCACAAGAAGTTGCACCGGAGAAGGTCGAGGGCACAAGCGGAGATGGAGATGATGTGCCGTGTGAGTGGCTCGATGAGCCCGAAGGAGAGGGAAATCTCGACGCCCTTGTTGACGCGATTGGAATAGCAGGCGTGGAGTAGGTTTAAGGTGTTCTTGTAAATAGTGAACATATAGACTAACATTAGCGGGTTTACGGTTTGTTGTTTAATTTTCATTGGCAGAGTGCTATGGTACTCTTTGTTGTCAACCAGGGGCATTGGACAGTAGTTGCTGCCAACAATGTGTAAGTAGGTCATTCTTGTGAGTGACAGCTGAGACGTTGTGAATCACTGACCCCCTTATAAATGCAAATCCTCATGATAAAGAAATGCATCGTTGTAATTGTATCGTGAACATGTGCCTGGAACTCTGTCCCAATGTTTCGTGCAAGTAATTTTGCAAGTAGTTTGGGGAAGGTGAACCTTGCTGGCATCATCATTTTTGACTAGGATTTGCGTTTTTGACTAGGATTTGCGTTTTGAAAGGGTAGTATTGACAGATATATCCAAAACGAATACTTTCAAAAGAGCTTCTTACAAGTCAAATGCCATCTGTACCGTTCTATAGGGTACTGTACAAATGGACAAACATCGTTGAAATTAGAAGAGTATACTTAAACCACACTACTAGGAGAGCATACGAAATATGACTACGGCCATATGACTAGATATGACTATCGAGAGGATATGACTCACCAGTAACTACTTTGGTGACTAGAACAGTCCATAGTCATCACATGACTATGATTTTAGTCATATTTACACGGGACCTCAATGGGAACATAGTTGGGGAACGTATTCTTCCGTGGGCAGCCATATGACTTTTTGCATGGGCAGCGATATGACTAGATTTAGTAGTTATGTGACTACAGTTTTGGGCAGCCATTTGTAAGTGGGTTTTTGAATGTGGCCTTCATGAACGCACTATTTCAAAATCGTCAATGACGTGCGTACATCTAGTCATGGATGTAGAACTCCTGACTACGAATAGTCAACGAAGCAGGCTGGTGACTAAACCTAGTCATCGATGGATAACGGTGAACTATTAATAGCACTGCACTGGCTACAAACACGTGGTGGCGGCGGCGATAATTCCGCACCCTAAACGCAGCCGCCACCTAAACGCAGCCGCCACCCATTGATTACGAAACCCTAAGTGGTTTGAATTTCACTTTCACTCCACAACTCCACTTCCCCACTCCCTCAGCCAACCTCTTCAATCATCATTGCATAGGATTGTTGTACTTAGATTGACCTTATCCTTGTTGGAATTTGAAAAATAGAGACCACTGCTCAAAATTCACTTGCATCTCGTCGTCGCACTTGGAAGCTCTGTCGCCATGGCAAAATCGAAGAAGCCCACAGTGCTGGAAAGCGAGCCGTCGAAAGAGGAAGAATCGAATGAAGAAGAGTCTCAGGAGGAAGAGTCTCAAGAGGAAGAGTCTCAGGAGGAAGAGTCGAAGGAGGAAGAGTCTGATGAGAAGCAGGAAAGCAGCAGCAACGAGGAATCCGAAGCGGAGGCAGAGGCGGCGAAGTCCTCACCGAAGTTAGATCTCAATAGCGCGTTGTCGTCTACGGCGGAGGAGCCTGATGCAGAGGAAGACAACAAGGAGGAAGCAGTCAGTGACAGCGGAGAAAGCGACGTGGAGGCGGAGGTCGCGGAGAAATCGATAGCTGCGAAGAGAGCGGCCCTATCGACAGCAACTGCGAGGGCGGTTTTAGAGCTTAGGGTTTAGGGTCGAAATGCCTTGTGCTAGTCATGCTTATGGAATTTATGACTAAAGTTAGAAGGGGTCCCTGAATGAGCGGGAGCAGATGAGGACAGAGAAGGGATCCCCCATTACTTAGGAGAGGAAGACACGGGGAAAGGGTGGGAAACAAAAGAAATCAAGGAATCCTGTTGTCGTGGCAAAAGATAGTAAGGAAGACAAAGTGAGGGCTCTTCAGGACAAGAGCACATCAAAGGTAAGGAAAGCCAAAGCACTACCGACTTGGTTATTTCTTAAACTACATGCTTAGTTTTTGTGGCAGTCCTCATTCTATTATTTACGAGTGTTTGTGGAATTGCAGACAAGTGGACAAAAGGACGAAGCCTCATCGCCTTCGGAATTTAGCAAAGGCGATGTTGTGGAAATCATGAGTGTTGCAGACGGGGAAGAAGAACAGGTGGTTGGAATTGGGAAGGTGATTGACTTGGAAGGAGCCAGATTGCATGGGGTCAGAATTCCATAAGGGTGTGTCTTCGTGGAGGTGCAGAAGAGCAACAACGACGACTACCTTTTCTATTCCAGTGTAGAATTGGACGACCCTTCTATCTCGAAGATGAGACAAGTAGTAGATAGCTTTGTATTGTGGCCCACCCAATTCTTAAGGCATCCATGAGCAATTGCGTTGGCTAAAATAGGGCACTGTTCAATGCGGTTAGAACAGTATGGATATTAGACATTGACGCTGATTGTAGTCATTGATTTCTATCAGCGGACTATATTTAGTCACTTAGTCTCCTTAACTTTTTGGATCTCCTAATGCTTTTATTCCTATTGCCCAAATATGATTGTAGATTGTACAAGTATTCAAGAATAATATTTACTCACATTTGCCCAAACTCTTATACCTTGTTTAATTGGCTTCGCTTTCATATAAATATTAAACCTACAATATAATAACAACCATCATATAAACTACATACCATCTTGAACAACAACATTTTGCCCCAAAATTACAAAATACTATTGAAAGTTTGCATTTGCATCATATACTTCTTTCATCCCATAATACATGATACTTTTGAGAAGAAAGATTGTACGAAATTTCTTAATGCATATAATTTATTCAATTTGAAGTTGTTGTTTTACAAATTCTAATAAAGGAAAATCACAAGACAAGTGCACATGAAGTGTTTTTTGTCCATGAAGCTAATCTTTGCTCATACATAACATTAGTAGCCTCTCTGACTGTTGCCTTCCCTCTAACAGAATGATGTGGAATATTTTGCATCACATCCGTAGCTATGAAGGCAAGTGGCATGAAGCAAGAACAATTAACCATAGTCAAAACAGTAATCGAAAGCATTCACTCAATCATAATTCAACAGTGTCCTTTAATTGTTTATTTGATTCAATAGCCCATTCAATTACAGATCACTGGTCACTCTATCTATAAAGGTAGATGAAACTAAAAGGCAACCTTCTTTAAGGCTACTAAATGTTATGTATATGACTATATGTGAATCACAAACAACATATGGACTAGTTAAAATCAATACTAAGGTAACTATATCTAAAAGCGACCATTTCTTTAACCCTTTAGTGTCTAGGGTACTGTAGCTCAGAGCCCTGGATTTCAGTAGATTTTTCCACTGTGGTTGAGACTACCAAAAATAAAATGAGTTAAATTAGAAAGTAACCGTACAATTCTATTCTCAACTCGAGAGCACATATTTTATCAAAATTTGAGAATCATCCGATGGTGGGATCGGAAGATTATAGTATGTATTTGAACTGTATAATGCACGCTCAAAAACAAGATTTTGGGGGGTGTGTGACTTCAAAGTTAAATAGAATTTGAGGTAAATTTTCAAAAATAAAAGCAAAGAAGTTCAGCTATGTCCTATGTCAACACCTCTCCGTTGCAATCTTTCATATCAAAAATAGACTCACACATAATTATTGTAAGATTTATAAGTGAAAGTGACTTCTCCATGTACGGTTTAGGACAAAATTTTATACGTAGAAAATTGACAGGAGTGGGTACATTAGTCAAGATCGGATTACACACACTAATGGAAGATGAAGAAGAGAACACAATCCAAAAAAATAAAACAAGATAACAAACTTCCAAACACAAGAAATACTACACAATACATATGTTGTATTTGTAAGTATTTATTGTATTTTCAAGTATTTGCAGTATTTTCGCGTTCTGTTGATAGGTATTTTGATAGTTGTACAATTCCAAATTGAAAATTTCTTTTTCTGAAAGGTGCGTAATGTATGTGGGCAAATCTGAACTTCAAAACTGAAGTTCCAATTCTTTACGGATTCTCTGCTATTTGCATTTCGGACGTTGTAGTGACCATAATGTGGTTAGCTAGGCACTAAAGGGTTAAAGCCTCTGTAACTCAATCTTCCATAATCAACATAATTTAGCACCCTATTGTTGATGAGAATGTGCACAATCTGAACATTAGAGTTTAGGGTCGCTTTATGGTCAACCTATAGTCAACACTTTGAAAATTCATAACTTATTCATACGGTATCCAAATAATGCATGCTAAAGTGTGTTGGAATTCTCTTGAACTTGCTAGTGAGACCCACTAAAAATAATTTATGTTTTATGTGTGTAAATAGGCTTAGTTGGTAAGGTGAACGCTTCAAAGTATAGTTACCTTAGCATATGTTCATTGCATCAGAGAACACACTGCAATGAACATCACCATGTTGCCACTTGCCACACATACTACTAAAGCTGCATGATTCACAGTTTCCATTAACAAATACTCGAAAATAGAAACCGATTGTATTGCGCACAATCATGTGCATGGTACTGATGGATCAACATCATGCACAGTACTCCCTCGGTCCCATAATGGCTGGCATGTAGGTTCTCTCAAATCTACCACGTAGGTAGATTTGAGAGAACCTACGTGCCAGCCATTATGGGACAGAGGGAGTACATGTTGGATCACTCAAAAGCTCATCTGAAGCTAGAGTTAAAACAGAATCCCACGTTAGAGCGTCGGCATATGTTTTTTTTCCTCTTGACTTTTTAATTGTACGTGTGGTTGGAGGATCTAATTATGTACCCTACCGGCCTACCTTACATCATTGAACTTATCTGCACTCTCCATATTCGGGACAGCTTCTGATGTGGCACGATAACCTGGTACAAAAGTCAGTGGTTTCTTTTTTTCAATTTCCCAGGTTAGCCAGCCTTTTTTCACGATACCATTGGTGATACTGGGGTTATACATTGATGATACATTGATGATACTGGGGTGGTGCTGTGGTGATACTGGGGTGGTGCTGTGGTGATACTGGGGTGGTGCTGTGGTGATACTGGAGTGGTGCTGTGGTGATACTGGGGTGGTGCTTTGGTGATACTTGGGTGGTGCTTTGGTGATACTGGGGTGGTGCTTTGGTGATAAGGGGTGATACTTTGGGTAAAATTTGGTTACTCAACTAAAAAATTCTTGAGTATTTGGTTATTATTCCTTTCATATTTTCAAAAAGCTTTCATTAACTCTTTAACATCCAAATCCACCATCCGTTTCAAA
This sequence comes from Pohlia nutans, assembly GCA_022496805.1. Classification (NCBI taxonomy): domain Eukaryota; kingdom Viridiplantae; phylum Streptophyta; class Bryopsida; order Bryales; family Mniaceae; genus Pohlia; species Pohlia nutans. The sequence goes on from CM040090.1 coordinate 6,988,838, forward strand.
GATGTGTTATAAAATGTTTGACGAATCATAAAAATGGAGTTGATATACAAAGAAAAGTTGTTAATCTCAATATATGATCTCATTTGTGTAGTTGGATTTATCATTTTAAAATTAATATATTTAAATTAATTTTGCAAGGTTCCTTTTGAAATTCAGTTTAAAATCCCAAATTTAAAAAAAATTATTAAAAAAAATTATGACAAATTTAGAATAATATGTGTTATGAGATGGTAAAATTTCCATTATTCAATTCTACTTATTTTGGAAAATCATTGTTAACCCCTTAGCGTTCCTAGCTTTTTTGGGCTTAAAATCATCATTGCTTTTGATGTGTTATAGGTCTAAATGAAAGTGAGATATAGAAATCTCAACAGTACAATTTTGTAATATACATGTTGTAGATCATGTGGATCAAATTTGGAATTATTTTGCCATATAGATTGCAAGATCGGAGTGTTTTAGTGTTAAAAAATGATGATGAAATTTTCATAGCAACAAAGTTAGAAGTGAAATTTGTTTTCAAAATTACTCAAATGAAAAACTTTCAACCATAAAGTAGTTCAAAATCATCATATAAACACATTGGTACCAAAAAAAACTCATGAAAAAAATTTAATGTGCCCTAAAATGGCCTTGCAATGTCAAAAAGTAGTCCGAAAAGTGACCAATATGACCCAAAAGCAAAAGTGTCGAAACTAGACTTGTGCACTAAAATGACTTCCAAACATTCAACACAGCATGGATTGATATGAAAATTTTACCATTATAACTAGACTTCAAGCGAAATCCAACCCAATAATTTTTATTGAAAACAAACATGGGATAAAGGAGATACAAGCCCCCAAAGTTGCAGCCATCAAAATGCACAAAAATTGTTTAGAAAAAAGATACCTACTTTCAAATGATCAACAAAAACTCAATACATTTTGGATTGATCTGAAATTTTTACTACACATTCTATACATCTTTCGGTTTGTTTTTCTGAATTTTCATTAAAATCAAACACTTTTAGCAAAAGTTACAGCTCTTCGAAGGTGAATGTACACCTAAACCGTCCAAAATATGGACGTTGGGGCAGTTAGAGGTTAGGGTCTCACCTTTTGAACTAAGAATGAAACTTGACATAAACCAATTATTTCATTTAAAAAATGAAAATCATTGTATCTTCTTTTGAAGATCCATACCGTACAAATGGTAGTCAACTGGCACAAAACCAAGGAAAATTTGAATGGATGAAAAACCCTACAAGATGTAGTCAAGAGAAGGCTTACAAAGGGTTAAAATTAGCCATTGTATGTCAAGTGTAGCAATTGGGCTATTTTGGCTAAAAAATCATTGGTTTTTAAGACATCTCCGTTTAGGCTGAGAATCCATATTGATCCAACTGATCGGCTCGGTGTTTTGAGTTTTCAAAGCACTTTGACCATGAATTGATAATAATGGAGAATTATTTTAATGAATTTTATTTTTAGGCATCATCTATGAAAAACATAGTATGTATCCATATTTTTAGAATGCAAATTACTTTTATAATTTTGAGGTTTAAACTCAAAAATACTCCTTTCTGTCTAGGGAAGAAATTTTAAGGGATAAGAGCAACTCCAAGCCCGGAGTCCTTGATGTGAAGGTTATGAATTTTTGCACATAATAAGGTTCTCTTTTAACTCAATTTCTAGCTTTTCAATATTTGTCAAAACTTGTATGATTGTACAAAAATTTGAGTGTTTCAAAGTAAAGGATAACTCCAATGAGTTGAAAATTTATTTTTAAATGTTTTCTTTTTAAGCACTTTGCGCTCAAAGTTGAGCACTGGAAGGACAAAGGGCAAGGCGCGAAAAAAAAGAAAAAGAAAAAGAAAAACCTAGTTTTATTCATAGATTTTAAGGTATTTATACTTATTTTTTGTTTTCTTCTTAGCTTGAATAAAATTTTGCAAATGGTTCTCCATGATGTAATTTTTAGTGTTCTCATTCAAATTTGAATGTGGAGTTTTTGGTTTTCTTACCAAAAAAGAATCACAAGTTTGGTGGTGCTGAAGTTTCAAATCAAGCCCCCCTTTGATTAAAATTAATTCACTCACTTATACTTATACATTTAAGTTTGAAAATCAAAAGAACTATGATCAATTTTATTTTGAATTAATTTTCAAAATTTTCAAATAAAACAAAGGAGTGATTTTTTGAGAGTTTTTGAGGTAAGAGCTTTATTCTGAAAAAAAACCAAAAAGAAAAACCTTCATATTTGAATTCTTTTTTCTCTTTAATCCTATGTCATAATGAGGTAAGAACTTTTTTGTGAAAAAGAACCCAAAAGAAAAACCTTCATGTTTGAATCCTTTATTCTCTTTATAATTTATTCAGGTTCATGTCCACAAAAGTAACTTCATCGTTCTGTTGGTTACTTTTGTACGTTATCATATTTTTCTATTCGATAAAAAGAAAAAAGAAAGCAAACTCTTGCTATTCTAAAAGTTGTATAGTGTAGTCAATAAAAATTGTATAGTGTAGCCAATCAAAATTGTATAGTGTAGTCAATAAAAATTGTATAGCATAGTCAAAACAAATTAAGGGAATTTTAAGAATTAACCATTTTTGAGTAACTTTCTTGGTGGCAATTATAGTTGAACCTCTCTAATAATTTATTTTGTAATTGCACATTCATTGTATGCTTTATCCTTAAAGTTTGTCATGTTTTTAGATGGCAAAATGTAGTCAAGAAGTGAAATTATTTTTAGAAATATCTAAATTTGAACTCAAAACTCATTCCATTATTGCCAAAATATCATTCATGTTGATATATTTTCATCCATTTGAGAAAAATTTCATTCAATTATGTCATCTTCATCTAAAACCTAGATGAAAAGTGCTACAATATTTTTTTCATTAGTGCCACCTAAAAAATTGTAGAAAATCCTTGCTTTTAGGAGTGAATAATGTCAACCATGAAGAATGACAAACTGTAACAAACACCCTTGTTTTTGATACAAAGAAGGGTTAACCCTTAAAGGTCCAGAGAGCATTATACAACAATATTCCATTGTATTTGGCATGGTTCCACACCTCCTATAGGTTTAATCTCTAAACGTCCTATGGGGATAGTATATACGCTGTCGTATAATTGGGATTTTCTATCAATAAGAAACTCTAAGTTGAGATCTCAATAGTTGGTTTGAACTGCATTGATCTAAATTTCAACTTCTCTTTTGACCTCATACCAATTAACCCCTTAACATACCGATCCTTTGAACACAAGTAGATGTTAGCCTGAAAAATAGATTTTAGCATGACTCAAATGTACAATAAGTGTACATGAAAGGACCATTGCATGCATGAAATCTACCCAACAAATTTGACATATTTGCATTTGGAGGCCTCTCCAATATTATGGACCTCTCCCCATCACAAGAGATTTACTCTCATTGGTAGAGAACTTAATAGGCTTGCAAAGGTGACTTGGATGAAAGTCATCCCACATTGCATGAAAAAGTTACAAGACTTTGAATCCGTTCATGATCCAGTTTCTGGACGCTGTGACGTTTAGGGGTTAAAGATGTGGATTCATTCCAAATACAATCAAAATACAACGTATTCTATTGGCCGCAAAGGCACATTCAGACGTTTAGGGGTTAAGATCAAAAGTGAAGTTAAAATTCATGTCGACATGATTTTAATGATCTATTGAAATCTCAATTTGCAACTTTCTATTTACAACAATTTCCAAATATACACCAACATATCCACTATCCCAATCAGCCCTTTAACCCTTAAACGACACAGCAAGCCCCACGGGCTTTATTTCCAAGGAAACTTGCTTCTAGCAAGAACACTACTTAACTCCTTCGAACCATACATAGATCATTGGATGCACAACAAGGTGAGGCATTTGATGTGTTCAATTGCTACAACAAACTCTTCCGTGCTTGTTTGCAATGTCTAGATCAAAGGTTTTGGAGGATCATTTGATTCTTGCCCAAGTACTCAATTTATTCCTCATGTGCTTGTTCCTTTGTTGTGATTGGTCATACACCCATGCCCGGCCTAAATATATAACCCTTATTCTTTGAGAGATGCTCGGGCTGCCCACCCAGGACCTGAAATGTCGTTTAAGGGTTAAAGATTAACCCCTAAGCTCCCGAGCAACCATTTTCTGGTCGCTGCCCGGAACAAAAAAATCTATTTTTGAAAAAATAAAAAATACTTTAAAATACTACATCAAGTCTACTTTCCAACCCAATTTGAATTATGGCAATCCGAGTTAAACTCCACCTGGGAGAATTTTTCAAAGTAGATCACCTCAACATTGTCTTAGTGTTACAAAATTTGCTATTTGGGGAAAGTAATGATGATTCCTCCATCGTTTCTCTTGCTTTTTTGAAGTTTATGATAGATAGCCCAACTTTAACCAATCGTACTAAATTTTGAACTCTAAAATTGAAAATTATAATTTATACAAATTTTCGAAGGTTAATGCTTTTAAATTCATTAAAAAATGATCTAAAGATTATTTAGGAAGTTTGACCGTACGGATAATTTGTAAAGATGATACTCTACATTTTGTCTATTGAACCAACCTTCATCAAACATATGGAAGGTACATATTATAACACATCTATGTTTTGTCCAATACCCCTTGGGCTTTTAGGGGTTAAAGACATGGATTAATGACAATTAGTGTTACACAGTAAAAAAATCAGCCCCAAATTATTGAAATTACTATGTGTCCTTGCAATTAGTGTCAGACACTAATAGCCATAATCAGTGTGGTGTACCCCAAAAGGGAAGAATGTCAAAATCATGAACAATGACAAACGCCCCATTTTTGGGCGAACCTGGGCAGTCGGTGATCTCACAAGGCACAGGTGGCCACTGAGTTGTCCATGAACAAAACGTCCATCTGCTAGAATTGGAGCCTTTTAGGGCACCTGCGAGAGGCTAAGTAAAAAAAATCCATCTTTGAATCTGTTCCTTGACTGGGTGTAGATAGTATGCTTGTGATTCTTGTCGTGTGATTTGTAGTTTTATGTCAAGTTTGCAGGGTTTGATGGAGTACCCAGCTAGTGAATTGGCCTCTAAGTTTGTTAGCGTGCTCATCACGAACTACAGTACCTACTTAGCGTTCCAGGAACGCTATATTCCACAGTCAGATTAGGTCTTGCACAATTTGGTTCAACTCACTATTGTACTGAATTTGTTTTCAGGAAGAAGAATTGATAGAAGCCGCTATGAAACAGTCACAAGTAAGCTCTCATTGAGCCTCATGATTTTATTTTAGCACTTTTGAGTAGGTCTTTAATTTTGGACCAGACAATGAATTGAATTGGTCATTGTAAAAGTTGGTTCTTTATGGCATAGAATAGGGTTTTCAGTGAGTTTTTGTTATGGATGGTAGGCTGCAGTTTGTGTAGATTCAGCTGCCATGATAGAATTGGTCATTGGAAAACTTGGTTCTTTAGGGTTTTCAGTGAGTTTTTTTTGGTTGTTGTTGTGGATGGTAGGCTGCAGTTTGTGTGGATTCAGCTGCCATGATACAACGGGTATCATTTTCGGTAGGAAAAGATGGCGAGACCAAGTACTGGGAAGATGGAGAGCAGTGTGAATTGGTGGGGGAGGGAACGTATGAAGCTTCACAACAAGAAGGAATGACATCCAGCTCTGGTTCTCCCCGTCCAGAGTATGAAGTGGACGATCAGGATCTTCAGATTGCATTGGCTATGTCCGAAGAAGACCCTCGGATGGACGAAGAGCTCGCAAAGCGTCTCAGTGAGCTCGATTCAGTACCTGTAAGCCTATCAACACCTCTCACTAGTTTTGACCTAATTAGCTTCTGTACAAACAATTGAAACGAGTATTGAAATCTACGCAAGCTCCACTTTGAAGGTTGTGTACTCCCTCCGTCCCAAAGTTATTGTCATGTTTGAAAGTCATGTTTGAAAGTGCTTTTTTTAAGTTGGTCAAAAAAATACTTCCTTGTGGCTAATTTTATTTAGGTTGCAATGAACACATGCAATGTTCTTCAATCATTCTAGTGACATAATTTGGAACCTTTTTTAATCATGTTTCTTACAATATGATCAATGAAATTGGCTCAAAGAAATACCAAGCAAACAAGTTGAACAATAACTTTGGGACGGAGGGAGTACTATGTATTGGTTGATGAGTATAGCATGCTTGAAGAATTGCAAGCTCATAATACAGTTTCACCTGTTTATGTACTGTTTCTAATCGAAGATTTTTAAATCGAATTTTTTCCTGAAGTTCTTCTTCACTTCGAACTTCATATGCCAAAAACTAGGACAATTAGTTTTGGATAAAGGGAGTATTATATTTGTGCAAGTTTAGATAGTGTTAGTAATCAAATGATGCCATGTACAAAGTGAAAATTATGTCGGAAGTATAAAACATAGGACAATTGAAACGAGGATTGAAATTTAAGCAAGCTCCACTTTGAAGGTTGTGTAATATGTATTGGTTGATGAGTATAGCCATTGTGAAGAATTGCTAGCTCATAATACTTGTTTATGTACTGTTTCTAATGGAAGATTTTTAATTTTTTTCCTGAACAGTTCTTCACTTTGAACTTCATATGTGCAGCATGTGCCGAAAGTGAACGCGGAGATTCCCCTCGCAGAAGCGTCAAGTGATAAAGAGCGCTTGCAAGAGAGGTAGTTATGAAAACAACAGGCTCATTCTTTCGTTTTTTGAAATTTCTTAGTATCATATCCATTCTACCTCTCTCATATTTTTTGGCTGTCTTTACGTTTTCGGATTACCCCAGAACGGTTCTTGACTGGGTTGTTTGATATTTCAGATTAAGTTACTATGGATTGGCTGAGAAAAGAATTGCAGGCGACGGAAATTGCCAGGTTGTTGTTCCTTTTTCTCCTCTAATTGCATCTATCTTCAAGAAATGTACTGATGAGAGAAACTAAGATTAACCCCTCAAGGCCCCATGATATTTTGAATCTAAACTTTGACTGCAATTCTCTCTTGTACAGTCGGGTACAAGATAGTTACGAATTTTTGAATCCAGTTGAGATTTGTGGGAACTTTGGAAGGCCCGTGTATGCTCAAAAATGAACGGAATTTCAAATTTCAAATTGCATTGGAATCACACTAAAGTCTACTTTATCATCAATACAAATACACATATTTAACTCAAAATAATACAATTTTTTGATGTTTTCTACATGCTATCTTCCATTCACTGTTGCCACCATTTGTAAAAATTACAACTTGTATTTAATGGTACATATTAGAAATGAACCTTCACAATTTCTTTAGAGATACTTGATTCCACACTACTTGAACTACTTGTATGATTTCTTACTTATTTTGTACTTAAATGCAAGAAATCTTTGACTATCTTCCAAAGGTTCACTATGAAATGATAGATTGTGTATAAAAGAAATCTAAATTGTTGTATGATTTTAAATTATTCTTTTTTCACTTATTATGAAGTTGAAGCACACTTTGTTGCGATTCCAATGCAATTTGTGGTTTCAAAATCGGTTCATTTTTGAGCAAGCTAGAGCTTCCTAAACATTGTTGAACTTTCTAGTGAAAAGTGGTTGAAAAATTCGTAAGCATGTTGTACCCGACTGAACAACAAAACTGAACCCCTCAAGGACCAAGGATTCATGGTTTTGAAATGACAAATTTAAACAATCATATTGTGAAAAACATAATTTAAATGGGACCAAATTTTATATCAATGGAATTAGTGAAGAATGTTACATATGTTGAATAATACATAAATAAATTTGAACAAAAGAAAATCTACATAAAAAAACTACTCAAAAATCTACTCAAAAAATGTACTCAAAACTACTAAAAAAAACATGACGCCACCTGGTGGCCTTATGGTCCTTAGGGGTTAAGTGAGAATATGATTTGTACTTTAAAACTTCCCAAATCAATATCAAACAATACGATGTCTTATTTTTATATTTACATATCTTATGTAGTTTTGAACCAAATAACCTGCTCAAAACTACTAAAAAAAACATGAGGCCACCTGGTGGCCTTATGGTCCTTAGGGGTTAAGTGAGAATATGATTTGTACTTTAAAACTTCCCACATCAATATCAAACAATACAATGTCTTGTTTTTATGTTTATATATCTTATGTAGTTTTGAACAAAATGAGTTTAAAAAATGACCTAACGAACAAGTCAGAGGACACAATATGTACCCTTGAGGGGTTAATTTCTGACTTGGAACCTATTCTTGTGCTCTCTGCATTGTGTGAGAATGTTCAAACCTCAGTAGGAGGGTCAGATCATGCTTTCGGTCTGCTGTTGTAATAATTTTCATGTGAAGTTTGGATGGCAGTTTCGAGCATTGTCAGATCAGCTCTACCGGACTCCGGATCATCACATGTTTGTCAGAAGGAGAGTGGTAGATCAGGTTATATTTTTTTTAACACTCGACCTTGTGATTGTGAATCTTGTCAACACATTGAAATGCTGACCAGATTTTGCCAGCACATCTGAATAGAATACGTGTTCTGGGGTGCCTGTTTCAGCTAGCAGGGGCACAGGACTCATACTCTGGCTATGTCCCAATGGAATATAAGAAGTACCTCAAGCACATGGCCAGGTAGCTGTCCAGTCAGTAATAATTTCCTAGTTTAAATTCGTTTCAGGGAGCCTTGTTACTACTCCAAAAATGTTTGATATGGCAATGAAACTAAACGATGTATTATTTCATTTGTTTTCATGTGCAATGTAATACATTGGAAGACATTTACAAATGTATCATGTCATTATTTTTTACAATGAATTTGGACTGCAGATACGGGGAGTGGGGCGATCACGTCACATTGCAAGCTGCTGCTGACTTTGTAAATTAAAGCCTTCCTCTTCTGTTGAGAGTTTTGACTCTGTAACTACTGGCGAGTAATTTTAAAATACTTATTTTTTGTTATAAATAAATAAAATAAAAACATTTTTTATTGTTATTAAATTTTTTGTTGTGGGCTGATTGGGTGTCAATGGGATGTGGGTGCAGTATGGAGTGAAGATTTCTTTGATAACCACTTTTAAAGAGTCCGGGTTCATAGAGATCGTCCCTGCTCAGCAGAAGTCAAATCGAGGTTCCAACTCTTCTGCATCTCCTCTGCTTCTTGTTTGTTTTTTTGTTGTTACAATCTTTTGAAAATAGTACTAGACAGCCATTTTGTTGCGTTTTGGATCCATGTTCAGTAAGTAGGCTAAACCCTAAAGGTAGAGAATCCGTTCGTGTGTTTTCTATTATTATTAGAGTGACTAAATTCTTTGTCCCCATTTTCAAGAGGATTCTAATGCTCTAAACGAATGGTATTATTTGGATACTGTATGAATATGCTATGAACAAGTCTTCAAGTTTTGTTAATTAGGTGAGTGAAACAGTGGGTAGACTCTTCAGCTGTTAAACGTTTGAAGTTGTCAATGTACTTGGAAAGTTACATAATTTGCTCAACTCTAAGCCTATTATTTTAGGCTTGCCCACGACAATGGGGAATCCATCTGAGAAGGGCATCCACCCAACCAACACGACATGATTTGTGCGTGTGAAAGTTGTATAATAGTTCCTTGCCTTAGTTGGAATTAAGTTACTCATATGGTAATTAAGTTACTTATGAGGGAACTGATAGACCAAGTCATAGTTGGTTAGTCTGGACACCAAATTAGTAGTCTAGCTAGTCTGGACATATAGATAGACAGTACTAGGACTATAAGTGTGACTTAGTGGGTGAAGGAGATCACAACGTCTAATAGATAAGATCTCATTTCTATGGTCGGGTGGCGAGTTACACATGAAACATTATTTACCATTTGTGCACATTAGAGTTAACCGAAAAGAGTGTCTCAAAGTGGAAAGAAATCTTAAACTCACCATAGACTCAAAAAGATTGCAAAACTAGTCTATGGTGAGTTTAAGAATAATCTAAAGCAAGCCCCTGCACCACCATGAGGTGTGGAACTCGTAACCTCGAGGAGAGTTTCCACACGCTCTCCCAAGCCAAGAGCCCCGACCATGGAAACTATTCATGAACAATGATTATCAAAAAAACATTTTTGGATAACTCAATTGTCTTTCTTAACATTTCAGCCTTCATTTCATGAGAACTGACATCATTCTATTGCGATGGTGTGCTGTGCTGGCAGGTGTTTATCTTAGCTTTTGGTCTGAAATTCACTATAATTCAATTTATCCAATTGAAGGTATGCTCAATCGTCCTGCATGATTGTTTTATTGTTGTTGTTGTTCTAGGGAGGATGAACTCACATCTGATACGGCTCTGTTGCATTATTCTGTGCCATGCCAGATAGCGTGACCTTCACAAAGAAGAAGAAGAAACCGTGGTTTTCGTTTTGAGGATTGAAACGTCGTGTAAGTGATGTTACACCGGCCATTGCAACTTTTCTAAGCAGCGAGGTGGATTTGGGTTCCTTCATGTGTTTGTCTCGTGTGTTTTTGTGCACTGTTTTTTTTTAATGATACATTCCAATTTCATTGATTGATGATCTATTTATTTATTTCTAGATGATTTAAGCTACTGCCCATGATTTAAGGCCCACTTTATACACAGGATGGGGCTGGATGGAAGGTCAGCCCAATTCAATCCGGCCCAAGTTTGGAGTTCGGGCCATGGCAAACCTTGTCCCGATTTCATCAAACTGGTCCAAAGATTTGGCGCCAAAATCATGCCACATAGGACGCCACTTAGGAAAAATTGCTCCTTCTGGCCCGGCCCTAGTATAAAGCCCTTGGGCTGGATTTGAAAGAATCGAGCGATCCTATTGGTTGAAATTGGCTGAAATTTGTAGAGTTTGGGCCGGCCCTCAATCCAGCCCCAAGTAGAAAGTGGGCCTAAGTTATTGTGCTTGGAATTTAAAAAAATCAAATTGGGACTATTTTTGGCTGATAGATAGATAAGATTCATGAATAAAAGTGGAAAAAAAGAAAAGAAGAAAAGAAGTCCCAATTAACATGTAATGTATATGGACTATATAATTGGTAAAGAATAGTAGACTCAAAATTGACATCGTGAAAACCTACGTGGTTTTGTAAATGTCCTAGTTAGGACACTTTGTTCTTTAGGGGTTAACATGTAATGTATATTGACTACATAACCAGTGAGGGATAGTATCCCGAACTAGTTATGGGACAAAACCTATTGTGCCCTTTTAAAAAAATAAATCAAAACTGTCCAATTTCAGTTTTTTAGTTGATCTAGTAATCCAAAAGAATAGATTTGGTTATGAGACCTAACCCATGAGTGAACAACCTATCATTTTGTGACACCCGTGTTCAAAAAGGGACACAATAGGTTATGGATTTTGAAAGTGAAACATTAATCATCCCCACTTTGTGCTATATAGGTGATATAAAAATTATCATGAATTGCATCTTTAATACTTCAATTCTAGTCTTGTAGAAGCCTCTAATTGGATGACAAATGGTCAGTTTTACGTTTTTTGGGGATTACAAGTGGTTGGATTTAGGTTTTCTTTAGGTGAAAGTACCTACATGGTCAAAATGAGGGTTAGGTGCTTATGGCTTACTCCACCTTATCGCTAGGCTAAATGATAAAGGTTTTATTTTCATTTAGCTATTAGCTAAGGTCACGATGGTTTCATATGGAATTTAATATTTAAAAGTAAGTTATTTATAAAATCTTCAATGGTTGTGTAGAGGATTGTAGAACTCTAGTTAGATATGGATTACAATGCTTTGTTCTAAATGTGGGTTTTTTATTTTATTTTTATTTTTATTTTTATTTTTTATTTTTCCTTTCCTTTCCTTTCCTTTAGGCGTTGTCACCTTCAACTTTAGTCGTCCTTGCACTTTAAAGTTTAGAGGGTACATAAACATGACTTAATGATCTTTTAAATACAGAATGCTATAGAAATTTAGTTTGCATGATATTCTTTATTGTAATATATACTCATGAAGAAAATTTCAGATTTGTTGAGTTCGTGTGTTTGATACAAATTATCTTCAATTTTTGCTCAAAAATTCAAAGCAATATCAAATTTTCATAAAAAGAATTGAAAATTTTACAATTCTGGAAGACATGTGATTTCATTCGTGAAAAATAAAATAAAAGGAAATAAAGTTCATTCATTTATAGTGGTACAGTGGAATATGCAAAATGAATATACGTATATGTAGTGGTACAGTGGATATTGAGTTTGTATACGTATATGTGTAAATATATATATATATATATATGTATAGTTTTTTTATCTTCTCTAAAATAAATGGATTTTATTGATTTTTTGTAATTTGTCAAGTATTCAATTCTTACGTTGCCTTGCAAATTGTATTTTAAATACCAAAAGTGAAGATTATAAATTTTTCTAATAATGTCTAGTTATAGTTATTTAAAAGTGATGAAAATTTCATGAAGATTGATGTTTATAATAAAATTCTTTTATTTTCTAGGTTTTCTCAAAGCAAATGTACTGTAATTGGTTGTTCGGATCTACTAAAAGTAACTATAAGAAGAGAATCCCGAAAAAAAAAATTCAAAAGAAATCTATTTTGCATGGTTAAAAAAAAGTATCTCAGAGAATATTCACAAAATTTGGCATTTGTTGAAAAGAAATTTTTCAAAAATAATACTTATTCAACATGACGTATTGACCTTGACAACCAAGAAAAGTACACATATTTGTTGAGAATTTCTTTAAAAACATGTCACTCATAGAAACCCTTTTGGACCGTTTTGGTAGTCAAAAGGTTATTGATATGGATGTTCATATTAAGTTTAATTTAAAGTTTAATTTACGTAGAATATTGTATAAGGTCACAAAAAAAAATTTAGGCCATTGGCTTGACTTTTTGCATTGGGCTAATGATAATATTATTTATTACGAGCTATTTTTTCTTACATTATGATGTACAAAAATGAGAATCTCAAACAACATATTATGAGCACTTGAACAATGGTTGTAATTCAATGGTTAAAAAACAATACTTCATTGAAGTTTACATGGCATCAATGAATTCCAATTTTCTAACATACTATGTTTTAAAAGCTAGGAGTCCTTATGATGTACACAAACAAGTCACATGCAAACACATATGATATTCTTTAGAAAAAATAGAAAAAACACATGCAATCTATATATGACAAAACCTTTTGACTAGTTAAAAACATTCGATTTAATCCATAATGGACTAAGTTCTAAAAAGGCACAATTCCAAAGCATCCTCATTAATAATTAAAAATAGTGAATGGTTCTCATTAAATCTTAATAAAAAAAATATAAAAGCTTCCAATGGACCACTAGAAAATAGCAAAAATGACATTGTCAAAACATTTTCTTTATTTCCAAATGCATACATGCTACAATTGACTAGAATTGGTGTCGTGACAAAAATAAATTCTATACAAGTAAGTTTTTTGTTTCAACCGAAAAACCCTATCAACATCAACTCTCACCTAGTCTATTTGAAGGATTCTATGAATAAAAAGTCTAGTTATTCAGACCGAATTCTTCGGTCTCTTTGCTAGAATGCGGTTGTGGCAATGCCCTAATTCGGATCATACTCGATTTCCCGTCATTGTGCAACCGTGTGGGGATATTTTGTTTGCCTTGATGTTCATATAATTTTTTAAGAGCATCCCATGCAACCAAAGCTGCATTTTGCTCGGCTTGTTTTTTGGTCGTTGAACATTTTCCTTCAAATGTCGTGGACGCGACTGTCACTTTGCATGTGAAGTTCAATTGGTGATCAGGTCCAGATTGAGTAGTTGTATATTCAGGAAGAGTGACACCGGCTCTTTGAGCGAGCTCGTGTAACAAGTTTTTGAATATACCTTTATTTTCATTGAGAACATAATTTAGGGGTACCGGGGACTCATCGTCTGCAACGATTTTGTCCAATGCCACTTTGGCCGCGGCATGTTCGGCCTCTCGCACGGTGCCGTAGCTCTCGGAGCTATGGAATTCTTCCCCATCAAAGCTCACAGTCGCCTTAAAGAGTGGAGCATGAGGTCGGCCCATGCGTATGCATTTGTATGTCGGGGTATTGAAATGGCCCTTTTGGGCATACTCTTGAAGTTGGCTTTTGTACATGTACTTACCACCTTGAGACATCATCACTTGCAAATTTGAAAATTTGAAAATTTGTTTTTTGAAAATTTGCAGTTACTGATAAAACTCAACACTTGGAAAACGTTGACGGTAAATATCTGAGAAGAACAGAAAGCTAATGCTTTTATCTCTGTCTATATTTAAATATAATATATATGTAAATACATGTATATAAATAGACATATATATATATCTATATATATAACATAAAGTAAAAGTAAAATGTAAAAGTAAAGTACAAGACATTCCACATTTTGACGAATGAAAAAGTAAAAAAAGATGAAGTAAATTGTGGTTTAATCAAAAGTAAAAGACATTCTACATTTGGATGAATGAAAAAGTAAAATAAGATGAAGTAAATTTTGGTTTAATCAAAAGTAAAAGACATTTTACATTTGGATGAATGAAAAATTTAAATAACATACACTAAAATGAGGAATTATAATAAAAGACATTCCACATTGAATGAATACAAAGGCAAATGATATATACATTAATAATAAAGTAGTATTTGGGCACCATGCTACAATGCAATTTTATCTATACACGTGATGTCCAAAGCAATTTTATCTATACATTGAGGAAGTTAATGGGTTTGTTTGTTTTGTATGTTACGTTTAAATCTCCCGGGCTATGTGTTCACTAGCCGCGTTCTTGGTATCGTCAAAAAGCTCTCAATGAGAAGGGGTTGACTAAATCGTTTTGTGACTTTTGGAACTACGATGTAGAAATTATGGATTTTTAATCAATTTTTTTTATCACAAATTCAATAAAATTATGAATAGATTATTTTTTAAATAAAATAAATAGTAAAAGCATAACTACATTACAAAGAACACTTGGACCAATGGTTCAAGACCATACTATTTCAAAATTAAAAGACATTCTATAACCAGTGAATCAAAAGTAAGAGCAATAACTAACTTGTGCAATTGAGTCTAAAAGTACACCAAAATTTGCTATTATTGTAGAATTTGTCGGTATTGACTAATCATGATGAAGTTTCTTTTTAATACAATAATATGTATGGATTCAAAGAAGTTTTGCAATATCAATCCTTTTGCAATTAAAAGAATATTTGGATTTTAGTAATTTTTAACTCAAAGTAATTACAAATTTTGGTGTACTTAGAAGTGCTCTTGTGCATAAAATCACATATGAAAGTTAAAATGGAATAAAAATGTTGGTTTGCCAAAATAGAAATTTAAATACAATGGCTCAAACATTGAATTTTTTTATGGGACCATCTTTATGATCATACATATGCTTGTAGCAAAATAAACAAACACCTGCATTGGTATATAGTAAAATAGCTTGGCATATACTAGACATTGGTGCAAAAGTAGTTGGAAGTGTAAATTTGCAGAAGATCATAGAAAAATATATAGTGATTTTTAATATTGTATTTTTAATTTATAATAAAATGAAATTAAAAATAAATAAACCTCAAATTTCATGCAAAATTGTCTTTGCAATCACCTATCCTAGGAAGTGCCCTTGAAGCCAAGACTTGAAATCACATGCGGGTGTTTTAATAGCATACCCTCTAAGATAATAGTTTTTAAACTAATATTTTTGGGTACCAAATCATTATATATATATATATTTTATATATATATATATATATATATATATATATATATATATATATATATATATATATATATATATATCACTTGCATAAAGTTCTTTAGCCTTTGGTAGGTGTCACCCACTTGCTTTCATTGCATAAAAGATTAAAAATTCAAAACATGTGATTCTTGAGGCAGGGCTCCTATGGACTTCGAACCCTCCATCATCATTCTTTAGGTAAAAAATGACGTGGCATGTCCAATATTCTAGAATCTGCTACAACGATTTTTGTGCAACAATTCTTATTCACAGAGGCTAGAGAATCTTATATGGTGTAAATTTTAGGATCAAATGTTTTTAAAATTTAATATAAAAAAATGATAGAAGTTTGACCTAAGATGTGTTATTTTTCACTTTAAAATATGATTTAAAAAGATTTACAAGTGATTATGTTTTGAAAATTTTACAACAAGAACTTCATATTGTGTTTAACAACTTCATGTTTTTTTTTTCAGTTTTTAGGTGATTTTTTGGTACATGCATATAGGGGTCATAAGTACGCACTCGTGTGATTCCTAGTCTTCACTTTATATGCACACCACATGTCACCCACAAACAAATATAGAAACATTAATGTAGAAAACACCATTGTCAAAAGTATAGTAAACTAGTTTAAATAGTACTCCATAAAACACCGTGATTTCACAGAAATCCTTGGATTAAGCATTGCTCAAAACTCAATGTGGGAATCTCTATTTTGCATATATGAGTCAAGACCGTTAATTGCTAGCGGTGTGTCCAGATAGTGAGTCCACATGAGACTCAACAATGAGTCCAAATTTACAATGTACTCATACAATGGGTTATAGTATACAATGTATGGGTCATGACAACTTAATTGTCTAAAACGAATGAGTACAAATTGTCATGCTTGGATATCAGGGTTTTGTTTTGGAAAAAAAATTACGTGGATGTCATAATGTTTTAGTGGTACAAAGGGACGGAGTACTATACATTGCTTTGAAAATTGTTGGAAAATGGAATATAATGTATCGATGGTTGACTTTTATTCTAGAAGTAAAAGATAAGTACAAAATAGTTAAATGTCTATAGAAATTAACAAGTTAATAATAAACTAACCCTATTAGCTGATGAAAATTTCTTGAAGTAATTAGTGTAATGAAAGCATTTGGTACTTCGAAGGGTGTCCAATTAACTCCTAAATGACAAGGGGGTTAAGGGCATAACCTAGATGTATTATAGAATGTTAATTTTACAACTTTGATGAAGTTTGGTCAAAAAGAGAAAATGAGAAGCATGATGTTTAGTACACTAAATAGGTAGATTAGTGTTAGATAATTATAAGATTTGAAAATATTATAAATTTTTACTCTCAACAAAAAAAATTACCAAAGACATTGATTCCAATACTATTGAAAGATCCCCATCTTGACCAATATAGAGGGTAAAAAAATTGATCAACAGTAAAAACTTACGACATGTTTATGTAAATTAGTGTATCTAACACTAATCTACCTATTTAGTGTAGTTATATGTACCGTCAAAATTTCAAAAAATGTTTTAAACACTCATTTAATGAATTTAGAAGCATTTATCACTTAATATTCACCAAGTTTACACTTTTATTTTTAAAATTTAAAATTTGGTATAATTGATTAAAACGAGACATTCTACTCTAAAATATAAGAAAGTAAAAATTTCAAAGGTGAGAACATCATTACTTTCCTAAAATAAAAAGTTTTATAACACTAGGACATTGTTGAGGTGTTCATCTTTAAAAAATTCCTTGGTGAACCTCAATATTGCAAATGAAATGGATCAAACAAACACTTAGAACATGATCTCTAACCTTCCATTTCAACCAAAAATCAAAACTTTAAAAATGTCATTTTTTGACCATGGGCAGTCACTGTTGTTTGGGCTGCTGCAACCAAAAAATGATGGATCAATCATTTAGGAGTTAAGAATACTAAAGTGTCAATAGTAGGTTCTCCTATGATCTCAACTTGAAAATCATAGAATATTATTGGAGTGTTAAAAAATTAAAAACAAGCAGCTAGTCACAAAGTCTCTGCCTTAATATTTATCCCAGATTTACTTTTACAACTTCATTTTACTATTAAAGCGTGTAACTCCTAGTAACTCCTCAAAAACAAAGCGTTTCCGTAGTCTCTCCCCTGGTGGACAGAGACGATAAAAAATAAAAATGCAAAGCACAAATAAACACTTGCAACGAAACATTGGGAAAAGCTGTAAAATATAAGAGCCTGCAACAAGTTCTGGTCAGTTGCAAGTACAGTACAAAAAGGCTCATCACACATCTCAACCTCCATGGAAAAACTAAACTTTCTAAAAATAGAATTTGGGGTGGTTTTCTTCAATCGCCCAAAAATCGAGTTTTATTGTTTTACTGCATTCGCTGCATTCATAATATAGGGTCTATAATGATTATTTTTAACCAGTTTAGTTTTTCCGCGGAGGGTATGTCATACAACTTTCACACACATCTCGATTTTGGACCCCCATGGAGTTAATACTTATTCATTGTTGATTCAATAACATCAAAGTTCAATGCTAGTTTAATGTATTTTTTGGTATTGTGTCATCACTTAAGCAATGACCATTGAAGCAACAACAAATCAACATTAAATGATACAATCTTATTAGACAATTGGCATCCATTAGGAAAGAATTGGGGTCTCAAGAAGGCCTTGACTTTCATTCCTTGCCCGAACCCAAATTGATGATGTGGGCATGGAAAATTATGGAGTCCTACGTGGACAATCATCATCCACGTCATCTTTGGTGGTCCACATTCTCCTTTCCATGCGCTTTCCAACGCACTTTAAAACTCCAAAATCCGAGTTAATATGCAAAAGTTACACATGTTTAAAGTTTGTGCATTGGGGACCACTGCGTGCTGGCTGCTCAGTGGTCCCCAATGCACAAACTTTAAACATGTGTAACTTTTGCATATTAACTCGGATTTTGGAGTTTTAAAGTGCGTTGGAAAGCGCATGGAAAGGAGATTATGGCACAAGTCAACAAAAATTCGACGCATGATGATAAAATTTTCACATTGACCGTTATCCTAATTTCTTCTTCAATTTCTCAAAGGCATGAGGTCTTGTTGAGACCTCATTTCTTTCCTAATGGTAACAACATCCATATAGTGCATTTTTTCTTCCATTTCTAAATCAACACTAAGTTTGTGCAAATTGATTCAATACTTTATGAACAAGTATTCAAGATGCGACATTGCATCAACCTTGTTTCTATACTAAATCACCAATCAATCATCTATAACATTGATTCAACATTATTTATGCAACATCCAATCAATGATATGATGTTGTTTATTTATTGATTCAACACTATTTTAACACTATTGATGTTTAACAAAACCATGAATCAAACACACACTCACTATACTTGTAGCCTTTGAAACTTTCCCTGCAACAATCTACAATCACTGCAATCTCTATGTGCATGAAAGTAAGTACAAAAATTAGGCACTCACCTGATAACTCAAGAGTAACTAGTGATACTCAAAGTTCAAAATTTAAATGAGTTTAGAAAGAAGAAGCCTACTTTCACAAAATGAGGAACCACTTGCACAGCTTTGAGAATAGAAGCTGTTTCTATCACTACATAAGCTTCTGTTTGTGTCTGTAACCACTTCAACTCAGCACACTCTACAGTAGTGTTGAACCTCACATAGTGATACATTCTTACAAGTGCTAAATCTTTTGTGACCTTGTTTCTTTCTACATCCAATAAGCTACATCGAAATAACAAACGAAGCTGACCATATGAAGTCCTCTCCTCTTCACCAACATCTTCCATTTGAATGGCAATTGAACTGTACCACTCTTTCCCATGGAATTCGTGAGATGCTCGTGCATACATAGGCCAGTCCCCAAATTGAGCACCATTGCCAGGAGGTATAGCTAGTGAGCCATAAACCTGCAATACCTGGAATTGACAAAAGGAAGCATCATATGTCAACAAGTATGAACAAATATCAAGTCCAAAGATAAATACTGAAAAATACAAGATATCCAAAAATTTGAATTGGTCGACATAATTTACTTACTTCAGCATCTTTCAAATTGTTGTCATGGGTGTAGGATTTCAAGGCCATTGCCAATTCCAAACCAATCTCTGGTTGTGCAAAAAGTATTCGTTGCAATTTGGTTGGATTTGAGTAGCTGGATGTGGCAATGCTGTCAAGTACCAAAGTTCGTATGCGCAAGGTAGTTTGGTATCCAGCTAAGACATTTTGCCCAACCTCCACAGCCTACAATCCACTCAAAAAATTATAGATAGCATAACTACTTCAAATACATAATAAAAATTTGCATTATAAGCCAACTTGGTAGGTTTAAAGCATTAGGTTTGGATCATACCAAGTCTAGAGCTGTTGTTTTCTCAACAATGGGTGCAAAACCTTCTCTTTCTTGGGCATTTTTCCGAAGTGCTTGTAATCTTCTATTGTGCTTGACAATATAGTTGATATAGTCTTTTCTGTTGCTCCGTCTGTAAGCTGATTTCATTAAAGCTATATGCAAGTGCTCGTACAGATTAGAGCTGTATTCAAATGGCGTACCAGACCTCCGAATTGCATCACTAAAATGGCTCATTGCATGGACTTTTACTAAATGAAAATCTGATTTTTGCCATTTTGATAATGCTCCTGTAAATGCTTGAATTGCTCTGTGAAACCACAAACATCACATTACAGTTCATTAGAAAAAAGATGACTAGATCGTACATAATAAAACTTACCATCTTCACAACACATAAAAAGGATTAACTGGATAAGCATCTAAACCTAGTTGGAATGCAATATACAAGAAGTCATCAATAAACTCTGCTATGAGCTGATCACTTACTCTTGCATGAGCTTATCCATATTTGCAAGGGATTCTTCAGTGTGTTCCTCTGATCGGCAAGCTTTCTCATACCACCTTAAAAATTTCACAACAGCTTTGGTGATATCCCTTCTGAACAATCCAATTATGCACACAGCAATCACCTGCACCACAATTTTGGATTATGTTAAATAATAATAAATACATTCTCAAAGTTTCTACATGTATTGAAATCACACCTAAATTTGAACACCTAAATCTTATTAATCATTCTTTTTATTATATTAGTGACATAAATCTCATTTGCAACATAATTACTAACCTGCATTACTGACCGATGCTCAAAGGCTGCATAATTTGAGTTGGCAGTGAAGTATCCTCCTTTGTCTGTGCCAGGAACTCGGAACTCTGAAAATCTAGAAGAATTTTTAATGCAAAGAAGCCTTTGATCCAACTCAGGGAGAATGGCTACAGACGTTGAAGTTGCAATGCTTCTTAATATATCTACAAGTGTCTTAAACACTCCTAAATCTGACTGATGAAGCATGTCAACATTCACTGCTCTATAGGGATTACCAAATGTAGTATCTCCTCCTGCAAAGCCCCATAGAGCACACTGTTCCAACATGACAAGTAATTAGACAAATAAATTTGATCATATTTCAAAGATCTGCTTAATATATGCAATTAAATTTTCCTAGGTTTACAAGCAGAATACAAAACGAGGTAAGTGGCATACATGTACAAGATGAATAGAATATCGTTTGGAAAGCTCAGTAGCCATAGATGGGGAAGAAATCTGAATCTCTTCTAAGAGCCTCTTCATTTCCATCTCTGTTCTATACGGGAATCTCTCCTGGACATCCCTCAATTTATCTGAAGGGCAAAAACACATGCTACAAGGAAGCATACACTTGTTTGTGTCAAAAGTACACGTAACCTGTAAAATTCAACACTTTTTTTATATTAGTAACAAGAAATTATAATCTCCAAAACTTCAAATGAAAATACCAAAAAATATATGTTAGAATCATTTATAACTTGTGTCAAAACTTGATATACCTTACAACCCTCTGGATGGTCACACACATATGAGTACAATCGAGGATACACCCATCTCTCTTCACCATTAGGATCTGATAGTAAGATTCCGCTGCAGCAAACAAGTACCATCAAGTTAGAATTGAAACAAACTCAACTTAGAAACAAGCATTTCAGCCATATAACAACAATTTGAAACAAAATTTTAGATCATGATTAGGCTTACGTTTTGCTAGCATCTTTCAATGGTTTTAAAATATGCTCCAAACAACTCTGAAAAAGTTGCAATCTCTCCAAGTAGGTAGTTTCTATAGATGGAAGTATGGGAAAAACTGCTAGAAGAGCATGTCCTTCATCCAGATATCTGTTTTCACAAGATATATTTCCAATGCTGAGCACTAAAGGATGCCCACTAACTTTTCCATCTTTAGACAGTGAAGTCTGATCGCTGTAAAGTATTAGTGGAGCAATCACAGCACCTTCACTATTGACATGGTCCTGCAAAGACACAATAAGAGGGTTTAGAAAATGAGACATCATACATCAAAAAATCAAGATCTTGCAAAATACCAAAATATCATTAGCTTGTAACTTACTTGCATCTGTTTCCACCAATTAGCTGTGCCAGGAGTTGAATACACCTTCTCATAGATAGCCAAATTCTTGGAGTTTGGGTATATTTCAAATCCTTCGGCTACAATAGGAGAAGAGAATAGAGATCCCAAAGCATCTATAGGATCTCGATAGTGTAAAATGTGCCCTTGAATAAGTTCTTGTTTCCAACCATCCGCTGCAGCTAATGTCTCTCCTTCATAGCTATCCAAATCAGCACTTGATCTTACTGAAACATCTTCTAATTTAAAGCTTGGGTGAAAGAGGACTTGGTTGAATAGAACATTTATGTCTCTTATTGATAGACCACTGTTGTTTCTGCAAGTACGTATCCAATGTACTAGACTAAATGTAGAATCATAAGGGACCTTAGAATCATCCTCTTGAAAAAAAGAAAAATCATCCACAGGAGACTCAGGAGACTCAAATACAGGAGGTGGTGGATCTAAATTCACATGAAGTGGGGCAATAGTTGGACTTTTTGGCCTCTTGGAACCACATCCCAAATACTTCTTGTGAGCACCAAGAGCCCCTGCATTCCCAAATCCTGTAGCTCCACAAACACTACAACTAAAACTAAAGGCTTCCATTCAAACACAGACCCAATCAAGTGCACTAGTTCAGTAATTCCATAACTCTCCCTGCAAATATCCACACCAAGTGGCTAAGAATTGAGCTTCCATGCTTCAAGTAGTAGGAACAATATATCAGTGCATAAGTTCATAAGATTATAAGAATATAAGAACAAATAAACAAATATAAATATAAGAATATAACAAATGAACTTCAGCTGTCAATGACATTCCATTCACCCAATTTTGTAAAAGCCAACAAGTTGAAGAAAGAAAGTATTTTAAGCTGTTTATTTTGTATGCAATCAAACAGCTTAAATCAGTCTACTGGAATCTGGTTGTACATAAGTTAATACAAGCTAAGCAATGAAGAGTGAGTGAATACCTTGAGCATCAGCAAAGAGTGTAATGTTGCCAATGTCTCTTCTTAACAAAGCCCGTACCATCTGCTCTACTAATGCTTTCCCTAAACCTTGACCCTGTTTCAATCACCCCAAAGTTACAGAGTGCTCAATTTAGATACAATCTAGGTCTTGTGAGGAGCGTACTTAACAAGCCCACTTTCGCGTAGGTTGTTAGAGCCTAGGCGACATCAAATGTTTTTAAAGCATTTCATCATATGGCTGTCAAAGTTGCCATAACCTGCTTTGAGTTTATGTTGTACTCTGACGAGTACCTCACTGATGTTCAATTCATGTAAATTAACTTGTATAACTCGTTATTTATGTTCTCTACACTGTTCAGTCACATAAGCAGAAAACACATCGCCTTTCCAGTGTATGGTATGCTTATAAATAGCAATCGAATGTCCAACATTAATTCATAGAAATTGCCAATCATCTGTTTAGGGTTGAGATACAGGTATTCATATACGGAATTTATAGACTAACAGTATATAACAGTCTTTGTATAGACTACGGAAGTGAATCATAGTAATTATGAAAATGGAAAATTAACAAGCGGAGGAGAAGTCACTGACGAGAGCGCGGTGCATGTAGAAGGCGTGGTGCTGGACGAGGGCGATGGCGTCCACCAGCCATTTGCTTAACTCCTCACTCAATCAATAACTTCTACAGTTGCTGTCTGTCTGCCGCTTAAACTAGGTCGCTCGCTTGCTCGCGAATCCCCAAGTTGCCCCGAATGAACCCGGCAAGCCCCGCCTCTTTTTTCTTACTGCTCCTGAAGCAGTCCAGTCAATTCCTCACTGTACGTACCAGTGGCTGTGCAGACAGACACACACAGGTCCTGCTCAGCCTAGCCTGCTACTCCTGCTCCCTCCTGCTAGCTGCTCCTGTCCGAGAAACGCATTTGCAATGACGTGAGCGGGATCGGGATCGGGATCGGAAATGCATTCTACAATGGCGTGAGCGGGATCGGGATGGACGCTGCTTAATTAATTCCTGCAGCTGCCGGCCAATCGATCGAAACAACGAGCGAGGAGATCTAGGGAGAAGGAGCTGGACGGAGTTCTCGAGTGAGTGAGTGAGTGAGTGCGTAGGGGTTTAGGGCTCCCACGGGAAGGGGAACTGAATGGGCAGATGAATGCCAACTGTGAATGGCCTGAGTGTTGCTGCATGAGGAAAATTCTTTCATTCCAGTACAGGACCGTACGTGGAAGGCAGGGTTAATCATAACACCATCTGTTTTGTTTCAAGATGCATAGATCAGTATTTCTTGCTCTGAGCTGGATAGAGATCAAATGTGCAGGACGCCTCAACATATATGTGTACACCAAACCTCAATGTCTTGTGCATATTGCTAAACACGTATATAATGCTGGTCCTTTGACTCAACCAAACCACCTTCTCAGGGTCTTACATTACTTAATGACAGATATGTGTTTCAAAGTAGTTGGAAGAAGCACCTTTGGACGGAAGCTGCTTAAGCAAGTGTAAAGAGGCCACCATGTAGCTGTTTCTAACCAACCTGTTAGTCTCATCAAAGAAACAAGCAGAAACGATGTCCCGCCTACCGCTTCTTTCCGCCATAGCCGCTGTGCACACTGCTCTCCCGCTCTACCATGAAAGCTAACTAAGATGTCTACGTCAAGTGACGTGTTGGATGAAATCTGTCGCTTGGGTGGATGAATTATGAACATATTGGATGAAACTAGTCATTTGAAATTTCCTTCTGCTCACTTGAACACACTTCCTCCGGTGCTCCTTCTGCTTCCTTCCTCTCCTCGCCGGGCTTCCATTCTTCCTTTTTTTTTTTTGGTTTCCACTCTTCTTTCTTCTCCTCAGCAATTTGTGGCAGGTCGTCATCAATCCAGCTAGTAGAATTTAGAGTATCGGAGAGACTTTAGTTTAAGAAGAATCGACAATGAAAGTTGTAGAGACGAGGAGCAAGAGACTCGAAAGTTTTATTGGATAAAAGTTGAATTTCTCTTTGCTTCTCTCGTGCGTTGCGTCGCTTGTTCTCTTGTTCTCAGTTTCAATGGACTCCAGGTCGAGAGCGCCTGCAAGGCGATCCTCATTTGTGTCCGCTCTTCCATCGCCATATTCTCGACCTTCTTAATTCCGTCATGCTGGAAGATCCATTCGGTTCCAGGCGCCTCCAAGAAATATAGGCGATCCTGTAACAGGAGAGAGCAGTGCTGTGAATGTTGCTGTGCCGGATCAGCTTGCTCCCGAGACAATGCCGGATGCACTTGCCCCCAATACACCAGGTACTGCACTCCCTTCCCCTTGTTCCTTTGTCGCTCGGAGGATTCTCTCTTTTGATATGTTTTTAAAAAAAATTAGATCAGAGCTATTTTTTTTTAAATTAGATCAGAGCATGCTGAAACTAATTACCGAAGCTCCAGCACAAGATGGTTCAGATAAAGAGACTGGCCAAGAACCACGATACATTGTTGCCTGAGGACTTTTGACAGAGATGAATTGCAGTGTGACGGGAGTAGTTTGCGACGTAATCGTAGTGGATTCTTCTCCTTCTCCTTCTCCTTCTCCTTCGCAGCAACAATATCCACATCCGACATGTCAGCTCGATCCTCATCATCTTGAGCAGCGCTCTCAATGAATCTCTCTTCTGCAATTAGCTTCAAACTGCAGAAACAATCTTCTTCTTCATCCAAGACCTCCTCTTGCATTCCAGAGTTTTCTACATGATCATTTTGTGGACTAAGTAAAGTAGTTACCATCTGCACATCTGTAACCTTAGTATCATGTTGATCATGATTGAGAACTTCATCACAACAATCATCCATGAGTAGCTCGGGGGTAATGTAATCCTCCATGATAGTTTCAGACTCAGCACTTCTTCACACTTGAAACCGAAAGAGTAGTAATCAATCTGAGACGCTGCAGCTAATAATTTACAGAAAATACTATGCACTCATCTATAGAATGATTCAGTCGAGGGTTAGGTACACTAATTCCACAGAATCGACCAATGGATGTAATGCTCTCTCTTGCACACATGTACTAATAAATCACTGGTGATTGATCTAGAGGTTGAAACTGTGGAATCATGCTTGAGGTTGAAGGTATTGATTCAGCTTCAGGTCGAGCAGCACGAAGTACTAGCTCATATTTGAAACTGGAAACTGAAAGAGTAGTCTAGCTGATGATACAGGCGGTCTACCTTACTCAAAGTAACGATCGGCAGAGGATGATCTTTTATATCTGGTCATGAGCTCCTTCCGAGCTAGCGCGGAGTCTGGAATCACGGGGTAAAGTTGTGCCGTGCAGACACACAAGTGTGACGTAGAAATGTTGGAGCAGGTGCCGTGCACTTCGATTACTTGTTCGTCTTCAATAAATACTGATGAAGAAGAACAAGAACAAGAAGAAGAGTCCAAAATTTGCATCAACAGTCCCTTAATAGTCCCGGCTAACCTTAACATGTCACAAATTCGGACATGTTAAGAGAGAGACAGAGAGAGAGGATCGGATAGGAACAGAGATGGCAATTGACACGGAATATATAGCCTGTTTCTCCAGACATTGCAGAATGGGACCGAAGAATCTGTTTGTTTTGTTGTGTTTTCTTTTCTAAGAGCCGTCTGGTGAAGAAGCATCAATCCGTTGTTTCTATCTGTATGAGGACTTCTCTCTGTCTCTGTCTGTCTCTCTCTCTCACGCGCGCGCGCGCCTTGTTCTACATACAGAGAATTATTGTTTGAGGTTACTGCAAGAAGTCTCTTGCTATTCTCTATTTTCTGCTGTAACTGATTTGTTGTACAGATGTTGTGAAGCTTCCCCATTCCTGGCCGGTTTGATCTTTCCTTCTTGCCGTAATATTCATCATCAATGTTCTTCTCTGCACTGTGGTTTTATAGAATTATATAAAATTATATTTTCGATTGGTATGTGTGTGGTACAATCAGTTCAAGAGCAACAACCTTAGCCTCAATACTCACTTTCACACTTTTATCTTCTATGCAGATGTGGCTAATGGACTCTCAGCCTCAGAGCGGATACTTCTTCACAAATTGAAGAAAGACACCAAAGATCAATCCAGCCAAATTTCAAAACTCACCGACCTGTTAGCAGTTGCAGTTCGAGAGAATGTGGCACTTCCTCATTGCACTCAATGGGAGTATGTTAAGGTTTGGCACTTGGCTTATATAACTGGTGTCTTTTCATTTATTGTTTTGAATTTTGAATTTGTAAGTTTAGTGGTTTCAAATTAGTAATTCTAAACAGTTGAAATTTAACCTGGCAGCGGAGGTTGGCTGGGATCATTCGGTCTTTCCTTCTTGGGAGGAATCCATCCACAAGTTCCATTCACCCAGGGCAAGAGAGCATTAAAAGGGCCATTTTAGAAGATTTTGGTGTCCTTGATGATCTAATAGTTTGCAAGCAGTTTGACCAAGCATGGGGACCGCAGTCAAGCATGGAGCCTGGCCTCCAGAGTAGTCTCACGAAAGTTTCCAGATGCTAGAGGTCACATGACAAGAGTCATGAAGGATGAGTTGTATCGTCTTTTAGAGATTCCCAAGCCCCCTGCCAATGAAACAACTGAAGTAAAGGCTGTGTGGAGAAACAAACTTGCTGTGATGCAAGAAGGTACAAACGTTCATTCCTCTTATTGATTTAATCTGTTTAAATTCTTGTTATAGTATTTTCCGTATTGTAATTCACCATCAATTGTAGTCTTTTGGCATGCAAAGCTCTGGTTTTCTTAGTTGAGTTCAAAGGTAATTATCGTGGCATGACCTTTGAACACTGACAAAATATGAAACGGTGTTTGTTTCAGAGGACAAATGGCGCTACAGTTTGGATTTAGAAGATCCTTACGGATCAGATGCTGTATATGGAGCAATATCAAAAGTGGTAGTAGGTTCCAAGTATCCCAAGAATGGAGTGGTGAAACTCCTTATGAATCAAGCGGCATTCTTTGTGTATGCGGTAAGTGAATAACACTTAGGCTTGTGACGCTTAGCACTTGTCTTATGTAGGCTTGTGACGCTTAGCACTTATCTTATGTTTGCATTCACATTTGTGTTTGTGTTTGTCTGGTGTTCTTTTGTAGATGGAGCTTGCAATGGCTAACCGAAATTTAAGAGAAGGGGATTACAGGGAGCATGAAGCAGAAATGTAAAAAGTTGAAGAGCATTTGCAGGAGTGTGTTCCATTCATGAAACGTGTGAAGATCATTGATTTTCATCTTGCATCACCAGTGAATGGTAGTGAAGCAAGTAGTGATTCTCTTGAGATGTGACTTTGCATTGCATTGAACTTCATAGTGAGACTTTGTTTACTCTTTACAAACAACACTTTTTGTAAGACTGTTTCAGTACGTTTGATCATGTGCAATCTGATTTGGTTTCCTGGAAGTTGTGTTTGTATGTGATATGGAGGTGGCTATGGTTTTGAGAAGGGAGTTGTAGCTCTATTTGATGAGGTTTACAGTGGAGGTCGTATTTTAGTGATGTGGTTGTATGTGTGAATGGTAGAGTGATAATATGCAATGTTGAAATTTGGTGAAATCAGTATGAAAATTTGTAATGCCATTGTAACTATTTAGTGTGTAATTCTCATTATTACATTTCTACATATTAGTATTAATTCCTTATTGAATGAGTAATGTCACATTTCTATAAGTTGATATTAATTCCTTTTTGGATGAATAATGTTACATTTCTATAAGTTGATATTAATTCCTTATTGAATGAGTAATGTCACATTTCTATAAGTTGATATTAATTCCTTTTTGGATGAGTAATGTTACATTTCTATAAGTTGATATTAATTCCTTTTTGGATGAGTATTGTTACATGTCTATAAGTTGATATTAATTCCTTTTTGGATGAGTATTGTTACATGTCTATAAGTTGATATTAATTCCTTTTTGGATGAGTAATGTTACATTTCTATAAGTTGATATTAATTCCTTTTTGGATGAGTATTGTTACATGTCTATAAGTTGATATTAATTCCTTTTTGGATGAGTAATGTTACATTTCTATAAGTTGATATTAATTCCTTGTTGAATGAGTCATGTGAGGTTCATAGATGTGGTATGAATGCAACAAAATAATCGATGATTTTGCATTAATGAATCAGTAATGTGACCAACTTTGTTGTTTCAACATTAACTATGAAATGGCACACCCTTGCACATCAAAGCAGTTGAATTAGTGTTGTATTGATACACCATCGGTATTGTGTCCACCGGAGTCAGAAATCCAGATGCATCGAACGCCCATACATACAGTATAGTTGAACGTCCATCCATATACATACATTCAACTTTCACACAACAAACATCCATACATATAGTTTTGTCTCATTTTTTGTGAATGCTCATCATACATACAACTTTTGGCTTGAGACTATAGACTAGTGCTCCACTGCAATCTTCAGGCCTCGGAAGAGTTTTAATCCTGCCACAACCAGCAAAATATGGGGAGTTTCCAGCCAAGCACAATCAGACAACCATCAGAGGAACACATGAAGAGCAAGGTCAAATGCCATGGAGTGCTTCAGGAAGCTAATTACAAAGTGACAAACTTATATGATAAGCAGAACCCAGAATCAATACCATGCGAATCAAACTTTTCAAAAGTAGTCAGTCAGTCACCACTTTGTTTATTATCAAATGCAGCGCATCAATATAATACTACGGTACAGTCTCATGAGCTCAGTTTGATCATTCCCATTAACAGCCTCGAACGAACCTTCAACCTCTAGTGTTACGGTTGAAGAGTAATCTTTGGAAATCAAAGATAGCTTTTCATGGAGGATGGAGCCATCTAAGAACCTCTAATAGACATATATATATCTTCAGGTCAAAAAGATTTACAAACTCCAACCACAACACTACACGTGTTCGAACCCAGCTCAGTGCTGGGGTGGTCCCTGATGGCAGATCATCAACATTTGCATCGCAAAAATTTCTACAAAAATGTGATGTGGAGCCAGGACGAAGGGAATGAGAGAGACATAAAAGTGGAGCTTCACTACAAGGAGGGTTACCAAGTGTACTTAGCTGCAAGAAGCACTTCCTCGTACTGCTGCGCTGCATGGTCCCAGCTCAAGTCCTGTGACATACCTCGCTGCTGGATGCCTTTCCAACTGTTTTTGAAGTCCCGGTAGGTCCACATTGCATTCCCAAGAGCATGAATAAACTTATCCACGTGTAGATCATCGAAGGTCCATCCGAGGCCTGATTCATCGAAGGGATTGAATGACTGCACTGTATCCTTGAGCCCACCGACCGCATGCACAACCGGCACGGTGCCGTAGCGCATTGCGTACAGCTGGTTCAGTCCACAAGGCTCAAACCTGGAAGGCATTAATAAAATGTCGACGCCGGCCGTAATGCGGTGGGCTGTTGTCACTGAGAATCCCACCCAACCCCGCACTTTATCACGATGGCAGCCCTCAAAATGCCGCAGCATATCTTCGTAATCTTTGCGGCCGGTCCCCAGCAACACCACTTGGATATCTTGGTCCATCATCCATGGCATCGCCTGGCCAATAATATCAATCCCCTTTTGGTGATCCAGCCGCCCAATGAATCCCAGCAATGGCACTTCCGCCCGCACCGGTAAACCCAGCTCTTTCTGCAGTGCTGCTTTGCATTGCGCCTTCCCAGTCTCTAAAGTCTCCTTACTATAGTTGCTGTATCCATCACTCTGAAGATGCACGTCTCGCTCGGGGTTCCACTCCTCGTCGTCAATGCCGTTCACAACACCCCTTAGCTTCCAGTTGTGGTCCCTAATGACTCCATCCAAACCCCAACCTCCTTCTCGTGTCTGTACTTCATATGCATAGCCATGGCTTACAGTCACAATGCGGTGTGCTGTTATGAGACCGGCCATGAAAATGTTGTTGTGCTCCCCTCCAACTGGATCAAAAAGGCGAAACTTGTTCATGTAATGATCGGGCAGACCCAGTCTGCGGTAATCACTCATTGGTCCCCGGCCCTGGCATAAAGCGAGTGATAAAATCAATACTTTTCACTCCCAAGTCAGTTCATTCACGACGATCACCACCTGTCCTTTTGATTAGTGCCTCACACAAGACTAGAACTGCAAGATTCGAACTTGGTACTACAGCACAGAGGTTCATATAGAAACGTGCTAATAAACGTGGGATGAGATTGAGTAGATACTGAAGAACAAGGGTTACCATTGCCTAATTTAGGTGTACAGTCAGATTATTGGAGAATGTGTAGCCCGATTCCAGGGATTCTTAAAAAAATTAACCAGGGAGTATTCTTGAAAAGATTCGTATACAGGGCATATTCGGAAGCTGACCACCAGATGTAGTCGATTTTCAAGGCTAAAAATGGCTGGGCTGAGCTGGAACTGACTTGTTCAGTTCATTGACTGAAGACTTGTAAAAATCCAACTCAAGTTCTAACCTGTCGACAGACAACACAAGGTGGAATAAGGGGCTACCTGATGAGCCATATTATGAATGACCAGCACCGATCGAGTGTAATTCATAAAGCCATTGTCCCGATAATATGCCTGCAGATAAACTGGCACCAATGCTGTGTGCCAGTCGTTGGCAATGAACACTAGGTTTCCATCACCATAAGCAACACCGCCGCAAGGAACATGCCAAGGAATCTGCACAGAAGCGTAGATTCAAGCGTCAGAGAGATCTCGTCAAAAGTTAGGATCCAGACATGGGGTTCAACTTCATGAAAATTGGCACTACATAAACCCTTAAAGGACATACTAAGCCCCATGGGCTTACTTTTTTTTTGGGAGAATCTTGCTCATAATTTCAACTCTGTTGAACCAAATGGGGTTTTTAAGATGTCAAAACAAACAAATTTAAAGCATCTTAAATCTTTAGAGGTACCTAAAACCACCACGAACCTAAAACCACCAACTTCTACACCCTTTCTTCATTTTAGGGAGGAAATGTAAATTGTCAGTACATGACTTAACTTTTAAGCAATTGATGCATAAGTCATGTAATGAAAGCCTACATTTCCTTCCTGAAATGAAATAGGGGTGTAGAAGTTGGTGGTTTTAGGTGCCATGGTGGTTTAAGGTACCTCTACCTTATACTTCTTTAGAATAGAACTAAAGTAAATTTAAAAGAGAACCATGCTTAAAATGGAGTTTAAAAGAGATTTTGAGTGTGGGAATCACGAAAGCGATGTCCTACTCAATTACTGGTAGATGGACGAGAGTATGAAAAGTTTAACCCAGAACCAACCTCGACAGCAGCTTTGCAGAGCAGGATCATGCGTGTCAGCACATCCTGCAAGTGAATCAGGAATCGTCAGTATCCACTTGTGACAGTGCACCTCAAAGCAGTATGTTCTAAACAAGACTTGTGTATATGCAGCAAGATGCTCGTCATTCGGATGTAAAATTTAGGGCAAATAAACTCTTCAACGATTGGCCACACAAAAGATATCCTCTGCCATTCATTATTGCAGCACTGTCGAAGAATTTGAAGCATCCATACCTCTCGAGATCCGCCATATATGTCGTTCGCAAATGCATGGAAAATAGGATTATCGATAAAAATAAAATCGACGCCGTCTCGGAAACTGTGGAAGTATCCTACCTCGAAGTCCTGAAACATCCAACAAGTAAAGGCTAACACACTGCTTGAAACAAATAGATTCACAATAAGTTGCGAATTCTAGAGACTTCCAAAATTTTAACAAGGACTCGCACCTAACACTGTGACCTGTATCGTAAAACAAAAATCCTGAAATCGCCACAATCTGTGTTCAACACAAAGAATAGCTAAGTTTAGCAAAGCCGAAGACCAAAACCAACATAACCAGTTCAAAGGAGATGGGCAACCTGTCCAGAAACATTGTAAATCCTTCGACAACCAGTTTCCCAAGCCTCTGCATAATTACTGTATCGAGGTGCTACAACCTGCGCACGGTGCAAAATAACATCAACAATCACAGAGCCTCGATTTCTGATTGAATTGATACACAACCATGAGTACCATTTGAGCAACCATTAGATCTCAACCAAATCAGATGAACAACAAAATACATTTCTGATTACCATTGTACGATGACCTCGCCGAGCCAGCGCCTTTGGAAGTGCACCAACAACATCTCCCAAACCACCTTCGCAAATGCAACCAATGAGATACGTCAGTGAACTTCCAACTCGAAGCAAATACCGTGCCCATGGATCAAACCAAACGCAGCTGTGGTAGAGCCTTTCTACTTATGAAATCACAGAAAGGAGCCGAAAACCTTGTTCTGAATCCCCATTCTGGTGCTCCAACTTATCCATTCGGATATAGTTGGACCTCCACCTACCTTACTAGCAATGAGCAGAATCTATCATATCTTATTAGTAAGATTCTACAGGAAGAACAAAGATTGGGTGTTCCTTCTAGTGAAACTAAAGACACTTTTAGTGCCTTACTAGTGGAGAAAAGGTGGTCAATTTAAGAAGTCAGTTGCATTCAAGGATAAGTGCTTCAATTGTGCCAAAAAGCATCCAAATGCAGGGAGAAAGAAAAAAAAATAGAAAACCATTGCTTATCAGAGGAGTTTCCGAAAGGCCCTACCTGTTTTAGACCAAGGTGCACATTCAGCAGCAACACAAACGACGTTCATCACATTAGGCCCAGCCAAGGGGGGTGGCTTTTCCGCAGCACCCGGGGCTGCAGAACTGGCCTCAGGTTGCACTGGCCATGGGGTTGCAGTGCCAGAGCTGGTGCCCTCACGACTATGATCGCTGTGAAAATCTCGCTTGCTTTCTGCTTCAGGGGCAGCCACGGGCCGATTGGCACCAGGGGGGGAATACGGCTGCACTACACCGCGGCCAGAGCGTGCAGTCCTTTTGGAAGGAGGTGACGAAGGCCACGCAGCTGCCAGAGGCCTCCCTGATGAGGAAGGGGCCGTCTGTGAGCTTGTAGAAGCTTCCGCAATTTCAACAGTGGGCTGAGAAATTTCTACAGTTTGTGGTTCACTTGGTTGTTCCACTTCAATGCTGGCTGGCGGCTGCTGCTCTGGGTTCGTGGTCGAAGACGAGTACAACTTTTGCCTTTCCTCAATCTGCAGCATCGCCCAATACACTGCTCATAGTTTAGGCACGGTTTTGCACGTTTAACCCCTAAGCGTCTAAAACGCCCAATATGGCCGTCTGCATCACTGAACTTTGCAACGGTGGCATTTTCTCATTTTACCTCAGTTTTCTGATTGCAATACATCATTTTAAAGCTCTTGTTCTACACTACAAGGTCGATCGTGCCAAACTGAAGTCATTTTCACACAAACAGATGATTTGCAGCACGGGGGGTCTAATTTTCCTACACTGCAGAAAATACACAGTGTCATCACTTAACGCTTAACCACTTTCACATCACTAAAGTTCTCAAAGGGTCAACGCTCAACGAGCTCAAACTTCTCACCTGTAATGAGGAATAGGCAACTGGAAATTCTGCTAGACTAGACAGAAACCTCGAGACATGATTTTCGACTGAATTCAAATCGTAAAGAAAGCTCCCAGCTCACGGTAACGAAATTATGATACTCAAACCGTTAAGGACCTAATCCCATCTCCTATACACCAACCCCTGCAACTAATCTCTTTTGAACTTGCTCGCCAGTGACTTGGATGGCTACTCATCTTTGAATGGAATGTGGTTGGCTACTGTCCCTTCAATAGTGCTCTACAACCGCCCACTTAAAAAAAAAAAATTCATACACGATGATAAAAAGAATCGATCTTGGCTATTGTGGTCGCTCCACAGCTTCATACTGATCTCCCAAAACTCACTCTCTTACATGACGCAAATAGTATCCTCTCTACCTAAAATTAGAAATACATATTGCGCTTCACAACCCCACCATGAAGTCTTATAATTTGTTTGCACATTAGAAAACTTCAACCAATCGTGTACTACCTCCGTCCCAAAGTTATTGTCATGTTTGAAAGTCATGTTTGAAAGTGCTTTTTTAAGTAGGTCAAAACAATACTTCCTTGTGGCTAATTTTATTTAGGTTGCAATGAACACATGCAATGTTCTTCAATCATTCTAGTGACATAATTTGGAACCTTTTTTAATCATGTTTCTTACAATATGACCAACTTAAAAAAGCACTTTCAAACATGACTTTCAAACATGACAATAACTTTGGGACGGAGGGAGTAATTCACAATTGTACACATTAGAAAACCTGGCTCTGTCTCTCAACGCACAATGTGGACAGCGCTGAGGAGTTACAGCAGCTGAATTGACAATAATCAAAATCGGTCTGGTGGGGCGCTTGCTGAAGAGATAGATTAGCAAATTGATGTAACCCTCAACAAGAAGGAACTCGCCACCTATACAGAGAGATCAGCTAAAACATTCCGGAACCCCTAACCGAGGACCGAGCTAAATTCAAATTCATCATGCGATTGGAATCGCCGGCAACCGAATTGGCGTGATGCGCATTGCAAAAGAAAGAAGGAAGGAAGGAAGGAAGGAAGGAAGGAAGGAAGGGGGAGAATATGACATTGCGTACCTGATCCAGCAACTCCTTCTGCATTGCCAGCAACCTCTTGCTCTCTTCCAACACCACCGACCTATCCTTGGGGCTGCTGTTATTGCTGCTGCTTTTTCCGTTCTCGGCCTCGGCTCTCGTGAGCACCGCCCGTCGACGACCCAAACCCCCGACGCGCATACATTGTTGTCGTGCCTGCAGCATCGGAAAACACGCCTGGCCCCGGTGGAAAGTAGAAGAAGGGGCGGTGGAGGTGGAAGGAGACGACGCCGCGCTCATCGGCAACGCAGAGCACTCCAGCATCGCCATAGCCACGGTACGCCCCATCTCATGTGGTGGTGTGACCCGATCGATCCCGGACAGGAATTATTACACTAGGAAATTCGAACTCCACGCTCACATTCCCACCATGAAAGCAAAGCGACTGACTGTGCGAGAGGGGCGAGGAAGTGGGAAAGGCAAAATTGGACGGACGGCTATGGCTGTGCGTGCAGCTTTGGAGAATGAGAGCGAGGAGCATGCTTGGCTTGTGACGGAGCCTGCCTGTGTTCACGAGTGCCCATGCGTCCCTGTTCACACCGCCTGTTTCTCTCCCTGTAAGTTTATACCTCCGATTCCCATGCCGTTCCTGTGTCACTGTTCTGCCGCTCCCCTCCTCCTTCCTATACTGACCCTAAGAAGCCTTGCTAGTTTTGATTAGGTCCTATATATACATTTTATGTTGTTCAAATTCATTTGTTTATTTACCAACACATGTAACATTCTTCACGGATCCTGGTGATATAAAATTTGATCCCAATATGATTATTAATTTTGCACAATATGTTTGATTCAATTCGTCGTTTTAGAATCATGAATACTTGGTCATTGAGGGGTAAACCCCTCAAGGACCTAGGACTCATGGTTATGAAATGACAAATTCAATTGATCATATTTTGCAAAATCAATAATCATATTAGGATCAAATATTATCTCACCAGAATCCGTGAAGAATATTACATGTGTTGGTAAAACAAACATATGGATTTGAACAACACGAAGTCTACATATAGGACCTATACAAAACATACAACCCAATTCTCATTGAGTCTTGGTGCTTTGGGTTCAATCTATTTTTTCCTCTATTAGTAGAATTTCATTTTGGGTTTCAACCAAAAAAATTGTATGGTTTTTTTAGGGATTCAACCCAATTCAAGTTGTATGGTTTTTTCAGGGTTTAAAGTAAACATCTCCATCAACATCCATTTAACAATTTTGTTCTAAGGTGTACATTTTTGGTTACTTTGTCTCTCTCTTAGAAACACATAAAGTTCTATAGCCCTTGCCAAGATTCACCCTTTTACTCTCAGTACATGAAAGATTAAGAAAATTCAAAACATGATTGATTCTTGACAAAGCGGGGGCTGCTGCAGACTTCCAACCCTCGATCATCATTCTTAAGATAAAAAATGACGTAGCATGTCCAATATTCTGAAAGGACATATTCTAAAATCTGGTACTCAGATTCTTGTGCAACCTTTCTCATTCCAAGGTACACCTCACAAGGGCTAAAGAATCTTATGCAGGTGTCTTTCCTTTGTGTTTTCTCTTCGTTTTTTTTTTTGGTTGTTTTTTTTTGGGGGGTGGGGGTGGGGGGACTATTAATATGAGTGGACAGGGGTTGGTTCATAGCAAGACACCTGTTTCACCTGCCTGCAGTCAGGTCAGTACTGAACTGCTGACTGGAGAACAAAGATCCTAAAACTTGGCATAATTTATGAGGAGGACCTTCAAGCCAATCAGCAATCACCATCAAAACTCCACATTCTTTCATGCATTGATCTTTGCAAAGGGAAGGTAGAAATTTTGATCACAGTGATATGATACTGTTGGGTGTTGGTTAATTCCACGTTTCCATATGACAAGTTAGCAAAATACAACAATTTCAAATTCCCATCTTGGGCATGGTGAATTTCTTTTCAATAATTTTAGGAAGGGCAAGTCGGAATCTTCCTTGAAATGATGAAGCTATGATCTTACGAAACATATAAAATATGGATGAGTTATGATTTATTCATCTAAATGTAGCAATATTTTGCTCTTGTATTACATCTTTTTAAAATAAAAAAGATTTTGGCATTCTTTTTTAGTTAAAGTTTGCTTGGGCAACCATATTTGGTTGACCTAAAATTTTGGGATTAAAAACACTTGTCAAAACTTTTTTGAATTTTGAATTTTGAATTTTTTTCGATTTAGCAACTCGTCAACTTTATAAAATCTTGTTTCAAATCATTGAATATTAACCCCTAAATGTCCTCACCTATTTTGCAAAAGTCAAATCACTACAATTTGCATACTTGAAATATCACATTGGATGATTTATAATTTTTCATTGATAGTCATTAGTACTACGAAGGTATGACAAAAATTTCAACATGATTGGAAGATATTTTGAATATTTACAAATTTTATTATGTAAACAAGATAAAAATTCAAAATAAATATATTTTTGTCAAATTTAATATCAATTTTTTTATTTAAGGTAGATAAAAGTTACATTTACAAGTAGTAAAAATATGAAAATGAAGAAAATAAAAGAAACCTATGATTGGAGCATTCTTAGAAAGCCCTTTGTATTTTGAACACTCAAATTCCAAATTTCTCAACGGTGAAAAAACTTCAAATGAAGTCTATTTTCCAATCCCAACGGTCAAAAGATGTATCATAACTTAACTTAAACATCTAATGAAAACACCAACTACATTAAAGCTAAAACACTTGATTTTTTGAACGTTTGACCAAAAATCAAGCATAATATGGTTGATTGGGCACTTAGGGGTTAACATAACGTCCATTTTTAAAACACATTTGATTGTCTTTACCCTTCAATGTCTATTTTAGACAATTGCGAAAATTTATTGTAGAAAGTATAAAAACTCCATTATATATGCTTGTGAACCGATTAGAAAGGGATATTTATGCCTCATTTCATGTTGCAGTGATCCATCCAAAATTTATAAGATCTTAGTTCAAGAATGCTCTTGAAAAAAATCAACTCATAGAATTAAGCTGCCAAAAATTCTTCAAAAATCACTACATTTAGAGCACTACATTTAAACCCACCACCACACACTTCATCCACAGATTGTCAATATCTTATTCGTAATCAAATTACAAAATATCCCTCTTACAAAACTGTCGGATGTGAAGAGGGGTGAGGACACTTAGAACACCCAATTCGCTAATTTTGCACTTGGCCATATAATCATGCACTTGGCCCCCAAGCGCATTAAAAAAATGTTTGAAAAAATCTCTTAAAAACAACGATTTTTGTCTTTCTACAATCCCCTACGTTGTAAAGAAACAATTATTTAATTTATTTCTCATCCTTATCTTTATCTTTTTCTTTTTCTTTTTCTTTTTTTTTCTTTTTTTTTCTTTTTTTCCCTTGTCTTCTTTCTTGTCTTCCTCTTGTCTTCCTTCTTTTTTTTCTTCTAGTCTTCCACTTGTCTTCCTTTTTTTTTCTTCACCTTGCCATTTTTGGAGTTTAAACGTTAAAATTTTTTTTAATAAAAATCAGGGAGCAGGCTGAATCCAAGATAGGCCCTAAATTAATTTTTTAAAATTTTTTTTTCCGGGCAGGGAGGGTCCGCGCGCGCGGACCCTACTCTTTTTTTGACCCACTCTCCCTCCCTCCTCTCCTTTCCTTTTTTTTTTCCCCCTCTTTCCTATATAAACCCTCCCTCATTCTCCCTCCCTCCCTCTTCCTTCCTCCTCTCTCTTCTTCCTTTATATTGAGGAGAACGGAGAAGGAAGAGAGGGAGAAGAACAAGAGAGGAAATGGGGAGGAAGAAGAGTGTGAGGGAGGGAGAGTGAAGGAAGGTTTATATAGGGGAGAGGGGGGAGTGAGGGAGGGAGGGTCAAAATAAGAGTAGGGTCCGTGCGCGAGTACCCTCCCTGCCCGGGAAAACCGGAAAAAAAAAAAAAAAAAAAAAAAAAAAGTTTTTTTTTTTTTTTTTTTTTTTGGGCCTCTCTTGGATTCAGCTTGCTCCCTGATTTTTATTAAAAGAAAAATTTTAACGTTTAAACTCCAAAAATGGCAAGGTGAAGAAAAAAAAGGAAGACAAGTGGAAGACTGGAAGAAAAAAATGAAGGAAGACAAGAGGAAGACAAGAAAGAAGACAAGGAAAAAAAAGAAAATAAAAGAAAAAGAAAATATAAAGATAAAGATTAAAGATAAAGATAAGGATGAGAAATAAATTAAATAATTGTTTCTTTTCAATGAAGAGATTGTAGAAAGACAAAAATCGTTGTTTTTTACAGATTTTTTCAAACAAATTTTTTTAAAGCCAAGTTTGCTCATGAAATGAGTGCACTTGGCCAAGTGCAAAATTAGGGAATTGGGTGTTTTAGGTGTTAACCTCTAAGTGACCGACTGAATATTTTCTAGTTGCAGTCCAACCAACAATGACAATCCATAATCAGGAAATGACATTTTCTGAGTTTTGATTTTTTGTCAAAATTGGGGGTACAAATTATGTTCTAGTGTTGTTTGATGCATTTCATTTGCAATATTGAGGTTCACTAAGGAATTTTTCAAAGACAAAGACCTCAATATTGTTCTAGTGTTGCAAAACTTACTATTTCGGAAAAGTGATGTTGTTCTCTCCTTTGAAAATTTCATTTTTTAAAGTTTTGGAATAGAGTGTCTAGTTTAAACCAATCATATCAAATTTCAAATTCTAAAAGAAAAAATTGTAATTTAAGTGAATATTCAATGGTAATTGCTTCCGAACTCATTAAATGAATATATTTAAAATTGATTTTTGAAATTTGACTATTCATGTAAACATAAAACATCATGCTTCTCATTTTCTCTTTTTCACCAAACTTCATCAAAGTTGCAGAAGTAACATTTTATAACACATTTAGGTTTGGCCCTTACCCCCTCTGTCATTTAAGGTAAGGGGTACAATTGCCGTCAGTTTAAGCATTTCAACCTACATAGAGGTCTGATTTTCAATGATAAAAATTTACAGCACATAAAACTTTGGGTTTAATAACTGAGCTCAATTTTCAATTAATTTTTTCATAATGTATGATTTTGTTATAAAATTTCAAACTTAATATGCATAAACCACTATTGATTTTAGTAGGTGTACCAATAACTGCCTTTCATTTCTACTCCAACCAGATTGCAAACTTAGTATTCATAACTAATGCTTGTGATAACTAGATTGAAAACTCCTGAAGTTGAAACAGGTGCTTTTTGTAAGTGACCACAATTGGTACCTTACAGTTTGTGGTGCTTCTACCTTAGCGGTTAAACAGAGACCTGTCCCATGTCCAGAGGATTGGACTGAAATCATAAACATCTCTTAGAGAGAGCTTCAAATGTGAGAATTCATGATTTTAGTCAAGGCCCAGATGCAATTTCATGACTGTGAAGACTTCATTGAATTGGTTCTGGGAAACATAATTTAATGCAATGGATGATCGACAGGAGAATGTAAAA